>OV743433.1:49193283-50617424 GCA_928269145.1 Agriphila tristella | reverse complement strand
GCTCGGTGAACATCTTCTTAGCCACCCTATAAAGTCTGAGGAACTCGTCATCCTTTTAATGGGTTTGTTTTGATTATTGCGTCTATTCCTCGCCACGCTTCGACGCCTCACCATTTTAGCTCGATGCTTGAGAGCAACTAAATCCTACGCTAAATAGGCCTATGCCTTGCCATTTGTTGCTTTTTTGGATTTTATAAACACACAATAAACACCACAAAAGTAAATTATATTTTATAAGTCAGTGTCACAAAAACATTAAATGGCCGCCAAGTACCTGTAACGATGAATCGCAAAGTTTGCGGGCTGTCAAATTTCGCCGCAAACTAAACAGCTAAAATCGTTTGGGTGACAGTTGTTATAAATACGCTATCGAAAATTATCGGTAGTTATGATGGTAGAGACTACCAAACATCGAAGAATAATTGTTCGTTGTGACTTATCGATCGAATTCGTTAACTTTACATAGAAATCTAAAAAGGGAATTCCCTTGCAGTCTCGACGTAGATTTCTATGTAAAGTTAACGAATTCGATCGATAAGTCACAACGAACAATTATTCTTCGATGTTTGGTAGTCTCTACCATCATAACTACCGATAATTTTCGATAGCGTATTGATATCAACTGTCACCTAAACGATTTTAGCTGTTTAGTTTGCGGCGAAATTTGACAGCCCGCAAACTTTGCGATTCATCGTTATAGGTACTTGGCGGCCATTTAATGTTTTTGTGACACTGACTTATAAAATATAATTTACTTTTGTGGTGTTTATTGTGTGTTTAGGAAATCCAAAAAAGCAAGAAATGGCAAGGCATAGGCCTATTTAGCGTAGGATTTAGTTGCTCTCAAGCATCGAGCTAAAATGGTGCGGCGTCGAAGCGTGACGAGGAATAGACGCAATAATCAAAACAAACCCATTAAAAGGATGACGAGTTCCTAAGACTTTATAGGGTGGATAAGAAGATGTTCACCGAGCTGATGGAGCTGAGCTCGTCGAAGAGTTGCGGCCATATGGCCTTATCTTTAAAGACAGCGGCCTTAGGGATTCTCTACCTATACAATAGCAAGTGAGTAGGTACCTAACTGTAATTAAGTATTTTAAACTCAAAATGTAAGATCTTTGGTTTGGTTTGAGCTAAAATTAATAAAATATATTAGCAACCACCCGCGACTTTGTCTGCGTGGTCAGTTATTTCTCTGAACAATAGTTTTTTTCGGAATAAAAGGTATAAGTACCTTCCTTATGTCTTTCCTTGTACCCCTGACAACGTATATGTAAAATTTCATGATGATCGGTTCAGTAGTTAAGACGTGAAGGCGTATAAACAAACAAACAAACGGACTTTCGCATTTATGATATTACCCAGTAAGAATTTGCAATTTACCATCATCATCTTATTTTAAATTAAAATTTCATTTGGATTTTTTTTATGTACTACATGTTTTTC
Organism: Agriphila tristella; assembly: GCA_928269145.1. NCBI lineage: Eukaryota > Metazoa > Arthropoda > Insecta > Lepidoptera > Crambidae > Agriphila > Agriphila tristella. The sequence continues at coordinate 50,615,978 of OV743433.1, read as the reverse complement.
TATTTTTTACTGTTTGTTTTAGATACTAACCGCTCTTCGTTCATCATCATCAGCAGCTAATTGGCATGGCATTCGCTTATTATCGAGTGTCAAGAAAATTATGGTGTGGCATCGAAGATGGGGAAGATCTGACGCTATAACCGAAATCCGGTTGATTTGGAGGATGACGGAATTCCTCACAGATCACACACTACTGCCTGGACGATCATCAGTTGCACAGTGTCAACGCTCGTATCCAACTTTATGAGTATCTACACTGGACACTAATTGCAATTATTTAAGCTAGTTTAGTCAAATAAAAGAGTACAATCAAATAACTTGAGGTATTTATTATTGTTAACAACATATCCTTTTATTTCATGGATAGATACTATGGACAATACTTCCGCTTTACTAGTGAGCTGAAAATCGCTTGTATGCCACGCCATCACTGATATACTGGTTAGTTCATGCAGGGGCCAAACGCCATTGATGCCTCAGTCTCCGTAGCCTCATTTCTCATGGGAGCCTTTGAATTCTTGGATTAAATCTCTGAAATAAAAAATATAAATTAAATTAGAAAAAATAGATTCTTAAATTAAAATATTGAGACAGATATTAATTAAATACTTAAGCAAGTAGTGGACATCAGCAAATTCATTGCATTGATCATAAAAGTAAATAACTAAATCACATGTGATTATGAAAGATCGAAAACAACAAAGAAATCACAAGCATCCAAACCCGTGTGACGCGTGTTGAGCAGATTTTAAAATACATTTTTGACCTCAATACTATATTATGTAAAACTAAACATAAATGCATTGGTATAGAAGGTATAACAAACATAATAAGATCCAAAGAAAACTCAAAGAAAAGTATTTGTACTTACAGCATATTCCTCACAGCAGACAGCAGCTTAGCTTGCGTCTAGCTAGTGGACCGAACCCGAAACCGAATAATTATTATTCCTTTGAGTTGAAGCCACTATTATAGAGATTTTTTATTCTTTAATGAATTTATTTATTAAAAAATCAACACCATACACTTGACAGTTTTAGTTATCAATCGTAAGTAAACACAGATTTCATTGACATATGACTGTTGGCATGACAACGCCATAACCGTTGGCTATGACACAGTGTTACAAGTAAAATTATAGTAATGTCCACAAGTTCAGATACATATTTTTAGTGGTTATTCATGTAATAATAAAAGAAGGAATTTTATATCAGATGATAAATTAAGAAAATATAATAAGAGGTTTTTTTTATTTTTGGTTAAATAAAGTAGTTGCTTTTTAATAAGCATAATATTTAAATTTCCCTTCATCAAAGGGAGGGCAATTCAATGGCCACACAATTACTTAAAATTTTCGGTAACTTATCGACTAAAATTTTTACGACTTTGTGCGATAACGTAATAGTAGAGACTTGCATTTGCCTTATCGATCGTTACGGCAAGCGATTTTCCCCGCTATTGCTATAACCGAAATCATTGTGTGGCCATTGAATTACTGTCCCTCCGATTTAGGGAAATTTAAAAAATATGCGAAAATCCAACTGTCTTACACCGACGTTTAAAACTTATTCAAATTGCAATTTCTCTTCTATAAAAGTTACGAGTTGTAAAATAAAAAACGTTTTATAGCAAATATCATCAACTTTCTTTGAAGTTATAGTTTATTATACATTATTATTAACTTAAATACCTATAAAACAAAAAAAAACACTTTTTGACTAACTGGCAAAAACTCAAACAACATAATAAAATAATTATTTACGCCTTATTTACATTTTAATAATATAAATATTATATAAGGAATAAAGAGTAAGGAATATAAGGAATAAGTATAAGAATAAGGATTAAAACTTTTCACTGCACATAGGTAGATACTTGATTAGTAAAGGGAAAAGAGATGCGCTCATTTAACTTTTTTAGATGTAAGTAGGTAGGTACTTAAAAACTACCCGTGTTTAACAAAAAATTACAAAAAATATAAGTATTTTTGTCTTTATTCATCATAAGTTAATAATTATAACATTCCTTCTTTAGAGAGATAGGTATAAAATAAACTAATTATAAATATTGTGAAGATGCTTCTAAGTATTTTCCGGCAATTTTTAGCGGTTTTCCTGTGGCCGGCAGGCGGCAATTTTGCTAGCAATACCACTAAAGCAATATTTTAAGTATGGCCCGGCAATTATAGCCACATATTTTTGGTAAGTCAAAATATTTTCATGTAAATTTGGGATTCTGCATCGTTGGCCATACTATTGACACCAATTGCAGCCATATTGCAACAATGCAATATAAATTGTATTTGTGTTGGCTTGGCCGGGCAATGGTGGACATTAAATGACTATTACTTGTAACACTGACTAGACAGAAACCAGTGCCACAGCATATATTAAATCTAATATAATATAAAATATGTGTCAATGGTTGAGTGTCAAAATGAGAGTACCGACACGTAGTGATTTTTTCCTCTGTGGTAATCGATACGGTACCGAAAATTATCGGTAGCTATGATTGTAGAGACTACCAAAAATCGAAAATAAGTTGTTAAAATGACATATCGACCGAATTCGTTAATTTAAGATCGCTATCTATGTCGAGACTGCAGGCCCTGGGCATGCAGTCTCTACATTAGTTAGCGATAATATCGTTACTAACCGATCGATAACCATAGCGAAAAAAAATACGCTTGCCGTAACGATTCCCTTGCAGTCTCGACGTAGATTTCTATGTAAAGTTAACGAATTCGATCGATAAGTCACAACGAACAATTATTCTTCGCTTTTTGGTAGTCTCTACCATCATAACTACCGATAATTTTCGATAGCGTATTTATAACAACTGTCACCTAAACGATTTTAGCTGTTTAGTTTGCGGCGAAATTTGACAGCCCGCAAACTTTGCGATTCATCGTTACAGGTACTTGGCGGCCATTTAATGTTTTTGTGACACTGACTTATAAAATATAATTTACTTTTGTGGTGTTTATTGTGTGTTTAGGAAATCCAAAAAAGCAACAAATGGCAAGGCATAGGCCTATTTAGCATAGGATTTAGTTGCTCTCAAGCATCGAGCTAAAATGGTGAGGCGTCGAAGCGTGGCAAGGAATAGACGCAATAATCAAAACAAACCCATTAAAGGGATGACGAGTTCCTCAGACTTTATAGGGTGGATAAGAAGATGTTCACCGAGCTGATGGAGCTAAGCTCGTCGAAGAGTTGCGGCCATATGGCCTTATCTTTAAAGACAGCGGCCTTTGGGATTCTCTACCTATACAATAGCAAGTGAGTAGGTACCTAACTGTAATTAAGTATTTTAAACTCGAAATGTAAGATCTTTGGTTTGGTTTGAGCTAAAATTAATAAAATATATTAGCAACCACCCGCGACTTTGTCTGCGTGGTCAGTTATTTCTCTGAACAATAGTTTTTTTCGGAATAAAAGGTATAAGTACCTTCCTTATGTCTTTCCTTGTACCCCTGACAACGTATATGTAAAATTTCATGATGATCGGTTCAGTAGTTAAGACGTGAAGGCGTATAAACAAACAAACAAACGGACTTTCGCATTTATGATATTACCCAGTAAGAATTTGCAATTTACCATCATCATCTTATTTTAAATTAAAATTTCATTTGGATTTTTTTTATGTACTACATGTTTTTCTATTTTTTACTGTTTGTTTTAGATACTAACCGCTCTTCGTTCATCATCATCAGCAGCTAATTGGCATGGCATTCGCTTATTATCGAGTGTCAAGAAAATTATGGTGTGGCGTCGAAGATGGGGAAGAACTGACGCTATAACCGAAATCCGGTTGATTTGGAGGATGACGGAATTCCTCACAGATCACACACTACTGCCTGGACGATCATCAGTTGCACAGTGTCAACGCTCGTATCCAACTTTATGAGTATCTACACTGGACACTAATTGCAATTATTTAAGCTAGTTTAGTCAAATAAAAGAGTACAATCAAATAACTTGAGGTATTTATTATTGTTAACAACATATCCTTTTATTTCATGGATAGATACTATGGACAATACTTCCGCTTTACTAGTGAGCTGAAAATCGCTTGTATGCCACGCCATCACTGATATACTGGTTAGTTCATGCAGGGGCCAAACGCCATTGATGCCTCAGTCTCCGTAGCCTCATTTCTCATGGGAGCCTTTGAATTCTTGGATTAAATCTCTGAAATAAAAAATATAAATTAAATTAGAAAAAATAGATTCTTAAATTAAAATATTGAGACAGATATTAATTAAATACTTAAGCAAGTAGTGGACATCAGCAAATTCATTGCATTGATCATAAAAGTAAATAACTAAATCACATGTGATTATGAAAGATCGAAAACAACAAAGAAATCACAAGCATCCAAACCCGTGTGACGCGTGTTGAGCAGATTTTAAAATACATTTTTGACCTCAATACTATATTATGTAAAACTAAACATAAATGCATTGGTATAGAAGGTATAACAAACATAATAAGATCCAAAGAAAACTCAAAGAAAAGTATTTGTACTTACAGCATATTCCTCACAGCAGACAGCAGCTTAGCTTGCGTCTAGCTAGTGGACCGAACCCGAAACCGAATAATTATTACTCCTTTGAGTTGAAGCCACTATTATAGAGATTTTTTATTCTTTAATGAATTTATTTATTAAAAAATCAACACCATACACTTGACAGTTTTAGTTATCAATCGTAAGTAAACACAGATTTCATTGACATATGACTGTTGGCATGACAACGCCATAACCGTTGGCTATGACACAGTGTTACAAGTAAAATTATAGTAATGTCCACAAGTTCAGATACATATTTTTAGTGGTTATTCATGTAATAATAAAAGAAGGAATTTTATATCAGATGATAAATTAAGAAAATATAATAAGAGATGTTTTTTTTTTTATTTTTGGTTAAATAAAGTAGTTGCTTTTTAATAAGCATAATATTTAAATTTCCCTTCATCAAAGGGAGGGCAATTCAATGGCCACACAATTACTTAAAATTTTCGGTAACTTATTGACAAAAATTTTTACGATTTCATGCGATAACGTAATAGTAGAGACTTGCATTTGCCTTATCGATCGTTACGGCAAGCGATTTTCCCCGCTATTGCTATAACCGAAATCATTGTGTGGCCATTGAATTACTGTCCCTCCGATTTAGGGAAATTTAAAAAATATGCGAAAATGCAACTGTCTTACACCGACGTTTAAAACTTATTCAAATTGCAATTTCTCTTCTATAAAAGTTACGAGTTGTAAAATAAAAAACGTTTTATAGCAAATATCATCAACTTTCTTTGAAGTTATAGTTTATTATACATTATTATTAACTTAAATACCTATAAAACAAAAAAAAAACACTTTTTGACTAACTGGCAAAAACTCAAACAACATAATAAAATAATTATTTACGCCTTATTTACATTTTAATAATATAAATATTATATAAGGAATAAAGAGTAAGGAATATAAGGAATAAGTATAAGAATAAGGATTAAAACTTTTCACTGCACATAGGTAGATACTTGATTAGTAAAGGGAAAAGAGATGCGCTCATTTAACTTTTTTAGATGTAAGTAGGTAGGTACTTAAAAACTACCCGTGTTTAACAAAAAATTACAAAAAATATAAATATTTTATTTTTTTGTCTTTATTCATCATAAGTTAATAATTATAACGTTCCTTCTTTAGAGAGATAGGTATAAAATAAACTAATTATAAATATTGTGAAGATGCTTCTAAGTATTTTCCGGCAATTTTTAGCGGTTTTCCTGTGGCCGGCAGGCGGCAATTTTGCTAGCAATACCACTAAAGCAATATTTTAAGTATGGCCCGGCAATTATAGCCACATATTTTTGGTAAGTCAAAACATTTTCATGTAAATTTGGGATTCTGCATCGTTGGCCATACTATTGACACCAATTGCAGCCATATTGCAACAATGCAATATAAATTGTATTTGTGTTGGCTTGGCCGGGCAATGGTGGACATTAAATGACTTTTACTTGTAACACTGACTAGACAGAACCCAGTGGTTGAGTGTCAAAATGAGAGTACCGACACGTAGTGATTTTTTCCTCTGTGGTAATCGATACGGTACCGAAAATTATCGGTAGCTATGATTGTAGAGACTACCAAAAATCGAAAATAAGTTGTTAAAATGACATATCGACCGAATTCGTTAATTTTACGATCGCTATCTATGTCGAGACTGCAGGCCCTGGCCACGCGAAAGGCGACAAGCGTCGCGACGACCAAATTCTCACTTCTATCTTCTATTCGTTGTGGGTGGACTTGCTCACCGCACAGCGTAAAGCTGGATCCACACTTGTAACATTTTGGTGTGTCGAATCGCCGTATGTCTTTAAAAGACACTATTTAAAACACGCTATTTTAATGAGGCGTGCGCTGTGGTAATACTGTATCAAAGAGCCAATGTATGAAAAAGGTGATCTGACACGCTAACACGTTACAAACTTTAATACACCATGTATTATGAATTCAATCGTTGCGTCACCTTTCGCCCTTTTGCTACGCTACTGCAATAGATACAAAGACGGTGACCGGTGCAACTACCTACAGAATTTAATTTACTTAATTTTTGCTATATTTTCATTGCCAACATCTGTTACATTTGAATTCGAAGCTACCTTCTCATATTGATGAAATACTGCTGGCATACAGCAAACAAGTAAATCAACTAATGAGATTAGGTTTTAAACGCGATTTTAACTAAACATAGGTGTTGAACACCTACCTTTTCCCTACGTTTCGACCGAGTTGCATCGGCCGTGGTCACGGGCTGACTGAGTTAGCGCGAAAGTTTAAAAGTGTAAATTAACTAATGTTAAAAATGATCCTTTTTCTTTTTATGAATATTGCTTGCTACGTCGTAGCCACTCGTAGGCTACGTTGTAGCACGTAGACGGTCAGAGTATTTTACGCCATTATAAGTTGACATGAGAATAAGTTGCTTTTTTATAAAATTCTTAGGATTTTTAATTCACCAACAATAAAAAATTAAATCTATTCTATCTCATTTTACGGGCGTTGATGGGTTAATTGCTCACACTGTAGTAGTCACGCACTCTGAAATCATGGCCTAAAAGTAACATGTCCTCCACCTAAAATGAAAAGGCCTCTTGTTACAATTTCACAATTTCATTAGCGCGATTCAGATTAAGATAGTTAAAAGCTAAGAAACAGACATACTGAAAATCGATTGAGGGATCCTTATAATTATGTGCAATTAAATCAGAACAAAACGTTTTTATTAAGTATTCTGAGTTGCTTTGGTAATTATAAGGCTTTGTTTGCTAAATATTGTAACATTATAAATAATTAGACCATTAACGAACATAATCGTTTTTAAGCGGCAATGTAAGCTCGGTTAATGAGTAATAATTATATTAATGAGTGTCTCAGCACAAATTCATATTCTACATACACTTAACTGTGAGGCATATAAATGGCATTATAAAAATATGATTGAATTTCAGGTACTAATTCAAAAGTTGAACTATACAGATAATAAAATTGTAACTAGCCGATGTTTGTCCATTGAAGATATAAAAACAAAATAAGGTGTCTATAGGCATATTAGAGAAGCCAAAACATTTTATTTTTATTTTAGTCTGTCTGTCTGTTTGTTTGCACGCGAATCATGCAAAAACTACCGTACGAAATTAGACACGGTTGTAATCGTATTTCTAAAAGTCTTACTTAAAATCTGGTGTAAGTTTCATCTTGATACGCCAACTGAAACAAAGACACGCGGACGAAGGCGCGGGCGGTCACTAGTTTTGTAATAAAACTGTATCGCAGGAATAAAAAAAAAAAACTTCTTTGTGCTTGCTTTTTTTCATAAAAGAATAGATTTCACTCCAAAGTTCTGTTGTACTGAAAATATTATAAAATGTTGTACGAAGAAAATGTTTTGCAAAAAAAGACTAAAAGATACTTTTACAGTTTTGTCAAGCCCGTGGCATTCAGTTTTTCAGTCGGGATCAGTATTCAAGTCTTTGTTACAAAATACTTTTTTATTACGTAAAATAATACACTAGAATAATAACGTTTAGTTAAATGAAAACTATCAAAATTAATTATCACCAAACCAAAAGCATCCCTTTTTATATAACACAACAAGCTAAGATTTAATAAAACGACCCGCCAGATGAATTATTGTAAACGAGGCATTTATTTGTTATTTTTTTCTCCCGTCCCTTTTTCGTCACAAAGATAAGAGACAAGATAAGGGCTCAAAAGGGTCTAACGCACAAAGGCCGACCGAATAATGACGTGAAATTTTTGGCATAATTTTAATTAAAGGCTAATTTGCGACATTCGCAGGCTGGAAAGTATGGCTTTTGTGGAATCACTTTTTGGTAAAAGTACCTAGCTATAAATTACACGTACATATAACTCGACAACAATAGGAAAATATATTTTCCTTTAGCGGAAATAAAATAAAGTATAATGTTGAGCAAATTGCTAAACGTTTTCGTTCTTATGAATTGACAAGATGTCTCCATAAAAAAGTAATATACATCACCCGTGCCTATAGATACACATCTTCACTATATTAGGTTTGTATTATGAAGACGATTTTGTCACCCATCCAACAACTGACCTGTGTAAAGTCGCTTCACTTTCACAATCGATAACAGCATAAGTACTGACTTCTGTTATTTTAGGATAAGTGTTTTGTTTACATAATATGTATATGATTTGGCTATAAGCCTCATTAAATAAATAAACGAAAAATACCAATTAACTGAGGTAAGTATACATAAGTTCGCATTTTATCTCGAAAATAATTATATTTTTCGAAGAAATCAGTAAAAAATTACCATTAAAAATTTATATCTCGCTTTTTCCTCAACAACAATAAAAAAAAATCGATAACTCAATAATTGAACTGAGTTCAATAAAGAATAGAAAAACAGTACAGCAACAGAATAAATACTGTCGAAAAGATAAGCTTTCAGCTGTAGGCTAGTAATAGTATAAGCCTACAGCTAAAAGCTTATATCTTTTCGATACTCGACAGAAAGTGGAGTCAATCTACCATGGGCAACAGCGTCGCTTAACCAAGGTTAAAATAGCTTGTATACCGCGCCATCACAACGTATGTTTAGTTCGTGCAGGGGCGATACGCGCGCACGCGAATTTAGTTGCTAACTGGTTAAGCGACGCTGTTGCCCATAGTACCTTTTTACAGAAAACTTATGCATACTACGGTTATAAATTTCAAATGTCCAGACTGCATATCAGACGTAACGTTAACCTTGAGACCACCCCTTTATGTTCTACTCAATAAAATTTGTTTTTGCAATACAGCTGTTATTACATTTAACTGACGTGCCATCTTGTGTACTAAGATACATTTAGGTTTTAATAGCCCACTGCTACAACAAAAAAACTGAATTTTCTAAATCGAAAAAATCTGTTATGAACACTTTTTTATTACCATGAAAAGAGGTTTAGAAATTGTGTTAATGTCATAATTACTTTTTCCTTTCATAACTCGTAACATGGACAGAATGGTCAAATGAATGAAGTCCAGAATTTCGAAACTACTTAACTCAAATCCTATGAAATACTATGACAGTTTTGTATAGAACTTCCCTCTAAATAATTACATTTTGTAGGTTTCTCACTGCGTTAATACTTACTCACATTATACAAGTATTTTGAGTTTAGAGAGTATTCCTTTCATCTCTCTAAGCTTTGTGATAGGTAGGTACGTACTCAAAATTAAACCCTCTGACATTTTGCTATAAATATTTTATGCGAATCGAGCGACGAGATAAGGAAATTAACTTTGGTTAATTTCTTAGTTGGCTGGAAAATCACTTATAATGAGGCGAATTAATAGACGTAGGTACTTATGAGCCGATTTTCTTTGATGGATTTAAGCCTGGATACGGAGTTTATTAGAGTAACCAAAGTACGTAAGTAGTTTATATGATTCGCAGAGTTAGGACTAAACTAGCGTTCGCCCGCGACTTCGTGGAAAGTTTTTTTGCTATCCTTCGGGAACAGTGCTTTTATTCTGGATAGCCTCTGCCCGCGACTACGCGTGGATATGTGCGTTAGAGAAATTTCTTTAACGTAGCGTAGACAATAGAAAAATCCCCCTTTTGCCCGCGATTTAACAATAAGGCGTCCAGTTTAAATGATCTCCTTAGTGTATGAAAGTAGAACTACGGAGAGTTCAAGCGGTTTCCCAGGTTTTACCCGCCCGAATCAGATGAAACATAGCTTAGATTTTAAGTTGGACCCCATGCTACCAAACTGTGAAAATCCTATCAAAATCCGTTCAGTGGTTTTTGAGTCATTTGCGCACAAATATTTAGAATCTTCTGTTATGTTATATGTATTGATATGCCCTCAAAATTATTTATAATACTATTAATTATAAAAATTATTATAAATACCTTGCATATACGTAAATGTTCATACTTATTATATGGTAGGCTGAAATTTCTATAAAGCAATCACGTAGCTTTTGATGTTGTACAAACACCACACCAGACAAATAATTTTCACTTATGATAAGTATTCTAAATAATAGTTTTTGGTGTAATAGTACGAGCGGCGACCGTAAGATTGCCTACGTCATCTGATACCACGATCAAACGCATGGAGAATGATCAGAAAAGTGATGCTTAGCTTAGATCAATCAGTCTGCCAAAGCTGAATTGGCCGGGACTATAAAAAAACGGGCCACTTCCGGTAAAAAAATATAGGGGTCACTTACGTCATTTGATACCGAAATAATACTAATGGCATCAGTTACCCGCTCACTGGTAAAGACAAAAAAACGTAGTCTGCCAGTTCTTATATGGCCGGAAGTACTTGGCAGACGGACTCAAAGGTGTCGAATTGGACCCCTTCGCCTACGTCATCTGATACCACGATGAAACCCACGGAGAATGATCAGAAAAGTGATGTTTGGCTAGATCAATCAGTCTGCTAAAGCTGAATTGGCCGGAACTATAAAAAAACGGGCCACTTCTGGTCGCCAAGAAGGAGTCATTTATGTCATTTGGCATAAGGCATACGCAAATCGGTAATATTTTTTATTTCTTTTATTTTAACTATTTATCTATAACACCATGCCTCTTTTTTAAAGCATGCCACTCAGTGTCTTTCTTTTGTACACATCGCCAAAATCTTTGCACGTTGCATGTAAGAATCCATTAACTGACATTAGGGTAAGGTGTGCTTAACGGCCTAACAAAACACCTTGTACCTAAATCCAAACCAGGTTTTCCAGTGAAGACGTGAACCGTGCACTGTTTGCCGATAGCAGGCCGATTATTCACACACAAAACTGCTTAGAAGTCCAACAAACGATTTTGATCACTTTACACAGATTGTCAAGTGCTATTTTCCTACGACCGGTTCAGTTCCATTCAGGTTTATCCGGTTAATCCACAAAAAGGGTCAACGCGACCAGCATGGGAGGGTTATTGAATTAGCCGCTTGTGTGTTTTCACTCGATTGAAAGAGGGAAACGCGTCATGCACTCAAGTGCCCATTTTGTTAGCAAGTCGCTTGGAAATTTTAAAGGAAATGAGTTATTTTTTTTTCATTAAAATATAATGTTTGAGATTCAAGGAGCTTTTTTTAAATAATTATTTTTGAAAACCCTTTTTCTTATGCAAAAAAAAAACACCTTTAAGTTGGATAGGGAATTTAGTTTGAATATTTTATAGAATAAAGCTTAATGGTAAAAGTCGCTTGTATACCTTTGACCCTCTGAAATCCATTGACAATTTATAATTATGTATTTTTGTGACATCAATTTTCTATAGGTTCATATGCTTAAACTTTCGCATTACATTTTATTTAACATAACAGGAATTAAATGTGTGCATTCGTAATGATAGGTAGTAGATCAATTTACTTACCTTTTATAATCCTTTATGACCAATGACACATTGTTAATATTATGTCGTACACCTTGCGTACCCTATAAGTATTCTTTAGGTACCCAACCAAAGTATGATGCGGCATATTTTCTACCAATATTAAGGTTTTGCTTGTAAAAAGTTCGTGTAAAGAGAAAAGATTTAAATGTTACAGGTAATAAAACCAACAAACAACACGTAAAACGTATTTATTTACAAAATATTTACAATCATATTATACTACCTTATACTATAATTAGTCGAATACTGATCATGGAGAACATCATTAATTGAGAAAAAATAAATTACATCGAATCTTATTTGTCTTAAACGTAGTCTTTCGGAAGAGTATATGTTGATTTAACAGACATTATTTACAATTCCTTTATACAATTCAGTATACATGTTATAAGTCACAATAAGGAATAAATAAATTTGAACTTATAACTATTAAATTGCACTAAATAGTTTTCAGGATATGATAACGAAAAATATGACAAAATCTTATTTAGTGTTTTTTATTGCTTATTGAACCCACCAATCAGCATAAAGTAATAGTTATTACTATTTTTAAATATTTTTGTGTGCGGATGGCACGGCCTATCGAAATATTATGGCTATTTATTCATTAATTTTTAAAGCACAAAAGCCGATAATTCCTCTTTAACTTTGTAATACCGAAAATCTTTGAAACGTTTGGAGCAACAGAGCTAACACTTATCTGATTATTGATAATTCTTGTTAATTGATAAGAATAAAAATTAGTATTGAGTTCAAATACGTAATCCAAAACTTTGATTGGATCTCTAAAGTACCTACTAATCTCATATTTTACGAATCGGCTATTTTGCGTTTCTGATATTATGCGCCTAAAGGCTAGAAATGCAGTCAACATATTCTGATGTAGAAGTACCTAAAGTAAAGAGATAACGATATGAAACACCTCAGACTCGAATGTAATCCTACGCTCATATTGACCCGAATTCCATCAGGACATATATATCTCTTTGACGCTGGCAATACCAGAGAGAAGCCAACATGCCCAAAATGCTGTGATAGCTCTTCCATATAATGTGAAAACGATTGAAGCTTGGAAATTGTAGAACAAGATATTCATGAGAGCCATCACAGATTTATATTTAAGCAAAGATAACTTTATATAGTAAATGATAAAGAGCAGACTATTATTTTGGAGTAAATAATATAGGTACTCGTACTTTTTGATTTTTGAAAAGTCATATTTTTGTCAGGCCTACGTTGAAGTGATGAATATGAAAACTGCGCTTGAACAAAAAAATACACAGCTGTCTTATAGTATAGAGGATTTAAAAGTTAGTAACTTCATAAAATTGGCAAATAATTTGCTGATTCCTTGATTTTTAAACTTCATAAATACAAATTAAAGTAATTTAGGTATACACCTAAAGCTTGAAGGTTTAAGCTACGTGGCTAGTAATCCTAATGCGCTTAACGGCTCAAGAACAAGATACTATAATTGAATAAACCAACTTAATCTGCAAAGCGCCAGAGTAGAGGTATGGAACATATGAAAGCATTTTTCGTAAATACTTCATTCCGTCGACGTCAATATAATAATTATTATGCTTCCAAAGTGAAGGCTGTATGATAAGAATACAATAGCCAATTTGTCTCGTTAGCGTCTTGCCACATATTGAAGACGAAGGTACAATACATTTTTTTCGTTCAGCCTTGTAATTATTTATGTGAGCAATAATTTCACAAAGTAACACGATATTTTATGAAGTGTGTTTTATACAGCGAAATTTTTTTATCATTTGGTTCCCGCGGTGGAGTGGTTCCACTCATGATTACAAGCAACTTTTACTATGAGGCCAACTCTGGTGTTGCGAAAAAAAAATCAGCTGTTCCATACAAAAGCCTACTCGACCTTATTGTATGTAACAGCTGATTTTTTCCGCGATATCAGAGTTGACCCCATGCAACTTTTACTTGCTTGTAATCATAAGTGGAACCACCCCACTGCGGAAACCAAACGATAAAAATTTCAAAACGTATTAGTTAAATAGTAATTGATGTGATTAATCAGTAAATAAAATAATTTTATTTTTACGTATCACATAAAAAGAACCGGGCCTGAAAACGATCCCTGTTGGACTCTAAATTTCGTAATTAAGCATAGTTTGCTGATGGCAAAGGCGAGATATTGAACACAGGTAAATTGGCCGTAGCTAGCCGTAAATCATTTTATTAATTTTGAAACTTAGTAGGTTTCAAACAGAATTCGAGGGGCTGGTAAAATATTGGTTCGAGAGTTATTTAGTTATTGCCGCTATTGATTTTCAATCTGACGTACAACTAAGAGAGCAATTAAGCCACTTTTCAAAAGGGGCGAAATTGAGTTTGTTTGGAATCTCAAAATTGGCATCAATAATATCGACAAAGAGACTTTAATTACTTAGAGGTTTCTTATTACTGTAATAAAATCATTTAAGTTCAAAGTAGAAAATGTATTTATATAGTAGCGGCCGCCTGCGACTTCATCCGTGTAGACCCTACGGATACCTTGACCATGATAAAAGTAGACTATATACGTTTAGTAATCTTATAATATTCTGTGCCTAAACCCAGGTCCAACCTAATCTATCCACACATACACACACACACACACACACACACAATTAGTAGGATAGGTTTTTTCTTTCATTAGTAATCGTACGAGTACACTCGCCCTCGGCACTTTTGTACCATATCTACAATGAGGATCAGTAACGATTTTTGTTAAGTGGTTTATCAGAAAGCTTATGCCACCACATGATTAATTGTGAAGAAATTGTTACGATATCTCTTAAACCTGAGAAGCTATACGAGCTAAAACGTGCTGTTATTTTGGGGGGTTCTTATGATGATATCAAGACGTACGCGAACCTTATGTCGTACGTGATAAAGCACATTTGCCTTGAGTTTGGCATTTCCTTCAAAACCCTTATAACTCATCCATTTCTAAAAGGATTTCAAAAATCTTTCACTATGTTTCATAGCTATGAATATGTTTTATTTATATTATACCAATAAAACTAGAGGATTCAAACCTGTTACTGATCCTCATTACTGCTTTGTAAGAGAGATTTCAACTTATTGAACGCTTTAGTTTTATGGTGCGACAAAGTTCACCTGCTTTTTGAGGCCAACCAATTAATTTAAAGGCACACTTTTCACCACACTACACACCCTTTACTGAAGTACGTAGTATCATTTTAAACTCTTTGAACGAATATAAATAAAAACTTATCATTTTTCATTTTTGTTAAGTAGATAAGTACTCAAAATAATAATCGGCTTATAACTAAGGCTATTGGCTTCATACTTACAACTAAGTACTGTATAAAATAAATATGAATTAAATAAAAGATAAATAAAATATAAAAGATTTTCTAGAGTACCAACACTGGTTTAAGCTACAAAAGAAAGTATTATGTCACGAAACTACAACAGAGGTTTAATTTTCATTAATTTAGTTCTACACCCACATGGCATATAAAATGGAATAATTTAATAATAACAGGTGCGTGCGGCTCACGAGCATAGAATAAATGAACGGACACAAAATTGATTATGGTAACCATGCGTGGCCAATTTGATATTGATGCCAGAAATGACGATTATCAAGCACTTTTGTCAAGTTGAAATATTTGGAATTAATAAGTTTGCCACAGCGAAAGATAAAAATAAACTGATGCAATATTACGAGGTAACGAGCACTTAATATGACTATTTTACTCGCTCTGTCAATTTGTTTGTGGGATGGTTGTATAATATGCAGTTTTCGAGCCATGGAGTCTTTATAGGGTCCGCTTCACTCGTAGTGGAATTAGCACCAAATAGTCTTGGGTCTGAGTTATAAAGTTCTTGGGAATTTTCAAATAATTAAGCAAGTTTAATGATCGGGACAACTTTTTATTGAAAATTCTTTTAAGAAGTGTGTTTTGGAAAAACAACCAATGGTACATTTTTTTTAATTTAGGTTTTTTAGTCTATGGATTCTCCGTATTTTATGCTATTATCAGCTGTGTGTAGAAATATAGCTTCAAAGCTTATGTGTCTGGAAAAACAACCAACGTCCATAGTGTACCTGGCAAAAGGACCATTTGAAAAAAGAAATATAATGTAGCTTAATTCCGCAAACAATATATGCAAGATGCACCGCCCGCCCGCCCACCCGCAAAAATATGCACATGCACACCACAAAATATCAGTGCTCAATACCTGCATTTAGCAAGACAGCAACACACCTTGCACCTTCACCAATTAGGCTACACGTGTTGCTGTCTTGCTAAATGCAGGTATTGTGCACTGATAATATGTGGTGTGCATGTGCATATTTTTACAGGCGGGCGGGCGATGCATTTTGCAATATATTGTTTGCGGAAAGCTACATATACCTATTTCTTTTTTCAAAATGGTTTGGGACTTCCGGCAAGTGACGGCAGTTTCAAAAAAAGACCACTTCCTGAAAAAAAATATCAATGTGATATTGATCGTTTTCTAAAACACCCTTTATACGGTATGTAAGTAATAATTACATAGTCGTCTGATTACAAATAATTTGTAGTCAGTATTAGTAAAAGCAGCTACCTAAGTAGCAAAGATCCGTGTGCTCTTACACAAAGCTGCCGGTAATCCGTGCATAGTCCCTTCGTAGGTACTACAACAATGAAGTAGGTATGTCCTTTTACCGAACAAGACCTTCCTTTATCTTCCGAAACCCTTGTAAACAGATAATAGTACTTTGAGCAATTAGATTATGGTTAGTTACTGTTTCAGTATTGTTAATTGGAATTAATTCCACAATTTCTCAAGACGTTGCTTGTTCTAATTTCCGAGTAAGCAATTTGGAAGATTTCAACCGGAAAGTTTAGAGGCTTAAATGATTCGAGATTTTGTTGCTGAAGAATCTGTTACGAGGATTACCTTGTATTTACTCTTCTCTATAATCAAAGCCTTGATAATGTCTAATTGAAAACAGTTTGTTAATTATTAATTAGCTTTATTTATTTGTTGAGATTTTTCATTTTAAATTCTAGCGCCGTTAATTGGTAATGTTAACATTTTACATCTAACAAAATGCCAACGGTTCTAAAAAAATATATTTTACGTAGGAAATTCCGTTACAGGTTTCGGATAGCCTTTGCCAGTAGATATTTGGATCAAATGTCTCTTCTCCGAATCCATCCATCCATCTGATGGATTTTTTTATTAATCAGGCTGCTGGTATAAAATCCAAACATTTAAATAAGAAACACGAAAATTGTGCTCTTTATCCTGATTGTATTGGTAAATGTTGTCACATAACTATCAATAATAACAACCACAGTATCATGATAAACAGTTAATTAATGGCACACAGTTCGAGCATCTGTTACTCAATAATTTTAGGTTTGTAATCTGTGAAAATCAAGTTGCTAATTTTGAACTATTGTGCTGTACAATGATCAGTTATTAATAATACATAACATAGGCCAAACATAGCTGTATGAAAAGGTTACTAGCGTACCGAATACCTTTTGACCGTTAGAAAAATCCTTTCAAAAGTTTCGGTTTAGTAGTATTTTGTTCTCTAGCAAAACGACCAAGTTTTAGCGTGTATGGCCTCCTTAAGGTGGATTGGATACCCTACCGAAAGTGATGCTCTCAGGTTTTTATTTAATAAGTTGTTAATAAAAAAGGATTTTAATAAAATTTTACGTGGAATTTGTAAGACCCATAGTCTTGTATTTTTAGAAGGCATTATTACATTACATTTTCTTCGTAGTCATTTGTTGAAGTAGATAGCAAAAGTGTTAAATACGAACACTTTTAGCAGTTTTGCTATCTACTTCTAGAAATGACTAAGAGGGAATGTAAAGACCTGATCAAAATTTCACGATTGGTGCAAATGTAAAAATAAAAATAAAAATCATTGCAGACTTCTTTCGGCCTGGGAACCACCTTAAGGGTTAAGCTATTTATAAAGATATTTAGTTTAGGTATAAATAATTTCTTTCGATTGGTGGGTCAATAGTATGAAAGTATAATTTATGCTCAGCATTACATAATAATATCTTTTTGGTGAAATTTTATCTGGCAAACCAAAACATACTGGTACGGCATTCATGGGAAATTCATAAACGCATTTTACTATAATTAATGGTCTTCCATTACTTCTTATACCGTTTTTAAAATTCAATCTATTGTCGATTGTATGATAAGGTATGAAATATTTCACTAAGTTAAAACAAATACAATAATTCTTATGTTGTTTTATTATAATAATTAATAGTTCGTTTTCAGACTACGGTTAATAATTGAACTACATTTTAAAGGTTTGGTTACCCTTCGTAATGTTCGATGTTTAAAAACTAACTATGTATACGTAATATGATAAAAAAAACACAAAAAAAAACATGTATTCTCCGAACAAAATCTGTACAGAATTCAATTAACCTTACATATTGAAAAGGGTTTACATTATGTAGTAAATTGTGAAAGTTAACAATTTGAATCTCTATTTAAGAGTTTACAGACTGCATAGTTGCTAGTAAATTCATGAAATATTTGAATTGAAGCCTCCACTACGCCAACCAAGAAAAAATCGTTACAACAAAATAACTAGGTAGTATCTCTGTGTGCTGTAGACCTCGCTTTAACTGTTTTTAAATATTTCCGCCATTTTTTGAAACACTGAATCGACCAAATTTCATGAGTATCGGTTGAGAAATGCGACCTGTAGAGGAGAACAAACGGACAGCCGGATAGCCAGACGGACATACGAAATTACGAAACCATTTTTGCCCAAGCTGAAACGGGTATGCATTACAATGTCGAAAATTCATAATACATACGACCGAAATATTGACGTATAAAACACCTAATTTCAAAATTCGGTATTTTGAAATTAGGTGTTTTATACGTCAATATTTCGGTCCTATCCTAAGTGTCGATATCCGATAGACCGAAACTAGAAAGATCGATTATCAAATGACCGAAAGTTCGAAATCCCGAAAGTTCGTAATCCCGAAAGTTTAAAAACCCGAAAGTTAAAATGTCAATACTTATAACTTACTCTACTTACACAAACAGATACATTTATGAAATTAGGCGTTGCGGTTAATTTGTTTCACTCAAAAATGCTTGTAAAATGGTCATTATTTTGTCAAAATCCACCAATCGAGTTTGAAATAGTTTTTTTTCTGGCGCTTCGCCGGCCTCATGTCAACCTGGGTTCATGTCAACCTAACATGCTCGACGTTATGCTCCTCGCACCTATCTCGTGACCTACGGTCTACGATTTCTAAGTCCCAGTAGAAGAGTATAGACTCATTTCCGGCAGCTAAATTTGCTATAAAGCATTTCAGGCAAAGCCCAAGCCTGTTTAGTTTTGATAGCTTGTTCTTTTGTCTAATTCGTTAATTCGGTATTAAGTAGTTCGGGGTACAGAACGTAGGTAGGTATATTAACCCTCGCTTTTGTAAGCTCCGGGATTTAGTCTTTTAGGTAAAATGTCCTTTCGAGATTCTAAACGTACGGCTAAACCATTCGACCTTTTAATTTTCGGTCTTTCGTCCATAGGTCTTGGAAAATTCGGTCTTTTCTACTTTGGCATTGTAATGCATACCCGCTGAAACACAAATGCTTGGCGCTCGCTCAGTCTAGTCAACTATGTTTAATAAAATTCTGAAACATTTAAGATCTAGTATCAGAATCAATTTTTCTATGCATTTATTGTATGTACAATAAAACAGTCTATGTAGCCACTTTTTGGCGGTTTTCTTCGTTATAACTACACAAACACATTTTAAACAAATACAAAGACGCATACAAAAATAGTTCATAGCTAATACTAGGTCTCATATGTTTCTGAAATTTATTTATTATACCTACTTATTTTGTTGTAATGTTTTTTTTTGAAAAGCGGTGGAGTGGAGTCTCAATGCGCCCTTCACGCATTCACTAGCAATTCTTGTATTATTTATTTACCTGCAATATGCAAGTAAATTTTATTTTCCTTACCCAAATCTTATTACAGTAATTCGTTTCTTCGTAACGTCAATTTCTAAAATCTATTAATAGAGAGAGATGTATAATTTTCTTTACAGCTCCGGTCATCTATAAACAAGCCTTTTGGAAGTACAAATTCTTCGGTATTTAACTAATAGATTGATAGCGACATTTTCTAATGATACGAATAATTGTACGATTGAGATTAGTATAGATCTAGGTAGTGTAGTTTTGAATGAAACTAGGGTTACCACTGTTAGGGATGGAGCAAGTTTTAATGCATCGCTTTGCATAGCTGCTGGTCGCTCTCCGCTTACCACGTGGACAACAACTGACGCCGAATCTGGGAACAAAAGTTTAGATAAATTAAAAAAATATAGTTAGGATTATTTAAAGACGTGGAATAGAAAGTCGAATAGGGCTAAGATGTAACGCATAACGCCATGCGTCAATTTCATACAATACAACAATATCCAAAATTTAGGTATTTGGGTCATGTTAGCGCTATCGCAGACAGGCAACTTAGTCTCCCAGCAACTGTTTTGTCTCTCACATCAAGTCCACCGGTTTATATTGAAGCGCGCACACGAAGCGACGCAGTCGTCTGCAACTTTTCATACAAACCATGTGAGAGACAAAATAGTTGCAGAGACAAAAGTTGCCTGTGTGCGGTAGCGCTTATAAGGAGACGCATTGGTAAACCTTTTCCGTATCGATTGTCTCACTCAAACTCTTGTAAAGTACACTTAACTATCCCACTCATGGCAAGCAGTTTCGCGAGGACGAACCGGTTTTTTCGTTAAAATAAAATGTATAATATATTTTAAAAAATCCAACTGGCATATTGAAGTATCTGTTTAGTTAGACTAATCTACTAAGAAAATTTAGGTTCAAAGAATTTCTCATAAAAACATAGTTTACATAAAATGAGAAACAGGTTTAATATGTGGCTATTTAGAGGCTTAAATCAGTCAGGGTTATAATTAGGTTATCAAAAATCACTTTCATGTTTTGTAATTCATAATAAAAAACGAGATTCCTGCCACGAAAATTTCCAATGCGTCCTTTTAATCGTCTAAAATATAATGTTGGCCAGTTGAGTAGGAAATCAGGTCCCTGACACATTCACCAAAAGCATAGCCAAAAGTAAGTTTCACACTCATCACTTCCCCGCGCATGCCAAATCCAATGACATTATCAGATTCATCGGGGACGCCTAAATTATTTCAGCGTTCAGTCCGATTCAGTTTCAGCGGATCGGGGATTCATAGGATTTTATACGAAATTCATTCAGTATTTAAATTGGTTGACGCTTCGATTGGTATTCACATATAAAGCGCGCTAAAAATAACATGATGGAAATAATGAACTACAAAATCATTTAAGCTAGTTACTTCGTTACTGAATTATAAACGAAAGGAATACTGATCATTTAAGTTACAAAATTTACAAAGATATTCTTTTTTATTTTAATTTAAAATGCCTGAAATAGTATTTATAAGTAACTAGCTTCCACCCGCGATAAGAGTAAGCATAGTAGAGGATTATTTATACGGGAAGAGCTCTAAAAAGTGATTTCAGCATCCGCTATGGGAATACAAAGAACAAATGAAAGTGTAGCGAAAAGAATACGAATAGCCGATAAGAATCCAGCGCCAACAGTGGATTTAAGCACGTTGATTCTGAGGGTTAACTACGAAACAGAATCGATATAAACGGACGATATTCGTCGTTCGATTTACATAATTTGACCATCAGCCATTTTAACACGTTTTTATTAGGTTGCTTACTCGTTTGTGTGTTCGTTCGTTCATTCGTAACTAGCTTCCCGATGAGCTAGAGACTTGAAACTTTGAACATAGGTCAGAACTGGAAGTCAATGCAATATTATGTGAGTTGGTGGGTGTTAGCGATTGCAAATGCACCCGGGATTAACGGATTAACGGGCCTTCCGAAGCATGGAGGAGCTCGAGATAATACATTTTTGGTCACCTATCCCATGACCGAGCCTTGCGAAAGTTGCTTAACCTCCGCAATCTCTGGGCCAGGTGCTAAACCACTGAGCCATTGAACTACTCAACACACTTACATTATTTAGAACGTTGGTATCGCTAGAGCTCGACCGTGCTAAAATTTAATAATATAACCAAATCACAATGTTGCCATTTCGGCTACGCTCACCTGAAAATACATTTAGCTTTATTTCGTTGAAAGACACGTTGGACATCTTGGGTTCGCTGTTATTAAAGTTTTACAAATATTTTTATGTAAAAGAAGCCGAAACAGAAAATAACGAATCGAACAAAGAGGAAGGAACATCCTTCGATTATCGTGGTTTGGTTTTTGTAGTGGACCCTTATGAGGTAAAACGAAAGGCTTGAAGAAAGAAATATGGCTTTTACGCAACTTCAGGCAGAGATATAGCGAAGAGTGTCCAAAGAAAAATGTACGCACTCCGTTGATATTATTCCACGCGATTTTCAGTCTGTATATTGCCTGTATAATATAACTTTAGTAAAATGAGACACTTTACTTAGTTTCTCATAAACAATATTAACTGCCCAATCCTAAATAATGTATTTTTACTTGTGTACGATTTTATTTTAACTTGTCTACGATCTATCCTAGTTTTAAAACACAAAGGGGTTAGTTTATTTATTTATTTAAACTTTATTTTATTTGTGATAATACAAATGGCAGACTTAATGCCTTAAGACAGTCTCTACCAGTCGACCAGTAAGAGCTTTTTAAATAAAGAAATCGTGGCGGCAATATGGATAGGTAACTACTTCGATCATCTTTATTTTTTCTAAGAAATATCTTTAGTAAAGTTAAACATACTGACTTATTGTAATATACTCGTAGGTACAATTTTTATTTCTTTTTTCTACTCGCTATTTATCATATATGCGACACACAAAAGAAAGAAAACGAAAGAATTTTAAACCTGCATTATAAATCTTTTCTACCGAATGCTAAACATGTATTTACATATTTATTAAGCAAACTGTGTCATATATTCTGCTCCAACGGTTTTATACAAACAGATTATAAAATGCAGATAAAGGTTTTACAGTATTTTGTTTTACAAACTTAATACATCGTGGAAAATTAAATATTATGCATAATCTTGAGCTTATTATACTAAAAAATTACGAAAACTTCAGTGCATGTTTTTGAATGATATTTATTTTATGTTCTAGATAACTACATTTTACTAATATTGTCACTAAAATAAATTCATTGAGGTTGAGAAACTTTCTCAAGGGTCGGTCATGGGATGGGTGACCAAAATGTATTATCTCGAGCTCCTCCATGCTTCGGAAGGCACGTTAAGCCATTGGTCCCGACTGCATTTGCAGACGTTAACAGCCACCTAGCCGCATTGGGCCCGCGTGGTGGATTATGGCCCATCCTCCTTATTCACCCATAAGGAAGGCCTGTGCCCCAGCAGCAAGGACATTAAAATGGCTGATAGTCAACTATTAGACTATTTTATATGAACCGGCCATCGATCGTGATTGGCTAATACTTTTTCAATTATTTTTACATTAATCATTCATTTTGCTTTTCACTGATTTCGTTCCTGAAAAAGAGAAAAAGAAGCAAAGTACAGCTTTTCTCCGTTACTTTGATTCATACTTTCTCATTCTTGACTTTAAACCTGTTTTACACCTCCCATTCAGTCTCTTGACTTTTAACTGCATTTCGTTAGTTGTAAACTTTTCTCTACTTCATAGTTTTTTGGCCCTACGTGTACCTACAGCTTGGCTCCATCTGTTTACAGGATATTCAAGTACCTCCTTGTTTCCTCAGAGCCGACTCGCGTGATATCTGCAGTCTAAACTACTTATGTATCTTACGTTTGACAAGTGCCTCTTGCGACATTGCGAAAATGAGTTCGTAAAATTTAAAAAATAATGCGGTATTTAAACGAGGTGACTTGGCAGAAGATTTTAGTCAATTAGCAATTTTAACCGCCGCTTGTAAAATCAAATCGCCACCTCATTGAACTTAGGTTTGCGAATATATTTTACAAACGATTATTGATTAAAAGCGCTAATTGATTAAAATCGCTTGCCAAGTTGCCTGTCAAGTCAACTCGTGTTAATACGAAGTATCAGTTTCATATGGTTGTAGCTATAACATACTGACAGATAATAACTACAACTACAACAAATAACTTCGATATTATTAAATATTTGCTAAGTATTTTATGGACAAATACTTTTAACTAAACGGGCAAATACTTATTGATTATAATGAAACATTAAAAAAAAATATAAAAAAATAATAAAAACACGACTGCCCTGCCAAAATCGAACTAAAAAGTTAAATAACAAGTGTCATTGCAGTCGGGGGACCTCTTTGATAAAAAAAGTTTCATAACGGTCCCCTGACTGCAATGTCACTTGTTATTTAACATTTTAGTTCGTTTTGGCAGGGCAGTCATTTCTTTTAAAATTTTTTAAATTTATTTAATTTTATTTCACAAATTTTAGTGACAAATTATATAGTTTTGAAATGTGCTCATTAAGGCCTTTCATTTGATGCCCATATTGTAATGATTGAAGAAAAAAAAATTTTTTACATTTTAAAATGGCGTCGTACAGTCGCCATGTTGACTTTTTTCAAAAAAATATAGCCAATGTCAATCAGAATTATGTAAGAATTCTAACAATACCCCATACATCAAAATCCGTTGAGCCATTTAGAAGTTATGGTGGAGTAAAGAAACTCACAAACATACATGAACCCTGAACACCATATACACTCCTTTTTGGGCAGTCGTGTAAAAAAAACACGAGATCTCTTTTTTGTTGATAAAATTCAACGCTTTATGGTCCCAAAATAAATATATTTTCTTTCTTTCTTTTCTTTCTTATGTGCTGTAACTTAGTCCAAGTAAGTTATTT
Source organism: Agriphila tristella (assembly GCA_928269145.1). Taxonomy (NCBI): domain Eukaryota; kingdom Metazoa; phylum Arthropoda; class Insecta; order Lepidoptera; family Crambidae; genus Agriphila; species Agriphila tristella. The sequence continues at coordinate 50,591,110 of OV743433.1, read as the reverse complement.
TAGTTAAGTAAAAAATATTTTAAGCTGAGCATTCAGACGTTTGTTCATAAAAGTTTTGTAATATTATTATATCAATTAATGTCATTATTATCTTGTGAAATTAATTAAGAAAATTATGAAACCTTCACATAAAATTGTGAAATTCATACGAAAGGGCAATAACATACGAAAGCTATCAGTTGTTTATAGTAAGAAGTTTAAGCAATGCATATACTATAAGACGAAAAATATTCTATCTTGGAAACCCAATGTTCTGGCAAAACACTCCACTCTGCACAATATAAACGCTGCTTAATCTAAAATCTACTGGAATTCAGCCAAACCGTACAAAGCTTTCCTTAGCTCATAAAAAATGTAGCTCCTTGGAGCTTTTGCTCGCAAAGTCCGTATTTAAATAGATGCAAAGACGTTTCTTTTTGATTAGCTTTAATATAATTCTTTGTTTGTTAGTAAAGTATTTTAAACTTTTAGATTTTTGCATTCACAATGCTATTTTTATATTAAGATGAATAAATAATGAAAAATATTAGAAAAAATCGGCTCACCCGTAGCAACTTAGACAGTAAAGTATTTGATAAAGTAAAAGACAAAATAAAGCCGCGAGACTCAACCAATTTGACATCAATATATACTTGGTTATATGCATACATTTTATGGCAAACGTAGTGATATATTTGGGTAGTAGTGACACAAAACTTTGCTATTAAGATGATTAGTAAATGAAAAAAAATAAAAAATAGCATTGTGAATGCAAAAATCTAAAAAGTTTAAAATATTTGCTAGTTAAAATTTGGTGCACGCGTGGCCTTTTTGGGTTATGAAAAGTTTTTGTAGTGCAGGCATGACTTAAATAGCCCGAAAGATTTTGGTACAGGTTTCATTTATTTGTACATATTATATTTTTTTGGATGAGGCTGTTTAGGGTAACGATTGTTTTTTTGGTGATCATTAAATTTCATCCCATATTATGAATGCGAATGTCCGTTTTTTTGTTTGTATGTTTTTACGCCCTCATGTCTTAACCACTGAACCAATCATTATGAAATTTTGCATACAAGGGGTACAGAGTAGGACATAGGGTACCTTTTATCCTGAAAAAAGTACTGTTCCCGAGAGATAACTAAAAAACTTTCCACGCAGACGAAGTCGCGGGCGGCTGCTATTTTCCCATAAATAAAGTTACTTTACCGTTGTTTGCAGTTAAAAGCCGTTAAATCTGATAAAATACCGTTAAGCGTCACCGCTGACGAGCGATTAATCGCTGTGCGATTTTTTGTAGCCCAGAATAGAACATATGAAGTTCAATACATAAACGCCCACGAGCTACAAAAAGTAGCTCACACATAGCTCTAGGAATTAGGTATTATAACATGATATGATTACCTATTTATATTTTTTTTAATCCTATTCCAAAAAGGGTAGGACTACACTACGAGCCTAAGGTCGGTTATAAGCAATTGTTCTGGGATTATCATAAGTTTATATTACCTATATTATTATAGAAGATTTACATAACGTAAACGTAACGAAATAAACATCTAGTTAGCTAAAGAATTTAACTAGTCTCTAATAATTGACTAACTATTGTCTAAGAACAAACAAAAATTTGCTTATCTCTGCAAAACAAACACTTTCTAGCGACTCGCAATATTTTTTCCAGGTCAACAAAACCTTCCAGTAGGTACCGAACTAATTTTTATTAATTCTTGAATTTGCGCGTAATGTAAATGCAGAATTTTTGTTCTTTACACTATTTTGACGATAATAGGATCTGAAGACATTTGAGTCGTAAGTATACATTGTTTGCTTCATTTGTGAAAAAGTGTAAAATTACTGACAAAAATAAATCATAAACTTTATTTTATAGAGCTTAGCAATAATAAAAGTGATTGTTCTATATTATTATTACCGGGTGCCTTTTTAGGGTTAACCTACGCCAGCGACAAAAAAGCACCGCGATTGTCGCCGCGATTAACGCCGCGTTTATTGCTGCGATTAACGCCACGATTATCGCAGCTACAAAAAAGCGCCCGTCAGCGGATACGCTAAAAATGACGGCTTTAACAGCATTTTTTTGGAATTCTCATAATTTTTTACTGTATTTCAATTCCTGATGTAGGGACGTGAAGAAGACGGACAAAAGAAAGATAATGACCAATAAATTAAGAAGAAGAAGGTAGGTAGATAGAATACTTATTAGATTATACGCCTTGTTGTCTTGTCCTGTATGATGAGATCCACAACTTGTAGTATCGCCTTTTGCGCACTTGCTGACCCATATAATCTCAATCGAACTACACTTGGTGAGTTTGTTTGACTGAGATACGTACCAGAGCTACTAGGCGCGCAGGTATAGTTGCCGGAGTCTCTCGGCGATGCTCGCGCTATGAGCAGGCGGCTCGTGCGCGTGCGCTGCTCCGTCTCCACGCTGATGCCGCCGCGCTGCGCGTAGTTCACCACGTGTTGTCCTCGGTACCAGTAGATGAAGCTGTTGAGAAAAAAAGCGATGTAATACCCATTTTCATTGTTAGAAAGTAGTTTTTTCCTCATATTAATAATTAATAAACATATAAGACACCCACTGCTGGTTTGGGTATGGGCCTCCTCCAAGGATCTCTACAACGATCGCTATTACGCTGCCCGCATCCAGCGGCTTCCCATGACCTTCACCAGGTCGTTGGTCCACCTTGTCAGGGGCCTACCCAAGGAGAGTCCGTCGTCCGGTGTACGGTCGCTACTTTAGAACTTTTATGTCCCAATCACACATTTGCGGGAGTGACGAGTTGAGTAACGAAGCCGTCAGTCGAATAGTGATCTCGCATGTCGCATAAGCTCGCTATATGCTTGACTCACTCGCGCGTTCGTATTGGGAGTTTCAGGCTAATAGCGGAGTTTTGTCTACACATTCGAGGTTGCTATTTGCCATTTGCGCGAATGTGTAATTGCAGCATTAGTATTAGGTGAGCATTAGTATTGTGTAAGCATGAGTTACAATTTCTTACCTTGGAGGATCAGGTGCATGTCGGGCAATGCAAGTGAGGTTGATATCTGAACCAGCTCGTACAAACAATTCTGGACCTGATAGTATCTCGGCTTTCGACACTGTAACAAAGAATGAAATAAATACCTTGATTCTTTTATAGTCCAAGTTCATTTTTCAGTTTGTAATGATCATGATTTCATACAAGTTGAAGGTATCAAGGTACATTTGTGTTCGGTTTAGTTGGTGGCAATTGGATTCTGTATTGGATGGTAGGCCGGATTATAAGCCCGCCTAATGGATATCTACCACAATCTTACCTAAGTCTGGCGCCATTGATAGCAACGATTTTAACATTAGATAGCTAGTTCCTTCAATGGTTGAGAGTTCCGATTAAAATACACTTCAACATTGGACCTCATTCAATGTAACTTTAATAATCTGAAGCTTATCAACTTTTTTTTAATTTTTTGTTAACATTGTGCAATAAATTATTTTTTTCCATTCGGTCTTCTCGTCACTCGCGTTAACGCCCATTACTTTAAGCTCTTATAGCAACATCAAAGTGATGTTGTGATAGAAATAGAGCAATATAGGTACATCGCGTATAGCGCCATCTCAATCACAACATCGCTTCGATATTACTTTTGACAGTCATTGTGGGGGGCAGAAGGGAAATCCGGGTTACATCAAGTGAGATGAAGAAGATAAAAAACTTACCAACAACGGTGAGTCGAAACGACAAGCTGATCTTAGGCTCGGTGGACACTTGGCACTCGTACCCGCCCGAGTCCCTGGGCTGCGCAGGCGCCACCCTCAGTGTCCACTCATCCGACCCATCTGTGTGAAGAGCGGCGAAGCGAGCGTCGCTGCTGTACGTGTGGACACCCACTGTCAAGATGTGCAGGTCGCGCTTGCGGATCCAGGACACCTGGAAAGATGAAAAAAATTAAAATGATGGTCATCAGCCATTTTTAATGTCCCCATTGCTGGTGCTCAGGATTATGGGTGCATAAGGAGTACGGGTCATAACCCACCAAGCAGGCCCAATGTGAATTGGTGGGTGGGATCCCCAGACATTTTTTTCTCTTTTCCCAATTTGGCGACTTGTTTTTTTTATGCACAACGGGATACTGCTTGGCCTTCACCACATCTGATGTTAGTGACAATAAGGCCGAAGGTGAAAGTGCACTACACCCGTAATCCTCATCACTGAGGAACTGGCTATCTTACCTCTAACTGCCGCAACACAAAATTTTTTTTAATTGTTGTTATGGCGTCAGACTTAGGTAAGATGATGGTAGCTAGCCAGGCGGACTTGAAATAAGCCCTACTACCAACCAAACCGAGTACAAATTGTACCCCCCCTGGGGAATCGAACCCGGGGACCCCTGTGTCTTACACGGGTGGGCAAACTACTAGACCACAGAGGCGGTTAACGAACTATTCTACGGTGTATAATGTACCTAATGGTGCCATACTTCAGTTACAATGGTCCTTTCTTTAATTAATTTCAACTTGATACTTTTAAGTGTTCCAGAATTCCTGACAGACAGAAACAAATCCTATAAATAGGGGTACTTTTTTCTAGATATGGAAAGCTAAAGAATCCAGATTAACAACAATTGAAACGCATTCCGCAAACTCATAACTCGTAACAAAAAGGAATTGAATTTCCAATTAAACGAAATGCGAGCGTGCCTTTTGCAAAAATCTTTTATAACTTTTTGGTGCCGACATATTCTGCGTTCTGATCTCCCATATTGTTGAAATAATAAAGAAGCTATGTTCTACATTTGTATATTATTAATTTTGAAGGATTCGATTTTTTTCTAAGGGTTACCAAATGGACGTCAATTAGTATAATATCAGTATTTCGGACCAGCATCAGCAGTGATAGAAATATAATATTTTGCGAATGTAATGTTTTGCGAATAAAGGGATAAATCAACATGAGCCACATTTTACTGTAAAAGATAAGTAAAAGGCAAAGCCAAAAGCAAGTTTGACATGCAAAAGCCGCTCACAACAAGTTGCTAATATAATCGTATGTCTCATCTGAACAGGGCTTTACGAACACCCACCACACAAAGTTTAGAATTACGAATTTATTTACTCATTATCAGTTTGGATGTTTAGATATTTGGTTGTTTGTTACTCAAATCACGAAAAAACGACTGAAGGGACTTGAATGAAATTTGGCACATAGATAGTGTAAAGCCTGTATTAACACATAGAATCCTTTTTATTCCGGTCAGAGGTTCTCTAGAAATTTTCCGAATGTCCACGCGGACGAAGTCGCGGGCCGAAGCCGGTATTATTATAAATGTGAAAGTTTGGTTGATTGTTATTCAATTACGAAAAATGGCTGAACGTATTTGGATGAAATTTGGCACACAGATAGTGTAGAGCTAGGATGGCTGTTCCTTAAGGATTTTCCGAATGCCGACGCAGATGAAGTAGCGGGCGGAATCTAATACATCATAATTCGTTTAATAACTTAACAAACTCACATAATAACATTTCTGCGACGAAATATCCGACGTTTCAATCTAATAATATCCTAAAATCTGGGACATTAAAAGTACTTGGTACGAAGGGTCCTTTGAGTAATATTGGATTTCCCTCGGCCCAATACGGGAATGTTCTAATACTTGCGACAAAATTATGAGGAGTTAGCCCGTCATCAATCAGAACAAACTACTGTGGGCCTACTACGCAAAATAAATAGCGATAGTCAGACGATGTTTGCCTTTCGATTTAATTTATTTTGGACATACTGAGCTTAAATGCTACGAAGCAGATCGAATGTCGACCGTTGATTAGTTCAGTTTTCAGAGTAGGCCCTCTGAACTTATTAAGGTCGGATCGATATGCAATATATCAAAGAAAACGTAATTCTATTACGAATTGGTTTGGAATTTATTGGGTTGAAGATCGAAGGGGTTAAAGGACCAATATACCTTCTCAGTTTACTACGCTTGAATGGCAAAAATTACAGCATTCAATATTTCCTGAGACAAACTCGATTCAATAGACTTAAAAATGCACGGTTAGTTTTAGAACTAACCTCACATTTTTAGGTCTTCATTCTCATTTTATATTTCAAAAGCATACTTATTATATTCTCATTTTATATTTCAGAAGCATACGTACATTATTGGGTTGCCATAGCATCAAAAATCACCTTTGAAATTCTTAGAATGAACGACAAATTGACGCTCGCGAAATATTCGCAATACGTGACAGGAGAAAAGACAATAAACTTAATAACAATTTTTTTTCAGTGCCCCGTCTTTTTTATTATTGACAATATTACAGACAGGCTGAGAATATCGTCTTTTTCTGTTGTATTGTAATTTGTAACCTAATAGCAAAATATTAAGATAAATAATTGAGGTCATGAACTGTTGATTTTTTTCACTATGACATGCAACACCAGAAATTGGTGTCTCACGCGTATTAAATTTGAAGGCCGTTGTTACACTGAGAAAAACGGGCTACTTAAAATTGGCAAATTTGTAATGCACCGGCAGCCAGATACGTATAATGTGCTTTTCACATGAAATAAATAAGAGCCATACTTATAATGAGCCGACACCATGTCCAGTAAGTATGCGGCATAATGCCCTGTAAAGACAATGTAAACGAGTTACTTGTAATGAGGCCGAATCCTTAATACGTAAGCCGCATCATGAAATTACTGTGCCCGCACTGTTAACGTTTACGTATGCGGTTTAATGATGCCGCATATGTATTAACGGAGCAGCATACGTAATTTACTTAACCCGCAACAGGAAATATATATGCGCTATACGTACGAAGTTATACAGCCGCATTATTTCAGTATCCAGGCTCTTTACAACAGTAACTGGTTGCCAAATCATTGTACTGACTCCGTCTCATTAAGTAATAGTCCGGGTTACGTACATAATGTACGAGCAGGGTCGGAGATATGCCGATACATTTTACGTACACGGGATAATTAATAATGTCTCCGCCTACATAAACATTTACGTATCCTGGCTCATTTTACGAACTCCGTTTACTTACTGGCAGTGTTCGGTACATAGAATCTTTATGACGTCAGCCGCATCATGAAATTACTGTGGCGCACTCTTTACAGTTACGTATGCGGCTTAATGATTCTGCACGGAGCAGCATACGTAATTTACTTTACCCGTAACATGAAATATGTATGCGCTATACGTACGAAGTTATACAGTCGCATTATTTCAGTATCCAGGCTCTTTATAACAGTAACTGGTTGCCAAATCATTGTACTGACTCTGTCTCATTAAGTAATGGTCCCGGTTACGTACATAATGTACAAGCAGGGTCGGAGATATGCCGATACATTTTACGTACACGGGATAATTAATAATGTCTCCGTCTACATCATCAGTTTTTACGTATCCTGGCTCATTTTACGAACTCCGTTTACTTACCGACTGTGTTTGGTACGTAGAATCTTTATGACGTCAGCCGCATCATTAAATTACTGTTGCGCACTCTTTACAGTTACGTATGCGGCTTAATGATTCTGCACGGAGCAGCATACGTAATTTACTTTACCCGTAACATGAAATATGTATGCGCTATACGTACGAATAGTTATACAGCTGCATTATTTCAGTATCCAGGCTCTTTATAACAGTAACTGGTTGCCAAATCATTGTACTGTCCCTGTCACATTAAGTAATGGTCCCGGTTACGTACATAATGTACGAGCAGGGTCGGAGGTATGCCGATACATTTTACGTACATGGGATAATTAATAATGTCTCCGTCTACATCATCAGTTTTTACGTATCCTGGCTCATTTTACGAACTCCGTTTACTTACCGACTGTGTTTGGTACGTAGAATCTTTATGACGTCAGCCGCATCATTAAATTACTGTGGCGCACTCTTTACAGTTACGTATGCGGCTTAATGATTCTGCACGGAGCAGCATACGTAATTTACTTTACCCGTAACATGAAATATGTATGCGCTATACGTACGAAGTTATACAGTCGCATTATTTCAGTATCCAGGCTCTTTATAACAGTAACTGGTTGCCAAATCATTGTACTGTCCCTGTCACATTAAGTAATGGTCCCGGTTACGTACATAATGTACGAGCAGGGTCGGAGGTATGCCGATACATTTTACGTACACGGGATAATTAATAATGTCTCCGTCTACATCATCAGTTTTTACGTATCCTGGCTCATTTTACGAACTCCGTTTACTTACCGACTGTGTTTGGTACGTAGAATCTTTATGACGTCAGCCGCATCATTAAATTACTGTTGCGCACTCTTTACAGTTACGTATGCGGCTTAATGATTCTGCACGGAGCAGCACACGTAATTTACTTTACCCGTAACATGAAATATGTATGCGCTATACGTACGAATAGTTATACAGCTGCATTATTTCAGTATCCAGGCTCTTTATAACAGTAACTGGTTGCCAAATCATTGTACTGTCCCTGTCACATTAAGTAATGGTCCCGGTTACGTACATAATGTACGAGCAGGGTCGGAGGTATGCCGATACATTTTACGTACACGGGATAATTAATAATGTCTCCGTCTACATCATCAGTTTTTACGTATCCTGGCTCATTTTACGAACTCCGTTTACTTACCGACTGTGTTTGGTACGTAGAATCTTTATGACGTCAGCCGCATCATTAAATTACTGTTGCGCACTCTTTACAATTACGTATGCGGCTTAATGATTCTGCACGGAGCAGCATACGTAATTTACTTAACCCGTAACATAAAATATGTATGCGCCATACGTACGAATAGTTATACAGCTGCATTATTTCAGTATCTAGGCTCTTTATAACAGTAACTGGTTGCCAAATCATTGTACTGTCCCTGTCACATTAAGTAATGGTCCCGGTTACGTACATAATGTACGAGCAGGGTCGGAGGTATGCCGATACATTTTACGTACACGGGATAATTAATAATGTCTCCGTCTACATCATCAGTTTTTACGTATCCTGGCTCATTTTACGAACTCCGTTTACTTACCGACTGTGTTTGGTACGTAGAATCTTTATGACGTCAGCCGCATCATTAAATTACTGTTGCGCACTCTTTACAGTTACGTATGCGGCTTAATGATTCTGCACGGAGCAGCATACGTAATTTACTTAATGGCCGGTATACATTTTGATTAGTAAAGTGCTTAGTGTTTAGTGTTTAGTGCACTGTTAAGTGTTTAGTGATTAGTAGGTGATGTCCCATACTGTTTAGCATACGCTGTTTAGTACAGGCTTTGTTGATATAAACTAAACACTTAACAGTCCTGTCCAGACGTGCTTAGTGCGTGTTTAGCTGCAAGTGAGGGGTGGAGGCGGGACGTGCGGGACGCGCGGGAGGAGCTACTCGCAGAAAAAATAGAACGCGCTTCTAAACACTGTACTTCGCTCGCACTAAACACTTAACACTAAACAGAGACTGTCCGAACGTGTTTTTTGCTAAACACTAAACACTAAACGAGCCACTCGCACTAAACACTAATCAAAATGTATACCGGCCATAAGGTGAAGTCGGCTCGGGGCTACCGAGATATTGAGGGGGCGAAGCAGCGGGCGGGCGGAGCAGGCGCGGGGGGCCGCGCGCATATTCGTAAACATGCGAGCGCTCGTATTTACGTAGATGAGCATCAAAGTATCGAGCGATGACCAATTTTGCCACAAACTGTCAAGTCACTGTGGCGTTTCGGTGAGGCTGCTCGCCTGTTACGCGAGAGATCTCGGTTCGAACCTCTGTCGGACCAAAAGTTTTTTGATGGTTTTTACGATATTCTAGAATGTTTACATTGCTTACACAATATTTACCTATATAAGGTTATTTATACACGCTGAAATTTTAATCATTTGGTTCCCGCCGTGTGGTGGTTCCACTCATGATTACAAGCAACTTTTACTATGGGGCCAACACTCCTGCTCGCAAAAAAAAATCAGCTGTTCCATACATTAAGGTCGAGTAGGTATTGCACTTTTGTATGGAACAGCTGATTTTTTTTTGCGAGCAGGAGAGTTGGCCCCATAGTAAAAGTTGCTTGTAATCATGAGTGGAACCACCCCACGGCGGGAACCAAATGGTTAAAATTTCACGCTGTATAGGTAGTCCATAATTTTTATTTTAGCTGTTGCACCTTTAAAATATAGTTTTATCTTTATCATTTGTGAAAAGAGTAAAATAACACTTTATAAACCTATAACTTTGCTTGTTTTTATGAAAAAGACAGTTAGTTTATAAAATCTATAATAAACTCTAAAAAACAATAAGCATTTACATCTTTTGTATTTTCTTTTATTATACTGACGCGGTACGTTTGCTGTTTACAAAGCACTTCGGGGTCTTGTAAATAGCAGACGCATTAGTCTGACACGTCTGCTATTTACAAAGCAACTTCGGGTGGCTAACGCATCGGGTACCTATTTACGAATATGCGGCCCGCGCAGCGCGGCTGCTACTTCCGCGGCACTGTAGGCTGTTGTAGGCGAGATGTCGTAGGGTAAATGTGCCAATAATGATTCCCAAAAAGTAATTGCAAAAAAATGTTTTAGTTAATAATAAAAGGTTCTCGAATACTAATAATAATTCGCTAGTTTTATTACAAAGGTATTTACTGTAATAGTCTAATAAATATCACATTGACGTATGTACAATTAATAAACACTACACAGGGTTATTTGTAAAACACCAACAACCTTGCAGGAGTAGATTACTAACATCATAAACAACGACATTAATTTGTTCTACGACTTTTCCGAAAACAAACAAAAAAAACTACTTTCCATACAAAGCTCGATCAATAATTGCATGGAAAATTTCTCGAAAAGTACTCATCCCAGACTGATGGTGTTTATGATAAAATTAAAGGTCTTGGTGAGATCTTCATTTTAGATGACAGCTGTCAAATTCAAGTTTGATAAATTTGAATTTGACAGCTGTTAAATATGTAAAGTTAAGATCTCACCAAGACCTGAATTTTGTTTTTAAATTCTTTGGTCAGCCCCCTAGCACAGAGAAACACAATATAATATAGCGTTTTATCGAAAAATACAAGTACAATTCCAAGATAGCGGATAGCGGCCAACTTTTTTTGTTAGTGGGCTGATTTTGACGAAACTCGGTTTGGGGCACTATTTTGACAAGAAAACAGCAACGCAATGTTAGAAATAAAAAATCAAAGAAGGCGGCCATCTTTGTTGTTTGCGGGCTGATTTCTATGAAACTCGGTTTGGGGCACTACTTTGACATTATAACACCAACGCAATGTTAAAAATTAAAAAAATCCAAGATAGCGGCCAATTTTAACATTGAAAATGTTTTTTCGATAGTTTCAGTAAAGTACCCAATTTCAGCCAGAGTGAGACATCGCCCTGGTCCAGTGAGTTTTGGGTCTACGTGAATGTGATAAGCGTCAAAAGATGCGTCTTGGCAAGGGCTACAATATGGTGAAAAAAATTTTTTTTAAAGTCCAGAACTTTTTCGAAAATCGCATAAATGTAGAAAAATGACACACTTTTTCGGGGTCTTTTTTCACTAAATCTAAAATTTCTCAAAAACGAAAAGCTTTATTGAAAAAATGAAAAGAAACGTTTTGAAAATATTAAATGTCCCTCACTCTTACGGTCTGGGCTGTAGCTTATCCTTTATGTAGCGAAATGTCGGGATACTGCCTATTGTTATAGTGATTTTATATTTTGTATTTTTTATTTATTTCCACAGTTCTTTTTTGATAAAAAAAATTAAACTTTAATTAATTAAATAAAACTTGTAATACTTGTCAGTGTTATTAAACTCGACGTTCGTATGGCCTAAGGTGCGTCCAGATATGTTCTTTTGCCCGTACCGTACCTCCGTTCCGATCGGCGTCGCGATCAAAGAACGCTAGTCTGGACGCATGTTCGGAACGGTGCGGAGGTACGCCGTTCCGTTCGCCAAACAGGTACGCCCCGATCCACCTCGAATCTCTCGCTCTTTTGCCCGTACCCGTATCTCTCGCTCTTGAGCGTCGCGAACAAAGAACGCTAGTCTGGACGCATGTTCGGAACGGTGCGGAGGTACGCCGTCTCGATCGCCGACAGGTACGCTCCGATCCATCGCGAGTCGGTTTTTTCGCCCCGTTCAAAGGAAAAACGGAACGGAGGAACGGTACGGCGCTAGTCTGGACGTGATCGCGGCGACGCCGACGTTCGGAGGTTGTAGTACAGTAGCCCGTAGTACATTTAAATTACGAAAAAGGTTAGGTACCGTTTGCCGTTGTGATGTAGTTATTTATTATGAAATTATAGATACTTTAACCCAAGTTTTACAGATCCTAACTCGCCGTAACCTATATTTGTATATCTCCAAAAATGAGATTTTTTATTTTTCGAGGTTAATCACATGGTTTAGCTATTGTCGTGTTTTACAGCGCTGTGTTTGATTGCCACTGATAATAGTTAGACTGTGAAAAGTAGCCATACACAGATTTAAGACCAGATGAAATGGATGGACTTTATCTGGTCTTAAATCTGTGTATGGATACTTTTCATAGTCTTAATATTATCAGTGGCAATCAAACATAGCGCTGTAGAACACGACAATAGCTAAACCATGTGATTAACCTCGAAAAATAAAAAATAATCATTTTTGGAGATATACAAATATAGGTTGCGGCGGGTTGCGATCTGTTAAAGTATCTATAATTTTGTAATAAATAACTATATCACAACGGCAAACGGTAACCTTTTTCGTAATTTAAATTTACTACAGGCTGCTGTACTATTGGATCGGAACGTTGATACGGAACGGAGGTACGGTACGGCGCTAGTCTGGACGTGATCGCGGCGACGTTCGGCGGTTTGATCGGAACGGTGGTACGGAACGGAGGTACGGAACGGGCAAAAGTAGCGTCCAGACTTATTTGATCGGAACGCTGGTACGGAACGGAGGTACGGTACGATCAAAAGAACATATCTGGACGCACCTTTAGCGCCAAGATGATCTTTGTTGTGGAAGTTTTTATTTTCCTTTTGAATTGATTTACTGTTTAATTTTGACGCTATAATAGCACTGGTCGGATGGTCATAATGTTGTACATGATTCAATAAAATTAAATTACCGGATGCATTTTTTACTGCGTCCACTCGCACACATTTTAGAGCGATCGTGACGCGACCCTGGTACGACCATTTATCACAGAGCTACTCTTCCGAGGCAAATGCTACTGCACGATAGGTCCGACATATTTGGCTAACCATAACACGATAACTATTTGTCTCGCGGAATCAGTAAAGCCAATACACTGTAATTTGAATTAGGTAGGGTGTTTTGGCATGACAAAACATAAATAAAATTATATTGCATTGTTTTGTATGTATATGCTTATATCTCCTTATATATTATATAAAACTAAAAAAATAGGGATATAAAAGACACTTAAATTAATCGATTTAGGCCTATAAATCCAAAACACTGTATTTCAAGTTACAGTGTTTTGGATGAATTAATCGAAGTTCTTGACAATCTTTTTTCTACCTACTTATTCGTTTGCACGGCAGTGTGGTGTGACCCAATTTTTTTAAAAGTATGGTACAGGTTTGAAACTTGTTTCCAAGTATCGATATTATCATTAGGGCAGATTTTTACTATGCACCAAAAAATCTATCCTGGTTAAAAAAGTTACAACTAACTGCACTGAAGCCAAAAATATGAACGTTTTTTTTTGTTAGCAATTACTGTAGGAGCAAAAGAGATGACGCTATTATCTCCAGTACACATGGCGTACATCTCTAGGCGTGTCGTAGTGAGTTTTTGTGTGTAGGTAAACGGATAAACGAATCTTGAGCGAAAGTTGAACAGAAGAAGGGTTTTAGTTTGAGGCCCGAGGCCAAGCCGAGGGCCACAATAGGTACTTACGAGTAAATACAGAAAAGTAGATTCAAAATATTATATCGTGGGTTGCTGTTATTTCAATTTCGAGATTTGAAATGACTTGATCAGTCATGTCACATGTCTTTCTTAGTTACTCTGCGATTCCAAACTGAATGAGAGTATGACGATGATGCCTAGGTAAACATAGTTTGCAATTGCAATGAGGGTTGTTATCGCACATTCGAGTGATGATGAAGTCGGCGCGAGAGTCTCGCATGCTGCATTTGATTTTGATTAGTTTTTTATTAGGTTATTTTATGTAGAAATTCAGATTTCATTTGTTATACTTACATAGTACTTAGGTTACCTTTCAATAAAATATTAATGTTCTATAAGAATGGAATAAAAAAAAATATTTATTAAAAGTCATTAACTTCATTTTCAAAGTAACAGAAGGTCGTGAAAGGCAAGAGATGTGTGATTTTATTGTTTGTGGGCTAATTTCAATCTAACTCGGTTTGGACACTATTTTGACAAGAAAACAGCAACGCAATGTTAGAAATAAAAAAAAGTCAAAGATGGCGGCCATCTTCATTGTTTGCGGGCCAATTTCTATGAAACTCGGTTTGTGGCACTATTTTGACATTATAACAGCAACGCAATATTAAAAATATAAAAATCCAAGATAGCGGCCAACTTTTTTGTTTGTGGGCTAATTTCAATGTAACTTGGTTTGGGGCACTATTCTGACAAGATAACAGCAACGCAGTGTTAAAAATATAAAAATCCAAGATGGCCGCCAACTTTATTGTTTATTTATTTATTATTTATTTTATTTAAACTTTATTGCAAACAGAGCAAATGGCGGACTTAAAGCCTTAAGGCATTCTCTTCCAGTCAACCGGTAAGGGTGTTTAGGAAAGAAATCGTGGCGGCAATATTAATATAAAATAAAAATATGTAGTAAAATACCAATACATACATAAATATTATGAATATATAATACAATATAATACATATATATACACACAATATATACATATAAGAATGTACAGCACAAATGTCAGATATGACAAGCTAAAGTGTAGAACTCATGTAATGTTCACGAACCAATCTCTTGAACACGAACTTGCTAGGGGCGCTTCGAACATTCACGGGTAAAGCGTTTGTGGTCCAATTTAGATGAAACTCAGTTTGGGGCACTATTTTGACAAGAAAACAGGTATACAATGTAAAAAATACAAAATCCAAGATAACGGCCAACTTCTTATTTGTTCTCCTTTTTTTCAACCGAGTAACATCGAAATCAACCTGAAAACAGAGTTGACTGCCCCTTTTGTGTTTTTTACCATTGCGTTGCTGTTTTCTTGTCAAAATAAATAATAAATATTTGACAACATCACATACATTGCTCCAATCCCAAAGTAAGTAGCTACAGCACTTGTGCTATGGAAATCAGAAACAACGGTGGTATGACACACACCCAGACCTGAGACAATATTGAAAAGTTCATTTTCTATATTGATCCAGCCGGGGATCGAACCCGGGACCTCAAGAGATGGTGACGCCTTGAAAACCGGCGTGCGAACCACTCAACCACGGAGGTCGTCGAATAAAAAATAGAACCCAAAACCGGGTTTCATCGAAATAGACCCACAAACAGCAAAATTGGCCGCCATCTTTAATTTTTTATAATTTTAACATTGCGTTGTCGTTTTCTTGTCAAAATAGTGCTCTAAACCGAGTTTCATCGACACTGGCCTACAAACAACGCAGCTGGCCACCAACTAGGATTTTTATATTTTTAACATTGCATTGCTGTTTTCTTGTCAAAATAGTGACCCAGACTGAGTTTCATCGAAATTAGAGAAAATTATGATTATCATCTATAATAATTGCAAGAAAAACAATATAATAATAATAATAAAAAATGAAAGTTTGACGAGTGACGCAATTTTCTTTAATTCGGCCGCTTTTGCCCTAAATTCGAAAATTTATGTCCCTGAATTCGACATAGAATAAAGGAAAATGAAGTCAGAAACTTTTGATGATATTACATAAATTTTAGAGTGCAAAAATTTACGTCATTATTATTATCAACATGCTTACAAAAATAAGCTTAGCTACAATAAAATATACATTATTATTACGTGGCTGAAAATAGAAAACTTTTTACTTTTGCTTAGAAATAAGATTTCTATCGGTATTAATTACTAATGTTGTTTTAAAAAAAATCTTTACGTTTTGTAAAATCTATGTCTGGTACCACAACAGGAACAAATAAGTCAGTGTCAATTCCAAATCTAATCGTCAGTTATTTTGTTATTTTTCGAATAAAGGCAGCTGCTAAAATAAGGTCTAGCATTTGCTCATGATTACAATATATTTGACCAAGAAACAGGGTCGATATATTATGAAGAAAAAAGCCACGAGGTGAAAGCGAGCATTATTATTATTTCGCTGTAGTCCATCAAAAATGTTTGCTGACAATCACACAGGGTTCCATTCCATGCAATTATGCGCAAAAAACTTGCTTCCCTACTGCGGCGTCAACAGTGGCAATGGCATCCTGAAGGTGTTTGCATCCAGATTCCAGACCAACTGTCCCATTCAAAGGCAGAGGGCTGAAATAGCGACAGGGCTAAAAAGTAGGTACGGTATTGCTTACTAACATAGGTTTAAGAAAAAAAAAACTAATTTAATGTTGAATTCATTGTAGTAGCATCAGAGATTCAAAGTTGAAAACCCTTGGGGGGCTGGTATTTGGCGTATTCACCCTACCATATCATCGAAATCGACCAAAAAACAAAAAAGTTGGCCGCCATCTTGGATAATTTTATATTTTTAACATTGCGTTGTTATTGCCTTGTTAAAATAACACCATAAACTAAGTTTCATCTAAATCGGCCGAAAAACAAAAAAGTTGGCCGCCATCTTGAATTTTTATATTTTTTACGTAGCTTTTTTGCGTAGCTGTTTTATTGTCACAATTGTGTTAAAAACCGAGTTTCATCGAAATCGGCCTACAAACAAAAAAGTTGACTGCCATTATGGATTTTTCAATATTTTCAACATTGCGTTGCTATTTTCTCGTTAAATTAGTTCCAAAAACCGTGTTTTATGGTAATCGGCCCACAAACAAAAAAGTTGCCCGCCACCTTCGATTTTTTTTATCATTGCATGTTGTTTTCTTGCCAAAATAGTTCCAAAAACCGAGTTTCATTTTAATCGGCCCTTAGGCGACGGCTACACGTCGTGGTAAATATCGTGATCCAACGCCATAGAGCAAATTTTAACCATGGAAAGTAAAATATTGAATATTCCATACAAACTACTTTCAATGGTTAAAATTTACTCTATGGCGTTGGATCACGGTAAATACCACGCGTCTAGCCGGCGCCATAAACAAATTGGCCGCCATCTTGGATTATATGTTCTTAGCATAAACTTAATATAGCGAAAAATTTTCGAAGTCTATGGTTCTTAGTAGGTAAGGTAACTCGACGTATAGATATCCCGAAACATTTTAAGTAGTCGCATTAGTTAAAAGATACCCTGGAACCGGAAAAAAACAGCCGCTATGCGTATCGGAATAACCGCAAGCATTATACTGCAGCCCTATTACGTAAATAAGTAAGCGGCTTCATTATAATGAACCGCGCTATTTATAAATAGCTCGGTTACTTACGTCGTCGTACTGCGCATTTAACGTATTTGGGGTTGCCATCACATTAAATTATGTTGTTTGGTGGTCATTAGCTACTTTATAAGTTTATTTAGCGTATTTGTGTTTGCTCTGTTTTTACAACCAAGTGGGCAACCACTTAAGTTGACTAAAAATATAAGCGAAACTAAATAATTCTGTTTCTGGCTCCAGGGGGGGCTCGGGGGGCTTGAGGGGGCTCGAGGGGGGCTCGGGGGGGGGGGCTCGAGGGCGGCTTATTGAGTTTGGAACCGAACCTGCTTTACTCCTGTAGGTCCCGGGTTAGGTTAGAAATTTAAGGTGAGCGCGTAGCGCAGCGGAGCGTGAGCCTTAAATTTTGAGGTTATTTTTTTATAACAGACAACAGAAATAAACTTATTTTACACATTGCCGGTGGACTACCAGGCATTGTATACAATGCCTAGGCATTGTATACAATGCCGGAGAATACACATTGCCGGTAACACATACATTTTACTATGAAAACCGATGTTATCTGACGGCGTGTTAACGCGTGGCGTCAGACAAATGTGCCCACACCTTAAGTCTGATGTGCTGCTTGTTGTCCATTATAATAATATCATTTAAGTATTGTTTTGTAAGATTATATCCAAAAAAATATGCTATTGTGCTAAACGACAAAATAATATGCTAGACAGCAAGAAAATCTACCTTGAGCATATATTATGCTGTTACCTAAAGCAACCCAATAAAACTTTGTGTTAATTATAATCGATGATATTGAAAGAAAGCTGTAAGTTTATACAATAATCAAAATGAAAGAGGGAGTTGCTTCCTTTTACACCAACGTACCGCAGTATTGCCGTGGCGTTAGTATCAAATCAATGAAATAAAATATCTACAATACTAATTATTAGTAATAATATGTTAATGGTCATTCGAATTATTCGAATGATTGAGATAATCGAATGATCGTTCATAATCGCGCATCGGTAGCATCTGGCAACACCGGATCTCACTCTTGCTTGCCAAAAGGTCGCGTCGTTCGTCTTCGTCGTAGCAGCGATGAATTTTGAACAAGAGATTTGTGAAGCTGGTTTACAAGATTTACTCCCAATCCTTCAAGGTAAATGTCTCGGTTTTATTTAGTCATGATTTTTTGTTTTATTTAGACATTGAAATGTATGTATTTAGATTATAAATTTTTGTTAGATCTGTCGTACTCGCACTGAAATATGTATGTTGCGTCATACATAAATTAACTCTTCGTTTTCACCAAGAAACAGGTATTAGTTTTCTGAGATTATCTAAGCTAGTTTTATGCAAAACTTGTAGAATTCTCGTTTGTAAACCAAAGATTTAAATCGTCCGTCCGTAAACATAACAACGCATCACGCATGCGTGCGCCATCAGCGCCATTGCACGCACGCGCACTTGCTTTTTCCAAGACCTATTTGGATCATGTAAACGAGCAAACCAAGTGAACTTTGACGTCGCCGTATAGGTACAATACAAAAAGCTACTTTGTCCAAGTTTCTTGGTCCAAGTTTACTTGGATCGTGTCAGCGGGTATCCAAGTATACTTTGATCAAAGTTTTTTCACCCACAAACAACAGACATACGTATTTTACAAGTAGGTATTTGTTTGTTTTATTGAAAAAATCTGTATAATACTAATTACAAACAAGTTTAAAACCTTTTCTTGTTGAAAACTAGGAGACCGCCCCGACTGAACGCATGTAGGTAATTACAAGTAGGTAGGCACCTACATAACTAGTTTTGTACATATTTGTTTTATTATTTGTATTTTTCAGACAATCTTATAACAACACTGGAAACAGCCATTTTGTTAACCGACGTGGATTTGAGAGAATTGTTTCCCCAACTTGGCCCCAGAAGAAAACTAAACAATTTCCTATTAGAACATAAAAAAGTGACCGGTGTCAATGTACGTACCTACTTGTTTATTGTACATCTTGTATTTAGTTAATAAAAATGTTTTCTTTTTTTTCCCTTGGACCGATGCTGTATACTTTGTAATAAAGTTTTTTATTTATTTTTCTAGGACCTTGAAATTAACAACTCTACTGAAAACGCTGAACATGATGATAGGACACTGGACACTGATGATGATGATGATAATGCAAAAATATCTGCAAATTGTACTTCTACTGCAGCTAATAACACTGTGAGTTACTCATAATCATAACATTAGGTACTCAGTTTGATAACATAACGTACTTAAAAATTTGTCAAATTGTAGCCACCATTTAACATGTTTCTCTTCGAAAGATTTTTCTGTTCCAATAGATTTTCTCTTGATGGGCAAAAATTTTTCAGTCATTGTAGTTACAAGTTTACAAGATTGTAGAATTGTAATACAATTCTGACAAGCGGCCTCACCCTTTTTTGGTGCTCACTCAAATTTTTATTTTGTAGCTGAATTTGTTAGGTACTTTATGTTTGTGATATGGACCAAAAGCATTGTTTACACAAGGCCATCACTGGCTTGAATAATTGTTTAGACAAGGCCAATACCAAGCCATCGCTGTGACTGGCAGCCAGCGATGGCCTCGTGCAAACCTTACTTAAGATAAAATTGCCCGTCATTAAGATAGGACCGGGTACCTATGTATGTATGTTTGTAATAATTCTAAGATTAAATTTTTTTGTTTCAGGTATTGAAACTATTAAATGTAATGTTATTTTCTTTTAGTAGCTTGTATGAGTATTTAGAAGGCACAAGTCAAAGTTAGTGTGCTAGTAGAGTTTAGGTATATTGTTTAACCAGCAAAATGTAAGTACATCCGTATGTATAGTATTAATTTAGTACATTATTAAAACCAGTATTATTACAACCCGTATAGTTATGCAGGTCACACACCATCAATTCGATCCTCCATTTGGCATGATACTGCCGATTGGATCCAATCGAATTGACCGTGTGTCAGCGGTGGATCGGCTTCGGTTGGACAGATCGAATTGACGGAACAATCAAAATTCAATCCTTTTGGCTGGATCATGCCGATTGGATCATGCTGATTGGACCGTGTATGTCAGTGGGCGATCGATCGTATGATTTTCTTAACCGACTTCAAAATAGAAGGAGGTTCTAAATTAGATTGAATATATTTGTTTTATCATTGTTTGCGGGTATCTTCGACATTTGTAGACCGATTTTGATGTTTCTTTTTCTTTATTTTTTATTTTTAACCGATTTAAAAAGTAGGTTCTCAGTTTGACCAGTATATCCACGATTATCTCACGATTGGCTGAACTGATTTTAATGCGGTTTCTATAAAAGTATTTGTTGCATTAAGGAGGTTTTAGTATTTTAACCGACCTTAAGAAAGAAGGTTCTCAATTTGATTGTATTTTTTTTTTCTCGTTGTTCGTGCCTGTCTTAGATATTTAAAGACCGGTTTTGATGATTATTTTTTTCTTTCTAACCGACTTCAAAAAAGGAGGAGGTTATCAAGTCGACTTTGTATGTTTTTTACCCACGACGGACGGAACGGAACGGAGACGGTATATGCGTTTGGGGTTAGGCTGGCCCCAGACCTACCGGTTTCATTTCTTTGCTTTGCTGTTCTACCATGGACCGCCGGCCAAGAGGCTCATTTTCAATTTATCGCATATTTTGACCAGACCACATTGGCAAGATAGCCATTAGTTTGGTGTTATCAAATATCGTCATCTGGGTTGCAATGCGAAGTTTTAGTTTAAAAAAAAACTGCTGTTTCATACAAAAATTAATAACAAAATTATCAAAATGTATGAAACAGCTCATTTTTTTTCTCGATTTCAGATTTGGTCCCATAGTAAAAGTTGTTCAGTTTATGGTCCCTATCTACCATATTCAGCTTTATAAGGCTTTACCAAACATCTTGTATAAATAAGCGATCGATTTATTTTTAACGATTGGAGTCCATGTTCAGGGTGGCATATCTCCTAAAAGCTTCCTACTTCGCAATCCAGGCGATGTTATTTGATAACACCAAGCTAATGGCTATCTTGCCAATTTGGTCTAGTCCCAAAATGCGATAGATTGAAAACTACCCTGGCTGGCCGGCGGTCTTTCAAGCAAGGTAGAACAGCAATGCAAAGAAATGAAACCGGTAGGTCTGGGGCCAGCCTTAGAGGCATTGGCGGATCCAGGGGGGGGGGGGCATGGGGGCCATGGCCCCCCCACGAGGTTGGTTACCTTTGCGGATTGCATTGAATTTTAGGCTGAATAATGGAGCTCTCGTGTTATCCTGCTGACTATCGCTCGAATTCGGAACAGTTATTATTACGTTAAAATTTATTTATTGAGATATTATTAAAATTATTATTTTCCGTTTACTTAATTAAAGGCTGTGTGCTTTGTAGGTTATCGGCAATGATTCTCAGATAGGTGTTTTGGTATTAAGCCGCTAGAGGGCGCTGCAGTTATCATTTTCCTATTTATCTTCAGAGCGATTTGACTGATTAAGATGCGGTTTTCTGTAATAGAAATAGGTTTGTAGTGTGTCGGCGATGGCTTTTAGTTTTATGGTGTTGAACCGCTAGGGGGCGCTGCAGTTATCATTTTCCCATTTATCTCCAGAGCGATTTGACCGATTTAGATGCGGTTTTCTGTAATAGGTTTGTAGTGTGTCGGCGATGGTTCTTGGTGTTATGGTGTATAGCCGCTAGAGGGTGGCAGTAATAATTTTCGATACGGTTTGACTGATTTAGATGCGAGTTTTAGGGTACTTTGATAATCCCTGGACCTACTGGGATAATTACGATGCGGTTTTTTACATTCAAAAGGTTTCATTTCAGAGCAGGTTCTTAGACATGTTTCATGGTGGTAGACCACCAGGGGGCGCTGCAGCAACCAGATAAGTCATGTTTGTCTATTACCATTTTCCTCGGAAACTACTGAGCCGATTACGATGCGGTTTTTTGCATTCAAAAGGTTTCATTTCAGAGCAGGTTCTTAGACATGTTATATTGTGGTAGATCACCAGGGGGCGCTGCAGTAGCCAGATAAGTCGCACTTTAAAAGTTCTCAAAAACTACGCAACTGATTTCGATGCGGTTTACTTCTGTAATGGGTTTGTAGGTTATCGGCAATGATTCTCAGATAGGTGTTTTGGTATTAAGCCGCTAGAGGGCGCTGCAGTTATCATTTTCCCATTTATCTCCAGAGCGATTTGACCGATTTAGATGCGGTTTTCTGTAACAGGTTTGTAGTGCGTCGGCGATGGTTCTTGGTGTTATGGTGTATCGCCGCTAGAGGGCGGCAGTAATCATTTTCCGTACGGTTTGACTGATTTAGATGCGATTTTTAGGGTACTTTGATAATCCCTGAAACTACTGGGCCGATTTCGATGCGGTTTTCTGTAATAGGTTTGTAGGCTATCAGCGATATTTCTTAGATAGATGTTACGATGTTTAACCGCTAGGAAGCGCTTTAGTTATCTGTTCCCATTCATCCCGAGAACGGTTTGAATGATTTGATCAGAGCATTAAAATTATAGGTTTCTTAGTCTTTCTAACTCTTGCAACGCTACGTTTTCTTTAAACCTTTTTCTTTATTTTATCTTAATAACCAATTAAAAAAAAGTAGCTTCTCAGTTTGACCTGTATCTGCGATTATCTCACGTTTGGCTAAACTGATTTTAACGCGGTTTTCAGAAAAGTATTTGTTGCATTTGAGAGAAGGTTTTAAGTATTTTAACCGACTTCAAAAAAGGAGGTTCTCAGTTTGACCTGTATAATATGTATGTTTGTCCGCGATTACCTCGTGTATGGCCTGCATTACTAAGTAGTATACTGGGTGATCCAGATAGTGTCGTCCAAGATTTTTTTTAGATTATTCACACCTGGGTGCATCTAAAAATACCCTATGTATGTTCCGCGATTTTTCTTAGTTTAGAAGTTATGATTTTTTAAATGTGTTTTTGCGAATTTTCTACCGGACGGACCAAAAAAATTCATAACTCCTTTCATATTAATTTTTTTTGGGTTTTATTTTTGCAACATAATTGTCTTAAAACACTCTTCGACACATAAAATAATCAATTACATAACATCCAGATAAGTTCCTGAAAAAAGGGTCGAAAGTGAAAAAATTTTGGTTTTACTTTAGGCGAGTCTGACTCGCACTTGGCCGGTTTTTGTTTTATTTGCTAAGCTAAGAAGCCACTAAAGTTTTTAAAATCAGTTTGAATTGATGAAATATCCATTTTGTATTTTTAAAAGAATTGTTAAAATGTTACTTCGTCGAAGTAAAACCAAAAATTTTCACTTACGACCCTTTTTTCAGGAACTTATCTAGATGTCGTGTAGTTGATTATTTTACGTATGGAAGAATGTTTCAAGACAAATATGCTGCAAAAGGAAAATTCAAAAAGTTCTTAATATAAAAGGAGTTATGAATTTTTTTGTTCAGTCCGGTAGAAAATTCGCAAAAACATTTAAAAAATCATTACTTCGAAACTACGAAAAATCGCAGAACATACATAGGGTATTTTCGGACCTTTGTTCGCAAATACACCCAGGTGTGAGTAATCTAAAAAAAATTCTTTGACGTCACTGTCTGGACCACCCTGTATATTTAGTATTCAATAGTATTCAGTATTTATCATTAGCTAGCTTAACTCAATAACTGCGCGGCATTTAACCGACATTAAAAAGGAGGACGTTCTCAATTCGTCGGAATCAGTTGGAGTGTTGCCTTTGGGGCGCTATGGGAAAAAAAGACTTAGTTTTTTTTTAAATCGGTGACCGATGACTGTTTTTGGTCTTATTCGATTTAGGGCATATATAGGAACATGTTTAAACTTGTAAACTGTTTTTGTTAAATGCATATTCAGTGAGTTGTATCAATTTTCGATCATTGTCCCCATCAATTTATGTCATGGCATAAGAATAAAATTAAATAAACTTTTTATTCTTATGGTCATGGGCATGACTTATCCCCGACTTGTGAGTCGGGGATACGTCATATTTCATTATTAATTATTAAAAAAAGTAAAAAAATCTTTATAGTTAAAATTACTCGAAAAATATACATTTTACGAAAAAAGTGTAAAAAGCCTAAATTGTTTCTACGGGTATCATTAATTGAATAAGAGCAAAAAAAGGAGGTATCATCGGCCCTCAGGACGACTTTGTCATTTTCTTAAACTTGACAGTTTCCAAACTTGTCTCATTATTAACTCGGCTCTTTCTAAGTTGATCTCTTTCTTAAACTTGACACTTTCCTAACTCGTCTTATTTTTAACTTGGCTCTTTCTTAGTTGGTCTCTTTTGTAATATTGACACTTTCCTAACTCGTCTTATTTTTAACTCGGCTCTTTCTACAATTTTCTAACTCGGCTCATTCTTAACTCGACTCTGTCTCTTTCGCTGTTTTTCCTCTCTTCTTAGCCGTGGTCCACCGGATCATTTCACCTAGGTGAACTACGGACCATTATTTACAAAATAATGTTTTGATATAAAACAAAATAAATAAAATTCAGTCAAAAGTACCAGGGCAACATAACTTAAAAGGAGTTATTTCGATTTATATTTTTGATAGATTAAAGAGCTAAAAGAAATCTTCGCGGCATGAAATCAAAATAACTCCTCGTAAGTTATGTTGCCCTGGTACTTTTCGTGTATTCTGAATATAACATTTCGCATGCCCTACCCTACCTACCTTATGGTACTGGTAGTGGATCGAACTTCGTTCGCAAACTTTGTGGACAAACAAACAAACAACCAATCAAACAAACTAACAAACGAGAAAGCAACCTAATAAAAACGTGTTAAAATGACGAAGTCATCCAGACAAGTTTAAGAAAGAAACCAAATTAGAAAAAGCCTAGTTAAAAATAAGACAAGATAGGAAAGTGTCAAGTTTAAGAAAATTACGAAGTCGTCCGGAAGGATCATCGGTCATCGAAAAAATATTTTTTTACAATTCTAATATTTTTTGGGTTATATTACTGCTTACAGAGCCCCGAATGCTATACTCCGACTGGACCATTTACTCATTAATTTATTAATTTGTTCAATAACTTTAAAAAGTTGGTATTAATAGTGTTTGTGTTTAACATCATACAGGATAGTTTAGACGGCAGAGCAATACTCAAAGAGGGAAAAGGAGGCTTACTGACGGAGGGTTCCCGACGGAAATTGAGCCAGCTGCTAATACACCACAAACTAGAGAAAAATTGTGCAAAGAAAATTTCCAGTGAAGAATTTTATAAATTAGCTACCGAAATTGTGGAAATATTCCACAAGGAACGCGTTGTGGTGTATTATTCTGCATATTTATCAGCTACAAATAAATTAGCTAAAAAAAATGCGTCCGGAAAGCTGTACGAAAGCTATATAGCTCGAAGGAGAAAGTTGCGAGAAGGCGGACAGTTGCCGGGAACTAGCCGTTCATCCTCAAAGTCGTCCAGATCATCGCTCAGATCCACGCCAACTATTACAGATGATGACATTTATAGCCTGGAATCTCTGGAAAGTGGTAAGCAAATAATCGCTAGTCACTTTTTTGTGATTTAAATGTGCCACGGGCGACTGTACGTACTATGATGCCCTTCTTCTAATTAACTTATCCCACCATACACATATAAATGAATTACAGGTATTGTACATGAAGAATCGTTACTATGGCTGAAAAACAATGTCGATCCATGGAAGTCTGTTGAAGAAAAGTGGGCAGAAACTGCAGATCACCGCCTAAATCGCATCCAATGTGGAAAAGGTGATATAGCGGATTACTTCAAGGATTTCCCAGCCTTAAAACAATCACAAGGCTATACCTTGGTAAGCATAATTATACCGTAGCCTTATTTTTTTACATAATCCTTCTGGTTTTTCTATAAAAACGTACGCAATGATATGATTATAAATGACAAAAGTTTGTTTATTTCTTATAAGACAAGTGTCTGAATTACAAAGGCACTAAAAGAGTCAAACGAACAACCCAAGCTCTGGACGTAGCGATCCAGACCTTTCTAACCAGTGGAAATAACATAGCGTACATTTATTGTATTCTTTTTTTCAGCTAATGAACGATTTCAGTCAACTGTATCCGGGAAAGGAAAATAAATTATTTTCCTCTATCACCCTCAAAAATGAAGAAATTATAAAATATGCTTCATTAAAATTACGAAAAATTAGGGACCAAGATACGAGATCAAAAATAGCAAATATAATTGCACTGATTGACGGTAAGAAGTTTTGCTCAAATATTAGTTCTTATTCATCATATCAGCCACACGACACCCACTGCTGGGTATAGGCCTCCCCTAAGGATCTTAGTTCTTATTATTAACCTTTAACTAATCTGGGTCTGGTTCATCACATTCTAAATTTGAAATACAGTGCGGAAATGAAATTCAATACTTACTTCGTGCGGGAAGTATTTCAAACCATCCTCGACAATGCAATCGCTAGCTACCCGTTCTTGGATGTAATGTACTATTTCTTTAAAAACATCATGAGAACTACAGTCATGAAATACAAGGATCTCAGATCAGAGACTCCACGACCATATTAGTGTATTGAAAAAATGACGTCCATAGTTGAAGGCTAAAACCTTCATAAAATTAAGTCTCAAAAATTAACCGAAACTTTTTTTTCTTTGAATACAGAAGATGAACCAGAGACATCTAGCAATGTTGCTTTGATGTTGCTGGCTTATGTCATCAACATTTCACCTGCACGGAAAATAAAAGGAAAGCCAGCGTGGAAGCCATCTAGAGCAGAGGTCTGCGACGGCTATATAACGCAAGCTGCTTCTGAAGCCGACGTTACCAACAAGATCATTCAAAAAAAGGAGAACCTGCAGAGGCTAGGCCGCACAGTTCAACCCTACGTTATTTTTGTTGGCCCTACCGTTACTGAGGTAAAAGTAGCATATGTAGTAATAAATGACACATTTTATAGTTTCAACAAATTAGTAACAGCAGTAGACTGTGCATTTAAAATATTTCAATCGATAGGAGCTTGTTACCCGGAAGAAGCTGGAGACATATGGCTTTTTATTCAATTGGGTTTCTACGATATTAAAACTAAATTTGACAGGCCCACGCAGGCTGTGAATACTCTTTTAACTGATCTAGAGTTAATACTTTAAAAATGTTTACCTGTTACTATTGCAAAAAAGCCAGTGCGTCTCCGAATTTACTTATTACTCATGTGCGAACTTTCTGTAAATTAACGGTAGGATTTTCGGGATTTCGGTGTGGTGAACAAGGGTGTTATCGTCATTATATTTCCTCTGCATCTTTCAAAAAGCACTTAGTTAGAGACCACCAGTCATTATTGTCAACCTTGCGTCATCCAAATAGTAACAAACCGATCGATACAGATACAGAAGCCAATATCTCAAATTTACCTTCAACGTCAAGCAAAGAAACTTACAAAACAGCAAATACGATGGAATCTCTACCAACTCAAAGAGATGAAACCTCTCTTGGTCACCATGCTGCATGTTTTGTCTCCACTCTATATGCTAACCCGATAATACCGCGTAAAGCCGTACAAGTTCTTGTAGAAAATCTTCAATTATTTCATTCTAAATCACAATGCATTATAGAGCGACAGTTGAATGATATGGTACCACCAGATCAAAATAATGTTCATGTTAAAAATGCTTTCAAAAAAATATTTAGCGCGTTCAGCGATGCTTTTGAGAATTTAGATTCGGAACACAAACGTTTAAAATATTTTAATAAAATAGGAACTTATTCTGAGCCCCTTGAAGTGGTTGTGGGTCAACGTAACGAGGCTAAAAAAACAGCGGCTGGTTCATTATTAGTACAAGTAAATTGTACAATGCAGGTGATTCCGTTAAAAGAAAATTTAAAACGAATTTTTTCATCAAAAAATTTCATGAAGGACACTCTTGAATATTTGGACATAGTACAAAATGACTCTTTCGGTATTGAGAATATTGTTCAGGGTTCAGTATGGAAAAAAATGACAGAAAGTTCTGTAGAGCATGATGCAATGATTTTACCATTAATAATCTACTTTGACGATTTTGAAATAGGCAATCCCTTAGGAAGCCACGCTGGGGTTCATAAACTTGGAGCTATTTATGCTTCAGTACCATGTCTTCCACCTCACTACGTGTCGCTTTTGCAAAATATTTTATTATTGGCTCTTTTTCACTCATCAGACAGAACAAGCTTTGGAAACAACATAATTTTTCAAAAAGTTTTTGATGTTCTTAATGATTTAAAGATCAATGGTATTCATGTTGAAACTGATGTGTACACCGGCAAAATAAAGTTTTATGTTGCAGCTGTGACCGGAGATAATTTAGGATTGAATGCTATGTTAGGTTTTGTTGAAAGTTTTTCTGCAAATCGGCCATGTAGAATTTGTACTGCTAATAAAGAACAAATAAAAACACTGCTTTATGAAGATGACACGTTGTTGAGAAACAATGTCAATTATGAAAATGATTTACATTTAAATGACATTTATATGACTGGTCTTAAAGAAAAATGCTCGTGGCTTGCTTTAGATGGGTTTGACTTATTTCAAAACGTCGCCGTAGATGTTTTACATGACTATCTCGAGGGTGCTTGTCGATATGTAATGTCATTTGTGATACAAAATCTAGTATGCACTCAGACTCTAATTTCTTTTGACAGTTTGAAATCAAGAATACGATATTTTAATTATGGACCTGATTCTGCTTCGACACCATGCAATTCTGTAGCAAAAGAAGGCTCAACATTAAAATTAAAATGTTCGGCTTCTGAAATGCTTACTCTTGTTCGATATTTTGGACTAATTGTCGGACATAATGTCCCAGATGAAAACGAAGTTTGGTTCTTATACATCAAATTAAGACAATTGTTGGATAAACTTTTGAGTCATAGAGTCCATGAAAACACTATTGATCAAGTAAAATTTTCAGTAGCTGAATTAAACGAGCTCTATCGTCAATTTGCTGAAACAGACTTAAAGCCAAAGTTTCATTTTCTTACACATTATCCAGAAATGTTAAAAAAATTTGGCCCACTTACCCAAATCTGGACGATGAGGTTTGAAGCCAAGCATCGTATATCAAAATTTGTGGCCAGAGCATCGCACAACAGAGTAAATGTTTGTAAAACAATAGCTATTAAGCATCAATTAATTTTAAACGATACTTTTCTTAAAAATGAAACTTTTAAGACGATCTCTTATGGCAAAAAGGCAAATATGACAGAAGCGCAAATTGAAAATGTAAGACTAAACTTTCATTCTCGAGGTATAATCGATAATAATTGTTGGTACTCATTATCGTGGGTGAAACTGTATGGTGTCCGATTTGAGCTGTCGTCAATTATAATTCTAGATATTTCAGAATCTTCAGGCTTACCAAAGTTTGGTGAAATAAAAAATATTTATTTACTTGACAATGATGAAGTTATATTTGAGTCTGTTTCATTAGAGTGTATAGATTTTAATCAGCATTACTATGCGTATCAAGTGCAGAGAACCAACGATTACCAATTACATAATTATAATACCCTTGTTTCACCTGTACCGGCTACAATTACTATAATGTCAAATTTAAAACTTTATGTCACTGTTCGATGGACTTTAGAATAACAACGAACCATTACACATCACATACGACATACGTACCCTTGGGTTTCGTACACTTACGTACACTTCCCATCATATTAGCACCAACAGTCTTTGTTTATTTTTCTCTCATCACACACTTACATGCATATGTAGTCTAACCCCGAAGTCCCGGCGCTCCTAGGTTTGCCTAGTCAGACCTCAGGTTTGACAAGAAGCCTTATCCTTAGTTCGCAAAATATTACATTCGCAAAATATTATACTTTGTACAATCACAGTCAAAGTAGTTTCTGCTTCTGCAAATGCCAGATTTTAGTAGATATGGAGAAATATTATTTTCAATCACTTTTTTATTTTTTTATATATATTTTATGTATATGTTACGGCTAATACCCGAAGTGCGGCTAAAACTAGGTGTAGCCGCTAGCTGTTGGCTAAAACTAGGTGTAGCCGATTTGCTCGCGGCTAATACTAGGTGTAGCCGGCTAAAACTAGGTGCAGCATGGGATATAAAGAAAGTTTTTTCTGTTGTCTGTTAAAAAAAATAACCTCGAAATTTAAGGCTCACGCTACGCTGCGCTTCGCGCTCGCCTTAAATTTCTAACCTAACCCGGGACCTACAGGAGTAAAGCAGATCGGTTACACCTAGTTTTAGCCAACAGCTATCGGCTACACCTAGTTTTAGCCGGCTAGAACTAGGTTTAGCCGCACTTCGGGTATTAGCCGTAACATATATAAGGGAACGTACCCATACTACGTGACTCGTTAAGGGGGGGGGTCTTTAAAATACCACGCTTGGTCACGGGGGGGGGGGGGGAAGGGGCCTATGCTTTGTCACGTTTTTTCATCTTGATACATTTTTTCACTTGTAAATTGTATGTAAAAATAAAGTACACACTCTTGGTATTTGTGGCAAGCGCCTTACTAATAAAAAGACAAAAATGAGCAAAATTTTTGTAGCTTTCTGTTAAAAATAAGGTAAAACCATTATCTATGAAATAGTACGTGAAAACCAAGGGGGAGGAGGGGGTCTTGGAATATACTACGGGTGGTCACTAAGGGGGGGGAGGGGGCTCAAAAATTGTAAAATGGGTCACGTAGTATGGGTACGTTCCCTAAATTATATATTTTTATTTGTATGTCACCAAAGTACTAGGGTCACATAAATATGGCGAATGTTTATTTCTACAATCTTCAATCACTTTTCGTTTTTTTTCTTTTTTCCGTAATGCATCAACTTCTATAATTTTCTTCCCTTCCTCACTTTTTTTTCCTTTGTAATACGTCACCAAAGTACCAGGACCACATAAATATGGAAAAGGTTAAATTCTATATTTTATTTTAACACATAATTTAAAAATATCAAAATGTTATTTACAGAACTTAACCCATGCCATATTTATATGATTCTGGTACTTTGGTGACGTATTAGGAAGTAAAGAAATTAAACAAAAACACTTAGGTACCTACTCTATTTTGTTTGTGTTTGATTGTATTTATAATATTTTGAGAATATAATATTTTGCGAATGTAATATTTTGCGAACAAAGGAGACCACTTGGTTAGTCAAACGCCGAAACTCAATACGATCAAATCGGGGTTTGATCAGGACCTAAATTAGGGACAGAATGAGTTATATGTATAAAAAATACGTTCTATAGAGAGAAAATTTAACTAAATCAGCAATCTTCCGGTGAAACAAAAATTTCTGTTGTCTGTTAAAAAACTAAATATGTATGAAAAACATCTTTCAATTCCGATGTTACATTTAGTCAAAACTGCCTTACTCCTGCAGGTCAGGTCACGTGGTCCTGCATGCAGGTTGGAAATTTCGCAGAGCGTAGCGATCGTCTTAAATTTCGTGGTTATTTTTATAACAGACAACAGAAAGCTTTGTTTCACTGGAAGATTGTTAACTTAATTTAATTTTCACTCTAAAGAATGTGTCTTTCATACATTTAAATACAAAAAAACAAACTCTGTACCTAATTTAAGTCTGACTGGCCAAACCCTGATTTGATCAAATTGCGTTTCGACGTTTGACTTTCTAAGTTAGTCTCTCCTAGGTTTGGACATAAATGCGTTAGGCAAAGGTCGAAAAACGCTATTAGTTTTGGACTTTGACTAAGCCTTCTTGTCAAACCTGAGGTTTGACTAGGCAAACCTAAGAGCGCCGGGACTTCGGGGTTTGACTATAATACATACAACACGTGCAAAAATTCACAAACACACCCACCTGTGTGGATCTGTTGCCCGCAGGTGATACAGTATACACATCTTACTTACCCGTAACTTACCGTTTTACAAAAGCGTGAATACGGGCCCACCACCAATTTGTTTCTTTAACTTAACTTCAGATTAAACATCAGTACTGAGTTTCATTTGTTGTTTGTATTATTTCATCGTATTGTGTCATTTATGCTTTTAAAATCAGTCAAATTTCTTAAAAGTAGAAATATCGAAACTCGGTACTGATGTTTAACCTTCACCTAGGCCCTGGGGTAGGGGAGCACCGCCCCTACTGCCAAAAGGTGGCTCTCGGATCGCTACCGAAACGGGGCGATCTCCACATTTTATATATTTTTTTTGTAGAATACCGGTTATATCAGTATAAAGTCGGGCCTTGCGACATAGGTTCCGCAACTAGATAGGTTTATGCGTTCGTACATACTCGTTCACATGAACGAGCTTTAAGTTAAGTTTACCGTAGGCCTAGACGCATTGGTTTCCAGCGACGACCACGCGGACTCCATTGACGCCAAGGTACCCTTACTAGTGATTCTTTGGTCGGGAATCCTAGGTTGCTCTGACTTTCCCACCTCCGGCTCGCGCTACAAATAACTGAGATCTGAGACATTGTTAATGTTGATAATGGACTGTCTATTGTTGTACCTAATTAATCACACACTTACATGCATATGTAGTCAAGCCCCGAAGTCCCGGCACTCCTAGGTTTGCCTAGTCAAACCTTAGGTTTGACCAGAAACCTTATTAGTCAAAGTCCAAAACTAAAGCGTGTTTCGGCCATTGGCAAAAAAAATATGAATAATCCTAGGGGAGACCAACTAGGATAGTCAAACGCCGAAACTCAATACGATCAAATCGGGGTTTGACCAGTCAGACTTAAATTAGGGACAGAATGGGTTATATGTATAAAAAATACGTTCTTTAGACTGAAAATTTAACTAAATCAACAATCTTCCGGTGAAACAAAAATTTCTGTTGTCTGTTAAAAAAACTAAATATGTATGAAAAAAATCATTCATTTCCGATGTTACATTTAATCAAAACTGTCTTACTCCTGCAGGTCAGGTCACGTGGTCCTGCATGCAGGTTGGAAATTTCGCAGAGCGGAGCGATCGTCTTAAATTTCGTGGTTATTTTTTTAACAGACAACAGAAATCATTGTTTCACAGGAAGATTGTTAATTTAATTAAATTTTCACTCTAAAGAATGTATCTTTCATACATTTAAATACAAAAAAAACAAACTCTGTACCTAATTTAAGTCTGACTGGCCAAACCCTGACTTGATCAAATTGCGTTTCGGCGTTTGACTTTCTAAGTTAGTCTCTCCTAGGTTTGGACATAAATGCGTTAGGCAAAGGTCGAAACACGCTATTAGTTTTGGACTTTGACTAAGCCTTCTTGTCGAACCTGAGTTTTGACTAGGCAAACCTAAGAGCGCCGGGACTTCGGGGTTTGACTATAACACATACAACACGTGCAAAAATTCACAAACACACCCACCTGTGTGGATCTGTTGCCCGCAGGTGATACAGTATACACATCTTACTTACCCGTAACTTACCGTTTTACAAAAGCGTGAATACGGGCCCACCACCAATTTGTTTCTTTAACTTAACTTCAGGTTAAACATCAGTACTGAGTTTCATTTGTTGTTTGTATTCTTTCATCGTATTGTGTCATTTATTTTTAAAATCAGTCAAATTTCTTAAAAGTAGAAATATCGAAACTCGGTACTGATGTTTAACCTTCACCTAGGCCCTGGGGTAGGGGAGCACCGCCCCTACTGCCAAAAGGTGGCTCTCGGATCGCTACCGAAACGGGGCGATCCCCACATTTTTTTTTGTAAAATACCGGTTATATCAGTATAAAGTCGGGCCTTGCGACATAGGTTCCGCAACTACATAGTTAGGTTTATGCGTAAGTATAAGCGTTCGTATGCGAACGAGCTTTAAGTTAGGTTACACTCAGACGAAATCTATATAAGATAGGATTTCTACTGACGCCCTTATTTTTGATAAATATCTAATCGCCAATCCTCTCGTCCTTCCCGTATTACGTATTGTAAAGGCCTACTCAAACCTGACCGGTATCTTGTACCAGTGGCGGGGCTCCGTCGCAGAATGTCCTTTTCGCAAAATGTCCCCTGGTCGCAGATTGTCCCTTTCGCAAAATATTTCTTTCGCAAAATGTCCCATTCGCAAATCGTCTCTCGCAAAATGTCCCTTTCGCAGAATATCCCTTTCGCAGAATGTCCCTCTTGTAGCTAAAATATCATATCACACTCTCGCCAAATTGCCATTTTGTTCAAAATTTTCTATGAAAATGAAAAAATGAAAGTCAAATATGTAGGTCATTATGTATATTATTAATCATATAAAACTAGTAAATATGTTCATTATGTTTAAAAAAAACAGGTTTTCTAAGTAAATACGCATATCTTTAATTCAACTTATCTTACAATAAAATTCGTCACACATTAAAACATATTTTTACTTTAAACACTAGGTACATGTAATTGCAACCATACAAGATTTATTCGCAATATTCGCTGACAGAAACAATAAAAAATATTTTCATAAGTACCTTCCTATCTGATGATTATTACAATTTAGTGTTGTCAGTAGCTTAAAAATTCTCCCAAGCAGTTAGTATATTTTTGACTTTCATAGAACATTTCGAACAAAATGGAAATTTGGTACGAGTGATATTTATTTGATACCAAGGGGACATTCTGCGAAAGGGACGTTTTGCGTAAGGGACATTTTGCGAAAGGGACATTCTGCGACGAAAGGGATGGCGGTAGTGGTATACCCGACCGATATCCCGACCGGTATTTTGTATGGCATTACCGGCAGCAGTTGCGGAACACCTTTGAACAGCGCGTTACCGCCACCGGTATCGCCACCGGTACAGGATACCCTGTCAGATTTAAGTAGGCCTTAAAATCTTGCAATGGTGGATGCCTGTCAACAACCGACAGACAGTGAAATTCATCGTTCATAGTTGACGACCATGTAATTCTAGAATAGTATGATTAATTAAGCTTGTTGTGGTTTGTTATGTCTCAGTTTTACGATTGAAAATAAATAATATGAAGCTTTTATTATGTTTAGCGAATACGCCAAGTTGACGACTATGTAATTTTAAAATAGTATAATCAATTAAGCTTGTGTTTTTTTTGTATGTCTCAATTTCACGATTGAAAATAAATAATATGAATCTTTTATGTCTTTTTCCTTTTAAGCATTTAAAGCTATAAAACTTGTACAGGGTTTGAGAACGGAATTTCTTCTGTTAATAACCTTGTAAAAGTTAAAAAATAAAAAATGTTGTATCATGGCTGACTAAATGTATATGTATCGTGAAGTATGATTTTATCTAAATTACCAATTATTATATGCTTTTCGCTTACAGGTCTGGACTTTGGTGCTATATCGGTGCAGCTGTTAAGTTTGCTATAAAATTATTTTGCATAATAATAATAATAATAGCCGCACTAATATCGTACAAGTTCAACAAAAGTAGATAAAGCTTGACCAGAGTTTAAAAAAACCCTGCAATGAGGACGCGACCTTTGTGATTTATTTATACGTAACTATTGCCAGTAAAAGAAATTAAATGTGAAAAATGCCGCATGCGGGTTTTTAAAACATCTGGTCAGCTTTAAAATGATACATCATTCTTTATCGTACCCGCACCAATATTTATAAGTAGATATCTATGTAATCAGTGCAGGTTATACTACAAAGAAGCATAATGTTGTATAAAACTTATTAACTGTTATAGTAGAGGTATGAACGGGAAGTCGAAGCGTGGGCAGACCGCCATTCCTAAGATGTCAGGGCCTACCTCAACCAGATACGCCGCAACAAGGACGACATAGAAAAACCATGGGATAAGCATATCTCCAGCAGTGGACAAATATATATGCTGAGAAGACAAATAGAAGGTATGATACTAGTGTGGGACAATAAGGCACCATACCATTCACCATACGTATGTACATAGATAGACGGCTATTAGACATACTTGATTTTTAGGGTTCCGTGCCTCAAAAAAAGGAAAAACGGAAACTTAAAAATCAAGTGTGTCTAATTAGACTCACGCCCGAGTACATGCGATACTGCTGCGGGTATAAGGCATGATGCACTATTGCACTACGTGTTACGTATTGCACTCTATGCCTTACGATAATTGCACCTGTATTTTCCTTATGTTGGCATGGTACAGTCAGTGTCATTTATATACATATATACAGCCATTGAGTCAAAATATGTAAACACAAACCTTATTGTCAGTGACATAGAGGTGTGTAGATATTTTTGAGCTCTTGTTAACGTATATATATTTATGACGCTGGCCGTACATACATAGGTGTTCAGATAATTATTTTGAATATTAACCAATCAAAGTCAATTAAATTTTGTAGACATGGTCTAGAAAGTAATACCTAGGTCTGTGGTTTAATACATTTTCGTAAAAATTTATAGTTTAAATATTACAGGGGGTTTTCATATTTTCATTAAAAACTCCCTGCAATATTTAAACTATACATTTTTACGAAAATGGAATAAACTATAGATATTAGTTTCTCGATCGTGTCTACAAAATTTCATTGACTTTGGTTAATATTCATACTAATTATCTGAACACCTTTGTATGTACCATGCCAGCATAAGGAAAATACAGGTGCGAGTATCGTAAGGCATGGTGTGCCATACGTAACACGTATAGTGCACCATGTCTTACTATACCCGCAGCAGTATCGTACGTACGCTGGCGTGTTACATAAGTATGGTTCACCGTGCTTTACTGTTCCCGCACCAGTATCGTACGTATGCTGCCGTAGTATATACGCACGGTTCATCATGTCTTACTGTACCGGCAACGGTACCTTACCTCTACTACGACAGTTAATACGTCTGGCACATCATGCTTTACTGTGCCTGCCACAGTATCCTACCTATGCCGCCATGGTGCACACGTATGGCGCACCATGATTGACTGTGTCCGCCATAGTATCGTAAGTATGCCGCCGTGGTGCAAACGTATGGCTCACCATGCTTGACTGTACCCGCTACAGTATCATACGTATGCCACCATGGTGCACACGTATGGTGCACCATGATTTACTGTGCCCGCCACAGTATCGTACGTATGCCGCCGCGGTGCACACGTATGGCTCACCACTATTTACTGTGCCCGCTACAGTATCATACGTATGCCGTGGCGGTACACACGTACGGCTCACCGCGCTTTACTGTGTCTGCCACAGTATCGTACGTATGCCGCCGCAGTGCACACGTATGGCTCACCATTATTTACTGTGCCGGCTACAGTATCGTACATATGCCGTCGCGGTACACACGTACGGCTCACCGTGCTTTACTGTGTCTGCCACAGTATCGTACGTATCCCACCGCGGTGCACACGTATGGCTCACCATTATTTACTGTGCCCGCTACAGTATCATACGTATGCCGCCGTGGTGCAAACGTATGGCTCACCATGCTTGACTGTGCCCGCTACAGTATCATACGTATGCCACCATGGTGCACACGTATGGTGCACCATGATTTACTGTGCCCGCCACAGTATCATACGTATGCCGCCGCGGTGCACACGTATGGCTCACCATTATTTACTGTGCCCGCTACAGTATCGTACGGTTGTCGCCGTGGTACACACGTACGGCTCACCGTGCTTTACTGTGTCTGTCACAGTATCGTACGTATGCCGCCGCGGTGCACACGTATGGCTCACCATTATTTACTGTGCCGGCTACAGTATCGTACATATGCCGTCGCGGTACACACGTACGACTCACCGTGCTTTACTGTGTCTGCCACAGTATCGTACGTATGCCACCGCGGTGCACACGTATGGCTCACCATTATTTACTGTGCCCGCTACAGTATCATACGTATGCCGTCGCGGTACACACGTACGGCTCACCGTGCTTTACTGTGTCTGCCACAGTATCGTATGTATGCCGCCGCGGTGCACACGTATGGCTCACCATTATCTACTGTGCCCGCTACAGTATCATACGTATGCCGTCGCGGTACACACGTACGGCTCACCGTGCTTTACTTTGTCTGCCACAGTATCGTACGTATGCCGCCGCGGTGCACACGTATGGCTCACCATTATTTACTGTGCCGGCTACAGTATCGTACATATGCCGTCGCGGTACACACGTACGGCTCACCGTGCTTTACTGTGTCTGCCACAGTATCGTACGTATGCCACCGCGGTGCACACGTATGGCTCACCATTATTTACTGTGCCCGCTACAGTATCATACGTATGCCGTCGCGGTACACACGTACGGCTCACCGTGCTTTACTGTGTCTGCCACAGTATCGTACGTATGCCGCCGCGGTGCACACGTATGGCTCACCATTATTTACTGTGCCCGCTACAGTATCGTACGTATGTCGCCGTGGTACACACGTACGGCTCACCGTGCTTTACTGAGCCCGCTACAGTATCGTACGTATGCCGCCGCGGTGCACACGTATGGCTCACCATTATTTACTGTGCCCGCTGCAGTATCGAACGTATGCCGCCGTGGTACACACGTACGGCTCACCGTGCTTTACTGTGTCTGCCACAGTATTGTACGTATGCCGCCGCGGTGCACACGTATAGCTCACCATTATTTACTGTGCCCGCTGCAGTATCGAACGTATGCCGCCGTGGTACACACGTACGGCTCACCGTGCTTTACTGTGTCTGCCACAGTATTGTACGTATGCCGCCTCGGTGCACACGTATAGCTCACCATTATTTACTGTGCCCGCTGCAGTATCGAACGTATGCCGCCGTGGTACACACGTACGGCTCACCGTGCTTTACTGTGTCTGCCACAGTATTGTACGTATGCCGCCGCGGTGCACACGTATAGCTCACCATTATTTACTGTGCCCGCTGCAGTATCGAACGTATGCCGCCGTGGTACACACGTACGGCTCACCGTGCTTTACTGTGTCTGCTACAGTAACGTACGTAAGCCGCAGTCGTAGTTTCAGGAGTATTCAGTGCGACTTGCGCACTACGTATGTACGTAGCCGGATGTCGGGCTACGTACGTACGTACAAAAATCGACCACTCGTAAATTACGTAACCCGCCCCATGATGAGCGTCAGTATGCCGACTACGTATGACTGACTACTTACGCGTAATGTAGCGGGTTACACACGTCATAGTGGTCGATTTTTATCCTTATTTTACGTAGTGCGGCAGAGGAAATTTTTCTCAGTGTATTATAAGAACATATAAGACGTTAAATACACTTTGACCTTAGGATCCGTATCTCAGTAAAGTCATATTAGCCAATTAATCTGCTCTGTCACACCACATTATTACATCGCCACAGTATCTGACACAAGTTGGCAACTTCAGACATTCAAGTTAACTCGTAATCTGTGTAAAAAGCGCTGGAACTTTGTAACTTAGCTTGCCAGCTTTATCTCCTTGGCACGGCGGCGGCGTGACTGGCAATATCAGTAATTTCATGTTGTGTAAACGCTTGATTTATATTCGTCAAGACGTTGACGAACAGAATACATGTGTGGTGACTATAAAATGTAATAATTAGAGATACCTTTTTTGGAAATAAAACACTTTTTACGGATTACAGTGCGTATATTGGTTAACCTTTCCACGTGGTCACCGGACGACGGGTCATCCCGTGTCTACGACCCCTGGAAAGGTGTGGAAACGTCAGGAAACCCAAAAAACCAACAAATCAAAACTAAATAATTCTAAAATACATACATCATACATACACTCACGCCTGTTTCCCATGGGGTTAGGCAGATACTATGGATCGCCACCTGCTACGATCCTAGCACACTTCATTCGCTTCATTCATTCTAAAATAACATCTGAATTAACCAATATACGCGCTATAATCCGTAAAAAGTGTTTTATTTCCAATGAACTGTACGCGCGGAAGCTTTAGAAGCGTATAATAACCTTTTTTGTTTAAGTTACGTTATATTTTTAAGAGGTATATACGTTATCTTGTTATATTTTGCACCATTTTTTGCAAAAAATTAAAGAAAATTAAAGCCAATGCTGGGAAAAGACTTTCTGTTATAGGTTTTTGTCATAATTTGTGTGAATTAATTTCAATCATTAAACCTATGTTTTTTTCTTGTATGTCTTACAAAAGCTTCGCTATATAACTAAAGCTGAAGCATTAAAAACTCTATAAAATAAATACAAATGCCTACTGATGACGTAGTCACTAATTGAGTTGCAATACACGACGTAATCATTCATGTACACATTTGTGAAAACTTAAGACTTTTTTGTGTGAACTTAAAACTTTTTAAACTTGTTTTTTTGCAAGAAAAGTGATAATGGTCACCCTACATATCGCATTATAATTTGTCTCGCGGGAAATTCGCGGCTCACGTTCACAGCGAGTTAGGTTTACATTTTACCATTTGCTTTCGAAATCATGTGCGTTTTATACGAACGAGTCTTTGGATAAACACCATGTAATTAATTTATGGGAGCTCCTGTGTTTGAACAGCCATTGTTGTTTTACTCACCTTATTTGAGAACTGAAACCTCTTTGCTTATTATTTTATCGTAATAGAGGCGATGATTAATTTTAGTTAAGATTTAATTTGTGTTCTGCCTTTTTGTTTAATGTGTTATGTTTTTCTTGGAATAATTTCGTACCTATCTCTATTAAATATTCAATCCGTCATAAATGTTAGATTTTATAATTTGTAACTCAGACATCTTAAAATTTACTCTACAATTACATAGGGATTTAGTTCAAAAGAAAGTAATGAGCAATAATTTTGTTGCTGTAAAAAAAAATCCAATTGAATTTCACTGTTTGCCCGGAAAATCAGCAGGCACTAAAGAAGCATCAAACTTTATAGGGTGTGTATACATGTCAAGGTTTATATTCATTACGCCTGGTTCGACAAAGTGAAGAGCGGAAACCCAAATCTGTATATCAAAGGGTTGGCGCCTATCAAAATGTTTATTGTTCCATTACGCGTCTTTGATAAAGCTCAACCGTTGCACTGTTGATCAGAGCCACACTGATTCGAACTGTGCTTTTAAATGCCCAATAATTGCCATTCAGTGTTTGTCATAAACGGAACGATGTCGTTTACGCGCGGCTAAATTATTGTCATACGATTTAAAAAAAAATAAAAACAAAAGTCAGTTGTGGCTGGCTCCGCTCCAAAATCGGGCATGACCTGATTCTCGCTTTATTCCGGGTACAATCATGTGACATTTCCTATTGCACTTATTCTGGAATGTTCAGGAAATCAAATCCCTCGAGCGAAGTGTTAAGCCCGATCGCCAATAAGAAGGGAACAGTTAGTTCAATATATTGACGGCGTCTAATGGAATCTTTATTGCGGTTTGAAGCTTTTTCCTTGAATTGTGTCGCAATTTGGCGATCTTGAAAATCCTATGAACTATTCGGGGT
Organism: Agriphila tristella; assembly: GCA_928269145.1. Classification (NCBI taxonomy): domain Eukaryota; kingdom Metazoa; phylum Arthropoda; class Insecta; order Lepidoptera; family Crambidae; genus Agriphila; species Agriphila tristella. The sequence goes on along the minus strand of OV743433.1, from coordinate 50,549,305 downwards.
AGTGCTTACTGTTATAGTTAAGCGCTTATCACATATTTAGACCATAAATGAAGCGCTCAATACGGATCACGTTTGTTAAGCAACGCTCGGTCCGGTCAGGTGTCGGATGGGTGACCGTTAAAGTGGCATCACAACTGAGCGCTTCCGAGCTTAGGAGGGTACGTTAAACCGTCGGTGCTGGCTGTTGTCATCTGATAACAGTCGTTATTAAGCCAAGTTAGAGGCCTTACAGGCTTGATAAACTCTGAGGTGGCCACTAATCCTCATTTGATAAGAAGAAGAAGGAGTGCTAAACTGTAACAGTATCTGTAGGTACCTCAACACAATTTTAGAGTAAAATACTTCAAGAGGATTTAATAGGATCACTTTCGTTGTTCGTCTTGCTCTGTCTTGAATAAACCCTTTTATCAGAACCACCTAGATACCTCCAGGCCAGTTGAAATTAATATCAAATACTATGGACTACGATCCGTGAATATGTAATGTTATTTTAAGGCTCCTAAAGGTATCCCTCAAGTGACGCCCTCATCCTAATTAAAAGGCATGTAAGTTTTAGTATAGAACCTGGTATACCAATTAAAAAAAACGGAAGTTCATCGCAACTGATAAAACTAGTTTTAATCGATAGCAAACGAATAAACCGGATATATTGGGACTTAAAAAAAATCGTGATAGAAAGAAAAATATGACAATTTATAATTTGGGTTTATTTTGACGTTTCCTATCGATTGACACTAGTTTTATCAGTTGCGAATAATTTCCGATTTTTTAGGGTTCCGTAGCCTAAATGGCAAAAAACGGAACCCTTATAGATTCGTCATGTCTGTCTGTCTGTCCGTCCGTATGTCACAGCCACTTTATTCCGAAAGTATTAGGATTACACAGTTAAAACTTGTTAGGTAGATGTATTCTGTTAACCGCTTAACGAATTTAACACAAAAATAAAATAAATAAAAGATTAAGGGGGGGCTCCCCATACATGGAACCGAAACTGAAATTTTTTTTTTTAAAACTGAAATATGTGTGGGGTATCTATAGATAGGTCTTTAAAAATGACATTGAGGTTCCTAAGACATTTTTTTTCAAAGTCAACCGTTTGAAAGATAAACACCGCCAAAGTGGTAAAATGTGTGTCCCCCCCTCTAACTTTTGAAATAAGAAAGTGAAAAATCTAAAAAAAATATGTGCTGTAGATCTTAATAAACACTTTCAAAGAAAATTAGTTTGAACGAGATATAATAATTAGTGATTGAGATATAGCACATTTTGCAAAACCGCAAAAATAACTTTGTCATTATACCAACACAGTGAAAAACAAAGTTATTTTTGCAGACGAAAAATAATAGTGGTATTAAATATCATATAGTATAAGGTAACTACGGAACCCTACTGCGCGTGGCCCGACACGCACTTGGCCAGTTTTTTTCAAAATAGCGGGTATGCCAAAAAGGTTACATGGTCTTTATTGCTCACTCACCAGTACATATTATTATTATAGCTAAGGTTCTGTAGTTTATTTATAAACAATCACCTCAGTAAATATAACTACATAGTTTGATGTAGTAGGTAGTAGTAGTTGGCAAAAGAGCAAAAAGTGACCACTATAGGCACTTTTGCCCACTACTACTACAACGATCTATATTTTACTGAGGTTATTCTTTGTAAATAAACTATACCTATAGAATCTTAGTTTCAATCTGTGCATACAAATTTTTGATACATTATGTACTTACTAAGCGAGCAATTTTAATTAAGATGAGGGCGCTACTTTGAGGTATATAGAGCCCTTAAGAGGCATATTACATTTCGACTGTGATTTTTGCGTAAAATGACCAATTTTGGCGTTGTCGATCTCAGAAACAAAAATACATTAACACTTTTGACTTATTGATAAGTGCAGAATAGCTATTGGAATAGTTCATAGCAGCCTCGCTTTTTTGAAAATTTGCTTAACTTTATAATTAAACCCGAAATTGCAGAGAAAGATTTTCATAAAATGCGCGAAGGCACTTTTTTGAGCTCATGGATTGAACAACTGTGCTAAAGAATTGAAATAAAAAAAAATTAATGTTATCTCTTATATAGTCGAATAGTTCATAGCGGCCTCGGAATTTTGAAATTATGTATGGAATATGTGAAAAAAAATCCCAATCAAAAACCATAAAACTCCTAAAAAAGCTCAGAATTAACTGTGGATTTCTCCTAGATACATTATTATTATTACGTAAAAATTATATCATAATAATCTTTACTTTGTAAGTTAACCAAATTTCATACCTTTATTTGTTGTTTGTACTTGTTTGTCTTTCTGTGTATGTTCAAAGTTGACTCTAAGAAATCGTTCACCAACTTTCATTTTCCTTTCTAACCCTTTAACTTTCCAGTGAATCATCGTATTACTTTTTGTCGCGGACACATATAAATGTATTTAGTAGACCCAAAGGTTTCTCTAGGTTGTATCGCTAAAATCCGTCAAAATCAAAATTTCGACGAAAAAATGTGATAGGGCCCTTAAGCCTCTGATTCAGCGCAGTACTCTCGCCAATATCAGTACCAACCAGGGTAGTTCCTGTTGACCTAAAATCATAAAGTTTGGCAAGACGCAAGGTCTTACAGCATAAATAAAGGAATGAAATTGTTTATTTGTACGTAGTCTGTAATATACTACGAGTATTTTATAGTTATGTTCAGACAATTTTGCAACGAAACTATAGACAATAAATTACTTTTCTTTATGTTTAGCACTTTTTCTTTAAACAAACAACAGATTTTTGAAAGGATCTCGCCACAGACAATACTACAAATTGTGAATCCCGCTTAGTCACTAAAGTTTTAAAATGTATAGAACACATATATTTTTTTAAATTATTATGTATTATTATTATTACAAAAGAAACCGTAGGTACGTGTCTTTATAGAAACCGTCTGGAAAGTCGTTAACTAAAGTAGGTAAGGTAGGTATAATAAAGTTGAAAGTTAAACTAAAGACGACGAAAACGCTAATGTATACTGGTATAGAAACATATACCTAAAGCTATGAGTATACTCGTTAGCTATAGCTCCAAAAGTTCGATGTATTGAAGGCGGCTAATGGAATTCTTATTGCGTTCACAGCGTTTCTACTCCGAAGCATTTCGGTGGATTTTAAAATCCCCTAAATTTCCCTTCTATATTCACCTGAAAGAGTGCGTTTTATGGTCGGTTTATTACTTACAGGTTTCGTGGAACAGCGACATTAGTAAAGTACTAACCTGCAAAAGGTTTGTGCGTATTCGTCATATGAACTACTGATTACGAATTAAACACGAAATGGTATGTAATTAAAGTGATGCGCTTGACAAAATTTCAAAACAACGTTCGAAGTGTGTTTATTGAATTGTAATTAATTACATTATTAATCTATGATATATCACCTATGAAATGTAATTATGTTTCATAGATTTGGATTCAATTTACAAACCAAAAACAATCAATGTTTTGATGAAGGAATAACATGAAATATTATACTTTTACGTGGTCGCTGCCACGAAAATGACTTAACTCGCCATGCTAATATAAAATTTCATTTCTTCATTGTTTAATGATGTCATTGCCATAAGGAAGGCCCGTGTCCCAGATATTGGTGATAGTATTTGACTAAATCTACCTACATTCCCTATTTTTAAAAGATAAAGTTTATGACAATCGCATGGCTATGTAACTATCATTTACTTACTACCAGCTTCTGAACTTTACTACTATGCCTGTGATTAGGAGCATCAAACTCGAAACGATCCAATAAATCACTTTTAACAGCTTAAAAATAAAACTGCGCCCGTAATTACTAAATGTTGCCAAAATTTAAGCCAGTACAGATATGTACACACGAAGTTTTACGAGCGGTGTGCCCAACGTCGCGTGTTGCCGACAAATAGAGACTTTGCGGCGTTCGCCCGATTTTTACGGTGACTGTACCCGTAAGTTACGGCGGGGTTGCGGCCAACTTTTGTGGAAATTGTTTTACGTCGGTACATTTATAACTGGCCTTTACATCATAAACACGTAATTTCACCCTGCGGGCAATGGAACTATAACTGTGTCACATTTGTTAAATTTACTTATAAAGGGGAGTTGTAAACGAGAGGTATACCTTTTTAGGGTTCCGTACCCAAAGGGTAAAAACAGGACCCTATTACTAAGACTCCGCTGTCCGTCTGTCTGTCTGTCTGTCACCAGGATGTATCTCATGAACCGTGATAGCTAGACAGTTGAAATTTTCACAGATGATGTATTTCTGTTGCCGCTATAACAAAAAAAATACTAAAAACAGAATTAAATAAATATTTAAGGGGAGCTCCCATACAACAAACGTGTTTTTTTGCCGTTTTTTGCTCGATTTTAATAACGACAACAGGTAGACAGTTGAAATTTTCACAAATGATGTACATAGTTGCCACTATAACAACAATCTTACTGAAAACAGAATAAAATAAATATTTTAGGGAGGCTCCTATACAACAAACGTGTTTTTTTTTTTTTGCCGTTTTTTGGTACGGAACCCTTCGTGCGCGAGTCCAACTCGCACTTGGCCGGTTTTTTTAAATAATAACGTAATGAGCCGTATGCGGGTTTTTATATTTCAACACCAGTGATTTAATTAAAGTTTTGGTTGATTGGTAAGTTTTCTTGGCTATCTAAGAGACTATTATTATTTTGGGTTTTCATAACAGTTTTTTAATTGATTCGTAATTAAATTTCATCTTCGTAATTTTGATTTGTTACGTTAATGACACTATTTATATTAGGTACCTATTGATTCATAATTTATTGTTAGATCGTTCTTTTAAAGGTTGTGTGAATAATTATAATGTAATTTGATCACAAATAAGTTATTGAAAATTCAGCTTCGAAATCTGTGATTATATTAATGTTTTAAAACGCGCTAAAACTAATAATGTTATATTTAATATATATAAATTTAATTAACGAAATCTGATGGTTCTTAAGTTTATCTAATACCATAATAAATGATCCAACCATTATTTTCATTGATAACCACTATTATTAATCAATTATTTGTTTACTCCAAATCCTATTCTGCTACAGACATCCAATAACATTAAATCAACAAAATGGACACAATAGCGTACTTTCAATGGATTGAGACGAAGCAACGAACGTTTTGCGATCTCTTTGTTCCGAAGAGTTATTGATGGTTCTATAACTGAAACAAATACTGAAGTACAAACTTGTGATTCTCTAATCACAAGTTTTTGTATAGTCTACACTTTATAGATAGAATTGTTTATTAAAGATAATGGGTTGTATTGTTTAACCCTCTTACTTGAATTCTAAATAACTTTTCTGAGTTACCTTTTAGGATTTTAGGTAAAAGGTAAACATTTGAAACTTCTTCATTCTAGGTTTGACGTAAAATTGAGTTAAATGAAGACATCGTGAAAGATGCCAAGGGTAGATAATACGATAGTACGAAGTTGACGCATCAAAAATTACTAAAATAAGTGAAAATTTATTCGCTTATTGTAAAATGTCATTACGTCCATAATTTTAAAAGAACTCCTATTCTATATCTAATTCTGCCTATTTATTGTCTAATTTTCAAAATCTATCGCAATCGCTTTCATTAAACAGATGGATGTGACATATTGCTGCATTTCTTTGGTAAGTTTTTATTAGTGCCAAAAAGAAGCATCAATGTATCACATCCTGAAAGCGATTGCGATAGATTTTGAAATTAGACAATTAGTCCCCTGGGTCTACCTTTACCGAGTAGCTTTAACTTTCGCTTCAACTTTCAAGTCAACTTGCGTCAGGCGCATGCAATATTGACTGCCTCCAAACCGTGCGCTTTCACGTTCAACTTTGTGCCACACAAATTTGACGTGTTTTTGAGAAGACAGGGCATGCGCTATTGCAGGTGCTAAGACATGCACTATTGATTGGGGAATATATAAATGCACTTTAAAAATAATATAACACACTTTAAAATGTTTAGCTTCAAAATTTATTGAATGAGCTATAAAAATAATGGTTTCCACTATAAATATACTAAACTTTAAAATTAATACTTTGCACTATACAATTTAATTGATTAGCTTTAAAATTAATACTTTGCACTTTACAAATTAATTTTATAACTTTAGCACTGGTAAACAGACATCTAGGTGCGACGACGAGCGGGCGCAGCGAGAGAGGAGCCCAGGAGGAGCCCAGGAGGAGGTTAGGTTCCATTGTGACCAACAACGCCAGAACCGACCTGATGGCATATAATTATGCATCATGCATCATGCCACAAGTTGTTTTCATCTTTCCATCTCATTTTAACAATGGTCAGATGGTGGTCACTTGGTCAGTCTGACTTGGTTGGACAGAAACTAAATGGTTTCGGAGTTGGGACCAATGGTTGCGACACAGTTAAAGTGCAAGCATTATTTTTGTAGTGATCATATTAAATTATAGATCTATTATTATTTTAAAGTGCAAACCATTATTTTTGTAGTGATAATATTAAATTATAGCTCCATTATTATTTTAAAGTGCTGATATACAATTTTATAGCTGTTTTCATCAAATTTAAAGTGCTATTAAATACATCCCCTAATTGATTACGTTAGATGAAAGTAAAAGGGAGCGGGAAAGCAATAGTATAAAGACACACCTTTAAATATTCGGTGACTATATTTCAAAGCCGTGCATTTATTATGATGATATGGGTGGATTCAGAAGGTCGAATCCACATTATTGAGATCTAACGACAGGTAAGTGCTGATTTATAAATGGGTTGTGTGAGTGTGGGTCGCATTAAGTAGGTTTGGGTTCATGTCTAACGAGATAGATGGGACTTATCGATAACTGAAGAAGATATGCGATCTTTCAACGGAAAATGTACGCTATGCCCTTTGTAATAGGGTTTTATTTTTGTTACGCTGTTTTCCAAATTCCGTGAATAAGGCTTAGCGAGATAGGTGAAATATTTATAATACGATAAGAACGCGCATGTCGATTTACACAGATGAAATAATAACCTGACGGATAACGGGGTTAACAGAAAGAAAACAATAATATTATCTTTGCTTACGATATAATTTTGGAGCAAAAATAAATTGGGATTAATGTAGCACATTATTATTATTTTAGTTACCGTTAGATTATACTACTTTGTTCGCATGGGAAAAATAAGATAACTTTTCCTAACATAATCCTATTATTATTATAAAAATGATAGTTTGGTATTTGTTACTCTGTTTAGTGTAAAGCCTATCCAGGCTTTACGCTATCTATTAATCCTAATAAAAATAATACTTTTTTATCTCGGTCAATTGTTCCCAGGGGATTTACCCGGAAGCTAATGTTTTTCATTTATACCTAAAAACCCTTTTTTTGTGTCTTGATATTAAAATAAAGAATTAGTTAATCGCATTGAAACCAAAATCTTTTAGCCTAATAACAATTAATAATACATCTTATTCGAGACAAATTTTAACAAAATCAGTGAATCCATAATAATTTAGTATTGTTCTATTGGTGAAAGACGCATCAACATTTGGCAACACAGACTGGGATCGGCAAGTTTACACGTGAGATACGTCCGTCATGGCTGGCTGTACATCATTCAATGTCATTGTGTCATTGCTTAAGCTATCAGCCTCCGCTGTGCCTTGGATTTATATGGTGGCGAAGGAGAGCTATGGTTTTGACTTATTTAGTGTAGGAAAGGAAGGTACTTAACACAATAAATTCTATCGACGAAACTTTACAGAATGATAAATTAGCATAAATAAAACGTATTTTTGCAAACAACGATACAATGTCATTGTGTCATTGCTTAAGCTATCAGCCTCCGCTGTGCCTTGGATTTATATGGTGGCGAAGGAGAGCTATGGTTTTGACTTATTTAGTGTAGGAAAGGAAGGTACTTAACACAATAAATTCTATCGACGAAACTTTACAGAATGATAAATTAGCATAAATAAAACGTATTTTTGCAAACAACGATACAATGTCATTGTGTCATTGCTTAAGCTATCAGCCTCCGCTGTGCCTTGGATTTATATGGTGGCGAAGGAGAGCTATGGTTTTGACTTATTTAGTGTAGGAAAGGAAGGTAACACAATAAATTCTATCGACGAAACTTTACAGAATGATAAATTAGCATAAATAAAACGTATTTTTGCAAACAACGATACAAGAATTTATCAAAAAAAGATAAATTCTTATATCGTTGATATCATTTTCAGAAAAAAAATCTGCCTCAAATTATTTTACCAAAAGAACTTTGTACACATGTAAAGTATGAAAACAATATACGAAATATCCGAAAAAATATTTCAGCAGAAGGCACTTAATTTTGATAAATAAATATGGCCTAGCTTCATTTTTTTATATTTGAATATGGGTTTTGGCTCATACTGTATTACAATCACAGTAAAGTTTCATTTACTGAGGATTTAATATTGGAGTCTTCTTACAAAAAATCGCTTCATTTCCTACACTCGTTGAGATATAATAAAATCTGTAAGTACGTTTATTTTCCTTTTCAATTTTTTCCGCAGTCTACAAGAAATTACCATTGTGTTTCAGAAACAATTTTATTTGCATAGCCAACCCTATTTTGCTTGTGTACGCCGTAAGTCAAATCATAGCATATTCAAAACTAAACTAATGAAAAGTAAACTATTAAACAAATAAATATAGTGTGGTCAAATGTCCGAATAAAATGCCCTATGTAGTTACCATTCACAAAACTCAATTTGAAACTTAACATATTACCTACTTCATTACGGAAATATAATCAACTGAACTTTTAGTATCCGAATCAGGGTTGGCAACTGTACTGTTAAAAACAGTATTATACTGTTTTTCACTATAAAATACTTTTTACAGTTAAACAAAAATACTGTTTTCAGGCAGCATCACTGGTATCCATAGATAGATCTAAAAAGTAAACGCCCAACACTACGTTTTAGGCGCGGTGCAGCTCAGACCAGACTTCGTTTCAGAACGAAACTGTCAATGATAAATTTTATTGTTATGCCAAAAAGTATCAGAAGGCAAAGATGGGTAAAAGTGGAGACATTATTAGTTAACACTTCGGAAGGATCTAAAAATATTACTACTTAAGTACAATTATTGTTTCATAATTATCTACTTTTCGTTCCCGCCACCTCAGAATTTACAGAAAGAGATTCTCTTTAATGAATGTAAAGTGGTGACACGATAGAAATAGAGCTTCAATTTTAATAAATAATTCGATTTTCATTTATTTTAATTCTAATAAGTCTTACGTCACGAAGCTTTTAAAAATGACACACAACATTGATAAGTTGTGCAAGAAGCACTAAGAAATAAGTATTCAAAAGAGTAAAAGAATGAAATACGTTAATTTTTCTAAAATACTTATTGTTTATTTTCCTTCTCCGACCTTAATTTACTTTATATTTTGTAAAAAAAAGTTGGCAACCCTAATTGTAGCAACTAAACTTAGAAGGTAAAGGAAACGAAGAACAATGTTTGATGTGCCCGATTTGACTACACAAAAACTATTCGGTGAAAACTTTAAAACGTACGTAGCTCAAATCCTATTTCAGCTAAAACCGCATAATAATTTTGCAAAAACAGGTTATCGGTTTTCGATGTGACAGAGTTTCGCACACAAGAAAAGTAAACTAGCTAGACCGATTCGGCGGGAGCCTCCGTATTTCATTCAACGTCGTTTCGACGTTCGAGATTTTGACGTCCTTGTAATTGGAATATCGGGATTAGGTTTTCGATGTGACTCGAAAGTCCCTATATTGGTTGAAACTGAGGAAATATTTTCGTTTAAACTTTACAGCTTCAATAGGAGTTTGGGTAGGTAGTGGAGTTGCAAGACCCATATTTTAACATTATTCGATGTTTTCGCAGATGTGCACAGCAGTGGTATGAACCATAGATTTGATAAAGATCGAATTACCTAATTACCGTTTTAATTTTCAATTATGATTATAACGACTGATTATTATGACTGGTATGTACCCCAGATTTGATAACGATCGAATTACCTAATTACCGTTTAAATTTTCAATTATGATTATAACTGCATTGAATTTTACAAATAATATATGTGAAATCAAACAAAGAATGTTAAGATTATTAATATAATTGAAAAAATCGACTCACTCGTAGCAGCTCAGACGGGACACGCACCTGCACCCTTAGGATTCCGGCCCAATGCATACCAATTATGCTACCGAGTCGCTAGCTGCCACGGGTGAGTCGATTTTTCCAATTATATTAATAATATTTACATTCTTTGTTTAATTTCACATATATTATTTGTAAAATTCAATGCACTTATAATCATAATTGAAAATTAAAACGGTAATTAGGTAAATCGACCCCTACTCTCTACTTAATACCTAATAGGAATTTCCTAGAATGTTGATCAAATCAGCTGTGTTGTATGGCGGTTTGGATCTCCTCCATACACTCGCTGGATCGATGGCCATCATCAGGTCACAGCTCGGTTAATTCCAGTGGAGAACCTAGGCTTCAAAGTTACCTCGTTTGTATGAAACTTTACTGGTGTCCTTAATTATGCGGCCACCACTAAGTATAACTATTATGTAATTAATAAATTATGACAAAACGCTTCTTCTCCTATTTTAATTATAACCATACTATTTAACTTCAATGTGTACAATCACAATAGTAGTGTCTCGATTCACTATTTTATTTGGTCCCACAATAAATAGATCCATGTTTCCATTTGGGTCATTTTAGGGTTTCTCTGCACAATGGATCGACGAAGCAAAGTAACAACAAAAGGGAAAATGAAATAAGAAAATTGTGCATGGGAGTGTTTTGTTAAAAGGGTTCCTTTAATATATTTTGTTATTGTAACTTATTGGCAGTGAATTATGACAATGCAAGACTAAATCACCTTAATCGTAAATAATATAACGAACGAGCAGTGCTTTTGATTTATTAGGTACTTTTGTTTATTTTTATGTTTTATAGTTTACTAGCGGCCGCCAACGACTTCGTACTTTTCCTGAATGAAAGGTATTACCTGTCCTTTTCTGTATCCCTGGCGACGTATAAATTTCATGACAATCGGTTGAGTAGTTAAGATGTTAAAGTGTAACCAAGAAGCTTATACCTCTCTCCAATGGAGATTGTACGGCCAGTGTCATAGTGAAGATAGAAAAAATGTCCTTGAGTGACGTGACGGCTTATTGCAACCTCTTTCTTTAGTGTTACAATACGTGTTCGTTGTTCGTCGTTCGTTCGTTTGTGAGAAACGAAAACGTATTGTAAAACGAAAAGAAAGAGATAGCAATACGCCGTGACGTCACAAAAGAGTCTTTTTTCAATCTTCACTGTGATAACCAAGAAGCTTATACCGTGTAACAAATAAATGCACTTTCGTATTTAGAATTAGTATGTTTATGATTTTTTTAAACACAACAGGATAGCGCGTGGCGTTCACCGCACCTGATGATAATGTGACGATAAGGCCGAAAGCCGAAGGAAGGAAGCGCAATACACCCGAAATTCTCACCACTGAGGAACTGGCTATCTTACCTCTTACTGCCGGAACACAACAATTTTTAAATTGTTGTTATGGCGTCAGACTTAGGTGAGATGGTGGTAGCTAGCCAGGCGGACTTGAAATAAGCCCCACCACCAAACAAACCGAGTACAAATTAACCCCTCTCCTGGGAATCGAACCTGCGACTCCTGCGTCTTACAAAGGTGGACGTATCACTAGACCACAGTAAAATTTTTGAATGAACCTTACGTTTTCAAAAATCATGTTTTTAAATAATTGCACGTAGGTACTAAAATTTTTCAACTCATTAGTGTAAAAATGTTGAGCAAGCATATGAAATCTCATCTTTCTTTCACTTCGATAAATTCTGTTAGTTTGGAGTTTTATAACTAGCAATTAATTACAATTTCTTTTATAACAAGATTTACAAGTTTGTTTATTAAAAAGGATAATAAAGATAGTTTACACTTTGCTATGCAATAGTTTTAGATTTAACTAAGCACGCTTTCACTCCACTTTTATTATTTTACTTACACCTACATAATTACATAGCGAAACTCAATCGTGTTACCCAATAATGGTTTGTCTAAAATACCGTATTAACTTGATCAGCTTAAGTAATAAATCAAGCAAACGTTTGGCATTAATATGCAGAGTAAATTAACATTATGAACATAGAAATACAGTAAGCAAATCGCCTAATACATTAGTCAATGACGAGAAGCAAATACAGTTTATCTTAATTATTATTGATGAAATGGCAGCAGGTTTTTAGATAATAATTTCTGGGTTTGTTTTTTCATTGCTACCGATAGATTTTATGTTAAAAACTTTATAAGTAAGTTGTACTAAGTACCTATTTTTGATATGTAATATTTTTTATTCGAGTCATAAGTAACATACTTAGTTCGACTTTGCTTTTTATACACTCGTAATCCTACTAATAATTACCTATTATTACTATCGCAAAGTATGTGTGTGTGTTATCTCGCTACACACCTAAACGGCTGCACGAATTTGGGTGAAATTTGGTTAGTAGACAGATTATTACCTGGATTAACATATAACCTACTTTTTTATCCTGGTCAAAGGTTTCTTAAGGTCTACGCAGACAATCAATCAATCAATCAAAAGTCGCGTGCGACCGCTAGTATATATTTTTTATACGAGTGATAAGTGATGATGATGCTTTTAAATCCTATGTACTAAAATAAATGAGAAATTGTGTGTGTGTGTGTGAGTGTGTGTGTGTTTGTTACACCTTCACACCAAAAAGGTAAGACGGATTTAGATGGGTTGGTAGACAGATTAGGACCTAGATTAACATTTGTGCTATATTTTATCCTCGTCGAAAGTTCCCTAGGGTCGAAGAAGTCGCGGGCGGCCACTAGTAAATTGAAAAATACGTACCCAATGAAAATACGATATCGACAATTACGTGTAAGATAATAAGACCGTACTCATTAGCGTTGAGGAAAAGCGTCAATTTCAAGGAAAAATATAGGTTTCCTCATTGGAGTACCCTAATAACAATGATGATGGGGTCATAACCAAAAAAGTACCTATTTTATATTACATTGAAAACAAAAAATTGCATTCAAATGAAGAAAGAAAGAAAATAAATTAAATTGAGACGAGACAACACAAAATAAACACAAAACATCGAACACAAAGATATTTGTCTCAAAACGTTTGGTGAGTGGTACAAGAAATAAATTGAAAACCTATAGGTATTTTATTAAATATTTTTAATAATAAGTACAGATATTATGTCACGTCTCACTAGAGGTAAACTTTTAAAAACCAATCTTATTGCAGTCGCGAAAAATTATATTTTCGACAAACCGTAATATAATTCGTAAAAGTATATTTGGTAAATGTTTTTCTGATGTAATAATATTGTATTGAAATCAGTCAGAAGCTCTTTCATTCGATACCTGACACGATAGGTTTTAGAAAAAAATGTTATAACTCCCACCCATACAAAAATCCAAGATGGCTGCTTCTTAAAATGATTCAAGGGTTAAGAAAGTCCATCCTTCCAAAGGACGGAATGGAATCCCTCGATGACCGAACGCTGTAATATACGGCGTTCAGTCATCGAGGGATTCTATTTTTATGTCGTGAGCAGACGCTACAATTATCCAAATTATGTAAATAATATACGAAAGATATTATACCTATTACAATAAACAACTACTACATACAATGTTATGTAACAATGTCTAATTAAGTATTGAGTATGGTAATTAATCGTATAGGTACCCTATTATTTACGTATCAGTAGCAACAGTATTGACTCATGAATAATGCTAAAGTATAAATTATGGCGGCCCAGCCATAGAATAAAGCCTTTTGCGGGGTAGTTTAGACTAGTATATTAAATAAGTACCATTAATCATTGCTACATCGTTTGTTGTTATTATTCTTATATCCATTAAATGTGAAAATAACTTATCTCTTGTTTTGACGGACTACGTTTATAAATCTTTTTAAAGAGATGGAATTGGATTGGATTGGACTTATAGAACAATTTTGACGCAAAAATGAAGGAAAAGAGAGACGGAGCCACGGGCAGCTACATTGAGATTAAAGATGTGCCGTTGCAGGGTTGGGAATATTCCCAATATTGCAGGGAATATTCCCACCCTAAGGCAATATTCCCAGCAACGGCACATCTTTAATTGAGATGGTCAACGTACTCGTATTAAAAACGTTATCAATAATAATAAGTAGAAGTTAGTATTTAATAAAGATCATTAGATCAGTGCCCTGTTTATCAAAGCTCATAACAAGTCTATAAGTTACACTTTACATGAATAAAAATACAAGTTCGTTGACCATCTCAATTAAAGATGTGCCGTTGCAGGGTTGGGAATATTCCCAATATTGCAGGGAATATTCCCACCCTAAGGCAATATTCCCAGCAACGGCACATCTTTAATTGAGATGGTCAACGTACTCGTATTAAAAACGTTATCAATAATAATAAGTAGAAGTTAGTATTTAATAAAGATCATTAGATCAGTGCCCTGTTTATCAAAGCTCATAACAAGTCTATAAGTTACACTTTACATGAATAAAAATACAAGTTCATTTAAATAGCTAGCCTAATAATTTACGAGACAGTTGAAAAAAAATTAAGATGGAATGGAAAGTCGCCGGACACCCTCGAAAATACTCAGATATTTCATAAAGTTTTTTACAAGTTGTAAGTTAAAAAAATTTTTTTAATACAATTGTTTATATGTTAAATAAACAATCATACTTGTAGCGTTTAATTTGACGTATTTTGATAAACTCTGTGGAATAATCATTTTCATAAGAAAATGCTTAAAGGCATAATAAATACAAGACTTGTAATTGTAAGTTTTGAAAAACAGGGCATAGTTAAGGATAGGACCACAATCATATTTTCTGTTCTGTGTCACATAAACGCTCCACTTTGAAGATTAAGACCCGAGTTCATCAACTATACTGGCCTGCAATACTAAGTACTACAGAGGTCTATTTTCATACAAACGAGGTAACTTTGAAGCTTTGGTTCTCCGCCCAGGATTAAGCGGGATGTGATCTGATGATGGCCATCCAGGGAGTGAATGGAGAAGATTCAGATCTCCATACACACCCAATTGATCTGATCAGCATTCTAAGAGCTGTAACGATTAGAGTTATAAGTTACAGCATTTCCATACATTTTAATGCTATTTTTGTGGTTTTTTAAACATATCCAAACAGCTCTTAGAATGCTGATCAGATCAATTGGGTGTGTATGGGATCTGAATCTTCTCCATTCACTCCTTAAATGGCTATCATCAGATCACACCACGTTTAATCCTGGACGGAGAACCAATGCTTTAAAGTTACCTCGTTTGTATGAAAATAGACCTCTGTAGTACTTAGTTTTGCAGGCCAGTTTATATAGGTACCTAAACAGGCGATTATTTTTTAACCATCTGTTTTTGTCATTTTCTCCATACAAAAATACGTCAAAAACAGACGGTTAAAACTTAATCACCTGTTTTAATATTGGTGAACTTCAGCCTAAATCAATGAGCGACATTTTAACACCGTCTATATTTTACAAAATCAAACTTTTACAACAGTCCACAGGCTGTTACATCCATCATGTTGAAAAAATGCTAAAGAAAATTAGACTGTTGTAGCTAAATTAATAAGTTTCCAAGTAAACCCTTGTGATAGCATAATACGCTATTTTTCTTCGCGCGGTCAGAGCACCATTAATTTTCGTGAAAAATGGTCTTTCTTCAACTAGATATTGTCATTACAACACTTTATTCTGTTGAAAGGGGCAAATAAAAGTTTACTAGAGGTTACTTATAAATTATTGAGTTCTTTAAAACTTCAGTAATGTTTCAGTAGATTTCTTAATGAAAAGCACTTAACGCAGAAACCACTTACCACAATAATTATTGTTTTTTTAACAGTACTGAATTATTATATTAACGAGATATTAAATCGTGTTGAGTTAGCAAATGCAATTAATATACAGGGTGTTACAAAACAACCCGTAATACCAAATATGCTAGATAGGGACAATCGAACTGAGCAACTTTTTTTTACTATGGAACCATCTTTGAAATCGCGAAAAAACAGCTGTTTCATACAAAAACGAATAACGAAATTACCAAAATGTTTCAGATTACTTACGATTTCAGAGTTGGTCCCACAGTAAGAGTTGTTTAGTTTGGTGGTCCCTATCTTCCATATTCGGCATTGCGGGTTGTTTTGTTACACCCTGTATCCCTACCTATTTTGAGAGTTGCCAAGTCTACCTAATTTAAGCAGTTAGTGAAAAAAGCCACTGGATGCGGGCAGCGCAGGACCGATCGTCGTGGAGATCCTTAGGGGAGGCCTATACCCAGTAGTGGGTGTCGTGCGGCTGATATGATGATGAGTGAAAAAAGGCTACTTACCGCTCTATCAGCCAAGTTTTTAACCCTGCAGTGTAAATAGGCGGGTTGGCCGACGGCCGCCGTGTAGTCCCTTTTAGTCGCATTGTCGAAGTACGGCTGGCCGACGTTTTCTGTCGACATGCTCGCATTCAGCTCGAGACCCGACTCTGTGACCTCGGTGGTCTCCCCACCACCGCCGGCCGACGTCCCTGGGAAAAGAAAAAAGGTTAGTGAAAATGTTTTAAAGACTCGGTGAAACTATCAACATAACAGAACTGTTACTGTGCAGAGAAAAAGCACAAAAGAAGAAATCGTGGTTTTTCTGTGAACGTACCATGGGCAACAGCGTCGCTTAACCAGTTTGCAACAAAATTCGTGTGCGCGCGTATCGCCCCTGCACGAACTAAACGTATGGGACAGCGGGCGCGGCGTGCAAGCGATTTTAACCTTAGCAGTGGTTAAGCGACGCTGTTGCCCATGGTACATATAAATATTAAGTAGGTACCGACAATCTACGGCCAAAACCAGGCCATTTCCAGTATTGTAACTACTCCTAGCCTAAACATTTTAGGGCAAAGAAGAGCCAATGGACAAGAGATATTGTTATATCACTATTACTTTATTGAGTGTCTGTTGAAGAGGAGGGCAAAAGAAACGCTGGTCCGACAAAATCAAAAAGGTTGCGGGCTCATTATGAAGAAAATGCGCTAAATAGAGAGATGGCTGTAAAATGCTGAAGGAGGCCTTTGTGTTTCAAAACACGCCGACAATATAAATAGTTAGTTTTTGTATAAATTTTAAGTTTGTGTAAATTATTAAGTTGCCAATAAAGGCTATTAAATAAAAACTACTCCTAGCGCAAAAAAGTGAAAATCTCTATTACGGCTAGAACGGCGCTTCTAGATTTTATAAAAGTATAACATCAGTTAAGTATAATAAACGTCACTAAATTATGAAAAAAAATCTAATAACATGATCGACTTTAATTACATGGCTCGGCATTAATCACCGCAAGCTTTTCATGTCAGCCCTGCCACAGAGACCTATGTCGCTCAAATCTCTACAGCTAGTATAGCTAGTACCTATACTTATAGGTATGTACAGACACCAAAACATTGTGTGTAGACACTGGCGGAGCGTCTGCCTGTAAATAATTACTTATGAATGGCATTAAAGCATAGGCTACCATTGCCAGCAAGTAAATTTTTGACCTTTGGAAAATTTTGACTTATTTAAATTGAATTTGTTGAAATTAAGTTTCTTTTTGAAAAGAGCATTGAGTGTGAACATGAAGGTTTAATTTGGTTCATAATTATTTAAGGTTGGACCTATTTTTTCAGTAAAGAACATCCCGATGGGATTTCCCATGGCAAAGTCTGGACATGCAAAAAATGCCCGGTATTAGCAATATGCCACGTTTTTGTATTCACTATAATTAATTTAATTTTCAATTAAATTAATTATAGTGAATCGTAGTGAATCGTATCGTAGTCGTAGTCGAACCGTCGTAGTACCACTTCTAAGTTTAAAATCGCTTGCACGCCGCGCCAGTGTTGCCATTATACAAATTTATCTGTATTTATACAAATTTTCAGCGCGTAACAACATACCTACGTTTAGTTCATGCAGAGGATAAACACGCGCACATGAATTTTGTTGCTGTTTGCAGTAGTTTTTATTTAAGGTGACGGAATATATAACTGTTCGTAGGAACAAAGAAGGACTGGCCATTACTCTACGCATTCGGCCTTTTTTCAATAAGACAGTTCCTCTAGTAAGATCTCACAGGAATAGGCAATTTGTCAACGTTCCAAAGCCTTCCTGACACTGACCCTCAGGTTTCTGCAGAAGCTCGCCAGAGATCTCCGAAACTCGCCTGCCTCCGTCGTCCATCATCCTGACAGCTGCCAATAACATTAACCTCTTCTTTTATCACACTGGAAATTGTAGGACGATGACGGCTGGCAATTTATTTTTCATTTCGACGTACAAAACTTTATCACTCCGTCATCTAATAAAGTTAGGAAAGTAGAAATAGATTTCTTGCTTCTTTCTTGGTCCGCACGGGGATGAGGTTGGACATGATTTTTTACACGTCTTAGTAGAATATGATCTATTTTGGTAGAACATGCGCCACGAAAGATGAGACCTGAACAACCATGTGGTTTACACGTGGCAGTGAACAATTTGTATGCGAATCTCCTCCTGCCGCTTATGTCATGTCAGAAGTCGTACATAGCTTTGATATTACTTTTGACAGTCATTACAAGGGCCGTACCGGCTAACGAATCGATTTTCATAAAAGTCTGCTGGGTTTCAAATTAAAACAGATAAATCGAGCCCCAATTGGGCCAAAATGACGAACCCAAATTCATGATGTCACACGAACATCGATATCTTCCGAATCACGTCAACAAAAAGTACAAAACGAAATTGCTTACTTTGATTTCTCTGTTTTAAGTTGAAACCCAGCAGACTTTTATGAAAATCGATTCGTTAGCCGGTACGGCCCCAGGACATTGGCAAAAAAGACACAATAAAGTCGGATTAATCTGACTCTGGCGGTCAAAGGGTTAAACTTTTTTTATTTTTCTAACACAATAGCCGAGTACATTTTTGATAAATAATCTAGTATTATAGAAATCAATTTAAATGTACTAAATTTCGTAAGATTTCTGGCGAAGTGAGTGTGAGACCTCTTGAGTGTACTTAGCATCATCAGTATTTCTTACTAGCTTCTGCCCGCGACTTCGTCCGCGTGGATATTAGAGAAAATCCTTAGGGAACCTTCAACCAGGATCCAACCAGCCATTTTTACGCGATTAGGCGGGTCTCCACCAAGCGCGCTGCCTCGCGAGGCAAGACATTTGCCGCGTGTGGCGGACCTTGCACGAGGCTTCACGTTCCCGTTCCCGATCCCGTTCGCATTCCGTTACTGTTCCGTTCCTGTTCCCGTTCGGGTTCCTGTTCCCGTTCCTGGTCCCGTTCCCGCTTTCGTTTCGTTCCCGTTCCCGTTGCCGTTCCCGTTCCCGTTCCCGTTCCCGATCCCGATCCCGTTCCCGTTCCCGTTCCCGTTCCCGTTCCCGTTCCCGTCCCCGTTCCCGTTCCCGTTCCCGTTCCCGTTCCCGTTCCCGTTCCCGTTCCCGTTCCCGTTCCCGTTCCCGTTCCCGTTCCCGTTCCCGTTCCCGTTCCCGTTCCCGTTCCCGTTCCCGTTCCCGTTCCCGTTCCCGTTCCCGTTCCCGTTCCCGTTCCCGTTCCCGTTCCCGTTCCCGTTCCCGTTCCCGTTCCCGTTCCCGTTCCCGTTCCCGTTCCCGTTCCCGTTCCCGTTCCCGTTCCCGTTCCCGTTCCCGTTCCCGTTCCCGTTCCCGTTCCCGTTCCCGTTCCCGTTCCCGTTCCCGTTCCCGTTCCCGTTCCCGTTCCCGTTCCCGTTCCCGTTCCCGTTCCCGTTCCCGTTCCCGTTCCCGTTCCCGTTCCCGTTCCCGTTCCCGTTCCCGTTCCCGTTCCCGTTCCCGTTCCCGTTCCCGTTCCCGTTCCCGTTCCCGTTCCCGTTCCCGTTCCCGTTCCCGTTCCCGTTCCCGTTCCCGTTCCCGTTCCCGTTCCCGTTCCCGTTCCCGTTCCCGTTCCCGTTCCCGTTCCCGTTCCCGTTCCCGTTCCCGTTCCCGTTCCCGTTCCCGTTCCCGTTCCCGTTCCCGTTCCCGTTCCCGTTCCCGTTCCCGTTCCCGTTCCCGTTCCCGTTCCCGTTCCCGTTCCCGTTCCCGTTCCCGTTCCGTTCGCGTTCCGTTACTGTTCCGTTACCGTTCCGTTCCCGTCCCGTTCCATTCCCGTTCCGTTCCATTCCCGGTCCGTTTCCATTCCGTTCCCGTTCCGTTCCCGCTCCGTTCCCGTTCCCGTTCCGTTTGCGTTCCGTTACTGTTCCGTTACCGTTCCGTTCCCGTCCCGTTCCCGTTCCATTCCCGTTCCGTTCCATTCCCGGTCCGTTTCCATTCCGTTCCCGTTCCCTTTCCCGTTCCCGTTCCCGTTCCGTTTGCGTTCCGTTACTGTTCCGTTACCGTTCCGTTCCCATCCCGTTCCCGTTCCATTCCCGTTCCGTTCCATTCCCGGTCCGTTTCCATTCCGTTCCCGTTCCGTTCTCGTTCCGTTCCCGTTCCATTACCGTTCCGTTCCCAATCCGTTCCCGTTCCCGTTCCCGGTCCAGGTCCCGGTCCCGGTCCCGTACCCGTCCCCTCCCCGTTCCCTTTCCCGTTCCCGTTCCCGTCCCTGTCCCCGTCCCTTGGATGAGGACTTCAAAATAAATGTCATTTTCGCAATCACCATCCCATGAAACCTCAAGAACGACATCCACATCGATTTTCATCTTTACTTACCTCATCCATAATGGATGATTTTCAAAATAACAAAATATGTGTTTGCGTTTTTATTTTTAGACATGCTCCTACGAATTTTAACGTTGTAATATCTATTCCAACGTTGGAGGAGCTCGGTGGCGCAGTGGTTTAGCGCCTGGCCCAGCGATTGCGGAAGTTAAGCAACGTTCGCAAGGGTCGGTCATGGGATGGGTGACCAAAAGTTTATTATCTCGAGCTCCTCCGTGCTTCGGAAGGCACGTTAAGCCGTTGGTCCCGGCTGCATTTGCAGTCGTTAACACCCACCAATCCGCATTGGGCCCGCGTGGTGGGTTATGGCCCATCCTCCTTACCACCCATAAGGAAGGCCTGTGCCCCAGCAGTGGGGACATCAAAAATGGCTGATGGACAATATCTATTTTATATTCTTTTTTCATACAAAATTTGAACCTCATTTTCACCTTTTTAGGGGTTAAATCATGTCCACCGTGTTGGACTTCAAAATAAATCTCATTTTCGCAATCACCTTCCCATAAAACCTCAAAAACGACATCCATATCGATTTTTATGTTTACTCACCCCATTTAGCCCCTAAGGGGTTGATTTTCAAAATCACAAAATATATGATTAGCGTATAGTTGGCAGACTCACCATGGAATTAGAAGGTTTTGACTAGGTCAAAAAATTGTTAATAAATAGTGATAAATAGTGAACTATAGCATATAAATAGTGATACTATGATTCAAAAGATATTTGAGTATCTTGGTGAGGCTGCAAACTTGACGTCAAGTTGGCAGACACCTTAAGAAATACAGTTCGTATCATTATGATTTATATGCCAAAAAATTGTTAGAAAATAGTGAATCGTATACGCAAAATTTCAATAACATTGCTTCAATACAAGCCGAGATATTACGGTCTCTAAGTGGGCTGCCAACTTGACGTTTCAGGCAATAGCGATTCCAGAGAAACGGGTACAAGTTTTAAACAAATAAATATATCAAAAAATTGTTAGTGAAATTGTGATTCCTACGATATAAATAAAACAAGAATTCTTCATTGCTATTTTCTAAAAATCGAATGTTAACTTTTACATAATACTCTGAATAGGATGTCGATCAATATTGAACTTTGCTCCACAGGAATAAGGTTCCAACTTTATTGCAATCGTGAGGTGAGTACTATCAAGCAAAAAAGTGAGATTTATATTTTTAGCCATGTCCTCCAAGTATTATTACACTTGTTTTATTAATTAAGTGTTGGTATCAAACAATAACGATATTCATTAATAACAATAATATTCATTACAATAGCGCCATCTCTCGGAAAAGATTGTCAATTTTTTAGTTATAATTTAAAGTTAGGTGCCTATATATGTATTAGGTATTATTTTACTTATTTATTTTTGAAATCCAAAAAGGCAAATCATAGCGTGCCAACCACTTTTATTCGTTGCGTCAACTGTCTATTTTTACGAACGGTGGCTTTTGCGCCAACAATAAAGGCGATGATCGACTGTATAAAGACTACTCTTTAGTAGGCTGTGGTCAATACCCTACTCTTAATTCAATATTATTAATTCAGGAGAAACTATTAATAATTTCTACTTATATTACTTCCTACCTACTCACATACCAACTGATACTCATCCTTACTAATATCCTTACTAATATTATAAATGCGAAAGTCCGTTTGTTTGTTTAATTGTTTGTTTGTTTGTTACGCCTTCACGTCTTAACTACTCAACCGATCATCATGAAATTTTGCATACACGTTGTCAAGGGTACAGAGAAGGACATAGTTTAGGACATACCTTTCATCCCGAAAAAAGATACTGTTCCCGAGGGATAGAGAAATAAGTGTCCACGCAGACGAAGTCGCGGGCGGCCACTAGTTTTACTATAAATCTCACCAGATAATAATAATAATATCTTTATTCGAACTCATACATAAATAGGTACCTAACGTTAAATTATAACTGAGAAATTGACAATCTTTTCCGAGAGATGGCGCTATTGCTATGATTGTTATTAATGAATATCGTTATTGTTTGATACCAACACTTAATTAATAAAACAAGTGTAATAATACTTGGAGGACATGGCTAAAAATATAAATCTCACTTTTTTGCTTGATAGTACTCACCTCACGATTGCAATAAAGTTGGAACCTTATTCCTGTGGAGCAAAGTTCAATATTGATCGACATCCTATTCAGAGTATTATGTAAAAGTTAACATTCGATTTTTAGAAAATAGCAATGAAGAATTCTTGTTTTATTTATATCGTAGGAATCACAATTTCACTAACAATTTTTTGATATATTTATTTGTTTAAAACTTGTACCCGTTTCTCTGGAATCGCTATTGCCTGAAACGTCAAGTTGGCAGCCCACATAGAGACCGTAATATCTCGGCTTGTATTGAAGCAATGTTATTGAAATTTTGCGTATACGATTCACTATTTTCTAACAATTTTTTGGCATATAAATCATAATGATACGAACTGTATTTTTTAAGGTGTCTGCCAACTTGACGTCAAGTTTGCAGCCTCACCAAGATACTCAAATATCTTTTGAATCATAGTATCACTATTTATATGCTATAGTTCACTATTTATCACTATTTATTAACAATTTTTTGACCTAGTCAAAACCTTCTAATTCCATGGTGAATCTGCCAACTATACGCTAATAATATATGTTTGCCTATTTAGTTTTAAGCGTGCTCCTGCGAAGTTGAAAGTTGTAATGTCTATTTTATATAATTTTTTTATACAAAATTTGAACCCCATTTTCAGCCCTTTAGGGTTTAAATCATGCCCACCGTGTTGGACTTCAAAATAAATGTCATTTTTGCAATCGTCATCCCAGAAAACCCCGATAACGATATCCATATCTATTTTTAGGTTTTTTATCCCTTTTCACCCCCATTTCATCCCTATAGGGGTTGAAATAATAACAAAAACAATATACGTTGCGTTAGATTTTCATTCATAAGCCTAAATTATAAATTTGGCGATTTTTACTTCGAAAATAAAGGATTTTCTTCAATACACAACTTCATCCCCCTTTTGACCCCTTCGGGGGTAGAATTTTGAAAAACGCTGAAACCGGTATCTATTTATTTTCAACTGTTTGCCTAAAACCAAAGTTTGAAGATTCTAGCTTCAAAACTGAGGGACTTTCATACAAACTTTCATCCCTTATTTCATCCCCTTAGGGATGGAATTTTCAAAAATCCTTCCTTAGTGGATGCCTACACTGTATAAAGTATCTATGTGCAAAATTTCAAGTCTCTAGGTCCAGCGGTTTGGGCTGTGCGTTGATAGATCAGTCAGTCAGTCATTCAGTTTACGATTTTATATATTAAGACTAGCTTCTGCCCGCAACTTCGTCCGCGTGGATATTAGACGAAATCCTTTTAAGGAACCTTCAACCAGGATCCGGCCAGCCATTTTTACGCGATTAGGCGAGTCCCCATCAAGCGCGCTGCCTCGCGAGGCAAGACATTTGCCGCGTGTGGCGGGCCTCGCACAAAGCTTCCAGTTCCCGTTCCCGCTCCCGCTCCCGTTCCCCGTTCCCGTCCCGTAACCGTCCCGTACCCCTTTCGTTTCCGTTCCCGTTCCCATCCAGTTCCTGTCCCGTTCACATCCTGTTCTCGTTTCCCTTCCCGTCCCGTTATATTCTCGTTCCGTTCACGTTTCGTTCCCGTTCCCATTCCCGTTCCGTTCCCGCTGCGTTCCCGTCCCGTAAACGTCCCCTAACCATCCCGTACGCCTTACGTTCCCGTTCTTGTTCCCGTTCCGTTCCCGTCCGGTTCTTGTTCCCGTTCCCGTTCCCATCCAGTTCTATTCCCGTTCCGTTCCCGTTTCATTCCAGTTTCGTTCCTGTTTCGTTCCCGTTCCGTTCCCGTTACGTTCCTGTTTCATTCCCGTTTCGTTCCGTTCCCGTTCCGTTCCCGTCCGATCCCGTCCGTACTCGTCCCGTACCCCTTCCGTTCCAGTTCCCGTACCCGTCCCGTTCTAGTTCCCGTTACCATCTCGTTCCTGTTCCGTTCCGTTCCGGTCCGGTTCGGTCCGGTTCGGTCCGGTCCGGTCTGGTCCGGTCCGGTCGGGTCAGGTCCGGTCCGGTCCGGTCCGGTCCGGTCCGTTCCGTTCCGTTCCGTTCCCGTTCCCGTTCCCGTTCCCTGGATGTGCATGTCCAGGTCCAGGTCCATATGTGTCATGTCCACCGCGTTGGACTTCAAAATAAATCTCATTTTCGCAATCACCATCCCATAAAACCTCAAGAACGACATCCATATCAATTTTTATGTTACTTACCCCACTTACCCTCTAAGGGGCTGATTTTCAAAATCCCAAAATATATATTTAGACGTGCTCCTACGAATTTTAAAGTTGTAATTTCGATCTTGTATTCTTTTTCCATACAAAATTTGAACCCCATTTTTACCCCTTTAGGGGTTAAATCATGTCCACCGTGTTGGCCTTCAAAATAAATGTCATTTTTGCAATCGTCATCCCAGAAAACCCCAATAACGACATCTATATCGATTTTTATGTTTACTCGCCCCATTTACCTCCTAAGGGGTTGATTTTCAAAATAACGAAATATATATTTGCCTATTTATTTATAGATGTGCTCCTACGAAGTTTAAAGTTGTAATGTCTATTTTATATTATTTTTCCATACAAAATTTGGACCCCATTTTCACCCCGTTAGGGGTTAAATCATGTCCACCGTGTTGGACTTCAAAATAAATGTCATTTTTGCAATCGTCATCCCAGAAAACCCCAATAACGACATCTATTTTATTTTATTTTTATTTTATTTTATTATTTTAAGACACACCAACAGCATACACAATAAAACATACACATTGGAACAATAATCAAAATTCACTTCTGATGTGTAGGCCAATAACAGGCATGTACAGCATTCAAATATGAGTAAGGCACAGTCAACAAATTATAAGTTAATAAACAATAGGCACCTAATACTAATATCGATTCACAATATGTTTTTTAATTTTTTCAAAATTATACATCTAGACATCTATATCTATTTTTATATTTACTCACCCCATTTACCCCCTAAGGGGTTGATTTTCAAAATAACAAAATATATTTTTGCCTATTTATTTTTAGATGTGCTCCTACGAAGTTTAAAGTTGTAATGTCTATTTTATATTATTTTTCTATACAAAATTTGGACCCCATTTTCACCCCTTTAGGGGTTAAATCATGTCCACCGTGGTTGGACTTCAAAATAAATGTCATTTTTGCAATCGTCATCCCACAAAACCCCGATAACGACATCCATATCTATTTTTAGGTTTTTTTAACCCTTTTCACCCCCATTTCATCCCCTTTGGAGTTGAAATCCTAACAAAAACAATATACGTTGCTTTAGATTTCTATCCATAAGCCTAAATTATAAATTTAGCGATTTTTACTTCGAAAATGAAGGATTTTCTTTAATACACAACTTCATCCCCCTATTGACCCCTTCGGGGGTAGAATTTTGAAAAACGCTGAGACTCGTATTTATTAATTTTCAATCGTCAGCCTAAACACAAAATTTGAAGATTCTAGCTTCAAAACTGAGGGACTTTCATACAAACTTTCATCCCTTATTTCATCCCCTTAGAGATGGAATTTTCAAAAATCCTTCCTTAGTGGATGCCTACACTGTATAAAGTACCTGTGTGCAAAATTTCAAGTTTCTAGGTCCAGCGGTTTGGGCTGTGCGTTGATAGATCAGTCAGTCAGTCAGTCAGTCAGTCAGTCAGTCAGTCATTCAGTTTACGATTTTATATATTAAGATTTGACATAAATCAAATATTTTTAGTAAACAAAAAGTTAACCTTTCTTGCAATGTTTTTAAAATAGGCTGAAACTCATCACTCATCACTCAGATTTATTTGAATAACCACCGCGGAAAATTATTATTAATTTTCAGGGAACTAAAAATTGTGTCCATGCAATCAACTTAAGATTCCCTGCACGTTTTATGATATCTCCTGTAATTACAGAAACTACTAAACTCATAAATGTTGAACGTCATACTGCGACCTAATAAAGTATATTACTTGCTCTTCTCTCAATAAAATTCTGAGCCCGAGTTCTATAATAAAGAAAAGGGTTTCTTTCAACTTTTGTTGCCATTTTTATTTGAAGTTATTAAGTTTTATATCATTTTGGAATAGCTATTTTATTTGTATTGAATGACTTATTTTTTCGGTCTGTGTTCAGTTAAATTTAATAAATACTGGTTGTAGTGTAGGCAATACCTAAAATTGTTTAGTTATATTTTCTGATTAATGAACTTACCTGAGAAAATGTTTTTAGGTACAAGTTATACTAAAAAAGTGTTAATGAATGGTTATTAAAGGATGTGATACACCTACTTATAATAAAGCATCACCTACTTATTATTATTGTATACCGATTAATTAGTTAGGTACAGAGTATTTTGTATTTATTTATCCAAAAAATGGGTTAAAATTTTAGGACGTCAAAGCCAAAATGGCTTTATTCGAATAAACTTAATAATTAAGCACTTTTGAATCGTTTATATTTTCCTACCACCGTTCTAGACTTTTTTAACTGACAAGAAGAACGGGCGCAAGAAACTTATCAGCTTTAACAAAAATAGTGTAGATATGTAAAGAGGTTGTAGTGTAGGTAATACCCAGAAATGTTTTACTTCTATAATTAATTTAGATTTGATTAGTGTTAACCATGCATCCGCTAAATATCCATAATGTGGGATTTACACGGATGACTAAGGCCGCACGGCGAAAATCGACTGTGTAAATGGCAATGCGGCTTACGGCCTAGGCCGCAGGTGTCTAATAGTGATGTACAAGACTCGAGTCCTCCGAGTTCTTTTGTCTAGAGCTCGCAGTCGTTTTACAGGGCTCGCCTCGTTTGTATGAAGCTCAACGACTCAGGAGTCTTTTTCAGAGCTCGAGCCTTTTTCAGAGCTCGGCCGATTTCGAGTCATTTTCACGGCTCGAGCCTTTTTGAGAGCTCGGTCGATCTCGAGGCTTCTTCATGGCTAGAGTCTTTTTCGGCGCACTAGTTGTGATGGGCTACTGATTAATGAGGATAAGTAGAGCTAAAGCACAATAGATTAAGCATCTACGGTGCTCTTTATAACATACTAGCTTCCGCCCGCGACTTCGTCCGCGTGGATATTAGAGAAAATCCTTAGGGAACCTTCAACCAGAATCCGACCAGCCGATTTTATGCGATTAGGCCGGTCCCCACCAAGCGCGCTGCCTCGCGAGGCAAAACGTTTGCCGCGTGTGGCAGGCCTCGCACGAGGCTGCGCGCTTGGTGGGGACCGGCCTAATCGCATAAAATCGGCTGGTCGGATTCTGGTTGAAGGTTCCCTAAGGATTTTCTCTAATATCCACGCGGACGAAGTCGCGGGCGGAAGCTAGTTTATTACAACAATCAGAAGTGGGTCCAGAGATATTAGTAGTATCCTGTTCCCGTTTCTTTACCCTTTTCCGTTCCCGTTTGGTCCCGTTCCTGTCCCCGGTTTCCGTTCCCGTTCGCGTTCGCTTTCGAGCGATCGCGTTTGCGTTCCCGTTCCTTTCTCGTTCCCGTTCCCGTTCCCGTCCCCTGCGGCTGAATCATGTCCACCGTGTTGGACTTCAAAATAAATGTCATTTTCGCATTCCTCATTCCATAAAACCTCAAGAACAACATCCACATCGATTTTCATGTTAACTTGCCCCATTTACCCCCTAAGGGATGATTTTCAAAATAACAAAATATATATTTGCCTATTTATTTTTAGACATGCTTCTTAGAATTTCAAAGTTGTAATGTCTCATCATCATCATCATATCAGCCGCACAACACCCACTGCTGGGTATAGGCCTCCTCCAAGGATTTCCATGACGATCGGTCCTGCGCTTCCCACATCCAGTGGCTTCCGGCAACCTTCACCAGATCGTCGGTCCACCTTGTCGGGGGCCTACCCACGGAGCGCCGTCCGGTGCGCGGTCGCCATTCAAGAACCTTTCCGCCCCAACGGCCATCGGTTCTTCTCGCTATGTGTCCAGCCCACTGCCACTTTAGCTGAGCAATCCTTCGAGCGATGTCGGTTACTTTAGTTCGCCTGCGGATCTCCTCATTTCTGATTCGATCACGCAGGGAAACGCCGAGCATGGCTCTCTCCATTGCACGCTGGGTGACCTTGAGCCTCCTTATGAGACCCATAGTTAGCGACCACGTTTCACTGCCGTAAGTCATTTTATATTATTTTTCCATACACAATTTGCACCCCATTTTCACCCCTTTAGCAGTTAAATCATGTCCACAGTGTTGTACTTCAAAATAAATGTCATTTTCGCAATCACCATCCCATAAAACCTCAAGAACGACATCCATATCGATTTTTATGTTTACTTACCCCATTTACACCCTAAGGGGTTGATTTTAAAAACTACAATATATATGTTTGTCTATTTATTTTTAGACATGCTCGTACGAAGTTTTAAGTTGTAAAGTATATTTTATATTGTTTTCCATACCAAATTTGAACCCAATTTTCACCCCTTTAGTGGTTAAATCATGTCGACCGTGTTAGACTTCAAAATGAATGTCATTTTCGCAATCGTCATCCCAGAAAACCCCAATAACGACATCCATATCTATTTTAGGTTTATTTACCCCATTTCATCCCCATAGGGGTTAAAATACTACCAATAACCATATACGTTGCGTTATATTTCCATCCATAAGTCTAAATTATAAATTTAACGATTTTTACTTTAAAAATTAAGGATTTTCTTCTATACTCAACTTCATCCCCCTTTTCACCCCATCGGGGGTAGAATTTTGAAAAACGATGATACACGTATTTATTAATTTTCAATCATCAGCCTGAATACAAAATTTGAAGATCCTAGCATCAAAACTGAGGGACTTCCATACAAACTCTCATCCCTTATTTCATCCCCTTAGGGATGGAATTTTCAAAAATCCTTCCTTAGTGGATGCCTACACTGTATAAGGTACCTGTGTGTAAAATTTCAAGTCTCTAGGTTCAGTAGTTTGGGCTGTGCGTTGATATCTCACTCAGTCAGGACTTTGAATTTTATATATATAGAAGACTAGCGGCCGCCCGCGGTTTCACCCGCGTGGTTCTCGTTCCCGTGGGAATATCGAAATAAAAAGTATCCTATGTTTTAATCCAGGCTATCTTCTATCTGTGTGACAAATTTCAACTAAATCCGTTCAGTAGTTTTTGCGTGATTGAGGAACAAACATCCAAACCCACAAACTTTCACATTTATAATATTAGTAGGAAGACATTCATCTTTTTGAGTTCTAATTTTGGAGACTAGAGTCAGATTTTCAGGATCTATGAGCTCGATAGACTCGGCTTTAATATAAAATATGAAATATTTATTAGGAATAATATAAAATATTACATTAAATGGCAGTTAAGCCAGAATAAATAGCATAACACTTGTTTTTCAGTCACTAAGCAGCTAACAGGAAATCAATCCAGTTCAATATCTATTTCAGTCTATAGAAGAACTCTACACCCGTACTTATTTAAGATCAATTTCCCAAACGACTCTTGCCTTTGCTAACGCACTACGTTGAAATAGAGCTTTGTGATTGGTTCGTTTGTTTAATTTAACGTATTACGTGTGATTGGTAGTTGGGACGCTGCTGTGCGTCCGTAGGCACTGTAAAAACTCATAGTAATGTTTGTGAATAAGGGTACGATGGTCTTAAGCATAGTATTCCATATTTATAGAACACTTGAAAATCGTTAGTTTTTACAAGAATTATAGTCAGGTGGGGTAAGTGAAACATACTTTTTTTATTTTTATTTAACAAGGTGTAGTAAAGCTATGAAACTCGCAATTAAAGTAGCTGTATAGGCAATGTACTCCGAATTAAATCAGCCTATAACGGTATGAATATAAATATCTAAAGACTTGCATTAAGCAACAAAATCACGAAAAGAATATAAAAGCTAAGAAGTGTTTCACTTACCCCTGACAAGGGGGAAGTGAAACAGTGGCCAAAATAGCTTTAAATATTGTGTCCATTTAATTAAAAACAGGACAAAAGGATCATGTTTAACCGTTAATATCCAAAATGTATCAAATTGTCATAAAATAGGGTCCAGTTTTAAAAAATTATCAAAAAAACATCGTGTTTTGCGTTTTGACATCTAATGAATTTCTTTTTGGTTTACTAGCTAATTTAATGATCGCAGCGATATCTGTGTTGTATTAAGGAAAGTAATTCGTCATTCCTGTTTTATCGACACATCGCTATGAGAATAAACTACGATAGTTTCTTAGAAATGGTTGGGTGTTTCACTTACCCCGGTGTTTCACTTACCCCACCTGACTATACAAGTTTCAAGAAACTAAAATTACAAGAATTTTGTAACACACAATCATAATGACAACTTCAACTTTAAGCAAAGCGCAATAGATTTTACACTCGTATTTTTCAAGAAACAGCGCCTATATTACGCCAAGCGGTCATTTAGTTAAAGGGTTGCAACTTATTAAAGAAGCGCAAAGTTAATATTATAAAGAACTTAAGAGTAGCAAGTAAACCAAATTGTGATACCAGTATTATGCACAATAGTTGATTGAGTTTGAAAGCTTAACTTAATGCTTGAAAGTAATCCTAAGTAAGTTAATATCCGTTCAGAACTTGAAATTCAACAAGACTCGAGAAATCCAACAAGTTACGCAACAGTGTTTACTTAGCAGTAGACTTACTTAAAAATTTAAGCCAGCTTAAGTGCTGGAACGGGGTGGTCCAAATAGTAACAAAATTGGAGAAGATTGAAATCTGACCTTTAGTAATCTTTTACTTGGAAGTTTGGATGAGTCACCTTCATCAGGGCATTAAACAATAGTTGTACAAAACAATTGTTCTATGTAATTAATTACTTCGATACCTTGGCATTATGTAAAGTCCTTCTTTTGCCCTTTCGTCACTAAATTAGTGGTGAAGATGTGGTCGGGACGCAAATATAATAAAAGTCACGGATTCCACAGTAAATTCGTAGTATAATTTAGGCTGAGATTATTGATATATCAATAATCTAAGAATTCAGGATAAAATTAAAGAACCTGTGGTTCCACCGCACAGGTTCTCATACATTCAGCTTACAAATAGGTATCACGTATTATTATTTTTATTATTATTGTTTCACAATACTTTTTACAGTATTTTTCTTAATACTCCTAAATTTTCAACATTGTTCGTCCATTTTGTATTTTGGATGGCCTGACGTACAAAGAGAAATGGCAGCGAACACGATCGAAATTTTGAATTGTTATTTTTCGGAACAAAATAAAAAATTGACATAGTTTCGAGTTTGAAATTGAGAAATTAGTTTTTGCTCTGGGGAAAGAGGTCGGACGTGCACTAGGTATCTATTTTCTTTAAATCTATAAATAGTTATAAATATTGTATATCAGATCAGAAATTTAAATTCAAACTTTT
This sequence comes from Agriphila tristella, assembly GCA_928269145.1. Lineage (NCBI taxonomy): Eukaryota > Metazoa > Arthropoda > Insecta > Lepidoptera > Crambidae > Agriphila > Agriphila tristella. The sequence continues at coordinate 50,517,003 of OV743433.1, read as the reverse complement.
AAAACCAAACAAAAGGAGATAAATGAAAAAGGTAAATGAATTAAATTATTTAAAAAATTAAAACAGGATACGGGACGAGACATAATTTTTTCTACAGACATTGCCATCATCAAAAAGTTTAGAAAATATAGAATACGTATAAGGTATGTCTCAATATAAAATATAACCATAACCAACCATTCATGATTTTCACAAAAACCTCAAGTTATATTTTTGTCGATAGGAATTTGTGTAAACTTTTCAGTCTCATTACATTCATTCGAATACGTCTTCACATACGAGTACATTTTCACTACGGATCTTTGCGGTTTCGCTCGTTAGTAAAGGATGTGGGCACTTTTCCCTGTTTTAATTAGGGCAGAGATTCTTTGTGATTCACGGCCTCGGCCAGACGAACTTAGGATAATTACTTTAGCTGATAGTGAGTGCTGACACGGAAAATGTGGCGTGTGAATCGAATAAAGAGTTTTGTTCAAATATAACTTTAAGAAGGAACTATAGCGCTCTTTTTTGAGTTAAAGGCAATTAGATAAAAGGTAAGAAGAGCTCGGTGGTGGAGGATTGCGGAGGTAAAGCAACTATCGCAAGGGTCAGTCATGGAATGGGTGACCAAAGATGTATTATCGCTTCGGCTTCGGCTTCGGAAAGTACGTTAGGCCGTTTGTCCCACCTGCATTTGCAGTCGTTAACACCCACCAACTCGCATTGGGCCCACGTGGTGGGTTATGGCCGAACCTCCTCATCCACCCATAGGGAATGCCTGTGCCCTAGCAGTGGGGACATTAAAATGACTGATGGTCACTTAGGTTATGTCCGTATTAGGATAATAGTCTCCGGTACAGCTAAAAATCTAAGTACAATTTTTAATTTCTAGTAACGTATACCAATATAAATGGTTAGTAGTAGATAGGTAATTACATTAAATTATGTTACCTATTATATGTATTAATGATTACTAGTTTTTCACACCATTCATAGACTATGTTTTATGCAAATAAGTGCCATAATTATTAATATAAATATAATTGACTTGGATTGAAATAAAACTAATTTTGTACTTTTCTATGTAAAATATTACATTTTATTTATTAGGTCTTTACCTATGAAATTGCCGTTTTGTTTGAAAAAAGTTAAAGTATTTTTTTTTCTAACTTTTTTATTTATTTTATTCAAAGTAATCACCCCTGCAATCAATGCATCTTTGCCAACGCTGTGGCAGTTTATGGATGCCCTTATTGAAAAAATCAGCTGGACGGGAGACAACAAACTCTTCAAAGGCGTTTTGTACTGCCTCTCGGGATTGAATTTTTTTCCCGCTAAAAAGTTGTCCAAATTTTGGAAAAAGTAATAGTCGGTAGGCGCAAGATCTGGTGAGTATGGCGGATGAGGGAGTGCTTCCAAACCCAACTCATGCAGCTTAGAGACGGTCTGTTGTGCAGTATGGGGTCGCGCGTTGTCGTGAAGTAGCAGTGGGGCACCCATCTATCAAGCTTTTTTATCTTGCCAATCTGTCGCAAATGGACCAATATTGTTTTGATGCTAACATCAAAAGCTGCTGCCAGCTCAGCTGTAGATTGCGATTCATCTGCTTCCACAATCGCCTTTAATTCATCATTGTTGACCAAAGTTTCCGGACGACCACGAGGTTCATTTTTCAAGTCAAAATTCCCAGAACGGAACCGAGCAAACCAATAACGGGTTGTACGTTCGTTTGTACAGTTCTCTCCGTAAACGTCGTTGATGTTACGTGTCGTTTGTGCCACGTTGGTGCCACGACGGAACTCATATTCCATAATTACACGAAATTTCGAAGTATCCATTATGAGGAAAAATGTTGAAATGTAATGAAAATACAACGCTAATCAATAAACAAAAGACTGATTTTGTAAATAGAATGTCATATTCTTAAAACAAAATTAATTTGAATTTAGAATTCATAGCCAATCAAAACTTTTTTTTGTTTGAAAAAGTCTGTACTGCAATACGGCAATTTCATAGGTAAAGACCTATTATTTTGTTTTCCAGTTTAGTTTTCAGGGTAAATAAAAGACAATACAAGTATATTTGGCTGTATTATTGTCTGTTTCATCGTCCTAACTTTTCATCCAGTTTTGTTTTCAGGGTCACAACAAGACAAGGTTTTGGTTGTAGGTATTATTTTCTGTCCTAACATTTCAGCGTAATTGATTCTATTGTCTCGATTGACTTTGACAATGTCTCATAATATTTCTGCTATTATGTCTAACTAAAGATACAGTTTCATCTAATAATTTTCGGTCATTGACCAAAATGATAAAAGCTTCAATAGTGAATAAAAGGAAAATCAGTTATCTGTATGCCATTCACCCTAAACTCGGGTAAAGAACCGTAACATTATACCCATAATATCGTGATCGTAATGGGATAATGGAACCATTAAATATTAGCACTATTTTGTTCAGAAAAAGATATTTTTTTCATATTGTCAATTTATCCGGTCAAGGTCCGATAAGGCCCCTGTTTTCTCGTGGTCCCAGGATTTTGTCCAGTATTTGGAAATCGGTAGGTAGTTTGAGTAGTTCTGGTAATGTGTTGTGTTTAGTCCACCATTCACTGTTTTAGACCCTGACGGAAAACAGTGCTCAAGGGTCTTTTGACCCTCTACGAATGACTCAGAAGTTTTCCTTATCGAGATAGAGGGCAATTAACAGTACACTTTGACTGTATCTGTTCCTCTCTTTCATCTGATCTTTGTTAATGTGATAATAGGGTATTTTCCAAATTCTTTAAAACTGCTTATATTTAAAGATTGAGACGAACGATTTAACAGAAAAATATTAAAAGTATAATTAATGACTTTTTTCTTCATTAAACCAATTAATGTTAAATTATTTTTAAATATTTTTGAATTTACCGCCAAAACGCTCGGTTCGACGACGTCTACTGTGTGACGTCATCTTTGTGTAAACAATAGAGTAAATTGTTACACAGACTACATAGGTGTTCAAATTGTTTACACAAAGTTGACGTCTCACAATAGACGACATCGAACCGAGCGTTTTGGCGGTAAATTCAAAACCATTAAAAATAAATTAGACTTTAATTGTTTTAATAGAGAAGAAAAGACATTAATTAATTTATTTTTATTTTTCTGTTAAATCGTTCGTCCCAAGCTTTAAATTTAAGCAGTTTTCAAAAAATTGGAAAATACCCTATTTATTGTATAATATTTTTTTTAATCCTATAGTGTGTTGTAAATAAGATATAATCTTTCTTTCTTAATTTTTTCTATTTTTAACCGACTTCAAAAAAAGGAGGAGGTTCTCAAGTCGACGGTATTTTTTTTTATTTTTTTTTGTATGTTTTAACATAGCTTCGTCAGTTGTTACCCGATTTGTACAATTCTTTTTTTATCTCAAAGAACATAGTTCGTGTGTGGTCCCATAAAATTTTTACAGAGATCTGGCTAGTAGTTTTTTCATAATCCTGAAAAATATCAACTATTTAGCTCGCCATAGCACGAGTTTTTATGGAATTTTGGACATAACATCTTTGTTTATGAACTGATTTAGATGATTCTTTTTTTGTTTGAAAGGTTATACTTCAAGAGTGGTCACAATTTAATTTTATCGTTATTGGATTTCGAACTTCGAAGATACACAAGGGGACTCCTCAAAGTCAAATAGTATATGTAAAGTGATTTAGGTTTTGGTAAGTTTATGGCAATCCAAAAGAAACCAAATCATGGTTTGCAATGCAATGTTCTGACTAGACTTGAACTACGAAGACACAACGGAACTCCTCAAAAACAAACAGCGTAAATTTGGAAATTGAGTTCTGTACCTTGATTACGTAAAGCTGTTGCTAACAATTCTCGATTGAAATCGATTGAAAGCGCGGTTGCATTGCTGCTTTAGTTAAGATAGTTGTCACATTGGTTCTTACTAAAGCAGCGATGTAACTGCGATTTCTGTCAGAGTTGATTGCAACAAAGTTACGTGATTACCCCCCTGGGCATTTTACCATTGAAAATATTATAATATAAGGTTAAAAAAATTTACACGCTGCGCTTACATACCTTTTTTTTCAGTTTTCAGTTTTTTTCAGTTTTTTTCAGTTTTTTGAAGGCGGTTTTTTTTTAAAGCATATCCATGTCCTTTCTAAAGTCTAGCGGTGGTTTAAGGGGATCTTAATATTATAGCCGAGAACGGGAAGTTAGCATTTACATTGTCTACTTTTACAAGTTTCCATTAAAAGGCTTGTATAGAGCTTTTCTCAAGAAATGCGAGGAAACAAAATTTTCTTGTATTCAGAGCAAGCAATGACGCACAGTTCAGTATTCTAGAGTCAACCGGATGGCTTGTGGTATTTAAGCTCCCGAAGTGTTGCGGAATCGCCCTGGGCAACCCGAACTGAGCTAATCAGCTAACTTGACCTGGGGCGTAAGGTGCTGTTTTAAGGTGGTTATACCACCAAAGTGGCGCCCTAAGAGGTTTTTATTTAATAAGTTGTTAATAGAAATTCTACTTCTACTAATATTATAAATGTCAAAAATTTTAGGTTTGGATGTTTGTTCCTCAATCACGCAAAAACTTCTGAACGGATTACGTTCAAATTTGACACACAGATAGTAGATAGCCTGGATTAAGTATACTTTTTATCCAGATATTCCGACGGAAACGGGAACCACGCAGGTGAAACCGCGGGCGGCCGCTAGTTTTGAATAAAATTCACCGTGGCGCCACTTTCGATCATACAAACGCTTTAACATTAATTTAGTTTGGTTTATTAACTTACCGCCGTTCCTGTTGGAGCAAAACCAGTAATGGTACTTAAAAGGCTCAACTGCAAAATAGCAGTCTATAATTCTTCTCTAAACCAATGGTTTAGCAGAGCTAATGCCAATAATATATGATTCCCAAACAGCTGCGGTTGAATGTCCGAGACCAATTAACTCATACCCGTAATGGTTTACCACAGGGGCTCAACATAGTGACAATTATGGGAGCCACACAAAACCTTTATTTGCGGTTTTTAGGGTCACATTTCATGTCATGCTAACTGAGCTTTTGCACCAATCAAAAGGCTATAAGGCAACAATTAAATGGCAAAATTTTCAATCGACTAATTCGAATTACTATGACCCAATTAATTTTTAAAGGTTTCAGTTATAAAGATATCTAAAATCTTCTACAAATTGGGCCATATATTTATCTAATCCTCATCCTTCCTTACTATCCTTACTAATATTATAAATGCGAAGTCCGTTTGTTTGTTTGTTACGCCCCCCCGTCGTGACTACTGAACCGATCATCATGAAATTTTGCACACACGTTGTCAGGGGTGCAGAAAAGGACATAGGGTACCTTTCATCCAGAAAAAACGTACAGTTCCTGAGGGATAGCAAAGAAACTGTCCACGCAGACGAAGTCGCGGGCGGCCGTTATGTAATATTATAAAAGATAAAGTCTCTTTGTTTGTTACGCCTTCACGTTTTAACTACTGAACCGATTATCATGAAACTTTGCATAGACGTTGTCAGGGGTGCCGAAAATGACAAAAGGTACCTTCCATCCAGAAAAAAATGTACTATTCCCGAGGGATAGCAAAAAAACTGTCCAGTCGCGGGCGGGCGGCCGCTAGTCTCAATATGGTTTCAAAAGCAGCTGAAGACTTTAGTACTTTGTCACATTAATATCACAGAATAGATAATTGTTAATATATTAAATTGCTTGCATGTAATGGAAATTCAACTTACTGAAGAAGCGATAGAGATTGATGTGATAAAATACAAGATCTGTAAATAATCGTATAATAAAATATCAATGAGTTACAAGGACTGCTTAGTGAGCATTTTAGGTGATACCTACTTTGTGACAGACAACCCTGCTCCTATATGTAACACATACATAGAACAAAATAAATGTGTAAGTAGGTGAGGGTGTGCGCATTTACATACGTAGGCATAAAAATACATAAAATCTAATCAAGAACAAGTTTCACAAAGTCCAATTGAGTTCAAATTAAAGCAAGCACACAAACGCCCAGACCTGAAAATGTTTAGTAAAGTTAATTTTATTAACCGACCTAGCCAATTGACATGTTTTCATTTTTTACAAGGTACCTTAAATCGAAAACCATTTCGAGGTTTTTCAATTTCTGACACCGTACATAATTTTTCGGGGCTTTTGATCAATAATTTAACGAAATATGTAGAAAAAACACTGTATCATCGAGATAAAGGAATATTAAATATTTAACTCCTTTGCGTGAAAAAGTTGTGTGATTTTATCTTAAAAAAATAATAATCATAAAAACTGTCGCTGTCAAGGTTACAATTTATGTCAAAGTCTGTGTCAAGAATCAAAATATTTTTCACTTTGATTAGTTTTGTTTTGAATGTATTCATGATATTTTTAACTTGAATTAGTATTTTGGTTAAATTTAACATCTATCGAAATATAATATCAAGTTTTCTGAAGGATTTTTAATAGCAGACAGTCGCAACCTTACCAAAATGGACTTCATCATGCTGCAAAAGCTGAATTCTTCTGCGAAACATTTTATTTTTAGAAATAAAAAGATATTGTGTACGTTTGAATTTGTTTAATAAATACAGTTTGTTTTGAAGTGCATTAGTTTCAATTTCCATAAAACTTTAAAGCAACACACCACTTGTAAACGTGTAGACTTTGGTTTGGCACGTAAAACAGTGTTTGTTTGGGCATTCAATCACAGTATTTTTGCATGCAGGAACTACACATGAGATTATGGAATCTAATTTACGAATATCTTTATTTATTATTGTTGAAAATAAGGTTAAAATAGATAGCGACAATAAAAGAAAACAACCTCGAGCAAAAGATAAACAAACAAACGTCATTACCGTCCATAGATTAGATTGGCAGGTTGACGTCATAATGATTTTTTTTATCCATATGGGCAAAGGATATTGTCCGCCAAAAATCCTTTAAACGGCACTTACGCTCTTTTAGAATAGATAAGTTTTCAAATTAATATTACGTTGACTTAAAATAAAAATATTGGAAAATAAAAAAATACGTGTCTCATGTTTTCACCAGTAATTTCTAAATAACAAATAAAAAAACAGGATAAAAATTTTGATATGTTGTCAAATTATCAAACTCAAGAGTAGGTACTCACGACTTCAGATACGGCAACACTAAGAAAACCAGTGTACCTGTAGCCTCTCGACCACAGAGGTCATGAATCCATACTAATATAATAATTTTAGATTGTTATTATTGTAATTTCTTTAGATTTTTACACGTTGTTATTCAGGTTGCTTTATTTATTTGGATATAAGTTCTACATTTCAACATTATTTCAGTCATCTCGATTTCTTATGCTGTTAAATATTTACTACCCAGACAATGAAAATAATTTCACAAACAGAAATCTTTACAAAACCGATACAGCCTATTTGTTTCCCAATGGCGGCGCATTGTAACCATCATATTTCCCATGACGAAGCTTTGTTTGTGTAACCCTAAACCTCTATCGCTGTCTACACATGACAGAATAACAAAACCTTTTATTTTCATAAAACATGGATTTTACTTTCGATATTTATTGCTCAATAATACGGGTATAATAAAACACTGGTTATTCCTAGTATAGTAGTGGTCGTAAAATGATTTTATGGGTGTTGATTAAATAAGTTGGGCCAAAATAACCCAACCGACCGCTAATTTCGATTTATTTGATAAACAAGAATAAGGGACGACCTAATTGGGTGCTAGCTATGAAATATAAGGCTACTAAATATATCTTATGTAATTTCTAATGGATCTTAGGAGGGAAAAATGGGAAAATAAATAGGGCAGAAGATACTTTTATTCGATAAAAACATTAATTAACAGTAATGTCATTATGTTTTCTTCGTTTTTCTAAATATCACATTACCTACTAATTTCTACTTATTTCGTTAGCTAGTCTAGACAAAACTACGAGAAAACTGAAGAACTGCTCCAAGCTCGTGTATACTTAGGTATAGACACACGCACGCACACACGCACAATACACACACTTAAACGATATTTTGTTATCTAATGTATTTTTACCCGACTGCAAGGAAAGGGTTACTTTTCACGCGCGTATCTTGTAGGTATGTATGTATGTATCTCCTCCATTCACTCCCTGGATGGCCATTATCAGATCACAGCTTGATCAATCCCATCCTGCCTAGCATGACCACCGAAACACAATATGATATAGAGATTTATCCCGTTTAACTGTCAAAAGACAATGGATTTTGACAGTTGGGTGTCGCTATATCACGCGATACATATCGTGTTTCGTCGGTCATGCTCCCTAGCCCCCTAGGCCCCCTGGCCAGCCTGCCTAGCATGACCGATTTATATCGCGTGATATAGCCTTTAATCGACACTCAACTGTCAAATTCCTTTGTCTTTTTGACAGTTAAACTAAACACTAGGTATATCACGCGATATAAATCGGTCATGCTAGGCAGGCTGGCTCAGAACCAAAGCTTCAAAGTTACCTCGTTTGTTTGAAAATCGACTAGTGTTCCTAATTATACAGCCACCACTATATTTTTTGGTCACTACATTTAAGTATACTGCAATATGGGTGTCAAAATTAAAGGGTTTATCGTAAAGAAAAAGGTAGATATATCATGACCGTATTAAAATAAATAAAAAAGACTAAAGGGTCATGCCGGATTCTGGGCCATGATGCGCATTAACCATACATATCTCATTGACTTTGACTTTGACTTTGAAATGTCATATAATAGGAAAACGTCAAACAATTATAACTGTAAACAGCTCCTTGAGATTGAGATTTCTCTTTTCTCCCGCATTATATTTTAATGACATTCTTCCCACGCAATCAGTATAAAATTACTATAGTATTTTGGTAATTTCATCAAAGCGCATCATGGCCTAGCTTGTATAGAAAAATCGGCAAAATCCTTTGAAAAACTAAAAAACCCACCTACCTACATCAAAAGACAAGTCAACTGAAAAGTTGACTTGTCTTTTGATGCAGGCGGGTTTTTTATTATTAACTACCATTATTAACTAACTGTAGGTATTATTATTATTAACTACATATTCAGAATCTTTGATAGTTTAATTTATGTTTACACTTTTCTTATTTGATATTCACTTCAATAATTAACAGTATTCTTGTTATAATTTATACACGTACCTAAATTGTGTTGATTATTCTATCCATAAATCTCTCTCGATTTTCACAGAACCAATTTATTATTCTATCAAATTAAAAGCAGAGTTTATAACAAAATATACAGTTTGCTTCGAAGCGCCTGGATCAAGTACTGTAATTATTAAATTGAAAAGTTTTCCGAAATAGAATGGTTGCTGAATTTATTAACTCGAAGGGGAAATTGGTAATGAACTGAAATAAATTTTACAGTTTGAAAACGTACCGTTTTAACGAACCGATTGTAAATCATGGTCGATGACTGATGTATGTGTGGGAGATTTGGGTAAATGACTACTACGGAAAAATTCTATTTGGATAAACGAACGATGTTTGTCGTTCGATTTTTATTTGCTAAATTATGTCAAGAAGCGGAGCGAACAACCGATTATCGTAATTCAGTTTCTGAAGTAGGTCTTTATAACTTTATGATATAACTGGTGGTGCCACGTGTGATTCAATAAATGTATCATACACTGGCTGGCCTGCAAAACTAAGTATCACACTCTCACACACGCAATAACTTTATAAGTACACAAGATATACTTTCTGTAAATGTTGATTGAAAATGTTACTATTATTTATATAGTTTACTATAGATTCAAAGCAAGCTGATAAAAAATGTAAAAAGATCTCTAACTTCTATAGTTTTAAGTGAAAAATAAATGTAAAAGTGTATCACTTAGTTTTGCAGGCCAGTGTATTTTAGTTGCTGTAGTATTTGTAGTACTTATTTTCAGTTCAATTTGTACATTACTTACTCTGTTTGAATAATGAGTTATTATATATCAGAGTCATTGATTTACAGCACTAGTAAAGTTCAGGTTTACAGTTTACAGACAGATAAACTTTGCACAACATTGCTCTACTATTTGGTTGAGTTAACTCAAGTGGTAAATGCTACCGAGGTTTGGTCAATAATGTGGAAGCTGAATGAGCTTGCTTCCATTTATGTAAACATAGCCTAAATGTACTCGTAAGTACTTTTACTGTTACATGAATACTCAAATCCAGAAAACAATTTGTACTATATTTTCTAGACAAAAAAAATGGATTGATCTTTATTTTTTTTATGTGCAACGGGATATTGCTTGGCCTTCACCTAACCTGATGATAAGTGACGATAAGGCCGAAGGTGGAAGCGCACTACACCCTTAATCCTCTAACTGTCTAACACAACAAATTTTAAATTGTTGTTATGGCGTCATAAGATGGTAGTAGCACAAATTGTACCCTCATCGGAATTGAACCCGGGACCACTGCGTCTTACACAGTTGGGTGAACCACCAGACCACTGAGGTAACAATTATAATAAAAATCACTGTTCGTATGAAAGTATTTACAAACCAAAGCGCTAATTTTTAGGGTTTCGTAACCAAAGGGTAAAAACGGGACCCTATTACTAAGACTCCGCTGTCCGTCTGTCTATCACAAGGCTGTATCTCATGAACCGTGATATTTAGACAGTTGAAATTTTCACAGATGATGTATTTCTGTTGCCGCTATAACAAAAAATACTAAAAACATAATAAAATAAATATTTAAGGGGGGGCTCCTATATAACAAACGTGGTTTTTTTTGCCGTTTTTTTGCTCGATATTAATAACCACAACAGGTAGATAGTTCTGTTGAGTATCTGTTCTGTAAAAAATCTGTTGAGTATTAAATACTCGTCAGTATTTTAAATTAGCGCCTTCAAATTTTCAAGGCTTGCATAAAATAATACGGTGCGTGTGTGCAGTCACCGTACGTAACCCATTGTTAACAATACAAATCTGTTACATTTACACCATTAGCAATTTGACATCAAAACTAGGATTTCCAAGCTGGTCCCCCGAGGCGTAATGTGTGCACATGCAGTTTATCATAGCACTCATTAGCACCGCTTGCCTGGCGCACTGGCTCGCCACATTCAGCTGAGTGGAACATTACTCATGTGTCACACCCCACTACCAACCATTTTCAAATCAGAATGAAAAACAGCCGTACAATATGTGCATTGTGTGGACAAGGCTTAATGTTGTGCCGCTGAAATTACAAGCTAGAATATTCTGTAAATGTATTTCTTCGACACTGAAATGTAGCATAAAGAAGTAGCATTATGGCACTTTCTTGACCGAAAGTGGCACCGCGGTGAATTTTATTTAATATTGTAATTTACATAACTTTAATAAATCTTCTCTTGGATTTTTAGGGCCCATAGTCTAGTATTTTTAGACGGTATCATTACATTTCCTCGTAATCACAGCTAGAAGTAGATAGCAAAACTGCTAAAGTGGCCGTTTTTGACGCATTTGCTATCTGCTTTTACGATTGACTACGGGGTATGTAGTGATACCTTCTAAAATAATAGACTATAAGCCCTAAAAATTCCACTTTTTTTTAAATCTTTTTCTATTAACAACTTATTAAATAATAACCTCTGAGGGCGCCACTTTCGGTGGGGTATTCACCTTAAGAGAAATAAAAAATGTCACACTTTTTTATTTTTTATTATCATTTACCTATACATTTATCACATTGTCATTGTTATTACATAATATGATACGGAATTATTATTATTATCATTAGTCTACCTAAGTAGGTATATCTTATAAGCCATTATAAGTATTGTATTTTTAAATGGCCAAATGTATTTTATTTTTAGGCTATTTTGACATAAAATATATTTTTTCTACGTACGCATAATTATAATGAAGCTTTTTTCAGAAATAGAAAAAATATTTAAATGTTTTACAAGATAAACAATAATTGTAATTGAATAATAAAGTAAATTGTTTTATTCTTAACAATGTTTCGAATTCAATCTATTTCTCCTTATCAAATTGTACGATTCGTTAAACATTTAGAAAACGTAATTATAATACTGTTGGGTTTTAGCATTTTATTGAGACTACTGGACCATGATATTAAAGGTAAGCCTCGGAAAAGGTTTTTATCAAATGAAAAAGTAATAAAGCTTTTCTCTATGAATTTCGATTTGTTTTTGTTTGCGAATTGTTAAAATTTTCTTATTGATTTGATTACTCTATGAACCCTAAAAATTACTGAAATAAAAAAAATGACGACCTGAGTGGTGCAGTCACAGAACATAGATTTTTCTTTGTTCTGTGGGTGTGGTCAACATGCCAGTCCACCACGCAAGAGGTCCCGGGTTTGATTCCCGGCCGGGCAGAAATTTAAAATTTTGAGTCTATGTAGTATATCAGTTATCTAGCACCCATATTACATATTACAGCTTTGCTTAGTTTGGGACTAGATGATATTTTGTGAAATTGTCCAAACATTAAAAAAATGATTTATATTTAAACGTACTATTCAACCGTCATAAAAATAGCTGTGAAATAATTATTTATTTGAAACTTGCCGAAGAATGAAAAGTTGAGCATGAATTATTTTATTTACTTAATTGTCTTCAGTAAAATAAATTGTGTTGCGTTAACTTAGTTTAAAAGTCAGACGGTACGTCAAACTAATATGTGGACCTTGACACCGAGTACACGGTACAGTGCGAGGCACGTATCTTGAAATTTTTTCGACAGAGTGGGGATAAGTTCGCGCATGTGCTCTTGTGAGCGACCAATAGCGCGCGCTCCTCTCCCGCCGCCCGCGCCCCTCACCGCTACGCATACCCAAAATACGCGTTTCGCGCAATCCCCACCCGATTTCAAGATACGTGCCTCGCACTGTAATACTATTACCGTGCCGAGTACAACTGTCACCACCCTGACGTGCCGTCGTGAGTACCAAACGAATTCGTTGCTACCTACTCTGATAATTAAAATAAATGGCACGTCTAGATATCAGTTTTTATTTAACCCATTTTTCTTTGCCCTAAGCTAAACTTTGTTCTCATAACCGATGTCGACATTGCTCCTAGCAAAATTTGAAATCCCCTACCATCCATTATTGAGTGAAATCAAAATTATGCTGTTGCATTATTCATTACATTAAAGGCACGATGTCAGGCTCCTGACTCGGAAATTGCCTTCTAATTCAGGAAACTAACTGTGTGTAACGGTGTTAATACTCCTCGTATTGTAATTTGCTAGTGAAACTGGTTTAGAGCAAACACAGATACTTTGCAAATTAATAGCGGCTTGTATAATGTTGAAGCCACAATTATACGGTTGCTTGCTTGGTGTATTGTCAGCATTGATATAATTAACTCAATAAATTATAGTGTAGGTAATAATAGACAGGGTAATTTTTGGACCCCTTTTCAAATTTTGTCAGGTCATTCTATAACAACAGTAAAATCAATTTATGAAATTGTTGTCACTGTTTGCGCATCGCACGGTCGACCGGCGCGAGCCCCCCTCCCGCCACCGCCTTCCCCCACTCGCGTCCCTTGCGCGAGGGTGAGCGTGCGCGCCTAGATTTTTAGGATATAAAAAGTGGCTGAAAACTGTGAATTTAAAAAGAAATATTTCATAATTATCTCACATATTTTTTATTTTTTTTATTACCTACTTCCTTGAACATATATTTGATTTTGTAAAGAGGTCTCAAAATTACCCTGTATTTTCGTATAGTAAGGTAACTCCTTTGTGTCGCCGGTGAATGTAGACAAATGACGACTAGTACCATAGTTTTGCTATGTTAGATAGGCAAGCGCTTAACAGATATCACCCCAGCTCCCCCTAGTATGATCACCGAAACATGACATATCACGTGATATAACGTTTCATCGACACTCAACTGTCAAAATCCATTGTCTTTTGACGGTTAAATGTGATAAATTGCTATATCATATCGGTGGCACAGTGATATAGCGCCTGACCCAGCGATTGCGAAGGTTAAGCAACTTTCGCAAGGGTCGGTCATGCGATGGGTGACCAAAATTTATTATCTCGAACTCATCCGTACTTCGAATGGCACGTTAAGCCGTTGATCCCGGCTGCATATGCAGTCGTTAACACCCATCAATCCTCATTGGGCTCGCGTGGTGGGTTATGGCCCATCCTCCTTATCCCATCCCTAAAGAAAGGCCTATGCCCCAGCAGTGGGGACATTAAAATGGCTGATGGTCATATCGCGTATCGGTGGCCATGCTAAGGGGCTGGTGGTGGTAAGCGATGATCCTATTCACGTTAAAACGCGCTTGCCTAGATATAACCTATTCACTCGCGACATGAAAGCCCTCAGAGTACAGTACTGCAATTCAGTGGGGAAAAGCTTGAGTACGTCTCACCTGCATGTTAGGGGTGGGGAAACGCCATTCTACACCACACCCCTCCTCATCGTTGTCCTGTCAACATGGCTGTTAAGATAATATCAATGCATTTCGTACGAAAGACTAAAAGAGGAAAGGTTTGTTTTTTGTTTGTTTGTAATGGTTAGACTCAAAAAGTACTGAACCGATTTTAAAAATTCTCTCACTTGTAGAAAGCTACATTATCAGCGAGTAACATCATACTTATATTTAAAAAAAAATGATATCCCTATGAAGTTTTTGTTACTGTCATGGGCGTAGCCACGGTGGGGCAGGGTGGGGCGCTTCCCCATCCTGGCTCTGACCTGTGAGGTACCTACCTAATCTTACCAAAGTAAGAAAATATAAAAATGACGCGGAATTAATCTCGGCAAGTCCCCATCACCGATGAGCACCAGGTCCCCGACCTTGATAGAGACGGGTGAGCCCGGCACGCGACGGGGGGCCAAAGAGGGCAAGTATTCTCGCACCCAACGACGCCAGAAATGGTCTGCGAGACGCAAGGCCTTGCGCCAATTACTCCTGCCACACATGTCAGCATCGACAAGCTCTACGTTGTTGTCTAGTACGCTTCTTCGTGATGATTCTCCGAGCAGAAAATGGTTTGGGGTTAATGCTTCAGGGTGATCTGGGTCCGGGGAGACATGGGTCAGTGGCCGCGTATTGACGATCGCCTCTGCTTCTGCCAGGATTGTGTTCAGAATTTCGTCCGAGGGAGTCCTCTGTCGCAGCGTCACGTTTAAAGCCGTCTTAATCGATTTCACGAGGCGCTCCCATGCCCCGCCCATGAAGGGGGCTGATGGCGGTATAAAGTGCCACCTTATCTGATTAATGGCTGCAAAGTCGTAGACATCTTTGCCGTAGAGCGCACGCAATTGTCGACTGGCTCCCTTAAAAGCAGTTCCATTGTCCGAAAAAACGGTATTTGGAGTTCCTCGGCGTGCAGCAAATCTCCGCAGGCACATGATCGCGGAGTCAGTCGAGAGGGTGTGCGCAACTTCTAAGTGTACCGCTCTCGTCACTAAGCAGGTAAAAAGCGCTACCCATCTTTTCTCCCGTCTGCGGCCAATAGAAACAAGGACAGGGCCAAAATAGTCTAAACCCGTATTGGTAAACGGTTTTTTATGGTGTTCCAGTCTATTTACCGGCAGGTCCCCCATTGGTGGCTGCATAGTGGGAGCCCGTAGCAACTTACACATCTGACAACGACGTACAATTACTCTGGTTGCGCTTCTAACACCAAGGATCCAGTAGCGTTGTCTGAGCTCGTTAAGAACGGTTTCCGTGTTAGCATGAGCGAATTTGGCGTGATAGTGCTGGATCAGAAGCCTAACCGCAGGGTCTTTACTATCAAGGATAACTGGCCGTTTCAATTTCTCCTCAATGCCTGGTGCTGCTGTAATTCGTCCAGAGAGGCAGAGCAGCCCCCTACTATCGAACTGTGGAGATAAAGTGGCCAAGCGACTTTTCTTAGGCAGGGATTGGCGGCGAATCATGTGAAGCATCTCCTCCTTGAACGAGGCCAGCTGGCTTTTCAAAAGCACATGACACTCTGCCCGTTGTATCGCTGCCGCATCGACGTGGTTCAGTGTGGCAGGAGGACTTGGCGATTGCGCGCTAAAAAAGTTATGTACGATGTCACCAATAAGAGGGTTCTGAAAGCAACGGTGACTTTTATTGCGGAAAAATTTTGCTAAAAACATATGAACATGCGCGGTTGCTTTCAAGAGCTTAGTCCATGAGCTGAGGTTGGCGGCTTCAACTGCTACGGGTGATGGTAACTGATGAGTGTGACTGCAAAGTATGGTTTCTACGTTGGGTGATGAAGTCGATGACAAAGATGTTGGGGATGGGTTGGATGATGAGCTGCGACATGAAGGTTTTAGTTCTTCCACCCCTGAAAGGTTTGATAAGTTCTGCGGTTCAACAGGCCAATCAGAGGGGGGAGACAACAAAAAACTAGGCCCTGTTATCCAACGCGACTCAATGATCAGTGCTTTGCACTTCCCCCTTGTAGCGTCATCGGCTACATTGAGCTCCGTCGGTACCCAATGCCACTCATCAATATTAGTTGTTTCTATAATTTCGCCAACGCGGTGTGAAACGAAAGGTTTAAAATTCCTGGCGTCACTTCGTAACCACCCGAGCACAGTCATAGAGTCGGACCAGAAATATCTTCGGTGGGGCTTGTACCGGTGGGCTTTGCATATGGTATCCGCCAGCCGAGAGGCTATCAGGGCAGCTTGCAGTTCCAATCGTGGGATTGAAGTAGGTTTGAGTGGAGAGACACGTGCTTTACTGGCTATCAGAGAAAGACTTACTTGAGAATTTTCGAAAACAAAACGCCAGTAAGCAACAGCGGCGTGAGCAAGCTCACTAGCGTCGCAAAACAGATGAAGCTCAAGTTCTATCACTTGTCTCTCCAATAGGTTGTACCGTCTAGGGATCTGCAGATTCACGGAAGATTTTAAACCGTCAGACCACTCAACCCAACTGCCCAGTTCAGCCTCTGATAGTTTCTCGTCCCACGTGAGGCCCTTGCGCCATAAATTTAGGAAAAGTATGCGACCTTTTACTACTAGGGGGCCAAGAATGCCTAAAGGGTCGTAGATGCGCATGACATGTGCCAACACATCACGTTTGGTAGCTTGATTTGACAGATTCTTAAAATCAATATTAAACCCGACAACGTCTGAGTGAGGCTGCCAAATCAGGCCTAAGGTTCTAGTGAAGGCAGGAGCTCCCAGGTCTACATCACCTTTGCCCAACGTGACCTCAGATAGCAGGTCCTTTGGCAAAAGGCTTAGTGCAGAAGGATTGTTTGAAATCCAGCCACGCATAGTGTATCCGCCGCGTTTGTGGACTTCCACAATCTCTGACGCCAAGCGAGCTGCTTTCTGGGGTTCATCAACGCTCCCAATATAGTCGTCCATATAGGTATCTCTGTTAATAGCTTGGGTAGCCTCTGGAAACTCGTCTTGGTACTCCGATGCGTTTAGGTTTGTTATAAAAATGGCTGTGGAAGGGCTAGAACATGCTCCAAATATCATAGAGGACATTCTATAAGTCTCGATTGGAGATGAAGGGTTGTCGCGCCAAAGGAAGCGTTGCGCATCCCTATCTTGTTCCCAGATTTTAATTTGTGGAAACATTTCTTTGATATCCGCGGTCAGTGCTATTTTACCTTCCCTAAAACGCATCAGAATACCAAGTAATGGCTGCAGGAGGTCAGGTCCCGTCAGCAAGAGAGAATTAAGAGAAACGCCACGTGTCTTTGCAGCAGCGTCGTGCACAACTCTGAGCTTGCCCGGCTTGTTGGGGTTTACCACGCCAAAATGTGGGAGATACCAAGAAACCGAGTTCGACTTCAAGGTTGTGCACTTTTCCGCGTAACCCTTGTTTAAGGTGTCATGAATGTTGTCCCGATACCGTGCCGCGTATTGAGGATCGCGGGCCATTTGTTTTTCGAGACTTTCAAATCTTGCCAATGCCAATGGGAAACTATTCGGAACCACAGGATCATCGTCTTTCCATAACAGTCGTACTTCAAAACGGCCACTCGGTAATCGACGCGCAGTTTCAGACAGAATCTTAAGTGCGCGTTGATCCTCGGTGCCTCGAGTCTCATGCTTGACAATACCAATCGCGTCTAATTTATATTGCTCTTTCACTAAAAGCTCTAATTCACTTCGAGGGTCAGGAGTATCGTGATGGCTAACATGGAACGCAAAATCAACAAGTTTTGTTTTACTAGACGAAAACCCAAATACTACCCATCCTAACCGTGTTCTAATGGCAACGGGTTGAGTCTTCGTACCTTGTCGTACTTCTAAGGCTAAAATCAACTCCCAATGGTCAACGCCTATCACTAAAGAAGGTTTCGCATCAACATAACATAATTCCTCTTTTAGATCAGTTAAGTGAGAATACGCGCTAAGATTGGCCCGGGTTACCATTTGCCCAAACTCCAGTCCTAAATTAACAATGGCTCTTGCCTTTCGGATCTCGTAGGTGTCAGGTGAGAATTTGCCTTTAATTTTGAAGACCACATAACGTACGACGCTGTTCCGAGACAAGCCCCCCCACGCAGTCGAGGTGGACTTGTCCTTCTGGACCCTCTAAACCTATCTTTTGAGCAATATCCAAGTCGAGGAACGTTGCTGTGGATCCATCATCCAACAGAGCGAAAATGTCAGCGTTTCCAGCTGGGCCGAAAACAGTAACCGGAATTACCTTAAGAAGAGGCCGAAGTGAAGATTCTGTATGCTCGGCTGTGGTACTGATGGTTACTCGTTCGGCTGAGGACGTAAACGGTTCAACACGTTGATTTTGCTCAGATGTGGCACGGCTAAAGTTGGGATTATGTAAAAGCGTATTATGTTTACGATTGCAATTTTTTATTTCACATTTTTTATTTTTGTTGCAATATTTAAAACTATGAGCACCTGGTATAAGGCATCGGTAACATATTTTACTCTCTTTAATAAAAAGCCACCTGTCATCTATAGTCATACGTTTGAATTTGTCACAATTTGCCAATGTCAAATCATGATTTATTTGACAACAGGGGCACAATGAAATTTTATTTTCTTGTTTGGTACCGGAACTTTTTTTCAGTTTAGCAGTAGCCAATCGAGATTCTGACACAGCATGTGCCTGATGACCGGGAACGGGCTCCACCTGCGCGTGATGCATGTTTGTAGGTTCGGCCTCCGGGTCCGCACCCGACTCTGTCACAGTATGCGATCGCTCACGATGTACACCTGTAGTTTCAGCGACGGCACCAAACTGTTAAACTAAATCGACTTCTCGAGACAGGAAATCAGAAAACAACTCTACTTTAGCCTGGCCTTCCCAATTGAGCTTCGCATAATCGAGCCATCGTGCGCGTGACAACTGTGGAAGTTTGTTTATCAAGGCCGCGAATAATTCTGGTGATCTTAAATAATCATGGTGATCTAATAATTTCGCGACTTCCACACAGTTACGCACGCGGGTAGCGAAGAGGCTTAAATCTTTGAAGTCATTTCCTAACTTCGGGAACGAGCGTATAGAATTTACCTCTTGTACAATAATAAGTTCGGGACGACCAAAACGACGGCTTAGCACGTCCATTATTTGAGTAGCATGCGAAGCGGTTGCCAGCAATGTGCCAACAGCTTCACGCGCTGCTCCCTTCAAACAGTGGCTCAAGCGAGCTATATTATCCATCGTACTAAAGGATGCTTGAGTACTATCGAACGCACGTTTGAATGTTAGATAGTCTAAGGCAGATTTACCATCAAAACTGGGAAGATTTGTCGGCACTTGTGGCCGATGTTTGCCCGCCAAAGCTTCAATGGCTCCGGCAATGCGAGCTATAGAGTTATCCTCGCAAACGGGCTGGGAGGACTGTATAGGTGCGGTATTCTTGTCTTCAAAGATGGGCTGGTTTATAGGCGGGCACTCGGCCGTCTTGTTTTGACAGTCGGTGTCTCTCAACCAGTTCTCCACGCTCTCCTTACTTCTACTGCAGGTTGAACGGCTACCTCTGGATTTTACGTCGAGAGTGGCCAGCTCCGCACGCAGCTCAATTTCCGCTGTCTTGCGCTTAAACTCTAACTCAATTTGTGCGAGATGACGAGCATGTGCGGCTTCCGCCGCTATTCTTGCCACCGTGGTCGCTGAGGTAGAGCTTGTTGTGCGCGATCTGGTACATCGGGCAGAGGCAGGACGCTCCGATTGCTCCGGTGCCTGTGGGCTGGTGGAAGTGACCTGGAGTGCCGTTTGGGGTCGTGTTTTCACCATCATATTAATTATGCACAAGGATGAACACTATGCACAAGAATACACACAAACAAGTATGCACAATAATAAATACACACAAGCACTGATTATTTTGTCAGAAGGACCACTATTTCAACGAAACTATTCATTGAATTATACTATATTTTAAAGAAAACACCTTTTTCTAGTAGCGTTATTTAATATCTCTTTTATGACAGTGTTTTTATGACAATACGAAACAAAAACGTATCAGAATCGACACAATACTATAAAAAACAAATATATGCTAAAAAAGGTGGTATTCGGCCACAAATGAGATAGGCCCGTAGCAATACAAAATATGCATGGAAAATGCATAGAAAAAAAAATTACCAGGGTAAGACCGCGGGTATAGTTTGCTAGTTGCATATTATTTTAGACTGCTGCCCCACCCTGAGCCCATGGCTGGCTACGCTCATGGTTACTGTGGGTAAAAAACAAAAAAATACATATAAAAGTAGGTAATTATTTGGCGTGCACTGCGAAAACTAATTGATAATACATAAAATAGGGTACCTAGGTACTGCACGTGGTTACCTATCTTAAGATCGTTTTTTTTGGTCGAATTTCATTTTACCGACAACTTTTCGACTATTTTCGTTTCTGGTTCTCATCATTACCCACTAACTATTATAGTTTAGTCACAATAACCTCTTTTTGTTCAACTTAATCAATCAACACTGGGGTAGAATCGAAAGATGATGACATTCATGTCATGATATTAATAATCCTTATCCAACTAAATAATTTCATGATCAAGATTGATTATTTACATGTAAATTCAAAGTTACGACGGGTTTAAAAATGATAAAATTATGAAATAATGTGCGGTGCGAGCGAAAAGTTCACGAATCAAATCTACTAGTCTAGGATGTTGAAATGGGTTTATTTTATTATAAGCATTTACCTAAGTTTTTTTAAGGTCTGAACAAAAAACATTCTAAAATTATCTTTACATACAAAATCTATAGATTTCAAGTAGTTTACTATCCTCACACAATCAGATATTATACTGATGCGTACCGTAGATGAAGAAGATTTTTGTTTACTCTTTGGCAAGGTGATCCAAATAAAAATCTTCATGCAGTATAGGTAGATACTTCGTATAACTTCCCTACGCAGCAAAAACTGCCTACAAACAGGATAGCATCTACTCTAATTTGCATAGCGAAACCCGATAAAAACTAACAGGGCGTGCACACAGCCCCTTTGTAAATCGCGGCATCAGCGGCAGTTCGTTTAGAATCCGAGGCGCCTCGGTTGAGTATCAATCACTAGATGTGCAACGGAAAAACTTTAGCAGTTCTTTTTTAAAACGTAAAGTTGGAACGTTTAGTCTAGAACCATGTACTAAGGACCATAAAACAAATACTACGTATCTAGTACCCATGTTGTACAAAACAAATGCTAAACACAGTTTTTTTCAAATAAAAATGGATGAAAATGAATGAAAATGAATGAAAATGAATGAAAATGAATGAAAATGAATGAAAATGAATAAAAATGAATGAAAATGAATGAATAAGAATGAAAATGAATGAAAATTTAATGAAAAATATATTCTTTATTCGAAGCTCAGTCACTTAATACTTAAGCTTTTACAAATCGTCAATTTAAAGCATAGTAAGACATCACTTTGGAAGACGCAATTTAAGCGACAATGTAAATTATTCTTTATGCTACAAAATTATGCATTCACAATCACAAAATACTCTAACAGAAAGGAAAGTTTCTGAATAATTTCACTGTTCTGTAATTCGGATTTAGAAATCACTGAATCAGTTTCTGTTGTAAAAAGCATTACATTAATACATTGTCAAATAACTAACACATAATTTACTTGATACTGCCACAAAATATTAAGAAGTTTCATTATCATTATTAGATAAACGCTTAGATAAACGTTGATACGAGAGACAATCGCCCGATTGCACTAAACTTAAGGATCCTACAACACGACCAAATTAAAACGGTGTCATAAACTTAGCCGTCATGTAGCTGTCATTCGCCTAGTTATCTTGGTCGAGTTGTAGATAAGAAAAGACTTAGACGATTCTTAAGTTTAGTACTTTTGCACCAATATCATATTTTTTGAAAAGAACATGCTACGAAGACCTATGACGCAGTTTATCACTTCAAAATCAGCAATTCACATAATGAGGACCAGTAACAGGTTTGAATCCTATAGTTTTATTGATATAATATACAATCATATCAATAGCTATGAAACTTAGTGAAAGATTTTTTGAAATCCGTTTAGAAATGGTTGAGTTATTAAGGGTTTGAAGGAAATGCCAAACTCAATGCGAATGTGCTTTATCACGTACGGCATGTACGTCGCGATGACGACATAAGGACCCCCCAAAATATAAGTGTTTTAGCATGTTTTAGCTCGTACAACTCGTTACTGATCCTCATTGACTGACTACGCGCATCTGAATAATCGCTTACGAGTTTGGCAGTATACAGTCACGTCCATAAGTAAGTATCTATAGTATACAGTTCAGAACCTTGTCACTATGCTTTTTTGAATAGGAATCAATGGCAAACTTATGGCAAATGACAACTACAACAAAGTGACAAAGTTCAATACTCTATTACTTATATATTTTTAGACGTGACTGTACAAAAGGAAAAAGTATAGTGCTTGCTAAAACGAAATCAATGAAAACTACTGGTGTACAGTTTCCTTTGAAAACCGCTTCGTCACGTCAGCTCAAGTTCGTTTAGGATCCATCCCTCGTGTCATAAAAGTCTGGCATCGATAGCCAAATGTGCATAGTAATCTAATGTTGTTACGCAGGCATCGGTAGATAAAATGTCATCACCGGTAAAAAAAAAAAACGAAATTGTATATTTACTCCAATGCAAAGTGTAGACAAGACACTATTATGGTTTTTCTTTAAAATAATTTAGTGCGAGTTTTTTTAACCCGTCAAGCCAGAAAAAATGAGACACAACAGATATTCGGCCTGATCTCAATTCAAATTGACACTGTGTTAATTTGTTTTGAATGCACAGATTTTTCCATAGAATTAATAGACCAGCCCCCCTACTCAAATGGCCACTTTTCTATTCAATAACAATAAGCAATTAAACGATCAAGTCACACGTCGCAAGTTTATGTAGGTAAATCATAGACATTTTTGTATTGTATGAAATTGTCAAGCCACGACTCGTAATTTTGGAGTTTATGGCTGATTTTCAATTTTTAAGTAAGCGAACGAATAGAATAGTGGCCATTTGAGTAGCCTCCCTGTACTGTATACGTATATAAAATGTTTATTATGCAAAAGCTAAATGCTTATGTACCGTTAGTTCATTTGTGATTCCGCAGTTAGGTAAATTGAAAATGTAATTGGAAGGGCCATAAGTTTTCCTACAACACGGATAGTAATGCGTGTTCACCAAAATATGCAAGGCTTTTCTGGCAAAGATTTAGAAATAAGCTTATTCTTAAACTCTGAAGATATTGATGTGTTATGTGTTACTGAGCATTGGTTGAAAAAGCACGAATTAATTTTGAGTTTGGATAATTATAAAGTTGTTAGCTCACTTAATAGGAAATCTGCTATAAGAGGGGGTTCACTTATTATTCTACACAATAGTTTGCAATGTAAAGAGCGCAAAGATGTAGTATCCCTCTCAATTGAACGAACCATTGAGTTGTCTTGTGTGGAACTTGATCAAATAATTATAGTATGTGTATATAAACCCCCCAGAGCGAATTACTCTGACTTTGAGTCCACTATGGAGGAAGTCTTAAAAATAACTTGTAGGAAAAATAAAAAAGTCGTGATTTGTGGAGATTTTAACGTCGACATCTTAGATCCTAAATTAGCTAAGTTGTCGAGTAGGTTCATAAACCTATTTAAATCATTTAATTTGCTACATACTTTTAATGAACCAACGCGAATCACACCCACATCGGCAACTTGCTTAGATAATATTTTCTGTAACTGCAATGTACTTGAAAAAACAATTTTGAATTGTATTAAGTCCGACCATAGTGGACAATTAGCCTCTATTGAGCACCATCATGTTCCGTCTAAAAGGAAAATAATATGTAGGCCAATAAAAAAACACTGTATTGAAAAATTCAGAAACAATGTCACAAGTAAAATTGAAACTTTACCAGAACCAAATTTTGAAGCCAATAACTTATATAACCATTTATTTAGCGTAGTCCAAACTGAATTTAGTGAAACTTTTAAACAAAAAGTCATCAAATGTAATGATAGTACGAAATTTAGTGACTGGGCCACACCCGGTATATATAAAAGCAGAAGGAAATTATACGAACTTTATGCAGAGAAAGCTACTTCCTGTGATCCTAACTTCATTGAATTTGTCAAGAAGTATTCACAAACATTCAGAGAAGTTTGTATTCTAGCAAAGTCCAAGTACTTTTCAAATAAAATTAAATCAGCAGATAATAAAATTAAGGCTACTTGGAACATTATTAACAAAGAAACGGGCAAATCAAAATCCAATATAAATTCCTTCTGTTTAAAAATTGGTGATCAAACTGTTGAATCTGACGATAAGGTCGCTAAAGTCTTTGAAGATTTCTTTGCTCGAATACCAATAGAAACAACCAGTATTCTTAGTGCTTGTCCCAACATCGCAGTCTCCCTCCTAGAGTCTAGTGTTGATAAGCGCAAGGAAACCTTTTTCTTTAAATATATAAATAGTGAAGATATTATTAAAGCTTTTAAAACAATTAATGTCAAAAAAACAGAAGATCTTTGGGGCATGTCAACAAGCATTATTAAATCAATAATTGATATACTAGCCCCTTACTTGGCTTTTATTTTTAACAAATGTATTGATGAAGGGGTCTTTCCTAACTTAATGAAAAATAGTAAATTGATTCCTCTTTTTAAATCTGGGGATAAAAGTGACCCAGCTAACTTTAGGCCAATATCTATACTACCAGCACTTAGTAAAATATTTGAAAAAATTATATATTCCCAATTACTAGATTATTTCACATCCAATAACATTCTTCATAAAAATCAGTTTGGATTTTCCAAAGGTAAAAATACTACTGATGCTGGAATTGCACTTCTCAAACATATTTTTGTCGCTTGGGAAGAAAAGCAAGATGTAATTGGCATTTTCTGTGACCTTTCTAAGGCATTCGATTGCGTTGATCACCAAACACTATTAAAGAAGCTAGAACATTATGGTGTCTCTGACAAATCAGTTAGCCTTATGAAATCGTATTTGTACAATAGGACTCAGAAAGTAGTGATTAATAGAACTCAATCTACTGGAGCCCCCACCAATATGGGTGTGCCACAGGGATCAATATTGGGCCCATTGCTCTTTCTAATTTATATAAATGACCTTCCCAATTACGCGAATAATTTATGTGAGACAGTACTATTTGCGGATGATACTTCTTTAGTTTTCAAAGTAAACAGAGGTAACAACTGTTCGGACGAAGTAAATAGCGCCCTCTCTAAAGTTTCATACTGGTTTAATAGCAATAATTTAGCACTTAACCCCAAAAAAACTAAATGTGTAAAATTTTCATTACCTAATGTTGAGCAGACAAAATTAAATATTAATTTGAATAACGATGAAGTCGAGTTTATTGAGAGTACAAAATTTCTAGGTATTACACTAGATTCTCGACTGCAATGGGATCCACATATTGAAGCCTTGTCAAGTAGACTTAGTTCAGCAGCATTCGCTGTTAAGAAAATAAGGCTTTTAACTGATATTGAAACGGCAAGGTTAGTATATTATAGTTATTTTCACAGTGTAATGTCTTATGGACTGCTATTGTGGGGCTCAGCTGCCAGTATTGAAAATATTTTCGTACTCCAAAAAAGAGCTGTTCGCGCCATATACAATCTTCGGCGAAGAGATAGCTTGAGAGAATTATTTAAAGAAATAAACATCTTAACTTTGGCAGGCCAATACATATATGAAAATTTAGTTTATGTTAGGAAACACTATGATTCATTTCCTAAGAACAGCAATATTCACCAGTTTAATACAAGAAATAAAGATAAACTTGCCGTTCCAAGATTTAGGCTTGCCAAATCTAGAAGTTCATTTATGGGGAAAGGCATAGCCTTTATTAATAAAGTTCCGCAACAAGTGATTGATCTGCCTTTGCATGAATTTAAAATCCATGTTAAAAAAACGCTCATGTGTAAAGGTTATTATAAAGTAGATGATTATCTTAAAGATCAAAATGCATGGAAATGATGTAACACATAACTTGCTACTATAAGTACTTTGTTGAAGTAATATAATAAGTCTATGTTGTTGCCAATAATCCTCTCACCCTGTTGTAATTATCTGGTAACGATATATTCAAGTTTGTAAATATCGTTACTTATGGCTGTTACAGCTGATAAGTTTCTTGCGCCCGTTCTTCTTGTCAGCTAAAAAAAGTCTGGAACGGGTGGTAGGAAAATATAGACGATTCAAAAGTACTTAATAATTAAGTTTATTTGAATAAAGCTTATTTGACTTTGACTTTGACTTTGATCGCGAAGTCTCATTGTAAACATAATTTCCGTTCAAGATTTTGCTAAAATCACTAGTCCCGTCACTGTAAAAATCGTTTACCAAACGTATTATAATCCCGAACGCGGAATAATGGGAAAGGCAATACAAAGCTAATCACAGATGGCGCCAGCGGCGTTCCGGCCGCTATCAATCCTTTTGATTGGTTAAAATATGTCAGAAATGACATTTGACATTTGAAACCACCAATCAAACGATTTAAGCACAAACGCTTGTGGCGCCATTAGTTCCTCAGTTGCCATCCCCATTTGCACACAGTTCCTCTAATTAATGACATTACACAGAAACTTTAGGAGGAAAATACTTAAGAGATATCGTCAATTCAAGTGATAAAAATTGTCATAAAAACTTTTCTACCAGTTTCCGAATAAGTCACGTTTTAGAGAGTAATCTCGTATGAGAGTGAGTCTTTGATCGATCACTCAGCCAGACGGAAATGGAGTTGGCCATATGCTTTACGATGGCCAGGACGTATATATTATGGGAAGGGTGAGATGTGTATGTTTGTGTTTTTAGTAGGTAGGTAAAGTAAGTAGTTTTACTCACTTATGCTCTGAAATGTTATCATTCCATTTGAAAAAAGAATGCGGGGCGTTCAATATTTCCGTGGGGGTCTGGTTCATCACATTCTAAATTTGAAATTCAGTGCGGAAATGAAATTCAATACTTACTTCCCGCACTGAGTGCGGGAAGTAAGTGTTCCAAATTCAAATCGGTAGAACTTATCAGCTAGCATTCTTTTTATGAAACTTTATGGTTGCATGACCGGTCAGTAAACATGGCCACGCGAACCAATTTAATAGTACATTACATCCGAGAACGGGAAGCTAGCGATTGCATAGTCGAGGATGGTTTGAAGCCCGAGCCGCAGGCGAGGGCTTTAATCATTCGAGGCTATGCAAGTAGCTTCCAGTACAAGGATTGTATAATACTTTACTCACAAAATGCGAGGAAATACAATTTTCTTTGTAAAAATGTGATATTTAAATTGGTTCGCGTGGCCATGTTTACTGACTGGTCACGCAACCATAAAGTTTCATAAAAAGAATGCTAGCTGATAAGTTCTACCGATTTGAATTTGGAACACTTACTTCCCGCACTCAGTGCGGGAAGTAAGTATTGAATTTCATTTCCGCACTGAATTTCAAATTTAGAATGTGATGAACCAGACCCCCACGGAAATGTTGAACGCCCCGCATTCTTTTTTCAAATGGAATAATAACATTTCAGAGCATAAGTGAGTAAATATCACATTTTTACAAAGAAAATTGTATTTCCTCGCATTTCGTGAGTAAAGTATTATACAAACCTTGTACTGGAAGCTACTTGCATTGCCTCGAATAATTAAACCATCCTCGACAATGCAATCGCTAGCTTCTGTCTTACCGTTCTAGGATGTAATGTACTATTAATTCAGACAGAGACAATCCGCAATGTTTAGTATGTGAGTTGCCCGGAACTTTGTTGTTATTATTAAAAAAAAAACAGATTTTTCAAAGTTTTGTATGGATTGCTTTGTGTATAATATTCTAAAAGATAAGTAAGTATAGGTATTATTAGAATAAACTATGTCGGGATTTACACCACTACCTACCAGTGGCGAAGGGTCCATACAAGCCGATTCCCATCGGCTTACCTTTTAGAAATCCCACCCCACTAATCCACTATGCAGATCAAATCATTTTTGTAGATCGGCTTACCTTCGCCATAATTTCACCCCTCGCCACTGCTACCTATCTGTTTATTTTTGAGACTTCGACTACTAACGTCATTAACCATGGTAAAACAATTTAGAGGTATTCTTTTTCAAATGCAGTTTTACTCTGCGCAACTTTATGATATTTATAGCTCGTTGAAACTAGATCTGTGATCCATAATCCTCCGACAAAAATGTGCTGACATGATTTTTCCGAAAAAGCAGGTTTATACCTACGTAGCTATAAAAAACATACTCGATCAATTTTAAAAGCTAATTGGCCGAGGAAAAAATTAAATTTGCTAAAACCTAATGGATGGTAAAATATTACCTTACTTCTTTGAAAATTCCTCAAGGAAAATTGTTGTTTGTCCTCCAAATTAGGGAATTGTTCCCCTTAAAGTACTTGAGAGTATCTTTATAAGTCGAATAAAGATGTTAAGAAAAGGTTATTACAACATTATTATTTTTTATAAGTAGGCAGGTACTACATACTTATTTGATGCTGGTTAATAAGAGTTATGTTTTGAAAAGTGGGATTGAATTATTCAATTTAAAACTGGTTTGGTTTCTGTACACGAACTTTCATCAATCAGGTCAAATATGCCCAATGACCTTTATAAATAAAGTTACGACGCATTGCTTTGAATATCAAAATAAGTTGACAGTTAACAAACACGACTAAACGAGCATACGAACTCGCGGGGTGGGGTGGGGTCTTAGCACTGACGTCCATTATTCAAGTACGCTGGACAGGCGAACGTCACCAATCGTTTGTTCCGATTTGAAAATCGCCATATTGGCGCTGAGAGCAGTAGATTCTATACTATGGCAGTAGTGAGTGTACTTGGAATTAATAAGTTCCAAGTACACTCACTACTGATATAGTAGAATCTAGTGCTCTCAGCGCCAATATGGCGATTTTCAAATCGGCACAAAAAATTGCTGTCATTTCATGACAATAGCCTGTCCAACGTACCTACCTGTATAATGGACGTCAGTGGGTCATAGACATAGAAAAATTTTCACTGCGCTATGGGTGGAGTAAATTGATTCTAGGGCGGGCGGGGAGTGTGCTTTCTGTACGTAGTACTTTTATCTATTCAATGCCACGGTAATGGTGTCTATTCTTGCGTTTGCGCGTGAACATCTTCTTCACATCTTCTAGAAGAGGCCAAATATTGTTCGACCCTCTTGTGATGACGCCCTTCTTGGTCTTGTATGATTGATGTATTTCTATTGCCGCTATAACAAAAATTATAAAAAATGGAATAAAATAATTATTTAAAGGGGGCTCCCATACAATAAACGTGATTTTATTGCCGTTTTTTGGTACGGAACCCTTCGTGGGCGAGTCCAACTCGCAATTGGCCGGTTTTTTGTTTTGTTTTGTGCTGCAGAACTAAAATTATTTCTATGGTATTTCTACTTGTTGTATGTATTAAGTATGTTGCAAATAAAAAGGCGGTTTTCCCATACATAGTGATATTTGAACAAGAACGACTGAATTTCGCAGTTAGAAAGTCTAATTTCGTAAGTAGTTAGTAACTGTTAGACTAATAAGACCACCTGGTAAACTTTATCTTTTTATTATTGTTAACAATGTTTATCTATTTTCAAATGGCCGTCTAAAATGTTCTTAGTTTGGGACCGAATAAATGAATAAATAATTTCACAACTTTCTCTCCAATTATTCAGCTGCAAACTAAAGCAAATCTAGTTAGTATAGTGTAAGGTTATTCTTCTAAAGGACACTTATAATAAAATAGGAACACATAAATACCTTTAAGATCCTTTACTTTCACATGACTTGGACACTGTCGTACATTTTACACGGTAGTTTCACTTTTCAAGTTACTGCGTCAACGGTTGGAGCAAGAATGAATCCGATTCTACCGTAACTCTCTACTTATATAGCTCTAGTGTTGCCAACAATCAAGTATTGCCAGTAAAATGAATAACTCATATTTGGAAAATAGCGTTAACGTTATCGTTAGAAATAGCAAAAACGCTAAAAAATAGCGTTATAAACGGCAAAACCTAACAATCGACCATCCTGACCTCGTGCATGTCCCCATGCACGCACGCGACCAGGATTTCATACCTAACAATCAGCCTGCTTGCTCCAACCTCGAGGCAATTTTAGACATGACTTATATCATTTAATTGTATTTTTATTTTATGACAATTTTTATTACGAAATTATGTATTAAATGTACTTATACTAAATCCATTTGATAGGCAATAACATCAAATTCAAAGTTACATTTTTTTTTTACATTGTTAAGATATATTCAGTATTATTCAGTATCATAGCTGTACATTAATTCATTTATGAAACAACCTCGAGGCAATTTTAGACATGACTTATTTCATTTAATTGTATTTTTATTTTATGACAATTTTTATTACAAAATTATGTATTAAATGTATACTAAATCCATTTGATAGGTAATAACATCAAATTCAAAGTTACTTTTTTTTACATTTTTAAGATATATTCAGTATCATAGCTGTACATTAGTTCATTTATGAAACAGATCTCTCTTTTTTTGTCTCTCTAAATTTTTGTATAATTACTACTCATGTACCACCAAGATCATTTGCTCATAAAGGTACATGAGCTATAATCTATGAATGTAGATCAACTCATATCACCGGAATGGAGCCACCTTGGCTCACATGAGGGTTTATCGGTATTAAATCTCATTCTCCAATCACTTATCTAAAATCCTACTCATGTACCACCAAGATCATTTGCTCATGAAGGTACATGAGCTCTAATCTATGAATGTAGATCAACTCATATCACCGGAATGGAGCCACCTTGGCCCTCATGAGGGTATATCAGTATTACATCTCATTCTATCAATCGTTCTATATCCTACTCATGTACCACCAAGATCATTTGCTCATGAAGGTACATGAGCTCTAATCTATGAATGTAGATCAACTCATATCACCGGAATGGAGCCACCTTGGCTCTCATGAGGGTATATCAGTATTAAATCTCATTCTCCAATCAATCATCTAAAATCCTACTCATGTACCACCAAGATCATTTGCTCATGAAGGTACATGAGCTATAATCTATGAATGTAGATCAACTCATATCACCGGAATGGAGCCACCTTGGCTCTCATGAGGGTATATCAGTATTAAATCTCATTCACACTCATTCCATAACTTCTAGTTGCATATTCAAACAAAAATATTAATTAGGGCTTATTTGCACTAAAGTTTTCTCAAACCTAATACTCTTGTCATAATATTAATAATTAAAGAAAGACATTGGCAATTATACAATCACCGATAAAATACATAATTATGATTCAACTCACCGATTCCAATGTATGAGACTTGTCAGCATAATTTACATATTTTTTTATGAAATTGCTCGCACGGAATCGGAACTTTATAAAATGCATTCAAGTTAATCAATTTATTTTACAGCTGCGTTGCTGATTTGATTTATGATTAATAAATTAAATTTCATTAAAGTTAACAAGAAAACAAGGTTTAGCTGCTGGATCCCTTTAAAGCATGTTCCAGGTTCATGATCTCATCTTAGAAGTGTATACCATCATAATCATTCCAATTATAAAAATCATCATCATCTTACTCATCATCATAACCATCGTCAACCATCCAAAAACCATCCATCAGTGACATCGAGGAGTCGTCTGTGACGCCACCCAGAAGTCACCCGGTCAGCACTATCCGAAAACCATCGGTCAGTGCCATCCGTCAGCGCCATCCAAAAACACTCAAGCTTTCTGAAATTAAACACAAAAGCGACAGCAACCCTTCCAAGTATTATCATAAGACTATGAAATCAAAATACCTAGGAACATTTCCAATCAAAACTTTTAATACATTAACAAATGAAACCTTATATGTGCAAACCCCACTATTATAATTTAACCCTATAGCAAACCAAACTTTCCCTAATAAGATCGGCAATGCTAAAGTAAATAGAAATGTTGACATACATTTATTTATATTCAGTGTCAAGATCCGCTTAATACCCGAAAGATCAAATAAATTCACCACGCGACTCTGTGATCCGTTATTCAAGGAACTTGATTTGTTACCATTTATTAACCATCTTTATTTGTATGTGTAACACTAATATTGTACATTGAGCCACCGATTGAATCTAAGTACTAAATATAAGATCATTTAAAATAAAGTCATTTATCTGACTGTATCAGTATAATTACAATAGTGTGAAACATTTCTCGAACATGAAATACTAATAGTAATAATGTGGAATATGGCACCCATTACACGGTAGGTTTTGCTGTCAGTTTAACCACAGTCACGGGCTGTGACTGACGATTAACCTACCGTGTAATGTAGTGACTGATGGTTGCATGATGTAATTTGTTCTTTCCATCAGTCAATCAGTCAAACGTAATTCATGACTGATGGAATTTGACTGACGCTTGCATGATTACTTGCATTTATCTAATGATATTAAAATCACTTTTCACATTATGTACTTAATAAATTGTAACTTAAGAATTAGACTTTCAAAATGATTAATATGAATGTGCTTAAATGGATTGTATGATAATTATCTCCCTTCATTCTGCTTGCCTGAACCTGGTGTCGTGTAGCGGATATTAGTTATTTTAAGATCTTTATGTAATGTGTACCCATGCTACTTGCAAAATAAATGTTTTTTATTCTTCTTTTCTTGTGAATGAAAGTGGCACTGGTATGTATTTTTAGTGATTTTGAGCGAGCCAATAGCCAAACAGTTCGATTATCTCCGCCAATGTAACAATTTGGAAAAATATATGTCCAAACAGTTCGACTATCAAACTAATAGTAGGACTGGATGGAATAAAAGATTCTTATAGGAATAATTTGGTAGAGTCTGTAGTTGTATGTATACCAGTCGACAATAATTATTATTGTGCCTACCTAATTTACCTTGCTGTTGCGACCAGCGACCACGAACTGTTTTAGTCCTTTTATTTATAATGTTCTTATGTATGGTGACAATGTTAATGTTTTATAATATTAAAGTTCCTTAAACTAACCTAACAGTTAGTGCATAAGCAGTAGATACTGCACCAAATCCTGGCGGCCAGCGACTAAGAAATCCCGTCCTCCCACTATTAAACTTGTGATTTGTTATCAATCACTGATCATGATAACTTGTAAGCTTGTCAACATGTTCAACGTATCCAAGATGTCAACAATGTTCAACGTATCCAAGATGTTAATTATTTTATATATAAAATACTAATTTATAATCACAATGTGACACAAACATGGTGTATTATCTACCACTGATTACTTCAAATTAGTTACCATGTACCTAACCTATGCGTTAACATGATTGAAACCATAGATCGTACAGAATAGTTAAGAATTGCGTTAGGATCTTAACTTTGGACTAATTACAGCGATGGAGAAAATATAAAAACTCTCATATCACTCTCATAGGCAATATACTTCAGAGAAACTGATCTAGCGTTATCATCATTTAGCCCGAACTAGCTCACCGTGTGTATGTGGCGCAATGGCGTGCGTGTCGAGTGCTACCAAGGGTAAGGAGTAAGTCTAGGTCACAGTCGTGGCTGTGCCCAGGACTTATCCAGCAGCTTGCGCACCACGCTACCAGAGAGTCATCTTGATCAAGCGCTATGCGCAAGCAACCAACCCTAGCATCTTCCTGTATACATATCTATGTTAACTTACGTAAAACATGGCATAATAGATAAATATTTATATATAAATATGCACATACACACTTTTATATGGAAAAATTAAGCTAGGCGTCAGGAGTTATCAGAGAATAGTTACACGTTATCACCAGAGAGTTGCCCTGGTTTAAGGCTGTATATTCGCATTACGTTCCCTTTTTAAATTTTCAATACAAATGATCACAACTGCGCGAGACGTAATGAGGGCGAACTTCGAAAATTCCTATTAAATAATTAAATAGATAAATGGAAATACAAAACACGCAATAGATACATTAGACAAATACCACATTATTCCAAAAAAATATAAAAATACTTTAGAATCTTTGAATACTTAACCACTAGAAAAACCCTGTTCTCTGTGATAAAAATCTCTTTTTTTTATTCTCTATATAGTGCACTCCTTGAGAAACAAAATTCAAATTCAATAACCATGAAGCACTTCAGGGAAGATAATCGTTTGATTAAGGCTTTTGGCGAAAAAGTTCTGTAAAATGTATTTTTACAGAAAATACAACTAAATTCAAGATTAAGATGACAGTGGTAGTCTCTTCGCCGGAAAGTAAATAAAAAGGGAATCATTTGAAAAGTAGCTTTAGTTGTTTTAGCAGGCTAGGCTCACTCCGCGGTTTAGGTACGAAGCTACAAGTAGCCAGCGAGTCCGTCCGGACGGACTAATTTCAGAGTCTGCCGCGTGCCGGCTGAGTCGCACGTTAGCAGTTCGATTTCGATAATCTCGTCACTCGCCGCGTTCGCATATTGCCGCGTCGGTCGATCGTTCTCACGTTTGTGATATAATACCAAAATGAAGGCATATAAAATCGCAATGGGCTGCCTTAATACTAATAATAAAAAGGATCCGAACCTCACGTTTTTCACACTTCCAAAAGTTCCAAACGACATCGAAACGTAAGAATAGTGCTTGTCTACTACCTAGTTAGTATTTAGTATCCGTTACGTAGTACTGCGTACTTGTCTTATTGTCTAAATAATCTTCACCCAACTATTTATTGAAATAATAATTTATAGATTACGAGTAGGTAGGTACGTACTTACCTACTTTCAAAATAAAGTAAATTATTAAGGACAATTTGATTTCGTAAAAAAGAAAATAAAATTGCCTCAAAGTTAGCATGTATATATAGTTTGACGTGGCGTTGAATGTACCTAGCCTAGGTTTTTTGAAACGTATTTAAGTACCTACACATTTTATTTCACAAACACATTACTTGTAATAAATTAAGTACCTATTATTTAATTTATTATTTATAAGAAGAAACCCTAAAGTCGTTAGAAGAGATAAGGGCTTCGCGATAGAAAGAGAGGCAACTTCTAGGTGAATATAACTGTAGGTAAGGGAGCGGTGTGCGACCTGAATTGCACTTTATTGTGTATGGGATAGAGTCGCTACTTATTTAAATGACTTTGCGGAGTGGATCTTCTGTACTTGTACTATTATGTATTCTGTGGTTTTAGCACATAGTATATAGCAGGGGTGCCCATGCTTTTTCTTAAGGAGATCGACCTAGCAAAACTTTATGACTAAGATGTCGACATTTTTATCGTTTAATCCATCAAATATTAAACAAGAAAAAAAAAGCATAAGTAAAACTACATTGGGTGCTAATCTGTTACTCTTGGCGATCATACTAGTAGTACATGCCCACTATCTGCCAAAGAGTACCTATGTACCATAAAAATCACTTTTTATTATTATTATTCTGTAATACCTCAAAAGTGTAAACGGTAAGTAATTATTAAGTAAGTTGAAAGTGTAATTTATGTCGGAAAAAGAGAAAACGTCAAAAATTAACTTCTATGACTCATAAAAGTATATCATTTTTATTTTTATTTTTATTTTATATTTTTACTTTATTATTTAATGTTCACGCAAAGCCCCCGTATAAACTGAACCATTCCCTTTAAATGAATTATCAAAATTATTGAACATTTGTAAATAAGTAGGGTTACTTTCAATCTCATAACTCATAAAATAGTAAGATGAAATGTAACTTCTGACCTTTAACCGCTTTGAAGGGGATACTTCAGCATTCCATCCTCGATCTCGTTTCTTCAACTTCATCTTCTTTATTCTCGCATCTCGAACTAAGACTTTTCGACACGCTGCCACAGAATACATAATATGACGCTGCCGCAACTTGTGGGTAGTCAGTCTCGTTCCAATGAGTATTAAACAAAAAATAATGCAAATTTTAGAATAAATAAAGCCATGAGTACGTACCAATTCAGCTTTGTTTTTATCTCAAACAAAATTTACTGGAATAGTTGGGAATGACTTTGACCTTTAACTTCAGGAATGGAGAAAATTTCATATTAACTGATAATTAGTAGTTTTCCAATGGAAACCGAATGCTACAAAATTATGTGATATCGGTTTCCATTGAAACCAAATAATTCAGAAAGGTTTCGAACCTCTACTTTTCTTTATATAATTGTGGTATTAAGTACAGTTAATAAAAAAATATTTTAGCAAGAACTAATTAAGGTAGAATAAAAACAAAATGATTAAGAAAACCCCCTTTTCTTTTATGCAGCGTACAGCGTATTGATAGTTAGTCATGAATTTCATGTAGATGTTGTAGGATCAAATCACTTATCGCACTACCCGCCAATTCTATCGGGGAGTAGCCCCGATCAAGGATTAGCGAGCAGCGCTTTCATTACCCTACCCACCAATGCTATCAGGGAGTGGCCCTGACCAAGCATTAACGAGCAGCGTTTGAGGGTGGTGAAGAACAGAGTGTGAAGTATGCACTGTCGAAGTGTAGCCTCGACCAAGTGCAATGAGTGTAAGGTGAGTAGGATCAAATCATTTATTGCATTACCCGCCAATTCTATCGGGGAGTAGCCCCGATCAAGGATTAGCGAGCAGCGCTTTCATTACCCTACCCACCAATGCTATCAGGGAGTGGCCCTGACCAAGCATTAACGAGCAGCGTTTGAGGGTGTTGAAGAACAGAGTGTGAAGTATGCACTGTTGAAGTGTAGCCTCGACCAAGTGCAATGAGTGTAAAGTGAGTAAGATCAAATCATTTATTGCATTACCCGCCAATTCTATCGGGGAGTAGCCCCGATCAAGGATTAGCGAGCAGCGCTTTCATTACCCTACCCACCAATGCTATCAGGGAGTGGCCCTGACCAAGCATTAACGAGCAGCGTTTGAGGCTGGTGTAGAACAGTGTGAAGTATGCACTGTCGAAGTGTAGCCTCGACCAAGTGCAATGAGTGTGAAGTAAAGTGACAATTTTGTTTTTACTGCGTTCAATATTGGTTACCACTTCTGAATTGTAAGGTTATTCTTCTAAAGGACACTTATAATAAAATAGGAACACATAAATACCTTTAAGATCCTTTACTTTCACAGGACTTGGACACTGTCGTACATTTTACACGGTAGTTTCACTTTTCAAGTTACTGCGTCAACGGTTGGAGCAAGAATGAATCCGATTCTACCGTAACTCTCTACTTATATAGCTCTAGTGTTGCCAACAATCAAGTATTGCCAGTAAAATGAATAACTCATATTTGGAAAATAGCGTTAACGTTATCGTTAGAAATAGCAAAAACGCTAAAAAATAGCGTTATAAACGGCAAAACCTAACAATAGCAACTGAATAACGCATTTACACAGGTATTATCAAAATTTTATGAATGTACCACAACGCCAGTGCTGTAAATATAATAATAAAAAAATAACTTCATTTATCAAATATTTTTTGCAAAAATTTAGGCCTTGACTTCCCAGTATATTCAAAGATACTTATAATTAATATTAAACTTTGCTAGTTTGAGTTTTGTCTTGAAAAATTTATGCTGCTGACCTACTCAAAAACCTAAACTTAGTTAATAACAAATTTAGAAACTGACAAAATTTTGCGAACAATGATTCCTTTTTTTCGAAGTGGGTGACAAAGTCGCGACCGGATAGTAAAAAAATACGTCTTTTGTTAGTTCTCAGTAATAAAAAGCACGAAACATCACGGGAATCAGCAGTGATTTTTTGGGTTAACTTAATTTTTATAAGTTTGGCTTTTATTATAATGGTAGTGTTTGTAGTAATACTTTTAATTATTCAAGGTGTTTGGTAAAAGCCTTATAAAGCTGAATATGGTAGATAAGGACCATCAAACTGAACTATTTTTACTATGGGACCAACTCTGAAATCGCGAAAAAAAACGGGATCCCTTGTTTTCGCATAATGGTTTTATACCTAATTTGATTTGGCATAACGGATTTGGCATAATTTTATTTGTCATAATATTACTTTGGCATAACTGTTTTTTGGCATACTATTTATTTAAGCATAATAATCATTTAGACTAATTTGTTTTCGCATAATTTTATTAGGCATATTGTCTATTCGCCTAATATTATTTAGACATAAAAATCAAAAACAATAAAAATGAATATTTTTACGTAGGTAGGTACCTACTTATTTATATTCTTGCAAAAGGGCTGACCGAAATATCGTCGTATATAACACCTATCTTCAAAATACCGAAAATCTTAAATGTCGATATCCGATAGACCGTAACTTAATAGATCGATTATTAAATGACCGAAATCCTGAAAGTTAAAATGCCGATAGTTCAAAATCCCGAAAGTCTATTTAGGTCTATTAGGTGCGACGACGAGCGAGCGTAGCGAGCGAGGAGGAGGTTAAGTTTCATTGCGACCTACAACGCACGAGCCGAGCGAGCGAAGCGAGCGTGCCGCGGCAGCGGTCGGCGAAGTGCCAGAACCGACCTGCTGGCATGTAACCCTCAATTAACCTTCAGTTTTTTAAGCTTCGGGATTTAGTATTTTAGTTAAAATGTTCTTTCGTGATGTTAAACGTACAGCCAAACGACCGTTTGACCATTTGATTTTCGGTGTTTCGTCCATGGGTCTTGTAAAATTAGGTCTTTTCAACTTCGGCATTGTAAATACATACCCCTAACCATGCATGTGACAAACAATATTTATATTTATTTCAAGTGTAATTTTTTAGCAATAGCTTTAAAATGTGCAAGTTTCGAAGTGTATTCATTTTTATTGTTTATAAAAATATGCGTTAATAACATTATGCGTGTTTAAATTTATGCTAAAGATTATTATGCTTAAACATGATTATGCTTAAATTAGTTATGCCTAAAAAAATTATGCATAAGCTGTTATGACTAAGTAATATTATGCGTAAACATCATTCGGCGAAATCATATTATGCTATGACATATTATGCCTTAAAATTTTATGCAAATTCATAGGGCTGTTAGCTGTGTGGCATATAGCTGTTTCATACATTTTAATATTTTCGTTATTAATTCTTGTATAAAACAGCTGACATTTTTTTGCGATTTCAATGTTGGTCCCATAGTAAGAGTTGTTCAGTTTGATGGTCCCTATGTACCATATTCGGCTTTATAAGGCTTTTACCAAACACTTTGGATATAGAATTTTAATTTTACTATCTTTACAAATAGAACTTCATATTAATAGAAAAATATTCTTTGGTCATCTTAAATGGAGTAAGTACTTACTTTAATTAAGATCATATCATACAATTTTTTTTTTTCAAAATTCAAAAATAATTTATTCAGTCTAGGCTGTTACAAGCACTTGTGAATGTCATAGAAGCTACGCCATCGGTTCGCAAACCCTAAGCGGGAGACCTTGTAACGAGAAGAACCGGCAAGAAACTCGTCAAGGGCTGCTATTTTCTCCCTGTATATTTCATACAGAGTCGTCAACATTGAGAAATGAGCTCCACATTTAAAGTGAGGTCATTTTCCATCACAATAATTAACAAAAGTTTGCACACAATGGGTAGGTAGGTTGAAATTAAATACCTACTACATATCGGATACGTAATGAGAGCAAATAACTTTCAACTAGTTGAGAAATTACTCTGTCTGCTACTCGAAAGTGCACCTAAGTAGGCAAAATTAAAAAAAATACACATGTTACAAGACATAAAAAATGATAAAAAAAATGCAATTCTTACAATTCAATATGCGTTAAGATAGGTACTCAGAAGCACACCTATTCCCACTGGCAGCACCCGTTCACGAGCATGACGCATGGACCAGCCATCGCTTCGCTCAACCATATTTGAGGGAACGCAACGACCCGCCCCACACGACACCACCGCAGAAATGATTAAAGAGAGCATGACATACTTAGGCTACCCATCCTATGGCACCGAATTGAAAACTAATATCCAAAAGCTTTTCATAGGCCTTTACTTACAAAACTACTGAATATAGAAAGCAAAATGGTTGCAATTAAAAAAATGAGAAATCAAAACAAGGTTTAGTTATTAATTTAAATTTTGAGTAAGAAGTGCCATACCTACATATTGATAATATTAATCAGAAAAATAATATATATAAATATACGACGCCCTTAGTACAAGCAGACAGAAGCAGACCCATTCCCACTGGCAGCACCCGTTCACGAGCATGACGCATGAACCAGCCATCGCTTCGCTCAACCATATTTGAGGGAACGTAACGACCCGCCTCATACGACACCACCGCAGAAATGTTTAAAGTGAGCATGACATACTAAAGCTACTCGCAAATACTACAAATATAAATAGCTACTGGTATAGCTTCCGAAGAGCTTTCCGAATATAGTCCAATCAACGGGGCTTAAGCAACCCGATAAATTCTCCCGTCTATGAAATTTGGTATGTGATGAAGTTAGGTAATACAGATTACAGATGAACAATAATCCAATAAATTTTGTTACGAGAAGTTAGGTATTTTTACCTAAACATGAAAATCGCTTACATCTCTCTGTGAATATTTCCTCGGGCTAAAATACTTTGTGTATACGTACTTATGTATTAGTTAGAGTAAGTCTGTAAAGAAATCCAATAGTTTTGCGATTTCAGAGATACTCCAAATTTAAATTTTAATATTTTTTAATATATCTTCTGTTGAAGAATTTATTTGCTGATTATATTTTTTTAATTTATTTTTAAACCTTTAATATATAGCTTTGTTCAGTAAGCCAATAAATTTTCTTCTTTAATCATATTTTTTATTTTTTTGGTCTTAAAAGGTAATGAGATTGGATTCCTTTTCATACTTATTCTAACTAGTACATATGTACGTATTCAGAAATTATTTTAGCCTGAGGAAATATTCACAGAGAGATATTAGTGATTTTCATGTTTAGGTAAAAATACCTAACTTCATGTAACAAAATTTATTGGCTTATTGTTCATCTGTAATCTGTATTACCTAACTTCATCACATGCCAAATTTCATAGACGGAAGAATTATTCGGAAGTCGCCATACAACAAATATCCTCATTGATTGGACTAATACTTGAGATCGCCTTAAGAAGATTAACTATTTCTTAAGGCCTGTCAAGTGCAAACCCTTTCTGCGAAGGACATCCGAAACCAAACTAAATTGTTAACCTTTATTATTTCTGTATAGTGAGCAAAGACATTACGACATCATTTTCAAAGGTTTTTACTTCAAACAGAAAACCCTCATTTTCCTATTACAAACCAACTTAATTTTGTGGTTTAACGCATAGCACAGATAAGCCCCGCCCCTTTTGGTACGGAACTCTAATTATTTGCTCGTTTTTTTACTGGTATCGAGTGTTCTGATATTGATGAAATAATAAAATTAATAAAATACTAAATCCAATCAACACTAATGGCTCTGTAGAGCTGTGACATTTTTCAAAATGGCTGAAATATTATTATTCCCCATAATATCTCCGCCATTTTGTTAAATTCGAAAAACTGATTTGACCATAAAATTCCATATTATAGAACCAGCTCACAAAATTTCACCGAAATAGGTTGAGAATTATGCGACCTATAGAGGAAAAAAAAGCTTTTTAAAAAAAAAGCAAAACCTCCTCCAAAAATCTTAAAAAAAACAGCTGTATAAAAAGCAAGAAATAATGTTCAAATCGATTAATTAAAACACGTCTATTGAAGTCGGGTGGAGCTGAAAGTATTTTTTTTTACTTATTGTATTATTTATATTCTAAAAGCCCTTCCCGACTTCAATAGACGTGTTTTAATTAATCGATTTGAACATTATTTCTTGCTTTTTATAGAGCTGTTTTTTTAAGTTTTTTGAAGGAGGTTTTGCTTTTTTTAAAAAGCTTTTTTATTTTAAACTTTTTTGTGGTAGGTATGTAAGCGAATATTTTATAAAATAAAACGTTATAATGTTTCACATTTTTCAATGGTAGGTATACCCGAGTAACTCAATTTCCACAGGAGTTCCGTTGGGCCTTCGCAGTTCAACTCTAGTCCAGAACGTCCTTGACAATAGATAGGTCCTTAACTTATTTTTGATTGTCATAAACCTACCAATATTTCAATCACTGTACAGTTCCTATTTGATTTTGAGGAGTTCCCTCGTGTATCTTTAAAATTCAAAGTCCAATACCAATGAAATTAATATAATATCATTTTAAGGTGTTTTCTTTCAGAAAAAAAAAACAATCATCTAAATCGGTTCATAAACAAAAAAGTAATGGTTGAAAATCCGTTTGAATTCATATAAAATGGTAACGAAAACGACAGTATTTTCAAGATTACTCGAAACTACTGAACCGATTTCAAAATTTCAAAAAATGGGACCAACTTGGGTACAAATTTCATGTTATAACAATTGAATCATTTCAATCGGTTCAGCCGTCTTCGAGTAATCGGTGTAATTGTAGAATAAACAGGGGTTTGAAAATAATTTAAATTGCGATTTAGTTTAGACCATG
The DNA here is from genome assembly GCA_928269145.1 of Agriphila tristella. Taxonomy (NCBI): domain Eukaryota; kingdom Metazoa; phylum Arthropoda; class Insecta; order Lepidoptera; family Crambidae; genus Agriphila; species Agriphila tristella. Next base: position 50,474,071 of record OV743433.1, on the reverse strand, counting down.
CATATAGTCAATAGTCAAAACCAAAAATCACGCCCTAAATTTTTTTACCATAGTAAAAATATTTTTATTTTATTTTATTTAGTCAGGAAAACATACCGTGCATTTAGGGCGTGATTTTTCTGATTATGACATGGACTATCACATACCCCTGTTAGGACTAAAACACACAATTTCGTATACGAATTTGTAACGAAATTCGTAAAGAAACTGTGTTTGTGGTACTTAAACAAATTTAATTTATGATGCAAGTTACCCTGTACTTATATTTAATAGTTTCTTTCTTATCTAGGGTCAACATGCCTAAAATAAACATGTTTAAAAGAGATTATTCTATGAAGAGGGGATACGCCCTTTTTATAGGGTTGTCCAGAGTTTTCTTATAATATCCGTTAACTTGGTATATTTACTTACCGGAGGAAATAAAGGTGTCATATTTTATCATCGCTCAAGTTGTCCAGTCGGGTAAGCAAAGAAAGAATATTTTCACTTCACTATAACACTGTACTGTATCCTATTATAATATTTTAAATTCGAAAGACTGTATGTGTGTGTTTGTTTGATACCTCTTCACGCCTAAACGGCTGGACAGATTCGGATGAAACTTGATTTGTAGACAGTTTAGGCCCTAGACTAACATACAGACTACTTTTTATTCTGGTCAAAGGTTCCCTAGGGTCCACGCAGACGAAGTCGTGGGTGGCCACTAGTTTGTTATGTAACAAGAGACTTAATGAAATAACACACTTTTCAACGGGTACTAGTGCGGTTTTATTGCAAGTTCTTTGGTAATTAGTTAATATTTGGTTTGATTTTCATTTACCAAGGCAGCTGCAAAGGTGCAGAAACGTCGGGAAAGGATCATGCCGGATTCTGGGCCATGATGTGCATTAACCATACATATCTCATTGACTTTGACTTTGAAATGTCATATAATAGGAAAATTTCAAACAATTATAACTGTAAACAGCTCCTTGAGATTGAGATTTCTCTTTTCTCCCGCATTATATTTTAATGACATTCTTCCCACGCAATCAGTATAAAATTACTATAGTATTTTGGTAATTTCATCAAAGCGCATCATGGCCTAGCTTGTATAGAAAAATCGGCATAATCCTTTAAATCCAAACCAAATACCAACTAAAGAACTTTCAATAAAACTGCGCTAGTAATATTATCCGTTAAATTGTGTTTTATTTCATATCTATAGTGAGCGCCTATGCTTGAGATGTGATTAAACAATTAAGTTGTCTCTTTATCTTAGTAATAATTTAATGAAAAATAATTAACTTTGATATTATATTTTTCACTTTAAAATTATTTTTTATCCAACACGAGAAAAGCCGTTGGATACTGAAAAAATTGATACAGAAAAGTTTTCGCATTAATTAAGCTCTTCATTGTTTTTTTTTAAATGTATCGAGATTTTAATTTATTTTATAACTTTATATAACACATTGAAACATTTTAACCCTTGATAAAACAGTTGTCCCGCTTTACACTGTCAGGCACAAGCGTAATTATAATATTTAATTTCCAGCCATTTTCCAGAATTAATTAGATACATGAGAAAGTTTTGGAACATAATCTGCGTCCGACATTCCATGAAAACTAAAACGAAAAAGAGGATAACGTTGGTATTTCGAGAAAATTATACGAATTATAAAGTTCCAAAAAGTTATTTGTATTATAATGCGAACTAATAAAAATATTTGATCATGAAAGACAAGTTCATAGCGGTTTGGCTTGGCAACCCTAAAATGACGTCTTGCCTTCCCTTCGAGGGATGAAATCCCTATTCCCATTTTCTATTATTATTATTGCTGTCACCACATCCCATTTTCGATACCTTTGTCAATATAACGACAGCTTCGAGGAGTTGGAAACATTTTTTTGTAAATATAAACACGGTGATAACGCTACAAATGGCGGAAAGTTAACTTGTTATTTGTGATAATAATCTACTTTGTGGAGCGTTATTTACGTTATTATTTTCTGAACACTTTTCCTATGAGTTTTTGGTGTTAGCACTGTTGGAATGTAGAGAAAAATTGTGTTGAACTGAGTGAGATCTGAAGATTTCTATAACTTTTTAAAGTTTTCACCATTTCGTTTAGCGTTTAAACAACAAATGGCCCTTCGCCACTCCCGCTAGCGACTCGGTAGCATAATTGGTTAGTGCATTGGGCCGGAATCCTAAGGGTGCGGGTTCGAGTCCCGTCTGAGTTGCTACGGGTGAGTCGGTTTTTTCTAATATTTTTCAATTATATTAATAATCTTTACAAATGGCACATCACAAAAAACCCTGGTACTGTATCCCTGGATGCCTACCATCAACTATTATAAAGCGATTCAAAATAGGTGCGTTTCAGTTTAGGTTCCCAAACTGAATCGCTTTAATTCGTACCATGAGCTACTTAGAACTGAATCGCATTTGAATAGCTAAATATGAATGACTGAACGGTTTGTGTCTCTGGTTCACGTGAGAGTTTCGTCACGGTAAAGAAATGTATCAGTATTCTAACTCGGTATCTTTCTGGTTTTGTGATTGTACGTAATATTGAAGAATCCATATTATAGGGTTTACCTAACTACCTTCGCCGAGAATTTAATTTCTAAGCAATAAAATATCTAGGTTAACAAAACTACCTACAGGGGGGGGGGGAATGCGTAAAAACAGTTTCTCCGGTTAAAAAATAAAAAAAACTAATATAATAATAATTTAAAAAAAGTATCTTAATTTTATCTTCATTTTATTTTTTGGACTTTCCGGGTATTTAAAAATGTTTTGTCTGGATTTATTTGTTAATTAAATATAATATAAACAACACAATCTGCACTTTGCCATAATAATTACTTGTATTTCAATCAATAGTACGTAAATCTTTCGTTCGTCACTGCGGCGCATTCGCGACTGTTGTATACCGAGTGCAGACCAAACTCGAGGCGCATAGGTATGGCCATAGACTTAGAAAATTTTTGGCTATTATGGGTATGGCTCTCATTTCAACCGTTTGTGCTAAGTTAGAATACTGATACATTTCTTTACCGTGGTTTCGTAATTTTGCTAACCGCGCATTTTAAAGTTACGAAGTAAGATCTTATGGCGTAACGCAAGTAAACATTAATCATACCTAGGTATTTTGTTTATTGAAAATCATTTTGTTCTTACTTTAACACTCGCGTCTAAAGATCGAATTCTGTTTGGGAGCTTTAAATACTTTATTGTTATTTATGATAATTAATATGATATAATAGATATCTCACTGTTGTGTTATCGTTTTCGAAAAATTCGAAAGTTGTTTATTCATCGCACATCTAAAATAAATGTTATTACTAGAGAGTGCTTTAAAGGCAAAGATTTTCAAAAAATATATAAAGTTTTAACATAACTACCAACCTTAGAACAAATAACACTTTAACACATTGTCTGGGATTTCTAACACAGTTAATATCAATTTAAACACTAAAAATCACTCGTCACTAAAAACTTAAATCCTAAAAATTTGTTTAGTCTAAAGAATACAATTAACAATTCAGATTTTTGTCTAAAATAAGGAACTTTATTTGGATCGCTAATATTGACGTCTGAGCGGACCAGTGTAGGTGCAAATATGAGGTCATGGTACGAAAATTGAATGAATGATAAGGCTTAGCGAGTCAGTTTGGGTTATGGAGTAGCGCTGAATCGCGTGCTGCTGACGCCGCTGAAACTTGATCGCAATAAAGACGTCATGGTACAAATAAGCAAACCAGTTCAATTTAGGTCCTAAACTGAATCGCAATAATAGTTCATGGTAGGCCTCCTGGTGCTCGATAGAGCAATCGTCTATGAAATTTCATTTAGTTTTTCTGCGGTAGATAGTGTGTACAAATATTCCATACAAAATTAACTCTATAGAATTGTTTCACACTAGCTTTTTTTCGATAGTGATGTTCGCTCTACGGGTACTAGTGTCCGGAAAAATATCCTTATATAAAAAAAATGAAAAGAGTCAGTAACAAAATAGCTTTGTTGAATTTCCCATATTATAATGCCATTATACATTATGAGATTTATGAGATTATATTATAGTTATTTATTAAAACAGCAAATATTAACTGAAAATTGATCGACAAAACAAATCCCTTGTAATCCGACGAAAACTCAAAGGAATGGAGATTCCAGCCTGGTTAATTTGAAAAGGCTCGAAACGTTCGAACCCAGTTTATTCATAATGTTTAAAATTACAGAAGGATTAACAGACCATTATTGCATCCTTTCATTTTAATCTGAGATTAATTTTTAAAGGATTTAAGCTGTGAATTCGGATCTAAAGTACAACGGAAGATAAATAATAAAATGATCAAAGGTTTCTTTTGACGGAAGCAATCCTTATCTTTATCTTTTTTGTAAGTGAAGAGCTTTGATCATTAGACTGATTTTATTTTTAACTAGCGACCGCCTGCTTCGTCCGCGTGTACCCTAGGAATCCTTTGACCAAGATAAAAATAGCATTTATGTTAATTAAGTTCCTAATCTGTCTACCAACCAAATTTCATCCAAATCCTTTCAGCCGTTTAGGCGCAAACTGGTATTTATAATATTTACCTACTTAGAGGATTCTACTAAAAAAAAGGTTTCAAATTATCGAAAATAGGTCACAAAATTTCACGAGAATCGGTTGAGAAATACGAGAAAAGACGGACATAAAGCATTTTTGTTCAAGTCGAAACGGAAACGCTTCGCTCGCGCTTCGTGCTCGATCGGTCAATTAATCATGTAAAAAAGACGATAGTTGGAGGGAAAGCGTACCCAAAATATTGATGATGGCAAAAATAAGTAAAACTACATTCAATGATAAATTCAAAAAAAAAATAAGAAGATTAATTACGTACAACAGTTTTTGTTGAACTAAACTACCATTTTTTTATCATTCTTGGGTCTGCCTTTAATGTTACTTAGAAGAAATTGACCCTTATCATTGACCCTATCGATTGGTGTCATAAAAGTACAAGGGTTAGTTTTTCGGATTTTAGCCTATCCGAATTACGACTGAGACAAGCGATTTGTCAAAAATCTTTGATTTTAGTTTTACTTATTTAAAAAAAATAAAGGAATATTTTCTTTCAGTAAAAGCCGTCATCAGTGTTTAGGGTGCTTTCCCTCCAACTACCGTCTTCTATTTCCACCCTGTATATTCATACCTACGTGCTTCCCGTAAATTCGAATCGCCTAGCCTGAATTTAAATAAATAATTTAATAATAATAACTGTTTTCATTACGTACTTAATTATCTTCAGTTAAGTATAAACCTTTTCTGGTACCTAGATCTCTCAGATTTCTGAGGCCATTGTCTACGTTTTATGAGCTATTTATATCTTTTTAATAACATTAGACAAATTATGGGATAACGGTTTATTGATACTAAGCCATCAAAGCCTTTTTAGATAAAGGCTGGATATATTTTTAACGATACAAAGGTCATGTGAAACCCTTTTTGAAGATTATGATGGTTTAACAAGATATACCTTTGACAAAAATTTTACCTGAAAATAATAAAATAGGACCTAAATTGGTAATGATGTTTCGAAATTAATTTGAAATAATAAAATTAAGAAGCTAACAGTTGAAATCGACATTATTAGCTATAATACTGTGCACGTTTCTATAGTATGGACGTTTTGAAACAGTGGATATTTTGATACAAATGAAAATGAAAAATTCTTTATTCAAATAAGCTCACATATAAGCATATTTAAATCGTCAATTCTATAATAAGCATTTTTAATCTTTCATTACAAAATTACTGACAATAGAAAGTAGAAAGATTGCAATTAAAGAAATCAAAACAAGGTATTAGTTATGAATTTTATATATCTTGAGTAAGAAGGGCCATACTCAAGACAATATTAAATAGAAAAAATATATATACGACGCCCTTTTTACAAGCAGACAGAAGCAGACTCATTCCCACTGGCAGCACCCGTTCTCGAGCATGACGCATGAACCAGCCATCGTTTCGCTTAACCATTTGAGGCAACGTAACGACCTGCCGCACCATGACATACTAAAGCTGTCCTTATTACAATGAACTTCATGTCATTAAAATGAATTACAATTTACACACAATATAATTCAGATATAGACTAGAGTATTTTAAATTAGTAAACATTAAGTTTTATTTATTAAATGCAATAATTAAGCAGTTTATAAGTAGGTAATATTTTTTTTCTTTACGAGTATTAAAGCATTCGTGTGAAAGAGATGGTGTTATACACTACGACTACGTTTATTATCTGAGTCTCTTTCTTACAACTGAAGTAACACTTCTTTGATGATGAATAATTTCCGGTTGCCGTTACCGGACACTAAAAGCTATATCCGGTCACAGAATAGATATAAGTACTACCGATCCGGTGTTGCTACTTACAGAATTAGTTTATTTCTGATACTGAAAATAATCATTGTACCTACGGTGACAAATTAGGTGAATTAAAATTTGCATTTCTGGTATTATAAAATTTGCGTCATAGTCATTTTATATGTACTGTTTGCATGCCAGTATCTGGTGCATCACTTGAGCACAAGCCATTTTATTTTTACAACTTTTGTACTTGCAAAATAAAATGTTCTTATTCTTAAACACTGTGAAACTTTGTAACGTTGCATTCAATATCTAGGTGTGTTTGTTCAATTTGATAGATTTTTACAGACTACTAAGTTTTTATTGCTAAATTACTTTTATAATTCTTTTATCTTACGATGTCTATTCGGCTATGAATATTGTAGGTGTACACACACATATTAAGATTATTAATATAATTAAAAAAAATATTTATAATTAGATTAATAATCTTAATATAAAAATAGCATTGTGCATGCATAAAATCTATAAGTTTAAAAATATATAGCTTTTTCATCTTATTTGATTGTCTGGCATCTGTAAAGGTTTTGCATTCGAATGTCAAAGGTAATTCTTCACATTGATGAGATAACGCTGGCTTAAGGCCAAGCCACACAGCGGGCGTGACGGGGCACGACGGGGCGCGACGGGAGTTCACACTGCGGGCGTGATCACGCCTACGTTCCGCCACGCCGCCCTTCCGATCTGTATTCACGCTCGGCGCGACGGCGGCGTGGCGTGACGGGACGTGACACGTCGCGCCACGCCGGCCTGTGTGACGTCGTCCATAGTATCTAGTACATTACAACTTCTCAGCGTCGCGTCGCAGTCCCGTCCCGTCACGCCACGCCCGCTGTGTGGCTTGGCCTTTACAGCGGAAACGTAAAAAGTAGTAGAAAATTTCGCCACTCCCGCTAGCGACTCGGTAGCATAATAGGGAATATGCATAAGTCACCGATTTTGATGAATTTGAGCTTGATCGCTGCGGACACTTATAAAAACATGATGGAACAGGAAAAAAAATAAAAAAATGTATAATCCTAGTTTTATCACACGATGAAATCAGGGGAAAATAACGATATTTTTTTTTTCATTTTCGGATATAATACACTTTACAGTCAGATAGAATATCGAATAAGAAACAATATTTTGTATGACACATATGTACTTAAACGCAAAATTTAGGGAGATAATTGAAGATTATTGGCTAACTCCATATTAAACGCGCCGAAACACTCCTGAAACGTGATGTGTGACGTCACCGTTTTGTATGGAGCGTTTTCGGCGGGTGCTGCTGCGCGCTAACTTCAAGTAACTATATCACGAGAAAAAAATGCAAGAGAAAAGTTTTAATATTACAGTTAACTTTCTCACGCATTATACTTTTGATTAAGATTAAAAAAAAAATTGATGCATATTCCCTATTGGTTAATTGCATTGGGCCGGAATCCTAAGGGTGCTGGTTCGAGTCCCGTCTGCGCTGCTACGGGTGAGTCGATTTTTCTAATATTTTTTCAATTATACTTATAATCTTACTATAAAAATAGCATTGTGAATGCATAAAATCTAAGTTTAAAAATGTACACATACATTTTAATTAAGAGAGTGTGCACACAATGAAACAATGCTGTTCTTCCACGTCTTAGAGCAATGTGGGCTTTCCGTACCGGACGTAGTCAAACTGGGTTGTCAAACTGATTTGTCCTGGAATATTTTTTCCAGGTGGTCAACCTTTTCAGAATATGGACTCTTTTTACAAATGTCAAAGCGATTACAGTACAGTACAATGTGCGTGTGCACGCCTAACAACATTCATAGCCAATGGGACTTTGTGAGATAGAACAACTAAACTCGATAACAAATAATCAAGGTGATCCTAGTTTTTAACCGACTTCCAAAAAGGAGGAGGTTCTCTGTTCAGCTGTATGTGTGTTTTTTTATGTATGTCCACCGATTACTCGAAGACGGCTGAGCGGATTGAAATAATTCAAACGTTATTAGATCAGGTTTGTTCCTAAGTTGGTCCTTATTTTTTAAATTTTGAAATCAGTTCAGTATTTTTCAGGAAAACCTGAAAATACTGTCCTTTTTGTTACCATTTTAGGAACTTATACGGATGATCGACCATATCTTCTTTGTCTATGTACCGATTTAGATGATTCTTTTTTTGTTTGAAAGAAGATACTTTAGTGATGATATCATTTTGATTTCATTGTTATTGGACCTTAGATTTTTAAGATACACAAGCGAACTCCTCAAAATAAAATAGAAACTGTATAGTGATTGAAATGTTGCTAGGATTATGACAATCTTAAACAAATTAGGTATCTAACTATGGTCAAGGACGTTTTGGACTAGACTTGAACTGCGAAGGAACAACTTAACTCCTAGCACGAACAGTGGAAATTGAGTATTTAGTGGTATTATACCACGGAAAAGTATGAAATATAAAAAAATACATAACATCATCGCTTACATTTACATAATATACCTACATTACCCATAAAAAGGTAAAACTACCTAATACAGAAGGTACTTACACTAAAAGAAAAAAAGGAAAAATTGTTTTAACAAAAAACCAACTTCAAAAAACCTGAAAATAAAAACAAAATTAGCTTCAAAATTAAACGGGTTTTTTTGTTTTTAACAATTTTTATAAAACTACAAACTAGAAAAACATCACGGAATGTTCCCCATAATTTTTCGATTGTCGTCCAGAGTTGATCTCGGTATGGCGGAAAAACTATTTTCCATCGTTCCCAAACTTCCACAGCAGTTGTGGACCCCAAAAGTTTGATAATTTTCCTCTGATTGGGGTTGTTAAATACAGAAACGGTTCAGCGATTGGCGTAGTTATTTCCTACGAGCTTGCGAGTTGCGAAGTGGATGATTGAAATCCCGCTTATTTGTGAAACATCCAATAAGCTTCCTAGAAATTTATAATCGAGAAGTTTGTATATTACTTTTGGTTTAATCGGTTTTCTTGTCGGTTTTAATTTAATTTCTATTTTTGGTGCGGAATTCGTAAGATGCGAAAGAGTCGCGTTTGCCGATTTCAAAGACATACTATCAGTAAACTATACTGCTACGAGAGCTTAATTATATAAACAACATTAGTTAGTTACTAAAATAAGAAAGGCCCTACTGCGAATAGTTTATTAAAATAGTCCATGAAAAATCTGCTAGCGGCCATTTTTTGCACAAATTTTTTGCTAAGTTATACCTATACACTAGGCACTGTCGTTATAACTTGTATTTTACAATATCTAGGCAACATAATTTAAGCATAGGTCTTTTTCCTACTCGAGATGGTGTATTTTTATTGGAATGAAGTTTTCTAAATTGACCCAGCCGGGGATGGGACTCGGGACCTCAGAGATGGAGACACTACAAGCACTGTATGAGTTACTCTGCCACGGAGGTTGTCCACGAGTATGGGATATTTCAAGTAAGTGATCTTCTTAATGATGGTTTTTAAGCAGTCCTCCTGACCAATAATCGTCCCGATCGAGTAAACTTCAAAAACCTAACACGTCTTCCCACGTGTTAACACGGACGCTGATGCAAATCCGACGTACCATGACATGGGTGGCGTAGGCCCAGTTTGTTTGCACCTTTGGTTAATTAAGATGTTATTTTAGCATTCTTTAGTTTTGATTTGTTGTTTTGTTGGGTTTCCCGATGTGGTCACGGGACAATGAACATTTATACTCACAGGGAGTCACGGGACGACTGTTCAAAAACCTGTTATTTTGGTACATTGAAAACGGTTTCCATGGTTTCCATAGTACCGTTTTGACGTTTATTCGATTCTAATAATCTCGATATTCTCGATCGCGTCAGGAGTAACCCCCCAGATCCTCTTTAACTAAAATCCCAGAATAAATAATAGTACAAGTCTAGTAAGTAGTAAAAGTTGTTCAGTGTAAAGTAAATAAAGACATACCTACCAATAGAGAAGTAGTTCAATGTTTGCTTGGAGCCGCCTTAACTCTCAGATCGACTTCACTTTATAGTCAACCGCAGTAAATAAACCTCTTGGAGTTGTGTTTCTATCGATGTTTGCATCTGAAGGCTCGCTCTCAACGCGTAATTGCTTGAGGTTGTGAAAAGGCTTTTATTCCAGCGAAATAAGAGTAGAAACATAAGTTTCAGGCTGGTTCTAGCTCAAGTACGTTCGTAGTTCAAGAACGTACATTTGTCGTCTTCTTTCAAGAAAGTATTTAATATATTTTTACCGAGCGAGCGCGAAGCATCTCTGCTTCAGCACGCTTCATCTTGGGCAAACATACTTTCGTTTGTCCGGTGGATGTCAGTCTGTCAGCCTCTACAGGGTCGTATTTCTCAACCGATTCTCGTATATATAGATTTTTTTCGTCAAACCAATTTTTTTAAATTTTCAAAATGGATAAATGATTAAAAATGTAACAAAACTTTTTGTTTTGTGCAACATACAATTTGAGCCATTTTTAACGCGAGGTCTACAGCTGACAAAGCCACTAGTGTAAACAAATAATATCTCTACTAATTTTTTTTTCATTTATGAATATTTTTCTACACTTTTAACTGATTTAAGCACATTAACGGCACGGTAACATAATACATTAATAGTATAGTAATTATTGTATATTTATGTAAGCTTCTACTTTGGATTTTATTTATTTACGCAACGTAATTTAAACACGTTTGTTTTTATAGAGCGTCCGGTGTGCTTCCGGAGACACTCGAGATATAAAATTTTAAGCAGCCCATTAGGAGGGTGCTTTGCAAAGGTTGCTTACTTGCAAAATCATTAATCCGCCTAATCGAGCCTACTACGAAAAACGAGCTGAGCTTGGGGAGCTCGGTGGCGCAGTGGTTTAGCACCTGGCCCTGCGATTGCGATGGTAATCAACTTTCGCAATGGTCGGTCATGGGATGGGTGACCAAAAATGTATTAAGTATCTCAAAATCTTCCATGCTTTGGAAGGTACGGCCATAACACCCACCTTCCGCATTGGGCCGGCGTGGTGCTACACCGTGCCGGGGTTTGAACCGAGTCGCAGCTGTAGCACGATCACTCGTTGTCTGCGAGCGTCGTCGTTGCTCGGTGTAGTGTGAGTGTGTCCAAACAAAATACGTGCGATAGGTTGACTGTGCTATGGCCGAGACCCGACTCTGTCGCACCCGGCATGGTGTAACGTGAGTCATCTAAAAAACAGTAAACTCTGAATGTTTGTACGCGAATCACTCAAAAACCGATGAATGGATTTTGATGGGATTTTCACAGTTTGTTAGCTTGAGGTCCAACTTAAATCAGTGGGTGGACGGGTCATAAAGGAATTTAAGCTATGTTTCATCTAATTCGGGTGGGCAGAACTTGGAAAACAGCTTGAACTCTACGTAATACTAGCGTTCATACACTCATTTAAACTGGACGCCAAAAGGGATACCTATCGGGGGCCCTACCGCCTAACTCAAAGCGATAGCCAAAGCGATAGCTAGACTATATCCGTCCTTTTCATAATAATATCATAACACGATGACAAGGACGAACAGTGCACTGACGTCATAAACCAAAGCCAGAGTCAAAGCGAGAAAGGCGGTAGGCCTGCTGGCGGTTTTTCTATGTTTACGCGGATGAAGTTGCTGGCGGAGGCTAGTATGAAATTTATAAAAAAAATTAATGGGTTTGCAAGCCAATATTTTCAATACACAATCCAGCCCCAAAAAGTAAACAATGATTTTCCAGCGACCTGTCACTACATACTGTCTGCTACAAGACGTATCGATTACACTCTTATACGTTCTGTCGATACGCCCTAATTTATACGAGCCCGGGGACCGATTTGATCAGCACACTGCGCAAACACCCCGACAGGTTCCAGACAGATGCAAACACAGTGATGGTTAGGTACAGACGAGAATTAACGATTAATTTTCGTTATTATTCTTAGTATTAAGTCTTTGGTTGTCTAATGTGCTTTTAGTGCGTGTCAAAATATCTACAATGTTTATGCTAACAATATTGTTCATTAAAACACAATAGTTGAGTTAGTCATACTAGCTTCATAACAAAATTAAGAAGGAACTCTTTAGTTTTACTAAATACAATACGACGATATTTACCTACGTACGTACGTACCCATATACAAGGTGTTTTTTTTAATTTGTAAGAAAGTTAATACAAAACCTCTCGTGGGGTTGATCAGACTATCAAACTGAACAACTTTTATTATGGGACCAACCTCGAAATCACGAAAAAAAATCAGCTGTACCATACAAAAGTACAATCCTACTCCATCGAAATGTATCGATGTCAAGGTTGGTCCCATTATGAAAGTTGTTCAGTTTGATGGTCTGATCAACCCAACTAAGGATCAACCCCACCAACGAGAGGTTTTGTATAAACTAAAAATCACCTTGTATACGTACTCTTTAGTTTTACTAAATACAATATATCGACGATACATACGTACTCTTTAGTTTTACTAAATACAATATCGACAATCTGGGGGCACGGCAGTGCCCCCGCCAAGACGAGCAAGCGAAGCTCAAGGGCACTACCTACCTTTTCTCGAAGTACTTTGTCGTTTTTTGAATACAGTATTTGGTAAAACTAAAGAGTACATACTTAATTTTGTTATGAAGTTAGTATGACTAACTCAACTATTGTGTTTTTATAAACAATATTGTTAGCAAAACGTAGTTATGTTACCTACTCAAATATTATTATCATTCACTTTAAAAAAAATCTATTCCGTTTGATAATGTCATTTTCAAAATTTTAATGTCTTCAAACTATCTACTGTCTCATCAAAGCACAACTACATAATACCTATAACACTGAATCTATCGAACACATCCAATCTCCGTTAAAATGGGTCGTCTATTTTTACGACTAAATACAACAATGTCAATAAAACAAGGATGAGCAGTCAGCAGTTTCCGAAAGTCCCGTAAGAACTATTTTGTACTGATTAAAAACTGAATAGACTGTAAAACTTTAGGGTTACACAAACGATTTTTCGTTTTTTTAGAATAAAGGTTAGGTAAATGTACAACGTAGGTACCTCCTACACGTTTGCCAGTGGTGGGAAAATAAAAAAAAAGGTTATTGATTACTTGTATTGTAAGTTAGACTTCACTATAAAAAGGTTATTTTTAGTTAATACAAAACCTCTCGTGGGGTTGATCAGACCATCAAACTGAACAACTTTAATTAAAGGACCAACCTTGAAATCGCGAAAAAAAAATCTGCTGTCTCATACATTTCGATGGAGTAGGATTGTACTTTTGTTTGTAACAGCTGATATTTTTTTTCGTGATTTTGAGGTTGGTCCCCATGATGAAAGTTGTTAATTTTGATGGACTGATCAACCCCACGAGAGGTAACCTTGTACAACAACTGTTATTTCTAAATCTAAGTTAAAAACATCAATTATAGAAAAAAAAGGAAGGAACAACTATTTTTGAAAGTCTGCAGAAAGTTAAAGCAATTAATTTTATTTATTTTTTAAACCCAAGATAAAGATTCACTATTTTAACTATTTCTAATAAATGTTTGAGCATTTCATTTATGAGACTGTAATTTGACCTTTGCCCAAATCTAAATGGATTAAAACAAACAATCGCCTTAATTTACATTATTTATAAAGCAAAATTGCTTGAAGATGGTTTTACATTAGTATTCAATTATAATTTCTCAAGCTCATCGTTGAAAGGAGTCCGCAGTGTTTGCAAAATTAACAAGTATCTTGGCAAAGGTTTTAATAATATATTTATGTTGAACTTGCAATTGAACTATTAACGTTATTTGAATAAATTATTGGATATTGGAACTGGTAATGAACTTATCAAATAGATTGTTCGTGATAATATATTTTATCAATCTTTTTTAGCATGTTGTTTTATATTTTAATTGATAAATGTTGTTTTTCCAGCAGACTTGGTGACTAAAATGAAAATTGATTACTTATAATAAACATTATTTTTAATACTATTTATTAGACAATGTAATCACAAGTTCACAACTGAGACCACAAAAAAATTTTATACGTCGATTTATTAAGTATCATACCTTTATTATAACATATTTATTATAATAAATAAATGTATGATGCTCCAAACATAAAAATACATAATTATTTCGATACATAAAAACATACTTTTCTTTTCAATTTTGAGCTTTTTAGAAATAAAATTCATTTTGCGAATTCCAGCGCGTATATTATTAATTCAGGTGTTATTACATATATAGGCGCTGTAATCCGTAAACAGTGTTTTATTTCTAGCTGGAGAACAACTTCTTTTTTTATTCTAAGAGCCCCACCCGAATTCATTAGACGTGTTTTATTACAGTGTTATGCGTAGGTATCTACTTATTTGAAATTTATTTCAAGCTTTTTAGAAGTTTTTAATTTTGAAGCTTTTTTTGTTTTTATTTTCAGGATTTTAGAAGTCGGTTTTTTTTTAAACAATTTTTTGATTTTATTCTGTTTAGTGTAATCGAAACTGTACTATACAGTTTATATTTGATTTTGAGGAGTTCCCTTATGTTGTCTTTGAAATCCAAAGTCCAATAACAATGAAATCAAAATGGTATCAACTCTAAAGTAACCTCTTTCAAACAAAAAAAGAATCATCTAAATCGGTATATAAACAAAGAAGATATGGTCGATCATCCGTATAAGTTCACAAAATGGTAACGAAAACGACAGAATTTCCAGGTTTTCCTGAAAAGTACTGAACCGATTTCAAAATAAAAAAAATTGGACCAACTTGGGATCAAACCTGATCTAATAACGTTTGAATCATTTCAATCGGTTCAGCCGTCTTCGAGCAATCGGTGTTATCTAACAAAAATAGCTTCAAAAATAAATGGCTCTAAAAAGCTAGAAATAAAATATTCAAATCCGCATAATTACTAACTCGAAAGTTTGTACGCATATCTAATATTGAACGTCTTATGAAGTCAGGTGGGGTTTTAAACCCATGCTTGAAGTTAAGATAAAAAAAAATGCGCACCTGTGAGTATTGAATAATTCGGATGATCATCTATGGTCTTCATCATCAGTTCCACTTCACCAAAATTGTACTTTCCGAAAGCAAATACATAAGTTACTTAAGAAAATACCAAAATCACCTCCAGAACCTAATCATCAGATCCTGACCTCATGACAATGAGACCAACTTGGAAGTATAAATACTTTTTCAAATCGGTCCACCCGTCTTCAAGTAATCGAGTAAATAACATACATAAAAAAATATTAAAAAAAAAACAATCATTCCGACGAACTGAGAAACTCCTCTTTTTCTTGAAGTTGGTTAAAAACCGTACAGGCAAAAGACTTAGAAGTATTTTTTTTAACTTTTATTTCGTTTAATTAAATTATTATCATTCATATTATTGGTTTTAGAGTCGCATAAAGTCCATTTCCACTACCGTAACAAAACGTCCACAGTCTCAGAATGGTAACTTTAAAGGATTATGCCGATTTTACCATACAAGCTAGGCCATGATGCGCTTTGATGAAATCACTAAAATACTATAGTAGGTAATTTGATAGTGATTGCGTGGGAAGAATATCATTAAAATATAATGCGGGAAAAAAGAGAAATCTCAAGGAGCCGTTTGGGGTTATAATTGTTTGAGATTTTCCTATTATATGACATTTTGTTATCTACCCCTTTTTGACATGACATGAGTCTGTTACAGATATGTATGGTTAATGCGCATCATGGCCCAGAATGCGGCATAATCCTTTCCTGTTATCAAAATGCACTTCACCAAATTGATTGAAGAAGCGCTCATGGCGGAACTTGACAGGCTGATCGTACTCGGTCACGTTTGTTAAGCAACGCTCAGTCCGGCTAGGTGTCGGATGGGTGACCGTTAAGTGGCATTACAACTGAGCGCTTCCGTGCTTCGGAGGGCACGTCAAACCGTCGGTCTCGGCTATTGTCATCTGATAACAGTCGTTAAGCCAAGTTAGAGGCCTTACAGGCGGCTTGATAAACTCTAACACCAGAGGTGGCCACTATTCCTCATTCGATAAGAAAGAAGAAAGAAGACCAAATTGATCCTTTTATTATAATGTCCACTGTATCAAAACGTAAACAGCACACAGTATCGAAATGTCCACAGTACCTACTGAAATGTTCACCCACACATCTTTGTATATTTTAATTAGAGTAATAATGGTACAAACTACGATGATGGTATTATGCTATTACACACTGAAAATCTTGATAAGGTAGATTTCTTTTCCTATTTGGATGTATTCCAATTTTCTAAAAAGGGGTTCTTGACACGTCGAGTCATCTTTGTGACACTGCTTTACTTCATTTTCATTTCACTTCGCTAATGGACGGCACCTTAGTTAAAAAGAATCCTTTTTTCGTCCATTTTGGGTAAAATTTGTAATTAATTTCGCTAATAATAACTTGTACCTATCTAATTAATTAAAACGCCCGGGTTATATGAAAACGACCCAAATGTTTACTTTTATCATACCTTTGGTTATCATATAAAATGGATACACTTTAGAGGCAATGCTATATAAGGGTCATGCTTCTCCCAAACATAAACCATATGGAATATATTTATACGTAAATTCACAGTAAAGACAGACATTATTATAATTTATGTAGGTAGGATTTAAAGTAAACTAAAAACATAACACATGGATCTTGCACATTCGTATAATAACTCAACCATTTTCTAAAAAAATGTGTAAGAATGTATTATGTTTTTCGCATATTACTACTACCCTTCGAGCAACAAAAGGCTTCGTTTGTCACGAAGGGAGAAGCCTTAGCGATATTTTTCTATTCAAATTATTCTGGCATTTTTTGCGGGGGGGGGGAAAATGCACACAAGTGCAGTTCCGCATACCCACATACAAAAACTACACTGTAATGACGACACTCACACATAAAAAATAAAACAAAACAGCAAAAATTTGTGTACGGATGAGTCACACATCAAAATATGACACGTTTTTGACATAAAGGGCTGGGCTCAACTGTCGATGCAGCAATATCGATACGGAAAAAGGAATAAAGGTTACAAACTCAATCATTTTACGATGGGGTGAATAACAACAAAGAGGTCATTTTTATACGCTCGAGCTTTATACAAAAAGCTCGAGAGTGTAGGTGATTGGGTTGGGACTAATGTGTACCCAGGGAAGTTGGGCTCAGGCTGCTGACACTGAACATCGCTCCATGACAGTACTGCCATCTGCACACCCAACAATTTGAATTTACAACAATCGGTGATCGCTCCCCGTCTTAACGTTGATCACAGTTACATCATTGAATAATTGCTTTTTTACCATCGCCTCTCTAAAAAGTGCGTTTAATTCAACCATAAGAGTGAATAATAAGCGATATCTGTCGCGCTCACATCATGCAAAAATCTCGCAAATGAATTTGGCGCAGAATCAGGGCCAGATTGACCAACACTTTATCGACAAACATTATTTAACGGTAACATCACTAAGTTGCCCATCGGCGCGAACTCGGATTTATCTAGCGACAGATCTGAAATTTGTACGGACGAGCCATGGACTAGCAGACCCGATGTCACTGAACAAATTTGACAACTAATCAAGAATAAAATATACGAATTTAATGTTTAAATGTAAACAAATAGCAATAATACGATAAAAAATTACTTTTATGTGAAATGTAAAACCATCTTTTTGTATACTTGATGTTCAAGATCTCTTTTAACAGCAAAAAACTCATCAATTCGACATTTTAAACAGAGCAGCGTTCACATGCGCGACTGGACTCGGTCTAGAAAGAAATCCGGGCGCAACTGGTTTTACTAACGCGTATGCCCATTTGGGCTTGTACTTCGGCAGAGGGGAAACGCTTCGTATGGCTTCTCTTTCTGTAGAAGCCCGTCTTACTCTAAGCTACTACCATTAGTACTAGCGACCAGGGCCTGCAGTCTCGACATAGATAGCGATCGTAAAATTAACGAATTCGGTCGATATGTCATTTTAACAACTTATTTTCGATTTTTGGTAGTCTCTACAATCATAGCTACCGATAATTTTCGGTACCGTATCGATTACCACAGAGGAAAAAATCACTACGTGTCGGTACTCTCATTTTGACACTCAACCATTGACACATATTTTATATTATATTAGATTTAATATATGCTGTGGCACTGGGTTCTGTCTAGTCAGTGTTACAAGTAATAGTAATTTAATGTCCACCATTGCCCGGCCAACACATACAATTTATATTGCATTGTTGCAATATGGCTGCAATTGGTGTCAATAGTATGGCCAACGATGCAGAATCCCAAATTTACATGAAAATGTTTTGACTTACCAAAAATATGTGGCTATAATTGCCGGGCCATACTTAAAATATTGCTTTAGTGGTATTGCTAGCAAAATTGCCGCCTGCCGGCCACAGGAAAACCGCTAAAAATTGCCGGAAAATACTAAGAAACATCTTCACAATATTTATAATTAGTTTATTTTATACCTATCTCTCTAAAGAAGGAATGTTATAATTATTAACTTATGATGAATAAAGACAAAAAAATAAAATACTTATATTTTTTGTAATTTTTTGTTAAACACGGGTAGTTTTTAAGTACCAACCTACTTACATCTAAAAAAGTTAAATGGGCGTATCTCTTTTCCCTTTACTAATCAAGTATCTACCTATGTGCAGTGAAAAGTTTTAATCCTTATCCTTATACTTATTCCTTATATTCCTTACTCTTTATTCCTTATATAATATTTATATTATTAAAATGTAAATAAGGCGTAAATAATTATTTTATTATGTTGTTTGAGTTTTTGCCAGTTAGTCAAAAAGTGTTTTTTTTTTGTTTTTATAGGTATTTAAGTTAATATAATGTATAATAAACTATAACTTCAAAGAAAGTTGATGATATTTGCTATAAAACGTTTTTTATTTTACAACTCGTAACTTTTATAGAAGAGAAATTGCAATTTGAATAAGTTTTGAACGTCGGTGTAAGACAGTTGCATTTTCGCATATTTTTTAAATTTCCCTAAATCGAAGGGACAGTAATTCAATGGCCACACAATGATAGCAATAGCGGGGAAAATCGCTTGCCGTAACGATCTATAAGGCAAATGCAAGTCTCTACTATTACGTTATCGCACAAAATCGTAAAAATTTTAGTCGATAAGTTACCGAAAATTTTAAGTAATTGTGTGGTCATTGAATTGCCCTCCCTTTGATGAAGGGAAATTTAAATATTATGCTTATTAAAAAGCAACTACTTTATTTACCCAAAAATAAAAATAAACATCTCTTATTATATTTTCTTAATTTATCATCTGATATAAAATTCCTTCTTTTATAATTACATGAATAACCACTAAAAATATGTATCTGAACTTGTGGACATTACTATAATTTTACTTGTAACACTGTCACAGCCAACGGTTATGGCGTTGTCATGCCAACAGTCATATGTCAATGAAATCTGTGTTTACTTACGATTGATAACTAAAACTGTCAAGTGTATGGTGTTGATTTTTTAATAAATAAATTCATTAAAGAATAAAAAATCTCTATAATAGTGGCTTCAACTCAAAGGAGTAATAATTATTCGGTTTCGGGTTCGGTCCACTAGCCAGACGCAAGCTAAGCTGCTGTCTGCTGTGAGGAATATGCTGTAAGTACAAATACTTTTCTTTGAGTTTTCTTTGGATCTTTCAATATTTAATTATGTTTGTTATACCTTCTATACCAATGCATTTATGTTTAGTTTTACATAATATAGTATTGAGGTCAAAAATGTATTTTAAAATCTGCTCAACACGCGTCACACGGGTTTGGATGCTTGTGATTTCTTTGTTGTTTTCGATCTTTCATAGTCACATGTGATTTAGTTATTTACTTTTATGATCAATGCAATGAATTTGCTGATGTCCACTACTTACTTAAGTATTTAATTAATATCTGTCTCAATATTTTAATTTAAGAATCAAATTTTTCTAATTTATATTTTTTATTTCAGAGATTTAATCAAAGAATTCAAAGGCTCCCATGAGAAATGAGGCTACGGAGACTGAGGCATCAATGGCGTTTGGCCCCTGCATGAACTAACCAGTATATCAGTGATGGCGTGGCATACAAGCGATTTTCAGCTCACTGGTAAAGCGGAAGTATTGTCGATAGTATCTATCCATGAAATAAAAGGATATGTTGTTAACAATAATAAATACCTCAAGTTATTTGATTGTACTCTTTTATTTGACTAAACTAGCTTAAATAATTGCAATTAGTGTCCAGTGTAGATACTCATAAAGTTGGATACGAGCATTTACACTGTGCAACTGATGATCGTCCAGGCAGTAGTGTGTGATCTGTGAGGAATTCCGTCATCCTCCAAATCAACCGGATTTCGGTTATAGCGTCAGTTCTTCCCCATCTTCGACGCCACACCATAATTTTCTTGACACTCGATAATAAGCGAATGCCATGCCAATTTGCTGCTGATGATGATGAACGAAGAGCGGTTAGTATCTAAAACAAACAGTAAAAAATAGAAAAACATGTAGTACATAAAAAAAATCCAAATGTAATTTTAATTTAAAATAAGATGATGATGGTAAATTGCAAATTCTTACTGGGTAATATCATAAATGCGAAAGTCCGTTTGTTTGTTTGTTTATACGCCTTCACGTCTTAATTACTGAACCGATCATCATGAAAGTTTACATACACGTTGTCAGGGGTACAAGGAAAGACATAAGGAAGGTACTTATACCTTTTATTCCGAAAAAAACTATTGTTCAGAGAAATAAATGACCACGCAGACAAAGTTGCGGGTGGTTGCTAATATATTTTATTAATTTTAGCTCAAACAAAATAAAGATTTTACATTTCGAGTTTAAAATAATTACAGTTAGGTACCTACTCACTTGCGATTGTATAAGTAGAGAATCCCCAAGGCCGCTGTCTTTAAAAATAAGACCATATGGCCGCAACTCTTCGACGAGCTCAGCTCCATCAGCTCAGTGAACATCTTCTTAGCCACCCTATAATGTCATCCTTTTAATGGGTTTGTTTTGATTATTGCGTCTATTCCTCGCCACGCTTCGACGCCTCACCATTTTAGCTCGATGCTTGAGAGCAACTAAATAATAATAATAATAATAATCTTTATTATTAACAACATTAACATAACATAAATAAAGCAAAGAATGAGTTACAAAAGTTTCATAAAATGTTAACATTGTATCGTGAAACGCATCGTAGCTAAAAATTAAATGATTTCTACACTAGGCTAGGCCTGTATTGTAGATAATCTTTTACACATTGGTTATCAGAATAAACATTATAAATGCGACTTTTATTACCATGTTAAATGAATCAAAAATATAATTTAAAAACTAAGATCAAGTTGAGTTTGCTTAAATTTAATTTAATTTTTTAATAGACGTAAAAATAAAAATAAAATGGACGTTTTGTGTGTAAGTGAATGTGTGTGTGATAGTGTGAGTAAAAGTGTGTGAGTGTGTTAGTATTGTGTGTGAGTGCTAGGTGTCACCTACTTGAAAATTGTGATTATCTTACATAGTTACTCTTAGTAAGTTTTCTAGTTCGTCATAGGTACGTGAACCAATCCACTTTGCCATTTTCCCTCTTATTTCGAGTGGAGAACAGCTCTTGATGTTGCAATGTAGCTGAATCTTATTATAAATATAGGGATGGAGGAAGTTACTGTACTTTTTAGAATGTTTAAATTTGATTGACGGTAAGGGAATATTAAAAATGCGTTTTTTCAACATACTGTCATAGTCAGCCGATTTCAACATCTCAAGATGGGTACGCACTACCACTTTATGCACGAAAAGACCACGAACTGAGAGGATTTCACTTTCTTTGTATAGATCATAGGTAGGATATCTAAAAGGTTTCTATATCTAAAAAAATAACTTTAAGTACCGACCGTTGAGCTCTTTCTAGTGTGAGCATGTTGCTAGTGGTTGCACCGCCCCAAGTTACAATGCAATAGGAAATTACGGACTGACAAATGGCAGTATAGACCAGTTTTAATAAGTTAACGTTTGCTACCCTACGCAGATTTTTGAAAATGTAGATAAGTTTACGAACTCTGGCCGATGTTGAATCAATATGAGCTTTGAAGGAGAGTTTTTCGTCTACGAACAAGCCAAGGTACTTTGTAGTATGAGATCTTGTAATACTGTCACAACTGCAATCTTGTTGGGAATGTCTATTTAATGAGCAGGCATGAACCCTCAGCCTGTCAATAGATGGAGAGGATGCAGAGGTTTTGTGAAAACAGAGGAATTTGGTTTTCTGAACGTTAAGCGTTAACAAATTTTTTTGCAACCACGTATTTACAACTCTTAACCCTTCCTCTACTCGCACAGCCACCTCAGCCCAGGTGTTATCGTGGAAAATTATTGCTGTGTCATCAGCAGATAACTTCAGCATTCTCCATAAAGGCGGTAGTTATGTCATTAATATAAAGGATAAAAAGGGTTGGGCCCAGAATGCTACCCTGTGGCACACCATATTCCACAGGTTCCGAAGTACTTTTGTGTCCCTCAATTTTGACACACTGCGAGCGACCAGTCAAGTAACTCCGGAACCATTTCAGAACAACCCCACGTATTCCCATTCCTTCCAGTTTTCGAATAAGGATTGGCGTCGAAACTGTGTCAAACGCCTTTGCGAGGTCGAGGAACACACCCACACAGGCTCTCTTTTTATCAAGGTTGTTTGAAATTAAATTAGTTAGAAGTGATACCGCATCCTCCGAGGACCTTTTACTTCTGAAGCCAAACTGTCGCTCAGAAATCAAGTTGTTGCCTTCTACGAAGCTGACTAGACGTTTATTCATCAGTTTTTCTAATATCTTTGAAAAAGATCCTAAAAGCGAAATCGGCCTATAGTTTTGAGGATCATCTTTTCCGCCAGCCTTGTACACGGGTATAACAGCAGCCACTTTCCATTGTGTTGGGAAAATCCCCTGTGATAAGCTAAGATTGCAAATCGCTGTAAGAGGAATGATTATATGATTTTTAATCGCTTTCAATAATGTGTTTGAAAAACCGTCGAGACCAGGAGCACTATCAGTTTTGAGGCTCAAGATAAGTGAGTTTATTTCGGACTCATCCGTTGGTTCCAAAAACATCGAATGTGCAGGTGAACTTTGCAATGAAACTTTAGCTGTTAGTGATTCTTGAGTTTCATTAGTTTGTGAGAGAATATTCTCAGCCAGGCGTTTCCCAACACTACAAAAATAGTCATTACAGTGATTTAGAGAATCTTCTATAGAATTTTTAATGTGAGTAAGTGCGTGCGACGATGTATCTTTAGTTTTTTTAGTATAAGTTATAGATTTAATAGATTTCCAGAGATTTTTTGAAGATTTTTTGTTTTTTTCCAATTCTAATGACTCATGTTTATTTTTTAGTTTTCTTAAAAGATCAATGTAAAAATTTCTATAACGAGTAAAAATATTCTTGAGCGTTACATCCTGTGGATTCTTTTTTACTTTTGCATGTAGCATGTCCTTGTGTTTTGAACATCTAATGAGGCCAGGTGTCATCCATGGTTTAAGTGTGACTCTAGATCGTCCTACAGGTAACCGAGTCGAGTGTTTTTCAACCACACTTGTAAGTTTATTTGTGAATGCAGCGACAGCCTCGTCAACTGAGGAATTACTAGTAACATCCTGCCAGTCAAATTTACTGAGTTCGTTTTCGATCGAGGGAAAGTCTAATTTTGTAATGTCTTTTGCTATAGTTATTTAAGTTTTTCAATTGAATGCCTGCAAGAACCAGATCATGGTCAGTAATGCTTGTTCTACAGATTACTGATTCGGACTGATATGTAGACGTTATATTAATATGATCGAGGCAGGACCTATCACGAGTTGGTTTAGTAACTACAGGGACAAGTCCCAGTTCAGCCAGTACACACAGATATCTTTCGCTAGCTTCAAAATCGCTTTTAGAAGAAATAATGTTAGTACGATCAATGTTTAAATTTATATCACCCACGATCGCAATGCAGACCGAGTGTTTAATAGACTTAACGGTAGATACTAAGGAATCAATGAATGGTGTTATATTGTCAAAAGATGGAGAGCGATATATTGCCAGGATAGTAACCTTTTTATTAATATTAACTTGAAGACAATTCGCATCTGAAAAATCTGGTTCAGTCACTTCGGGTACCAATTTATTATTTACAAATACTATCACCCCCCCTGACCTATTGATAAATCGATGGGTTCTAAAGGATATGTACCCAGGAATTTGGGGTAGTACCGAATTTTCGTGAATCCAGCATTCAGTAAGTACTATCACATCCAGTGAGATACTCAGTCTTTCTAAGAAGACAAGAAATTGGTCAAAGTTTTTTTGAACACTTCTAATATTTAAGGTAAGCACCTTGAAGTTATAAAAATTAGATATGTAAGTTTTACAGGTTTCTGGATACTCTACAATGTGGCATGGTATTTCAGCCGAGTCCAGCTCCTGCAAAATATCTAAGTTAGCCATTTTCATATAGATAATTATAGAATAAAAGTTTTGTGATGGAGCTGGATACTCGCCACATTTTGTAAATAACTAGCGTAGGAATACTTAGCACATGTGTGTGAGGTGTAGTGTCTGATTGGAGAGAATGTTGGAAATGTAGTGTGTGAGTGTTAGGTGTGTAAGAAAGTGCGTCCATGTCGAAAACAAAAAATAAACAAATTAGGGAAAAAGTACTTAAAATAATGGAGCTAATTATTGATGATACCCAAAGCAGCCCGTCATCCGGTTGTTGGTGGTAGGAGCTCATTTTGTCCTTTCTGAAAGAGTCGTTGAATATCATCTTGTCTCCTGATTGTAAGAGCTTCTCCTCTTCCTTCACACTTCTTAACGAAGACAACGCCATCTTTGGTCCAGCAGTATTTGAATCCCGCTTGCCTAAACTCTGTTCTGCAGGCGCGAAATAACATTCTGTTAGCTTGCGTTAGTCTTTCATTAATGTAAACATTTCTTGCAGGCCCATCGATGTTGACGTCCGTAGTTGATAGATGCTTGGTTTTGACTGATTTGAAGAAATGGTCACGGGTCGATCGTCGAGTGAAACGCACGACTAGGGGTCGAGGTAAATCTGTTGGTTTTTTCCTGGAAGCTCCAACCCGTTTACAGAAATCAATGTCTGTCTCCTCGATCTTTATTCCTGCTTTGAGAGCCAACTCCACTATCACATTATTTGTGTTTTCATGCGCGGCTTCAGTGAGACCCTGAATTTCGACGTCCTTTAAAAGCATGGCTTGTGACTGGTGATTTAGTTTCTCTTGAACTGCTTCCAATGTCATTTTGAGATCGCTAATGCATGATGCTTTTTGTTCAGTCTCTGTAATCCGGGCCTCTTGAGCAGTCATCTTGCTAGTAATATCGTCTAGTCTGTCTTCGCACTTCTGTAACGCAGATATCATTGCTTTGAATTCTGACTTCATGGAGGAAACCTCTTCTCTCAACAGTCGAATCTCATGGGTGAGATCGGAAAGTGAACTTGTCGAGGACGCCGTTATTGGACTAGTCTTGCGTGGATTTCTGAGAGTAACATTATCTGTGGTATGCACTGGTGTCACTGAGTTATTTCCGACCTTTTTCGTAGCACATCGGCAGTCAGGGCAGATCCAAGTTTCATTTGGGACAGAACTTTTGAAGTTTACACAGCGATGATGAAAAATATTTTTGCAAGCTACACTCGTGCAGGCTATATACTTCTTGTCTCCTATTGTTTCTTTGCATCCATCACAAGTTATTCTTTTTGTTGCAATCATCTTGTACCAAGTCACAATGCGACTGCTAGGCGATACGGTCTGTCGTTTAAATGGCGTTATCGTGGTAGCGGGCAGACGGCCACGAACGGCAGCGAGTGCGAGGGTATGCAACAGAATTAATAAAGGTGACGATGTTTAATATGTAAATTAAGTCACTTATTAAAGATTTTTTAAAACTGATTTAGCACAATTTTGCGAGAAAATCTCTAATGTTGAGTATTATTGAGAGTTTAAGTTCAAACACGCACTTTTTCTTAACTTTTAGGAATAAAAACGATGAAGAAAATTCTAACACAGTGCTGTCGACAGCGGTCGCGCGCGGAGTGAAGTAAATCCTACGCTAAATAGGCCTATGCCTTGCCATTTGTTGCTTTTTTGGATTTTATAAACACATAATAAACACCACAAAAGTAAATTATATTTTATAAGTCAGTGTCACAAAAACATTAAATGGCCGCCAAGTAGGTACCTGTAACGATGAATCGCAAAGTTTGCGGGCTGTCAAATTTCGCCGCAAACTAAACAGCTAAAATCGTTTGGGTGACAGTTGATATCAATACGCTATCGAAAATTATCGGTAGTTATGATGGTAGAGACTACCAAACATCGAAGAATAATTGTTCGTTGTGACTTATCGATCGAATTCGTTAACTTTACATAGAAATCTACGTCGAGACTGCAAGGGAATCGTTACGGCAAGCGTTTTTTTTTCGCTATGGTTATCGATCGGTTAGTAACGATATTATCGCTAACTAATGTAGAGACTGCATGCCCCGCCCTCGCTTCGCTTCCTTCCTTTTTTGCCAAATGGTTAAATTTTACTCTTTAGTGATCGGTGAGCGATTGGTCTGCTGAAATGACTCAATAGGTGCATTTGTTGCGCGAATAAGTAGAGTGAAATTTATTGCTTTTTAATTATTTTAAGAAGTAATTACAAACACAACAATATTTAAAAGAATCTTATATTAATAAATAAATATTGTTATTTTAAAAATAATTATTTACACTAAACCTTGACAAATTATATTTCTACACCTTCCTCATAAATTACTCTATCTATTGGTGAAAACTGCATGAAAATCCGTGCAGTAGTTTTTGAGTTTATCGCGAACAGACAGACAGACGCGGCGGAGGACTTTGTTTTATAATATGTAGTGATGTAACAAAAACCCTGTCAGATACTGAAACAGGTGATAATGTTGCTTAAGCTAAACAACATTCTCCAAGAAACATAGGTCGAAAAACGATTTTTTTTCGCAATTCCATAGGTCAGTTGACCAATAAATTTTGTATGGGAGTAAGTGTTTTTTTCGTTTTTCGACCTATGTTCCATGGATAATGTTGTTCAGTTTAAGCAACATTATCACCTATTTCAGTATCTGACAGGTTTTGTTACATCCTAGTAATATTATATTATATATTATTATAATGTATGTGTAAATTTGTAGGTTTGGAAGTTTGTCCCTCAATCAAGCAAAAACTACTGAACGGATTCAGTTGAAATTTGACACACAGATAGTAGATAGTCCAGATTAAAACATAGGATACTCTTTATGACGATATTTCAAAGGGAACGGGAACCACGCGGGTGAAACCGCGGGCGGCCGCTAGTATTGTATAATACCTATCAAGAAAAACATGCTTATAAAAAAAAACGTAAAAATATAATGAGACACTTACCGAGTTGAGAAAGGAGACATAGCAGAGCCGGCACCAACATCTCGACTATCATTTTCACATCATTATTTTATAACCTTTTTTCGGTTCCCGTATCTACCGTACCGTACACTCTTAACTAAGTCACAATTTTCTTTTCCACATTTCACTTTTCTGTCACTGTACTGCTTGTTCGAAACAAACTACTATTATGGATTCGTTCTTCTTGATTTCACCTGAAAATAAAAATAAAAATATGTAAGCATCGACCGTTTTTTAATTTGTAAGAAATTTTCACATAGGATGTTTAATCAACAGCCATGTTTGTTACAAACATAAAACTCCTGGGGCACAAGCTTTCCTTATGATGGGCCATAATCCACCACACGGACCCAATGTGCATTGGTGGGTGTTAACGACTGCAAATGTAGCCAAGACCAACGGCTTAACATGCCTACCTATGGAGGAGCTCGAAATAATACATCTTTGGTCACCCATCAGATGACCCTCCCTTGCGAAAGTTGCTTAACCTCCGCAGTCGCGGGACCAGGTGCTAAACCACTGCTCCATTGAGCCTCACAGGGTATTCAGTAATGCCCTAATCCCGAATATGGTAGATAGGGTACTTAACCTTGGAAAAAAACTGCACTATACATATGGTAAGAACCTACCGTGCATCATTCAGAATCGAATTCAGCAGGCATTTTTACATCGGAAAAGTCATGTTGTCCAAATGGCTCACAAAATGCCGTTAAAACGGTAAAAGAAGCAGATTTTTAGAATTTTCTACCAGTCTATTATACAATTCGTCGTGTACTTGAAATAAAAGCTATAGCTCAAGTGAAAAGAATAAAATACACGAAAATACCCAAACATATTTTGAGGAAATTAAATATCAAAGCTTCGTCAGGACACGTAATACCTTTGAAAATAGAAACTTGTAAAACGTTTTGTGAATACCAATTCATAAAATTATTATTATGCAAGAAATTATTATGAAGACCTACCTACCTTTTATTTTCGTAAATATATTTTTTTCAACGCATTTTGTTTCTTTTTGCTGCGTGGACAGTTTTTTTTCTATCCCTTGGGAAAAGTTCCTTTTTTCGGGATGAAAGGTACGCTATGTCCTTTTGTGTAGTACCCCTGTCAACATGTATGCAAAATTTCATGATGATCGGTTCAGAATTAAAACACGAAGGCGTAATAAACAATCAAGCAAACATACTTGACTTTGGACTTTCGCATTTATAATATTAGTAAGGAAGTAAGGATTTTAGGTAAGGATGAACATCAGGAATATTTCTTAGTAAGTTTTTTTTTCTCTTTATTGGTTTTCGGGGTTTTTGTCATAAATTGACGATCTCTTGTTTTCGCATAATGCTTTTATACCTAATTTGATTTGGCATAACGGATTTGGCATATTTTTTTTTGTCATAATAATACTTTGGCATATTTGTTTTTGGCATACTATTTATGTAAGCATAATAATCATTTCGACTAATTTGTTTTCGCATAATGTTATTAGGCATATTGTCTATTCGCCTAATATTATTTAGACATAAAAATCAAAAACAATCGGAATAAATATTTTTACGTACTTATTTATTTTCTTGCAATAGGGGTATGTATTTAAATGCCGAAAATTCATGACAATATCGACGTATAAAACACCTATTTTCTAAATACCGAAAATCCTAAATATCGATATCCGATAAATAGACCGTAACTTAAAAGGTCGATTATTAAATGACATTCTCATGATTCAAAATCCCGAAAGTCTGTTTAGGTCTGTTAGGTGCGACGACGAGCGAGTGTAGCGAGCGAGGAGGAGGTTAAGTTTCATTGCGACCTACAATGCACGAGCCAAGCGAGCAAACCGAGCGTGCCGCGGCAGCGGCCGGCGAAGTGCCAGAACCAACCTGCTGGCATGTAACTCTCAATGAACCTTCAGTTTTTTAAGCTTCGGGATTTAGCATTTGATTTTAAACGTACGGCCAAACAACCGTTCGACCATTTGTTTTCAGTGTTTCGTTCATGGGTCTTGTAAAATTCGGTCTTTTCAACTTCGGCATTGTAAATACATACCCCTAGCCATGCATGAGACAAACAATATTTATATTTATTACAAGTGTAAAATTTTAGCAATAGCTTTTAAATGTGCAAGTTTCGAAGTGTATTCATTTTTTTGTTTATAAAAATATGCGTTAATAACATTATGCGTATTTAAATTTATGCTAAAGAATATTATGCTTAAACATGATTATGCCTAAATTAGTTATGCCTAAATAAATTATGCATAAGCTGTTATGACTAAGTAATATTATGCGTAAACATCATTCGGCGAAATCATATTATGCTATGACATATTATGCCATAAATTTTTATGCAAATACATAGGGAACCTACCAATCCCATCGTACTTATAATATTAAATACTTATCTCTAAGAACAGAGTATTAAAACTTAGCTGCTATTGAAGTTGGTTCTGACAAAATTTTATGGAACATTCATATCTAGGCTATTAAGTTTTAAATTGCTCATTAACTTTTTAGTAAGTATCTAATGATTGATGAAGAGCGCTATAATTCGCTTCTTAAATTTTTTAACCCGTAACGTAAAACCAAGGTTATTTTTTGTTTTTCAGTGCATTTTTCCTTATCTGATTAAAACTTAATAAAGTTAATATTAGTGTTCTAATAATATCACTTTTTGGAAGTGTTAGGTTATCGGTAAGTAGGGTTTCCAGAGCTCAAGGTATAAAATACTTTGTGTTTCAACTTTTCCGGATAAGAATGAAGAATTTTGCTATTGTTATTATTATTTTCGCTATTGTTACAAAACTTTTATGTAGACGTGCAAATAAAACTGTCGGCCTATATTTCCAGGAAGACAAATATTGTGCTCTCTTAAAACATTCTGCAAGTTTAAAAGACTAAAATATTTTCGAACGACGAACTTTTCCAAGATTCCCTGTTTAATATTATACTCGTATCTAATGTGAAATCAATTACGATAATTGGTCCCTTGATCGTATTACCAAGTTTAGGAACATCAAAGTAGACACGAGGTTACGCGGTCCTGTTTTGTGTTTATTGAAAATCATACACCCATACGTATATGGGTTTAATTTCTGGTTTCTGATTTAGTAGTAGTTAGATAACTTTTTTAGGGTTCCGTAGCCAAAATGGCAAAAAACGGAACCCTTATAGATTCGTCATGTCTGTCTGTCTGTCTGTCCGTCTGTGTGTCTGTCCGTCCGTATGTCACAGCCACTTTATTCAGAAACTATTAAATTTACACAGTTGAAACCCCTTATTCCTCGGAGATAACCATGGCCAGATAACTGGTTATCTGTGAAGAATTTTTTTCTTCCCATATAATCGGTTATCTCTTAGGAATATATTTTCCTCGCAGATAACTGTCAAAATAATTAGTTATCTGTGAGGAAAATTTATTCCTAAGATATAACTGGTTATCTCCGAAGAATACATTTTCCTCGCAGATAACTGTTAAAATAAATAGTTATCTGTAAGGAAAATCAATTCCTAAGAGATAACTGGTTATCTCCAAAGAATACATTTCCTCTCAGATAACTGTTATAAAAGTGCATGCAACTCAGAGCAATAATTTTGATGTTGTTTTGTAGATAATATTGCATCCTTACTAATATTATAAATGCGAAAGTCCGTTTCTTTGTTTATTTGTTTGTTACGCCTTCACGTCTTAACTACTGAACCGATCATCATGAAATTTTGCATACACGTTGCCAGGGGTACAGAAAAGGACATAGGGTACCTTTCATCCCGAAAAAAAGTATAGTTCCCGAGGGATAGTATAAACCTTTCCACACGCAGACGAAATCGCGGGCGGCCGCTAGTGGTATTATAAAAATGCAATAAAATTGCACATTAATGTTCTAGTTTTTTAGACTTAAATCATTAGTTAATAGTTCTTTTTAAGGGTTGTTCCAATATACCATTTTTACCATTACCAAGTCGGATGATTTATCGGACTACATAATAATTATTTTTTTTATCTTGAATTTTTAATTACTTTTTAACATTGCGTTGCTGTTTTCTTGTCAAAATAGTACCAAAAACCGAGTTTCATCAAAATCGGCCCGCAAACAAATAAACACGCATTTATTGAAAAATACAGTCACAAAATTATTACAGCCACTCTTGGAAGTTATTTTTTTATAAGAACAGTTCAATAGAAACACGTTTAAGTATGGAGCTCATATAGCTAAATGACATCGAAGCAGAGATATAAACCTTTCTATTTTTTTAAGAAATTTTGGCGCCACTTTTGGCACTTTTAACAGTTATCTGAGAGGAAATGTATTCTTCGGAGATAACCAGTTATCTCTTAGGAATTGATTTTCCTTACAGATAACTATTTATTTTAACAGTTATCTGCGAGGAAAATGTATTCTTCGGAGATAACCAGTTATCTCTTAGGAATAAATTTTCCTTACAGATAACTAATTATTTTGACAGTTATCTGCGAGGAAAATATATTCCTAAGAGATAACCAGTTATCTGGCCATGGTTATCTCCGAGGAATAAGGGGTTGAAACTTAGTAGGTAGATGTATTCTGTGAACCGCTTTACGATTTTGACATAAAAATAAAAAAAATAAAAGATTAAGGGGGGGCTCCCCATACATGGAACTGAAACTGAAAATTTTTTTTTCATCCAACCTATACGTGTGGGGTATAGGTTGTTACCTATAGATAGGTCTTTAAAAATGACATTGAGGTTTCTCAAACGATTTTTTCTCAAAGTCAACCGTTTGAAAGATAGACACTTCCAAAGTGGTAAAATGTGTGTCCTCCCCCCTTTAACTTTTGAAATAAAAGAGTTAAAAATGTAAAATTAAAAATGTAATCCTAATAAATAATTTCAACAAAATTGGTTTGAACGAGATATATAGAACTTTTAGAGATATAGCACATTTTCCAAAACCGCAAATATAACTTTGTCATTCATACAAACACTATGAAAAACAAAGTTATTTTTGACGACGAAAAATTAATGTGGTATTCAATATGGTATGGTATAAGGTAACTACGGAACCCTACTGCGCGTGGCCCGACACGCACTTGGCCGGTTTTTAATATATTGTTTTAAATTTCCATGGTTATCGACGTTATTAGAATAAACTATGTCGGGATTTACACCATGTACCTGTTTTTTTTTCAGTTCTTCCGTGATCATGGCGCATGCAACTGCGCCGAAATATCGAAGTCTTAAAAAATAAACAGGTACATGGTGTAAATACCGACATAGTTTATTCTAATAGCTTTTTTAAGTTATTGACGAAGACAATATAGCTTAACCTCCGGAGCTTTTAATAAAAAAGGGTAACTAAGTTATTTTAATAACAAGATAACTTTTCTATTTCAACATCGTAAAGGTTTTAGCTGATCCTGGAACAAAGTTTTGATTACAATTTAGTGATACAAAGATAATAATCTTCTTCGGAAGGCACATTAAGCCGTTGGTCCTGGCTGCATTTGTAGTCGTTAGCACCCACTAATTCTCATTGGTCCCACATGTCGGGTTATGACCCATCCTCCTTATCCACCCATAAAGAAGGCCTGTGCCCCAGCAGTGGGGACAATAAAAATGACTGATGGTCAATCTTCTTTGTACAATGCGATTAATTTGACTTTGTACACCAGAAGGTCCAGAAGTGACCAATTTCAGATTACTTGCGGTACAAAACAAATTGTGCGCACCATACATTCTGGAGTGAAGTTGCCGCGAATCACTTTCTATTAAAAATTTAATTGCATTGTATATAAAACAGACTTTAATATTAAGAGTCGATTATAAACATGCATTATAAAAGAAATCAATTTCGTAGAATAACTTCAGGGTGAAATCGAAAACAGTCGACGACTTTTGTGGTATGGCTCAAACTGAACAACTTCGTCTATGGGACCAACTAAATCAGAGCAAAAACTAATCAGCTGTTCCATACATTTTGGTCGAGTAGATAGTGACGTTTTCTATGGATGTGCCTCTTGACCCAAAGGTCCCGGTTACAAATCCTGGTCGTAGCAATGCTTTGCGGTGAACATGAGTCGTGGATGTTTATATTTTTTGTGTATTTTAATTCGCTTTAAGCCACCATAATAGTTACCTATAATCCTATTTCCTACTTTATGTAAATGTGTAAGTTTGTTTATTTAGATTTGTGGATGTTTGTTACTTAATCACGTAAAAAAATGGCTTAACGGTATTCACTAAACAAAAAATAAGATGATATTCATCACACAGATTGTTTCACAGCCTGGATTAAAACATAGAATACTTTTTATCCCAGTCAAAGGTTTCTTTTGGATTTTTCAAATATCCACGCGGATAAAGCCGCTGGCGGAAGCGAGTACAAGATAAAATATTGGTGTGATTTGCTCGTAATATTTATTTGACAAACTAAATTTGGTATAATAATACATTTATCACTATTTGACTACAGATGCTGACTATCTTAACTTAATTATCCGTTTAACTTAATACGAGTGGCAATTATTTATTGAAGCGAAAAGCGTTCGCAAAGCTTTGAGTAAATTGAGGTCATTAGTAAAACTCGGTCACTGAAAACTTCGCTTTCTATACGAGTATAAATATATAATCTCGAAAAGTTCAAAGTTTGGCTAAAAAATGATGAGTCTTTTCAATTTATCTTTTAATCTTTATTTAGGAAGATAAAGTTTGGTGGCTGGTGCCAAGTAACTTTTACGAGGGATGAGATATTTTGACAAAAATTGTTTATTAGGAGTTTATGATTTAAATTTATTTTGACTAAACAGTGCTCATCATATAATTTAACACAATATAGCTAACGATAAGTAAGAGGTGCTTGGTGGCGCAGTGGTTTAGCGCCTGACCCAGTGATTGCGGAGGTTAAGTAATTTCGCAAGGGTCGGTCATGGGATGGGTGACCAAAAATTTACTATCTCGAGCTCCTCCGTGCTTCGGAAGGCACGTTAAGCCGTTGGTCCTGGGTGCATTCGAAGTCATTAACATCCACCAATCCGCATTGGGCCCGCGTGGTGGGTTATGGCTCGTCCTCCTTATCCACCCATAAGGAAGGCCTGTGTCCCAGCAGTGAGGACATTAAAATGGCTGATGGACAGCTAACGATATTGTCATTGCCGTAAAGTGAGGTTAGTTTTCATGT
Source organism: Agriphila tristella (assembly GCA_928269145.1). Classification (NCBI taxonomy): domain Eukaryota; kingdom Metazoa; phylum Arthropoda; class Insecta; order Lepidoptera; family Crambidae; genus Agriphila; species Agriphila tristella. The sequence goes on along the minus strand of OV743433.1, from coordinate 50,439,022 downwards.
AACGGTGTATAATCTGAATAGGGAATATGCATAAGTCACCGATTTTAATAAATTTGAGCTTGATCGCTTAGGACACGTATAAAAACATGATGGAACAGGAAAATAAAAATAATAATGTATTGTTTTAGTTTTATCACACGATGAAATCAGGGAAAAATAAAGATTTTTTTTTACACTTTCGAATATAATGAATTTAACATTTAATCAAATAAGAAATCATTTTTTGTACGACACATATGTACTTAAACGCAAAATTTAGGGAGATAATTGAAAATAATTGAAAATTCTTGGCTAACTACATAGTAAACGCGTGCCTGAAACGTGATATGTGACGTCATATTATATCATGTCCGTTTTGTATGGAGCGTTTTCGGCGGTTGCTGCTGCGTGCAAACTTCAAGTAACTTTATCCCGAGAAAAAACGCAAGAAAAAAGTTTTAATATTACAGTTGATTTTCTCACGCATTATACTTTTGATTTTGATAAAAAAAAAATTGATGCATATTCCCTATTGTGTTCTGCATCCTTGTAATTATTAAATAAATACAAATAAAAAATATATTAACGTGTGAACAACCAGTGTACTATAATATGGATTCAATCAAAATTTCACAACCTTTGCTAAAAAGCTCGACGAGATTTTCGATTCGAAACACCTACATCCTGGACATGTGATTGCACAAACGAAAGCGAATCTCAGTTTCGATCAAAGGAAATACCTTGCCTTTACGCCTGTCAATCTTATAGCTATCGAGATTTAAATATCTTTTACTAAACAGGGCGAATATCTACATCTTACCTTTGAAACCTGAATTTTAGAGATTTTATATTGTGAAGAGCACTACAAAGTACATCTACCCTTGAATAAAAAAAATGTCCTATGTTCGCCTATGAGGAAGGCTTGTGTCCTAGCAGTAAGGACAATAAAAATGGCTGTTGTGTAAGCAGTTATAATAACCAAAAGTATTGGATATTAAATCTATACATATAATAAAGCTGTAGCAAAGTTTTGCCTGTACAATGAAAATATTTTGAAAAAAAGTGGTTGGGGTGTTTAATAATAACCAGTAGAGCCCATTTCTAATATTTTTGGATTTTTTTGTCTGTTTGTCTGTCAACTGTCAACTTATTCTTTGTTTATTTGTACGGCAGAAGTTACGTTACATTACTACATAGTATAAAACAAAGTCACTTCCCGCTGTCTGACCCTATGTATGCTTACCTTTAAAACTACGCAACGGACTTTGATGCGGTTTTTTTTAATAAATAGAGTGATTCAACAGGAAGGGTTATATGTATAATAGATGGATTCAAATTCATTAATTAGCGATTTCTCCATCAAAACCAACTGTAAACCGTTGAATGAATGAATGAATGAACTGAAAAACTACCATTGAACAGACAGTCTATTCAATGTTCGCTTCTGTTTCGGTGATTTTCAGACGAAACTATTTTACATGTACGCAAACGGTCGCCTGCCAGCGTCGTAGATCAAAGGGATTACGGACATGGTTCTAGTAAACACCCTCTTTGGATATAAACCCTTCATGTAGGTAATGGCTCGTATCTACCTTTAGTGCCATATCTCACTAGTACACCAGTGGCGGCGCAACCAGTCACGCTATCAACAACATTTAGCCCCTTCGCACATGGCATCGGCGTCGTAGCTTAAGCGTATCGTAATACGTGCGTTGTACGAGAGCAATACGAGCACGTACATGTCCAAAGAAGTCCGCACACGGCGTCGTCGTAGCGTTAGCGTATCGTATGAGATTTTATTGTCAATACGATAGTCGTAGCGTACTGGTGTAAAAAAGCAAGAGTAGAAAATACTTTCTATGTTTGGTGAAGTTCCGTCAACGTGAAGCTTTAGTTTATATTCTGGAACAATATCTACGCCTACGCTACGATTCGTGTGTACGACGACGCACGTATTACGATACGCTTACGAGACGACTACGCTTACGAGCCATGTGCAGAGGGCCTTATACTTTATGGAGGGTACCTCACTAGCTCCCCTGTTTAAATGGTCAACACTCTATGCGTTTGAACACTACGCTTACTAATTAAAGCTTTAAAATAAGCAGTAAACTAGAAAATTGCGTGCCGTCAGCTTGTCAATTTTATAGAATACATATAAGTCTGTGATTTACATAAGTTTGCGAAATGTGATTTAATCGCTTAAAGCCTGATTCACACATTACATCAGTGAAGTCGAAGTCACAATTCCAGCACAGTACAGCCACCGTGATAATGTATTCTTTCATACATTTTCTATTAACGTGTCCACATCTGTCAGTGTCAGAAACGAGACAGGTGCTCTCAATGCCAGTGCTCTCAGTGTCAGTGAACGCGTGTTCATGGAGAATGTATGAAATAATAAATATGAAAGAATAATTATCACGGTGGCGGTACTGTGCCGGACTTCACTGATATTTGTCAATCAGTCATATTATTGCTATAGCGATCAAACTTATATAATGTTGGCCATTTGTGTACGGTGCCTGGTGTCCGCTTGGTTGCGCAACCAATTTGGAGGTGGCTAGCGAATCAACCTTGGTTGCGCAACTATGGTGTCACAGTGTGAGAGGGTCCTTAGAGTTTAGGTGTGTCACAGGATTTTCTAAGCACATTAAAGCTTCATTCGAAACCAAGGACTATTAGACTAAGTTAAGCTAAGGATAGCTAAGTTAAACTAGGTAAAGCTAAGCTAATCTAAGTAAAGATATCACAAACATTGATAGGGGTTTCAAGACTGATGAAAACCAACAAAAAAAATAGTTTTATCAGAAATCATTATCATGCATCTTCGTAAATTTAAAAATCATTAATAAAGTTTTTATTTAACGTCCAAAATAGTTTTGGATGTGAGTGGTTGGGTTTGATCGTTAAAAAACTGTCTAAATCAGAAATTTAAAATTATACTGATGAAAATATGTATTCACGAATTCACTGTTTGTTTGTATCAAAGAAATTGCAAAAATTATACAAGGGCCCTGATTCCCGTATCCAATATGCAAAAAGTTTCTGTTGACAAGATATGTAAAAATATTGGAAATGTTCAGGGTGTATAGAACTTGCGTCACATTCATATTAGTAAGTTGTTCATTTTGCACGTTAGGTGTTACAAGATCAGATAACTTAGGTGTTATGAAGCTGTCTATTTACATAAGTATTTCAAAAATTGTTTTTTTACCAGGGTCACATTGCCTGTAGGTAACAATTTTATAACTAAACTCAATCTACCTAATATTTTGATACTTTAATGAACATGTTGCTTAGCTTTTAAAAGGAATAATCTTGTTTAAAAGCATCGAAATGTATCATTATTATCGACTAGCTTTTGCCCGCAACTTCGTTCGCGTGATTTAGATAGTTGTCCATTTATTTTGAAAGTCACGAATTACCAATATACCTAGGTATTTATCAGTAGTCTTCATTTCACACATTTAAATTTTCCCATAAAATTCATGTACAAACTGGAACACCCTGTAGCACCCTGTATAACGGGAATTTCCAAAATGTTTTTTTAGTGCTCACCTACACCATGAAAGGTATCTACCCTCCAAAAATGGTGTCTCTACCTTCAGCCTTATAGAAATTCACATACAAACTGGAACATCTGTATAACGGGAATTTTCCAAAATGCTTTCTTAGTGCTCACCTACACCATGAAAGGTCTCTACCCTCCAAAAATAGTGTCTCTACTTCAACCCCATACACATTCTCGTAGCACTCTGTATAATGGGAATTTTCTAAAAATCCTTTCTTAGTGCTCATCTACATCATGAATTTATGGCGTCGTCTCGACTGATTACATTAAAAGATGTGTAAACCACTTCATCCCCAACAATTTGTGCTAATATTTTTTCATTTATAGCAGATGCCTAGTCGTTCCTCGGAGTGAGTATGGCGCGTTCACATAACCAAGAGTTTCCTTGATGTGGTACACTTGAAACATCTCCGAATACTGAACTTATGAGTTCGTCTTCTGACAAAACGACTCTGCCAAGTGTTTCTGGGAGAGTCACTTACTTAATCGTTTTCTTCAGGGAGGACGCCGTCTCAAATTTCGCGATCAGTAATTTATTTTTATTATTTTATTTAAAAATGTAGCTTTATCAGGATATATTTTAGTACCGGCTCTCTCGGTTAGAGTTTAGCGTCTCCAAAAAATATTAATTTTAAATTTAAGAAGCGCCATCTAGCTTCGTATAGATATATTAAAATAATACCAAAGCAGCAGAAATAGTAAGGTATGTTGTTTAAAAATTCTCATAATAGATGTCAATGAAGAGAATTTTTAAACAAAATAGAAATTGAGCTACTTCTTTATTTTTTATTTAATTTATTTCTTCAATACCGATGACATCGAAATATTTACGGGACAATCTTTAAAGTACCTCCTTTCTAACAAAAAAAGTTTGAGTGAAATTGGACTACGCGTTAATGAATTACAAATAATCACATATTTTGACTTTCATCCCCTCTCCCAAAGGAACCGTGCTGAATTTCGGGATAAAAAGTGTATGTTGACCTTCCTCGTAATATACACTAAAATCATGCCAAGTTTCATTTGAATTCATTCAGTAGTTTCGGAGTCCATAGAGCCCGTGATACAGACAGACAGACAGAAAGACAGACAGACACGAATGAAAAAAAAATACAGTCTTAGTCTCAATATCGATTGAGCACCCTTCATAAAAAAAAATCAAAATATCTTCAATGTACAGAATTGGTCCTGTTACAGTTTTATTAATAGATATGTTTTTTTCATATTGTACTTGTATTTGCTCATGAGCTGACGAGCTGAGAGTTAATAGATGTTTGTCAGGATTTTTTATGTAAAACTAGCTTCCGCCCGCGACTTCGTCCGCGTGGATATTAGAGAAAATCCTTAGGGAACCTTCAACCAGGATCCGACCAACCGTTTTATACGCGATTAGGCGGGTCCCCACCAAGCGCGCTGCCTCGCGAGGCAAAACATTTGCGACGTGTGACAGGCCTCGCACGAGGCTGCGCGCTTGGTGGGGACCCGCGTAATCGCGTATAAAACGGTTGGTCGGATCCTGGTTGAAGGTTCCCTAAGGATTTTCTCTAATATCCACGCGGACGAAGTCGCGGGCGGAAGCTAGTTTATTACAATAATCAGAATTAGGTCCAGAGATATTAAGAGTATCACGTTCCCGTTTCTTTACTCTTTCCCGTTTCCGTCCCCGCCCCCGTTCCCGTTCCTGTTCCCGTGTCCGTCCCCGTCCCCTTGGGCTGAATCATGTCCACCGTGTTGGACTTCAAAACAAATGTCATTTTCGCATTCCTCATCCCATAAAACCTCAAGATCGACATCCACATCGGCTTTCATGTTTACTTACCCCATTTACCCCCTAACGGATGATTTTCAAAATAAGAAAATATGTGTTTGCCTATTTATTTTTAGACATGCTCCTACGAATTTTTAAGCTGTAAACTATGTAATGTCTATTTTATATTATTTTTCCATATATAATTTGTACCCCATTTTCACCCCTTTAGCGGTTAAATTGGACTTCAAAATTAATGTCATTTTCGCAATCACCATCCCATAAAACCTCAAGAACGACATCCATATCGATTTCTACGTTTACTTAGCCCATTTACCCCCTAAGGGGTTGATTTTCAAAACCACAAAATATATGTTTGCCTATTTATTTTAAGACATGCTCCTACGAAGTTTTAAGTTGTAATGTCTATTTTATATTGTTTTCAATACCAAATTTAAATCCAATTTTCACCCCTTTAGGGGTTAAATCATGTCGACCGTGTTGGACTTCAAAATAAATGTCATTTTCGCAATCTTCATCCCAGAAAACCCCAATAACGACATCCATATCGATTTTTAGGTTTATTTACCCCATTGCACCCCCATTTCATCACCATGGGGGTTGAAATTATACCAATACAATATGCGTTGCGTTAGATTTCCATCCATAAGCCTAAATTACAAATCTAGCGATTTCTACTTCAAAAATGAAGGATTATCTTCTAAACACAACTTCATCCCCCTTTTCACCCCTTTGGGGGTAGAATTTTGAAAAACGCTGAGACACGTATTTATTTATTTTCAATCATCAGCCTAAACACAAAATTTGAAGATCCTAGCTTCAAAACTGAGGGACTTTCATACAAACTTTCATCCCTTATTTCATCCCCTTAGGGATGGAATTTTCAAAAATCCTTCCTTAGTGGATGCCTACACTGTATAAAGTATCTGTGTGCAAAATTTCAAGTCTCTAGGTTCAGCGGTTTGGGCTGTGCGTTGATATCTCACTCAGTCAGGACTTTGAATTTTATATATATAGATAACGCTACTCTCCCATAAAAAGATACAAATGAAATAGTATCAAAATATTTTGTCCTAACACTGATACGAAAAAACATGAAGCTACAAAGATCACATTCATTGTCCTTTCCATTGTCAGTGAGAATTGAAATGTATAGCAGAACCAAATAGTGCGGAAAAGCAGAATGGTCCAGATTACGTACCGTCTATAAAACTCGAAATCGGGGAAACCCGCTAAACCGGATTCGAGTCAAATGGTTTTTTTTAAATCGCTCCTCTGGGGGAGAGGCAGTAAAAATTTTACGCTCCGGGTAAAGCGTTTGTGCAATCAGAGTGGATTGTAGTCCAATGTGAGCTTAACTTGCCTAAGCAACATAGGCATACGAAAGTGGGAGAAACTCCTCGATTCCCTTAAATCTATTACCTATTTTCGAGTTCGTAGCGAGCGTAACGAAATTGACTACGGTGCAAACATCTACATATTGTGCTACGAGAAATTGCTACGAAAATACTAATTTGCTTGTAAAGGCCGCCTGAAACGATCAATTGCGATTGTTTTTTTACGTTATTATCACTATGTGAGAATAATGTGCTATTGAAGCGATTGTCAGTTTTTCAATTTATGGTATGAACATAAATAATAACAGTATTTCATAGTGCTACTGTAGCAATTTCTCCTAGTTTGTATTGGAATTCACAGATTCTATATTTTTATGGTAAAAATGTTTTTATGTTGTCTCAGTACAAAAATTTGATTAATCCTAGTTAAAAAAAAGAAAATAATTACTTTGCTTGCTCTATTGTTGGGGCTAAGATCAACTTAGGGTCCCTTAGCCAAAGCAGTTAGTAATAAAATAAACGATCGGTTTTTTTACTTACTGCTGCTTTCTTTTTACTCTTTCGAGTATAAAATTTAACCATGATTGTTATCTTTAAATAAGTTTAATAACCTAGTGTAGAAAAGTTAAAAGATACCAAGACATGGCTTAGGACGTTGTATCTAGTGCATACAAGCCAAAACACTTTTAAAAAGCAAATATTGTCAGTAAAAAAATAATTTATGATACATTTGACAGGTTTACTTTTATGCAGTCCCTTAAAATGACGAAGTATCAATAACCAAACCGCAATGTGTAAACGGCCTAGTTACAACTCTGCATATCAAATATTAATTAAGGAAATGTATTTCTGGAAATGTCGCTTTCAATCTGGCACTTATTCCAGAATGATTGATATCGAGTAATTAAATTCACATAATGTGTACAATCTGTGTGTATTTAGGTAGAATTTATTGACATTAAAGGGATCTGTTAATTAGTTTACTAATTAGGCCAATCACATGACAAACATATTTATTCAATTTGATCTTTTTGAAAAATGAAAATATATGTACCTAGCTTACTTTCGCAAACAATATATGCAAGATGCACCGCCCGCCCGTGCGTAAACCAACACCGAACATTCGGTGTTGGTTTACGCACGATCTAACTTCTGAGGATGCTCAGGGTTGAGGCGAAACACGTGTAGAGTAGCCTAATTGGTGAAGGCAAGGTGTGTTGCTGTCTTGCTAAATGCAGGTATTGTGCACTGATATTTTGTGGTGTGCATGTGCATATTTTTGCGAGCGGGCGGGCGGTGCATCTTGTATAATTATTTTGTTTGCGGCAGTAAGCTACATATATTTCTTCTTTTTTCAAAATGTTTTGGGACTTCCGCCAAGTGATGAAGTAGCAGTCAAATACTTCAATTTGATTTTATTACCATTGAAAATGGTTATCAGATGCAAATCGCCTGAGACGTATTTTTGACCATATCTCCAAAGATTTTAAGAGGATTGAGATAGGAGTAGTACTATAAGTTGAGGAATTTATCGAGACACCTGTGTACGTTTAAATTTTGAAAATCAATTGATAACTTTTTTGGGAATTTAGCAAAATTCCTAAAATTCCGGGTTTTTTGTAGGGTGTTTGTTTACAAAATTGTAAATATTTCGGAAATGAAACCGATTTAAGAAAAAATTAAAAAAAACGTCCTAGGGTATTAGTTTAGCTATCAAATGGCGAAATAATTTTGTAAATCAGTTAATAATTGTGACCTGTAGGTGGTCCCTTTAGATTTGGAATTGTAGAAAAACGGGTGTTTCCGTACTTAAAAAGTGATGTAGCTTTTATAATTATTGACCGATCGTCATGGTAATAGTGTTAAAAGATGCAGAAGCTGACGAGAAGTGCATTCGTTGGAATTTTGAAAATCGGTTAATAATATTTCGGCTGCGTCGAGGCAGTCAGCGGGCGCTTTTGTGACACGAGGCGGAGCCGAGTGTCACAATCGTAAAAATAAATAGGTACTTCCTAGGTAACTTTAAAAATATAATAGGACTTCGGATTTGATTTGATTTTGGTTTTTCGTAAATTTTGGTGTTCATTTTCAATGCTCCGATTCTTGCGGGGACTGTAAAATCTGTGAATATTTTTAATTTAGATAGGGAAGCGCTAGCTCACTATCACGCCTTAAGCGATGATGCGATCTACGATGAAACGCGCTTGCCTAAAGTTACCTATTCACTCGCGACTTGAAGACCCTGATTGTTCCTATCAGGAAACACCAGACTCAGGCAAGGCGTTCCATTCCTTAGCGGTACGGATGATAAACTTTGAAGCAAATCGCTAAGTGCGAGTATTTCGATAAATTTTTAATTGCTAATTTCCATTTGTTTACAAGGTCAGTTAACATAATCTTATGAACTACATAAACATAAAAGTTAATTGGATTTTTTAATGCGAAAGTATGTCTGTTTTCCACGTCTAAAATATTCAATCAATCATCATGAAATTTTGCATACACATTGCTAAGTGTACAAAAAAGGACTAAGTAGTGCTAAGTGTACAAAAAAGGACTAAGTAGGTACGGTATATACCTCTCATCCAGAAAAAAAAATGTTTTGAGACAAAGTAAAATACTTAACTGTCCACGTAGACGAAGTCGCGGGCGGCCATTAGTTATTAAATAAAAGATAGCATATTAAAGGGATGACCACATTTGTTCGAATCCTTTGGTATTTTGCTATTGCACTATAAAGTACCAGAGGTTTTTAAGCTTATGTCGTCTACCACTTATTTTGAGATTACCACCCCCCTGCAGACCGCTTACGCCTACAAGGGAGCGCTATCACCCAGTTTGAAAATCACTGCTTGATATAGTTTAATGACACAAAGGCATCGTAACCAAAAATATAACTTAAATAGAACTATATTTGTTAATCTTTTTTCATTTTCTAGTCGACATAGCAATGTTTACTGAAAGAAAAGTATTAGAAAAGAGCTATTGAAATAAACTAGGGAGAGAGATTCGGGGGGAATCGGGTGCTACTGGCAATGAATAGAACTGAACCCCTCGAGATGTTTCTATATTTGGGAACCCATTCAGAAATGCAAATTTTTCCCTACAAAAAGTTTCTATTTTCGCACACCTTTCAAAATACCTTTTTACGCTGGGAAAACTTACTTATTATAACTTCCACGTGCAACTAGTATTATTTCCATTTTAGTAGTTTTCAATTCTTATTTTTAGAATGAATTCTAATAAACACTATCCCTAAACCTGACAGTAGTATACAGACCTTAGCGCTGAAACTGACTAAAAACCTTGATTTTATCTAGGTTTTATATTTTCTGTGTGTATACGCTTATTATATTAATTTTGGATTCATACCTATAAGCTTATTCGCTATAAGAGTACTGTTGTTATTATTCTAATAATGTAAGTACGAGTAAATTCTATTTCCAATTTAAAGAGGAGACAAGAGGACCATCCTATTTATCATTGGCGTGAAGAAAAAATATTTAATGTTGGTACGATAAAAGGCAAGAAACGGAAGGTCCGCCTTAGTAAGCAGGGCAATGATTTAACAATCAATCTTGTAACTTCGCATCGCACGTGACCCAGGACTGTACGAGGATAAACTCTTTATAGCAAATGTATAATGTACAAAAACCGGCCAAGTGTGAGTCTGGCCCCCGTATACAACCTTTTAAAACTTGCCAGTTTTCTGAAAGGCTAGCATTGCATCTTTTATCCTACTTCCTACTATCCTACTAATATTATAAATGTGAAAGTTTGTGGGTTTGGATGTTTAAATGTTTGGATGTTTGTTCCTCAATCACGCAAAAACGACTGAACAGATTTCGTTGGAATTTGGCACACAGATATTAGATAGTCTAGATTAAAACAAAGGATACTTTTTATCCCGATATTCCCACGGGAACGGGAACCACGCGGGTGAAACCGCGGGCGGCCGCTAGTTTGCTATAAAGCGAGAAAGAGATGTATCTATAGTTATTCATAAACCAGGCAAGTTTCAAGAGGTTGTAATACCCCCAGGTCTCGAGTCTCGGCCGTAGCGCGGTCAACTAATATCCCATAAAGTGCATCCCATACCGAAAGTGGCGCCCTCAGAGGTTTTTATTTAATGAGTGTTAATAGAGAAAGATTTTTATAAAACTATTCGTGAAATTTTAAAGACTCATAGTCTAGTATTAGTATGTTTAGAAGGTATCATTACATTCCCTCGTCGTCATCCATAGAAGTAGATAGCAAATGTGTCAAATTTTTTTTAAGTAGTTTTGCTATCTACTTCTAGAAATTACTATGAGGAGTGGTATGATGTGAGCCATCCCTTAGTATAGTATTTTTATGAGTCCGACTGTAAAATTTCATTTTTGAGATAGTGCTGTCGAACTTTGCTTCTTGTTCAATTCCGCAATTTTTAGTGAACAGGGAGTGCCCCATAACTTTCCATTTCTTTACTTAAATATGCAATATAAGTGCGGAATAAGTTGTGCGTGGAAAAGAAAATTAAGCTACCTCTTGTAGATAACATGAAAATTTAAACTGAAAGAAAGTTTGTATGGGCATTTTAGGACTTAACCTATAGTTCATACGAACAAACCTTCGGCCATCTGCTGCCTGGTCAAAGTGAAAATAATCTTTCTTCAAAATATTTTTCTGTACATATAATAAAACTGTAAACTGTAAATAATTGTGCGTAAATTACGCAAAAACCGCTGAACGGATTTTGGTAGGCTTTTTAGTTTGGCAGCTTGGAGTCTAATTTAAAATCTAAGCCATGTTTCATCTAATTCGTGTGAGTGAATCCAGAATAAGAAAATAAACTCATCAAAAACTGAAAACTAACTTAATTATAGTAACAAAATTTAAGTAATCAATCAATCCAACTTATCAAATTGTGAAATAAAATAACAAAAATATAACTTTAGCAATTTAGATCTTTAGAATATGGCTGTTTATTTGGTCCTAAGGTTCGATTTAATTTGGAATAAGTAATTAGGTACACAATATTGTTTTTATTCCCTTATAAATTTGTTTCTAAATAAATAATAAGATTTTATACAGCCTTAGTAATATTAAGTAATCGAAAAAGTTTGCGTTCTTTTTATAATAAAGATATCGCAGCGAGGAACATCTTTACCATTTTTTGCAGCTTTTTCAAAAGCATTTTGTCCATAAAACATTACAAATCTTTTGTTGAGCACTATTTAACAGCATTTTTTTTTTCGTTAAGGGTCTGAACCCTTATAGAAAAAAGAATGCAAAGCGTACCTAATAAAAAATATTAAAAATATTAAAAAGCAAGACAATAATTATCAATTTGTTTTAATTTTACTGCTATTACCAGAAAGTCATCTGTCAAACAATATTATCATATCCTGCCTAAGTTGAGTACCGAAAGGAAATATAACACGCCTATCAAAAAGGCCGCGATTTTTTCCGACTATCATTATTATTATAAAAAAATATATTTAGGTAAAAATGGTGTGCGATTAAGTAAGAAAAACAGCAACATCACAGCACTGAGCGCGCACTGAACCCGCTCATAACTTAGTAACGAATTTCAACCTAGTAAAAATAAAATCTAAAATTTACTCTGCCGCAGCGCTGAGTTAACTTAGGTAATAGGAGGGCAGGATTCAAACCCCGAACAAAGAAAATACATTATACTAACTCCGAGACCTTTAGCGCAGTAGGCAGAATAAATCGAACATAATATCACAAACAACTTATGAGTCGTCAGTGGCTTTAGAAATAATATTTATACTACACGCTCGGAAAGTACCTTGATACTTTATCAAATTTACGGTAGAAAGTACGTCATTGCATATCGAACAAATATGCGGGGAGAAAACGCATCTGAGCGGGAGAGAAAAGTGTATGAAAATCCATTTCTTATGTGGTTTTTATTTTAATTTTGGGTAAGACTATGCGCCGGTAACCTAAATATCAAAAGCCAAAAGGTTTTTACGGTGAGTTTTTATCTCCAAGTTCGCAAAATGACACTGGCCACTAGCTGTGTGTCGGATGGTGTCGGGCTGGCAGTGCGACCCTGCGGCGGCAGGATAAACAATTTGAAAAAAGAACATGTGAAAATTGCAGACGCCATTGGCGCCATTTTTAATTTGTGTGTTGTTTGAGAATTCAGTTTTCGTAGAAAGTAAAATCAAAATGATAAGTAGTGATAGTGATGATGAAGATTTTTTAACTCCGCCGCAGTTGAAGGAAACAGAAAAAATACTGATTGATAACCTTTTACCACAGAAATCAATTAAAAATATAATAAAACTTATGACGATTTTTTGCAATTTCAATTAGTAAAGATTTAGTTTTTTATTTTCCTCGTAGGTGTAGTATAAAGCACTATGTATCACTCGAGAGAAAGTGCGATTCCCGATCTCGGGTGTTTTAAAGCCCTCGACGGTAATCGGTCTCTTTCTCCTCTCGGTGAACAATGTACTGTTCCTGCATCGTGATAATTTGACTTTACGTACACAGGAGAATCTAATGCTAACTACACATGAGTTCATTCATACCCTACGGCAAAATGGCACAATACAAACATAGTTTGGAGGCCTTAGATATAGCAACCGAGGAGTTACTATGCCAACTTTGGATATATTATTATTTTATGCTAGAGATAATAGAGGCTAATCATTTTCACTGACAATATCAAATTTGAAGGCTTATCTTATATCGAAAATACAAATCTAGCGTTGCTATCCTATTGGCTCAGAATATAATTTTTAATCAACAGCGCTTTTCACAACAAATTCTGATTCTTCTTAGTTTTCATAATTATATTTTTTTTATTATAAATGCAATTATGTTGAACTAGAGTGGTGTAAAAATTACCTATCTAAGTAAGAAATCAATAATCAGGGTGACATAATGGTGCGTTGGTTTAATAGTAATTTCATTACTTTACAACGTGTTACAAAATAACCCCTAATGATGAATAGGGTAGATAGGGATCATCAAACTGAACAATTTTACTATGGGACCAACTCTGAAATCGCGAAAAAATAAATCGGCTGTTTCATAGATTTTGATATTTTCGTTGTAATTTTTTGTATCTCTTTTTGTGTACGGATATGGGATAGGTAGGTAGCTTAGGATTTTCTACCAGCCGCAATTTGTCATTATTATTTATTTTATTATATTTTAAGTCATTAATTAAATACGTCAACAAATTAACCGAAGATTTTGCAAAATTCAGTTTTTTTATAGAAAATCTCACATACAAAGTGTTTTTTCGCTCATATTAGCTTTGAATATAGAACTCTATGTTCAAATCTATCATTCAAATTCTGCTAGCGTTTAATGTAAATCCTACTATTATCATAAATGTGAAAGTTTGAATGTTTGTTACTCAATCACGTAAAAACGGCTGTGCAGCTGATTTTAAACGAAATTTGGCACACAGGATGTTATAATATGTGATTTCATTATTATGCTTTTTATAACAGTTAAAGGTTTAACGAACGAAACTAGTTTTTCAATAAAACAATGAAAATTATGTATTACTTCATCTATTTAAATTGCGAATTAGGCATCAATTAAAAAATCCGTATTGATGCAAAATCAAGCCACCCCAGATTCAGCGAAATGGAATAAAAAATTACCATCTAAATGGAACCACTACGAAAACGATTGCATATTTATAGAAATATGGTAGCTAAAGGAAATATGAACATCTAAATACTTCTTTTATTTTTTTATTGAGCAGAGTCAGTGATTTGTTTGATCTTTGTTCTTCTTTACTTTTTATTTGTTTTGTATAATGAACAATCATAAATTCAATTCAATATATTTATTGCTGTAAACTAAAAAAATAACTAGCTGTAAAAAGACAACTTTTTGTCAGAAATCACGATAAATATTGTTATTATGGAAATGGTTTTATTCATGAAAGATATTATCCTTTTTATTTCAAAGTCAAAGTCAAAGTCAAATAAGCTTTATTCATATAAACTTAATTATTAAGTACTTTTGAATCGTCTATATTTTCCAACCACCCGTTCCAGACTTCTAAAAAAATTTGTTAAATAAACCCATTATTATTAATATTTCCCAGAAATTATCTTTTCTTTTTCTTATCAATCTACCTATATATTTTATTTAATACTAGCTTCCACCCGCGACTTGGTCCGCGTGGACATTCGAGAAAATCCTAAGGGAACCTTTAACCAGGATACGAATTATTATATGTTCTAACGTCCTGCCTCGCTACGCTAGGCAGTACGCTTGGTGTGGACGTACCTCGCTTGCAGGCAGGCTGTTTGCCATTTGCGCGTGAGGAAGCGGCCCGACATCGCACTCGGTCGATAAAGTACGCGCTTACCAGCCAGAGGCCTGCTGCGCGCAAGGCAGGTTCACACCAAGCGGACTACCTAGCAAGGCAGGATAATCAACTTTTTATCCAGGTTAAAGGTTCCCTAAGGATTTTCTCGAATGTCCACGCGAACGAAGTCGCGGGCGGAAGCTAGTAGTATAAAATAATGTAATACTTAGAAAGCGGGCTTAGATTTTACTGCATGCACGTGCATTTTTTTTCTGAGAAATTACAAAAGACAGACCCAAAACTCGACACTTTATTGTTCTTTTAAGCCATTTACCTTTTTACCGTGCCAGATGTGGGAACACCAGGTCCAGGTAGTCGTCGTTCTAACAGTATAATTCCCCAAAGATATTGTTACAACGAATTCATCGTAACTCTTCTTAAAAACTTAAAAGTCGTATATCTTTTGATTGAGTAAACCGATTGCGATGAGATAAAAATTAAATTACTTCGCAAAATACATAGTATATTTCTATGTAAACATCATTACGATTAAGTTAGCGCTTTTTAAGTTATTAGCGCACAAACATACAGACAAACAGATAAACAGACAAACAGACAAAAATTCCAAAAAATGATAGAAATGGGTTTTATAGGTTGTTATCAAACACCCCAACCACTTTTTTTCAAAATATTTTCTTTGTACAGACACAACTTTTCTACAGCTTTATTATATGTATAGATGCGAAAGTAACTCTGTCTGTTAAGTTTTCACGCCTAGACCGCTGGACCGATTTTAACGAAATTTGGTACGGATATAGATAGGACCTTGGGGAACGAAATAGGCTACTTTTTATCCCACTGCTGGGCACGGGTTTCTTTCTGCACAATATAATATAACCTATAGTCCAAGCGGGCGATACTGCGAGCAGAGAAGAGAGGTAGGAGAGTAATTTATAAAAATAAAGTGTGAAATTCACCATTTCAGTCTTAAGTTCTACTTATTTTCAGAAGCTTAGCTTAGTATGTTAAGTCTATATAACATGCTAGTCATTAACTTACACAAAAGCCTTCCATTTCAAAAGCTCGAAAGCTCGTTTCAGGTACCATAAGCTGTCTGAAACGTAGAAATCGGATATTGACGATATAATTAACAAACGAAGTAGGGGGAAATTGGTAATGATTACTGTAAATAAATAAATCAAAGTTTGTAAAAATAATTCGAATGAAGAGGAAATGTTCATAGTTATTGTTTAGTATATAATAATATAAATTAATGCGTATTACAGTAACTTAAAGAACTGCTAACGCCATCTGTTGATAATTATTAAACGCGTGTAGGCAAAAATCAATTTGTTTCCGATATTTTAATTTATTTGTTAAATCCCTACTTAATATAATAAATGCGAAAGTCCGTTTCTTTGTTTCTTTGTTACGCCTTCACGTCTTAACTACTGAACCGATCATCATGTAATTTTACATACACGTTGTCAGGGGTACAGAAAAGGACATGGGGTACCTTTCACCCCAAAAAAAATTAAAGTTCGCGAGGGATAGCAAAAAACTTTGCACGCAGATAAACTCGCGGGCGGCCGCTAGTAGAATATAAAGTAAATAATTAAAAACTACTAAAGTCTTGGAAAAAATGTGTTTTTAAACACAATGTTTGATGATTTAATTTTGATTCAGAAAAATTACATATAATTGGTACCTGATTTCTAAAGTTATACCCCAAAAATAGATTCAATCCGTTCAATTAAACGATTAATTAATTATTTAATGTTAATTAATAAATTTGTTGTAGTGGGGGAAATAAACGATGTTTTTCGTAGTGTTGCTCCTAACTAACATGGCACTTCCGAAATAGTTCGGAAGTGCCATAGTAATAGTAGTAAGTAGCCAAGTAATAGTACTTAATAAAATGGCGCAAAAAACGGATTATCGATGTCCAAAACATTATGAACAAAAGACGCCAAATTAAAAGCTTTTATGTACAAAACGTGCATAGAAAAATATAATTATTACTTCAACAATTAAAGAGGAAGATGCCACTCTTTAAAAAGAACATAGACTTATTTGGTCGAAAAAATGTTTATAATAATAATAGCCGAAAAGTAAAATTTCCTCTTTTTTTATTCCTGACGTCATTTAACATATTGCTCTTTAATATGCGCCTATAAAATCAAATTAGATACCTATAATAGATAACAAAGTCATAAAAAGCATCTTAGTCATCAGAAAAGCTAAGGGTCTTATTTAATATTGTAACTATAAAACATAAATTTCAATAAAACTAATCGTTTGATTTCAGGACCCATACCTAGTCTAGTTTTTTCAGAAGATTCCCTCGTAGTCTTTTCAAGTTGTATATAGTAAAACTGCTAAAAAGTGTTTGTTTTTCTCCTATCTACTGAATGACTACGAAGGAACGTAAAAATATTTGACTATGGGTCTTAAAAATTTCACGTTTAGTCTTATTAAAAATCATTTTCTACCAACAGCTTATTACTTATAATAAAAACCTCTGAGGGCGCCACTTTTGGTATGGGATGCACCTTAAGTATACACAACGATGTTACTTAGCTGGGTAAACAATTTCTAATCGGACGTAAAAAGTAAATTGTGCTTACAAAGTATACTCAAGTTAACTAACTGCTTTCTGTAGGAAATTCACATCAGTAAACTGCTACGTCATTTTTGGAAGATTTTTTTTATTTTCTCCCAATTTGTGCTAAGAAAATACATTTTTAATTAGCTTTGGCAGCAATATGCTGTCTTTATATCATGAAGATAATTAACACACATTTTCTTACCTATTTAGGTACTCCTCATTACTGACTAAATCCAAGGAAACGAAAGGTCGACACTACACCATCCGACAGAAAAACAACTTAACGAAGTAATAAATCTTAATGGAACCTTTAATTAGATCGTTCACGTTATTGGCTCACGAACACAGCTCAAACACAGTAAAACATGTCCGAACTTTGACGTTGAATAAACTTTTGGCGCGCACAGTTTATTCTAAAGTTCCAAATTTAAATTTTGAATCCGCTCGAATCGTGTTCCGAGTTTTCGAAAACGGAACGTTGCGCGCAAGCCCGTTCGGTGCACGCACGATCGTCAGGCCGACTGGTCCCCTCTTTCAGCCTTCCAACTTGCGCATGTGCGCTAAACTCTTATAATTTTATATCTCACGGACTGTGACATTTCGTGGTAAAGCGTACTCGTAAATTTATTCAATTTTATTTACTTATCCGTACGCTTTTGCTTGGTATTATGACATGGGTCGGTGGTTCTTTATTGACAGTGGATATCAGAACGTGCGATGCGTAGGTACTTCGGTGGGATTAGGGTGTGCTAGGTGCTTTTTTTACCCCTTAATAAGTGATGTCGGTAACTCTGAAATATGATTAAGTATTTCTTTGACAGCGGAATTTAATTGATTGTAGGGGTAGGCACTGTCACTTAAAATGACATGTTTGTAAAGAACTTTTTTAGCGTTAATTTTCTTAACCTTTGTGATATTAACATTCTAGATTCTATAATAAAAAAATTAGATAACTAGGCTCATTATCTACTTACGCGGCTTCAAGAAATTATCATTGTTTTCAAAGCAGTTGAAATTGGAAACAGCAAAACATTCGGTGAGAAAATCAATCAAAATAGTCGTCGTTATTTAATAAAATGCGCGTTTTTCGATCCCTGAATTTGACTTTGGCGAAACCGATTTTAATTTGTTTTGTAAATTTTTTCCATTGATGGTTAAACTAAGTAACTTCTAATTCTATTAGTTAGTTATTAAGTTTTATTTTTATTTTAATAGTCTTAATTTTATTAACCTTTCTTTTTCCGTTATTAAATATAGCCGTATAAAAGTTTTCCAAATCGGATCAACAGTTCGAAACCACCTCTTACAAAGTTAGTACAAACAAACAACATTACTTCCTCACAACATTACTTACATTTTACTACCCCGCCCGCCTAGACACACATTAAAGATAAGGCAAATGTAGATAGCATCTGCGAAATGCAATTGCGCCATTTGTACTCTCAAAATTGGTAACAATAATAGCATAGCCTTGTGATGAATACTATAATTCATTAAGTCAAAACGTTTGATTTTTGTTCTGAATAAAACACGGGTTTTACGCAAAACACTTTAATACAGCTAAATAAAATTTAAAGATAATTAAGTTGAAAATAAATAAATTAAATAATGCATTACCGATTTTTTTCTAACATGACTGGCCACATAAACTCATTAATGTTTTGTTATCGCTGATCCACATATTAATAATTATATTCAATAGTCACATGACAGTAAAACATACTTTTATATGAAAATCGTTTGGTTACAATAAGTAATACACACTCCCAAGAAGGCACTTAAGTGATTTACTTTACAAAAAAATGCGAAGATGTAGAGCATTTCAAAGGCTTAATAACTTGCATTTTTTCTCAAAAGGATCCACTAGTAACAAATCTCCTTTCGTAAATATTACTTTTTTTTGAGATTTTGGAAAACGATGTATTAAAATATTATGTACGATTTTCTTTCACGAAGCTTCCTTAATGTTTGTTTCAGCTAATAGCTTCGCTATCAAATAAACAATGTAAACATCAACGTAAGCGAGTTTAGGGAATATTCTTTTAACTTATAACCATGAACTTTTGCTCCCAAAAGTGTTGTGTGTTTACCTCTTTGTGTAAAGAAAACGACCGATTATGCTTACTTGACATTGTATAAATTATTTTTTATTTAAAGAGTGTTAAATATAAACTCGAGTAATAGAAGTTAGAGAATAGTGTTAGGTGCTAGAAACTCACTTATACATAGCATCGCAATTATTGATCACTCAACAAAATGACACATTTACAAAAGATCGTTAACTTCGCGTCGTTAGGTTAGTCTGACATATGAATTCTAGAAGAACTTAATATTAACTAACCTTATTGATTTTGACTCAGGTAATGTAAATGAATATCAAATTAATACTTACACATAAAGACAATGAGACTCAACACAAATCACAAATCCATTTAGATGTAAAAAGATTATGCTTATGGTGCCAACCTTTGTGTACACTAATGTGTACCTCGTATCTAACATCAAAGGAACTACTTGCTATGAAAGTATGGAATGCAATTATTTGAAAAGTCTATTCAAAACAGATTTCCCTTTATGTTGGGTGCTTAATTATTTTGACGTCATCTGTGCCTATTTCCCTAGAATTCAACTCAGTTTAAACATTGTAAGGACGAAAATAATACTTATCAGAAATAAAATGTTAAATACAAAATTGCACATCCAATCCCGAGGTTGCCGATATCACTTGTAAACCCACTAATAGAATGTAAAATAAGCTTGCAAAATGTTAGTATTCCCGTGGAAAACTTTCCTCCTAAGAGATTTAACCGCATAATGTAATTTTATCGTGAACTATTCTGAGGTGAAGCGAGTAGTGTCGCGGGATTCGTTCTCGCATAAAATATGAGCCGTAACGCTATTGGTGGAGAAGTTTCTTTTATCGTCGTTTACTGAAACTGAGGACGAGCGCTTTACAAATTGTCGAAAGAAATATAAATCTTAGTTCAGTAAGTTTAAGCGACATTCACAGTCGAAATTTTTTTTCGGAAAAATTTTTTAAGTACGTGATTAAAAATTATACAATGAAATATCATTCACCTTAAAAGAATTTACTTGTGCTGCGCCGCGTAGAAATAATTTAAATTCAAGAACAGAGCTAGGTTTTAAATCAAGTCGCTTCCCGCTGTATGTCCCTCCCTATACATGCGTAGATCTTTAAAACTACGCAATGGATTTTGATTCGGATTTTCTTAATAGATAGAGTGATTCAGAACAAAGGTTTATATGTATAATACATGGTGTCAAATTCCACATTACACCGAAGCGAAGCGAGGCCGGGTCGCTAGTTAACAATAATTTTAACCGCCTCTGTGGTCTATAAATATAGTAGTTCGCCCACCCGTGTAACACGTAGGGGTCAGGGTTCGAGTCCCAGGAGGGGTACAATTTATACTTTATTTGGTTGGTGGTAAGACTTATTTCCTGCCTAGCCGCCTACCTAAGTCTGACGCCATAATAATAATTTAAAATTTGTTGTGTTCCGGCAGTTAGATGTAAGATAACCAGTTCCTGAGTGAGGAGGATTCCGGATGTAGTGCACTTCCACCTTCGGCCTTATCGTCACTTAACATCAGGTGAGGTGAGAGCCAAGCACTATCTCGTTGTGCTTAAAAAATATTTTAAATTACATTATCTTTATAAATTTACCTATTTATTTCTTTTGTTTTGTTGTTTTTTGATCAATCAATCAATAATAGATACCAACATACTTTTACGAACTTCATTAATGAATGACTAGTTAGAGTTTATACTTTTACTTTACTTTTTTTAGGAATAAAAAAATCTTCGTATTTCTTAATGCAGCCAAATATCAAGTTATATAATCTTGTCTACATTACTTTGAATCTAAATAAAATATCTTTGAATTACTAGTAAAACAGAAATAGAATAACTAACGAAATAAGTACGTAAATTGTGGAGAGACTTAATAAATATACGAGCACGGTACTTTTATATTTTCTTTATTCAACGAGGCTGTAGTGTGTGTACCAATATGTACTTACACACACTCATCTCTCCTCGTATATAAGCCATTTCTTTACTTTAATAAAGTAGTTATTGATCGCAGTCAGACTTGTCATTTACATCCCGAACCGCCACATCGCATGGCGACCCTGCCAGTGCTGCCTATCGGCGGCGCTGCGCAGACGGTTTTTTATGTGAATATAGTGTGAAAAAATAAATTATCATATTGAACTGAAATAGTCATTGGACAATTAAAGTGATGTGGTTAAACAAAGGACTAAGATAAAACATAAATATGAACTTTAATATAAGATAATGTAAATCTTAATATAAATAATAATAATTTAATAAACAAATAAATTCTTCAAATACCGAGAAGGAAAAAAAATTTTATGAACAATTAATAAAGTATACAAAAATTCTAAATTATCAAATGTTGCCGTGGACTATTGTGTTGCTGCTGTGATGCTGATGAGTTGGAGATAAAAAGCAGGGTGCCGGGAGAGGATGGTGTCGGATGTGGACCAGCCGGCAGATGATGGTGTCAAAGGAGGTTGATGCAGCAGGGAGCTGAAGAGTTAACCAACAGAAAGTAGCCAAACAGAGGACTTCGGACACAACTCAAAATTACTTTTTGTAAGTAGCCAAACAGAGGACTTCGGACACAACACAAAATTTCGATTTTAAAATCAATTTTTTCTCTCTCTCTCTTTAGGAGTCTTTAATATTGGAATTTTAACTAACTTATGGATATAGTTTCATTTAACGACTTTTGGTCTTTAGAAAATAATTATTACTTAAATATTTTTGTTACCGTAAAAATAAAAGTTTTGAAGAATTTATTTTGAATTAATTAAGATTTTATTTGGTACTTACTTTTTTTATACTTAAACATGTTTAGGTACCTAATCATAATTATTATTTCAATAAATTTTGATGATAATGATAAGTTAGTATAAATAAAATAGTACTACTTCATTGTAATAAATTTGGAGTACACGAGTTTGTGTAAAAAGTGGAGAAGAAATACGATTTCTAAAAGCAGATAATATTTTATGGCTTGTTTTTTTTCTTATCTAAGTTTCTCATTTATATTATACGATTGATTGCACAGATTTTTCCCTCGTCCATGACAGAGATTTTTAAATTGTGTTGGGATTTATGTTTGTTTTATTTTATTTTACAGTCAGTTTTCCGGAGATCGGTCGTTGATGAAGGTAACTCTTATTTTGCATTTATAAAGTTGTGATTATCTTAACTTGATTTTATACTTTTGTTATAATAAGGGTTTTTTCCCCCGTGATTCTAATGATTAATTTTGTAGCTATGATGTTTTATTCAAAAGTAAAAGAAAGTAATTTGAGAATTCCCTTTTCTTACTTACATTTTTATAAATAATTATTTTATCGATGTCATTTATTTAACTTCATGTTAGTACAAAGTTTGGATTTCGTAATAATTGCATTCAGTGTGAACGACATCGAAATTGCTGACATAGCAACACGTGTGATATTGTAGCAACGAACTCAATAGGTATCATTTCTGTTAAGACAAATGAATTTAAATACCGTTTGAGTAATTTTATTTTGTCGTAAATTTATTAATGTAGGTTATAGTTTAAATAATGATTTCATATAAATAATTTTACCTGGTTATAAACGGCATGACTAGGTAGTAGATTTCTTTTTCTTTTGCAGGACACTAATATTGATACCAAATTTTATTTAGATAGGTTTTTTTTTAAAGTAAATAAAAAAGAAATGGTCTCTCTTATCCCTAAATAAATATTTGATATTTTACTTATTATTGCTATTCATTATTACTATATAATATTATATTAGGCTATGTAATTCAATAATATTTTTCATTATGACGTACCTTAGTACTTATTTTATTATTTTCATTATTCTTCAATTGATTTGGAAAGCATCATTCAAAACATTGACTTGTTAAATTTATTTTTTAAACTACGAGTACTTTCATGAAATCGTTAACTAATTAGGAAATCAGCTATCTTTTAAAGACTTTCTTTTGTCTTCGGTTTAGTATTTTTATCGAAACAGTCTTAAAGCAAAATACTTTTAACTAAAATCTTTTTATTTCAACATTTTTCAAAGAATGTTAGATAAATGTCGTAAAACTTTGTTATAATAATGATGTATTATATTAATACTGTGCGTAGACACACGCTGTTTAATAATGTGATGTATTAACTTCGCCGAGACGTCATGTGTGAGAAATAATAGAATATTATGAAGAAAATTTGGTAGATGTCGGAGCTAGTCACACTTTGTGGTTTTTCTTTTCAGCCCCCCTACTCAAATGGCTAACTTTCTATTCGTTTGAACGCTACGCTTACTTTTAAAGCTTAAATATGAGCAATAGAGAATTAAATCACATGTCACAAACTTATGTAAATCATATACTTCGATGTATTGTATGGAATTGTCAAGCTTACGGCACGTAATTTTATAGTTTACTGCTTATTTTGAAGTTTTAATAGTAAGCGTAGCGTTCAAACGAACAACGAAGTTGTTACTATCAATCAAATATATAATAAATAAAAAGTTTTATAACGTGACGTTTGAATTTTTCTAATGATGATCATTATTGACCTATACTTTCTATATGTTTAGAAGTACCTACATAAAAATAAACAATTATTAATTCATGGTTTAACCTTCCCTTCCCTTTATTCGATAGTAAGAAAATATACGAATATTTCACATATCGTGCCTTGAAAGAGTTTTTTTTAAGTAATGCTGGCTTAATCATAAGACCCAAAGCTAGTTGCATGCACCGATGCCACAGTAAAGTCAGCGACATAACTGAAGTTAGCAACATATTGCAAAGATTGGTTTATTAGTAGGCAATCTTTAATAGCACGACGTCCACATTTTTTCTATACACAACGGAATACCACCTGATGTTGAGTGACGATAAGTCTGAAAGTGGAAGCGCACTTCACCCGGAATCCTCACTGAGGAACTGGCTATCTTAACTCTAACTGCCAGAACTCAACAATTTTTAAATTGTTGTTATGGCTTCACCACTGCTAGGCATAGACCTTCCCCAAAATGGGGGTTTTCCATAATCGGGTTGACGATCGCAATGAAGCCATAATTTCTGGTACTAAGATGGCACTTTTCAAACGCCTCTGTGGTCTAGTGGTTCGCCTACACGTATAAGACGCAGGGGTCCCGTGTTTAATTCCCAAGAAGGGGATACATTTGTACTTGGTTGGTGGTAGGGCTTATTTCGAGTCCGCCTGGCTAGCTGCCACCATCTTACCTAAGTCTGAAGCCATAACAATAATTTAAAAATTCTTGTGTTTCGGCATCAATAAGAGGAAAGATAGCCAGTTCCTCAGTGGTGAGGATTCCGGGTGTAGCGCTTACACTTTCGGCCTTATCGTCACTTAACATCAGGTGAGGTGAAGGCCAAGCGGATAAAAAAAATTCACAGATCTCGTGCCTTTCACGACCTTCTGGTACATTGAAAATGAATTTAATGAATTTAACAAAATATTTTACTATTATTATATTCTTATAGACATTAATATTTTATTGAAAGGTAACCTAAGTACAATGTATAATTAAAACATCTGAATTTCTAAATAAATTAACCCTAATAAAAAAATAAATCAAAATCAAATGCAGCATGTGAGACTCTCGCGCCGACTTCATCATCACTCAAATGTGCGATAACAACCCTCATGTTTACCTAAGCATCATCATCACACTCTCATTCTCAGAGATCGTTGTAAAATTTGGAATCGCAGAGTCACTAAGAAAGACGTGACTGATCGAGTAATTTCAAATCTCGAAATTGAAATAACAGCAACCCACGGTATATAATATTTTGGATAAAACCTCTCTTCTGTTCAACTTTCGCTCAAGATTCGTTTATCCGTTTCTCTACACACAAAAACTCACTACGACGCCTAGGTACCGCCCCGCGCCGCCGTATCTAACGATTTTTAGGGTTCCGTACCCAAAGGGTAAAAACGGAACCCTATTACTAAGCCTCCGCTGTCCGTCTGTCTGTCTGTCTGTCTGTCACCAGGCTGTATCTCATGAACCGTGATAGCTAGACAGTTGAAATTGACAATCACAGATGATGTATTTTTGTTGCCGCTATAACAACAAATACTAAAAACAGAATAAAATAAATATTTAAGGGGGGCTCCCATACAACAAACGTGATTTTTTTGCCGTTTTTTGCTCCATATTGATAACGACTACAGGTAGACAGTTGAAATTTTCACAGATCGTGTATTTCTATTGCTGCTATAACAACATATGCTAAAAACAGAATAAAATAAATATTTAGGGGGGGGCTCCCATACAACAAACGTGACTTTTTTTGCTGTTTTTTGGTACGGAACCCTTCGTGCGCGAGTCCGACTCGCACTTGGCCGGTTTTTTTTAATCTTTTACTAGATCTGGAATCAGCTCTCGCTTCACGCTCTATTCACGTCATACCATCTGTTGACCTGCTAGAGCTAATCAATATCAATATTATGGTTTTAATATATATCTAAATACTTTTTTATTTATAAAAAATGTGGAAATAAATAAAAAATACAAAATATAAAACACAATTACAAGCTTTGAAATATACAAATATTTAAAAACTTCAATCGTACCTATCCATCCAGTACTATAACCATTATCCCGTCGCCCGCGGTATCCCAACATTTCGCTTCATAAAGGATAAGCTACAGCCCAGACCGTAAGAGTCAGGGACATATACTAATTTCAGTAGGTAGCCTAACTCAATATCTCTAGGGGTTTGTTTTAATTTTTTTGATATCGCTTTTCGTTTTTGAGAAATTGTCGAGTTAGTAAGAAAAGACCCCGAAAAATTGTGTCATTTTTCTACATTTATGCGATTTTCGAAAAAAGTTTTTGACTTTTTCAAAATTTTTTTTCACCATATTGTAGCCCTTGCTGAGACGCATCTTTTGACATTTAGTACATACACGTAGACCCAAAACTCACGGGACCAGGGCAATGTCTCACTTTTGCTGAAATTGGGTACCTTACCGAAGCGATCGAAAAAACATTTTCAATGTTAAAACAATATTGTTCTACCAATCTCCATTGGGTCCGTAGGTTTAGGCCCAGTCTCCAATGCATAAGGAACGACCGTATCCACCAGTAAGGATGTTTAAAAATTACTGATGAAGATGATGCTTTGAGTTACATGATATAATTACATCTATACAAAAAAAAAGTTAGAACTCCCTCCCATACAAAAATCCAAGATGATGTATCCCCTTCTCAAAATGATCTAAGGGTTCAGAAGGTTCACCCTGCCAAAGGATATGCCTCGATCACCAAACGCCGATTGAACTTTTATGTTGTGAGCAAATGCTACTATTATCTAAAATCTAATCTAATTTTAAAAGCCTTTGACTCTGACTGTACGTTACCGGAAAACACCAGTTCACAAAAAAGATGAATAAAAAAGTGAACCTGCGATTTTATTGCGGAAAAACCATAAACTAAGCGATTCGTCCTGGCAGTGTGCCTACTTTTTTTTAATACTGCGAACCGAGTTTTTGTTTTTTTAGTCAATTTGAAGGCGTCGGATTTGGATATAGAACTACCGCGATAATAAAAACTTTTTTCGTAAAACTTACTGTTTGACCCATAGAAAAATTTTCGCTGCGCTCACGGTTTGACTCCTCTGTTCAAGTTATTAGTCTACTTTTTTATAATTATGGGCCATATTAGGTATATCGTATATCTTATTAAATTTTTAAGAACTAGATTAAAGCACTTTCGGCCAGTTTCTGAATTGAGAAGTTTCTGAAAGAGAAATTGCACGGAAAAAAAATCTAGTTGACTTTAGTTACTTGTAAATTCGACAAGATTTTATTGTATTATATGTGACAACTATACCTTTTTTACACATTAATAGAAAATTCTACTTCTTTACAACATAATTTCTAGTTCCTATTACCCACTTACCTAGTATCGTAGAAAACAATTTTTGTGTAGTATACAAAACCTATCTACAGCCATCATTATAGGAAAGGGTAGAGTTTATCAGATATTTCAGTAGTCTTCAATATCATTACTGCGGACTTGAAAAGGCCAAAAATCTCTGTTTACTATGTGTAGTATTAAGACTACCAGATTTTTGTAGTCTTAAATACTAGTGGCTTCGTGAGCTGTAGACCTCGCGTTAAAAAGTAGCTCAAGTTGTATGTTTTTTAAAAAATAATCTAAAAGATGTCACCACCCCTTTTGCCCCACACTGTTCACGAGCTTTTCAAAGCACGTAGTAGGTACCTGCGTGCTGTTTGGTATTATTTGGTAGGTATAATCGCAGCTAGATGGCGCTTCTAATTTTAAACATTTTCCGAAATGGTGATTTTTGGTAAATATACTGGCTAAACTAAAAAATTCTATATAATCATCGAACCTGCTCACAAAATTTCACAAGAATCTGTTAAAAATGCGACCTGTAGAGGAAAATGGACAGCTGAAAAGTCGGACTGAAATATGTTTTTTTTTACATTTCTCCGTCATTATGAAAAATTAAAAAAAAAATCTATGTAATTTTCGAACCTGCTCACAAAATTTGACGAGAATCGGTTGAGAAATGCGACCTGTAGAGGAGAACATCCAGCGCCAGAAAGCCGGACTGAAATACATTTTTCTTACATATCTCCGCCATTACGAAAAATTTAGAAAAACTGTCTTAATTTAAAAAAATCTATATGATTTTTGAACCTGCCCACAAAATTTCACGAAATTCGGGTGAGAAATGCAACCTGTAGAGGAGAAAAGACAGAGCCGGAAAGCTGGACTGCAATTAGTTTTTTTTTACATATCTCCGCCATTTTGAAAAAAATCGGAAAAGTGGCGTTACGAAAAAATTTTATATTATTTTCAAACCTGCTTACAAAATTTCACGTGAATCGGTTGAGAAAAGCGACCTGTAGTGGAAAACATCCAGCGCCAGAAAGCCGGACTGAAATTCATTTTTCTTACATATCTCCGCCATTACGAAAAATTTAGAAAAACTGTCTCAACTAAAAAAAATCTATATGATTTTCGAACCTGCCCACAAAATTTCACGAAATTCGGTTAAGAAATGCGACCTGTAGAGGAGAAAAGACAGAGCCGGAAAGCTGGACTGCAATATGTTCTTTTAACATATCTCCGTCATTTTGAAAAAAATCGAAAAAGTGGCGTGACAAAAAAATTCTATATTAGTTTCAAACCTGCTCACAAAATTTCACGAGAATCGGTTGAGAAATGCGACCTGTAGAGGAGAACAGACAGCGCTGGAAAGCCGCAAAACCTGTTTTTTTAACATATCTCCGCCATTTTGAAAAATAAAAAAAATCTGGCTCAACAAAAAAATTCTATATAATTTTCGAACCTGCTCACAAATTTTAACGAGAATCGGTTGAGAAATGCGACCTGTGGAAGAGAACATACAGACATACGAAAGAATTTTTGCCCAAGCTGAAGCAGAGACGCTTCGCTCGCACTTGCTCGCAGTATGAAAAAACATTAAAAAATGTCGTAACGACTTCCAAAAAATTACACTATATAAATAAAATAAAACACTCTCAAAATAAGATTAAAACAATGTGGCAAATTGTCCGAGAACGTACTAATAAAACAAATACTAAAGATAAATCAAATATAAAATTAAATACAGAAAATAAAATTACTTCCAACCCAAAACAGATTGCTAACATTTTTAATAACCATTTTGCAGCTGTAGGAGCTACTAGTTGCCCCCAAGTAAATGGTCTTCCTGTTCTCCACCCATCTGAAAATTCAATTTTTATAAGCCCCGTAAAATTAGAAGAGATATACAAAATATTAAAAAATCTAAAAAACAAACTGAGTCATGGTGTGGATGACTTCCCTCCTAAATTATTCAAACAATGTGCAAAAGAATTAACATACCCACTAACGGTTTTAGTAAATCAATCTTTTGAAGAAGGTGAATTTCCGGAATTATTAAAACATTCTCTCATTAAACCAATTTATAAGAAAGAGTCAAAAACAGACCCAAGCAATTATCGCCCAATTGCTTTATCACCTACACCCTCAAAGATATTTGAAAAGGCTATGTACGACCGGATTTATAAATTTTGCGAAAAATACAATGTTTTTACTCAATGTCAGAATGGTTTCCGTAAACATAAATCAACTACCTTAGCAGTTTATAAATTTATTCAAGAAATACATAACATAATCAACAGTAAAAAATACGCAATTGGAATACTACTAGATATGTCAAAAGCATACGATAAAGTTCAGTATAATATCTTATTGAAAAAACTGTATGACATAGGTATCCGAGGTCAATGCTACAATTGGTTAAAATCATATCTCAATAATAGACAACAAATGGTTGAAATAGAATACTTTAATGATAACCAGCACAAAATAGAAAAAATTAGATCTAACACCAAAATTGTAAACGCATCAATACCTCAAGGCAGCGTACTGGGGTGTCTTTTGTTTCTAGTTTATATTAACGACTTTGCAGAAGCTTTAAATGAATATTGTGTCATGTTCGCGGACGATATTTCTATCCTCATATCTAGTCAAACCTCTACAAAATTAGAAGAAAAAATTGATAATATATTATTAAAAACTACAAGTTGGCTGACAGAACATAATCTTCAAATTAACTTTACTAAAACAAAATTAATGACCTTTCATCCCTACCAAAAACCTGAACTAAATATAAAACTACATAACAACAATTTCACATTAGAAACAGTAAAAGAGCACACATTATTAGGTCTAGTGATTGATACCCACGTTAGCTGGAAGCCTCATGTAGAAAAACTGCACCGAAAATTAAATAGCTTTATGTATGCACTACGAGAAATAAAAAAAACAACAGACGTAGCCACCGCAATAACAACTTATTACGCGTATGCATACGCGTGGCTAAGCTATGGCGTCATCCTATGGGGGTCTAGTACTGATGTCGGAAGTTTATTGACAGTTCAAAAGAAACTTATTAGAATCATTGTTAACATAGAGGAATCAGACAGCTGCAAACCTTACTTTGAAAAACATAAAATCTTAACCTTACCCTGCATCTATATTCTAGAGATATGTAAATTTGTTCGGAAATACTCAAATTTATACAATAAACGAGATGATCAAAACATAAAACATAATCTTAGAAACAGAAATAAATTAATACTTCCTAATTCTTATATGAAACACCATTCGTCCAGCCCGCTAGCCATGTCCATAAAAATTTTCAATAAGCTACCCGATTCACTTAAAAATATCAATGATGATAAAAAATTCTCAAATAATTTAAAACAATTACTTACAAAAAAGTGTTATTACAGTATGAAGGAATATTTAGAAGATGAAAATATAGAAATATGAATGTTGTAGACAAAAAGTAAACTAAATTAAAACATTAAAATACATAAGTGCAATATAATTTAACAGAAGTTAATAAATAAAATAGCTATTTATTTATTTATTAAAAGGAAGTAGTTTTTATTAATTAAGTAAATAACTCCTATTGTAATGAAACAAACATAATTAACTAATTAAGATATAATTAACTTCGTTAAGTATGATTTATATAATAATGTTTAAGTAATAATAAATAAGTGTTTGCTATCTATTACTTATTGTTGTTGTGCCCGACAGGGTCCATAGTGATCTAAAATATTATAATTAAGAACTACTGTAACACTGTGGAATGCAATAAATGATTTGAGTATTGAGTACTTCGTGCTCGCTCGGTCAATAATTTTAGCGGACTGAAATAATCAGCAATTTCTGTTTACTATACCTGTAGTGGAGGATACCGATTTTTGTTTCTGTTAAATATACAGTATTTTCTGTTTACTACACATATTGTAGAGTTTAACAGGTTTTATTTTTGTGTTAAATATCATTATTGCGGACTGAAACTATAATATACTGTCAACTTAACCAGAATTAGGTTAAACATCTTAGGTGAGTCTTCGCCGCAACGAAAGCATGTTTTAGAAACAGTGCAAATTAAAAATGTTGTAATACAAAGTGAAGCTCGAATGAGCAAAATGAAGAACTACTTACACCGAATTCGAGCATGGGTTGCGAGTGCGAGCATAGGTGCTTGACAGCAGGCCCTCCCTCGAATTTAGTGTCATTGTTCATACTTTGTATTTCAATTTATTTCAATTTATTTAT
Source organism: Agriphila tristella (assembly GCA_928269145.1). Taxonomy (NCBI): domain Eukaryota; kingdom Metazoa; phylum Arthropoda; class Insecta; order Lepidoptera; family Crambidae; genus Agriphila; species Agriphila tristella. The sequence continues at coordinate 50,407,262 of OV743433.1, read as the reverse complement.
CAATTCACATGCAGGCTTACAGAGCTTAAGCTACCAACACACCAGCAAGTCAAACAAAATGTCAGAAAATAATTATATAAATCAAATAAACCAATGAAAATAATAATAATTAAAAATTCTAGCAATAAATAAAATTAGAAAGATATAAATGTCATCATAATAATGTCAGCTTAAAAATTAAAATTGACAGAAAATAAAAATGAAATTAGATACCATAATAATAAATTAAAATAAATTATTTGTCAATAAAATTTAAGAATTGACGAGTAGTGGCTACTAATTGTCTTATACCATCAAAGAATAAATCAGAATGGCTATTATGAGCGAGCATGTCCCCGATGAGGCGCAGTGCGCGCACTGTCGGCGCTTGTGCAGCGTATGCGGTTCGCGTCACGGGTCTGGGCAAAAGTCGGGGCTGACGGCGCGGTGCCACTAATCCCGATGCAGTCTTGGAAATGCGCGAGGGTACCAAGATACGTAACCTTTCTAGCTTATCCGAAGAGTCCACCTTTTGATAAATTATGGAGAGATAGTGTACCACAAGAAGAAGTCTTCGACGAAATGCGAGAGTGTCAAGATTGACCATGCCCGACACAAAAAGAGATGGATACAAAAAAGGATAATATCCGTAAGACTTTTTATAGAGCCATCGCGCAAACTTCCGCTGTTACATTATAAAGTTTGTAACACATTTTTTTCAAAAACAGAACACTCCAATATGAACACTCATCACATCTTCTTTGCCTGGCCCTTTGCCATATTATTTGGGGTTAGAAAGTGGTCAGCCCTTCGTATCATGCGTCTCCAGGTAGCTCGGTCCTGGGTCGTCACTTTGCTGACTTGAGCTTCTTTGAGGTTCTTACTCTGGACATCTTTACTGTGGACATTCATGTGATTCGGGGTCTTCCTCGTCCTCGGGGTTTAGTTTCGATATCTAGCACTTTTCTGGTCATGTAGTCCGATGGTCGCTTCATAACGTGTCCGTACCACTGCAGACGGCTCTCCTGTAGTTTATCTGGTATAGGTCTCACTTTGAATGTGCCTCTTATTTGTGTGTTTCTGACATGATCCAGCCTAGTTACACCAACTGCCCATCTGAGCATATTATGTATAAACACTCATCACATAACACACATAAGTAATCACATTGTCTGAGACGGTTTTTATGACCTAATTTAAGTTGTTCACTTTAAAAGTAATTGGGAAGGAAAACATGGTTCAGAGCTGCGTTTGATGCTTTACACTTTACATGAAATGAAAGACTGCGCGCTGGGCGCTGTGGGCGGCCGCGGAGGGACGCGGGGGGCCGCAGTTACAATTTTTCGCTACACGTGAATAATGTTTTGTTTAGTGAGCAATAATATTGTAATGCCAATTTTTTTTATTGTAGCTGGTACTATTCTTTATTGTAATCATTAAAAAGAGTATGTTAGACAACAGATAATTTTGTAAATACAAATTTATTATTGGTGTGTTAAACTAGATGATGGTAAACAGAATAAATAAATATTGTAAACACAGCAATTATTGAAAAGTGTTGTTAGCTAAATGCATATTTTACTCTGTAAGTATTACATAATTACCAAAACAATATCAGAGTTTTCGTGTACTAGAATATTCTAACTAGAATATTCTAGTATTAACAAAAATATGACTTGTTGTTATTAACAAAAAATCTGTTAACCATAGCTGAAATATTTTATCCTTCACCAGAATCATAACTACTATACAATCTGGTAATATTGTAAAATATTTTTTTCTCCGTGTGAAGTTGAGTACTACTCAAATGTTACTCACGTCACACATACAAAATTTGTAATTTTAAGTAGTGCTCAACTTCAATTTCTCTATTCAGAAACCACCAATTTATTTCCAAAAGATAGACAGAAGCCAGGTATAGGACCTTGAATCTAAAATAAGTTAGGTATTTCGTATCATATTACCTTCAAAGACTTAAAGCCTTATACAGTTTCTATGTTTAAACTAGAGTAGGTATGTAACAAGAACTTAACAAATCAGCGACGATCAATTCTGAGGGACTACCACGAGAAACAAACAGTGAAGAGAAAATTTTAAAATGTATGAAACAGCTGATTTTTTTTTTCACGATTTCAGAGGATTTAATAGCGGGGTGCCCACTATCGCACTTAGCCGAATTTTTCAGTAATGCAGTAAAAGTTCAGTTTGATGGACCCTATCTACCATTTGTCTTTTTATTAGGGTTCCGTACCCAAAGGGTAAAAACGGGACCCTATTACTAAGCCTCCGCTGTCCGTCTGTCTGTCTGTCACCAGGCTGTATCTCATGAAACGTGATAGCTAGATAGTTGAAATTTTCACAGATCATGTATTTCTGTTGCCGCTATAACAACAAATGCTAAAAACAGAATAAAATAAATATTTAAGGGGGGCTCCCATACAACAAACGTGTTTTTTTTTGCTGTTTTTTGGTACGGAACCCTTCGTGCGCGAGTCCGACTCGCACTTGGCTGGTTTTTTTTTTTAGATTAAGCTTGTTTTGTTGCTACTCTGCTACTGCTCCCTTCTTCCATCGGACAACCAGACGTACTAATCTGCGCCATCTTTTTTTGCTGGATATTCCAACTATTTCTCTAAGCTATTCGCACTAAGCGTTTTGTTTCAAATTTTATCATTGATACCGCTAGAGATTGGAACTTGCCTTAGTCTGTGTTTCCTGATAGGTACAAATCAAGGGTCCATCAAATTGCGAGTGAATAGGTAGGCTTCTAGGCAAGCGCGTTTCTTTGTAGATCACATTATCGCTTACCACGAGGCGTGATAGCGGCGCCTTGCCAATCTATGTACAGTACGAGGCATATATTTTGAAATTGGTTAGGGATTCCGCGGAACGCGTATTTTGGACATGCATGCGTAGCGGTGAGGGGCGCGGGCGGCGAGAGAAGGGCGCACGCTATTGGACCCTCACAAGAGCACATGCGCAAACTTATCCTCGCTCTTTCGAAAAAATTTCAAGATAAATGCCTCGTACTGTAACCTGAGTGAGATTGCCTGTGCGTAATGTCTATGTGTGTGTTGGGTGCATAGAAAAATCTCATTTTGTTACGGCGGGCTCTTCTGTGCCTGTATTATGAGTTTGCACAGTTACGTTAACTATAGGTACTCGGTAGCGACTAGTACACGACTTTACGTTTTATTTTTACACGACTGTCCAAAAAAACATAGAGTCTATAATAAGATGAATAAATAATGAAAAAATATTAGAAAAAATCGGCTCACCCGTAGCAACTCAGACGGGATTCGAACCCGCACCCATTTTGCATTCACAATAGCATTGTGAATGCAAAAATCTAAAAAATAGCATTATGAATGCAAAAATCTAAAAGTTTAAAATTGTATGACTGTTTTACCTTAATTGATTGTCTGGCACCTGCAATGGGTGCTACATTCGTATGTCGAAGTAGTTCTCTTCACATTGGTGAGATGGCGCTGATCTTCAGCGGAAACGTAAAAAGTATTAAAAAATTTCGCCAAATCCATTAGTGGCTCAGTAGCATAATTGGTAGTGCATTGGGCCGGAATCCTAAGGGTGCGGGTTCGAATCCCGTCTGAGATGCTACGGGTGAGCCGATTTTTTTCTAATATTTTTTCATTATTTATTCATCTTAATATAAAAATAGCATTGTGAATGCAAAAATCATAAAAGTTTAAAATAGAGTCTATAAATTTGCCACACCGCCTCTGGTGGTAACTACGTTAAACTAGTGGCTCCGTGAGCTAGATCTCGCGTTAAAAAGTAGCTAAGATTGCATGTTGTTTAAAAAACGTAGTCCTAGGTTCAGTCAAAACCATTTTATTTTCAAATTTCGAATATAGGTCAGAAATGTTTTGATTTATTTTGAAATAGGTAACTATGAACTTTTAAAAATAACACCGCTAACAAAAATTAAAAGGTTTGTTACATTTTTGATAATTTTTCGAAACAGCTGAAATCTGTTTTTTACATGTCTATCAGCCATTTTTGATGTCCCCACTGCTGGGGCACAGGCCTTCCTTATGGGTGGTAAGGAGGATGGGCCATAACCCACCACGCGGGCAAAATGCGGATTGGTGGGTGTTAACGACTGCAAATGCAGCCGGGACCAACGGCTTAACTTTATGCAGTAAAAAAAATTAGACAATTAACAGATGAAGCTACGGCTAGACTGGTTTATTTCGCTTACTTTCAGAGTATTATGTCTTACGGTATTTTACTCTGGGGGTCGGCAGCTGATGTGGATTCTATATTTATATTGCAGAAGAGGGCTGTGAGATTTATTTATAATATGAAACGACGCGAATCCTTAAGAGATAAATTTAAAAGTATTGATATATTAACATTACCTTCCTTATTCATATTTGTTAACATAATGTACGTCCGGAAAAATGTACACCTCTTAAAAAAACAAAATGCTGTTCATCGCTATAATACTAGGAATAAGAATAAATTGAAGATTCCCTTTTTCAGATTAAAAAAAAGCAGCAAGTCCTTTTTAGGCTGCGGGGTTCGTTTTTATAACAAAATACCCGACGATGTCACAGCTCTGACAGACTCTAAATTTAAAATTTTCATAAAGAAAGCTTTAATAAAGAAGGCCTACTATAAAGTTGCCGATTATATTGCAGATAAGTCCGCGTGGAAATAGAATATTATTGCTCTGTGCTAGTGATTTACACCCACTGGCTGTAAATAAATAAGTTGTAATAATAATTTAAGTAAACGTAGGTTAACATATATTGTTTGTTACTTGTCTTGACGTCGATAAGCGCCTGTAAAGGTTTACATCGAATAAAATGTTTGATTTGATTTGATTTAACGTGCCTTCCGAAGCACGGAGGAGCTTGAGACAACAATCTTTTGGTCACCCATCCCATGACCGACCCTTGCGAACGTTGCTTAACTTCCGCAATCGCTGGGCCAGGCGCTAAGCCACCGAGCTCCTCGTTTTTTACATAATTATCTATAATCTGATGACAACAAACGGACGTAACAAAAGAATTTTTGCCCAAGCTGAAGCAAAGACGCTTCGCGCTTACTTAGTCAACTAAAAGTTACAGCTGCTATCAAGGATATTAAGCATACACTTATAATACGCCTACTTGTTTACTTTATATTATGTGGTTTAGGTTCAGTGAAATCTTGGTTAGTAATCCGACCATAAATTGCGTATGATCGGTTTTGGCTGTGAGCCCGTACTTCTATTCCATTCGCTCTCTAGAGATTTTACTGTTTTCGACCAAAAAGGCTTTCCTTTGTTTCAAAATATATTATATTTCAATAGATCCCATCAAAAGGTTCTCGGAATAATAGATTTAATTATGGCAACTGAAATGTGTATGAAACATGGACGCCTCAAGGTTAATGAGAAAATAAGTTAAATTGGCTTGTCTTGGCAATTAAAATAAATAACTAGGTAAATGTTTTTCATATTCTTTAGCTACAGAAATAAGAGATGAAGATTGTAGTTGTATTGAACGCATTGGATTACTCTTTTAGAATTATAAATACATACACACCTCCAGTTATATACCAAAGTGTAACTAAATATTATAGTTTTTATTTTTTTATTTCTTGAAATAGATAGTATGAAACGATTAATTTCTTCGATTTAAAATTATTTTAATGAAAATTTCATTTTCTATAATACGAATCGCCTGAAAAGTTACAGAAGAGTTTACTTTTTGTAGTCTTCAACTAAAAATATGTTATAGTGTGTCTTCACCAAGACGCTTTCCCTTTATTCTTGCACTTTCATCAGAAGCATGCCTCAAGCGCCTCAAGCGCCAATAGCGCATGTCTTATTTCTAGTATATTCCATACCTTAAATTACTAGTAACTACGGAAACTTATAGTGCGCACGGCCCATACTTCTCAAAATTTGTATGGCATGCATTTGGCAGGAGGGGGCAAGTTAATATTAAGGAGGATGAGAGAAAAATATGAATTGTAGGTACAGTCAAGAGCACCTAGTGATTTTATTTAAGTTATGAGATGCGGGATTTATCGGAAAAGCAAGTAAACTGCACGGCCTTAGAACTTTGGTTACTTTACAGTTGGCTACATTTTTTAACCTATAGGGGGGGGGGGGGGGCAGCTGCGCCTCCCTGCCCACCCTTGGCGACGCCCTTGACCATAGCCTAACTCTTGTGCCATTATTCGTCTCGCAATGTCACAGACATCATGCCAACGTAACGCCAGAAAATTGTCGACATTTAGTCGCGTGGTGCTTATCCCTGGCTGTTTGGAATATTGTTGACAACCCTGACCTCATTTCCCAACCCTCATAACCACTCAGGGAATGTTTTTTTTTATTTGGCCTTCTCAGGGTTTAAGTCTTAATTTTTTTGGCAGCTGTGTGCCAGTTTCAGTAAACGTGATTCGTTTGGCAGCCAAGCATTAAGTATAACCGAATGTAGCGCCCTCAGAGGTTTTTATTTAATTAGTTATTAATACAAAAAGATTTTGATATTTTTTTACGTGGAGTTTTTAGGGCCCATGGTCTAGTATTTTTAGTATTTTTGGTTAAGTATTTTATCACGCTATCTTCGAGTAGGTACTTTTAAAAATCTGGTTCAGAATTTTAATGATATAAATGGTCAAGTAATTTGTTTCGAACTTTGTCGGAACGTGTGAAAGGACTCATTCTTCTAAAAATAACTTACTGATTATATTTCCAAAAAATCGCTTCAAAATATTGGATACCTATTAATAAAATAAATAAATCTCCTAATTAGTAAAATATTTCAATCGAAGAAAAACAAAATTAAGGAAAAGGAAAAACACTTGTCGAAAAATATCTGTAAAGAAAAGCGTTGACTAACAGGTTTTTGATCAAATTCGTTAATACAATTACATGATAGAATAGGGAACGGCAAAAAGTTTCATTGATGTAAGGAATTAAAGCAATACTGCGAGCCGGTAATAAAGAAAGATACTCTGAGATAGATTTTGGCATTGCGCCCAATCCCATACAAAAATATACTAAACTCATGAAACAGAAGGATCTGTGGTCCTACCATGAGTTGATGCAAACTGTTTTTGCTACCTGCTTAGGAGTTAAGGATGATTTTCGCTTGTGGCTCGGTACTAAATTAAACGAAGATGTTTCCTATACAATGTTTTTATTGCGACTGAGTGACACAGACCACACACATTGATTTTATAATAATCGAACGGTATTTAACGCATGCTACAACATACCGCCCACCAAAGGACGGCAGTCCTTTCCAAAAATGGCAAAATTTACAAAGTAAACATCACAACTAACAAATTTGAATGATAGCAAATATGAAGTGAGAATATTACTTAAATTTTAATTTGCAAGTTTTACTTCAACAAAGTTTAGTAAAATTTGAGTACTACATAAATCAACATTGAATTGAACCTCAAGAATAATTAATTTAACATGCAATTTCACATAAATAGGTACATTATTAATTTTTATCGATAGGCAGTGGACACAATTTAGATACTGATCGTTTTATCGTATCATTACGGCACTTTACACTATACACGCGTGTTATACCATCAGGTCCGGGATGTTTCTGCACTACGCGACCTAAGGACCATTTCCCTGGCGGAAGCTGATCGTCCTTTAAAATGACAATATCTCCTATATCAAATTCTGGCTCACGTTTAAGCCACTTTGGACGTTCCTGAAGTCTAGAGAGATATTCGGTTTGCCATCTGTGCCAGAAGTCTCTCACGAGCCTTTGTGTCAGTTGCCAGCGCGATAGATGGTTAATGTTAACTAGACGTAGGTCAGGACATGGAGTAGTGAAAGGTGACTCGCCTATTAAGAAATGTCCGGGTGTGAGCGGTTCTACTGCATCAGGATCTGACGTTTCTAATGGTGTTAAAGGCCTGGAGTTTAAGCATGACTCAATTTGGCAGAGCGTTGTAGTCATTTCTTCGAAAGTTAGGTTAGAGGTAAGTATTCTTCTGAGATGAAATTTAATAGACTTGACGCCTGCTTCCCATAATCCTCCAAAATTGGGACTGTAGGCCGGTATGAAATGCCATTGAGTAGAGTCTGCTGCTAATTCTTCTGCTAGATGGCCTGGCAATTCGAATTTAGCTTCGGCCCATGCAGCTGCTAGCTCCTTATTAGCCCCCACAAAATTCCTTCCCTGATCACTCCACAGGTGTGCGCATTTTCCTCTCCTGGCTGTGAACCGTCTGAATGCTCCTAAAAAAGATTCAGAAGTGAGGTCTCCCACCAACTCCAAATGGACCGCCTTTATGGCCATGCAAATGAAGATGGCTATGTAAGCTTTCCTTGTCTTAGCTCCTCTACCTCTTGATATGAGAATTTGCAAAGGTCCAGCAAAATCCACGCCACTGTGAAGGAACGCGCGTGCTGGCGTCGTACAGACTCTTGGTAAGTCCCCCATAACTTGTTTTCTAGCCACAGCCTTTTGTCTTGCACATATGACACACTTGTGAACATAAGCTTTTACGGCGTTTTTTGCTCTGATGATCCAATATTTGGTTCTCAAATAACACAACATTAGTTGGATTCCTCCATGTAAGGTCTTCTGGTGGGCTTCTGCTATAATCAATGGTGTTAAATTATTATTGGTTCCCAATATAATTGGGTGTTTCTTTTCATCTTGCAAGTCTGAATTCCTTAAACGTCCGCCCACCCTGAGAATATTTCTTTCGTCAAGGTAAGGGTTCAAAGATTTTAAATGACTAAACCTTTTTACATTTTTCTTCTCCTTTAATCTACTTATTTCTTCTTTGTATTCTCTTTCTTGAACTATTCTTATACAAGTTAATAAAGCATCTTCTAGTTCTTCTGTAGTAATTTCCATACCTAATTTTTCAGATTTCTTTTTACTATTGATAAATTTCTTGCAATGTACTATTACTCTTATTAATTCTTGTAGTGTGTCAAAATTCTCAAATTTTATTCCATCTAACTTGTTATCATCACTTATCATCGTATTAACCAGTAATGCCTTCTTTCTTTCTATGTCTGTTGGAATTATATTTGGTCTTGAAAATTTTATGTCTCTTTCTTTTAGCCATTCTGGCCCTTCCCACCAAATTTTATTTTCTACTAATTGTTCCAGATTTACTCCGCGTGAACCAACATCTGCAGGATTCTCCTTTGATGCTACATGAAACCATTGTGTATTACAGGTGTTGTCCAATATTTCTACAACACGGTTACTGACAAATGGTTTCCATCTATTTGGATCTCCGAAGAGCCAAGACAAAACAACTGAAGAGTCTGTCCACGCAAAAATTTGATTTGTTGGTATCCCCATGGCCTCTCTGACTTGTGTAAGAAGCTTAGCTAAAAGCACCGCTCCTAATAATTCTAATCTCGGGATTGATACAGGCTTCACCGGTGCTACACGTGTCTTTGATGCAACGATTGCTGTTTTTATCTCTCCATTTTTATTTTCGGATCTACAGTATACAACCGCGCAATAACCTTTGTGTGAAGCGTCGCAGAAACCATGGATACTTATTGTGTTTGTTTCTTTTTTATTTGTGTGCAACCATCTGTTGATACTTATTTTGTTAAGATGTTCAAAACTCTTCCTTAGCGTTAACCATTCTTCTTCCAAAGCCTCGCTGACCCTTTCATCCCAATCAAACTGTTCAACCCATAATTTTTGTATTAACATTTTTGCAGGTATAATCGCAGCTCCGAGCCAGCCCAAAGGATCGAAGAGACGTTGAATGTCAGCAAGAATTGTTCTTTTGGTTATAATCTTTGGAGGTTCAGGAAGATTGAAATTATATTGAAAAGAATCTGTTGTCGTATTCCATGTAAGCCCAAGGGCCTTAATTGTACGCTCGCCTTGTATTTCCTTGTTTACACAAGCACTTCTCAACGAGGGGTGGATCTCATCCATAAACTCTGTGCTATTAGAGACCCATTTTTGGAGCTCAAACCCGCCCTGGTGCAATACTTCAATCAATTCTCTGCTTACTTCGATAGCTTCATTTACTGTTTCACAACTACTCATACAGTCATCTACGAAAAATTCTTCTAATATGATTTGTGCTGCTCTTGTTTTACCCTTGGATGTGCCTTCGTCTTGTGCTAGCTGTATAAGAGTTTTGACTGCTAAATATGGCGCAGATGCAGTCCCAAATGTAACCCTTAAAAGACGATATTCTTTGAGTTCATCAGTTTTGTCTTTTCTCCATAATATTCTTTGACAGTCTGCGTCGTTCTTCGTTACGAGAATCTGGCGATACATCTTTTGTATATCTGCTAGAAAACAGATTGGATTCAGACGCCATCTCATGATAAGATACCTCAAGTCCCTTTGCAGCTGAGGTCCAACGAGTAGTTCATCATTCATCGATTTATTGTTTTCTCCTTTACACGACGCATCGAAGACGATTCTCAATTTTGAAGTTTCTTTATCCTCCCTTATGACTGCGTGGTGTGGAAGATATATTGCTGCATTATTTCTTTCACCTTCTGGGACTTCTTCCATATGATTTAGCTGTAAATATTCTTCCATCACTTTTGTGTATTCTTTCTTAAGCTTTGGATTTCCTTCTAACTTTCTTTCAAGCTGGTAAAATCTTTTGAGTGCAATATGTTTCGTTTCACCTATCACCTTGAGTGGATCTTCATGTTTAAAAGGCAGTTTTACTATATAGCGCCCGTCAGGTTCTCTGGAATGTGTGGTTGCGTATATTTCCTCACAAAGTCTCTCATCAGCTGTGATATTGCGTTTATTTGACTGATCGATTTCCCACATGTTTCGTAACATATTATCTATATCAATATCTAGGTGATGATGTAAAACAATAGAGTTTTCATCTGAGTGTGAATCACTAATGTTCCCGAACAGAATCCAGCCCAGGTTGGTTTCTTGTGCGCATGGAGTGCCTGGTGGACCCTTGATCAGGTTGTTCTTAATTATCTCAGTATAAACATCTATTCCAAGCAAAACGTCGATTTTCCCGGGTGTGAAATAATTCGGGTCAGCCAACACTAATCCGTTTATGTGCGGCCAATCACTCGGTTTCATTTCTTTACATGGTAAGTGAGATGTCAGATGTGTTGAAATGACATAAGCCTTAACTGGGAGTCTGAAATTTTCTTCACATCTTGATAAAACTTCCAGCTGTACCACATGTCTGACTGTTGTGGTTGTAGAACCAACTCCAGTTACTGTACCATGTATTGGTTTTTTGCTAAGATTCAGAGATTGCGTCGCTCTTTCACTAATAAAAGATGCCTGAGAACCCATGTCGATTAATGCCCTAAGTACTAAACCTTGCCCTGAACTACTTTTGACAATTATTAGTGCGGTGGCGAGTAACGCCCTCTGGTGCTTAGAACAAAAATGTGAGGCAACTGACACGTTTTCTTCTGTTTCATGTTTTTCTGTTTCTGTACCAACATGCATCGTTGAAATATTCTCTCTATTTTCTTCCTTGTCACTTGATTTTTCCTCTTTCTTTTTACAGGTATGAAGCAGCGAATGGTGGCGTTTGTGACAAATTCTGCACGTTGACCTTTGTCGACAATAATAAACTGAATGCCCTTTGCCGAGACAGTTGAAACACAAACGATTTTCAATAACAAATTCTGATCTTCTTTCTGGACTCCATTTACCAAATTCTTTGCAGTGACAAAGCAGATGTTCTTCGTTGCAGATGTTACAGGTCGGTGGTGAATGTGAGGTGGTGGCGGCGGCAGCGGCGGCGGTAATATCGGCGGTGGTGTGGTAAGTACGCTCCTTAATTCTTGATTGTGAACTTGTAGGTATTGTGAGTTCCAGTGTACATATTATGCTTTCCAAGTATGAAATTAAATTCTGAAATGCAGGTGTTTCATTACATTCATTACTCACAAAACATTCCCATCCTTTATGTGACTCTTGATCCAATTTCTGAACAGTCAGAAATATAATAATTGGGTCCCAAGAATCGGTGTTAATGTTCATACTATTAAGGCTATTTATACATTCTTTTGTGTTATCAATTAATGATTTTAATTGTGATGGTGATTGATTTGTCACTTTCTTTATGGAAAACAATCTTTTGAGAATAGCGTTCACGATAAGTCTTCTTTGATTATATCTATTTTTCAAAGTGTCCCACGCCGACTGGTAATTTTTATCTGTCACTTGAAAATGTTTTATGCAATTCTTCGCTTCGCCTAACACACATGACTTTAAGTAATGCAATTTTTGTACGTCGCTGAGGCTCTTATTTGTGTCTATCAGTGATGTAAAAGTGTCTTCAAATGATTGCCATTCGTCGTATGCGCCCGAAAATTTTGGAAGCTCAAGTCTTGGTAACTTAACCTCTGCAGTTTTTTCTGAACGAACCGTGGAAAAAGAAGCATTGTTTTCGTGGTGGCATGTGCTAGGGACAGGGGCGGTGAGTGTTTGTAACAAGTCAACTAAGTCCGCTTTCAATGACGAAAATATTTCCTCGCATTGACTGTGCAAATCATTCTTCAAATATGGTAACTCACCCCTTTGTTCCTTTGTAGTCAATTTAAATAGATTCGTATGTCCACTACGAAAGTTTGACCAATATTCTTCGACACATTTTATTCTTGTTTCCACATAGCCGACAGTTAAACGACTTTTTGGTGATTTTTTTAAGTTTACTTGCGCTTTAGTTATAAGTTCTAATAAATTGTCCTGTTGATCAAGCACTTGTGAAACAGACATGTTCGTAATTATTCACTTTTTCACGATTAAACGACGCACAAATGATTAAGTTATTCACAAACAACAATTGCATTTAATTCACTCACTTCCCGATACGTAAAAACATGTGTTATCTTCGTTGAGCGAGCCACGGTCAAGGTCGACTAGTCCGATGCACGCATTTTCTATTTCGCGCAGTCCGGCTCGATATTGGCCACTATGTTTAGGAGTTAAGGATGATTTTCGCTTGTGGCTCGGTACTAAATTAAACGAAGATGTTTCCTATACAATGTTTTTATTGCGACTGAGTGACACAGACCACACACATTGATTTTATAATAATCGAACGGTATTTAACGCATGCTACAACACTACCGTAAACTATACTTAACTTTCTCTCTTTCAATCGCATTGACTGTGAACTGTTTATCTGATAGTTTTCGGTAGCTAATTAACTCATGGTAGAACGTTAGTACTATTATATATTCTGTAGTAGAACTACTGTTTCAAATCCTTGCAATACCTGCCTGTCGATTCTCTAACCAAACTCAAATCTCACTTCGAACCACACTTCACTTCGTGAATTTGTTATTAAAAATTAGGTGAATATAAGCTAATTTACCGATTGCAAAAGGTTTTAGGTAGATAACGTAGCTATCTAAAATCTTTTGTGATTAGAATAATCGGCCTTTTATCTCATTTATGATTTAAAAATCCCGCGCAGTGAAGTGAGATGGTTTGAGTTTAGTTACAGAATCGACAAGCTGTAGAAACAAAAAAAATGTTTTCAATCGGAATTCAAACCTTTTCAGGAGAAAAGTCACAAACGTCCTTTTTACACTAATTCTGGAATTAGACAAAGTACTAAACTGTTAAACCTCTGAGGCCGATTGTATCAACCACATAGGCACTTACTGAGATAAAAATCTAAAAATTATATAGCTGTTTCATCTTATTTGTAAAAATATCTGAAAAGATATTTCAGTTGATGTCGAGGTAATTGCTTACATTGCTTACACTTAACACTGGCTTGCAGCGAGCGATATTCTTATGCTAGAATAAATTTGACGATGCCACACCCACTAGTGACTCAGTAGCTCAGCGGTCAGAGCATTGGACTGGACATCCAAAGGTCGCGGTTTCGATTCCCGTCCAAGAATTGATCAGAGGGCCTAGCCAAAGTAACATTCGCTAATCTCCGTTATCGCTTCGCTTTCGAAACATGTATGGGATTGACATAAGGTTTCGTTAACAATCGAATTTTAAAACGTCAAATCCATACATGTTTCGAAGCGAAGCGATAGCGAAAATTTGCAAATATTACTTTGGCTAGGGGGGCTGGTGTGAGTCGCAATTTTTCTAGTATTTTATTTACTATTGTATTGTATAAAAATAGCTTTGTGAATGCAAAAATCTCAAATTTAAAAACTAATGAGTTGATCTGTACTGTGCCACTAATCCTATTTACTCCCGCGGGACGCTTTCGATCAGGGGTTTCGCTTTTGTTTGATTCAGGGTATTTATTTACAGGGACAATGGCTACTGATAGATTTCCCTGTTCTGTATAGTTTGACCTATACGATCGTTGATAAAGATTTTTTCGTTTTTTTACCATCGAGATACTCGGGATTGACTTCGATTCTAAACTCATTACTTTTTAATTTTTATTTCTTCAAAAACTATACACATTGGCAGATTTTTGTGGTCAATAACATTTGTGTTATACTGCGATCTCAATACAGATTAAAATACAATTATAGAGTTATAATATTAATATGATATAACAGCCCACTCGACATATCGTTACACTCGAAGATGTCTTAATCAATACTTTAATACAATTAATAACTGCATTCCAAACTAATGCAATTAATTGATATTAATTATAAATATTTGAAATGTTAAAATTATTGTATTGTTATTCTTTTTTTAGTGCTATTACAAATACTTTCAGTCGGTTTTTCATGATTGAGTAACAAAAATCCAAACATTAAACTTCACATTTATAATATTATTAGTGCCCGTTTCCGTAGGTATTATTTTTCCCTAAAAAAATGAACCCCCGTTTCAGTTCTTTAGGAGTTGAATAATGTCCACCGTGTCGTGTTGGAACCTAAAATAAATGCCATTTACGCAATAAACATCCCTTAAAACCTCAATATCGACATCCATATCGATTTGTTTGCTTATTTGTTTTTAGAAGTACTCATACAAAGTTTCAAGTCGAAATGTCTATTGAATTTGGTATTATTTTTCCATACAAAATATGAATCCCATTTCACCCCTTTAGGTGTTGAATCATGGCACCGTGTTGGACTTCAAAATATCCCCATAAAACCTCGACGTTGACACCCATATCGATGTTGGGCTTATTTTACTCCATTTACCCCTAAAGGGTTGAGTTTCAGAAAACCACGAAACACGTGTTTGATTATATGTTTTTAGAAGTACTCCTACGAAGTTTCAAGTTGAAATGTCTATGTAATTTTTATTTTCCATTCAATTTTTGTACCGCCATTTCAACCCTTTAGGGGTGGAATTTCTAAAAAGCTATTCTTAGTGATGTTTAAACTGTATGTAGGTAATCCAGTCTATGGGGACTACATATGGGTAAAACATGTTACCTACTAAAAAGAAAAAAAACTTTTAGATTTTATCATAATACAACAGAATGAATAAAAATATTCCGTATAATACATAAAAAACTATTTTCATCATGTTGATTTTTAAAATGATAAATAAAATGAAAGCCTCGGGGTTCGAACTTTTGATATTTCGGCTCGTTTATTCGTAAATAGGTAATTTTATTAAGTATGAAATCACTTTGTTCAATGTAAGATAATAACTAGATTTTCGGGAATAAAGTGAAAAATCCGATTTATCCGTAAAAGTGTTTACTCTTATGTCCAATCAAATATTGATTCAGATGTTTTTAGTTTTACAGGTATTAATGTTTTTCATACAGTTCATCACAGGATGTCATTTATCCCGATTGCCCTTGGATTACTTAATATTTCCGGGATATAATTATATCTTTACCCATCATACGTTTTGTTACACTAAGAGCTGCTTGGGAAATAATCCAACGCGATATTCTTAAAATTAAGAACTATCTATTTTAAACTTTTAGATTTTTGCATTCACAATGCCATTTTTATATTAAGATGAATAAATAATGAAAAATATTAGAAAAAATCGGCTCACCCTTAGCAACTTAGACGGGAGATTAACTATCTATTTACAAAAAAGCACAAAAAAATTGCCAGCGTTCAACAGCTTTTTCGCTTGGCGCAAGACTGAGCTGACGGATAACCTCCAGGTAATAGAGAGCCGAATAGAAAGAAATATTATATCATGAATTGATTTGAGGTAGGTAGCTGTTAACTAATAATTAACTAACCTAACTGTTAACAAGTTATCAGTAGTAAGATCTTGACGTCACGTGGAAAAAAGAAGAAAATTTAAACTTGAGTAGGTATGATAAATTATCAACGTGAAATGTCTATTTCACGTTGATATTGATTTTGATGTCTACCTACAGATATTTTAGTCAAATCTGTTGATTCACAGAACAGACAGTAAGGAATAGTTCGGATGTTTGACTTCGTTCGTCAGAACTTTGCTATTGAAGCACAAATTTGAGTAAACCGCTGTAGGGCTTATTATGAAGTTCAGTTATCCTGGTATGTTTATACCAACTATCATCCATAACTAATATATATATAATCATGATACCATCATCGTCTTTTTGACGTCATAATAAGTTTGAGATATAAATAATTTATTTGTGAATAAAAAATAGCTTATTTATTCACATTTTGAGAAATAATTTGTGCAAAATAAATGAAGTTAAGTTGATGTTAAAATAATGTATTTTTACCACTGAGGTATAATGTTTCTGCATACGCATACAGCCTGAAGAAAATTTTAGCTCACCTAAAATGGAGCGCAACCAGCTCACGTAGTAAATGTACCGCAAATGTATGAATTACGGTTCATGGTAGGTGGCCAAAAGATTTCTTCGCGGCTGCTCTAGTGATTTTTGCATGACTGCCCAAAAAAAGGAGTATGTATTGTGTTGTGGGGGTACAATTTGTACTTAGTTTGGTTGGTAGTAGGACTTATTTTAAGTCCTAGGTAACTACCACCATCTTACCTAAGTCTCACGCCAAAACATCAAATTGTTGTGTTCCGTCCGGCAGTTAGAGGTAAAATAGGCAGTTCCTCAGTGATGAGGATTCCGGGTGTAGTGCGCTTCCAACTTCGGCCTTATCATCACTTAACATCAGGTGAGGTGAAGGCCAAGCACACTCCCGTTGTGCTTAAAAAAGCTTGGAAAGCGGAACATGGTTTTGACGTGTTGGATTGGCCCTGACAGTTCCCTGATGCTTTGGGCGTGGATGAAGCTTAAACTAAAGGTCAAACGGCACTACAACGGAGCGGCGCTGCGCGGCGCGGCACTGCAGCGGAGCGGCGCGGCCTCTCCTAAACGCACTATCGCGGCAGCGGAGCGGCGCGACGCGGCTCAAATTGCCAGACGTAGCAAGATTTCATTGAAGTTGGACGCACGAACGAAAAGGGAACGCTCGGTCACGCGTTCCCTAGAACGAATTTCCAAGCAACGATTTAGCAACACATCCTCATATTTTTTATTTATTTATTTGTGATGAGTTATGATTATGATGATTTATGAAATGATCACGTAAAATACCACTTTGTAATTTAATCAAAATTTGTACACTGAAATATCAGTAGAAATAGATATTTCCAAATACCCTCTTTAGACTGAAGCTCGATTATGAAGAATAATCGGGCGCGGGGCAAAAATGTAGTACTTAATCGTCGCTGACCTTACTCGTGAACGCGTGTCGGCGTAGAGGACTTTAGGTGCAGTAATAGATCTGTAAAAAATGGCAACGCAAACACTCGACTTCGTCATAAAAGTTGGGTTTCAACGCAATCTTGTTGCAATTTCCTCCAGATAAATACCTATTTGAACAGAAATAAATGCGCAAAACTCGTCTTCCACAGAACAGAGTCCACGTAAAACATCGAAATTATTTGGAATATCTCATATTTTCCTTATCCAACTACAAATTATAATTAAGGTTTATTTTCAACGTAACTTACCTAATTGTGCAAATTCATCTTCATAAGTTATAAATATTATTCGACGTCTTGCTTGACAACAAATAAATTAATTTTACGACCAACCTTTCAAATGGGAATTAATAGGGCTAATGGATTCGTTTATTTTTTCTATCGTGAAGATTTATTTGCTTTCAGGAAAGCCAATTTGGGCTTTTTAATTAACAAATTAGAAAATATGAAACAGCTTGTTTGAACCTCTAAGGTTTAGTCGCTGTCGCTGCCTACGATGAAAACGATGATTTGGGTACATTTTTTTTGCAAAGTAAATTTTCAGTTGATTAAAATAGATTTACTATAATTATAACCTCCTAACCCCTGAAGGTAGGTATAGGGTACATATATAGGTACAACGTGTTACAAACAGAATATGGTAGAGAGGGGCCCTCAAAATGAATGGCTATGGCAAAAACTCTGAAGCCGCGAAAAAATCTGCTGTTTCATACATTACATATTTTCGTTTTTAATATAAAATTTGTATGAAACAGCAGATTTTTTCTCATTTTAAAAACTTTTGTTGAATTTTTTTAAATAAAAAATATTTACTGTGACTTCTATGATTTCCGCACGTACTTTGAAATAAAACACTTTTTGAGGAATCTAACGCGGATTTAATCAAGCTGTTTTTGATTAGAAGTAAGAGGTGTTTTGTTTAAATTTAAATATCAACTTACGGTAAATTGTAACACCTTATTCCAAAATCTTAAGAATATAAGTACGATAATAACTGAAGAAATTTTCTGTAGAAACAAAATATTATATGACAAAATCCCGTGGCACCAATTTAGTGTAACAATTAATTTTAATAAAGTCACACGCCAGTTAGTTAGTTTTGGATTAAAAAGCGCTGACATGCGCTAAATTAGTATCTGCCCCCCTACTCAAATGGCTAACATTCAATGCGCTGAAACTTGGAACGCAACGCTTAATATAGAACTTTGGCCATTTGAGTAGCGGGCTGAAATGTTACTTTTCTTTTATGTATTTATTAATCACCGTACATAGTACCTACAAGCATTATGATTGTTAATAGGTAGGTAAGGAAGATATTAGTACTTACTTTTAAAATAATAATTGCCGAGACGCATCTTTTGACACTTAGCACATTCACGTAGACCCAAAAGGCCTGCAGTCTCGACATAGATAGCGATCGTAAAATTAACGAATTCAGTCGATATGTCATTTTAACAACTTATTTTCGATTTTTGGTAGTCTCTACAATCATAGCTACCGATAATTTTCGGTA
Source organism: Agriphila tristella (assembly GCA_928269145.1). Classification (NCBI taxonomy): domain Eukaryota; kingdom Metazoa; phylum Arthropoda; class Insecta; order Lepidoptera; family Crambidae; genus Agriphila; species Agriphila tristella. Next base: position 50,388,203 of record OV743433.1, on the reverse strand, counting down.
CCGTATCGATTACCACAGAGGAAAAAATCACTACGTGTTGATTACTCTCATTTTGACACTCAACCATTGACACATATTTTATATTATATTAGATTTAATATATGCTGTGGCACATGTGTGGCACTGGGTTCTGTCTAGTCAGTGTTACAAGTAATAGTAATTTAATGTCCACCATTGCCCGGCCAACACATACAATTTATATTCCATTGTTGCAATATGGCTGCAATTGGTGTCAATAGTATGGCCAACGATGCAGAATCCCAAATTTACATGAAAATGTTTTGACTTACCAAAAATATGTGGCTATAATTGCCGGGCCATACTTAAAATATTGCTTTAGTGGTATTGCTAGCAAAATTGCCGCCTGCCGGCCACAGGAAAACGGCTAAAAATTGCCGGAATATACTTAGAAGCATCTTCACAATATTTATAATTAGTTTATTTTATACCTATCTCTCTAAAGAAGGAATGTTATAATTATTAACTTATGATGAATAAAGACAAAAAAAATAAAATACTTATATTTTTTGTAATTTTTTGTTAAACACAGGTAGTTTTTAAGTACCAACCTACTTACATCTAAAAAAGTTAAATGGGCGTATCTCTTTTCCCTTTACTAATCAAGTATCTACCTATGTGCAGTGAAAAGTTTTAATCCTTATCCTTATACTTATTCCTTATATTCCTTACTCTTTATTCCTTATATAATATTTATATTATTAAAATGTAAATAAGGCGTAAATAATTATTTTATTATGTTGTTTGAGTTTTTGCCAGTTAGTCAAAAAGTGTTTTTTTTTGTTTTTATAGGTATTTAAGTTAATATAATGTATAATAAACTATAACTTCATAGAAAGTTGATGATATTTGCTATAAAACGTTTTTTATTTTACAACTCGTAACTTTTATAGAAGAGAAATTGCAATTTGAATAAGTTTTAAACGTCGGTGTAAGACAGTTGCATTTGCGCATATTTTTTAAATTTCCCAAAATCGAAGGGACAGTAATTCAATGGCCACACAATGATAGCAATAGCGGGGAAAATCGCTTGCCGTAACGATCGATAAGGCAAATGCAAGTCTCTACTATTACGTTATCGCACAAAATCGTAAAAATTTTAGTCGATAAGTTACCGAAAATTTTAAGTAATTGTGTGGTCATTGAATTGCCCTCCCTTTGATGAAGGGAAATTTAAATATTATGCTTATTAAAAAGCAACAACTTTATTTAACCAAAAATAAAAATAAACATCTCTTATTATATTTTCTTAATTTATCATCTGATATAAAATTCCTTCTTTTATAATTACATGAATAACCACTAAAAATATGTATCTGAACTTGTGGACATTACTATAATTTTACTTGTAACACTGTGTCATAGCCAACGGTTATGGCGTTGTCATGCCAACAGTCATATGTCAATGAAATCTGTGTTTACTTACGATTGATAACTAAAACTGTCAAGTGTATGGTGTTGATTTTTTAATAAATAAATTCAAGAATAAAAATCTCTATAATAGTGGCTTCAACTCAAAGGAGTAATAATTATTCGGTTTCGGGTTCGGTCCACTAGCCAGACGCAAGCTAAGCTGCTGTCTGCTGTGAGGAATATGCTGTAAGTACAAATACTTTTCTTTGAGTTTTCTTTGGATCTTTCAATATTTAATTATGTTTGTTATACCTTCTATACCAATGCATTTATGTTTAGTTTTACATAATATAGTATTGAGGTCAAAAATGTATTTTAAAATCTGCTCAACACGCGTCACACGGGTTTGGATGCTTGTGATTTCTTTGTTGTTTTCGATCTTTCATGGTCACATGTGATTTAGTTATTTACTTTTATGATCAATGCAATGAATTTGCTGATGTCCACTACTTACTTAAGTATTTAATTAATATCTGTCTCAATATTTTAATTTAAGAATCTAATTTTTCTAATTTAATTTATATTTTTTATTTCAGAGATTTAATCAAAGAATTCAAAAGCTCCCATGAGAAATGAGGCTACGGAGACTGAGGCATCAATGGCGTTTGGCCCCTGCATGAACTAACCAGTATATCAGTGATGGCGTGGCATACAAGCGATTTTCAGCTCACTGGTAAAGCGGAAGTATTGTCGATAGTATCTATCCATGAAATAAAAGGATATGTTGTTAACAATAATAAATACCTCAAGTTATTTGATTGTACTCTTTTATTTGACTAAACTAGCTTAAATAATTGCAATTAGTGTCCAGTGTAGATACTCATAAAGTTGGATACGAGCGTTTACACTGTGCAACTGATGATCGTCCAGGCAGTAGTGTGTGATCTGTGAGGAATTCCGTCATCCTCCAAATCAACCGGATTTCGGTTATAGCGTCAGTTCTTCCCCATCTTCGACGCCACACCATAATTTTCTTGACACTCGATAATAAGCGAATGCCATGCCAATTTGCTGCTGATGATGATGAACGAAGAGCGGTTAGTATCTAAAACAAACAGTAAAAAATAGAAAAACATGTAGTACATAAAAAAAATCCAAATGTAATTTTAATTTAAAATAAGATGATGATGGTAAATTGCAAATTCTTACTGGGTAATATCATAAATGCGAAAGTCCGTTTGTTTGTTTGTTTATACGCCTTCACGTCTTAACTACTGAACCGATCATAATGAAAGTTTACATACACGTTGTCAGGGGTACAAGGAAAGACATAAGGAAGGTACTTATACCTTTTATTCCGAAATAAACTATTGTTCAGAGAAATAACTGACCACGCAGACAAAGTTGCGGGTGGTTGCTAATATATTTTATTAATTTTAGCTCAAACAAAATAAAGATTTTACATTTCGAGTTTAAAATAATTACAGTTAGGTACCTACTCACCAGTGGCGTGCCCAGGCCTACATAGTAGCGCAAGCCCGAACCCTCAAATCAAGCAATTTTTTTATCAGCTCAATACAAGCAAAAAACCAATGCATCCCACAATTTCTCATTACTAATTTAAGATTTTTTTCATACGATGATCTTTACCAAAATATCGATGCGACACCGCCCAGCGCCATCTAAACGAATTCATAGATAGCTCTCAAAAAAGCACCAATAGCGTACTTTAATTATTCATAAATTAGTTCGCCGCAAAATGCTAGATGGCGTGGCTTTATCAAATTTAATTATTGTGTAATCAAAACTAAATTTCTCGTTTAAAATGTGTCACTCATAATAAATATCTAAATCATTTCACAAAATCATAGCGTCCCTGCTAGGCAATTCAAATCCTATCCCCTGCATTCCAAACAAACATTAAAATTTTCGTTCAAATGAAAGACGCAAAACTAACCTTACTTATTTATTTTTATAAGAACAACCAACAATGTAAAGAGTCCACTACAATATTACGATACATTGAAGAATATTATATTTCTTTGCAAAATACTCAAATGAAAAGGTTTATTACTTACGTTATTTTGTATTTCTCTTGGAATCGACTCGACTCGTAGGTACACTTTCATAGATCACACAACAGTTAATAAACATTTCAATCCATCACAAGGGACCATTATCAATCATTAAACTGAAGTTTTAATTCATTTTTAACATCAAAACACTAATAATGGCAAAACAGTTTGTTTTTTCAAAACACCTGTCGTCACAGATTGAAGCAAAAAGCCAGGCTTTTAGTCGGCTTCTGTATTTCTCATAGAATCTATAGTACCTACAGCAGTATGTATATGATGCGGTAGCAGTTTTGTTAAAGTAAGAAGAGAGCGGATATATACAGATCGCAAAGCCCGGTTGCAAGCCAACGAGTGCGAGGGAGATGAAATGCATTTGTAGGGTTTATTGAGGAAAGTAACGCAGTTTAGCGACTTGTCTCTCGATCAGTTGTTGTAAAAAATGAATTTGTGGTTATTGATTATTGAAAATTAACATTCGTTAATAATATTGTTTTGTTGTTATTAATTACGATTCATTAGTAGTGCATGTAAGTAAGTTATTGTTAGGGCAAGCCGGGCTTTTCGGCTTGTATGGGGGTACCGCCACTGCTACTCACTTGCGATTGTTTAAGTAGAGAATCCCCAAGGCCGCTGTCTTTAAAGATAAGACCATATGGCCGCAACTCTTCGACGAGCTCAGCTCCATCAGCTCGGTGAACATCTTCTTATCCACCCTATAAAGTCTGAGGAACTCGTCATCCTTTTAATGGGTTTGTTTTGATTATTGCGTCTATTCCTCGCCACGCTTCGACGACGCCTTACCATTTAAGCTCGATGCTTGAGAGCAACTAAATCCTACGCTAAATAGGCCTATGCCTTGCCATTTGTTGCTTTTTTGGATTTTATAAACACACAATAAACACCACAAAAGTAAATTATATTTTATAAGTCAGTGTCACAAAAACATTAAATGGCCGCCAAGTACCTGTAACGATGAATCGCAAAGTTTGCGGGCTGTCAAATTTCGCCGCAAACTAAACAGCTAAAATCGTTTGGGTGACAGTTGATATCAATACGCTATCGAAAATTATCGGTAGTTATGACGGTAGAGACTACCAAACATCGAAGAATAATTGTTCGTTGTGACTTATCGATCGAATTGGTTAACTTTACATAGAAATCTACGTCGAGACTGCAAGGGAATCGTTACGGCAAGCGTTTTTTTTCGCTATGGTTATCGATCGGTTAGTAACGATATTATCGCTAACTAATGTAGAGACTGCATGCCCAGGGCCTGCAGTCTCGACATAGATAGCGATCGTAAAATTAACGAATTCGGTCGATATGTCATTTTAACAACTTATTTTCGATTTTTGGTAGTCTCTACAATCATAGCTACCGATAATTTTCGGTACCGTATCGATTACCACAGAGGAAAAAATCACTACGTGTCGGTACTCTCATTTTGACACTCAACCATTGACACATATTTTATATTATATTAGATTTAATATATGCTGTGGCACTGGGTTCTGTCTAGTCAGTGTTACAAGTAATAGTCATTTAATGTCCACCATTGCCCGGCCAAGCCAACACAAATACAATTTATATTGCATTGTTGCAATATGGCTGCAATTGGTGTCAATAGTATGGCCAACGATGCAGAATCCCAAATTTACATGAAAATGTTTTGACTTACCAAAAATATGTGGCTATAATTGCCGGGCCATACTTAAAATATTGCTTTAGTGGTATTGCTAGCAAAATTGCCGCCTGCCGGCCACAGGAAAACCGCTAAAAATTGCCGGAAAATACTTAGAAGCATCTTCACAATATTTATAATTAGTTTATTTTATACCTATCTCTCTAAAGAAGGAATGTTATAATTATTAACTTATGATGAATAAAGACAAAAAAATAAAATATAAGTATTTTTTGTAATTTTTTGTTAAACACGGGTAGTTTTTAAGTACCTACCTACTTACATCTAAAAAAGTTAAATGAGCGTATCTCTTTTCCCTTTACTAATCAAGTATCTACCTATGTGCAGTGAAAAGTTTTAATCCTTATCCTTATACTTATTCCTTATATTCCTTACTCTTTATTCCTTATACACCGTCATTTTGTAGTCGTTTTAATTAACTTAAGGGTGTGTTGTACCAATGAAAATAAACATTTTTGCCCAAGAAACATGGGTCGAAAAACGACAAAAAATTTTGGGTCTCCCATACTAACTAGACAGCTAAAACATTTTATAAGTATGGGAAAGTCAAATTTTTTTGGCGTTTTTCGACCCATGTTTCTTTGACAAAAATATTTAGTTCCGTTAGTAGAACACTCCCTTAAGTTAATTAAAACGACTACAAAATGACGGTGTATAATATTTATATTATTAAAATGTAAATAAGGCGTAAATAATTATTTTATTATGTTGTTTGAGTTTTTGCCAGTTAGTCAAAAAGTGTTTTTTTTTGTTTTATAGGTATTTAAGTTAATAATAATGTATAATAAACTATAACTTCAAAGAAAGTTGATGATATTTGCTATAAAACGTTTTTTATTTTACAACTCGTAACTTTTATAGAAGAGAAATTGCAATTTGAATAAGTTTTAAACGTCGGTGTAAGACAGTTGCATTTTCGCATATTATTTAAATTTCCCTAAATCGGAGGGACAGTAATTCAATGGCCACACAATGATTTCGGTAATAGCAATAGCGGGGAAAATCGCTTGCCGTAACGATCGATAAGGCAAATGCAAGTCTCTACTATTACGTTATCGCACAAAATCGTAAAAATTTTAGTCGATAAGTTACCGAAAATTTTAAGTAATTGTGTGGCCATTGAATTGCCCTCCCTTTGATGAAGGGAAATTTAAATATTATGCTTATTAAAAAGCAACTACTTTATTTAACCAAAAATAAAAAAAAACATCTCTTATTATATTTTCTTAATTTATCATCTGATATAAAATTCCTTCTTTTATTATTACATGAATAACCACTAAAAATATGTATCTGAACTTGTGGACATTACTATAATTTTACTTGTAACACTGTGTCATAGCCAACGGTTATGGCGTTGTCATGCCAACAGTCATATGTCAATGAAATCTGTGTTTACTTACGATTGATAACTAAAACTGTCAAGTGTATGGTGTTGATTTTTTAATAAATAAATTCATTAAAGAATAAAAAATCTCTATAATAGTGGCTTCAACTCAAAGGAGTAATAATTATTCGGTTTCGGGTTCGGTCCACTAGCTAGACGCAAGCTAAGCTGCTGCCTGCTGTGAGGAATATGCTGTAAGTACAAATACTTTTCTTTGAGTTTTCTTTGGATCTTTTAATATTTAATTATGTTTGTTATACCTTCTATACCAATGCATTTATGTTTAGTTTTACATAATATAGTATTGAGGTCAAAAATGTATTTTAAAATCTGCTCAACACGCGTCACACGGGTTTGGATGCTTGTGATTTCTTTGTTGTTTTCGATCTTTCATAGTCACATGTGATTTAGTTATTTACTTTTATGATCAATGCAATGAATTTGCTGATGTCCACTACTTACTTAAGTATTTAATTAATATCTGTCTCAATATTTTAATTTAAGAATCTATTTTTTCTAATTTAATTTATATTTTTTATTTCAGAGATTTAATCCAAGAATTCAAAGGCTCCCATGAGAAATGAGGCTACGGAGACTGAGGCATCAATGGCGTTTGGCCCCTGCATGAACTAACCAGTATATCAGTGATGGCGTGGCATACAAGCGATTTTCAGCTCACTAGTAAAGCGGAAGTATTTTCCATAGTATCTATCCATGAAATAAAAGGATATGTTGTTAACAATAATAAATACCTCAAGTTATTTGATTGTACTCTTTTATTTGAATAAACTAGCTTAAATAATTGCAATTAGTGTCCAGTGTAGAAACTCATAAAGTTGGATACGAGCGTTGACACTGTGCAACTGATGATCGTCCAGGCAGTAGTGTGTGATCTGTGAGGAATTCCGTCATCCTCCAAATCAACCGGATTTCGGTTATAGCGTCAGTTCTTCCCCATCTTCGACGCCACACCATAATTTTCTTGACACTCGATAATAAGCGAATGCCATGCCAATTAGCTGCTGATGATGATGAACGAAGAGCGGTTAGTATCTAAAACAAACAGTAAAAAATAGAAAAACATGTAGTACATAAAAAAAAACCAAATGAAATTTTAATTTAAAATAAGATGATGATGGTAAATTGCAAATTCTTACTGGGTAATATCATAAATGCGAAAGTCCGTTTGTTTGTTTGTTTATACGCCTTCACGTCTTAACTACTGAACCGATCATCATGAAATTTTACATATACGTTGTCAGGGGTACAAGGAAAGACATAAGGAAGGTACTTATACCTTTTATTCCGAAAAAAACTATTGTTCAGAGAAATAACTGACCACGCAGACAAAGTCGCGGGTGGTTGCTAATATATTTTATTAATTTTAGCTCAAACCAAACCAAAGATTTTACATTTCGAGTTTAAAATACTTAATTACAGTTAGGTACCTACTCACTTGCTATTGTATAGGTAGAGAATCCCCAAGGCCGCTGTCTTTAAAGATAAGACCATATGGCCGCAACTCTTCGACGAGCTCAGCTCCATCAGCTCGGTGAACATCTTCTTATCCACCCTATAAAGTCTGAGGAACTCGTCATCCTTTTAATGGGTTTGTTTTGATTATTGCGTCTATTCCTCGCCACGCTTCGACGCCTCACCATTTTAGCTCGATGCTTGAGAGCAACTAAATCCTACGCTAAATAGGCCTATGCCTTGCCATTTCTTGCTTTTTTGGATTTCCTAAACACACAATAAACACCACAAAAGTAAATTATATTTTATAAGTCAGTGTCACAAAAACATTAAATGGCCGCCAAGTACCTGTAACGATGAATCGCAAAGTTTGCGGGCTGTCAAATTTCGCCGCAAACTAAACAGTTAAAATCGTTTAGGTGACAGTTGTTATAAATACGCTATCGAAAATTATCGGTAGTTATGATGGTAGAGACTACCAAACATCGAAGAATAATTTTTCGTTGTGACTTATCGATCGAATTCGTTAACTTTACATAGAAATCTACGTCGAGACTGCAAGGGAATCGTTACGGCAAGCGTTTTTTTTCGCTATGGTTATCGATCGGTTAGTAACGATATTATCGCTAACTAATGTAGAGACTGCATGCCCTGGGCGATGTTTCACTGTGGCTAAAATTGGATACATTACTGAAGCGATCGAAAAAACATTTTCAATGTTAATAAGCCATAAACTCTAAAATTACGAGTCGTACTAGGCTTGTCAATTCCATACAATACAACAATGTCTGTGATTTACATAAACTTGCGACACATAAACTTGCGACGTGTGATTTGATCGTCCAATTTTGATAAATTTGAGCTTGATCGCTTCGGACACGTATAAAAACATGATGGAACAGGAAAATAAAAAAGTGTATTATTTTAGTTTTATCACACGATGAAATCAGGGAAAAATAACGAATTTTTTATTTCACTTTCGAATATATGAACTGACTGTTAAAGTCAGATAGAATATCGAATAAGAAATCAATTTTTGTATGACACATTGTACTTAAACGCAAAATTTAGGGAGATACTTGAAAATAATCGAAAATTCTTGGCTTTCCATAGTAAACGCGCGCCTGAAACGTGATATGTGACGTCATATATCATGTCCGTTTCGTATGGAGCGTTTTCGGCGGTTGCTGCTGCGTGCTAACTTCAAGTAACTATATCACGAGAAAAAAACGCAAGAAAAAAGTTTTAATATTACAGTTGATTTTATGACGCATTATACTTTTGATTTTGATAAAAAAAAATTTTGATGCATATTCCCTATTGCTTATTTTATACTTTAAGTATATATACACCCTATAGCTTTAAGTTAGCGAACGAATAGAAAAGTGACATGTTAAGAGGATACCTCGTGGATTTTCATGCTTTTCAATTTAGATTTAGTCCTATTGATCCTTCTACAATTGTTCTAATTTTGGAATATGTTAAAATAGACTAATAAATACATCTTTTGGTTAAGCTCAAAACATGAACGGAAACAATTTTCTCGATAAAAAAAAATCCAAGCCAATCCAAATCAATAACTGAAATGCAAGCCACTCGATAAAAGTCTACCGGCCAAATACTCAAACAAATCTTAAATTTAAGGCCACCTTAAATTCAAAAGTTGTCTGACAGAAACTTTATGAAACGGATAGGTTCCTTAAAGTTATGGAAACCTTATCTAAAGATTTTAGCTAAGAAGCTTTTGAATATTTGGCCGTCTAGGTACTAAGTAAAACTTTACAAAAGATTGTTCAACACCTGTTTAACTAAACACTGTTTAAATGTGATGCCGTCTCTGTCAAACAATATTGTCAAAAAAGTGACAGCATCACACTTAAACATGTGTTTAGTTAAACAGTGTTTAAAAAACTTTTGTAATAACACGGCGTATGTTTAATTATTAAATGAAGTTGTAACTTCGTAAGATGTGTTGCTCCATACTGCGCAGGTTTCTCTAAATAGGCAAAGTTTTGGTGCTCCAGAGTTGAATGGGTAGTTGTAAATAAAGGCTGGTTTGGAAACTGAGGGCTTCAAGCCAAAGGATCATATTGTTTCCATAATATGTGTCACATGCAAAGTTTGTTTTAGTTCGCCATTAATCACTTACTAACGTTGCAAAGTTTGCTAAAATATGCCACTGTTCTCACACTCACACAGAACTTGTTTTAGACAATAGTAAATGTTTATATCAAAGCTTTATAATAGTAACCAAGATTATTGAGACACCGCTTAACTATATTTACCTACCTAATACATATACACCGCTATTTTGTAGCCGTTTTAATTAATCTCTTAGAATCCCGTTCACATTATTACAGTAACAACATTCAAGTAGAAGTACATTACGCAGTGTGTTTCAAGTTTTTTTAAAATCGACGAACGTGCCAGGCAATGAACTTCCACTGGAAGGTTTTTACTGGAATAATGTAAATGTAAGGTGAGTGTTCTACAAATGAAACTAAATATTTTTGCCAAATAGTTTTAACAAAGAAATATGGGTCGAAATACGACAAAATGTTTGGTACTCCCATACTAACCTGGGGAAAAAAAATCTTTATTCTGTGGTTAAAATATTATCTTCTAAATATATAAAAGAAGAAACTGATTGGTGACTGACATATCAATGCACAGCCCAAACCGCTAGTCCTAAAGACTCCAAATTTGGCACATACTTTCCTTATAAAGTCTAGGGGTGCACTAAGAAGGGATTTTTCAAAACTCACCCCCTAAGGGGGTGAAACGGGGACCCAAAGTTTGTATGAAAGTCCCTCAGTTTCGAAGCTAGGATCTTTAAATTTTGTGTCTAGGGTGACGATTGAAAATCAATATACACGTGTCTCAGCGTTTTTGGAAGTTCTACTCCCGAAGGGGTGAAAAGGGGGATGAAGTTGTGTATAGAAATTCCTTTATTTTCAAAGTAAAACTCGCTAAATTTATGATTTAGGCTTATGAATGGAAATCTAACGCAACGTATATCGTTATTGTTAGTATTTCAACCCTTATGGGGATGAATTGGGGGTGAAATGGGGTAAATAAAGCTAAAAATCGATATGGGTGTCGTTATTGGGGTTTTCTAGGATGACGATTGCGAAAATAACATTTATTTTGAAGTCCAACACGGTGGACATGATTTAACCCCTCAAGGAGTGAAAATGGGGTTCAAATTTTGTATCAAAAAGAATATAAAATAGTTATTACAACTTTAAACTTTGTAGGAGCACATCTAAAAATAAATAGGCAAACATATATTTTGTGATTTTGAAAATCAACCCCTTAGGGGGTAAATGGGGTCATCATCATCATCATCATATCAGCCACACGACACCCACTGCTGGGTATAGGCCTCCCCTAAGGATCTCCACGACGATCGGTCCTGCGCTGCCTGCATCCACTGGCTTTCCGCGACCTCCACCAGATCGTCGGTCCACCTAGTCGGGGGCCTACCCACGGAGCGTCGTCCGGTGCGCGGTCGCCATTCCAGAACTTTTCTGCCCTAACGGCCATCGGTTCTTCTCGCTATGTGTCCCGCCCATTGCCACTTCAGCTGAGCAATCCTTCGAGCGATGTCGGTTACTTTAGTTCTCCTGCGGATCTCCTCGTTTCTGATTTGATCACGTAGGGAAACGCCGAGCATGGCTCTCTCCATTGCATGCTGAGTGACCTTGAGCCTCCTTATGAGACCCATAGTTAGCGGCCACGTTTTACTGCCGTAAGTCATCACTGGCAACACACACTGTTCATAGACTTTCGTCTTGAGACACTGAGGTAAGTCGGACGCGAAGATTTTTCGAAGCTTCCCGAATGCTGCCCACCCGAGTTGGATTCGACGAGAGATCTTTTTCTCGAAGTTGGACCTACCTAACTGGACTGCCTGTCCTAGGTATACGTAATGGTCAACAACTTCAAGTGTAGTGTTCCCAACATGAACTGGAGAGGGTACAACATGGGCATTTGACATAATTTTCTTCTTATCCATGTTCATCCTAAGACCCACTCTTTTGGAAGCACTACAGAGATCTTCGAGCATTGTGTTCAGGTCTTCCATGGTCTCAGCCATAAGGACTATATCATCGGCAAAACGAAGGTGTGTTAGGTACTGGCCATTAATGTTGATGCCGAGTCCTTTCCAGTCCAAGAGCTTAAAGATGTCCTCCAACGCAGCTGTGAACAGTTTCGGAGAAATAACGTCTCCCTGTCTCACACCACGCTGCAGTTGGATAGGATTTGTGTTCTGATGTTGGATAGGATTTGTGTTCTGATGTAAATGGGGTAAGTAAACATAAATATCGATATGGATGTCGTTCTTGAGTTTTATGGGATGGTGATTGCGAAAATGACATTTATTTTGAAGTCCAACACGGTGGAGTCGGTGGACATGGTTTAACCCCTAAAGGGGTGAAAATGGGGTTAAAATTCTTTTTCTAATTCACTTCTCAAGCTTACGCGCTCACTAGACATGAAATAAAAGACTTTTAACGGATACTAGCGCGGTTTTATTGAAAGTACTTTGGTAATTAGTTGGTATTTGGTTTGATTTTTGATTTTCCCGACGTTTCGGCACCTTTGCAACTGCCGTGGTCACGGGGGACTGAAGCTACTCGTGAGCCTACCCTCAAGCGATGAATTTTTTAAGACGTTCAGAAATTAATATTTTACAATTTTATTTATCTTTTTAATTGGTTTAAGTTGATTTTGTGATTTAATTAATGCTAAAGAGAGAGAATCTACTGAAACTACCACCATTTCACAAAATTGGGAGGCCCCTCCAAGAAAGAAATGGCGAAATAAAACTTGGAGAGGAAAGCCTTTTTAAAATTAATAAATATAAAAGACGGAGGTCGGCTTTTCTCTCCAAGTTTTATTTCGCCATTTCTTTCTTGGAGGGGCCTCCCAATTTTGTGAAATGGTGGTAGTTTCAGTAGATTCTCTCTCTTTAGCATTAATTAAATCACAAAATCAACTTAAACCAATTAAAAAGATAAATAAAATTGTAAAATATTAATTTCTGAACGTCTTAAAAAATTCATCGCTTGAGGGTAGGCTCACGAGTAGCTTCAGTCCCCCGTGACCACGGCAGCTGCAAAGGTGCCGAAACGTCGGGAAAATCAAAAATCAAACCAAATACCAACTAATTACCAAAGTACTTTCAATAAAACCGCGCTAGTATCCGTTAAAAAGTCTTTTATTTCTTTTTCTAAGTTCATCTCTTAAGGGGTGAAATGGGATGCAAGTTTGTTTGGGAACATAGGCTGCTTTTGACAACGGTAACCGATTACCACGCGGACGAAGTGCCACAAAAACCATAGGTAAACAAGTGCTACTTCCACGCGTACGAAGTCGCGGGCAGCAGCTAGTATTAGTATAGGAAAGTAAGCATTGTCGGTTTTGACCCAATGTTGCTTTGGGAAAAATGTTTTATTTTCATTACATGATGTTTAACACAAACTTAATAAATATGAAATTTGTTTACAAAAACGCGCTAAAATTCGGAAAGGTTTTTTTTTTATTCTATAGCCATTTTGATATCAATATTAATTAAAATCTAGTTAATTAATATACAACATAAATATAATATAGTCATTTTTTACAAATTTTACATAATAGGTATTGCTTTTTCCGCATCTGAATGTGAAATTAAATTGAACAGCGCTAAAATTCAGCTGAAAAAAACATTAATTAAAAAATAAAATACTTTGATGTGAAACATTTTGACGAAGAAAAAGTGGTAAATATTGAATTTATCCTAATAGGATTGATGATTGATTGTTTTATCGATCCAATATTCTGCTCCGAGAATAATTTAGCTTAGTCTCTGGAAATTTTGAAATGGAATTTGGCAACTTTTTTGAATAATTAAACTGGGATTGCAGATATTATACTGAAATCAACTGTGAATATAGACCGATCGTTGAAATTTTACTTTTTATGACATCTGTATGAGATTCTCAACTCCATTTACAAGGACTTTAGTTATCTTTGTGGAAATACACATTATTCATTCTTATTTATTAATCAAATAAATACAAATGTTCGGAAAAAAAATAACAAAAAGGACACATAGCGAAATTCAAAATGGAAAAAATATCACAGGAAAAGGTGCAAAATTTTACATGGAAACGTTTTGCTTACTCTTTGTAAAGCTATAGACACAGATTTCAAGGTTTCGTGCTGAAACGTAAGAAATTAACAACAAAACTAAACAAAATTAACAAAAAACAGAACATGATCCATGTTCTTCATGAGTATAAACTTACACATTTACGCAATTAAAATTGTATAATCATTCCCAATTTTCTAATTAGACATGTGAGTGTTGCGGAGTAAAAGGTTAATTAAAATTTATCTTCAATTAACAGTTTAGTCAAACCACCTTGTTTTATTATTTCAGTAACATTCGTATTCGTGATCTTATACAACAAAAATGGGCAAAATCACGCTAACTCTGAACGATAAAACCAAAATTGTTACGTTATCATTTACGTTATATTAACCTAAAAATTTTTGGTTCAGCTTTAGAATTTTCATTTAAATTGTCAAGACTGGCATTATAAGCTCTCAAGGTATTCCTCGGGAGCCTAGAATGTCAACCATTGCTATCAAACAATTATAAAACAAAACCGAATAGATATTTTTCAGTAAACGAAATTGAAATGGTAACTACTTAGCTTTGTTCACTTCTCAAGCTTACGCGCTCACTAGACATGAAATAAAACAATTTTTAACGGATACTAGCGCGGTTTTATTGAAAGTTCTTTGGTATTTAGTTGGTATTTGGTTTGATTTTTGGTTTTCCCGACGTTTCGGCACCTTTGCAGCTGCCGTGGTCACGGGGGACTGAAGCCACTCGTGAGCCTACCCTCAAGCGATGAATTTTTTAAGACGTTCAGAAATTAATATTTAACAAAAAAATTTTAATTGGTTTAAGTTAATTTATAATTTAATTTTGTGATTTAATTAATGCTAATAAGAGAGAATCTACTGAAACTACCACCATTTCATAAAATTGGGAGGCCCCTCCAAGAAAGAAATGGCGAAAGAAAACTTGGAGAGGAAAGCCGACCTCCGTCTTTTATATATATTAATTTATTTGCAAAAGGAACTAACCGTATCATTAGATCTTGCAGTGTGTGTTTGGGGCTTTAGCTTGTGAATGATGGGATCCCAAGCTGGTGGAATTTTCCAACCATCATCTCTATTGAAATTAGGATATTTATTTATTTCGATAGCCTCGCGGAGCATTCTAGGAATAAATCTACGTTCCCTAGCAAGGATTTGGGGTTTGTCAAATCTAATGTAATGGTTGGGCCCCTCAAAGGCATGATCACACACTGCAGACTTGTTATCGCGCCTATGTTTCATGTCAGCTATATGCTCTTTAACGCGGGTCCCTATGCTTCTCTTTGTTTGCCCGATGTAGGAGAGCCCACAGTCACAATCTAGTTTGTAGACACCTGCGGCTTGAAGGGGGATATTACACTTGACAGGTCGTAAGAATTGGTTGATCTTCTTCGGCGGCTTGAAGTAAGTTTTGATTGACGCTCGCTTCAGAATGTTTCCAATCTTGTCAGTGACACCCTTCAAGTATGGTAGGATGGCAGGTTGACGCTCTACTGTGGCTGGTTTGTCGCGCTTTCTGTGACGAAGGCGTGGTACTTGCAACTTGTTGTTACGCAGTACTTGTTTCACGTGCTGAAGCTCAGCCGTCAGGTGTTGTTTGTCACAGATGCCGCGGGCTCTCTGAAACAAAGATTTCCCTACGGTAGCTAACTGTATAGGATGATGGTGAGAGTCACCATTGAGGTATCTGTCTGTATGGGTTGCTTTACGATACACTGTATGGCTCAAGGTTTGGTTCGGATTCCTGATAATGAGAATGTCTAGGAAAGCTAGTTTATTATCTGTCTCTAACTCCATAGTAAATTGTATGTTGGGGTTTATGGAGTTAAGATGGTTCAGAAATGCAGGGACACTGTCTCTAGGTAGTATTGTGAAAGTGTCATCTACGTACCGTTTGTAGAACCGGGGAGTCACAGGTGCTGTGGATAGTGCTTTCTCCTCAAAATCCTCCATGAAAATGTCGGCAACAATGGGGGATACAGGAGAGCCCATTGCTACGCCATCAACTTGCACGTAGAACTCCTCGTTCCACAACAGATAGCCAGATGTTAGGCATAATTCTAGTAGTTCTGCATATTCAATTGGCATGTTGTTATCAACTAGCTTTTTCCTGATGATATCAATGCAGTCCTGTACTGGTAAGCATGTGAATAAGGACTGAACATCAAAACTAACCATAGTTTCATCATCAGCGAGATGTAGATGTTGTATTTCACTGACAAACTGGTAGGAATCTTTCACATAGGCTGATGTATTACCTCTCAGTGGTGTGAGTGTTTTCGCTACGTGTTTAGCCAATTTGTAGGTTGGTGAGTCAATTTGGCTTACAATAGGACGTAGCGGAGCATTGTCTTTGTGTATTTTCGGTAACCCATACAGTTTCGGCGGTGTAGGGCAGGATGGAATGAGATAATCGACGTCAAGATCTAACTGTTCTGAATATTCTTTGATGAGTTCCTTCGTTTTATTAAGGATCTTGGTGGTTTGGTCACAGTTGACATGTTTGTACGTTTTCTCATCACTTAAAAGTTCTTGTATTTTTGTGTTATAATCCGACGTATCCATAACTACCGTTGCGTTACCTTTATCAGCTCGAAGGATAGTTAATTCTGGTCTAGTGCGTAAGCTTTTCAACGCGACGTGTTCATCATATGGAAGATTTTGTTTGGGCAGTTTACTACGTCGTAAAACAGATGAAATATCTTGACGTATAGCTTCACTGTCCTCTTTTTTTATTTGGTTTTTAACTAGACAATCCTCTACGCTGCAGATAATATCCTCATACGGTATTCTGCGAGGTGTTACCGCGAAATTCAGACCCTTATTTAATACTTTTAGAGTCGATTCATCCAATATTTGTTTTGATAAATTGACAACTGCACGGGTTTGACATTGACGGGTGTCATCTACTCTATGGTTCGTGTCGTACGGAAATGCATGGTGACGTTTGTGCAACTTCTCATATTTAGAAATTTGTCTATGCTTACATTCGTTGTATACGGCTGTTTCGCGTTTATTAAGCACCAGAATGTAATGGTTAAAGCTCTCCGTGGCAAGTTGTATTTTTAAGTCATTGGACAAGCGATCTATTTGTTGATTTAATGCTACTAAATCGGAGCGATGTTCGCGGATAAGACTCACGAGTAACTTTTTGCTTGCCTGTTGTAAGATCTTGGCGCTCCCTCGTATGTCATGTTTTGGAGAAATCCTGACACAGTGCGGGATGAGATCTTGATCACGACATCTCTTCAAGAAGTTTAATGATGTTATTCTTCTTGCGCGCTGCGTCATAAGATCTTCCAACCGACGGAATTTGTTTGCAACATCCAGTCCGTACTGGTTGACATATTCACTTCTCAAGCTTACGCGCTCACTAGACATGAAATAAAACAATTTTTAACGGATACTAGCGCGGTTTTATTGAAAGTTCTTTGGTATTTAGTTGGTATTTGGTTTGATTTTTGGTTTTCCCGACGTTTCGGCACCTTTGCAGCTGCCGTGGTCACGGGGGACTGAAGCCACTCGTGAGCCTACCCTCAAGCGATGAATTTTTCCCTCCGTAGCAAGTGGACAGATTCGCAACTGGACAGATTCTCAACTGGACAAATTCTCAGGTGGACGGATTAGCAACTGGACAGAGTACAGTCGTGAACAATGAAATATAGCCGTCCGTCTACAAAGACTAGCTTTGGTTTTTTCTGATTTGGACCAGCAATATTCATTTTACCACAATATCAAAGATGATTGCACAATAATTATAATGAAAAGAAACAAGTTATTCACTTTGAATATTATTAGTTATATTAATGACATTCAATTTCAATGCTATCAATATTTTTTTTGTTGTTATCTAAGAGTTTGCATTATGCAAAAAGAGATTGCATTTATACTATACTAGCTTTTGCTCGTGACTTCGTTCGCGTGATTAATATAGTTGTGCATTTATTTTGAAAGTTATCAGTAGACCTCATTTCATGCATTTAAATTTTCCCATAAAAATTCATGTACAAACTGGAACACTCTGTAGCACCCTGTATAACGGGAATTTTCCAAAACCCTCCAAAAATGGTGTCTCTACCTTCTGCCGTTAGGGCTCTACGCCTATTCCAACAATGAATCAGTCAATCAATTTAGAGTTTTATATGTATAGATTCCAAGCTCTCCGCCGCCCATGCATAGAAGCATACGTATACAAAGCAGTCGTGTGTTATGGACTGTACATGTCCTGTCCAGTTGCTAATCCGTCCACCTGAGAATCTGTCCAGTTAAGAATCTGTCCAGTTGCGAATCTGTCCACTTGCTACGGAGGCGAATTTTTTAAGACGTTCAGAAATTAATATTTAACAAAAAAATTTTAATTGGTTTAAGTTAATTTATAATTTAATTTTGTGATTTAATTAATGCTAATAAGAGAGAATCTACTGAAACTACCACCATTTCATAAAATTGGGAGGCCCCTCCAAGAAAGAAATGGCGAAAGAAAACTTGGAGAGGAAAGCCGACCTCCGTCTTTTATATATATTTTTACAAACCAGAAGTGAAAATGATTTAAAAAAAAAAGAACGGTCTACAACAACCTAACACTTTATTTAATTCAAAATAACTTTAATCGTGAACTGATTTTAAACAGAAAGTAACTTTAATCAACTCGACAATATTTAACGCAAAATAAAATAAGGAGGAGCACTATAACGCCACAAAGAAACGTCCGTCGCATCCAAACGCCGCGCGCAGAGTGAGGCCGTGCGCAGGTTGACGCCGCCTTTTATACAGCGCCGCTCGGCCCGGGCTCGTAAGTGGGGGAACTTGCTAAGACGGCCGTTCCTGACAGCGAGGCGTCCTCGACCGCACTTGTTGTTCCACTCGACATACCAGCCATGTCCTGGTCATCATTGGTTTCGTCACTTTCTGCATGTGGAAAGGCACAACACGTTAAAAGTGGTTCGTAACCAACAAGGTTTAATTTGACCTTCAGTTATAAATTTATATGAAAAGCAATGTTAAAAGCAAATAAGTTGAAGGTCACAGCTATGGAGAATTCCAAAATTTTTACTTTAATTGATCCCTTGTCTATAGACGCAAGCGTGCACTCAAGCGTCCACAAGCAAAGAATCATAAGCAATTTGAGAAAGCTAGGGAAACTGTTTACTACAAATATGTAACTGGTAGCAAGTTAGAACTAAGCAAATAAATTAAAAGTAAACAAAAAAAATAAGAAAAGTAATCGAGTAGATTCGAATGATGGGATTCCGGACTTCCATCAGTCGAACACCCGTAAAATTAAAGAAAATAATCGTATGAAGAGTATAATTAACTTATACACTTCATAGTCTGGTATGACAGAGGCCCCAAGTTTGCATGTCACCCTCATGAACGCATACATAGGCCCCATGTTTGCGTATATGGGTTCATGAAGTACAAAAGCATGTACGATGCCAGAGGCCCCATGTTTGCATGACAAAGACATGTACAGATGTCAGAGGCCCCACGTTTGCATGACATGTGTAACCACGACAGAGGCCCCATGTTTGCTTGTCGTCCACCACCAAAGCGGAGCGTCCACTCGCCGCGCCACAGAACCATGTGTTCAGCAGCAGCTTGAGTTTTCTGCCGTACGAGCCGGCCAGCAGCTCGAGCTCGTAGCGCTGATGGGGCAGCGCATGCAGAACCTTGTAAGGCCCGCGCATACCGGAGTCCAGCTTGCCGGTACTTTGTGTGGCATTGCTCACGAACACTTGATCACCCACAGCGAAACTGCCTGGCTGTCGGCGATCTGCATTGACGTAGGCGTCCTGACGCTCTAGGTACCCTTTTATGACATAAACAAATAGGCAATGATTAACATATTTCCGAACAAAAGACCTTGAATTTGGAAACCAAAAATGTCGTGAAATAAGATCAGTGGTTTTATCGACGCCAATATGGTCGTGGCTCAAGCAAGTCGAAGCAAGCTCAACCGGTGACCTTTAGCGATGAAGCACAAGAGACGCGGCTCTTCACCAGTAGGTGTATGTTTATAAAATTATGATTATTTTTAATAAAATACCGGCGTGCAACCCTTGGCAACAAATCTTTTTTATGCTCAGTAATTTTTAAGGAGTTGCAGTCTGTCACTATCTTAAAGTTGATACCAATAAGGTAGTGGCGGAAGTGCTGAAGAGCTCGAACTATGGCCAAGGTTTCCAGTTCGTAACCGTGGTATTTAGCTTCAGCACCCTGGGTGGACTTGCTAAAGTAGCCTACTTCCCTCTTTCTTTTATTACGATGTTCCTGTAGCAACACAGCATCAAGGCCGATAGCACTGGCATCGGTGTGAAGCTCGGTGGGTAGTTGGGGGTCAAAAATAGCCAAAACAGGCTCGTTAGTAAGGCAATGGATAATGTATTCACGAGCACAGTCTTAGAGGAGTAGCTGGCAATGTAACGCCTGAAGTAACCTGCAAGTCCTAGAGATTGGCGGACCTCTCTAACGTTAGTAGATTTTTTCGATTTTACTAGGGCTTCTATTTTCACAGGGCTCGGCCGTACCTGACCGTTACCTATGAGACGACCTAAATATTCAATTTCGGTATCTAAAAATGTGCACTTTTTCAAATTTATTGAGAAACCAGAAGCAGTTAAAATTTTAAGGACATCTACTAAATTTTGCAACCCTTCTTCAATAGTATTTGCCAGAATAACATAAGCAACATAACATAAGTACATCATCTATGTGAGTTAGGACCTTACCAGCGTCTATAAGTGCCTTAAGAGTTCTAGAGATGATTCTTTGGTACACAATCGGCGCATTCGCTAACCCGTAGGGCGTTTTGAGGTACTCATAGTGCCCCTCGGGTGTCACGAAGGCCGTTTTGCTGATAGAATCATCATCTTTCATTGGGACTTGGTAAAAACCAGTAGCCATGTCTAGGCTGGTAAAGTACCTAAACTTACCAAGTTTCTCGATGTGGTCATCAATAAGCGGCAAAGGGAATCTTTCTTTTACGGTAATAGCATTAAGTGCACGGTAGTCGACGCACATCCTATCACTCCCGTCCTTTTTGTTTGACGAGAATGATAGGACTTGCGTAGTCTGACTGGGACTCTCTGATAATGCCCTTAGTAAGCAAGTCATTAACTATACCGCGAACTCTGTTTTTCTCATCAACGGAGAGCTTATAGGGACGATGACAGATTGGAGAGTTGGATGACAGTTTTATTTCCATGCTGCCCGTGTTCACCGTGGAGGTGGCTGTGCCAGTAATAAATGAACTAGAAAAAGTTTTAATTATTTCTAAAAGGCGGTCTTTTTCATGCCCAGCTAAAGGCGTCTTAACAGATTCAACTTCCACGGTGTTCACGTGCTGCACTATGGCAGGATCACCCGTTCTTACTAACCGTTGTTCATTGTTAGTCCGTATGTACGTCAGTCCCTTTCGGCTCAAAACATCAGTGCCAATTAAAATTGGCGCACTTATACATTCATCAGGTACAACATATAAAACAACTTCTAAGGAAACTTCGGAGAACTCTAAAATAGCAGTGACATAAGAGGTTGCCTCAATCTCCTGGCTTCCTATGCCACGTATTAAACGATAGGTTGGAATTCTATTAAAATTAAAATGCTTCAAAACTGATTGTTTGATAAGGGAAATAACGGAGCCGCTGTCAATCAAAATATCAACGGGCATCTTTTTAATAAGAGCTGACATCACATTGCTTTGTCTGGATTCGGGTTGGAGCAAAAATTTACTTCACTTGAATTTTTGTTTTCACTGTCAGAACGTTGCTTAAGAAAATATGAATCAATCAAATGACCGTTACGTTTACAAAAAGTACAAAATTTGGTTGACCTATTATGGTCATTGGATAGTAAGGGAGTTGTTTTAAATGAAGAGGAGGTAGCTTGAGTACTAGTCGTATCAGATTAAGACTTCTTAGGGCAATGCCACTTCTTGTGACCAAATTTGCCACAAATGAGACACTTAGTGTTGTCTCCAAACCATCTTGCTTACGTGAATGCATTGGCCTTATGTGGCTTGGCGGACGGACAGCATTGTTGGAGGTTCGAAAATCATGTTTCGATTTAACATATACCGATAAAAAAATTACCAAGTCGTTTGACAGTAGCTTAGCATTGGTAGCCGCGGCTTTGACCTGCGGTCGGCAATACCTCGCATCGCAATTGAGACTTTAAGCTCGTCAGATAAACCTTTAACAATATTAAGGCGTATCAGTGACCTGCGGGCGTATTCCGCGTAGGTCGAATACTTATTAGAACTAGTACACATCACTTCAAAAAGTACAGTTGCAAAATCAATGTTTCGAGGACACAGTGATCGAAATTCGGCTTTAAAATTGGTCCACGTACGATCATTCGTGGTCCAATCGTTCAACCAAGATTTTGCGTCACCCCGCAGGCACCCATCAATACGCCCAAGGCATTCTCGATCGTCCCAATTGTTCAATTGCCGACCGCGGTCCACCTCCGCGCACCACATATCAAAATCATGTATACTCGGGTCAAATGAGGAAATGTAAAACTTATGAGACCTTACTTGTATCAAGTATGAAAGAGCTCCAACAATCCTGTCCGCCACGCCTTTGTCTGCACTGGTACTAGCGTCAGCATCACGCACCGTACCTATAGGCGCCCCATCGGTAACACCCGAGCCCTGCTCGCTGGCGAGGGTCAGCGCCACGATGAGCGATGGTGTCGGTGTATGATCACCAAGAAGATGCGACGGACTATCAACCGTTGGCGTTGTTGTAGGTTGTTGTAGCCTATTTTCAATAGCATCTAACCTAGTGAGTATTCGATCAAACACCACATCTTGTAAGCTCTCGCGGCGGTCACTTGAGCTGTTACGACGATCGCGAGTTCTACTTTGCGAGCTATGCGAAGCATTTTGACGTCTATTCGACCTGCTCCTATAGTCTGCAGAACGATCATCACGCCTAGACAACGGCGGCGTATTGGAAGAACGGTGACTACGACGTTCACGAGATAAATCCCTAGAACGTCGGTCTTTATAACGATGATCACGCTCTACAGGCCTAGAGGAACGTCCCGACATGTTTGACGAAAACAATTCGCAAAACACGTGTCACTTTTATGAACAATTACGAAAACAACTTTTAAAATACACGTGGCACACCTTTGTAACGGTTATTAACGGAAACCTTTACAAAACACGTGGCACTTTAATCGAATACTCACAAAAACAACTTTTACAAAACACGTGGCACTTTTGAAACACACTGAACACTACTTTAAACACGAAAATTTACTTTTGGATGGCAAAACAAGCTGGTAGAACGCGTAGTGAATCCCACTTCTGATTTTACAAACCAGAAGTGAAAATGATTTAAAAAAAAAGAACGGTCTACAACAACCTAACACTTTATTTAATTCAAAATAACTTTAATCGTGAACTGATTTTAAACAGAAAGTAACTTTAATCAACTCGACAATATTTAACGCAAAATAAAATAAGGAGGAGCACTATAACGCCACAAAGAAACATCCGTCGCATCCAAACGCCGCGCGCAGAGTGAGGCCGTGCGCAGGTTGACGCCGCCTTTTATACAGCGCCGCTCGGCCCGGGCTCGTAAGTGGGGGAACTTGCTAAGAATATTAATTTATTTGCAAAAGGAACTAACCGTATCATTAGATCTTGCATTGTGTGTTTGGGGCTTTAGCTTGTGAATGATGGGATCCCAAGCTGGTGGAATTTTCCAACCATCATCTCTATTGAAATTAGGATATTTATTTATTTCGATAGCCTCGCGGAGCATTCTAGGAATAAATCTACGTTCCCTAGCAAGGATTTGGGGTTTGTCAAATCTAATGTAATGGTTGGGCCCCTCAAAGGCATGATCACACACTGCAGACTTGTTATCGCGCCTATGTTTCATGTCAGCTATATGCTCTTTAACGCGAGTCCCTATGCTTCTCTTTGTTTGCCCGATGTAGGAGAGCCCACAGTCACAATCTAGTTTGTAGACACCTGCGGCTTGAAGGGGGATATTACACTTGACAGGTCGTAAGAATTGGTTGATCTTCTTCGGCGGCTTGAAGTAAGTTTTGATTGACGCTCGCTTCAGAATGTTTCCAATCTTGTCAGTGACACCCTTCAAGTATGGTAGGATGGCAGGTTGACGCTCTACTGTGGCTGGTTTGTCGCGTTTTCTGTGACGAAGGCGTGGTACTTGCAACTTGTTGTTACGCAGTACTTGTTTCACGTGCTGAAGCTCAGCCGTCAGGTGTTGTTTGTCACAGATGCCGCGGGCTCTCTGAAACAAAGATTTCCCTACGGTAGCTAACTGTATAGGATGATGGTGAGAGTCACCATTGAGGTATCTATCTGTATGGGTTGCTTTACGATACACTGTATGGCTCAAGGTTTGGTTCGGATTCCTGATAATGAGAATGTCTAGGAAAGCTAGTTTATTATCTGTCTCTAACTCCATAGTAAATTGTATGTTGGGGTTTATGGAGTTAAGATGGTTCAGAAATGCAGGGACACTGTCTCTAGGTAGTATTGTGAAAGTGTCATCTACGTACCGTTTGTAGAACCGGGGAGTCACAGGTGCTGTGGATAGTGCTTTCTCCTCAAAATCCTCCATGAAAATGTCGGCAACAATGGGGGATACAGGAGAGCCCATTGCTACGCCATCAACTTGCACGTAGAACTCCTCGTTCCACAACAGATAGCCAGATGTTAGGCATAATTCTAGTAGTTCTGCATATTCAATTGGCATGTTGTTATCAACTAGCTTTTTCCTGATGATATCAATGCAGTCCTGTACTGGTAAGCATGTGAATAAGGACTGAACATCAAAACTAACCATAGTTTCATCATCAGCGAGATGTAGATGTTGTATTTCACTGACAAACTGGTAGGAATCTTTCACATAGGCTGATGTATTACCTCTCAGTGGTGTGAGTGTTTTCGCTACGTGTTTAGCCAATTTGTAGGTTGGTGAGTCAATTTGGCTTACAATAGGACGTAGCGGAGCATTGTCTTTGTGTATTTTCGGTAACCCATACAGTTTCGGCGGTGTAGGGCAGGATGGAATGAGATAATCGACATCAAGATCTAACTGTTCTGAATATTCTTTGATGAGTTCCTTCGTTTTATTAAGGATCTTGGTGGTTTGGTCACAGTTGACATGTTTGTACGTTTTCTCATCACTTAAAAGTTCTTGTATTTTTGTGTTATAATCCGACGTATCCATAACTACCGTTGCGTTACCTTTATCAGCTCGAAGGATAGTTAATTCTGGTCTAGTGCGTAAGCTTTTCAACGCGACGTGTTCATCATATGGAAGATTTTGTTTGGGCAGTTTACTACGTCGTAAAACAGATGAAATATCTTGACGTATAGCTTCACTGTCCTCTTTTTTTATTTGGTTTTTAACTAGACAATCCTCTACGCTGCAGATAATATCCTCATACGGTATTCTGCGAGGTGTTACCGCGAAATTCAGACCCTTATTTAATACTTTTAGAGTCGATTCATCCAATATTTGTTTTGATAAATTGACAACTGTACGGGTTTGACATTGACGGGTGTCATCTACTCTATGGTTCGTGTCGTACGGAAATGCATGGTGACGTTTGTGCAACTTCTCATATTTAGAAATTTGTCTATGCTTACATTCGTTGTATACGGCTGTTTCGCGTTTATTAAGCACCAGAATGTAATGGTTAAAGCTCTCCGTGGCAAGTTGTATTTTTAAGTCATTGGACAAGCGATCTATTTGTTGATTTAATGCTACTAAATCGGAGCGGATGGATGTTCGCGGATAAGACTCACGAGTAACTTTTTGCTTGCCTGTTGTAAGATCTTGGCGCTCCCTCGTATGTCATGTTTTGGAGAAATCCTGACACAGTGCGGGATGAGATCTTGATCACGACATCTCTTCAAGAAGTTTAATGATGTTATTCTTCTTGCGCGCTTCGTCATAAGATCTTCCAACCGACGGAATTTGTTTGCAACATCCAGTCCGTACTGGTTGACATATTCACTTCTCAAGCTTACGCGCTCACTAGACATGAAATAAAACAATTTTTAACGGATACTAGCGCGGTTTTATTGAAAGTTCTTTGGTATTTAGTTGGTATTTGGTTTGATTTTTGGTTTTCCCGACGTTTCGGCACCTTTGCAGCTGCCGTGGTCACGGGGGACTGAAGCCACTCGTGAGCCTACCCTCAAGCGATGAATTTTTCCCTCCGTAGCAAGTGGACAGATTCGCAACTGGACAGATTCTCAACTGGACAAATTCTCAGGTGGACGGATTAGCAACTGGACAGAGTACAGTCGTGAACAATGAAATATAGCCGTCCGTCTACAAAGACTAGCTTTGGTTTTTTCTGATTTGGACCAGCAATATTCATTTTACCACAATATCAAAGATGATTGCACAATAATTATAATGAAAAGAAACAAGTTATTCACTTTGAATATTATTAGTTATATTAATGACATTCAATTTCAATGCTATCAATATTTTTTTTGTTGTTATCTAAGAGTTTGCATTATGCAAAAAGAGATTGCATTTATACTATACTAGCTTTTGCTCGTGACTTCGTTCGCGTGATTAATATAGTTGTGCATTTATTTTGAAAGTTATCAGTAGACCTCATTTCATGCATTTAAATTTTCCCATAAAAATTCATGTACAAACTGGAACACTCTGTAGCACCCTGTATAACGGGAATTTTCCAAAACCCTCCAAAAATGGTGTCTCTACCTTCTGCCGTTAGGGCTCTACGCCTATTCCAACAATGAATCAGTCAATCAATTTAGAGTTTTATATGTATAGATTCCAAGCTCTCCGCCGCCCATGCATAGAAGCATACGTATACAAAGCAGTCGTGTGTTATGGACTGTACATGTCCTGTCCAGTTGCTAATCCGTCCACCTGAGAATCTGTCCAGTTAAGAATCTGTCCAGTTGCGAATCTGTCCACTTGCTACGGAGGCGAATTTTTTAAGACGTTCAGAAATTAATATTTAACAAAAAAATTTTAATTGGTTTAAGTTAATTTATAATTTAATTTTGTGATTTAATTAATGCTAATAAGAGAGAATCTACTGAAACTACCACCATTTCATAAAATTGGGAGGCCCCTCCAAGAAAGAAATGGCGAAAGAAAACTTGGAGAGGAAAGCCGACCTCCGTCTTTTATATATATTTTTACAAACCAGAAGTGAAAATGATTTAAAAAAAAAAGAACGGTCTACAACAACCTAACACTTTATTTAATTCAAAATAACTTTAATCGTGAACTGATTTTAAACAGAAAGTAACTTTAATCAACTCGACAATATTTAACGCAAAATAAAATAAGGAGGAGCACTATAACGCCACAAAGAAACGTCCGTCGCATCCAAACGCCGCGCGCAGAGTGAGGCCGTGCGCAGGTTGACGCCGCCTTTTATACAGCGCCGCTCGGCCCGGGCTCGTAAGTGGGGGAACTTGCTAAGACGGCCGTTCCTGACAGCGAGGCGTCCTCGACCGCACTTGTTGTTCCACTCGACATACCAGCCATGTCCTGGTCATCATTGGTTTCGTCACTTTCTGCATGTGGAAAGGCACAACACGTTAAAAGTGGTTCGTAACCAACAAGGTTTAATTTGACCTTCAGTTATAAATTTATATGAAAAGCAATGTTAAAAGCAAATAAGTTGAAGGTCACAGCTATGGAGAATTCCAAAATTTTTACTTTAATTGATCCCTTGTCTATAGACGCAAGCGTGCACTCAAGCGTCCACAAGCAAAGAATCATAAGCAATTTGAGAAAGCTAGGGAAACTGTTTACTACAAATATGTAACTGGTAGCAAGTTAGAACTAAGCAAATAAATTAAAAGTAAACAAAAAAAATAAGAAAAGTAATCGAGTAGATTCGAATGATGGGATTCCGGACTTCCATCAGTCGAACACCCGTAAAATTAAAGAAAATAATCGTATGAAGAGTATAATTAACTTATACACTTCATAGTCTGGTATGACAGAGGCCCCAAGTTTGCATGTCACCCTCATGAACGCATACATAGGCCCCATGTTTGCGTATATGGGTTCATGAAGTACAAAAGCATGTACGATGCCAGAGGCCCCATGTTTGCATGACAAAGACATGTACAGATGTCAGAGGCCCCACGTTTGCATGACATGTGTAACCACGACAGAGGCCCCATGTTTGCTTGTCGTCCACCACCAAAGCGGAGCGTCCACTCGCCGCGCCACAGAACCATGTGTTCAGCAGCAGCTTGAGTTTTCTGCCGTACGAGCCGGCCAGCAGCTCGAGCTCGTAGCGCTGATGGGGCAGCGCATGCAGAACCTTGTAAGGCCCGCGCATACCGGAGTCCAGCTTGCCGGTACTTTGTGTGGCATTGCTCACGAACACTTGATCACCCACAGCGAAACTGCCTGGCTGTCGGCGATCTGCATTGACGTAGGCGTCCTGACGCTCTAGGTACCCTTTTATGACATAAACAAATAGGCAATGATTAACATATTTCCGAACAAAAGACCTTGAATTTGGAAACCAAAAATGTCGTGAAATAAGATCAGTGGTTTTATCGACGCCAATATGGTCGTGGCTCAAGCAAGTCGAAGCAAGCTCAACCGGTGACCTTTAGCGATGAAGCACAAGAGACGCGGCTCTTCACCAGTAGGTGTATGTTTATAAAATTATGATTATTTTTAATAAAATACCGGCGTGCAACCCTTGGCAACAAATCTTTTTTATGCTCAGTAATTTTTAAGGAGTTGCAGTCTGTCACTATCTTAAAGTTGATACCAATAAGGTAGTGGCGGAAGTGCTGAAGAGCTCGAACTATGGCCAAGGTTTCCAGTTCGTAACCGTGGTATTTAGCTTCAGCACCCTGGGTGGACTTGCTAAAGTAGCCTACTTCCCTCTTTCTTTTATTACGATGTTCCTGTAGCAACACAGCATCAAGGCCGATAGCACTGGCATCGGTGTGAAGCTCGGTGGGTAGTTGGGGGTCAAAAATAGCCAAAACAGGCTCGTTAGTAAGGCAATGGATAATGTATTCACGAGCACAGTCTTAGAGGAGTAGCTGGCAATGTAACGCCTGAAGTAACCTGCAAGTCCTAGAGATTGGCGGACCTCTCTAACGTTAGTAGATTTTTTCGATTTTACTAGGGCTTCTATTTTCACAGGGCTCGGCCGTACCTGACCGTTACCTATGAGACGACCTAAATATTCAATTTCGGTATCTAAAAATGTGCACTTTTTCAAATTTATTGAGAAACCAGAAGCAGTTAAAATTTTAAGGACATCTACTAAATTTTGCAACCCTTCTTCAATAGTATTTGCCAGAATAACATAAGCAACATAACATAAGTACATCATCTATGTGAGTTAGGACCTTACCAGCGTCTATAAGTGCCTTAAGAGTTCTAGAGATGATTCTTTGGTACACAATCGGCGCATTCGCTAACCCGTAGGGCGTTTTGAGGTACTCATAGTGCCCCTCGGGTGTCACGAAGGCCGTTTTGCTGATAGAATCATCATCTTTCATTGGGACTTGGTAAAAACCAGTAGCCATGTCTAGGCTGGTAAAGTACCTAAACTTACCAAGTTTCTCGATGTGGTCATCAATAAGCGGCAAAGGGAATCTTTCTTTTACGGTAATAGCATTAAGTGCACGGTAGTCGACGCACATCCTATCACTCCCGTCCTTTTTGTTTGACGAGAATGATAGGACTTGCGTAGTCTGACTGGGACTCTCTGATAATGCCCTTAGTAAGCAAGTCATTAACTATACCGCGAACTCTGTTTTTCTCATCAACGGAGAGCTTATAGGGACGATGACAGATTGGAGAGTTGGATGACAGTTTTATTTCCATGCTGCCCGTGTTCACCGTGGAGGTGGCTGTGCCAGTAATAAATGAACTAGAAAAAGTTTTAATTATTTCTAAAAGGCGGTCTTTTTCATGCCCAGCTAAAGGCGTCTTAACAGATTCAACTTCCACGGTGTTCACGTGCTGCACTATGGCAGGATCACCCGTTCTTACTAACCGTTGTTCATTGTTAGTCCGTATGTACGTCAGTCCCTTTCGGCTCAAAACATCAGTGCCAATTAAAATTGGCGCACTTATACATTCATCAGGTACAACATATAAAACAACTTCTAAGGAAACTTCGGAGAACTCTAAAATAGCAGTGACATAAGAGGTTGCCTCAATCTCCTGGCTTCCTATGCCACGTATTAAACGATAGGTTGGAATTCTATTAAAATTAAAATGCTTCAAAACTGATTGTTTGATAAGGGAAATAACGGAGCCGCTGTCAATCAAAATATCAACGGGCATCTTTTTAATAAGAGCTGACATCACATTGCTTTGTCTGGATTCGGGTTGGAGCAAAAATTTACTTCACTTGAATTTTTGTTTTCACTGTCAGAACGTTGCTTAAGAAAATATGAATCAATCAAATGACCGTTACGTTTACAAAAAGTACAAAATTTGGTTGACCTATTATGGTCATTGGATAGTAAGGGAGTTGTTTTAAATGAAGAGGAGGTAGCTTGAGTACTAGTCGTATCAGATTAAGACTTCTTAGGGCAATGCCACTTCTTGTGACCAAATTTGCCACAAATGAGACACTTAGTGTTGTCTCCAAACCATCTTGCTTACGTGAATGCATTGGCCTTATGTGGCTTGGCGGACGGACAGCATTGTTGGAGGTTCGAAAATCATGTTTCGATTTAACATATACCGATAAAAAAATTACCAAGTCGTTTGACAGTAGCTTAGCATTGGTAGCCGCGGCTTTGACCTGCGGTCGGCAATACCTCGCATCGCAATTGAGACTTTAAGCTCGTCAGATAAACCTTTAACAATATTAAGGCGTATCAGTGACCTGCGGGCGTATTCCGCGTAGGTCGAATACTTATTAGAACTAGTACACATCACTTCAAAAAGTACAGTTGCAAAATCAATGTTTCGAGGACACAGTGATCGAAATTCGGCTTTAAAATTGGTCCACGTACGATCATTCGTGGTCCAATCGTTCAACCAAGATTTTGCGTCACCCCGCAGGCACCCATCAATACGCCCAAGGCATTCTCGATCGTCCCAATTGTTCAATTGCCGACCGCGGTCCACCTCCGCGCACCACATATCAAAATCATGTATACTCGGGTCAAATGAGGAAATGTAAAACTTATGAGACCTTACTTGTATCAAGTATGAAAGAGCTCCAACAATCCTGTCCGCCACGCCTTTGTCTGCACTGGTACTAGCGTCAGCATCACGCACCGTACCTATAGGCGCCCCATCGGTAACACCCGAGCCCTGCTCGCTGGCGAGGGTCAGCGCCACGATGAGCGATGGTGTCGGTGTATGATCACCAAGAAGATGCGACGGACTATCAACCGTTGGCGTTGTTGTAGGTTGTTGTAGCCTATTTTCAATAGCATCTAACCTAGTGAGTATTCGATCAAACACCACATCTTGTAAGCTCTCGCGGCGGTCACTTGAGCTGTTACGACGATCGCGAGTTCTACTTTGCGAGCTATGCGAAGCATTTTGACGTCTATTCGACCTGCTCCTATAGTCTGCAGAACGATCATCACGCCTAGACAACGGCGGCGTATTGGAAGAACGGTGACTACGACGTTCACGAGATAAATCCCTAGAACGTCGGTCTTTATAACGATGATCACGCTCTACAGGCCTAGAGGAACGTCCCGACATGTTTGACGAAAACAATTCGCAAAACACGTGTCACTTTTATGAACAATTACGAAAACAACTTTTAAAATACACGTGGCACACCTTTGTAACGGTTATTAACGGAAACCTTTACAAAACACGTGGCACTTTAATCGAATACTCACAAAAACAACTTTTACAAAACACGTGGCACTTTTGAAACACACTGAACACTACTTTAAACACGAAAATTTACTTTTGGATGGCAAAACAAGCTGGTAGAACGCGTAGTGAATCCCACTTCTGATTTTACAAACCAGAAGTGAAAATGATTTAAAAAAAAAGAACGGTCTACAACAACCTAACACTTTATTTAATTCAAAATAACTTTAATCGTGAACTGATTTTAAACAGAAAGTAACTTTAATCAACTCGACAATATTTAACGCAAAATAAAATAAGGAGGAGCACTATAACGCCACAAAGAAACATCCGTCGCATCCAAACGCCGCGCGCAGAGTGAGGCCGTGCGCAGGTTGACGCCGCCTTTTATACAGCGCCGCTCGGCCCGGGCTCGTAAGTGGGGGAACTTGCTAAGAATATTAATTTATTTGCAAAAGGAACTAACCGTATCATTAGATCTTGCATTGTGTGTTTGGGGCTTTAGCTTGTGAATGATGGGATCCCAAGCTGGTGGAATTTTCCAACCATCATCTCTATTGAAATTAGGATATTTATTTATTTCGATAGCCTCGCGGAGCATTCTAGGAATAAATCTACGTTCCCTAGCAAGGATTTGGGGTTTGTCAAATCTAATGTAATGGTTGGGCCCCTCAAAGGCATGATCACACACTGCAGACTTGTTATCGCGCCTATGTTTCATGTCAGCTATATGCTCTTTAACGCGAGTCCCTATGCTTCTCTTTGTTTGCCCGATGTAGGAGAGCCCACAGTCACAATCTAGTTTGTAGACACCTGCGGCTTGAAGGGGGATATTACACTTGACAGGTCGTAAGAATTGGTTGATCTTCTTCGGCGGCTTGAAGTAAGTTTTGATTGACGCTCGCTTCAGAATGTTTCCAATCTTGTCAGTGACACCCTTCAAGTATGGTAGGATGGCAGGTTGACGCTCTACTGTGGCTGGTTTGTCGCGTTTTCTGTGACGAAGGCGTGGTACTTGCAACTTGTTGTTACGCAGTACTTGTTTCACGTGCTGAAGCTCAGCCGTCAGGTGTTGTTTGTCACAGATGCCGCGGGCTCTCTGAAACAAAGATTTCCCTACGGTAGCTAACTGTATAGGATGATGGTGAGAGTCACCATTGAGGTATCTATCTGTATGGGTTGCTTTACGATACACTGTATGGCTCAAGGTTTGGTTCGGATTCCTGATAATGAGAATGTCTAGGAAAGCTAGTTTATTATCTGTCTCTAACTCCATAGTAAATTGTATGTTGGGGTTTATGGAGTTAAGATGGTTCAGAAATGCAGGGACACTGTCTCTAGGTAGTATTGTGAAAGTGTCATCTACGTACCGTTTGTAGAACCGGGGAGTCACAGGTGCTGTGGATAGTGCTTTCTCCTCAAAATCCTCCATGAAAATGTCGGCAACAATGGGGGATACAGGAGAGCCCATTGCTACGCCATCAACTTGCACGTAGAACTCCTCGTTCCACAACAGATAGCCAGATGTTAGGCATAATTCTAGTAGTTCTGCATATTCAATTGGCATGTTGTTATCAACTAGCTTTTTCCTGATGATATCAATGCAGTCCTGTACTGGTAAGCATGTGAATAAGGACTGAACATCAAAACTAACCATAGTTTCATCATCAGCGAGATGTAGATGTTGTATTTCACTGACAAACTGGTAGGAATCTTTCACATAGGCTGATGTATTACCTCTCAGTGGTGTGAGTGTTTTCGCTACGTGTTTAGCCAATTTGTAGGTTGGTGAGTCAATTTGGCTTACAATAGGACGTAGCGGAGCATTGTCTTTGTGTATTTTCGGTAACCCATACAGTTTCGGCGGTGTAGGGCAGGATGGAATGAGATAATCGACATCAAGATCTAACTGTTCTGAATATTCTTTGATGAGTTCCTTCGTTTTATTAAGGATCTTGGTGGTTTGGTCACAGTTGACATGTTTGTACGTTTTCTCATCACTTAAAAGTTCTTGTATTTTTGTGTTATAATCCGACGTATCCATAACTACCGTTGCGTTACCTTTATCAGCTCGAAGGATAGTTAATTCTGGTCTAGTGCGTAAGCTTTTCAACGCGACGTGTTCATCATATGGAAGATTTTGTTTGGGCAGTTTACTACGTCGTAAAACAGATGAAATATCTTGACGTATAGCTTCACTGTCCTCTTTTTTTATTTGGTTTTTAACTAGACAATCCTCTACGCTGCAGATAATATCCTCATACGGTATTCTGCGAGGTGTTACCGCGAAATTCAGACCCTTATTTAATACTTTTAGAGTCGATTCATCCAATATTTGTTTTGATAAATTGACAACTGTACGGGTTTGACATTGACGGGTGTCATCTACTCTATGGTTCGTGTCGTACGGAAATGCATGGTGACGTTTGTGCAACTTCTCATATTTAGAAATTTGTCTATGCTTACATTCGTTGTATACGGCTGTTTCGCGTTTATTAAGCACCAGAATGTAATGGTTAAAGCTCTCCGTGGCAAGTTGTATTTTTAAGTCATTGGACAAGCGATCTATTTGTTGATTTAATGCTACTAAATCGGAGCGGATGGATGTTCGCGGATAAGACTCACGAGTAACTTTTTGCTTGCCTGTTGTAAGATCTTGGCGCTCCCTCGTATGTCATGTTTTGGAGAAATCCTGACACAGTGCGGGATGAGATCTTGATCACGACATCTCTTCAAGAAGTTTAATGATGTTATTCTTCTTGCGCGCTTCGTCATAAGATCTTCCAACCGACGGAATTTGTTTGCAACATCCAGTCCGTACTGGTTGACATATTCACTTCTCAAGCTTACGCGCTCACTAGACATGAAATAAAACAATTTTTAACGGATACTAGCGCGGTTTTATTGAAAGTTCTTTGGTATTTAGTTGGTATTTGGTTTGATTTTTGGTTTTCCCGACGTTTCGGCACCTTTGCAGCTGCCGTGGTCACGGGGGACTGAAGCCACTCGTGAGCCTACCCTCAAGCGATGAATTTTTTAAGACGTTCAGAAATTAATATTTAACAAAAAAAAATTAATTGGTTTAAGTTAATTTATAATTTAATTTTGTGATTTAATTAATGCTAATAAGAGAGAATCTGCTGAAACTACCACCATTTCATAAAATTGGGAGGCCCCTCCAAGAAAGAAATGGCGAAAGAAAACTTGGAGAGGAAAGCCGACCTCCGTCTTTTATATATATTAATTTATTTGCAAAAGGAACTAACCGTATCATTAGATCTTGCAGTGTGTGTTTGGGGCTTTAGCTTGTGAATGATGGGATCCCAAGCTGGTGGAATTTTCCAACCATCATCTCTATTGAAATTAGGATATTTATTTATTTCGATAGCCTCGCGGAGCATTCTAGGAATAAATCTACGTTCCCTAGCAAGGATTTGGGGTTTGTCAAATCTAATGTAATGGTTGGGCCCCTCAAAGGCATGATCACACACTGCAGACTTGTTATCGCGCCTATGTTTCATGTCAGCTATATGCTCTTTAACGCGGGTCCCTATGCTTCTCTTTGTTTGCCCGATGTAGGAGAGCCCACAGTCACAATCTAGTTTGTAGACACCTGCGGCTTGAAGGGGGATATTACACTTGACAGGTCGTAAGAATTGGTTGATCTTCTTCGGCGGCTTGAAGTAAGTTTTGATTGACGCTCGCTTCAGAATGTTTCCAATCTTGTCAGTGACACCCTTCAAGTATGGTAGGATGGCAGGTTGACGCTCTACTGTGGCTGGTTTGTCGCGTTTTCTGTGACGAAGGCGTGGTACTTGCAACTTGTTGTTACGCAGTACTTGTTTCACGTGCTGAAGCTCAGCCGTCAGGTGTTGTTTGTCACAGATGCCGCGGGCTCTCTGAAACAAAGATTTCCCTACGGTAGCTAACTGTATAGGATGATGGTGAGAGTCACCATTGAGGTATCTGTCTGTATGGGTTGCTTTACGATACACTGTATGGCTCAAGGTTTGGTTCGGATTCCTGATAATGAGAATGTCTAGGAAAGCTAGTTTATTATCTGTCTCTAACTCCATAGTAAATTGTATGTTGGGGTTTATGGAGTTAAGATGGTTCAGAAATGCAGGGACACTGTCTCTAGGTAGTATTGTGAAAGTGTCATCTACGTACCGTTTGTAGAACCGGGGAGTCACAGGTGCTGTGGATAGTGCTTTCTCCTCAAAATCCTCCATGAAAATGTCGGCAACAATGGGGGATACAGGAGAGCCCATTGCTACGCCATCAACTTGCACGTAGAACTCCTCGTTCCACAACAGATAGCCAGATGTTAGGCATAATTCTAGTAGTTCTGCATATTCAATTGGCATGTTGTTATCAACTAGCTTTTTCCTGATGATATCAATGCAGTCCTGTTTTCTCGTTTCTCGTCTCCGTGGCAAGTTGTATTTTTAAGTCATTGGACAAGCGATCTATTTGTTGATTTAATGCTACTAAATCGGAGCGATGTTCGCGGATAAGACTCACGAGTAACTTTTTGCTTGCCTGTTGTAAGATCTTGGCGCTCCCTCGTATGTCATGTTTTAGAGAAATCCTGACACAGTGCGGGATGAGATCTTGATCACGACATCTCTTCAAGAAGTTTAATGATGTTATTCTTCTTGCGCGTGTCAGAAATGGTCAGAAACATGGAGAGAATTAAAACAAAATAAATCAATTTAAGTAAAGTAATGTTTATTAAATTGAATCGTCCAATTTCTTTTAACCTACCACCTGTTCGGACGTCTTTTTTTTAGCTGAGAGAAGAACAGGCGGAAGAAACTCGTCAGCTTTATCAAATCAGATATTTACACAAATCGTTACAAACTACAACAATATAAACTTAAACTTATCAGTTAATCTCTTTATTAAACTATGATACTAGTTACCAAGCAAATGTAAAAGAAATCTGTATATAATGTACTTTACTTATTATTACTACAAATAATCGGAATAATCATAAAATTGGGAATGAAAATTAACAGCGGATAGCCTTTGAAAAACAATCAACTCACACACAAAACAATTAATTCAAAATAACCCAATACAATGAAGAATTTACTTAACTTAAATCCCGTAGTGCTCCAAACTTAAAAGTGAAACGTATGCTCCATTTTTCATTCCTTAAATACCCACTAAATTCAACACAAGGTTTACCCCTCACACCATTTTTTTAACCAATCATAATCGACCATACTATTTGTACGAAAAAAGTAATATCAGAGATAATATTTTATAAAACAATTACGTTGTAATCTTTTTGAAACTAATGCCCAATGAATTACAATAATTGTTATATTAATTACTGTAGTCTTACTTGCTTAAATTCTTGAAAATACGTTCAGCCAATGATAGGCGTTACAACTAACTATCGTGAAATTATCAAATATAATAAATGGTAACTCTTTTAAAACTTGCTAAGATATGTACAAGATATTTACATTATTTTTATAAGAACTGAATCAAATTTAAATGTTAAACAATACATGATTTGATCATACTATTACCAAACATTATTTATCTGAACGTGTAAGGCAAAGGCAAATGTACATACAGCCAAAAATACAATTATTGGAAAAAAGCTTTACTTAAAATCCGTCACGGCCATTCTGACAAGTACTTCGCTCTCGAAGTACAATTTTAAACTTAAGTTAGATATATTAATAACAATCATAATGGTCTTTAAAAGTTACAAAACAGTCACTGTTAAAACCACTACTGCCAACAATGGGCATTAGTCTTAAAAATAGTCACAGTCAAATATGGCTCGCAAGCTTCTCAATCATGGCTCGCAAGCCTCTTAACGTGGCTCGCAAGCCTCTGCCCGCAGGCACATCTCAAGTCATAAGTCATAAGTAAAGGCCGGATTTGTGGTGGCAGGAATACAAACTTGCTAGTGATTACCAAATTATCGTAAATGTTTTTATATATCGATGTTTTGAAAATGTTTTTGAAGTGGAACTTCTTTGATCGCGTCTGTATTTATTTTGTGTTTTTTACCAAGGAGGATGTATTTCTTAAAAATTTTACATTCTACTTCACTCACTTTGACTTTGCTATCTTTGCATCAAGAAAAACTGCAGTGAATTTTGTTATTTATACATTTCACGATTTTCACTTTTCTTAATGTAGGTAGGTAATTTTTACTATTTCCGACAGTAAGTCTATAATATATCACGTTACATAATTATAATTTTTTATCGATAAATTACACAAATAGATAATCAAGTTGTCCACGCACTATTAAACGTCATTTTATTCGTGCTACCGCAAATCCGGGGTCTGGTCATAAGGCAATAGACCATCATAATTATTATCAATATAATCTCCCACTTGTCTCATTTGATAAACAATCTTCACGCATCTCTTTATTGATGTAAAACTATTAACCTATTATAAGTAACAATTTTTATTTAATAAGACACAATATACAAATATTATATATATAAATCGACGAAGACAACTGTCAGAAGCTGTTTACTAAATAAGACAAGCAGCAAGATAAATTCACTGTATCAATATAACTCCTCATAATGATTTTTTTTATCTTTCAATATGATCAGAAAACAAACTTACTAAAACAAATTATCTTAACCATTATCATCATCATCATTACCTTAAATCATGATAATTATAATCATCACCATCTTAATAATCCTCATTGCAAACAAATTATCATAACAATTATCATCATCATCTTCAACCATCATCATTATAATCATCACTATCTTAATAATCCTCATTAGCATAATTATCATCATTATTATAATTTTCATATTATCATTACATAATCAAAATAGAAATCAAACTGTAAATCGAAATCGTGATCAAAATCTAAATTGAAGTCATAATCTAAATCGAAGTCATAGTCTAAATCGAAGTCGTAATGCAAATCAAAATCAGAATCTAAATTGAAATCAGAATCTAAATTGAAATCAGAATCGAAATCGAAATCAGAATCGAAATCAGACTAAATCAAAATCTCAATCGAAATCAGAGTCATAAGAAATCAGAATCGAAATCCAAAACAAAATGGAAATCAAAAACAGAATCGAAATCTTAACCAGAATCGAAATCGAAATCAGAAATATCATAAATCGATAATAAGTGTAAATTGAAACTCAAATATTATAAATCGAAACTCAAAATCGAAACTAAAATGTAAAACGTAAATGGATATCAAAATGGAAATTGAGATCAAAATTTAAATCAAAGTCAAAATGTAAATCAAAATCAAAATGTAAATCAAAATCAAAATGTAAATCAAAATCAAAATGTAAATCAAAATCTAAATGTAAATCAAAATCTAAATGTAAACATAAATCAAAATGAAAACCAAAATCAAAATGTTAATCAAAATCAAAATGTAAATAAAAATCAAAATGTAAATCAAAATCAAAATGTAAATCAAAATCAAAATGTAAATCAAAATCAAAATGTAAATCAAAATCAAAATACGAATCAAAATGTAAATCAAAATCAAAATGTAAATCAAAATCAAAATGGAAATCAAAATCAAAATGGAAATCTAAATCAATATAGAAATCAAAATCAAGATATGGAAATCAAAATCAATATGGAAATCAAAATCTAAATGGAAATCGAAAACAAAATGTAAATCTAAATCAAAATGAAAATCCAAATCAAAATAAAAATCAAAATTAAAATCCTAGTCAAAATTTCAATTCAAATCAAAATGTCAATCCAATGTAAATTCAATTCAAAATGTGAATCCAAATCAAAATGTAAATCCAAATCAAATTGTAAATCCAAATCAAAATGTAAATCCAAATCAAAATGTAAATCCAAATCAACATGCTAATCCAAATCAACATGCTAATCCAAATCAACATGTTAATCCAAATCAACATGCAAATCAACAAAATGTAAATCGAATTTAGTAAAATGTAAATTTAGATCGAAACCTAAAATCGAACACTTAATCGAAATCTATACCTTAATCAAAATCTAAATCAAAATTGAAAAAAACTAAAATCTAAATCTATTTTTAATCTAAACCTAAACCTAGATTGAAATCTAAGTTGAAATCTAACCCGAAATCTAATTCAAGATAAAAACCGAAATCTAAATCTATCAAAATCTAAATTTAAAAACGAAATCGAAAATCAAATCCGAAAATCAAATCATAGAAATCAAATTCGAAAATCAAATCCGAAAATCAAGTCCTATAATCAAATCCGAAACCAAAAATCATAATTATAAAAACAAAACCAAAAATAAAATAAATAATCAAAACCGAAAGTATAAAATCTAAAGTCAAAACCTAAATCAAAAATCAAAACCGAAAATCAAAATCTAAAATCAACATAAAAAATTTAAACCGAAAATCTAAACCAAAAATCAAAACCTAAAATCAAAATATAATATTATCATGAACTTGGGTACAAACAAAAGTAGCTGAATAAATTACTCAAAACATATGCGTCTGTTGCAATTTAAACCCACCCAATCGTAAATAATAAATCCGAATGACATCGAATCATACATTTTAAACTTTTGACTTCTTGGCGTAGCAAGATTAATTACTTAGGAGACAACATAATCAAATCTAAACTATTTAATTAAATCTATATTTAGATACACCTGAATAGGTTGCCTACCTGTCGTGTAATCAATAACAAAATTATTGAAAATTTACCAATTTTTTTACCAAAATTATAACTATAAAGCACTTATATAAAGTAATTAATATAAAGTACAATTATAATTACAATTATTAAGTAATTATGATTAATAATTGTGTTAATGTGTGAACATTAGTTTAGCATGTAAGCTTATTTCTTATCAGAAAAAAGCACAAATTAAAAAGAAACAATATCAGCCTTTTTAGTCACACATAAATTGCTTATCATTATTTTGAATTTTCAATAATGCTAGGATTACTCTGCGCAAACATTACTGAGCGAGATTCTATTTTATAGCTAACTTTTTTAAGTAAAAGAAATATTGGTCAGCATCATATTATTATACATTGCTCCGATTCTAAATAAAGAAACTAAAAGCATTTGTGTCGCTGTCGCCCAAGACAGCGCCTACAAAAATATTTGTTGTCTTAGTTGAGACAGCCAGGAATCGAACCCGGGGATCTCGAGAGACAGACACCATGAAAACCAGTGTACTACCCACTCGACATTGTTGGTCGACAAAATAAATAATAGAACAAAATAAAAACTTTCAATAAATTTGAATTGAGAATGAGAATGCTAAATACTGTGGCAGGGTAAGTAAATAAAGGACAAAAGTAAAGACACTCTGCTTTAAATAAGGGAAACAAAATAAACCCTCAAATGAAAAACATTAAATTCTTACTTAAATGTTACTACCTACTTTGCGATTCGAAACATACGTAGAAATTAAAAATTAAGAAATGATTAACTATAAAAAATTTGGTAGCAATGAATAATAATAGGTACTAGCGCAGAAGTAAATTGGCTGTGCTTCAATAAAATTTAAATTTTCTAAGGCTAAAGTATCTACAAACCCAAATGTTTCATTGTAAACTTTACACAGACTTAGTAAACAGATCTACCTACTTATTACGTACCTACAAATGAACAATTTAAACTCATTTTAATCGCATTTACTTAGACGCCAGACCAATTACTCAGGCTTTTGATAAACCACATCAGTATCACAAATACCGTCACAAATTAATTTTATAAACATCTTTAGTTATTATTAATTTCTCAATGTATTTGATGTTAATTTCGTCGCAACAAATTTTATTATTTTTCCACATCAAAACAATAAATAATTATTAAACTAACAAAGTAGCAATCTCGTAAAATAAATTATTAAAACACAGCCACTAATGGCCTTACCGGCTAGCGGACTTTGAAGGAGGATCTCTGAAGACTTCTCCTTTACTTCTCATTCTTCTTTCACTGACACCAGCTGGCTGCTACTCAGGTCTCAGGATCGCAACGGCAGCGGAGCGAGGTCTCATCAGCATCCACCCTGAAAATCATCAGGAATTGGTGTTAATATTTTGTAAATGGACCGAGTCGATACCCACTTCTGATGTCAGAAATGGTCAGAAACATGGAAAGAATTAAAACAAAATAAATCAATTTAAGTAAAGTAATGTTTATTAAATTGAATCGTCCAATTTCTTTTAACCTACCACCTGTTCGGACGTCTTTTTTTTAGCTGAGAGAAGAACAGGCGGAAGAAACTCGTCAGCTTTATCAAATCAGATATTTACACAAATCGTTACAAACTACAACAATATAAACTTAAAGTTATCAGTTAATCTCTTTATT
This sequence comes from Agriphila tristella, assembly GCA_928269145.1. Lineage (NCBI taxonomy): Eukaryota > Metazoa > Arthropoda > Insecta > Lepidoptera > Crambidae > Agriphila > Agriphila tristella. Next base: position 50,345,883 of record OV743433.1, on the reverse strand, counting down.
AAACTATGATACTAGTTACCAAGCAAATGTAAAAGAAATCTGTATATAATGTACTTTACTTATTATTACTACAAATAATCGGCATAATCATAAAATTGGGAATGAAAATTAACAGCGGATAGCCTTTGAAAAACAATCAACTCACACACAAAACAATTAATTCAAAATAACCCAATACAATGAAGAATTTACTTAACTTAAATCCCGTAGTGCTCCAAACTTAAAAGTGAAACGTATGCTCCATTTTTCATTCCTTAAATACCCACTAAATTCAACACAAGGTTTACCCCTCACACCATTTTTTTAACCAATCATAATCGACCATACTATTTGTACGAAAAAAGTAATATCAGCGCCTGTTGCATGGCACAATCGATAAACTGTTTATCGAGTTTTTATCATATTATGAAACCTGACAAAATTATGACACAGTGAATGGATCATTCGATAAATTATATTATCTATGTCACGATGAAATGTCAAGTGCGACTAATTATCGCGCACTGCGTGCATGATCACCAAATGATCACAATGAGCCGCCATCTTGCACAGTTTAATAAGCGCATTTTGACAGGTTGAAGTCGATAAATAGTCTACTACTCAAAGGTGGTCGACAAAAGAGCGCGACACGCGCGCAGTACAGTATGCGCGCGTGTAGTGCGATCCTTTTCTAAAACTTATCAACGCCAAAAGAACGAATTTAAAACACACTGAATGAATGATTTCTGTCGACGTGATCAAATTCTTTATCGAAGGACGAACTTTATCGTCCTGTCAAATATGTTTCGACGCCGTTTAATACATATTTTAGTCATATCGAGGTCGATATGATATACGAACCCATGCCGCGGGCGCAGAGATAATATTTTATAAAACAATTACGTTGTAATCTTTTTGAAACTAATGCCCAATGAATTACAATAATTGTTATATTAATTACTGTAGTCTTACTTGCTTAAATTCTTGAAAATACGTTCAGCCAATGATAGGCGTTACAACTAACTATCGTGAAATTATCAAATATAATAAATGGTAACTCTTTTAAAACTTGCTAAGATATGTACAAGATATTTACATTATTTTTATAAGAACTGAATCAAATTTAAATGTTAAACAATACATGATTTGATCATACTATTACCAAACATTATTTATCTGAACGTGTAAGGCAAAGGCAAATGTACATACAGCCAAAAATACAATTATTGGAAAAAAGCTTTACTTAAAATCCGTCACGCGCTTCGTCATAAGATCTTCCAACCGACGGAATTTGTTTGCAACATCCAGTCCGTACTGGTTGACATATTCACTTCTCAAGCTTACGCACTCACTAGACATGAAATAAAACAATTTTTAACGGATACTAGCGCGGTTTTATTGAAAGTTCTTTGGTATTTAGTTGGTATTTGGTTTGATTTTTGGTTTTCCCGACGTTTCGGCACCTTTGCAGCTGCCGTGGTCACGGGGGACTGAAGCCACTCGTGAGCCTACCCTCAAGCGATGATTTTTTTAAGACGTTCAGAAATTAATATTTAACAAAAAAAATTTAATTGGTTTAAGTTAATTTATAATTTAATTTTGTGATTTAATTAATGCTAATAAGAGAGAATCTACTGAAACTACCACCATTTCATAAAATTGGGAGGCCCCTCCAAGAAAGAAATGGCGAAAGAAAACTTGGAGAGGAAAGCCGACCTCCGTCTTTTATATATATTAATTTATTTGCAAAAGGAACTAACCGTATCATTAGATCTTGCAGTGTGTATATAAAAAAAAGAGGACAGTGAAGCTATACGTCATACGTATGATATAAAAAAAAGAGGACAGTGAAGCTATACGTCAAGATATTTCATCTGTTTTACGACGTAGTAAACTGCCCAAACAAAATCTTCCATATGATGAACACGTCGCGTTGAAAAGCTTACGCACTAGACCAGAATTAACTATCCTTCGAGCTGATAAAGGTAACGCAACGGTAGTTATGGATACGTCGGATTATAACACAAAAATACAAGAACTTTTAAGTGATGAGAAAACGTACAAACATGTCAACTGTGACCAAACCACCAAGATCCTTAATAAAACGAAGGAACTCATCAAAGAATATTCAGAACAGTTTGATCTTGACGTCGATTATCTCATTCCATCCTGCCCTACACCGCCGAAACTGTATGGGTTACCGAAAATACACAAAGACAATGCTCCGCTACGTCCTATTGTAAGCCAAATTGACTCACCAACCTACAAATTGGCTAAACACGTAGCGAAAACACTCACACCACTGAGAGGTAATACATCAGCCTATGTGAAAGATTCCTACCAGTTTGTCAGTGAAATACAACATCTACATCTCGCTGATGATGAAACTATGGTTAGTTTTGATGTTCAGTCCTTATTCACATGCTTACCAGTACAGGACTGCATTGATATCATCAGGAAAAAGCTAGTTGATAACAACATGCCAATTGAATATGCAGAACTACTAGAATTATGCCTAACATCTGGCTATCTGTTGTGGAACGAGGAGTTCTACGTGCAAGTTGATGGCGTAGCAATGGGCTCTCCTGTATCCCCCATTGTTGCCGACATTTTCATGGAGGATTTTGAGGAGAAAGCACTATCCACAGCACCTGTGACTCCCCGGTTCTACAAACGGTACGTAGATGACACTTTCACAATACTACCTAGAGACAGTGTCCCTGCATTTCTGAACCATCTTAACTCCATAAACCCCAACATACAATTTACTATGGAGTTAGAGACAGATAATAAACTAGCTTTCCTAGACATTCTCATTATCAGGAATCCGAACCAAACCTTGAGCCATACAGTGTATCGTAAAGCAACCCATACAGACAGATACCTCAATGGTGACTCTCACCATCATCCTATACAGTTAGCTACCGTAGGGAAATCTTTGTTTCAGAGAGCCCGCGGCATCTGTGACAAACAACACCTGACGGCTGAGCTTCAGCACGTGAAACAAGTACTGCGTAACAACAAGTTGCAAGTACCACGCCTTCGTCACAGAAAACGCGACAAACCAGCCACAGTAGAGCGTCAACCTGCCATCCTACCATACTTGAAGGGTGTCACTGACAAGATTGGAAACATTCTGAAGCGAGCGTCAATCAAAACTTACTTCAAGCCGCCGAAGAAGATCAACCAATTCTTACGACCTGTCAAGTGTAATATCCCCCTTCAAGCCGCAGGTGTCTACAAACTAGATTGTGACTGTGGGCTCTCCTACATCGGGCAAACAAAGAGAAGCATAGGGACCCGCGTTAAAGAGCATATAGCTGACATGAAACATAGGCGCGATAACAAGTCTGCAGTGTGTGATCATGCCTTTGAGGGGCCCAACCATTACATTAGATTTGACAAACCCCAAATCCTTGCTAGGGAACGTAGATTTATTCCTAGAATGCTCCGCGAGGCTATCGAAATAAATAAATATCCTAATTTCAATAGAGATGATGGTTGGAAAATTCCACCAGCTTGGGATCCCATCATTCACAAGCTAAAGCCCCAAACACACACTGCAAGATCTAATGATACGGTTAGTTCCTTTTGCAAATAAATTAATATATATAAAAGACGGAGGTCGGCTTTCCTCTCCAAGTTTTCTTTCGCCATTTCTTTCTTGGAGGGGCCTCCCAATTTTATGAAATGGTGGTAGTTTCAGCAGATTCTCTCTTATTAGCATTAATTAAATCACAAAATTAAATTATAAATTAACTTAAACCAATTAATTTTTTTTTGTTAAATATTAATTTCTGAACGTCTTAAAAAATTCATCGCTTGAGGGTAGGCTCACGAGTGGCTTCAGTCCCCCGTGACCACGGCAGCTGCAAAGGTGCCGAAACGTCGGGAAAACCAAAAATCAAACCAAATACCAACTAAATACCAAAGAACTTTCAATAAAACCGCGCTAGTATCCGTTAAAAATTGTTTTATTTCATACTTAGCTTTGGTTTTATTATTGAAAATTAGCGCGATTAGGCCCAATGTTAAAGCTCAATTTATTTAAAAAGAAATGGAATAAATCGAGCAATGTTCACACTTATTATTCCAAAACATGATTCAACGTTTATTGCCTTTACTTTATACAGGTTAGTTAATCTATAAATCTTCGATACGGAATAACAAATCGTCATAATAATTTTCGGAAGGTTTTATGTAACGCCTGTAAAGACATTACAAAGCATCCTTGAACCAGATATCTGGGAAACGATTCATCATTTTCTTGTTCTCAATTTTGTACTTGGCATATCTCCTCTTCAAACTGATACCGGATATTCGTCCAGTAAAATTCTTTTTAAACACAAAATATGAGACGATTATTTACCAAAATTAAGTCTCTTAAGTGGGTGAAGGGTAATGGATAAAATCAGCGTTTTTTGTTCCCGTCTCTATCAATTTGTTTTGTTCAAAATACCTATGAAAATATTGTACTGCTTTATGAATCCATAAGAGCCCTTTGCTCCAAAAAGGTATATTATATTTAATAAAATTACTAATGATAATGATGAACTAATTAACTCATCAAAACGCCCGGAAAACGAGACACAATAGATTTTCTATTGTTGTCAAGTTGCCGGCGACCGCTCTGGCGTTTATGAATAATACGAGAATGAAAAAAATAGGTATGTTTTATTAGGTTTAAAGAACCGATGGCCGTTGGGGCGGAAAGGTTCTTGAATGGCGACCGCGCACCGGATGACGCTCCGTCGGTAGACCCTCGACAAGGTGGATCGACGATCTGGTGAAGGTCGCGGGAAGCCGCTGAATGTGGGCAGCTCAGGACCGATCGTCGTGGAGATCTTTGGGGGAGGCCTCTACCTAGCAGTGGGTGTCGAGCGGCTGATATGATGATGATGATTAGGTTTAACTCATATAGTAAAATTGATAGAATACAATCATAAATCCATCATGACAAATTATCTCACTGCTTCTGTTGCAAAATATGATTTTGGTATGACGCATATTTTTCATGGTTCTTTTTTTCATTTTTTGCCAATCTCTTATTTTAATTTCAACAAACAAGCCAGCATAAGACAATCAATTCTTGTTTAATTAAAAGTTATGTTTGACGATCCGAAAAAAAAAAATTAAATATCTAATCAAATTCAAGAAATCGATACGTGAAATTTGAAGTTTTATCGAGACTTTGCAAGTGCGATCAAATTAATTCAAATCCAACTCGTCCCGAAACTTATCCGTTCGAGCCTGGGGAATTGACCTTGGCATCCCAATTTAATCTTCACATTCACGGGTAAAGCAATAACTAAAGAGGTACCATTATATTTAAAATTAATAGTCTGATATTGTATGAGTGAGTGAACTGCCTGTATTCTCTCGCTCGTAACAATAAATAAATATTAAAACGATAATTTGCGAGTATCTATCGGTGATTTGCATCCTTTGTTTATTGTAATTTTTTATATACAACGTGTTAATGAAAAAGCGCAAAACCTCTCAGGTGGTGATTGCGCTCATGAATATGAACAACTTTTACTATGGGGCCAACTCTGCAACTCATCAAAAAAAATCTGCTGTTTCATACAAGTTGTCAATACCTACTCGACCGGAATGTATGAAGCAGCTGACTTTTTTTTTGGCGATTTCAAGGTTGGCCCCATAGTAAAAGTTGTTCATATTCATGAGCCCAATCACCACCTAAAAGGTTTTGCACTTTTTCATTAATGCGTTGTATATTGTTATATCGCGAGATAGATTGTTATCGAACGCCATATACCTACTGTCTTATTCAGAGTGCGTTCGTTAAACTAGGGCCAAAGTTAACATGGCGTTAGACTGCGGACTAACGCCATTTTAGCGCAAATCGTATTCAGAGTGACAGTTTAACGTTTAGTCCCACCGTTTAAGGATTAAAAGGTGCATTGTGATTGGTTTACAAGCATTAAACCACGTTTTGTTAGAACAGTCTTGCACCCCAGTTTTGTGAAACTTCTCTGAATAAGACAGCTAAAGTTTAGCTCATAAATAGCGTTTGATACAATCTATCACGCGGTATTACAATAATATGAAAATATGCTAAACCAATAGACGCTAATCTAATAGATCATTTTGTATTTCAATCTTATTTATGCCTATGTCCTGTGAGAGAAGGTAGAGATTACTGGATACTTTATAACACAATCTTTGGCTATCACAGTAGGTATTTATTAATACATCCAATTCCAAAAAAAACAACATACATACCTACATTGCTGTTAATTCCAAAGTAAGTAGCTAAAGCTCAGTGCACTGAAAATCAGATAAGCTACTACGGTATCACAAGTTAAATTGACCTAGACAAGGATTGATTCATCAACTTCAGGACTGCGAGAATATGAAAATCGGTTTACCTACAGCACTGTACCACAGAGGTCGTTAAATACTGTCGCAAACGAGATTCTATCTCATTATTAAATTTGCACTCTAAATGTGACCTTGACCTCCAGTTGCTAGAAACATAATACCAAACTTAACCATGAGGTGGTTTACGGCGGTAAGTAAACTAAACTTCAAACAACTTAAGCTTGTAACTTTATAAACTCAATCTAACTTTGGGGTCCTAGAGGGCAACACAGAGATAACTATAAGATACAATTATGCTTAAAAAAAATATAGTTTAAAAAAGGTACCTAATAAAATCGGTACTGCCAAATTAAGAAATACCTCAGCGAAAGAAAATCATGTTGAATCCGCAACTCCATACATTCAAAAACATCTTTATCATAAGGGCACATGGGGCCCTTGCCCAGGGCTCCCATTCTCAGGGGGCCCCGAAGTAACGACAATTCTCTCACATTTATTCTAAAATAATTGTCGAGCACATACTCATACTCTTTTACAAAAAAAACTTACAGCTCAAAATAAAATAATCTAAATTCAAGCTAAGGTGCTTATATTTTTACACGACTGCCCGAAAAACAGAGAGTGTAAGTAATTTACGGTTGAAAAGTTAAAGCGTACAGCGTCTTTTGTCAGCGATTTTCACGTAACACCGGCCTACTACCTATAAATGAGACGTAAAATAATAACTTTTTTTACTTTCCAATTCTTGTGTGCCCAATGACCCCAGCATAGTTTAAGGCGGCCTTGTTGCTCAATGTATGAAACATTAAACAACTTTAGCAAAGTCGTGGTCGTCGGATGGTATTTTTTTTATATAACTTTGAATCACTCATATTGATACTTCGAAGTTATATCAAAGCACATGTAAAAAACGACAAATCTGTATCCAAACTAATTCACTTTTAGCAAAAACATTTAATAAAAGCGGGAGTAGGTTTTCCTTTTAATCTTAAAATATACCCGGAAGATTTAATGGGATAAAAATGATGTAATTTAAATAGAAATACAGTCAGTGAGATAATAAAATTTGTTTCAGTCATTTTTCATTCTTTCAACCACTTCGCTACATTATCTTGGTAGATCTCAACGTAATGTCACCATTAATCATAACGTCGAGATTCGCTTGTTTGTGTTGGAATTATTTATAAGATTTTTTCTAAACCAAGGTTTTACAAAAAAAAACATTAATTTATTTTCGGTAAATGTAATGCTAAGAGGCCATACTCAATATAATCCATTTTGGTTCAAAATGTGAAAGTACCGGCCAAAAAGCAAAAGTGCTTTATTCTGATAGATTTTGTCCACCTAAGCATTTCTTATTATGGCACCGAAGCTGTAGCACCGCTATACTTTTAATTTATAAAAATTCAAAAGTCTGTCTTTTCATACATTTTGGCACAAATGTAAAAAAAGTCAGCCGAAAAGCAAATTCTGTCAGATTTTGCCCGCCTAAGCATTTCTTATTATGGCACTGAAACTGTAGCGCCACTGTAGGTACTTGGATTTAATTTTTTCATATATTTTGACACAAATGTGAAGCGGTCTTACAGCTTCGGTACCATAATAAAAAATGCTTAGATGGACAAAATCTATCAGAATAAAGCACTTTTGTCTTTTGGCCGGCACTTTCATATTTGGACCAAAAATGTATGAAACATGGATGACGTCCTTAGAAGTAAATTCAAATAAAATTTCTAGAGGTATCAGAATATATAACGGAATATCAAAATCCATCTAGATGTCATGCGGCATCAAGATGCCCTAATTCGTATTCAAGCCAGAAAAAGTGTTTTATCTCTTTTACAAACAGATGACACGAAAGAGACGGAGCTATCGCTGCCTAGGGCATTTGTGTGGAAGCACTAAGTCTGCTGCCCAAGGTTCATTTCCGCCTGCGGCTTTGCCAGAGTGCCCCAGTGACCTGGCCATTCGATTCTTTTAGCACTTCAGAAAATTTGAATGAAAGCGATGGACGGCTAGCTTTCACAGACTGTTATCTTAAACTTTCATGCATGACATTAGAAAAACAGAATGTCCCGTCCATTTTCAGAATATAGAGACATAGATAAGTGCCCATAAGTTTTAATGAGATCAGTTGAAAATATTCGGACAGGTTAAAATAAAATAATAAAGCTGTATGGTATTGTATGATGCTGCTGATTTACTTCAGCTGCCGTTTTTTCTAATAAAAAAAAGAAATCCAATATAAAATAAGTGAAATAAGAGAAACCTATTTCAATAATCGAAAAACAAACATTTGTAATCAGTTATTGACTTATCATCATCATCATCAGTCATTTTAATGTTCCCACTGCTGGAGCACAGGCCTTCCTCATGGGTGGATAAGGAGGATGGGCCATAACCCAACACGCGGTCCCAATGCGGATTGGTGGGTGTTAATGACCTCAAATGCAGCCAGGACCAACAGCTTTACGTGCCTTTCGATGCACGGAGGAGCTTGAGATAATAAATTTTTGGTCACCCATCCCATGGCCCTTGCGAAAGTTGCTTAACCTCCGCAATCGCTGGGCCGGGCTCTATACCACTGCGCCACCGAACTCCTCATTGACTTAAGTATATAATTAGTTTATTTTTTACATTATCCTTCTTTTATAAATGTATGTAGAATAACATTATTAATATTCTAACGGAACAATGTGACACGTATATTCGAATCGAGTATAGCGGTGGCAGGTTTCATCTGGTGACCGTGGCACGCTGCAAACAGTCCACGTTGAATGCATTCGGGCACAATAGGATATTCCAGTAACGGTAGGTAGATATCGGCCCGATGCATAGTTTACTTTTTTACGTGAAAAAAGTATCGCAAACTACTGTACAATATTTCAGTTATACTCAACTCATTGATACAAAAACATGAGTAACTAGCGTGTTTCGTTTCAGTGCCTGAAAATCGAGGGCAGAGCTTGTGTCAACAAAAGACGATCGCAATTACAAAAAAAATGGTTGTAATGAGCTTGGAATTTGAATAAACACACTAACGTAGGGGAAGGGGGGGCATGATGGGGACGCGAGGTAAGACGGGTCACGCACACATACAAGAAACTAGACTCTTGCGAACAGAAAGCAATAAGCCAATAGGAAGCCATACTCGATCAACCGTCAGTGCGACAGAAACAGTGAGTGGGAGAGCACGCGTTTTTTGTTTACAAACGAAAATCACGTTGAGTGTCTCGTCGATCTAATTTTACGCAGTTAAAAACGTCTTTACTGTAGGGTAATTATGACTACCTAATTTATGTCTTTTCTCGTATATGGTTGTTAGTGTTGTTTACTTTGTTGTGGTATGGTTAGACAAAAGTTCAGTTAATATTAATTTTTTGAGAAATTATTTTTTTCTAAATCAGCCTTTGGGGTAAGACGGGGTATTGGGTTTTCTGAAATCATCCGAAGGTTGGGTAGGCTGCCAGCTTTGTGGACGTTGGGCTCACAATGGTTGTGCTGGTGTGGATGATGAAAACACCGAAGAAATTCATATTTGTATTTATTGTGATAATAATTAGCTTACCCCATCTTGCCCCATTTTCATTACCCCATCTTACCCCATGGTAAGGGGCAAGATGGTTTTTCGAAAGTTCCTATCAAATCATTTATTTAAAAAAAATGCTATAAGTTCATCTTCCAAAGACTATGCCAAATTGTAATTAGATTAATAAGGCATTGTGCCATAAATAAATAAGCATAATAAACGCAATGATTATACTGTATTTTTGGTATTTTCCTTAGATACCCCATCATGCCCCCCCTTCCCCTACGTAGTGGGGTACCTACTAATATCTATTTTGTGCTCGCTAACTTAAAAACTAATAAAACCTGACCACTTAGCCAAAGTAACATTTGCAAATCTTCGTTATCGCTTCGCTTTCGAAACATTTATGGGATTGACATAAGGATTCGTTAACAATCGAAAGGCTTACGCCCATCTACGGCCCAACTTTAAAATACCGTGTACAAACTTTCCATAAAATTTAAAAATCATTATTCAATTTATTATGAATAATGCAATTGGAATTATTGTGTAATAAAGTCGCCATCACCAAAACCATTTTAATAACAATTCAAAGATTTTTATGCGAGTGACGTTGCTCGAGGTACGAAAAAAATCTCGTAAACAATCGATGCGATATAAAAATCGATACCAACAAAATATATTATTAATTACTAACATTATTTGTAACGGCAATTCTTGTTTGACTGATTATAACTTAAAAAAAAATAGTTTTTATTAAAACCAGTGAAATGATAAAATATTTTTTAGATTATAATAGTATTGAACAAGATTAAAATCGATTTAGTAATCGATTCCAATAGAACAATGGCAGCACTATGTACTCGGCTGATCTACTGTCAGTTTGACAATAGTGACAGTACGACGACGGCGACGTCACATTGTTTTGTTTGTGTTTTGTTGTTTTGTTTTGTATTGGAAGTGTTTTGCAGTGAGTGTGTATTTCTCGTGCATCCTTTACTTTTTGACCCATTTTACGCTAATGGACTCCGAGTCTCCGACCCTATCCCGAACTTTGGAGTTAGGCCCCGCTATTTTATATAACGATAATCTGGAATGGAAATGCCCACTTGACTCTCCCATGCATTGGATTCTGGAAGCAGCTCTGGTTAGTTTATTCAAAGTAAACAACATTACATTTAGTTAAAATTGACTTCGAGTGACTAAAATGATAAAAATTGTTGAAATAAATTGTACCCATACTGACGAAAAAAAAGTCGTTTTATCTAAAAAAGGCGACTTATTTTCTTAACTAACATTCAGTTTATTGAGTTTTTGACATGCCATGCTTTCATTTAATACACAATTCGTCTGTGTACACCACGATGTACCGTGGGCCGGAACTTCTATAGACCCATGGGCATGGTCCTTTATAATGTCAGATCCATAAATTTTTCGGAGAGAAGCGATAGCGAAAATTTGTAAATGTGACATTGGCTACAGGTTCTGGGGGGCTACTCAAATGGCCACTTTTCTATTCGTTCGCTAACTTAAATCTTGAAAATAAGCAATTAAACAATCAAGTCAGACGTCGAAGTTTATGTAAATCACAAACATTGTTGTATTGTATGGAATTAACAAGCCTACGACACGTTAGTTTTATGTTCATGGCTTATTTTTAATTTTTAAGTTAGCGAACGAATAGAAAAGTGGCCATTTGAGTAGCCCCCCAGTACTATTATTATGTTTATTTCGTTTGTAAAAAAATATAATTTAGGGAGATGAAGAGCTTTATTTAAGGACACATAATCATAGTACTTTTCCACAGACATGAATGCTTTTGATATTAGTAAAAATGTGGTTTTGTGAATTTTTTTTTCCGTTATTCTTGTAATTATTGCGATTTTTTTAATTATAATTTCATGTAGAACTTATCTTCATTTATTTTACAACAAATGGGGTGCTACAACTTTAATAAAATTCAAGTACCTAAAGGTATTTTTGACCGAGCAAGCGCGAAGCATCTTCGTTTCAGCCAAAATGCTTTCGATGTCTGTCCAGTTGTCCCGATGTCTGGCTGTCCGTCTGTTCTCCTTTACATGTCGCATTTTGCATCCGATTCTCGTGAAATTTTGTAAACAGGTTTTTGTGTCGATTAGTTTTACGATTTTTTTCATAATGGCGGAGATATAGGGGAAATCATATTTCAGCCATTTCGAAAAATGTCCAAACGTGTCACTAACGCGAGGTCTACAGCTCTGCAGAGCCACTTGTATTATTATTATGATAAAAACTGATATCTTAGCCCATAGTATAACCACATTATTATTCATCCACCGTTCAGTGTTGATAGTGACAAATGGATCTGCATTAAAACGCAGAGCAGCATCATTCCTCGAATCCCTTTTAATCGGGGTCCCCAACCTCCATTACTATAGAGATAGACCGTAAATAGACCTTTAGCGTCCCCATTCAAAGAAACAATGACACTAACGTGACGTCATTAGGTCTTAAAAGGACGATATATCCCCTAAGTGCTTGTGGCAATCTATTTTTTCAGCAGTGATACAAAGTCTTAACTTATTACCTCCTAAGAAAGATCAGAGAATAACAAGTAAACCAAGGTCAATCGTTTAAAGCAAAAACGTGTTCTCGAATTGTATAGTTTATATAGAAAACGTAAGTAGTCGCCTAAAAAAACATCTGCCTAGTTAGACTAGGCCCTACAAAAATTTAATTGAGGATAAACGTTAGATAAATAGATATCACTAAAAACATGCAAAATCAGTACTGCCTTTTTCCATAAGTTTGAAAGTTGATTTTTTTAACATGAATGAATTTTAATTGTATATTGATTGTATGGACAACAAAAAATAAAGAACCCATGCACTGAGTATTTAAGTTTCGCAATGCTCCGTCCAAAATCTTCTTACATTAAAAATTTAGCATTATTTAAATTTTTTTTACGCAGAACAGAAGTTGACCAGACCATCAGGCATTTTTTAATGTCCCCATAGCTGGGGCACAGGCCTACCTTACCGGTGGATAAGGAGGATAGGCCACAACCCACCACTCGGGCCCATTACGGATTGGTGGGTGTTAACGACTGCAAATGCACCCGGGACCCGGGACTTAACGTGCCTTCCGTTCCGAAGCACCGAAGTCACCCATCCCGTGACCAACACTTGCGAAAGTTACTTAATCTCCGCAAGCGCTGTGCCAGGCACTACGCCACTGTGCCATCGAGCTCCTCTAAGCAGTAGGCTAGTATAAAAGTTTAAGTGCGGAGTAATCCCCTGCCTACTACCGACCCTTAGGCCTATTAAAACCTAACCGGTATCCTGTAGGTACCGGTGGCGGTAATGGTATAACCGCCCGATATCCCGACCGGTATTTTGTATAGCATTACCGGCAGCAGTTACGGAACACCTTTGAACAGCGCGTTACCGCATACTCACCCGCCACCGGTACAGGATACCAGCCAGATTATAGTAGGCCTCGCATTGTTCTAGGCATAGCGTGATGATTACATTACATATGATATGTGTTAACAGGACAACGATGAGGCGGGGTGCGGGGCAGAATCACAGAGGCAGGGTGGCATCCCCCCACCCCTACCACGCAGGCAATGCGTACCTTACTTTTCCTTACTGAAAGTGCAACACCGTATCTAGTACATACTCGTACCAGTCTTCATGTCCCCATTAATTGCCAAGTACACTATGTTCCTAGATAAACAAGAAAAATAAAAATACTTTTTGTCAACTAATCAACAATTTTTTTGGATTCTAGTCCAAAAAAATTGTTGATTAGTTGACAAAAAGTATTAAGACTGGTACGAGTATGTACTAGATACGGTGTCGCACTTTCAGTAGGGAAAAGTAAGGTACGAATTGCCTGCGTGGTAGGGGTGGGGGATAAATCTAAAATTAGAATTTGAACCTAAACTTATAGTTTTGTAAAACCAACAACACGCTAAAAGAAATTAAAAACAATGGAATGAGAATACCTCAGCAACTTCGTCATGCTAAATAAAATTATTCATTGTATATGTACATGAAACTTACATATAAATATTTCAGCCACAGCTCGTTAGCCAACAATTGAATAGACAGTTTTCATTAAGGGTGATAATTTAGTGATAATTGGTGAAATAGGGGAAACAACCGAATCATCCATTAGCGTCAAATATTTGCTGCAATCAAACGCATCAAACGATCGAATGCAATTAATCAATGCATATAGGTACATATATATTTGTAGTCCAAGATACCAGGGACGCAAGATCTACGTTATTACCCAACTACAAGAGGGTTATGTTTTTCGCGCGTATATTGTATGTATGTATGTAATATTCTTTATTGCTTCATATCTTTCAAACGGCTGAACGGATTTCTATGATTAATATCGTTAGATTTGTCTTGACGGCCCAAATGTTCATAAGTAAATAAACCAACATGACGGCTGTACGGTGCATTATACGAAATGGGAAAAAAATGTTTTTTTAATACTTCAATATGGTTGTCAAATTCAAGAGCTTATCATAAGGATTTCAAAAAGGTATATCATGACCGTAATTATATAACAACTTAAAAGATATAAATAAAATAATAATTAAAATATTTAAAAACCCGCCTGCATCAAAAGACAAGTCAACTGAAAAGATGGAAACATGATTTAACATGCAGTCGGAGGCATAGAATTCAAATCATTCATAATGACACTTTTTATGCATGCCTCCGATTGCATTTATTATCTTGTTTCCATCTTCAGTTAACTTGTCTTTTAATGCAGGCGGGTATTTTTTTCACCGAGAGGCCCGTAGAAGAGCCGGTAAGAAAGTCGCTAAGTAGGTTCTGTATTTTTTCTGTGTTATTTCGTGCAGAGTCGACACATTGAGAATGATTAGTCCACAAGCAGTTAAGAACGCATCTTTGCTTATTTTAAAGTAACTAATTTTTACATGCAGACAACTACTTTAGGAGCAATATACAATACCACAGAAAAAAGAAAAAAATCCATGTGATGTGTATAAAGCCGCCCCGGCCGACAACTTTTTGTCGGCGGGCTAGGTCGGCAAATAGCAATTGTAGCTTTCTAAGTTATGATATAGCCTTTAATCAGCCTATACTGAATAAATAGTTTTGAAATTTAAAGCTCCTTATGAGATTACATAGGTACTTACTTAGGTCTGGCGGCCCTCGGATCTTACTTATAGGTATATCACAAACAATGCTATCTCTGTACACATATTGGGAAGATGCAGCATTTCAGATATGGAGCCGCCGTCATCAATTATTTAGCCTACTGTATATTATGTGTGTAACATAAATTGCTTTTGCGTATGTTTATTGTGTACTAACACGCTGGCATAGCAGCGTCTTTGGAGAACAGTAGTTAAACACACATTTTGTACTATAAATGGTTTCACATGTTGATCGGAGCCAAAGAAAACGTCAAAAGTTTTAAAGTTTTTGAAATTATCTCCTAACTAGCGGCCACCCGCGGTTTCACCCGCGTGGTTCCCGTTCCCGTGGGAATATCGGGATTAAAAGTACCTTATATTTTAATCTAAGCTATCTACTATCTGTGTGCCAAATTTCAAACAAATCCGTTCAGTAGTTTTTACGTGATTGAGGAACAAACATCTAAACATCCAAACATCCAAACCCACAAACTTTCACATTTATAATATTATATATCTCCTAATAACTGGAAAAATATTCTGACTCATCCGATTTTATGTTTTTTAGAGTAATAAATGATACCCTTCACATAAAGTATAATTTTAATTTTATTTATTCAAAAGTGATTAATAATAGATATTAACAATTTAATATTTAGATCTTTTTGTGTAGTCTGATTTGAGTATAGCTACTTACACCCGTATCTTATACATTACCATGAGATGTCCAACTCATCGCAGATATCTATTTCAACGCAGTGCGTTCTCATATGCAAGGGTCGTTTGAGTATTGCTCTTGGCTACGGGTGTAAGATTGAGCGTACAAAGCTCACATTTATGTCACTTTGGTTTTATCCCCGACTGTACAGAACCTAAACTGTATTGGAATAGTGATTACCAACCAGTTGACATTGTATGAATATTCCGTTTCACTCTTGGAATTAGCGGGGATTCAATTTGCACCACTTAACTGGTCACAAATAGGTACTGGTTCGTGGACGTGTCCATTGGAATTTCAACTGCTCATTACTGCTCTGATTGTAAACGCAATGAGCTGACGCTAAAATTTCATCATGCTTTCAATAATCCCCACTACATCGTTCCTTTCAGTTTTAATTGGAAACATCCATTGCAATTACATGGCATTCGTAAGTGGCGTGCTGGTTTCCAAAATAAAAGACCTTTTGACATGATGAAAAGTTATGATTGATGATGTTTTGATTTTTTTAGACTTCCCTTATGCTAGATGTTAGTTGAGTTATGCTGCAGAAGCAAAAAAAAAATTTAAAGTACCCAAGTCGAGTACCTATTCACGTCCACCTAGTACCTACATCAGCACAGCACAACGGCACTTTATTTGGTGGTATAGTTTAACTTTAAGCGACCCAGTAAGTAGAGAGTAGAGATACTGGTGGGTATACGGTCTGACAGTGCAGACCTAGTTACTATCTAGCTATTATAGAGCAAAAAAACCATAGAGTAAGAAAATACCGAAATTATATTAAGACTTTTTAAACAATGAATAATTTTAATTGAAAAGAATTCGTTTTTTGCTAATTATAAAGAGCACAAAAAACATAAAATGCCGTCACCGTAAAATATAAAAGAATGAAGCGAAGCAAAAACAAAATGTTTAAGAAAGGGCATGACGCAGGCAGCCCTGAGTAATGATGTGGTATCTGTTTAATTGAATCTTGTCTCTTTGCGATGCTCACATTTATTTTTCCATCCTACTTCACTCACAGGCTTTGTTTTTCACGTCACATTAGACCTTGCTTATGCTTTTAGATAACCTTGTCTGTTACATCAAAGTCATGTCATAAATCGAGTTATATTTTCCTCATCGACCACTAAAGAAAAGATTATGACGAAGTTATCTATGCCTAGTTCCAAATCACGCCAACAGCACTGTTAGCGTATAATCCATTAAATTAAGAAGGTACACAAATACCCTATTTGTGGAATATTTTGTGACTATTTAATTTGGTCGGATACGCGCTAACAGCGATGTGAGCGTGATTCGGAACGCGGGGCTAATATGAGTAAGTTCATTGCGGCTTACACACCTTCTCGATAGAGTCAGATCCATCATCAACTTGTGTCATATCCTCGCATGGTCAATAGAGCACTTGTGTTTCAGTAATTGCGTAATGCGTATGGTTGCACCTTGTTTTCACGGAGAAGGCAATGTATTTAAACGATTAAGAGCCAACTTCACTATAGACTTTATACACAATTAAGTCCCGTACTCACAAACATTACTATGAGGTCTCACAGTGGTCGCGGACGCACAGCGTCCCAACTACCAATCACGCGTTATGTAAACAAACCAATCACAGAGCTCTATTTGAACGCAGTGCGTTCGCATAGGCAAGGGTCGTTTGAGTAAGTTCATGAATACGGGTGTTGGTCACTAAACGGGTTTATAAGGGTTTGTAGGGTTGTCACTGTCATAAAAAAGAAGAAAAATTTGTTACAAAAATTCCAATTATGTAAATACTCAAATTATTTCTTGTAAAATCTTGTATCAACTGTGTGAATGAACTGGTGAAATCGATTTGAAATAAACGGAGATCAAACTCGAAGCTCATACTAGATTACGCAAAACGTGTTTTTAAGATGAACCTTTTCAAAAGGTTAGTCATACAATTCCTAAGCAGAGACGTTTTGCGTTTTTCTTTACACAAAACTATTACAGCTACCATAAATACCTGGAAACATTGAACTTACGATTTATTCACAAACAAACACTTAGAGAATTTCCCAGTTATAGAGATGCGAAGACAGTTTTATAATGGCATAATAAGACATTTGCTGCGAAATGGAGGGGAAACTTTAAAACTTTTCTAGTATAACTTCGTTGGATCGGTGAGACTCAGATGGAACTTGAAGGATATTGAAGAACTTATCCTAACCCTTCGATGTTATTTAAATATATGTAGTGACGATAGTGAATAATTTTAATTAAGGGGCGAGGAGATCACAGAAGCATAGTTAAGTATAACAAACAAAACACTTAGAAGAAAACTAGGCTTCAATTATTGCATACAAAGAATGGGTCATAAAAAAATAGGTAGGTATATGTTCAAGAAGTAAATAAAACATTGGGCTTTTATTTTCGGGCTAAGCTAGACGGCCCCGTCATTCTAGGAAACCCTAGCTTTACAGAGACGTCCAAGCAAAACTACCGCTGATTCCGATAAATAAATATGCTACGTAAAAAAGTTTTAAATGTAGGTATACTCATAGCCGTTACTTGAACAATAGAAAAGCGTGATAAGAAAATATCGGAACTTTCTAACGGCTAACGCACTTCATGAATCAAAAAATCTTTGAAGAGAAATTGCATGGTCACCTAAATCACAGTCTAAATAAAAGTCGGCCAGTTAACAATGCCGTAATTTGCTATAAAAGAAATAGTTCCATTATATACCATGCGACGGACAAACCGTGACACAACATTATTTACAATCAGATATAGCATTCCACTTAATGTCGTCGACATACCGCAAGGTCAGAAGTGGCTTAACACGCGATTTGACAATTTTCCAGCCCATAAATAACGCGTGGAAATTTAACACGCGAAAATTCAACCATAATGCGTGAATATGACAATAATTTATGGTTTTGTAGATTAGCCGTGCAGAAAAAGTGTTTAAATATTTACATCATTGCTTTTGTATTTCCTATGCAATCATAATTATAATCTGATAGGGGTTGCGAATAACATTAGTTTTTTTCCTACGTTCAGTGAAGTAGAAATATTGAAAATATTGTTTGCCAAGTTCATTTCTATTTCTTTTCTTTAACTTTCATTAACATGTTCATTACCTCATACCTCACTTGAAAATTATAATATAATGAAGAAACTTCTTTAGAGCTCAACTAGGAAGGAGTAATGCAGTCTTGAGAAAATTTAATGTTGGTTCATAACACAAGATACTCTTTAAAAACTTTTTAATAACTTTTTTCTTAATCAGGTTTTAATTTCTCTTAAGAAATATTCCAATACTTTGCTTTGCTAGTAATGAAAACACCTAAGTACCTATATTCCAAGGAAATAATTTTAATTTCGATATAAGTCATTATAGTTCGATCGATCGTCATATTATTATTTGTTTAGACGACTTCCGTGATCTCGTGGTTTGTACGCCAGTTTTCAGTGTCGCCATCTCTGAGGTCCCAGATTCAATCCCCGGCTAGGTTAATTTTGAAAATTGATTTTTTCTAAATTATCTCAGGTCGGGGTGTTTTTAGTTCCACCATTGACTCTGATTTTCATTTGTTCTTTAGCTCCTTTGGAATCAGAGCAATGTTTGTGATGTCGTCTATTTTTTTATTGTGGGAGCGGAATTTAAAGAGGTTTACATGCTCACGCCGGCCACACGATGCCCATGCCCACTGCTGGGCATTGGGCATCAGCATAAAGGAGATAGCGAACAGTGTATTTTTTCCGACTTATAAAACACTTAATTATTATATTTCATGTCCATTTTCTGATTTTTTATTTGGCATTGGCATAAAGAAGATAGACAGTATATTTTTCTTACTAACACAATACTTATTTACATAATTATTTCATGACCATTTTCAGATTTTTTTAAGTCGTAAGTAAGTTCTTACTTTACACTTCAGTGCCATTTTAAAAATATCATCAGTTGTTAGAAATCCAACAACCATTTTATTGCTAAAAGTTATACCTACATTCTTAAAAACATTAAATTCGAATCAGCAGCGCCTAGAATTTTGGCACGTTTCCCATTAAGCCAGTTCAATTAACAATTTAATCTTTTTTCACTTTATCTACGCGGAAAAGCACGAGATGTGTCACAGTTTCAGTGAAATATTTCAACCTTTATTCGAGCTTTAATGGGATATAATTCAGCCGCCATAACTGAAGAATGCCCTAACTGCACACCCAGCGAAATTACGGTGCAATTACCTTGCAGACTTGCAATTGTGTAACATAGTTAGGAATTCGGTCATTAAAATTGTTTAAATGTTTCTATCCATACTGAGCTATGCAAAAAAAGTTAAGCGTTTAACGAGAAAAAAGTCAAAATCATATTGACATGCGTTGTTTGTTCTAATCCCAAAATAATAATCTAAAGCACTACTTATATTTATTCTGTGCCCTAGCCTAGGCCTTTTAGCAGCATGCAGTTAGTAAGCATGTGATAGGCTCCTAAGTAAAGAAGCTTTTGATTCACGATTTCATCCAGCTAAATGCAAATCGATGCCGTTTGATGTGATTTCAAACAAGTACTTATGATGCGAATCGAAGAAGGCGTGTCATAGGAATACTAAATGTATCCACCGTTTTCTTTGTTGTCGCTAAAGCTAGGGTTTCCTAGGATGACAGTGCCGTCATATTACGGCCGTAATTTAGCGGCGTAGAACGTTGTCTATGTAAACATTACGGAGCGGTTTCTGACGTTACGGTGTCGCCGTATTGTTTACATAGACAACATTCAACGCCGCTATATTACGGCCGTAATATGACAGCCCTTAGCATATGGGATGGTCCTTTAACCACGTGAGGCTCGAAAGGGGGAGGGGACGATCTGTACGACGTTCTATGACCTGCCACCCCTTATTGTTCTACCTAAGCGTAGGTAGGTACCCAAAAGTCGTGTTTCACCTTGTAACACTCTCCCGCCCTTGTAAAAGACTTTCTAGTAGAGATGTTAACTAACCAGATCTTAGTCAGTTTCTGGTGACAGTCCTCACTCAATTTCAACTATAACCAGCTGAAATATTATGAAAACATAGTATTGGCCAAATATGATCGTCTAGATTTAAAAAGGACCTACGTTGTGATTTATAGAATATAGAAACCCCGGCTCTTTTGGTATGTCTGGACTAAGTTTAGATGTCTCAATATCAAGTGCACATGTACTCATCCTATTTTGTAACTAAGAAGCCTTATCATTAATGTATTGATTTAATAAAAATTATATAATAAGAATATTAGTATTTGATATAACGTATAAAGTATATTTATAAATTGGATAAGGATAAGGATATAAGGATATGATAATGTGGCCAGGGCCAATGTGGCCCTGGAAGAATGCGTCCAGCCACCCCTCCATTCTTGTTCCAATCCTCGCCAGCATAATTAAAATGCTTCCCGGAGATTAAGTACTGCGCAACTATGGCGCTATTCAACAACGACATAATTGGATAGGTAAGTCCACTAATTTAACCATTTTAAATTAGATATAAGTGTTCCAAATGGAAATCCATGTCATTGCGTCACCAAGCTCCATGTACAGACAGAAGCTTATGTAACCACTGAGATAACTCCGTAGAGTACATACTGAATGGATACAAGTGTTAATGAAAGTACCGACCCATTGATGGAGGTACGATGTGAGGTTCCCAGGTACAATTTTATACCAATCAGGAATGTATAGTGTAGGATAACCCACTAAGTTCAGATGAGACAGGTTTACCGTCAACACGTTCTCTGGATGGTGGTTTTAGGACCAATCCATTACTGATGTATATTCGCAACCCGAATATTCTCTACTTCACTTAGTCAAGGGTAAGATATAGATATGGATGACAGTAACATGTTATCAACACATTACATTTTGTATAGTTTGTGTTCTGTATGTAGAACCCATACATGATTCATGGCATTTACAATGACATGGAATTATCATATTGTTTGTTTATTCGAATGGAACAATCCAAGGTGAAATTGAACACCTTAATAATTGATAGAATGGTTAGATTAGGGATTCATATGAAGTAGTAGGATTATAAAATAGATAAATAGTTCTATTTTGTGTTGTATACAGTGTCTGTATAGTAGGTATTTCACCAACCAAAAACCTTTTACCTAGTCAAGCTACCAGTTTGGTTTTCTTTTAAGGTTTGTCCAGGTGTCAATTCAGTAGACGATCACAAGATTTATCAACACAGGGAGGGGTGTACCTTGCCTTGCATACCAATAATCGAATGAAGATATGTCCACAACTACTGATATCACAAGGTCAAAGCTTAGACTGAAGCAATTAGATTCAGACACTCAAAGAGTATCCGATTCATACCTCATGATTAATAGCGATCTCCTCAGAATATAACAATGTCAGATCTCTCAGAGTCTCCGCTGGCTGGTCAGCCTAACACGGCTTAAGGAGATCTGGCATATCATCACATTCCAACAAACAGCCACTAACCATGGTGTTAGGGATTTATCAGAGATAATTCACCCACACCTCAACAGATTTCAAACAAGCTTATTAGCCGGCTTGATAAATGCGAGAATGTGTCGTAGCGTGGTAAGAAAAATTGCTTCGAGGAAACCTAAAGTAAAACTCGATGGATTTTGCAAACGTTTACTGAAGAGATCCTAGTTGACAAATTCTGTCAAAATATATATCTGCTTGACTTTTTACCTCGTTACCATTTACCTCGTTTGAAATATTTCTGAATTAAATCCACCAATATTTCAAACTACACCAAATTTGATAGTCATGTGTGAACATGTAGTGTTTGTATATATACATGAAAGTACATACATATCAATAGTATAGAAATGTATACTATATAAGCAATAAGTAGGTATTGCTTGGATGAAAGATCAATCTCAACTTGGTTGGTTAGAGCCTAGGCTTTAACACTAGCTAACTTTTGAGCTTAAATAATAAGTGTTTATTTTACTTCATCCAAGCAGTAGTAAAAGTTTGCACACATATCAACATAGTAGCATCTGTCATTTTCAAGATTCCTTCGGTCACTATCATAGCTTATTGGGGCATTTAAGTGTTCCAACAAACAAGGCAACCCTTGAAAAAGACATCTAAATCAGACATGGAAAAAAAACACAAAATTTTTATGTGAATTTATCTCTTCAAATGGCTAGTACAGTTAAAACCTAGTAATTGTTATAAGACCTGTAGAGTCCTAGATGTTGTCCCTATAGAAAGAATGATATTTTGTCCACATATTTTTGAGTAAAATCTAATATTAAGTTTTATCTGAACTAATTTTATATGGTAAAATCTTGAATCCTGTAATAGTTTTGTCCTTTTACACCTAAACTACTGGATATGAGAACTAATGCATACAGCTAATTTAGACCTACAAGTAAAGCTAGAATCATACAAAAAGATGTGAACAAAGTATTTATTTAACCGCATAGTTTATCGTCCCCTATCCTACATTTGTCCAATATAAGAACAGTATGGCAATGAAATAGAGAATTTAGGTTCAATTTTAAGATTCTGGATTTATTATTGTGGGAATGGTACCTATTATAACACAGAATACTTTAGATTTTAAATATATCTGAATTGTTTAACGACTCATTTTAACACAAAAATGATATTCCTGAAAAAAAACACAGATTTTCCAATATAACCGGAGAGATTTTAGCAAACATGCTTACTTACCTGTCAATCTACTTGTTATTCCTCGTAAGTAGATTTATCCTGATACCTTTCGGCATTATCTCGACTACACAGCACTTAAAACCACCTTCACTTTGAACCACAAGCTATACACTACACAATACTTGAAAACAAACAACCACTCTTTACTGTAAATTACAAATTTCACACTTTCACTCGAGCACTGAAAACTTTTAAACACAACTACACTTTCACTACACAGATCTTGACACTGAAAAGCTGATAAACCGCCGCGAACCGTGTATTTGCTAAGCTCCAAGGAGCGTCGTTTCCTGAGCCTTCCCGGAGCAAAGATTGAAGTCCTACCTACCTATTCGTTAGGCAATAAGCATATTTCACCTTTCCCCACTAGATTCCAGTCACGATAAGCACACCAAACACGGTTCCATATACGAAATCGTGCTCGGATGCGTACACAGTGTCTGGACCAGCGTGGATTTCTTCAGGAGTTCTCCAGAATTCTGGAGATCGACGGTAACGGAATATTTACAGGACTTTATCCCTTGCGATCGCCAGCAACAAGCGGGCCCTTACTCGCACAAACAATCGCAAGGTTCCTTCAATTAAAACTTCGTGAAAAAGACTATAAACACAACTTCGCGAAGCTGAAACTAGCTTACCAGCCCAACGCCTAACTCAATAAACGCGACGAATTTCACATAAGTTAGCACTATTTAACTTTTAAAATAAAATAAGAAAATTACTTTGAAACTTTCAGAAATACTTGACTGGGTATCTGGGCAGAACTTTGCCACTTCTATGGTACGCGCCGGACTGATGCTGAGGAGTGTCTGCTCCGATATTTATACCCTCAAAAGACCCTGGCTTCTCATGACCAAATATGGTCTTCTCGCGAAAATTCGCGTTTTTCTTATATAAATAACCTTATTTGGTAATGTATATAATGAAGGAATTTTTTACTCCATCCTGAGATTTTGCATTAGAAAGAGACAGACTATCTAATGTGGCCATATGTGCTCAAAACTCCCCATTAGGATTTTATAATGTTTTTCTCAATAATTATTTTATTTGTCACTTTTTTATCAAATAAACGACTTCAATTATATTTAGATATATATATATTCATATCCTAAGGTGTACCAACTGATTTCTCAACCTTTCAATATGTCGGCAACATAGTAAAGTTCGCTCATAACTCTTGGGATAGCCTAAATAAATAGTTCAACAATGTATATAAATAAATACTTAATACATTTAACCGGTATAACCCTATTAACAAGATAGCAGCTTATAAATTCCAAATATCCTATAAAATTTTCACAGTATATTTCTTAGATTTACTTCAACATTTATATATTTTTGTACCTCAGTCACGCGCTATTTGTCTTTCATTCTATTACATCAACTGTTTTGATCGTCAATAAACTATATTTCTGTTAAATTATTCAAGTTTTACAAAATCGGCTCCCTAGATTAATTTACTTTAATCTGCTGATTTACCCTAAAACCGGGGTAATTTGATCGGTTAACACATATTTTCCTCCCAGTTTTTTCTGATTGGCTGTCAACCCATGTATCTGTCATAACCCATAGACAATCTAATTTAATGACCTATTCACATCAAACGAGCAGGCGAGCACTCCAAATAAAGGCCTCGTCACACAGTTAGCGTTTTTAAAACCGCTAACCATAGTCAGTAAATATATTAGTCATACGAACTTGTAATTCATTGCTCTGTATTTACCGTACCTAAAATGCGTTATTTTGACAACAGCGCTAGCCATATGTGATGTAATATTACAATAAAACGGTTCCTATTTCCTATAAGCTTATTATAATAATTCTCTTAATAAGTTGACGACATGACGGCTGAGGTAGCAGATAGCTGTATAATGTTGCGCGTTATGACCACACTGTGACAAAAGCATCATTCACATTGAATTATTCCCTAACACATTTGAACGCAGTCGTTATGACGTAACTGGTTTATAAAGTTCCGTACCCAAGGGCAAGACGGGACCCCACTACCAAGACTCCGCTGTCCGTCCGTCCTTCTGTCCGTCCGTCTGTCCGCCACCATGCCCCATCCCACGAACCATGATGTCCAGACAGTTGAACCTTTCACAGATGGCGCACCTTACAAATACCAAAACAGAACAAAATTCACATCTAAGGCGGGTCTCCCATGCCTCGTGCGTGAGTCCGACTCGCACTTGACTGATTTTGCAGTTTAACGCATCCTATGAAAGGAGAGGTTTCGAACGCATCCTATGAAAATTAAAAAGTTATTATCAAATATTATTTTGGTACATGGAATGGTTTAAACTGCGTATTCTTTTATAAATTTTAATTGCCAATCGTATTTGCTAGTCAATTCCCAGCGTAAAGAATCACTTTGTCTTCAACGCATTGCTACAAACGTCTCTGTCCAACAAAGTGAACATTTCCTTGTGAGGAGTTCTACCTTTCTCCAAGCAATTTAGCATGTATATTGATGCTTATAGACAGACTACTTAGACCCTCACAATGTCACTGACCAAACAGGTAAATAATAATATCTTATCTTGCATTGTCTAACATTGTCAATTCATTAGTGTTGGTGCAAATTTGACATATTTGATGTTTTTTCTTACACAATAAAAATAATGTTTCCCTATGTTTTATGATGCAATTTATATTATACTATAATAAGGACAAACTGAATTTATCAAATTTACATTAATTTGGTAAATTCGTTTATAAACAAAAAAGATATTAACATTTTTGAATTAGCTTTATTTTATGAATTTTTCACATGAAAATTTCTGCTCTTTCGTTCTCATCTAAAATTTAAGCAATTTTAAAGGTTGAATTTAGTGTTGAAATGTTGGACTAATTTAGTAGTAATAATAAAGTATAAAACCTTTCATAAAGAATACAAAAACACTGCATTTTTAATGAAATTTTAGTTTTTGTCATCGGCAAGATTTTTATCCATTTTAATTTTTGGCTCTGTCAATTGGTTAAACACTGAGCACTGTTCAAGTTTATTTAATCCTTATCACTACATATGGTATACTACAATAATACTACAAAATACCTAGATTTAGTTTAATTCCTTTGAAAAATTGACCTATTGTAGACGGTGTCAAATCTTATATTTTGTGTTTTAATGTTTTCAGATTTCAAGTCTCTCCTGGATTTTCTTGATGGCTATGTTTAATGAACCTTAACAATATTGACTGACACATCCTAGCAATGGACAGAACCAAGCAAAATGAGGAAGATTAGATTCATGGAGCAAAACCTACCACTAGTTTGTGTTACTGGAAAATAAGTTCTCCTTTCGTCATTCCCGGCAAGTTTTTTCCTTTGCAAATTATCATGGTAGTTTTATTGTATTTATTCTTTGTCCTGGCAGCTTGTAAGGCACGAGTAATTAAATTATTTCATTTTTTCTATCCAAAGGTTTCGCGGAATAACCATTTGACAGCGCCATCTATCAATTGTTGGGTGTACTTCTTCATCAAATGGTTCTAAAACACTCGATAAGCATGCTGTTTGCTTTAATATAAACAGCCGAATCAAAAGTTTGAAACTTCGCCGCTAGGTGGCATTGACCCGGTCTTTCGTATTTAATTTCATAAAACTATTGTTATCATTTTATTCATTGAACCAAAGAATATAAGAATAATAAATTGTTTAAAGTGAAGAAAATTGTAATCTCAGTCGTAGATTTGTTTTTATTTTTATTTTACACATGTAAACTTTTCCATGAGAATTTTCTCATACCGCTATATATAGATAATTGTCAAAACTGATAATCAGTATTTAAGTTTGTAAATGTTGAAAATAATGTACAAAAATACCAAAAGTAAAAAAGAAAGAAGGAAAAAATGTTTCAAATAGAGAATCGTACTGTGTTATATGGTGTAAAAATACGCGCAATTAGGTTGGTTTGGTACACCCGCCCCCTTTATTATTAGTGGAATTTAGTGGAATAATAATAAACCCAAACAATACAAACCACATTAATTGCCGTTATTAATAAGATAAAATTTGGAGACAGACTGGGAGAAAAAAAAATTTTTTTTTTTTTTCATTATTATTATTTGTTTCGCAGGGTGTGAGTAGCCCCCCTACCCCCTGAAATGACCTCCCTTCACCCCACCGAGAATGACGGTCTTATAGCGCTTGATAGCTTACTTGTTAACCAATTTAGAATGATATTAAGGTAATAGACCAATTGAGGTCATTGATTTGAGCGTAAAATGTATAATCGAGGTTATTGATGCTGTCAAGCGTTTTGACAGTCGTCCTCGAGTCATTTCCCTTACCCAGCGATTCCCCTTTTTTTTTTTCTTATAACTAATATGCTAACTAGTTAAATGAATATTGTTCAATGAACAATTACAATTTTCTAACAACAATATAATAAAGCTTTTGTTAGACAAATAATCTTGCAAAATTCTATGATAATATCTGTACTCTATTCTTAGTAGCTCAGTAATCTACAAATAATATTGTTAAATTTTCATAGAATAAGAATCAGAACAAAATCAGTCGTGATTGTTAATAATTGAAATTATACAATAATTGGCAATCAATCTTAAAATTGGCATGTTTAACTTGCCCTCATCACAAAATCAACTGTAATTATTGTCAAGTAATCTTCGTAAGTCAAATCATGATATAGTTAAACAAGGAATCATTACTTCGATATTGACGATTTTAGTTACGATGGTGTCCAATGACACAAATAACTTGACTAACGTAGTTAGCTCAAGCTTCCAGACTTAACAATATCAATCTAGTTAGTGAAATTAATGAATTTAACTCTAACATCAGAACTCAAATTTGCAATATTAAAACACACTATTAAAATTAACGAACTTAGCCAACAAAGTATTTACAATATTGAACCCACAAATAAAATAATAGAAATTAACCAACACAATATTTACAATATTGAACCCACAAATAAAATGAATGAAAATAACTAGCATAATATTTACAGTATTGAACCCTTAACAAAATAAATGTACCTAATATTAAAAATTTAAATCAAATTTAAAGAGAAAATTGAATAAAGAACAAAATATTAACCTCACAATCTATAATAATAACAAAAGACAAATCCTAACCTAATCCTTTATATGTTTTAATGATTCGTTCATTATAATCAATCATCCTTAACCTATTACAAATAATTTGTAATTAAATATTTACACATAGTATTTATTCAAATGAATGGCATTGA
Source organism: Agriphila tristella (assembly GCA_928269145.1). Classification (NCBI taxonomy): domain Eukaryota; kingdom Metazoa; phylum Arthropoda; class Insecta; order Lepidoptera; family Crambidae; genus Agriphila; species Agriphila tristella. The sequence goes on along the minus strand of OV743433.1, from coordinate 50,317,246 downwards.
AATTGCCCCTAATCTGCTTGGTCTTAGGGTCCATTAAAGTATATACATTTGCAAATGGCACTGCACTTACTACATATGGACCTTCGTAAAGTAATTGAAATTTCTTTGTAAGTTTTTTCTGCGCCTCTGACTTATTAACTTTACGAACCTTTACATAATCACCAATCTGAAATTCTATCAACCGATGAGATCTATTGAACCTAGTCTGTCGTTTAATGCTGTTATCTTTTAAATTTTGCCTAGCTTTAGCCCTCACATCATTAATGTCTTTAGTTTTATTTAGTTGTGGCAGACAATTGTCAAATGACATACTGTTACATGAACCATATAATATTTCGTTAGGAGTAAAACCGGTACTTTCATGGAATGTGTTATTGTACAGCTGTTCTATATTATTTAATATCGTTGCCCATCCCTTATGATTTTTATGACAATACGTTCTAAATAGCCGTCCCAACTCTTTGTTTACCCTCTCCGTGGTGTTAGGACGAGGGTTTCTAACGGTCGTGTATATTGGTTTAATATTGATGTCCTTTAACGCTTGTTTCCAGCTATCAGATGAGAATTGACTGCCATTATCTGTCATAACTACCCTGGGCGTGATTATTTTAGCGAATTGTTTCAACTTAGAAATTACTGCTCGTGAAGTAGCCTTTGCTAAATCATATAACTTAACAAACTTGCTAAATGAGTCCTGGATCACTAAAATATAAGCAACTCCAAATCTACCTTTAGGAAGAGGTCCATATAAATCAGCCATTACAATATCTCCTACTTGCTCTGTTACAATGGACTTACATTCGCCTACATATTTTATGTTGTCACTCTTAGAGACCTGGCAAATGTGACAAGTTCTTAATAATGTCTTTACAGTTTTGTTCATTCCAATCCAATAAAACCTATCCTTGAGATATTTAAGTACCTTATAAGCTCCTTGATGTCCCATCTCTTTGTGGACTTGAATTATGATTGCCTCTCTCAAGCTAGTAGGCAAATAGATTACATGTTTATCAGAATCGATTTTGAAATATACTACTCTGTCTTTAATATAACATCGTTGAGCTATTTTACCTATTTTGCCAGCTAGATTATTATTAGTCTTATTTACAACATTCATAATTAACTGGACCTCACTATCACTAGCCTGAAAATTTGCTATGTTTTTCAAATCAGCTATTAGAGTTTTGTTTTTAGTGTTCTCCATATAATTAATCTCAGGACAATATACCCTATCCTCCTGTATTAACGCTGAATCGGGCGGAAACCTAGACAGAACATCAACAGCGACGTTATCTTTACCTTTTATATGCTCAATGGTATAATCAAACTGTTCAAGGAAAAGGATCCATCTTATTATTCGGCTGTTATATAATTTCCAAGTTCTGACAAACGTCAATGCTTTATGGTCAGTCCTAATTATTAATTTGGCGCCTCTCAGATATGTTTCGAATTTCCTCAAACAATATATAATTGCCCAAAATTCCTGTTCTGTAACCGTCCATCTTAGCTCTGCGCCTCTTAAAGCCCTACTACAGTACCCCAGAATTTTCATTTCGCCTTTATCATCGTACTGAAATAGAACCCCAGCTAAGCCTACTCCGGAACTATCGGTCTGCAGGTAATAAGGCCTAGACATATCCGGATGATGCAACATTATTGTATTCAAAAACTTGCTTTTAAGCTCTTCAAATGCTGCCTGGGCTTCTGGAGTCCAGGTCCAACCTTTACTTTTCTTTAATAACTGACATAAGGGTTGAATAGTACTATTGTAATCAGGAATGAAACGTCTATAGTAATTACAAAGTCCTAAAAATGCTCTCAAATGTTTTATCTTTTTAGGAATAGGAAAATTCTTTATGGATTCTATTTTTTCCGGGTCCGTCCTAATTCCGTCTGTAGAAATAATGTGACCTAGCATTTTTACTTCCTTACAAATGAACCTACATTTCTCGAGATTACAAGTAAGACCTGCTGATTTTAATTTGTTTAATATGATGTCAATATGCTCTAAATGTTCCTCTAAGCTCCCTTGTGTTAGGATAGCGATATCATCCAAATACTTAACGCAGAAATGGCTAACCTCTGGCCCTAGTATTTTATCAAGAGCTCTGCAAAAGGTCGCGACGCTGGTCTTCAGCCCTTGCGGAAGTACGTTATACATGAATGACTTCCCATTAAACGTAAATCCTGTATACTTCCTGCTTTCCTCAGAGATTTTAATTTGAAAATACGCATTATTAAGATCTATTATACTGATGTAATTAACCCCATGAAATGAATTTAACACGTCTATTTGCATTGGAGGGGACTCGGCCTCGGCTATCATATACTTGTTAATCTCCCGTGCATCTAATAAAACCCTAATTGAACCGTCAGGCTTTAAGGTGAAAGTTAACGGACTACAATATGGAGTAGAACCTCTTGATATTATCCCCATCTCGACCATTTCCGCTAGTTTTTCCTCCATTTGTTGTCTATACGCGTATGGAACAGGATAAGAACGCCTTATAACTGGACTATGATCTGTCATTTTTATTACGTGTTCGTAGCAATTAGCACGGCCTAACCTTTTAGTAAAGACATCACTATGTTTTCTAAGCACTTGTCTTAATTTATTAGTCTGTGTCCCTTGAAGAGGTATCCCTGTTTTGATTTCCTGTAGGTACTTCTCAAAGTCAAATTTACCATCTACCTTGGTAATTTCTGAGACCTGACCCTCAAATACATACTCTATGAAAGGTATTAACACCCTTTGGTCCTTGTGATTAATTATTAACCCTACTGGAGGAGTTTGTAATCTGATATTAGTTTTATTTGCTACAAGCCAATCAAATCCTAATATAACGGAATGAACTAATTTAGGTACTATCAAAAACCGGATCTCTAGTTCAATTTCACCAAACCTTACAGGTAATAAGACCATCTGTTGTATTTTAGCGCTCTTTTGTCCTACGGCTCCGCGAATCTGTATCGGTTTAACGGGTAGCATGTTTAACTTATTTCCAATTTGTGACTTTAAAGTTTCCCAAAACGATTCGGAAATGCACGTGATGTCACTTCCAGTATCTACAAGACATATAACACGATGATTAAATATTTCTATCTCAACTTCAGACTTGACCATTTCGAGTTTATCAGCAGAAATATTATCTTCCTCTTCGAATAGTGACGAAACTACCTCAGTTTGAATTGTTGACCTGTCACCTAACTCCGATTGGGCTTTTAGAGTATCTACGACCTGTAACTCAAAGTCAGTTAAGTTGGTCTCTTTTATACCCGATCCTAACCCTGCCTTACTGCATTGACCTTTGACAACAATAGGTTTAAGTATCCCTTCATTACGCGTTCCTAATGTCTGTCCAGGCCTCCACCCGAGATCAAGCATGATTTTCAAAGAAACTGGAGTTAAATCGGCCCCTCCTAATGTCGATGTAACGGAGCGACTTACATCAACACCTACTCGTTTAAATTATTTGTGGGTTCATTAGAAGAATTATTAGAATCATTTACAATATTTACAACATTGGTTTTTGCTATCTTATTCGATGCCACTTGTCGTGCCGGTCGGTCATTGAACTGCCTCTTCCGGTTGAAGTTGTTTCTGTTGTCTGGTTGATGCTGTTCAGTCGCTGTAGGTTTTTGTACCGCATTCGTTCGGTTATTATTCTTTTGCTTGAGGTCTGTTCGCTTGTTCACATTGTCCAATCTTCGTAAAAATTCTGTAGCTTGTAGTATGGTAGTATTATTAGAAGCATTCCATGCGTATTGGATATTTCTGGGAAAATGTCCCATGATGTCGCTCACTAGCTGTTGTTCTTGGATGGGGTATGTTAACATCTTCGCCTGTCCACATAGCGATATGAAATGGTTTAACATAGATTGCGACCCATCCCAAGTATTTTGCACAATTTTCCTTCTTAATTCTCCTTGTTCTGCTTCTCCCCAAAAATTGTCCAAGAAATCCTTCTTGAAATCTTCAAAATTCGTCCACCTTTCTCTATACAATCGTCCCCAGGCACGAACGTCATTATCTAGCGTTTCCAACACAATATCGATTTCATCTGTCGTCCCATGATACTTCTTCAGATAAGCGGTTAAGTCTTCAATGAAGGTCACAGGATGCTTGTATTTTGATGGGAATCTTGGCTTCTCTGCAGACATCTGGGGTACTGGGTAATATATGGTAGCAGGACCAGGCTGGCATGAAGGGATTAGTGGCAAGCAGGGATTAGTATCACTCCCTTGCACAGGTGTATCTGATGACTCCACTACAGGCGTAGATGTGGCAGAAATCCGGTTTTCTAATTCAGTGATCTTATTATTGATGACATTAACAGCTCTTTGTACCATACGTGACATATACTGCACTGAAGTGACCTTTCGAGGTCCTGGCGGGGGGTCTGCTATAGCGGCCCCTCGAGTCACCATACTGGACCTTCTTGTCGCAGCTGCTTTAGGTTGTGATTTTTGTTTAGGCATCTTGAAGTCTTTGTTCACTTTTAAATTCAACGTTGAGCACTCACTAAAATTCTCACTGTTCACTTAACACTTAACACCACCAAACTCAAGGTCAAAAAAAAAAGTATATCACTTAGCATCTAACACCATAACTCAAAGTCAAAGAATAAAAAAAAATTAAAAAATATATACAAGTTCACCTTAATCCTAATATTTACTCAGAAAAAAAATAGTCAAAAAAGAAATAATAGTTCACTTTAACACTTCAATTCACTCAATAGTAATAACCAAAAGAATAAATTTTATAAGTTCACGTTAACACAAAGTCACTCGCAGTTATTTATAGTACAACATAATGCACCCCGTATAGCTAATTCACTTCCACTTGATAGCACTCCGAAATTCGACAACATACTCGTGGTATCCACTCGTTAATTCACACTCTGGAACAAACGTGTATACGTTAAACCGATAATACCGCATTGATACTCAAAGCTCGCAAAACAGATAAAGGTTAAAACTCTATGTGCAAAGTCATAGTTGAGTAAGAAAGTAGCTTGTTGTAGACGTCATACTAAATTTTATAAAATTTAAATAATAAAAGTCAAAATGCTCAACTTAAAATGCAAACAGGAACGCAGTTGAACCGTATTTGTACTTAAACATTAGTGAAATAGTAATAAACGTGGATGAAATGGCGAACGATATCGAGAAATCTTAACCAAGATTCTAAGATAAAACAAAAAAATCGTAACTACACTCATAAAATTATATGTTACTACTGTAGATCCAACGGCCACAACACCACTTAGCACGCGAAGTTAAACGTAATGTTTAAACAATTATCGGAGGGAAAACCCAAAACCGCTATTTATTAAGTACTAACACGTAGACGAAATTATCTCGCAAAAGAGAAAGGGTTTTTGAAAAGCCGAAAATGTAAATTTATTAAAGTTATAATCATCCTACTAGCGCCACCTATTTAACTCTCAGTGAACTAAATATTTTAATTTATTTACCCACATTACATTTTAACTACTCTACATAACTAGTTTCGATAACTCCGCTCAACTGTATTTAAAACACTTTATTTACATTGTTAAAATCCACTTATTCTATATGAAATTTAAATCAAATAGTTTAGGATAATGGCTGGTTTAAAACCACTAATGCCATCTATGTAGAAAAGCGCGAACTAAACTACTAACTAACTATCATAAACATTTCGCGAAAATTATTACTAGCGTTAAATTATGCGTATGTTTATTTGTTAATCAAAGCAAGAAAACTAAACTATTGAGCCTAAAATAGTTACAAAACTTATCAAAACATGTTATCTTCTGTAGTTTTAAAATGTGACTTACATATTCAAAACCCTTTAAAAGAACCTGCTCGCTATTTATTCTAATACCGTATCAACTTTGATTAAACCATTCTTGAAAATAAATAGAACCCATCTTTACTACAGCGCCCCCTAGCGGCCAAACATTGCAACGCCTATCCAGATCCCATTGCCTTCAAACTACAAATATAACAGTAAAACCCAGTGTTTAATTCAGTCAGGTACTACGATGAATAACCTTTAATTGTAACACGTTGTTTATCTGTACTTAACCAAGTAAGCATACACTTAAAAAAACACAATCTACCTATACCTACATCCCCTAATTCCTCATTATTGGAATATCCGATAAAATAAAGTCTTTACTTTAGTCTGTTATTTCACGAGTTAAAACAAAATAAACCAAAGCTATTTACGTCAACAACCAGCAAATCCCGTTAACCATACTACAACTAACGTATAATTCCCGTGGTATAAATCAGTAATGTATAAAAAAAAAGAATCGTCGAGAATAATCCCGGTCTAATCTTGCTAATACCTAGTAAATTTTATTATGGCCTTAAGGGTCCATAAGGATAACACGATATGCGCACGCCACGCCTTATTTCAGAAACGTAAAGTTATAGTCACAAAACACATAACATGATTAGCTAAAGAACTTATTTATCAGCCGCAAGTATCAAACCGCGTATAAATCTTATAACGAAAAAATATCAAAAATGCCAATCACGAGGCATTTCCCTGACGTAATTGCCATAAGAAACGCCTTAAATCTCCTCTAACGTCACTCAAATAGCCTCTCTTCTTTCTTTAAACAACAAAACATAAAAGTTGCAAGAGTGAAATCACCCTTTATACGTAAACAAGTAGAGACAGATGTTTCCACATAACCGAGCCTTAACTGTGTTTCAGTAAAATTCACTAAACTTTCATGTAACCAATTCGAAAAATGAAATTAGTGAGCCGATATTTATCTACACAAACATTCGTATACCTGTATTCCTTGTTTATAAATAAAATTCTTCATTGATATCTGTTTCCTAAAAGTTGACTGGGAGAAAATGCTTTTAGCATTAAGCTTGCCTTTTGTAACATTTATTTTAAATGTATGTACAATAAAGTTTGTTAAATAAAATAAAATAAAGTAAACCAAACCGCATTAAAATCGTACTGATGTCGTGATAAGTGGTGATAAGAAAGGGAAAAAATAAAACCCATTAGATATTAGGTAGACACACAAACCATTAATTATCTTAACAATAATGTTAATGTTAAACAATAATGTTAATAAAGAATCAAATTTAATCTTCTGGACGTAGTTCGTAGCTCGTTGCTAGCCCGTGAACACGTAAGTTGAAGTTGATGACTGATGATAAGTGTCACTCCATTGACCCTTCAGCTTGACTGATGATGAATTGTAAACACCTTTCATTTCACTTCACGATATTCTTTAAACACTTAACATAAACACTTTAATTATCGCACACCTAATATTTCAATAACACTTAACACTCACTTAGTCACTTAAATACTTCGCATTGTGTAATTTAAGTTATATCAACACATAACACCAATAGGTATTCAAACAATTATAACCATAGTGTTACGTACCCTAAGGGGTACGCAGCCGTACATGGTACCTTCGCGTTATCATGTATATGAAATTGATTATGAAATCTTGGATAAATAACGTTTAAAACCCGGAAAATAAGAAGGTATTCAAAAAAAAAACCCATAAACGTGAACACTTTCCGAGAGATAAAATTGACCATATTGCTTACGCAGGCGAAGCCACGAACGAATACTAGTTTTATTATTGACTACGTTCAACTCACTTGTATTAGGTAAGTAGTAAAATGTTTCGTTTAGGCGGTGGGAATCATAGTTCCGTTCGTAAGTAAGTTTTTCAATACAGTACAATTACTGTCCGTCTTAGTATAATAACACACAGAACGATATCTTCCCACAAGGCGCACTGTCTAAAGCGAGGCAAACACAATAGCCCAGATGGTAATGTTCCCCGACTTCCATTGTTCATTATTATCTAATCTTATCCAATAAATATAAAACAGCCTCAATTTCCCTACCCTAAGGGATAAGTTACAATACTATTGGATTTTATTTACGATTAGGCAATGTATGTAGGATACAAATCCAAATACTGAGCCACTTAGGCGCACTGTTAGCCGCTCCACCCTACATATGAGAACATGGCTTCCAGGCACTAATTATTCCAAGTAGGTACTTTGGTCGTTTCGAGGTGACGTCAGCAAAGATAAGACGATATACAAACACGTTGGTGTATAGCAATAACTAAATTTCTCATTCATCTTTTAACCAATTATTCTCCTTTAAGTAATTTGACTTTAAACTATAACTGCCCTAAGGGATCGATGACTAACTCATAAATAAATATCCCACCAAATTTATTTCGATTTAAATAAATGTGAACGTCTTACTTATTATAACATAGTTAGTGCTGGGGTCTATTACGAAAATATTGTAACGAAATCACTTGGCCACGATAGTTATCTGCGACTTATCGGTTAAAGTCATTACAAACATTTTTAGTTTAGCTATTGTAGTCTACATACTATTAAACGATTAATGACAGATCTACCAGAATGAGCCTGTTGACTTACGCAATCACTTTGAAATATAACACGCACAATTACCCCGTAATAAGAGACAATTAGAACGAAACCGGACGCGACCGCGAGTATCGTACCAAACTTTTCATAGTAGGCCCCTCGATTGTTTACGTTTTTATTTCCGTCATCCGTCAGAATTATGTAGATAAGCTAGACTGACGTATTGCCTAGTTACTTTTAACTAACACGATATTTTGGAGATAGAAAAACAAATGTCGTTAGTACTAACTATCATAATTCGTACTCACCTGTTCATAGTTATAAGGTCATATTTTTAAACAAACTATTCTCCTATTTACATAAACACATTTAGTTATTTTTTTTTTTTTCACTCAAACTTATTATTAACTCATTAACCGAATTCACTAACATCCACAAAATTTTCGCTATAATTGGAGATTATTGTAAGCCGCAACTTATACGCCAAATTGTAAATAAACAAATGCACGTGAAGTTAGGTACTGATCGACTAGAACAGCTGTTTGTCAGTTTTAAATTGACATGTCAGTGACACAGACAAATGCACGCATTCCAGTAGCCTAATCGTTTAGTCACAGACTAGAAATGTCCCTTATTTTATCAAACAGCTATTGCGTGGTTATTTTATGCAACAGTCTTCGTTATTTCTCGGCCCACCATATGAAAGCGTACCTAGTAATGATGGAAGCACAAAATTTTAGATTTATTTTACTTTAGTTATTTGTGTTACTAAATGAGCAAAAGGAACAAAAAACCCTACATACTATTGACGATAATTAGTTTCAAACTCAATGACACCCCCTTTAAACTAAAAATGAAATACGATGAAAATCTAGATTACCTTTAGTAGATTTTAGTTCGCTTCACACAAATTCACACGTACACACGACCGCACAACGAACCTATCAACTGAATCATCTAAAAGGCTTACACCCCAAGGTCAATATACACAGTCCGACGCGCTGTTGAATGTACAAAACGTAAATAAAAAATAGTTGCTAGCCCAGTTTTTCATACAAAATACTTAGCTATATGTAGTTTAAAGTGATAAATGTAATCGAAAAGTTGCTCAGTTGAAATTTTATTAAATTATTTGTTTACAAGTTTTTATCAAATAACCCAACTAGTCGAGTCATGTAACTGGTCCAATGTGGCGCTAACTGTACCTATATGTTGTGCGATGGAGACGCGTGTCACGTGTGACTTTGAATGACTACAATTTATATGTTTAATTTGTTATCTATTATCAATTAACAAAACTTAATCAAGTTTTTGTCTCACTAAACTAACTAAACGCCTCGTTTTTGAGATAATCGCATTTTCGTAAAATGTATATTTTTTTTCAATACTAAACTTTTAGTACTATGATACTTTTAGCAAAACAAAACTAACTCAAAGTACATTACTAATTTACACACCCGGAATATAATCGATCCGTATCAGTCAACTTCCGGACACGATTCTATTCTATGCCCTAACCACTAAGCCATTGAGTCACTAAATTTTCTCAAAATTCCTCTAGCTATGACGTTCTATAACAGTCTAAAGGGAACACCTGATCCGCATCAAGTCAACTCCCGGACGGGAACCGAACCCACGATACTACCACTAAGCCACCGTGTCACTATTTTTTTTCTAATACCAATAACTGTGACGTCCTTTCGTACTCTAAAAGAGAAATTGACCCAGCCCTCAAGTTAATCCCGAGCAAGAATCGAACTTGCGACCTAACCATTAAGCCATAGTCACAAAAATTTTTTTTTTCTACATCATCGTAACCCATGTCGTTATAATAGCTGACGACAAATCTACTGGAATAATATACCTATAGCTGATGACGACCCTATTGAAATAAACTGAACGCGTACTAATTATTTCTATAACTAAACGTTCACAATGCCATGTGACATCGTATCGATACCGGAAATTTCAATTGTCGTAAAGGACATTTTGCCGAAAAATTGTTATATATATATTCGGAATCAGCGTCGCGAGCTCTGTCGATTGGTATACTTAACATAACCCTATCTTTAAAAAAAAGCCCATTACGACCTGGATTTTCAACAGAGCTAGCTCGTTTTTGTTTACTATTTGGGATGTATCGTAAAAAAAATTTTCAATAGGGAGCGTAAAGTCATGTTTTAATTATTTATGAGGTCGTAATCTCATCTTTTCATTAAACTTTTTATACGCCATCGTAAACAATATTATTAATTACAAATCAAATGGTCGTAAATATGTTATTTGATAATAAATACCGTTACACCCTAATCTGTGCTTTGTTTTACATTTTGTAATAAGGGCGTAAAGGTCGTTTGCTTTTTATTGTCCTTTACGACCCTAATTTGAGGAAAAAGTTTTTTGTCTCGTTCATAATGCCGATATGGCGCAAAGGCATGTGCGACGGGTTAAGAGTACGACCCGTGCCGACAAGAGACGCGGAGGCACGTTGCGTAGGGCAACGGGGGTGTAAGTAACGAACGGATGCGGGAATTGCGACTCATACGATCCACTTCGTTTCGTAACGCCATTTTGTGCGATATTCTTAGAGGTAAACGACGTGTTTATTTTGTGAATATGAATTCGTTAGAATTGAGAAAAAGAAAACTGGATTTAATACCACGGTTCCAAAACAAGACGTTTTACGGTAAGTGATTTAATTAATCATATTTTAATGTCAGTAATTAAAGTGAACCAATGAAAAATAATGTTGGTGAATACATAGTTATCATACGACATTAGATAACGACAATTTAAGATGTTTTCGTCCGTAATCAATTATTCTTATTTAGTTGAAAATAAAATTTGGAAAAACCTAGGACGTTTGAGTATTGAATTTTGATACCTACTATACCTACTATGCGTTCAAAATTAGAATAGGGCCGACCAATGACCTTTAGCTATCAAATTCACTTAAAACGTACGTTTATTATCTTGTTAAATTCATATTTTTATTGTTTATGTCATGTATGTGGGCTATAAAGTAAAATAATAATATATCAGGAATTATGGGCTTAATATCTGTTTTTTTTTTCACAAATAGGGAGGTACACCTAGTTGTTTTAGTATCAAGCCATTTTGTTGTTTGCCAAGCCATTGGGTTAAAGTACCTAGTACCTACTGCTCGTATGGTCGTAAAGGACACCATAACAAGATTTTGTTTACTATGATGCTCTTTACACTGTAAGTTGGGTACAAAACTACGTACCTACATACCTACTTGTTGGTAGCGAATCGCATTCCTTGAAACTTGCGATCCCTGTATCTTCTGAACCCTTTGACCGATTTGGCTAATCTTCGAACTTACAATTTTTTCTGAAGTGAACTAGGTACAAATGTAGGTTTTGTTTTTTTATATTATAATTTGTAGAAATTAAAATCAAATCGGATAAACGGTTCGCGAGTTATAGTTATACTAATAAATATAGTATATTCTAGTGTCTATTTTGTCCTAATAGACTCATATCGCTTTGCTCTGTCTGTTATACATTTTATTTTATTTTAAAATCTTTTTTGTACTACATACTAAAGTACAAAAGGCGGACTTAATGCTAAAAGCATTCTCTGCCAGTCAACCTTTGGGAAACAGAGAAACCATGAATGCGGTACATAATAACATACAAGAGTAATAAATACAAATATAATAATAATATACAACATAATACTTAAAGGTACATAAAATATATAAATATGTAATAATATATAAATATTTATTAAATTTCTAAGAAAGAGAAGGATACACAGATGACAATGATTTCCACATTATGAGCTTTGCAAGAGAAGAGAGTTAACTTTCTTTTTGAAGTAAAGTTTGCTTGGAGATTGTCTGATAGAGTCAGGGAGGTCATTCCAAAGGCGCAGAGCTTTGCCTATTGATCTGATATTATTTTAGAGTCGATGCTGAGCATTAATATGATGTTGACCAAAGCAGTACAAGTAATAAAAATAAACGTCCAATTCTTGAAAAAACAATGGTTGAAGATAAATATTATGAAACCGATAATAATATTGCCACGGAAGTTAAATGAACTATAAATTATAATTTTAACACACAAATTTAAAGCGAAAACGTGTATACAATTGTACATAATTATGATGTGTAAATGCTATTTACACACAACTAGTTTTATGAAACTTGTGCGAAGAAATCTGAATGGACACCTGGTTTAACACTATTTTTGCTTTGAATATTTTTACATAATATCTAGATAATACAATTGGAAAACGATAAATCTTTACCAATATCCTTACAATCCTCACTAATATTATAAATGCGAAAGTCCGTTTGTTTGTTTGTTTGTTACGCCTTCACGTCTTAACTACTGAACCGATTATGATGAAGTTTTAGATACATGTTGTCAGGAATACAGAGGAGGACATAGGGTTACCATTTAATCCGAATTCCGAAAAAAGTATGGTTCCCGAGGGATAGCAAAAAAACTTTCCACGCAGACGAAGTTGCGGGCGGCCCCTAGTGATTGTATAAATGCTTTATGTTACTGCAGCTTTATTATATTTATGTTTTTTCAGGAACTTGCAGCGTCCTAGTGGGAACTCTCAAATTCAAATTCAAAAAAATCAAATTCATTTATTTGCAAGAAACATGGTAAATACAGATGTTAGGATTAAATTATGAGCATACATATTTCGCCAAGCATTGGCATGCAAATGTCAGTAGATAAACATAATTAAAGTTATCAGTCAGTATATAAACATTATAATTAAATTGCAAGTTTTACACTGTTATACATTTTTCTCTTCAAAATTCTGCTAATAGTAGTGAATTAATAGAGTGATTTAGATCTATCGTCTTTAGGATCAGTTAAAGACATTTTTCCCGATACAGACAAGGAAGAGGATATCGACACAATTGATATTTAAGATTAAACTTTAAAAAGTTTATCCCATATTCCAGTGGGATAAGAATCCATAAACTCGTTGGAGCATTAAATATTTCATAAAAATAAAATTGAAATATGTTTATTTCAATTTAATTATTATAGCCACTATATTTAATGCTCCTAGCGAGGTTATGGAATATGGATTCTATATCCCATTAAAATATGGGATAAATTGTCTTAAAAAACATTGATTAAAAATAATAATACTTGATTAAAATTTGTTGTGTTTACAAAGTTTGATTATTAATTAAAAAAAACTGAATATTAATTTTAAAAGACTGATTTTACTTGCCATTTAATTAATACATTAGAATGTCAATTGTTTGAGTTTTGAGTTCTGGTGAGCAAAATTTGTAATTATTTTGGTTATTTTAATTGAGTTTGAAAATTGAAGTTACTTGCCATTTTATTAATACTTTAGAATGTCAATTGTTTGGGTTTTGAGTTGTGGTGAGCAAAATTTGTTATTATATTTGAGTTAGAAAAACATTTTTATCATGTCGGTAGAGTTAATAAATAATAAAACTAGATTAGTTTAAATGTTTATTATTCTAAAAATAATTTTGTTTTACGGCATCGCAACAATTACAAAAAAAATAGCATCACACTTTGACTAAATATTAAGTTCCTGTTAGGATAACATTTTGTCATTTTATTTTAATAAATACTTTGATTAATAAATAAGAACCAATAAATAATCTTTTATTTAATTTAGTTTTACTACCTATTTCTTAAATAGTAGTAGTAGCATATAGTTCTTTTGTTCCTTTTACCCCCTTGGTCTCTTATTTAATTGACCTCTACTACCCTTTGATGATCAAGAATAGTCCTTTACGACACATTTGACTTTATCGTAAGCAATTTTTCGTGACTGTAAATTACTTCCCTTAAATTTTTGTGGGCTGTAAAGGACGCTCATTTTCGTCAATAATTAAGTTTGGTTTATTTAGTTAAATTATAAGGATAGAACACGAAAAAATAGTTGGAGTCTCTTTTGACATCATAAATATAGCACTTTGTTTGACAAAGTTGTTAGACAAAAACATTAGTTGTTTTTGTTTTTTGGCTCTACTAAAAACTGGTGTTTTGGCCTTTACGACAATTGAAATTTCCGGTATCGGTATGATTGGGTTTATAAGCTGCTATCTCTTTATGATATTGCAAGGAGGCGACCAGGAGACGTTCAATTAAAGACTGACTGCGATCTAAGACTGATTTATTATGCTAAGTAAAAGCTTATATATGAGGAGAGATGCGTGTGTGTTGCATATGTTAGTACACACACTACACCTCCCCCCTGAAAAAGAAAAAAAACTAAGTGTACATATTTTTTTTTTTATATCCTAATTACTTAACTGCTACGTTTATTATTTACCAATCACCAAATACATTTTTTTTTTTCAAAATTATTTATAGGTAAGTACTTTAGTTCTGTGCTTTAGGTCAACAGACATTTCTTAACTAGCAGGGAATGCTTAGATTTCTTATCTAACTTAAATACAACTGATACTTATGGATAGAAAAACTTTACTGTTACAAAACAACACAAAAAAACGGGTCGTCTAGAGTACCTCCCTACTCCTTTTGATGTCTCGGTAAAAAAACTTACACACAATGATGAACAATCTAATTTAGCTTTTAATGTAAAAAAGTTCAGAAAACCTTTACATAAGTTCCTATATTTTTTTTTCATAATCAGTTTTCATACAATATCGCAAACATAAGATTTTTACTGATGTAGTACTTACCTATTAACACGTTTTTATTTTGATTTTACAAACATACAGTTTTATAAATGGCAAAACAATAATTATTTTGACGTAATTAATTATATAACAATATAATACGTACGATTGACTAAGAACTTTGAATATGGTTATCTCAAAATGTTAAAACTTAACAGTAGGTTATACATTTAAATTGTATTTATTTAGGGACACTTTTTTTCGTATAAGTAATTCAAAATCGAGAAACTAAACTTTTTGTAAAAATAAATTATAATCTACGAAATCTTCTAATTTTCAATTAAACTTAACTTGTTTTGCTACTTATAAGTAAGTACTCTGTTGGTGACAACCTTAATATTATACCTTAATATATTTTTTTTTACGTTTAAAAACATGTATTAATATTAACACTTCAAAACAAACATTTTTTTTTTCCATTATTATTAATAACGTATTATTCTGCTGATGTATACTGGTATAAATTACAATTACTAAATTATTTTACTAATGTCACTGCTGCTGACAAAAATATAATTTTAAACTTTCATATTATAAAATCTACACATTAAATTTAAAATACAAAAAGAGACAAATAGTATTATATTACTCAAGTACTTAAATTATACATGTAATTTCTGATTTATACTGGTATAAGTAGATTGCACAGACTCATCTTTCATAATAATAAAGAAAACATTATATTTCCTTAAAAAAAACTTTTTTTCTTTTATTCTATAGTTGAAAAAGGTAACTGAATGAAATATTGAACTTTAAAAATCACTTTACATTTATTTGAGTACTTATTTATACTTAATTCTTTCACAAATAAAACTTTTCAAGATACTTTTCGCTAACACATTTATATGAAACTTTCACTATGTAATCATTCCTCACATTAAATATTTCCTTTTATTTAAAAAAATATCATCTTTCATATTCTTATCATCACATTTTCAAACAAAAATATTCCTTCCTTCAAACTTTTTAATCAAATTGTAATCATTCATCATCTTCCTAATATATAAATATCCTCAAACATTTATTGTTTATCACATAACCTTATATTTTGTAATATTCCTATCTCTCAATATTCTTATCTAAATTATCCTGTGTCAAAAACAATAATCCCAAATATATTTTCTTAACTTTAAATCCTACTCTTGCTCGTTATAAACTTCATTTTCATAATAACTATCGGTACACTTATACACATATCACCTACTAGGTACTCACATATCATAATTCGCCCGGCGCCGGCGTACTTTCATTTTTATTTAACTCATCATTTTTGGTACATACTTTATCATATTTATTTATAGTCGACTTCATTATCATCATAAAAATGGACAATTGCCATTTTGGGCTGTGGCCACAGCTCAATTATTAATGGGGGCAGTTTTTTAAGTTCTCGGACTCCAACTAAACTCACAGAGGAAATCTCGTCCACACCATGATCGAATAGAAGGATCTGACACCCCACGTATGTACCATTATTAATAGGGTCATGAATTAAGACACATACTAATTTGGTCTCCAAACAGGATTCAAAGGGGAATCTCGTTCACACCTTGATGCAACTGAAGGAACTGATCCCTATAGTACCTCTCCTTTAATGTGTACCGTATAATCGAGCTTTTATCTAAACCATTTCATTCCAAAACCTATCAAATAAACTAACAAACCGAATATAAAGTAGATAAGAGATTCATCGCTTTTGGGTGATCAGTCCAATTGCATGTGAAACCTTATAAACCGTATATTCCCTAACTTCTATAAATAAATCCTTACCATCATTCTAAATCCTATATTAAAAAAACGCATCACATTACCTAAACCTATACCATGCTGTACCTAATTGCAAACTAAAAGCTACAAAAAGATTTTTAATACAGCTACAATAACTTACCTACAATATTCCTTCTACCTATAAAATCTATACCTTTGCTTTATTCTAATCATATACCTACCGAGCTTTCAAATTGTTCTTCTAACTTCTTTTCAAACCTCAACTCAATATAATTTCCACAAACACAAATATCTCAATCATACCTCAACATAAACTTTCACATCCGAAATTAATATAAAGGTTCCTTAAAGTTTTCTTCCCAACAAATTAATACTTACTCGTTATCTTTTCCTATTAAAACAATGTTTTATATTACAGCTTAACCAGCGAACTCGTGTGATATTTTGTGACAAGGTTAATGTTACTGCATCAACTTGCATAAATGCAGCTGCGCTACTCTTTGTAAGCTGCCGATATCGAAATACAACACTCACATTCCAATACCTTGTTCGTTAAGTTATCAAAACAATATGATTGCATCACTTCTAATAAGAAATTTTGTCACATGATAATTTGTCATCGATACCTATTAAATTGATTTGTGTAGATATTAAAATTAAACTCATATAAGTTAACTACACATTAAGGACAAAACAAAAAATAATTTTACTTTATTACTCACTTGTATTTAAAATAAAATGCTAAGACACTAATATGAAGAAAATAAATAGAAAAAAATAGGTACTATTTGTTAAAATAATATTGTCTTTTCAATAGTACCAAAATATACCTACCTAATCACTATTTCTGATCATAAAATCTTTTCTAAATTCATCTCCTAAAACAAAAGGAAAATAATTTCACAACAAAAATTAACAAAAGGTATATCGGAGCGTTTATTTACTTTCTATACGCAATAGCATACAATACATAAATAAAATATAGTTTTGTTATTCGTAAAAATTTGGGCGGAAATATACTATGATTGTACGTAAAAGTAATGATATCTTTTTTGTTTTGTCAATGGCATAGGTAAATAATACAAACTCGTAATTTAAATTTTGTCAAGCGAACATCTAAACTAAAATGAATTATGAATAGAATATAGTTATAAATTTCTTGTACATAAATATATGATATAGCGGAGAAAAAAAAATTTACTAAATTGAAGACGAAAGATAGTATTCTAAGGTAGAATTTTCTAATTAGTTACGTTTAAAACTAAAAGTAGTTTCCAAACTATTTATTTTAACAAGTCAAATAAGATGAATGATGTTTTCTAAATTTATTGACGAATAGTTAAATATAATTAATACGTCACAATGAAAAATATTATTGATATTTAATATTTAGTAATAATGAACAGCAATAAGCGCATAAAGACGATTACTTACTTTCTTAAAAAAAACATACCTACTTTGATAAAATGTGTTATCAATATTAGTGTCCTGCTACAGGGAAATAAATCTAGGTAACTACTACCTGTTCGTTCATGCCATTAATAACCTTATAATATTATTTATATGAAAACTTTTCATTAATTTACGACAAAGTAAAGTATAACCACTCAAACGATATTTAAATTCTTTTTGGTTCAATAAAATGATACCTCTTTAGTTCGCTGCTACAATATCACACGTGTTGCTATGTCAGCAATTTCGATGTCGTTCACATTGAATACAATTACGAAATCTAAACTTTGTACCTAACATGAATGTTTCTAAATAATTTTATGACATTAATTATTAAAAAGGGAAATCACAACTTAATAAAACATCATCACTGCAAAGTTGATCTTTAAAATAACGAGAACAGAAAAAAATATCCATATTCAGACTAAAATTATATATCAAGTCAAGCAAAAACAAAACTTCACAAATACAATGAGTTACCTTTATCAACCACGCTGATTTTCCGCAAACTAACTGTGAAAAATAAAAACCAAACATAAATATCCCAACTCCACACAAAAATGATAACTTTTCCTGTGCAATCGTACCTAGTACCTTTTACCTTTAATCAGAAACTTTCTTTTAGAAGAAAATTAAACATATTTACTACAATTTTTACTGTAAATTAAACATTTTTTTTTAACTTTTTATAAAATTATGATACCTTATACCATTCTAGCTTATAGTCATATACTTTTTTTTTTTTTTTATAAACTCGTAAAATAAATTCTTCAACTTTATTTTAGTTATGTTACCTACTTTACTTACAAAAATATATTGAAAGGTAGAGAAGTCTCGAACAAACTAATGTTTATATTTTTAAAATTTCACCGAGAAAAAAAAAAACAATGAAAACGTTTGAAAATATTCATAAAACCCAACATAAACTCTAAAATTAATCTTAATACTAGTAATCTTAAAATTTTGTAATTTCTGGTTCGCAAAAGAGATAATAAAACACGCAAAAGGGGATTAAATTACTAAAACGTTTTAGAAGTCATTTTGAGTCGTCGTCTCCGAAGTTCTCGGTGTTAGTTAACTGTCTGGCCACTTTCCGTTGGTAAAGTCAGTTCTTGGCTCCATCCTCACGACACCATCATCTGCCGGCTGGTCCACATCCGACACCAACGTCTCCCGGCACCCTGCTTTATATCTCCATCCTCACCAGCATCACAGCATCATCACGCGACAACGAACACGTTTTTCTTTTAATTTACTCGTAATTGTTCATAAGTGAATATTTTTCAGTCCTTTATATTAGAAGAATTTATTTCACTGGTTTTCGTATTTTAATACCTAAATATAGTTTATAAGTTTCACTTTTCACATATTGTTAGTTTTATAGTTCGTGTTTAATTTTTATAAGGTACACTCACTCCTTATTTTATTATTTTAAAGTCTATTTTATTTTATTTATTATAATTCACGGTTCTATTCATAACTAACCGGCTGCACAGCGCCGCCGACGCAGGCGGCACTGGCAGGGTCGCCATGCAAGGAGGCGACCAGGAGACGTTCAATTAAAGACTGACTGCGATCTAAGACTGATTTATTATGCTAAGTAAAAGCTTATATATGAGGAGAGATGCGTGTGTGTTGCATATGTTAGTACACACACTACATTGAACTATTATAGAAATATTCCTAATCTACTCAACGCTCTCCTAACATATGTGAAAATTTTAAAACGTTGCTAATCACTTTGTTATTACAAAATTTATTCCCGATTCAAATATCATTTGTAGTAACCTACTACTAGGCTAAAGCCTAGCAGAATTAAACCAAGAAAATAACAGGTAGTAGACCACATTCAGGAATTGATAAGTACAATTTAAATATTTTAAATTGAATTTGTGTGAGCTTATCTGCACAAATAATTTTACGACGTTTATCGAGTTTCTTTCTTTTAATGCTTCGAATGGGACACATGTGACCCGCCACGGGAAAAGGAACCCCATGGCCTAATCATAAGGTACATTTCCCCCCCCCCCAGAACACTACATGACCCCCTAGCTACGCGCCCCCTAACCGTCGACCGTACCACGACGTTTTATTTTCTTTTCATTTCAAATGAAAAACCCGCAAAATGCTATTTTAAGAACCGTACTAGATATTTACGCAAATGATTTACTCAAATGTCTAGAATGGACGCCCCCTAAACGTTTAGAACCCACTCACACACATATACACATACACACACACATACACACACACGCACACACGCACACACACAAGTAATATTATATCAATAATAATAAAATAACATGAAATAAAATACCTAACTTTTATGCATCCTATCGTTTAGTACGTCCTATTCAATTAATAGCTCAATCATATATTATAATAGCCTTATACAACGTCACACAATATTTTCATAAGTTCCGTGTATAAAAGAGTTAAATTGTAACAAATTTAAAAAAATGCCGTATGATTCGTCATGTCTTTGCCTATTTAAAAAGAATCTCAAATGTTACCTTCTTCATCAAAAAGATCCGAAACTTTACGAATGTACGGAACGAATAGGTGAACAATGACATTATGCTAATAATATTCCTACGGGCACTATGAATTATGAATTAGCAATCGAAAGAACCAATACCTATTGTCCACTAATTTTTAACAACTGTTACTATTTTACTTGATAAATCTATCGATTTTAGTTTTATAAAGTCAAGGTTTAGCCAATTTATAATTTTCCCGCTTAGTCAACATTACTACTACATGTAAACTAGGATTTATCATTTAAAACCAAATAATAATAAATTTTCGCAAAACACGTATTTAAATTCAGGTATTTCGTACTATTTTCAAATCCTATCACTGGCAACATTTCGTTTTGACATATCAAGGATACGTGTCATGGTTAGGGATGTGACAGAAAAATCGATAATTAAACTATTCAATGACTATGAATGAATCGATTCTATTTTCGAATAAGTTAATAATCAAACGATTTCTACTCGTATTTCTCAACTTTAAATGTTATAAAGTACTAAGATGATGCAATAAGTACGAAAAAAATATATTTCAATGACTTTTTCGCCCCCAGCATACTACTATAAAATGTAACCATTTAGCTATTTTAACAATTTCAAATATAACTAATGAATTTATCAACAGACTTATCGATTTTTCGTCACTAATGATTGAAAGATAGCTATGTTAGTAAAATTATGTAAAGTTCAGTTGAATCGATTAAAATCGATAATCGTTTCGGTGAGCTAACGGTAAAATGGTTACGGCACTATGTTGTCAAAGTAATGTTTGTAAAAAACGTGTGAGAAATAAATAATTTCTGAAAACACAAACGTATACATAAGAAATCCTGAAAACACGAAAGATGGAAATAACAGCTGTAAAATTATAAAGTTATAACCAAACGATACGAAATAACATACGATGAAGTCAGGTACCATTCACACCTTTTGTTGTTATGATTTTATACTATACTAATAACTTATGTTTGTTTTCATGCTTTTAACGCTTATTATCATTGTTTCAGTTTGCCTTTTACTGTTCTTTTTATGGGGATTATGAATGCTTGAACAATTTACTACGCCCAGCAATTGTATGGAAACATAACCTACTCGCACGCAAAATAGAAAAGCAAGTTTTTGTACTATTCCTTTTATGGAGATTATGAATGCTTGGAAGATTTACTACGCACTGCAACTGTAATGGAACATAACTTTGCTCGCTAAGCCAAATTGAACTAATAAATGGTTAAAGCAAGTGTTTATTTTTATTTTGCAAATCGCCCTAATGCTTTTATAACTTCGCTAGGCACACAGACATTTTCGCTTTGCAATTCACAAATATAGTCCAATTGCACTTGTAAACATCAGCGCTCAGTCCAGACATTTTTAAGACCAAATATCCGTTGGTCACGGCAACAATTTGTAACACTCTCCCGCCCTTGTAAAAGACTTTCTAGTAGAGATGTTAACTAACCAGATCTTAGTCAGTTTCTGGTGACAGTCCTCACTCAATTTCAACTATAACCAGCTGAAATATTATGAAAACATAGTATTGGCCAAATATGATCGTCTAGATTTAAAAAGGACCTACGTTGTGATTTATAGAATATAGAAACCCCGGCTCTTTTGGTATGTCTGGACTAAGTTTAGATGTCTCAATATCAAGTGCACATGTACTCATCCTATTTTGTAACTAAGAAGCCTTATCATTAATGTATTGATTTAATAAAAATTATATAATAAGAATATTAGTATTTGATATAACGTATAAAGTATATTTATAAATTGGATAAGGATAAGGATATAAGGATATGATAATGTGGCCAGGGCCAATGTGGCCCTGGAAGAATGCGTCCAGCCACCCCTCCATTCTTGTTCCAATCCTCGCCAGCATAATTAAAATGCTTCCCGGAGATTAAGTACTGCGCAACTATGGCGCTATTCAACAACGACATAATTGGATAGGTAAGTCCACTAATTTAACCATTTTAAATTAGATATAAGTGTTCCAAATGGAAATCCATGTCATTGCGTCACCAAGCTCCATGTACAGACAGAAGCTTATGTAACCACTGAGATAACTCCGTAGAGTACATACTGAATGGATACAAGTGTTAATGAAAGTACCGACCCATTGATGGAGGTACGATGTGAGGTTCCCAGGTACAATTTTATACCAATCAGGAATGTATAGTGTAGGATAACCCACTAAGTTCAGATGAGACAGGTTTACCGTCAACACGTTCTCTGGATGGTGGTTTTAGGACCAATCCATTACTGATGTATATTCGCAACCCGAATATTCTCTACTTCACTTAGTCAAGGGTAAGATATAGATATGGATGACAGTAACATGTTATCAACACATTACATTTTGTATAGTTTGTGTTCTGTATGTAGAACCCATACATGATTCATGGCATTTACAATGACATGGAATTATCATATTGTTTGTTTATTCGAATGGAACAATCCAAGGTGAAATTGAACACCTTAATAATTGATAGAATGGTTAGATTAGGGATTCATATGAAGTAGTAGGATTATAAAATAGATAAATAGTTCTATTTTGTGTTGTATACAGTGTCTGTATAGTAGGTATTTCACCAACCAAAAACCTTTTACCTAGTCAAGCTACCAGTTTGGTTTTCTTTTAAGGTTTGTCCAGGTGTCAATTCAGTAGACGATCACAAGATTTATCAACACAGGGAGGGGTGTACCTTGCCTTGCATACCAATAATCGAATGAAGATATGTCCACAACTACTGATATCACAAGGTCAAAGCTTAGACTGAAGCAATTAGATTCAGACACTCAAAGAGTATCCGATTCATACCTCATGATTAATAGCGATCTCCTCAGAATATAACAATGTCAGATCTCTCAGAGTCTCCGCTGGCTGGTCAGCCTAACACGGCTTAAGGAGATCTGGCATATCATCACATTCCAACAAACAGCCACTAACCATGGTGTTAGGGATTTATCAGAGATAATTCACCCACACCTCAACAGATTTCAAACAAGCTTATTAGCCGGCTTGATAAATGCGAGAATGTGTCGTAGCGTGGTAAGAAAAATTGCTTCGAGGAAACCTAAAGTAAAACTCGATGGATTTTGCAAACGTTTACTGAAGAGATCCTAGTTGACAAATTCTGTCAAAATATATATCTGCTTGACTTTTTACCTCGTTACCATTTACCTCGTTTGAAATATTTCTGAATTAAATCCACCAATATTTCAAACTACACCAAATTTGATAGTCATGTGTGAACATGTAGTGTTTGTATATATACATGAAAGTACATACATATCAATAGTATAGAAATGTATACTATATAAGCAATAAGTAGGTATTGCTTGGATGAAAGATCAATCTCAACTTGGTTGGTTAGAGCCTAGGCTTTAACACTAGCTAACTTTTGAGCTTAAATAATAAGTGTTTATTTTACTTCATCCAAGCAGTAGTAAAAGTTTGCACACATATCAACATAGTAGCATCTGTCATTTTCAAGATTCCTTCGGTCACTATCATAGCTTATTGGGGCATTTAAGTGTTCCAACAAACAAGGCAACCCTTGAAAAAGACATCTAAATCAGACATGGAAAAAAAACACAAAATTTTTATGTGAATTTATCTCTTCAAATGGCTAGTACAGTTAAAACCTAGTAATTGTTATAAGACCTGTAGAGTCCTAGATGTTGTCCCTATAGAAAGAATGATATTTTGTCCACATATTTTTGAGTAAAATCTAATATTAAGTTTTATCTGAACTAATTTTATATGGTAAAATCTTGAATCCTGTAATAGTTTTGTCCTTTTACACCTAAACTACTGGATATGAGAACTAATGCATACAGCTAATTTAGACCTACAAGTAAAGCTAGAATCATACAAAAAGATGTGAACAAAGTATTTATTTAACCGCATAGTTTATCGTCCCCTATCCTACATTTGTCCAATATAAGAACAGTATGGCAATGAAATAGAGAATTTAGGTTCAATTTTAAGATTCTGGATTTATTATTGTGGGAATGGTACCTATTATAACACAGAATACTTTAGATTTTAAATATATCTGAATTGTTTAACGACTCATTTTAACACAAAAATGATATTCCTGAAAAAAAACACAGATTTTCCAATATAACCGGAGAGATTTTAGCAAACATGCTTACTTACCTGTCAATCTACTTGTTATTCCTCGTAAGTAGATTTATCCTGATACCTTTCGGCATTATCTCGACTACACAGCACTTAAAACCACCTTCACTTTGAACCACAAGCTATACACTACACAATACTTGAAAACAAACAACCACTCTTTACTGTAAATTACAAATTTCACACTTTCACTCGAGCACTGAAAACTTTTAAACACAACTACACTTTCACTACACAGATCTTGACACTGAAAAGCTGATAAACCGCCGCGAACCGTGTATTTGCTAAGCTCCAAGGAGCGTCGTTTCCTGAGCCTTCCCGGAGCAAAGATTGAAGTCCTACCTACCTATTCGTTAGGCAATAAGCATATTTCACCTTTCCCCACTAGATTCCAGTCACGATAAGCACACCAAACACGGTTCCATATACGAAATCGTGCTCGGATGCGTACACAGTGTCTGGACCAGCGTGGATTTCTTCAGGAGTTCTCCAGAATTCTGGAGATCGACGGTAACGGAATATTTACAGGACTTTATCCCTTGCGATCGCCAGCAACAAGCGGGCCCTTACTCGCACAAACAATCGCAAGGTTCCTTCAATTAAAACTTCGTGAAAAAGACTATAAACACAACTTCGCGAAGCTGAAACTAGCTTACCAGCCCAACGCCTAACTCAATAAACGCGACGAATTTCACATAAGTTAGCACTATTTAACTTTTAAAATAAAATAAGAAAATTACTTTGAAACTTTCAGAAATACTTGACTGGGTATCTGGGCAGAACTTTGCCACTTCTATGGTACGCGCCGGACTGATGCTGAGGAGTGTCTGCTCCGATATTTATACCCTCAAAAGACCCTGGCTTCTCATGACCAAATATGGTCTTCTCGCGAAAATTCGCGTTTTTCTTATATAAATAACCTTATTTGGTAATGTATATAATGAAGGAATTTTTTACTCCATCCTGAGATTTTGCATTAGAAAGAGACAGACTATCTAATGTGGCCATATGTGCTCAAAACTCCCCATTAGGATTTTATAATGTTTTTCTCAATAATTATTTTATTTGTCACTTTTTTATCAAATAAACGACTTCAATTATATTTAGATATATATATATTCATATCCTAAGGTGTACCAACTGATTTCTCAACCTTTCAATATGTCGGCAACATAGTAAAGTTCGCTCATAACTCTTGGGATAGCCTAAATAAATAGTTCAACAATGTATATAAATAAATACTTAATACATTTAACCGGTATAACCCTATTAACAAGATAGCAGCTTATAAATTCCAAATATCCTATAAAATTTTCACAGTATATTTCTTAGATTTACTTCAACATTTATATATTTTTGTACCTCAGTCACGCGCTATTTGTCTTTCATTCTATTACATCAACTGTTTTGATCGTCAATAAACTATATTTCTGTTAAATTATTCAAGTTTTACAAAATCGGCTCCCTAGATTAATTTACTTTAATCTGCTGATTTACCCTAAAACCGGGGTAATTTGATCGGTTAACACATATTTTCCTCCCAGTTTTTTCTGATTGGCTGTCAACCCATGTATCTGTCATAACCCATAGACAATCTAATTTAATGACCTATTCACATCAAACGAGCAGGCGAGCACTCCAAATAAAGGCCTCGTCACACAGTTAGCGTTTTTAAAACCGCTAACCATAGTCAGTAAATATATTAGTCATACGAACTTGTAATTCATTGCTCTGTATTTACCGTACCTAAAATGCGTTATTTTGACAACAGCGCTAGCCATATGTGATGTAATATTACAATAAAACGGTTCCTATTTCCTATAAGCTTATTATAATAATTCTCTTAATAAGTTGACGACATGACGGCTGAGGTAGCAGATAGCTGTATAATGTTGCGCGTTATGACCACACTGTGACAAAAGCATCATTCACATTGAATTATTCCCTAACACATTTGAACGCAGTCGTTATGACGTAACTGGTTTATAAAGTTCCGTACCCAAGGGCAAGACGGGACCCCACTACCAAGACTCCGCTGTCCGTCCGTCCTTCTGTCCGTCCGTCTGTCCGCCACCATGCCCCATCCCACGAACCATGATGTCCAGACAGTTGAACCTTTCACAGGTGGCGCACCTTACAAATACCAAAACAGAACAAAATTCACATCTAAGGCGGGTCTCCCATGCCTCGTGCGTGAGTCCGACTCGCACTTGACTGATTTTGCAGTTTAACGCATCCTATGAAAGGAGAGGTTTCGAACGCATCCTATGAAAATTAAAAAGTTATTATCAAATATTATTTTGGTACATGGAATGGTTTAAACTGCGTATTCTTTTATAAATTTTAATTGCCAATCGTATTTGCTAGTCAATTCCCAGCGTAAAGAATCACTTTGTCTTCAACGCATTGCTACAAACGTCTCTGTCCAACAAAGTGAACATTTCCTTGTGAGGAGTTCTACCTTTCTCCAAGCAATTTAGCATGTATATCAGCGTTGCCGTTTTGTGTGTAATTACACATTTTGTGTGTAATCAAGGCCTCTCGTGTGTAATCCGTGTGTAATAGGAATATGTGTGTAATTGTGTACTATTTCAATCGTGGTCATAAATTATAAATAAAATATACATTTCTGCGTGGAAAGGAACGCACCTTTTGTTTGCCACTTTGTAGTGTTTTTCTCATAAAGTTAATATTACCTAGCGGAATAGAGTAACAAAGGGCTGAGCAAGCGAGATGTCACTAATCAGCAACATGTGTGATAAAAAGAAATGCGTGATTATGACGTGCAGAACTCTTTTTCGCAACTGATTGACAGTTTGTCAGCACTTATCAGCCCGCTGAGAATTTGAGTTCTGAAAATATTTCCGATTTTTCTTGAAATCGTGGACATTTTTGCGAAATAATGCTTCGGAGACATGGTGCCCTGTTCAGTGATTGATTGTAGTACAACACATCGAAATAACCCAGAAAAATTTTCATTTCACAGGTAAATTATTCCAAATCGACCCCGCCTAACTTTGTGTTTATTTTTGCCAATACATTTCGAAATTTTTGCACTGAGCGTGATTATTCTCTTCTGTAAACACTCATTTTTGTAATAAGCAAAGATCGGCTAGACAAAATGCAAAATTAACGAATATTTTGTGTAAAGAAATAATTTTCATTTTACAGTAGGGGTGCATAAAGTTATCGATATTTTTTGTCGATTGTCTATCACGCCGCATCACGCGGTAAACGAATATGTTTCACTGTTGTAAAAGTACTTATATGATGTTTAGTTAATAATCATCTTGGAATGTAATCCCATTTAAGATACTTAAGCCGATCCATAGGTATCAGTTTCTGACTATTAGAATACCATAATAAGTAATTTAACTATATTGTTTTAAATTTCCATGGTTATTGACGTTAATAGAATAAACTATGTCGGGATTTACACCATGTAGCTGTTTATTTTTGAGACTCCGATATTTCGGCGCAGTTGCATGCGCCATGATCACGGAAGAACTATCGATTGTTGCGTGCGGGTAGATGTTATTGGCAGACGAATCGGTCTACCCTCCGTCTAGTTCTTTTATTACTACGTTCGATACCGGTACCACTGTCTGCAAACTCACTATT
Source organism: Agriphila tristella (assembly GCA_928269145.1). NCBI lineage: Eukaryota > Metazoa > Arthropoda > Insecta > Lepidoptera > Crambidae > Agriphila > Agriphila tristella. Next base: position 50,288,691 of record OV743433.1, on the reverse strand, counting down.
CACTCGAATTTGTTCTCGACACACGACACTCACTGTATCTGTACGCGAAACGGCACTTTTTTTATTTTTGTTGTTTTTACACAACCGGACTACTGGATTCCAGACACTCGACAATTTAAACCCATCCTCACGATTGAAATTTTTGTATTTGGAAATTTCAATCGCTTCCCTGACCATTCTTGGTATGTAGTGGCGTTCTGTTGAAATAATCTGGGGGTTATGTAACTCGATCCAGTGATTTGTGTCCGAATGAATTAAATGTTCAGCAATGGCCGATTTTTGCGTATCGTTGTTTTGGACAGCTCTTATGTGCTCATTTATACGGCATGCTATTGTGCGTTTAGTTTGGCCGATATATGAGCTACCACAACTGCAGTCGATCTTATAAACGCCAGGTTTCTCCAAAGGAAAACTATCTTTCGGGGACCGTAGACATTGCGATACCTTTTTCAAAGGAGTGAAGATAGTTTTTATTGCGTACTTTTTCAAAATATTTGTGACCTTATCTGTAAATATTTTGAAAAAGTACGCAATAAAAACTAGTAGTATAAAGGAGCACATAAAAGCTGTCCAAAACAACGATACCGGTATCGAACGTAGTAATAAAAGAACTAGACGGAGGGTAGACCGATTCGTCTGCCAATAACATCTACCCGCACGCAACAATCGACAGTTCTTCCGTGGTCATGGCGCATGCAACTGCGCCGAAATATCGGAGTCTCAAAAATAAACAGGTACATGGTGTAAATCCCGACATAGTTTATTCTATTAATTTAACTATATTTCAGATTTCCTACCAACTTAGATACAAAAAATGCATGGCTTACATTAATTGGCCGTCCAAACTGGACTCCAAAGAAAACTTCATATCTATGCAGTAAGCATTTTCAGGAAAAATATTTCCAGATGCGACGCCATTTTCTCCCTGCAGAGCAAAAGCTGAAAGCAACAAGCTAACGACACATAAAGCTTACTACGTATTTTACTTTCGTAGTTGGTGTTATATACCTACCATAAAATTAATATACCTGTCGGATTTTGAAAAAATCTGCAGTTCCATCTAAGTTTGTTCCGGTAAGCATTAATAAAATGATACTATAAAATAATAATACTATTTTATTTCTAAGTAAGTATTACAACTGCAATTTCAGCTTCAATTTTAATAGCAGCATATTCACTAACTCACTCAATAGACACTCATTTCTGTCTTTGTTACAGGTCAATATAAAGCCTAGACGCACAGTGTCATCCTACGTTTATAGAGTCATAATGTTTAGAAATCAGCCTTTATTTAGGAAATAGGCGTTTAAAAGAACCATTCATATATATATATATATATATATATATAACTTAGTGTGTTTGGGAATATATTCAACTAAAATATGAAAATGGTACTTGTACAATCATATTTACCTGTGAAATAAGTATTTCTTTGGGTTGTCGTAAGTAAAATAACAATTCAACACAAAACACGACACCATTATTGATTTATGTAGTTATAAGAGCCAAATCAACCCGATCGCAATCAAAATAACAAAATAATCGTGTGGACGCTTTTCACCAAGATGATAAAAGATGATAAATGAAGTCAAACTAGGTTCTGCTGTCTTTTTTTTCAACTCTTTCTCGCACATCGCATAAGCCGTAAGAAATGGTTTCTCACTCGCACCATTGTCCGTCTACTTGAGCGTTCTAAATCTTTGGATATTATCTCAATCAACTTCTAACTGTAACGAACTGAAAACATTCTTCTTATCTTTTTTATGTTAAATAAATGATTTTAAATATCTCCTGAACTTTTTCTAATAGTCATAATTCATATCAGAATCGTAATTTTAGGACACCCGTGCAAAATTCTATCCCATTTATTTTGAATCTATGGCTGTTAATTAATACTATCGATATCGATATTTATATCAATAGTGACAAGATTACATCACTGAGACTAATACATAAAAAAAATACACACACAAATGTAAATCAATTTCGGTTTCGATTGACAGCTCATGTTTGTTCCTCTATTCCGTAGGTATATTAACTTTATGGTTTTTCTACTAAACCTCTAGCCCCCCCCCCCCCCCCATGAGAGACCTCAGATATGGTAATGTGTGTAAGCGTGTGTAATCAAGGCGTCATGTGTGTGGGATTTAACCGAGAGGCTGTGGCAACACTGATGTATATTGATGCTTATAGACAGACTACTTAGACCCTCACAATGTCACTGACCAAACAGGTAAATAATAATATCTTATCTTGCATTGTCTAACATTGTCAATTCATTAGTGTTGGTGCAAATTTGACATATTTGATGTTTTTTCTTACACAATAAAAATAATGTTTCCCTATGTTTTATGATGCAATTTATATTATACTATAATAAGGACAAACTGAATTTATCAAATTTACATTAATTTGGTAAATTCGTTTATAAACAAAAAAGATATTAACATTTTTGAATTAGCTTTATTTTATGAATTTTTCACATGAAAATTTCTGCTCTTTCGTTCTCATCTAAAATTTAAGCAATTTTAAAGGTTGAATTTAGTGTTGAAATGTTGGACTAATTTAGTAGTAATAATAAAGTATAAAACCTTTCATAAAGAATACAAAAACACTGCATTTTTAATGAAATTTTAGTTTTTGTCATCGGCAAGATTTTTATCCATTTTAATTTTTGGCTCTGTCAATTGGTTAAACACTGAGCACTGTTCAAGTTTATTTAATCCTTATCACTACATATGGTATACTACAATAATACTACAAAATACCTAGATTTAGTTTAATTCCTTTGAAAAATTGACCTATTGTAGACGGTGTCAAATCTTATATTTTGTGTTTTAATGTTTTCAGATTTCAAGTCTCTCCTGGATTTTCTTGATGGCTATGTTTAATGAACCTTAACAATATTGACTGACACATCCTAGCAATGGACAGAACCAAGCAAAATGAGGAAGATTAGATTCATGGAGCAAAACCTACCACTAGTTTGTGTTACTGGAAAATAAGTTCTCCTTTCGTCATTCCCGGCAAGTTTTTTCCTTTGCAAATTATCATGGTAGTTTTATTGTATTTATTCTTTGTCCTGGCAGCTTGTAAGGCACGAGTAATTAAATTATTTCATTTTTTCTATCCAAAGGTTTCGCGGAATAACCATTTGACAGCGCCATCTATCAATTGTTGGGTGTACTTCTTCATCAAATGGTTCTAAAACACTCGATAAGCATGCTGTTTGCTTTAATATAAACAGCCGAATCAAAAGTTTGAAACTTCGCCGCTAGGTGGCATTGACCCGGTCTTTCGTATTTAATTTCATAAAACTATTGTTATCATTTTATTCATTGAACCAAAGAATATAAGAATAATAAATTGTTTAAAGTGAAGAAAATTGTAATCTCAGTCGTAGATTTGTTTTTATTTTTATTTTACACATGTAAACTTTTCCATGAGAATTTTCTCATACCGCTATATATAGATAATTGTCAAAACTGATAATCAGTATTTAAGTTTGTAAATGTTGAAAATAATGTACAAAAATACCAAAAGTAAAAAAGAAAGAAGGAAAAAATGTTTCAAATAGAGAATCGTACTGTGTTATATGGTGTAAAAATACGCGCAATTAGGTTGGTTTGGTACAACCTCTGATACGGCATAATCACGAAGTCGTTACACCGCGGTACCATTGTTTTAACTTTACTGCAAATTGGATGCATTTGCACGTTGTTCATATAACCGGGAGTAAACGCCACTCAAATGCGAATTTATAGCAGTAATTCGCATCTCATAACCATTTGACACTATAAAAATGCTATGATGTGCGAAATAATATGTTTATAGTTTTATAAAATAAGAGGTTGATGGCGCGTTTTATGGACTTGCTTTGTGTGTTGCTAGTTTTTTTTTATGGTATTGTGGTTAATGATAATAAACAATACTAATTTATTATTATGACTAAATTAGCGACGAGAGTAAGTTAATTCTCTTCTTACAACTTTAAACTACTATAGTTTGATTATAAAAAAAAACCTGAAAACAAAAACAGCTTAAAAATTAAATACCTCTAAAAAGCAAGAAATAATATTCGAATCATTCGTTACACATATCAATATTAATAAAACACGTCTATTGAAGTCGGGTGGGGCTGGAGGACAACTTAATTTTTTCTAAAAGCCCCACCCGACTTCATTAGACGTGTTTTATTAATATTGATATGTGTAACGAATGATTCGAATATTATTTCTTGCTTTTTAGAGGTATTTAATTTTTAATCTGTTTTTGTTTTCAGGTTTTTTGAAGGCGGTTTTTCTTTTTTTTTTTTAATCTTTTTTATTTTCAACTTTTTAGTGGTTTATCAGCGTGTAAATATTTTTTTACTTTATATTATAACATTTTCAATGGTAAAATGCCTAGAACTCAATTTCCAAATTAACGCTGTTTGTTTTTGAGGAGTTCCGTTGTGTCTTCGTAGTCCAAGTCTAGTCCAGAACGTTGCATCGCAAACCATGATTTGGTTTGTTTTGGATTGCCATAAACTTACCAAAACCTAAATCACTTTACATATACTATTTGACTTTGAGGAGTTCCCTTGTGTATCTTCGAAGTTCGAAGTTCCATAACGATGAAATTAAATTGTGACCACTCTTGAAGTATACCCTTTCAAATAAAAAAAGAATCATCTAAATCGGTTCATAAACAAAGATGTTATGTCCGAAATTCTATAAAAACTCGTGCGATGGCGAGCTAAATAAATGATATTTTTTAGGATTATGAGAAAACTACTGGCCAGATCTCTGAAAAAAATTTATGGGACCACACACGAACTATGTTCTTTGAGATAAAAAAAGAATTGTACAAATCGGGTAACAACTGACGAAGCTATGTTAAAACATACATAAAAAAAAATAAAAAAAAAATACCGTCGACTTGAGAACCTCCTCCTTTTTTTGAAGTCGGTTAAAAATATAGATCATCCTCCTGATGCCTAATATTTTCAGCACAAAAAGTATCACTTTACCTATGAAATGAGTTTTATTTTTCTTTAGACGGTTTTGCGGCCCACTAATTCTACGGTCAAAATGCATTTGGCTCACTAATGATTTTGAGATTGGCTGGACTAGAGTTTAGTTTTAATCTCCATAAAACCAACCAAAGTTATAAAATAAATCAAACAATTTAGTAGTTCAAAATAAAAGATGGCGGGTTGCGAAACTTTACATGCAGTAACTTTGCTAAGCACTACTTCCCTCCTTTTTTAGTTCACTTTAAAACTTTCTCCACGGTTTTGCGAATTTGCCAGAGATACTGACCGATGGAACTTTATTTAACAAGCTCTTGCTCCCTGATTCCTTAACTTTTTGTTAACAAAACGTTAACAAGCGCTTTGTACAGGGTACTGCACAAAAACGAAAGCACTTACGCCCGTTCTTCTTGTCAGCGTAAGGGAAACATTGACTATTCAAAAGCACTTAATTTTAAAGTTTATTTAAATAGAATTTTCATTTAGAGACTTGTCTTTTTAATTGAAATTGAAAATACTACTAATTTGGCTAGTAAACTAACTAATGTAATAACGATTGTATTCAAAACTTTACTCTCTGTCAAACAACAGTTTGACATAAAAGGAGAAGACAAGTTATTGTGAAACTATAAAGAGGTACTAAAATAAATCACCTATTTATTCAGCTATACTTATTAACATACCTACAGTGATACGCTGTTTCTATTTACCCGACGCGCAGTACAATTTATTTTGTGGGGCAGCGTTTTTTCTACGAGGCATCGTTAGCGTATTAAATTCCAGACCTTTTGTGGAAACTTCCATAATGGTTGAGGAATCTGACCTTTATCTCAAGAGCGTAGGGTTGCTACTCATTAGAATCTAAATTTTGTATCGTGGATATATTAAATTATGCTGCCCGTGACATTTTGTATGTGACGAGACCTTTTATCTTTTACTTTGTTTTAAGTTGAAATTGTGTAACTTTTTGTTATAATAAACGTATAAACTATAATAGGTACTTACTTAAAATTAAAGCAAAAAGAAGTGGAAATGGGTTCGTTTTAAACGTTTGTATTGACATAAATTAGTGAATTTATGTTTTGTTTATTTAAACAATCCTTTGAGTGTGAATAATTAATATATTACAGCTATTTTAATATTCTAAATATAGCGAAAAGGCTGCATTCAAGTTACCGGAATTATTTTCAAATTGTTATCTACAAAAATTACAAAATCTCAGTGAAAAAAAAAACACATTCGAACGATTATATTTGTAGCATCCATCTGCAGCCCCTCTGAATCATATTTTTTATTTTGTAAATAGTTTTATATACCTATTGTTTTCTTATAATAATTTTGCTACGAACATTTTATATTAATATTAATATATCAATTGAAATTAATTATTTTGTAATAAATAATATTGTATGTCTGACAACCCTAAAACCATGACTAGGCAGCCCGATAGCCTCTATTTCTTATGGATCCAAACTTGATACCACTTAACTTTTAATTGTTACCCCTCACTTACCTACCCTTTTAGGAAAAATATCATCAAAATATATAGGTAAGTAGAATCACATTTTTTTTTGAAACCGTTTTTTATTTCAAGTAATAAAATAAAAGACTTTTAACGGATACTAGCGCGGTTTTATTGAAAGTACTTTGGTAATTAGTTTGTATTTGGTTTGATTTTTGATTTTCCCGACGTTTCGGCACCTTTGCAGCTGCCGTGGTCACGGGGGACTGAAGCTACTCGTGAGCCTACCCTCAAGCGCCCGCTTGAGGGTAGGCTCACGAGTAGCTTCAGTCCCCCGTGACCACGGCAGCTGCAAAGGTGCCGAAACGTCGGGAAAATCAAAAATCAAACCAAATACAAACTAATTACCAAAGTACTTTCAATAAAACCGCGCTAGTATCCGTTAAAAGTCTTTTATTTCATGTCTAGTGAGCGCGTAAGCTTGAGAAGTGAATATTTCAAGTAATAATTTACTTACCAAGTACAGACCTCTGTTCAACTATCTATGTTTTAAAAAGACAAGATTGTAGATGAATCATTTAATGCTACCGATTAAAAGCAAAAAACCCTGAAAAATTCTTAACCTAGTGGCACTGTGAGATGTTAGACCTCGCGTTTGTGACATTTTTGGTCATTTTTCTGAATAACTTAAATTATATGTTTTCTTTTTTTCGAAAAAATTCGAAGAACTGAAACTACAAAATCTATTTAACAAACTTGCTCACAAAATTTTACTAGAATCGGTTGTAAAATGCGACCTGTAGAGGAGAAAAGACGGACAGCCGGACAGACACATGAAACCATTTATCCCCAAGCTGAAACGGAGACAGAAGCTTCTGTCGGTCAATAATTATGGAGAGATCGATGATGTTTTATTTTAATTTTATGATTAATATAAAATTATTTCATATTTGAGAAATGAATATTAACTAATCTATTATTCAATCTTACGTTTTGAGACACCCGATGCGCAGAAAATATAGTCAGCTTTTTGCGGGGCATCATTTTCCAATCTTAGTCGATATCGTGGTTTGAAATCTCTCTCCGTTTTCGAATATTTCAGAACTTAAATTATTGCAAACGTAACTTAAATCGTGGTTGAATGAAGTTCGTTCTAAAGTGAATTGAACTTTTCTTGATTTGAAAACTTAAGTAAAGGATACAAAGAGAAACTTAAGCAGAAAGTAGACTACTAGAGTGAAAGATATTACGAGACTGAAACAACAAGTAAACATAATAAGATAGTTTATATGAAATTTCCTTCAAAATTTTTATGTAGGTAGATGCAATTACGTTTATGCAATTAAGTGTTCGCGAGAGATCTGTCTATTGGGCAAAGCCAGATGACGAAGCTGAAAACTGACGACGGACGCATCATTTCATCAAAGCCTGAAATCCTGAGGGAGATTGAGAGCTTCTATGGGCAGTTATATTCCACGCAGACACCTGTTGAAAGCAAGGCTAAAGACCCCAGAGCCAAGCTTACCCGACACTATACCCAAGATATCCCGGACGTCAGCCTGTACGAGATTAGTATGGCTCTCAAACAGCTGAAAAACAACAAGGCGGCGGGTGACGATGGAATCACTACAGAACTTCTGAGAGCGGGCGGTAAGCCGATACTCAAAGTCCTCCAAAAGCTCTTTAATTCCATCATCGTCCAGGGCAGAACGCCAAAGACATGGAACATAAGTGAGGTGATCTTGTTCTTTAAAAAGGGTGACAAGTCCCTCTTAAAGAACTATAGACCCATCTCGCTTCTGAGTCATGTCTATAAGTTGTTTTCGAGAGTCCTTACGAATCGTCTCGCTCGCAAGTTCGACGACTTCCAACCTCCCGAACAAGCCGGGTTCCGAAAAGGCTTTAGCACAATAGACCACATCCATACGCTGCGGCAGGTTATACAGAAGACCGAGGAGTATAATGAGCCACTTTGCTTGGCGTTCGTGGACTATGAGAAAGCCTTTGATTCGATTGAAACCTGGGCGGTGCTGCAGTCTCTCCAAAGGTGCCAAGTGGACTATAGGTATATCGAGGTGTTGAGGTACTTATACCAAAATGCCACCATGACGATCCGAGTACAGAACCAGAACACAAATCCTATCCAACTGCAGCGTGGTGTGAGACAGGGAGACGTTATTTCTCCGAAACTGTTCACAGCTGCGTTGGAGGACATCTTTAAGCTCTTGGACTGGAAAGGACTCGGCATCAACATTAATGGCGAGTACCTAACACACCTTCGTTTTGCCGATGATATAGTCCTTATGGCTGAGACCATGGAAGACCTGAACACAATGCTCGAAGATCTCCGTAGTGCTTCCCAAAGAGTGGGTCTTAGGATGAACATGGAAAAGACGAAAATTATGTCAAATGCCCATGTTGTACCCTCTCCAGTTCATGTTGGGAACACTACACTTGAAGTTGTTGACCATTACGTATACCTAGGACAGGCAGTCCAGTTAGGTAGGTCCAATTTCGAGAAAGAGATCTCTCGCCGAATCCAACTCGGGTGGGCAGCATTCGGGAAGCTTCGAAAAATCTTCGCGTCCGACTTACCTCAGTGTCTCAAGACGAAAGTCTATGAACAGTGTGTGTTGCCAGTGATGACTTACGGCAGTGAAACATGGCCGCTAACTATGGGTCTCATAAGAAGGCTCAAGGTCGCTCAGCGTGCAATGGAGAGAGCCATGCTCGGCGTTTCCCTACGTGATCAAATCAGAAACGAAGAAATCCGCAGGAGAACTAAAGTAACCGACATCGCTCGAAGGATTGCTCAGCTGAAGTGGCAATGGGCGGGACACATAGCGAGAAGAACCGATGGCCGTTGGGGCAGAAAGGTTCTGGAATGGCGACCGCGCACCGGACGACGCTCCGTGGGTAGGCCCCCGACAAGGTGGACCGACGATCTGGTGAAGGTCGCGGAAAGCCAGTGGATGCAGGCAGCGCAGGACCGATCGTCGTGGAGATCCTTAGGGGAGGCCTATACCCAGCAGTGGGTGTCGTGTGGCTGATATGATGATGATGATGATGAGATGCAATTATTTTAATTGGAAAATTTTATTGCCGTTAAAGAAATAAAAACAAAAATATTAGGTACTGATAGTTGCAACCGCTATCTTATCAATACAATAAGGGTTATTCTTTGAGTGAAAAGAACATTATTTAAAAAAACTAATGTTTAAGTTTGACAACACGCAACACTAATGGGTAACTAATCATAATCACTTATTGCAACGTATACAATATCTGTGTAAATCCCTTTATGGACTTAATTGTTAAGCCTAACTTGCGAAAGCCAGAGACATCTTTAGTAAGGAGTTATTTCCATAATTAGTAAAGGCTCAAAGGAAATATTTAGGGCTTTTACCACATGCGGGCTCAGGGCGATAGGAACGAGCAACGGACTTAGTAAATAGTGGTGAATAATGTATCCAAAATCTAGACGAAGAAAGCTGATTTTACACTACCCAATATTCCGCCTATCTGTGGGTTTTTCGCGTAAAATTATTAGGTAGATAAGAAGTTTCGGCTTATTTTGACATTTTGAAGTCCCTATTTTTATAGATTTTTGCATAGTTCTTAACATTCGTCTCGTTAAGAGGTGTTGCTAAACACAAAACGTCCAGTGACAAAAAACGTATTACGATCAGGGAATCGTACCACATCGTACTCAATCTCTTATTACACTATCTGTTTCATAGATCAAATCCGATCACATCTGGTAGTGTAATAACTGCTGGATGGATTTTTTTTATATGATTTTTACATACGCACCATTAGTTTTAAATACACACCATTCTGGATTTTTCCATTGCTCTATTTCTTTCACACTCAAGTGTCGTCTTAATAGAGCGAGGGAGATTGCAAAATGCGTACGGAGCAGATCAGCGTTCATTATTTCCCCATCTAGCTCTGTAATTTTTAGTAGTAGTTCTACTATTTCTTTTTACCACCCTGAAAAATCGTTCGATAGAGCGACAATACCGTTTGGCGACGACGACGATGCCGAATTCGGCAATGCCGAAGAGCACGGACGAGTGATTTTGAACCAAAAGTTTGAAAATTATAATGAATTATGCGGAAACAATTATTATAAAAACAAGTTAAACAAAAGGAAACCAATACTCTATAAACTAAACATACACCGTTTTGAAGTCGTTTTAATTAACTTAAGAGAGTGTTCTCATTCTCAATGAAACTAAAACATTTTTTCCAAAAAACATGGGTCGAGAGACTTTTTTTTTTAGTTTCCCATACTAATTACAAAGTTTTAGCTGTCAAATAATTAGTATGGGTAGACCAAATTTTTTTGTCGTTTTCGACCCATGTTTCTTTGGCAAAATTGTTTAGTTTCATTAGTAGAACTCCCTTGAGTTAATTAAAACGACTACAAAATAACGGTGTAAATATATTTGAACTCAGTAATAATTATGCGGTCCTAAATAAATAAATACCTGTCAGCTATTTCAAGTAAAGTTTGTATTTATTGAACGCGCTAACTGTTTTTCCGACGTTTATTGTTTTTTTTCGTTCGATCAACACCTATTTCAATTATTAATTTAATTTAAATATCAAAATATTGTTTTAAACTTTTAGATTTTATGCATTCACAATGCTATTTTTATTTTAAGGATATTAATATAATTGAAAAATATTAGAAAAAATCGACTCACCCGTCCCGTCTGAGCTGCTACGGGTGAGTCGATTTTTTCTAATACTTTTCAAATATCCTCATATTGTTTACTAAAACCAGCATTCTTGATCTCTGAGAAAAATAAAAAGTTAAGTAAAACCATGTCAACTTTTACATCATACTTAAACACTACCAGGACAACATACCCCGGTTAGAACTAAGCGCAAACAACACTTAAAGATTTGGGGTAAGAGAAGTGTATCATTAAATACTTCCCCGGGATCTTTCCTTATCACTCATACAGGCCTATTCACCCTCAGATTCATTTCCCTGTCGTTGATATTATGACCTCATTCTTTTACGTTTGCCGTACACGCTATTACGACCTTAGGTAACTGTTTTACAAGGTTTTTATTAACGTCCTTGGTTTATGTTACGGTCGGTGTCTATGAGAAGTTTGATCAGCTTTTTTTTTCAAATTGGCTGACGCAATTGACGAGTCTAAAGTACCGAGTTCGAATCCTAGTAGAGGCATAATTTTATATACACATATACGTATGTCGAATATTTGTTACCGAGTCATAAAAATATGTTCATCTATGTATTTCTATCCGTAATTTAGCTACCATAATGTTCGTATAAAATCAAATGATTGTTAGTAATAAATAACATTATAACATTTTAGTTTTCTAGAACTTTATCTGCATTTATAATGAATAGATTGTCTTTCCCTAATAAAAATATTGCAGTATCTATTTATATACAAAACACCTCCATACACATAACGCCACAAATAGCTGTTTGTTGTTTTGTAACGATTGTTGTCAGAATTTCTATGCGTCCAGCAGTTTCATAACTGAAAAGTACTTGTTTACGATGCGCAGATCCGACCATATACTACTCGTATGAAGCTGCCAAATTACTTTTACAACTATCGTACTTTCAACTTTGTGGATAGTAGAAGTACTTACACGGTGATTTGGATATACAGCATTACCGGACGAGGTGTAAAAAGTTCAAGGATAAGAGTGCCTAAAGCATGTTCCACACGGATGTAATTACGCCTGCCATCAGAGCTAACCTTGCTTGATGCCATCCATCTAGACGGTAGATGTAATCCAAATTTCTCCATCCAATCCAAATGACCTTCAACATCCTTGGAGGAAAGGCGTGAGTTCCATCCGAAGATAAATGCGAGTAAAGCATCTTTACAATACGGCACGTGATTTTGCTACGCGAGCGCCATTCATAATGAAGGGCGACCGTGTTGGTGCTTGGATGGAAACACAATCCACGGATGGAAATCACGCTCCAATTAAGCTTCCACCAAGGTGACCTCTGATGGGACGCGTGATTACATCCGTCTGCAACATCCTTTAGACTCAGAAAGTGGTGTTGTACAAAAGGAAAAAAAAACTCCTCTTTGCCAAATTTAATGTTCACCGTTGCTTGAAATATTTTCCTGCTCGGTTTGAGTGGGCTACGTAGGTAATAGTTGTTGTATTAAATGCAATAGATATTGGTGATACTGGATGACCTGAGTGGTGCTGTGGTCAACATACTGGTCTACCACACTAGTCTGGCCGGACAGAAACTGAAATGATTAATTTTAATCCTGTGACGGGTCTCGGTGTTAATATGTTTAATAAGTATATTTTAAAAATAAAACAAATATAAAAATATCTGTTGTCTTGCACCCTATTACAAGCTTTGCTTAGTTTGGGGCTAAACGGCGCTGTGTAAGATGTGTAAGATATAATTTGAATCATTTAATATTTTTTTACATTTAAATTACCATTTAAGACAATAGAGGCGTCCTCTAGCGCTAAGCCGACAGTAGGAAAGCCAAACTGTTTAAGGATTGTTCACCAAAATATGCTTTTCTGGCAAAGATTTAGAAATAAGCTTATTCTTAAACTCTGAAGATATTGATGTGTTATGTGTTACTGAGCATTGGTTAAAAAAGCACGAATTAATTTTGAGTTTGGATAATTATAAAGTTGTTAGCTCACTTAATAGGAAATCTGCTATAAGAGGGGTTCGCTTATTATTCTACACAATGGTTTGCAATGTAAAGAGCGCAAAGATGTAGTATCCCTCTCAATTGAACGAACCATTGTGTTGTCTTGTGTGGAACTTGATCAAATAATTATAGTATGTGTATATAAACCCCCCAGCGCGAATTACTCTGAGTTTGAGTGCACTATGGAGGAAGTCTTAAAAATAACTTGTAGGAAAAATAAAAAAGTCGCAATTTGTGGAGATTTTAACGTCGACATCTTAGATCCTAAAATAGCCAAGTTGTCGAGTAGGTTCATAAACCTATTTAAATCATTTAATTTGATACATACTTTTAATGAACCAACGCGGATCACACCCACATCGGCAACTTGCTTAGATAATATTTTCTGTAACTGTAATGTACTTGAAAAATCAATTTTGAATTGCATTAAATCCGACCATAGTGGACAATTAGCCTCTATTGAGCACCATCATGTTCCGTCTAAACGGAAAATAATGTGTAGGCCAATAAAAAACCACTATATTGAAAAATTCAGAAACAATGTCACAAGTAAAATTGAAACCTTACCAGAACCAAATTTTGAAGCCAATAACTTATATAATCATTTATTCAGTGTAGTTCAAACTGAATTTAGTAAAACTTTTAAACAAAAAGTCATCAAATGTAATGATAGTACGAAATTTAGTGACTGGGCCACACCCGGTATGTATAAAAGCAGAAGGAAATTATACGAACTTTATGCAGAGAAAGCTACTTCCTGTGATCCTAACTTCATTGAATTTGTCAAGAAGTACTCACAAACATTCAGAGAAGTTTGTATTCTAGCAAAGTCCAAGTATTTTTCAAATAAAATTAAATCAGCTGATAATAAAATTAAGGCTACTTGGAACATTATTAACAAAGAAACGGGCAAATCAAAATCCAATATAAATTCCTTCTGTTTAAAAATTGGTGATCAAACTATTGAATCTGACGATAAGGTCGCTAAAGTCTTTGAAGATTTCTTTGCTCGAGTACCAATAGAAACTACCAGTACTCTTAGTGCTTGTCCCAACATCGCTGTCTCCCTCCTAGAGTCTAGTGTTGATAAGTGCAAGGAAACCTTTTCCTTTAAATATATAAATAGTGAAGATGTTATCAAAGCTTTTAAAACAATAAATGTCAAAAAAACAGAAGATCTTTGGGGCATGTCAACAAGCATTATTAAATCAATAATTGATATACTAGCCCCTTACTTGGCTTTTATTTTTAACAAATGTATTGATGAAGGGGTCTTTCCTAACTTAATGAAAAATAGTAAATTGATTCCTCTTTTTTTAAATCTGGAGATAAAAGTGACCCAACTAACTTTAGGCCAATATCAATACTACCAGCACTTAGTAAAATATTTGAAAAAATTATATATTCCTAATTATTAGATTATTTCACATCCAATAACATTCTTCATAAAAATCAGTTTGGATTTTCTAAGGGTAAAAATACTACGGATGCTGGAATTGCACTTCTCAAACATATTCTTGTTGCTTGGGAAGAAAAGCAAGATGTAATTGGCATTTTCTGTGACCTTTCTAAGGCATTCGATTGCGTTGATCACCAAACACTATTAAAGAAGCTAGAACATTATGGTGTCTCTGATAAATCAGTTAGCCTTATGAAATCGTATTTGTACAATAGAACTCAGAAAGTAGTGATTAATGGAACTGAATCTACTGGAGCCCCCACCAATATGGGTGTGCCACAGGGATTAATATTGGGTCCATTGCTGTTTCTAATTTACATAAATGACCTTCCCAACTACGCGAATAATTTATGTGAGACAGTACTATTTGCGGATGATACTTCTTTAGTTTTCAAAGTAAACAGAGGTAATAACTGTTCGGACGAAGTAAATAGTGCCCTCTCTTAAGTTTCATACTGGTTTAATAGTAATAATTTAGCACTAAACCCCAAAAAAACTAAATGTGTAAAATTTTCATTACCTAATACTGAGCAGACAAAATTAAATATTAATTTAAATGACGATGAAGTCGAATTCATTGAGAGTACAAAATTTCTAGGTATTACACTAGATTCTCGACTGCAATGGGATCCACATATTGAAGCCTTGTCAAGTAGACTTAGTTCAGCAGCATTCGCTGTTAAGAAAATAAGGCTTTTAACTGATATTGAAACGGCAAGGTTAGTATATTTTAGTTATTTTCATAGTGTATTGTCTTATGGACTGCTATTGTGGGGCTCAGCTGCCAGTATTGAAAATATTTTTGTACTCCAAAAAAGAGCTGTTTGCGCCATATATAATCTTCGGCGAAGAGATAGCTTGAGAGAATTGTTTAAAGAAATAAATATTTTAACTTTGGCAGGTCAATATATATATGAAAATTTAGTTTATGTAAGGAAACACTATGATTCATTTGCTAAAAACAGCAATATTCACCAGTTTAATACAAGAAATAAAGATAAACTTGCCGTTCCAATATTTAGGCTTGCAAAAACTAGAGGTTCATTTATGGGGAAAGGCATAGCTTTCATTAATAAAGTTCCACAACAAGTGATTGATCTTCCTTTGCATGAATTTAAAAACCATGTTAAAAAAACGCTCATGGGTAAAGGTTATTATAAAGTAGACGATTATCTTAAAGATCTAAATGCGTGGAAATGATGTAACACAAAACTTGCTACTATAAGTACTTTGTTGAAGTAATATAATATAATAAGTCTATGTTGTTGCCAATAATCCTGTCACCCTGTTGTAATTATCTGGTAACGATATATTCAAGTTTGTAAATATCGTTACATATGGCTGTTACAGCTGATAAGTTTCTTGCGCCCGTTCTTCTTGTCAGCTAAAAAAGTCTGGAACGGGTGGTAGGAAAATATAGACGATTCAAAAGTACTTAATAATTAAGTTTATTTGAATAAAGCTTATTTGACTTTGACTTTGTGTAAAATTGACCAAGTATTATTTATTCATATTCATTTTCATTCATTCATTACTCTCTCATTTATTCATTCATACATTCACTAATTCATTCATTCATTCATGCATTTTTTTTCTATTTCAATATTTAACTTCTTTCAAAACGATCATTTGAACCTCGGCGTTTGCTGTTTTATTACCATCGTTGTTGAGATTCATATTTCACATGTCGTTGTTCTATTTCGTTTATGTGTATGCAGTATTGATGCCAACTCGCTGCTATGGAGGCCAACTGACTTAGCCGTTTTACATGAGATATTATCTGTGGATATGAAGCTTATTCATTCTTTAACACCATTTCGCAATATGCAAAACATTTACTGTAAAATATACTATTTCCTAAAGTAGTCACTTCATTAAAAAAAAATATAAATTAAATCTAAATGTTTTACGTAAGTACTTGTATGATAAAATAATATTAACTAAATGCATGTTTCACAGATTCTAGATAGAACATAATATACAAGGTTATTTTTAGCTAATACGAAACCTCTCGTGGGGTTGATCAGACAATCAAACTGAACAGCTTTCATAATGGGACCAACCTCGAAATCACGAAAAAAAATCATCTGTTCCATACAAAAGTACAATCCTACTCCATCGAAATGTATGAAACAGCTGATTTTTTTTTTCGCAATTTCAAGGTTGGTCACATAATGAAAGTTGTTCAGTTTGATGGTCTGATCAACCCCACGAGAGGTTTTGTATTAACATAAATTCCAAAGTTTCTGTTTGTGTGTGTATGTTACCTCTTCACGCCTAAACGGCTGACGGATTTGAATGAAAGACATACATATTTAGTTTTAACCTTAATTAATTTATAGGTTACTTTTACCAGTCAGAGGTTTTTCTATAGTAGAGTCTACGCGGACGAAGTCGCGGGCGGCTGTTAGTATTTCCATAAAATTATCGCCTTGTTGAAAAAATACAATAGAACTAGGCTCGAATTTAAATAAAATATCTTTAAACGAAACTATTGCCTAGAAGTTATTTTACAAAATGAACTAATCAATATCTACTCACTACTACGTAGGACCAGAGACAAAGCTTCATACAACCACGCAAATCGATTGCACCACTACAAGCACGCGGGGCATGTGTGCGTGTCCACTGGCCGCTTGTCGCGTACAAGGAAAAAACCTGTTTTGACAGCCAGCCAGTGGGCAATCATAGGGCATCATTTGTTTTGTTAGTTGCAAGTTTGAATTTCACGTTCTTAGGAAGCTTTGTCTCTGTTCCTTTCTTTTTACTCATGTGCCCAAACATCGTTGAAAGCAATTATACTACAACAAAGAGAAGTGGCTTAAATTCTTTAATTAGTAAGTTCTTGGAAAACTTTCAATTTGATAGAAGCCTTAGAAATAATGAACAAAGTAATGAAACGATAATATTGATCCCTTTGTCATATATTGAGGAATTAATTGCATTAGTTTCTCCGGCTTATTCGAATACTAAGAACATAATAATAACTTCGCATAAAACTATTAAACTTAAATGTTTCTTAATTTGTTTATTTTTGTTTTGATCACAAAATTTTGGAAATCATTATTTTTAACCGACTTCAACAAAAGGAGGAGGTTCTCAATTCGATTGTATGTTTTTTTCATCGTTGTTCGCGCGTGTCTTCGATATTTATGGACCTATTTTGATGATTTTTTTTGTTGGATTGAGTTTGCTTGCGAGATGGTCCCATTTATTTTTTTTCAAATCGGTCGAGTACTTTTCAAGTAATCCTGAAAATACTATGATTTCGCATCAACTACCTTGACGACTTATTTGTTTATGAACCGAATTAGATGATTTTTTGTTGGAAAAAGGATACTTTAGTGTAGTATTTTTAACCGACTTCAAAAAAAGAAGGTTCTTAGTTTAACCCGTATGTATGTATGTTTCTCCGCGATTATCTCACGTTTGGCTGAGCTGATTTTTTTACCTAATTAATACCTAACCTACACTACCTAATACAGAACGTACTACACTAAAAATAAATAAAATATTTTTTTTAAACAAAAAAACCAACTTCAAATAACCTGCCTATAAAAAGCAAGAAATAATATTCAAATCATTAGATATGCATTATCATTATTATAATAAAAACACGCATTGGAGTCGGGTGGAGCTTTTAGAATAAAAAAAAGGAAGTTGTACTCCAGCTTCACCCGACTTCAATAGACGTGTTTTTATTTTAACAATGATAATGCATATCTAATGATTTGAATATTATTTCTTGCTTTCTAGAGGCAGGTTTTTTGAAGTCGTTTTTTTTGTTTTTTAAACAATTTTTTACCTTTATAAATAAATACAAACTTAACTTTTTTTTTTGAGAAGGGACCACGGGCGACAAAGGAATAATGTTATATTCAGTCAAAAGTACCAGGGCAACATAACTTACAAGGAGTTATTTCAATTTATATTTTTGAAAAATCAAAGAGCTAAAAGGATTAACACATATCTTCGCGGTACGAACTCAAAATAACTCCTCGTAAGTTATGTTGCCCAGGTACTTTTGGCGATAGCAATATTTTGGCTACATGGGAAGTGTTGTCAAAAGTGGTAAACCAATTATTTGGCCTACCGTACCTGAAGGTACCTTGTTATCTTCATTTTAGGCATTTCGATTCGTAGGCATTAAACATTGTTGTCAAAGTAAATTGCAGGCAACTTCAGTTTTTAGGCATCGTGCATTTTAGGTACTTCGAGTTTCAGGTATCTCGCGTTTTAGGCATTACGCAGCAGTGGCATCGTGCATTTTAGGTACTTCGCTCAAAAGGGCAAAAATGGCTGATGGACAATAATACAAACCTCTTATAAGATTGGCTAATATAATATCACAAGTATATCTACTAGTTTTAAGTTTAATAAAATTACATCTCATTTTCTCCAATCGTTTCTTAACAAGCTGTATTAATACCA
Source organism: Agriphila tristella (assembly GCA_928269145.1). Lineage (NCBI taxonomy): Eukaryota > Metazoa > Arthropoda > Insecta > Lepidoptera > Crambidae > Agriphila > Agriphila tristella. Next base: position 50,269,630 of record OV743433.1, on the reverse strand, counting down.
TTAAGCTAAATAAAGCCTCCTACTTCAGAGGGCCTATTACAAAAAAGCATCGCGATAAAAGTACGATGTTCATCCCACTCCGTGGCACTATTGACTCACGAATAAGATTCAATTTCAAGTAAATTGAACAACGAATTGCGTCCAACTACCGTGATACTTTTTGTAATAGGCCTTCAGATACTGAGGGACAAGATCTGAAGCACAAGTGATTTAACGTTATCATAGAGGGCCATTCTACTATCAAAGTAGGGTACAATCATCGGCATCAAAAGTAACTGAACATTTTAGTACGTTATCGCACCAAATATTGCGTTCCCTTATAAATGGTTGCAATTTTTTTTTTTTTTTTTATTGTTTATTGTTTAAGACATATTACATACAGATTCTATTATACATTTACTCACTGGCAAAACCACTAGGGTTTGTGTGCCCATGAGAGTTCGCAAGTTTTAAGCATTGTATAAATCAAAACATGAAAATAGAAAAGAAAGCATGCATAACTAACATTATAAGGTGCACGCACGAACATTAGTCATTATGTATATAGTATTGCTTTATTTAAAATTAAATATTTGTTTTTTCTCTATATATTTTTTGATTTGGAATAGACCAATGTTGGTGGAAGTGTCCAATGTTGGTGCAAGCACCCTGTATTCATTATTACATTTGACTTAGAGTATGTAGGTAGTTTCGTTTGTGTTTATAAGATATTTTTTTAAATGTTTTTTAAAGTTTGGATTATTTAAGTAAATATTAAGTACATCGTTTGGTAGGCTATTCAAAATTTTAGGTAGTATATATTTATAGTTTCTTGCACCATACAGGTTCTTATATCTACACATTTTAAATTTATTACATTGTTTTCTCAATCTTTCATCTCGAATATAAATTTCTAAGTACTTCACATTACTGTGTTCTTCTTTTAAAATAGCTAATTTTACTTTATTTTGTACGGTCAGCAGATTGCAATACTTGAAAAGTTCGGAATAATCTTGACTATATTTATTTTTAACATGTTTCGGTACAATGGCTTTTAATAGTCTTATTTGTAGATTATATATTTGTTCCAAATAGCTTCTAAAAGTTCTACCATAGCAACAGAGGCCATAATCAATAACAGAGTCCGCTAAGGCAAGATAAAGCAATCTTAGGGTACTATATGGTAGTTTATATTTCAAGACACATATTTTACTCAAAATAGATCTAAGTTTATCGCATACATAGTTTACATGTGGACCCCAATTAAATCTGTTATCTATTAGTAAACCTAAATACTTATGTTCCCTGACCACTTCGATTTGCTGACAAGTACAAGCACTGTCCGGCTGATGTAAACAATCATGTTGGTGAGCGTTAATGACTATTTGGTGTTCGGTTTTGTTCTGTGCGGAATGTATATGCATTGCTTTCGTTTTATTGGCATTTATTACCAGTCCTACGTCATGCGCCCATCTACATAGACTATCGAAGTTTTCCTGCATTATTCGCTCAGCTTTAGTTATGTCGCGGTCAGCCGTGACAATGCACGTATCGTCTGCAAATTGGTACACAGAGCCCTGTCTAATGAGGTTGCACATGTTATTAACGTAAACTAGGTACTCCGTTGGACCGATTATCGATCCCTGGGCTGTGCCCTTGTCCGTTGTTATGTGATCACTATATGTATTATTAATTTTCACAGTAGTGTTTCTGTTAATGTGATAATTTTTAAACCATTGTAGAAGAGGGCCCTGTATTCCACTTTGCTCGAGTTTATCAAACAATTTTTTATAATTTAGCATATCAAATGCTTTGCTGAAATCAATGAAGACAACGAGCACATGCATTTTATTGTTCAAGTGCTCGTTGACCTCATTGGTGAATTGGCAAAGAAGTTGAGAGGTGCTTTTATTTTTTTGAAAGCCGAATTGTTTTTCATTCAAAATATTATTTTTTTGTAAGAAGCTATTTATTTCATTATTCACGTACCTCTCAACCACTTTGTCCACACACGGCAAAATCGTTATTGGTCTGAAATTGTTGTAGTCTGTATGACTTCCATTTTTGTAAATCGGTCGAATTATTCCTATTTTTAGATCGTCCGGGTATACAGCCGTGGCCATGGAGGTATTGATCAGATGTGTCATTAAGGGTGTTATATGAATGTTGATGTTTTTTATATCTTTAGCACGTATTTTGTCATACCCTGGGCTCTTATTAGCGTTAATGTTTTCTATTATTCTGGATACCTCGCAGCACGTCGCTTTTTTAAACCTCATGGCCACTTCTGGGACCCTATCGATCACGGAGTGGTCCAGGATTACAGAGTTACAATTTAAGGAAATATCTTTCACATTTTTATGCATTGCTATTGCGAAGTTATTGCATAATTCTTTATTCGGAAGTTTAAAATATTTTGAGATAATTTCGTCTATGAATTTATTACACTTACCACATAATTTATTTATTATTTTCCATAATGCCTTTGAATTCTTGAAATTTTTTAATATTTCTGACCTAATATATCTATTCTTTACAAAGTTTATATATTTATTTGTTTTATTCCGATATTTGTTGTACAATATTCTGTTTTCAATATTATTCGGGTGTTTTTTCCATATTTTATACAATTTATTTCTTTGTTTACACATTTTTGTAATTTTTTTATTTATCCACTTACTGTTATTTTTACTACAATTATTTTTAAGTTTCACAAGCTTTTTACAGTTTTCATATATGTGTTGGAATTTTTCTTTAATAAAATTAAATATCTTATTCGGACAATCGAAAGTGAGCGCCGTATCCCAATCGACCTGTTGCAATTCGGAACGTATTTTATCATTGTCTAATACACTAACGAGCCGTGTGCCGTCCGAGTTCCCAGTGTCGTCGGGCCGCGCTGTTATCAGCGAGCAGCCGGTTATGTAGTGGTCCGCTATAGCTATGTTTATAGTTGCCGTGTGCACCGATCGGCAATCCACCGCGCGAACGAAAATATGATCTATGCAAGATCTCGTTATCTTATTTCCTTTTTTTTCTACTCTAGTGTATTGGCTTATCCCACAGTCCAATCCAAATTCAGACAGCTTGTTTATGTATGTATTTCTATAGCCATTTATTTTTTTAATGTCAATGTTTATATCTCCCATAAGTAACAATTCTTTGTTCTTTGGGAATCGGTTAAGTATTAATTCTAATTCTTGTATGAAACGATTTTTATTCTTATCGGGCGGTCGGTATACGGCGCATACACTTATCGTTTGTTTACCTTTTAGTGTTATATAACCACAAATCGCTTCGTAATGGTTTGTTATTGTTGGTACATATGTAAATAAACAATTTTTATGTATATACATGATAATTCCGCCGCCCTTGCGGTTCTTTCTGAGGTTACTAATCATATTATAATTAGGCAGCTCAAACAATGATTCACATTGGTGACTTATGTTTACCTCTGTCAATATAATAAGGTCTATGATGCGATTACTATTCGTAACAATAAGCTCCAAGTGTGCGAAGTTTAATAACATCGATCTAATATTTACGTGCAATGTATTAAGAGACTGATATCCTAAGGGAATTGTATTTATGAAATCATTCCAGTTATCGTAATTCCGTTCGTCTATGTTAAAGTTGTTTTGAGCCATTCAAAAAAAATACAAGTATAAGTTATAAAAAGACATTACTATATTGAGTATACCTGATTAAGACAGATAAACATTAAACATTATTTATTTTTTAAAATTGAGACCCAATGTTCGATGTCGTTCACTGACCTTATAGGATGAGGTTTGCTACTGTCATCCTTTTTCATCAGGATACATCCTCTTTTACACCACACATATTTACAGAGATTTGTTACCTTCAGTTCAGATTTTGCCTTCCATAGTAAGAACGAATTTGCAGGGGTTAGAGCTTCTCGCATGAAGATCCTGTTCTCTTCCTCACGTCCAATATCGCGTCCCGTTATGGTGACTGCTTTCGCGCTGTCCAGCCAGGAGTCACGGCATCCTTCGCGGAGCTCAACCACCACTGTTGACGCATTCCTTCTCTGTCCTTCTGGGGCCTTATTTTCTTTTCTGTAAATCCTTTTAATGTCATTGGAATCTTGTTTTATTTTTCCTGCAATAATGTTGATAGTTTCCCTCATTATTAGTCTTTTGGATTCCACAAACTTCGAGCTGGTTTCCGATTTGCATTTGCTCCATATTTTGGACTTTTTGTTCTAACAGTTCAACTTTATTTTTAATGTGGGTATATTTGTTCACCAGGTCTTTATTCTCTTTTTCCATAAGTTTTACTTTTTCTTCATGTTTTTCCATGCATTCTTGATAGTCGCAATACACTGAACAAGCGTTTAAGTTAGTGCGACATAGTTGTAAAGTGTTCAGTGACTTGTGAGGCTGTTTTATACACTCGACGCCTAATGTAGAGGGCATGTCGCCTGCCGGAAGTGGCCAAAACGCAACACTTCCCTCGCACGGTAAACACCCTAAAAGCCTCCTAAGAAGTGGGGAGAAATCTTTTGTGAAGGCTCCTTTCCGCTTTGCTGCAAATAAATTTAAAGAAAGTTAAACCGTTTCACAATCATCATCGTTTCTTTACTTTTATTATTCAATTAATTTAATAAACTCTTGATGATTTAACTGTGTAAGTACAATTGACAACACTTCCGCTTTATCAATCGTTTGCACGCTGCGCCGTCACTAGCATACGTTTAGTTCGTGTCATCTAAATTTATGGATTAGTTAGATAAAATCATCTTAAATTAGTAACTTCTCATCAATTTTATCAAAAATTTATTGGTAACTCAGCAACATAAAATTCTATTATTATACCATGAATTCTTTCTTAGAAAACTCAGATAAAGTTTTATAATTTAAAACTAGGTTCTTTGCTTTGAACAGAATAATTTCTCTTCATTAAAAATACTCATAATAACAATCCCATCACTGACTTTTAATTAAAAAGTTCATAGTAGCATCCGTCATTCGTTTTCTAGAGTAGTGGTAGTGAAATAAAGAACCCAATTTCAGTTTTAAAAGAGATTACTGAAACAAAATGCGATTCCCATATAGAAAAATCAGTCTCCTTCATATTAAAAAAACAGTATTATTTGCAATAATGTTATAAAAACCAAATAATTTGTCTCCAAATATAATAATTATTTTTCAAGTTTAGCTATTTTGTAAGCTTCGTGCCAAAAATAATCCACTCGTTAATTTAATACCATAGACTTAGTTTTTTTTTAATACAAACATAACTCCGTAAAAAGGTTTTTTAATCAATTAGTTTGTTGTTTGTTCTATCATCGGAAATAAACCTAACCTTTATTACCGTCTCAATAGTTATTTTTTTAGATCAATTTATTAATACAGTGTTTTTTACTCTCCGATTATCCCATATAAATGTCGATGCAAAAGCTTTCAAAGCTGATACGGCCAGCTGTTGGGATTTGAAAAAGTCCCACGACCTGCGTAAACAAATGAGATGGTAATGACGACAGTATTCCGCTGTGAGAGCGAATACTCGATATTCTAATGGGGGGTAATAAAAGTCTGGCATTTGCATCGGAAACGCTCGGCCAAGGAAGGAAGGCAGGCACCTACTATAACATGTACATGGAAAAATCTAGGTAAGTGTGAATCTAACTCACACACCGAGGGTTACTTTAAAAGTTTTTCGTGCGATAAAAACTACTTTTAGTAACCATTTTACAACTTTTGCCCTCAGCTTGTGCGTGCAGTGTCATCTTGACGCTTTCTGCCAGATTTATGAGTTTAGTTCAATGGAAAATAGTCCTAGGTTTATATTTGTTGCGAAATTATGCATTGGACGTAATTATTAAGATTGCATTGACTTAAAAACTTGATTTGATTACACTTATGTAGTCCTTACTAATATTATAAATGCGAAAGTCCGTTTGTTTGTTACGCCTTCACGTCTTAACTACTCAACTGATCGTCATGAATTTTTGCATACACGTTGTCAGGGGTATAGAAAAGGACATAGGGTAACTTTCATCCCGAAAAAAGCACTGTTCCCGAGGGATAGCAAAAAAACTTTCCACGCAGACGAAGTCGCGGGCGGCCGCTAGTATTTGATATTAATGTGACTTGTATACCTTCATGCGTTCCTGAGAAAAAGATAGACACGACGAAGTGATTCTAAAAAGGTTTCCTTTTTCGTTTGTACGGAACCCTATAAATAGAGTAGGTAAAACAGACTATCCTTAAAGTCTTCACTCGAGCAAAAGTAGATTCTCGATGTACCTATATGAATGCATACTTATTGTGACATCCACAAGTGGGCTCAGTGCTCTTTGGGCCCAGCCAAATATTAACTAGTTATAATGTACTAGAAATTTCACATTTTGATATTATCGTTATTAATTTTTGTATGAAACAGCAGATTTTGTTTCGCGATTTCAGAGTTGATCCCATAGTAAAAGTTGTCAATTTGATGGTCCGAAAAAAGGACTTTTCCCATTTCTGGTTCATTCATTGTATATCAAGAACTTTTAATTCTGGGGCAGTAACAGCCTTCCTTGTAGATGCAAAGGTGGGATAATAGTAATTGACCCATCGCGCGAGCATAAAGTGGATTGCAAGTGAATTAACGACTACGAATACAGCCAAGACCATCGGCTGAATATGATTGTATAGGTAGGGTCGAGGTTTCGCTAATGAAATACTTTATCAATTTACTTCTTTTATTTTAAATTCAACGGCACGCCATTATATAAACGTGACACATCTTCCATGGAAACCCCAACCTCTCTCCGGATCAACCTTCCCTCTCGCTCACTCATTCATCCATCTCCTTTCTTCCGCTTCATTCAACACTTCATACTCAAACTTATAAATCCTACATGGTTATCATAACACGGAAGGGCTCGAGACGATTTGGAAACCCATCCCATGAGCGACCTGAGTGAAAGTTAATTTAATTCTACTTCAATGAATACTCGACGCGATACAATTCAACATAAACATATGAAACAACCCACAAATACCTTGTGTTCTCAAAACATTTCTTTATCTCGGGGTTTTACGGTTGCTCGTGCGAAATATCACGTGCCCGGCATAGTGTTGTGACGTGACGTAGTGCTCGGGGAGGCCCTGCCGTAATGATCCTCAGTCACGTCTGTCGGGCCCCTAAGGTACGCGTGATATAGAAAGGAACGGATTTTTATTGTGTGCCCAAATGGAGGTGTGTAGACTGCGCTTTTTTCAAGAGCGAGGAAGAATCGTTACGGAAGATTGCAGTGCTAGGAGTTGACTACGTCGTAGCCGTACTATTGGAGTTCATCCGAGAATTTTTGTGCATGTAGGAATTTGGAAAGCATTTACAGAATAGATATAAGTACTACCATACAGAAAGGACACTCTCCCTCCGCCCCGCCCCAGAATCAATTACCTCACCCCACCCCTCGAGTTCTTATGCCGAATCGTATGCCCGTTTAGTCGTGTTTGTCAAATGTCAACTAATTTTGATATTCAAAGCAATGCATCGTAACTTTATTTAGGTACCAAAAATTCGAATTATTAGTTGAACGCTGCTCATACAGTACAAACTGCACTAGCCCAGACTTACACACACAGTTGCGCGTGTACAAAAACGTCATATTATGACGTCATCTGTTTATAATAGCGCGGTTGTATGGAGTGTCCAGTCCAGGGTGTGGCTATATGCAACTGATGACTACTATAATAAAAACGAAAATGGCAAAATTTTGTGGTTTTGTTTTTCTTCATAACCACAACTATTAATAAAAACATTTTGCATGCAGCAAACGATATTAAACGAGCGTGAATAAAGTTACTATCGAACTCAGTAATGCCATTGAGAGTTAAATGCTTATTCAATATTTATCAGTAAATCAGCTTTAACTAAAGATTGAAAAACCGCTGCACATTCTGTTCAATTCTGTTCGCAAACAAAATGGTATTGAGAATTGAGAAATAACATTGTTCCAAATTAAAGCTCGCTCTGGCTCATGCAACCAGCTCGCAAGCACGTTTAAGCACGTTGCAATTTCATTTTAAACGTTCCCCCCCTCTGGGGCTCTAGCTCACTTCTAGAAAGCAGCATTTTATAACTGTGTTATTCCTTCCTAGATGCGATATTTCCTACTTTTTAATATTTACGCGTAACTTTTGAATTTATAAAATATTTCAGCAAGTGAAGATGCAGCACAAATTTGTCATACTTATTTCTACCGTTTAAATATTTAATGTAATATATCATATCAGATGTAGCTTGTATAATATTATTAGCGACGATAACTTTAAAATGGTAGATTAAACTACAAGTTAAAAAAAGGGAATTTAATTCGAGTGATACAAAGGACCGAGATGATTTTTTCACAAGTTGTGGTCTCTACAAGGTGTTTGGCAAAAGCCTTATAAAGCCGAATATGGTAGATAGGGACCATTAAACTGAGCAACTTTTACTATGGGACCAACTCTGAAATCGCGAAAAAAAAATCAACTGTTCCATACATTTTGAAATTTTCGTTATTAATTTTTGTATGAAACAGCTGTTTTTTTTTCGCGATTTCAGAGTTGGTCCCATAGTAAAAGTTGTTCAGTTTGATGGTCCCTATCTACCATATTCGGCTTTATAAGGCTTTTACCAAACACCTTGTATAAGTACAATTGACAGCGAGAATATAAAATAGCAGTACCTACTACTATTACCTGATAGTATTTATAGTTGTCACATTTTATTATATTAGTAATCAGTAATATATAAACATTAGAAAATAATGAAATTAGAATTTTTCTAATGACAAAAAACAACAGTAAAAGAACCAAAACCAAACTAAAATTGACGGGATATTTTTTTTATTTAATTGTGTAAGTACTTGAAACATGATAAATATAATGTGGAAATATTTTTTCTAAGAAAATATTGACTGCTTGGGAATCACAAACATATTTCAGAATAATAATTTGATTCAAGATACTTTGAATAGGAATATTATGTTACAACATTACGAGTATACGCCCACACCAGAATACCATCTTCATTGTTTGGAAATTAAAATCATCTTTAAAATTTTAGTTTATGTTTCTCCTAATAATAATAATCTTATATCTTTAAACGAGCAATTCTTGTATATTTATTTATTTCTGTGATCTCGGAAACGGCTCTAACGATTTCGCTGAAATTTGGTATATGAGGGTTTTCGGTGGTAAACAATCGATACTTGATCTCTGTCGCTCTCGCGTTAACATTATTGTTGTCGAGTTGACTGTACTTCTGTCGTAAAGCGACTCTGCCGTAAAGCGAATCTGTCCTAAAGCGAACAAAGGAAATAAATAGGTACTACCTAGGTTACTTTAAAAATATAATAGGATTTTGCATTTGATTTTGATTTTGGTTTTTTGTAAATTTTTGCATTCATTTTCAATGCTCCGATTCTTGCGGGGACTGCAAAATCTGTGAATTTTTTATATGTTCAAGGTTAGATATATATACTAGCTTCTGCCCGCGACTTCGTCCGCGTGGATATTAGAGAAAATCCTCAGGGAACCTGAACCAACCAGGATCTGTCCAGCCATTTTTACGCGATTAGGCGGGTGTGGCTTTGCCGCGTGTGGCGGGCCTCGTATGACGCTTCCCGTTCCGTTCCCGTTCCGTTCCCTTTCCGTTCCCGTTCCCGTCCCTTTCTCGTCCCGTTCCCATTCCGTTCCCTTTCGGTTCCCGTTCCGTTCCCGTCTAGTTCCCGTCCCATTCCCGTTCCGTTCCCGTTCCTGTTACCGTTCTCGTGCCCGTTCCCGTTCCCGTATCCATTCCGTTCCCGTTCCCGTCCCGTTCCCGTTCCCGTTCCGATCCCTTTCCGTTCCCGTCCCCTTCCCGTCTATTACCCGTCCCTTTCCCGACCCGTTCGCGTTCCGTTCCCATTCCGTTCCCGTTCCCGCCCCCGTTCCTGTCCCCATCCCCGTTCCCGTTCCCGTTACCGTACCCGTCCTTGTTCCGGTTCCCGTCCGCTGGATGTGCATGTCCAGGTCCAGGTACATGATGTTTCATGTCCACCGCGTTAGACTTCAAAATAAATCTCATTTTCGCAATCACCATCCCATAAAACCTCAAGAACTACATCCATATCGATTTTTATGTTTACTCACCCCATTTACCCCCTAAGGGGTTAATTTTCAAAATCACAAAATATATGTTTGCCTATTAATTTTTAGACGTGCTCTTACGAAGTTTAAAGTTGTACCTAATGTCTATTTTATATTATTTTTCCATACAAAATTTGGACCCCATTTTCACCCCTTTAGGGGTTAAATCATGTCCACCGTGTTGGACTTAAAAATAAATGTATTTTTTGCAATCGTCATCCCACAAAACCTCGATAACGACATCCATATCAATTTTTAGGTTTTTTTCCCTTTTCACCCCATTTCATCCCCATAGGGGTTAAAATACTAACAAAAACAATATACGTTGCGTTAGATTTCCATCCATAATCCTAAATTATAAATTAAGCGATTTTTACTTCGAAAATTAAGAATTTTCTTCTATACACAACTTCATCCGCCTTTTCACCCCTTCGGGGGTAGAATTTTGAAAAACGCTGAGACACGTATTTATTAATTTTCAATCGTCAGCCTAAATACAAAATTTTGAGATCCTAGCTTCAAAACTGAGGGACTTTCATACAAACTTTCATCCCTTTTTCATCCCCTAGGGATGGAATTTTCAGAAATCCTTAATTAGTGGATACTTACACTGTATAAGTATATGTGTGCAAAATTTCAAGTCTCTAGGTCCAGAGGTTTGGGCTGTGCGTTGATTTGTCAGTCATTTTGGGCTTTTTTTGACCCATTTACTACCTAAAGGGTTGATTTTCGGAAAACCACGAAACAAGTGTTTACTTATTTGTCTTTAAAAGTACTCCTACGAAGTTTCAAGTCGAAATGTCTATTTAATATTTTTTTTCCATACAAACTTTGAACCCCCTATTCGAGAAAATCTCATCTCTTCAAGGAACCTGAACCAACCAGGATCCGTCCAGCTATTTTTACGCGATTAGGCGGGTCCCCATCAAGCGCGCTGCGTCGCGAGGCTTCCCGTTCCGATCCCTTTCCGTTCCTGTTCCCATTCCCGTCCCGTTCCCGTTCCGTTCCATTTCCATTTTCGTACCATTTCCGTTCCGTTCCCGTCTAGTTCCCGTCCCGCTCCCGTCTAGTTCCCGTCCCTTTCTCGTCCCGTTCCCATTCCTTTTCCTTACGGTTCCTGTTCCGTTCCCGTCTAGTTCCCGTCCCATTCCCGTTCCGTTCCCGTTCCCGTTCCCAAGTCCATTCCGTTCCCGTTCCGATCCCGTTCCGTTCCTTTTCCGTTCCCGTCTATTTCCCGTCCCTTTCCCGTCCCTTTCGCATCCCGTTCGCGTTCTGTTCGCGTTCCGTTCCCATTCCGTTCCCGTTCCCGCCCCCGTTCCTGTCCCCGTCCCCGTTCCCGTCCCCGTCCTTGTTCCCGTTCCCATCCCCTGGATGTGCATGTCCAGGTCCAGGTTCATGATGTTTCATGTCCACCGCGTTGGACTTCAAAATAAATCTCATTTTCGCAATCACCATCCCATAAAACCTCAAGAACGACATCCATATCGATTTTTATGTTTACTCACCCCTTTTACCCCCTTAGGGGTAGATTTTCTAAATAACAAAATATATATTTGCCTATTTATTTTTAGACGTGCTCCTACGAAGTTTAAAGTTGTAATGTCTATTTTATATTATTTTTCCATACAAAATTTTAACCCCATTTTCACCCCTTTAGGGGTTAAATCATTTCCACCGTGTTGGACTTCAAAATAAATGTCATTTTTGCAATCGTCATCCCACAAAACCTCGATAACGAAATCCATATCTATTTTTAGGTTTTTTACCCCTTTTCACCCCATTTCATCCCCATAGGTGTTAAAATACTAACAAAAACAATATACGTTGCGTTAGATTTCCATCCATAATCCTAAATTATAAATTTAGCGATTTTTACTTCGAAAATGAAGAATTTTCTTCTATACACAACTTCATCCTCCTTTTCACCCCTTCGGGGGTAGAATTTTGAAAAACGCTGAGACACGTATTTATTAATTTTCAATCGTCAGCCTAATTACAAAATATTGAGATCCTAGCTTCAAAACTGAGGGACTTTGAAACAAACTTTCATCCTTGTAAACTTTTAGATTTTTGCATTCACAATGCTATTTTTATATTAAGATGAATAAATAATGAAAAATATTAGAAAAAATCGGCTCACCCGTAGCATCCCGTCTAAGTTGCTACGGGTGAGCCGATTTTTTCTAATATTTTTCATTATTTATTCATCTTTCATCCTTGTTTTCATCCCCTAGGGATGAAATTTTTAAAAATCCTTAATTAGTGGATACCTATACTGTATAAGTATCTGTGTGCAAAATTTCAAGTCTCTAGGTCCAGTGGTTTGGGCTGTGCGTTGATTTATCAGTCATTTTGGGCTTTTTTTGCCTTATTTACCACCTAAAGGGTTGATTTTCGGAAAACCACGAAACACGTGTTTACTTATTTGTCCTTAGAAGTACTCCTACTAAGTTTCAAGTCGAAATGTCTATTTAATATTTGGTTTTCCATACAAACTTTGAACCCCCATTTCACACCTTTAGGGGTGGAATTTCCAAAAATCCTTTCTTAGTAGATGCCTACACTGTATAAAGTATCTTTGTACAAAATTTCAAGTCTCTAGTCCCAGCGGTTTGGGCTGTGCGTTGATATGTCAGTCACCCCTTCACTTTTATATAAGAGACTAGCTTCTGCCCGCGACTTCGTCCGCGTGGATATTAGACGAAATCCTTTAAAGGAACCGTCAACCAGGATGCGGCTAGCCATTTTTACGCGATTAGGCGAGTCCCCATCAAGCGCTCTGCCTCGCGAGGCAAGACATTTATTTGCCGCGTGTGGCGGGCCTGGCACGAGGCTTCCAGTTCCCGTTCCCGTTCCCGCTCCCGCTTCCGTTCCCCGTTCCCGTTCTGTTCCCGTCCTGTTTGCGTTCCCGTCCCGTAAACGTCCCGTAACCGTCCCGTAACCGTCCCGTACCCCTTCCGTTTCCGTTCTCGTTCCCATTCCATTCCCGTCCCGTTCCCATCCTGTTTTCTTTCCCGTTCCCGTCCCGTTATATTCCCGTTCCATTCCCGTTTCGTTCCCGTTCCGTTCTCGTTTCGTTCTCGTTCCCATTTCCGTTCCGTTCCCGCTGCGTTCCCGTCCCGTAAACGTCCCCTAACCCTCCCGTACGCCTTACGTTCCCGTTCTTGTTCCCGTTCCGTTCCCGTCCGGTTCTTGTTCCCGTTCCCGTGCCCATCCTGTTCCATTCCCGTTCCGTTCCCGTTTCATTCCAGTTTCATTCCTGTTTCGTTCCCGTTCCGTTCTCGTTACGTTCCTGTTTCATTCCCGTTTTGTTCCGTTCCCGTCCCGTACTTGTCCCGTACCCCTTCCTTTCCCGTTTCCGTACCCGTCCCGTTTGCGTTCCCGTGCCGTAAACGTCCCGTAACCGTCCCGTACCCCTTCCGTCTCCGTTCCCGTTCCCATTCCGTTCCCGTCCCGTTCCCATCTTGTTCTCGTTCCCGTTCCCTTTCCGTTATATTCCCGTTCCGTTCCCTTTTCGTTCCCGTTCCGTTCTCGTTTCGTTCCCGTTCCCATTCCCGTTCCGTTCCCGCTGCGTTCCCGTCCCGTTCCCGTCCCGTAAACGTCCCCTAACCGTCCCGTACGCCTTACGTTCCCGTTCTTGTTACCGTTCCGTTCCCGTCCGGTTCCCGTTCCCGTTCCCATCCTGTTCTATTCCCGTTCCGTTCCCGTTTCATTCCAGTTTCGTTCCTGTTTCGTTCCCGTTCCGTTCCCGTTACCTTCCTGTTTCATTCCCGTTTTGTTCCGTTCCCGTCCGATCCCATCCCGTATTTGTCCCGTACCCCTTCCGTTCCCGTTCCCGTACCCGTCCCGTTCTAGTTCCCGTTATCGTCTCGTTCCCGTTACCGTCTCGTTCCCGTTCCGTTCCGTTCCGTTCCATTCCGTGCCGTTCCCGTTCCCGTGCCCGTGCCCGTTCCGATTCCCGTTCCCTGGATGTGAATGTCTAGATCCAGGTCCATATGTGTCGCGTCCACCGCGTTGGACTTCAAAATAAATCTCATTTTCGCAATCACCATCGCATAAAACCTCAAAAACGACATCCATATCGATTTTTATGTTACTCACCCCACTTACCCTCTAAGGGGTTGATTTTCAAAATCCCAAAATATATATTTAGACGTGCTCCTACAAATTTTAAAGTTGTAATTTCGATTTTGTATTCTTTTTCCATACAAAATTTGAACCCCATTTTTATCCCTTTAGGGGTTAAATCATGTCCACCGTGTTGGACTTCAAAATTAATGTCATTTTTGCAATCGTCATCCCCGAAAACCCCAATAACGACATCTATATAGATTTTTATGTTTACTCGCCCCATTTACACCCTAAGGGGTTGATTTTCAAAATAACAAAATATATATTTGCCTATTTATTTTTAGATGTGCTCCTACGAAGTTTAAAGTTGTAATGTCTATTTTATATTATTTTTCCATACAAAATTTGGACCCCATTTTCACCCCTTTAGGGGTTAAATCATGTCCACCGTGTTGGACTTCAAAATAAATGTCATTTTTGCAATCGTCATCCCAGAAAACCCCAATAACGACATCTATATCGATTTTTATGTTTACTCACCCCATTTACCCCCTAAGGGGTTGATTTTCAAAATAACAAAATATACATTTGCCTATTTATTTTTAGATGTGCTCCTACGAAGTTTAAAGTTGTAATTTCTATTTTATATTATTTTTCCATACAAAATTTGGACCCCATTTTCACCCCTTTAGGGGTTAAATCATGTCCACCGTGGTTGGACTTCAAAATAAATGTCATTTTTGCAATCGTCATCCTACAAAACCCCGATAACGACATCCATATCTGTTTTTAGGTTTTTTAACCCTTTTCACCCCCATTTCATCCCCTTTGGAGTTGAAATCCTAACAAAAACAATATACGTTGCTTTAGATTTCTATCCATAAGCCTAAATTATAAATTTAGCGATTTTTACTTCGAAAATGAAGGATTTTCTTCTATACACAACTTCATCCCCCTTTTGACCCCTTCGGAGGTAGAATTTTGAAAAACGCTGAGACCCGTATTTATTATTTTCAATCGTCAGCCTAAACACAAAATTTGAAGATTCTAGCTTCAAAACTGAGGGACTTTCATACAAACTTTCATCCCTTATTTCATCCCCTTAGGGATGAAATTTTCAAAAATCCTTCCTTAGTGGATGCCTACACTATATAAAGTATCTGTGTGCAAAATTTCAAGTCTCTAGGTCCAGCGGTTTGGGCTGTGCGTTGATAGATCAGTCAGTCAGTCAGTCAGTCATTCAGTTTACGATTTTATATATTAAGATATATGTTTATTTTATATTTATTTTTATTGATTTTAGACAAGTTCAAAAAAATTAAGTTAATGTTTGAGATAAATAGCAAAGCTCGGTCACGAAGATATTATATAAATTTATAACAAAATCAAGCCTATTTGATTAATGTTTTTACATTTAAAAGTGTTCAATATAATTTATCGGAGATCATCATCGAAATTAATTACTCATACCTTACGAACATTAGTAACTATGTATTGTTACAAAACCTGTTTAAAAAAGCTTGTGTTACGGTCGAGTACCTACACGTAAAAATTCAACTATGTAATATGAAATTTTCGGCGAAAACACCTGATACATTTGGTATTGACGTGGATAAATGGATTGTAAATTGGTTTTTTGCTATTTGTTTGCGTTTTATAGCGTTATCTCATTTTATGTCTGCAACAAAGTGTGTTAAGCAATAAAAATGTAGTTTATAATACTTACTCTTTAAATTGGGCGAATTTTATGCATTTTGTAATTAAGCCACGTTCACAGTAAACGTAATTCCAGTGGTAGTAGTAGCACAGTATACAAGGTGTTTGGTAAAAGCCTTATAATGCCGAATATGGTAGATAGAGACCATTCAGTTTGATGGTCCCTATCTACCATAATCGGCTTTATAGGGCTTTTACCAAACACCTTGTATAAATATATATTAGTTTTGTATATATTCTGTGGTAGTAGGCTCATTTTGAGGCCTAAATATGAACCTTGATTAGGATGACTGACTCCTCGACACCGTGCCAGCTAGGCGATTGCGTAAAGTCAGTATTCATTTGACAGTTCATATTGTATCATAATATATGTCATTCCATACAAATTGCAGCCGATTGAATACGATATGAACTGTCAAATGAATACGATTACCTTACGCAATCGCACCCCAGGGGGCTAATTGTCTAATTTCAAAAATCTATCGCAATCGCTTTCATTTGACAGATGGATGTGACACATTGCTGCATTTCTTTGGTAAGTTTTTATTTGTGCCAAAAAGAAGCATCAATGTATTACGTCCTGAAAGCGATTGCGATAGATTTTGAAATTAGACAATAGAAAAGCCGGTCCGAGCCAATCTCGGCCATAGCAAGGTCGTATTGTAAAACGTTGGATAGTCGTAATTGGCCAACACTACACAATTGAGTCATATAGAAGCAAAAGTAGCAACATCCACTTTTTTCACTTTTGCAACTTTCAATGTAATCTGCTAATGTGAAATCGACTTCATCGTTTGACTTAATAATATTGCAGCAAAAACAGCAACAACTCATATAAAATCACAATTAAAGTCATAGGTTTGCAGCAAAAACAGCAATATCCTATAGTACTGAACTGCACTGCTTCGAAACCAATGCAGCAACATCCACTTTTTTCACTATAATAACTTTGAATGCAGTCTGTTATGCGAAATCGGCTTCATCGTTTGACTTTATAATTTGCAGCAAAAACAGCAACAACTCATATAAATCGCCATTTAAATAATAGATTTGTAGCAAAAACAGCAATATCCCATAGTACTAAACTGCACAGCTTCGAAACCAAAAACATTGATTTCCGCCATTTTACAAAAACTGGATGTTGCTGCCTTTGCTTCTACATGACTCAATTATCAAATATTGATTGTAATTAATGATATCGAGCGTTATAAAATAAGTAATTGTGTTCAAGCAACATTCCAAAGCTTGGTGTAGGTTCGAAATAGCGTGCACCATTTTTGACATTAGCATTTTTTACTCCCAAAGAACGCTCAAAACGTTGCGAATAAAAACCCGCCATGGAACAATAAATTCAAACATTTTTACCGCGCCACAGTTTCCGACATAAATCCTAGTGGCTTACCTAGTTACTTAAATAGTGAGTTATTTATTTAAGATTGTGAAATACCGCCTCCACCATTTTTTTTTGGTTTTTTCGCTAAAAATTAAATTTTCAACTCGTAATTTATGCAATTTGTTACTGATTTACATAAAAATGCTTTTAGTTTTCAGATAGCACTCAGTTGATTTGTAAGTAATAATTTGTGCGTAGTACTTACGTAAAAAAATTTCTTCCAAGAAAATTAAGATTGTAAACACTGTTACACATCATAATATAAGTACTTATATTCCACTTGGAGCATTGTCCATGATGAGCGGGGCTTATTTCCAAGTCACGAATGGAACAGGCTACCTGCCGATGTGTTTTTAAATAGTTATAACTTGGGCCTTTTCAAGATTAGAGTGAATAGGCTTTATGTAAGTGAGCATGCTCCATCGTAGTCCGCATCATCACTTAACACCAGGTGTGATTGTTTACATATGCTCACTTATTTTCAATAAAAAACCGGCCACTTGCGAGTCGGACACGCGCACGAAGGGTTCCGTACCAAAAACGGCAAAAAAGTCACGTTTGTTGTATGGGAGCCCCCCTTAAGGATTTATTTTATTCGCTTTTTATTAATTTTTGTTATAGTGCAACAGAAATACATCATCTGTAAAAATTTCAACTGTCTTTCTGTTGTCGTTATTAATATAAAGCAAAAAATGAAAAAAAAACACGTTTGTGGAATGGGAGCCCCCCTTAAATATTAATTTTTACCATTGCCACTCGAAAAAGTGCGTTTAATAACGCTGTTTTATTCACCGAGTGAATAAAAATACTTTGAATTTGGAACAAGCGCGCATCGTATGAATTATGTACAAAAAAAATAAAACGTGCTGAAAGTATGGAGCTATTCCATAGATAAAGCCATAGTTATACAATTAAATAAAAAAAAATATCCCGCCTATTTTATTTAGGTTCGTTTTAGGGTCTTATCTTTGGGTTTTTTTTTCTAAAAAAATATCTCGCCAAATTAATTAGGTTCTTTTTAGTCTCTTATCTTTGGGTTCTTTTCTTTATATTAGAGGGAGATTATTATAGATGTTCAGTCTTGCATCAGTCGATTCCATCAGTCTGGTACGATCTTCAGTCTGTAAAAATTCAAAGTCTATACAAACTGATGAAATGGACTGATGTCAGACTGATCATGTAATTTCCCTCATAGCATGGTTGTTTTATGTCATTGGAAAACTTATAGTTTCACTATTTTCTAGCGGTTAAATTACCGATTACCTATCTAAATAATAAAATTTGATAACTATAAATAGGTACTATAGGTGTAAGTACTGCTATATGTTTTCTTGCAGTCAATGGTAAAAAGTAGAGTACACAACTCGTGAAAAAAAAATTCATCTCGGTCCTTTGTATCCCTCGTTTCGCTCAGGATTCTACTAGAATCCTTCGCTGCTCTCGGGATCCAACATAGTACCTCGAACTAAATTCCTTCTTCTTTCACTTGTTGTGTAATCTTCTATTTATTTTATTTTTAGTATTTGTTATTATAGAGGCAACAGAAATACATCATCTGTAAAAATTTCAACTGTCTAGCTATTACGGTTGACGAGATACAGCCTGGTGACAGACAGACAGACAGGCAGACGGACAGCGGAGGCTTAGTAATGTCCCGTTTTTACCCTTTCGTTACGGAACCCTAAAAAAAAGAATAATAGTTACTACTATGAGCTGTAGACCTCGCGTTTGTGATTTTTTTGAAATGGCTGAAATTGTTAATTTATCGAAAAATTTCGAAAAACCGAATTAATAAGTATAATTTTTTTATATAATTATTGAGAAATGGGACCTGTAAAGTAGAACAGACAGCCTTTCTTACTTAATATTATAATTGTGTAAAAATAAATATAAATTGTAGCTTACTTCCGCAAACAATACACATACATATGCAACCTCGACACTCAAATAAGCAAATAAGAGGAAATCTCGGAGGTTCAAACTTTTAATTCCTTATGAACATTCAACGGATACGAGGAACAAGTAAAAGAACGCTGTGCGGAGTGAATAAGTAAAACTAGTGATGTGACACTTTACCAATAGGGATATTTACGAATCCAAAAAAAACCTGATTATTGCTGATAACATTATAGGTTTGGGCACATATTATCAATAAAATGTCATTATTTTTACATAAGCATCAAAATGTGCATTATTTGAAATTAAATACTAATTTGAAAATGATGTCCTAGTCCAAAATTACTGACTGCTCTCATTAGCGTTGTCAACAAAATAAATTAAGTAATTTAAATTAACAAAAAGATAATTATATTAAAACCAAACTACAAAAGCATGCAATGTCCTCGTTTAGAAATAACCTTTCCATAAGGGCTGTTAAAATATAGTAAGTTTTAAGTTTTAACAATTGTTAATACTTGTTATAGCATTTCATAATTAATTAAAATGCAATATAAAGCAAATCGAAAATGATTGATAAATTATGAGATAAATAAAATCTACTTAATTAATTTAAAGACGGTAACACAGTCTTCTTGATTATTTGACCTCTATAAGTGGAAATAACAACAAATATAATAAGATGTTGTACGAAAATAAGCTAGTTAAAGTCTGTCTATCCTTACTTGTCTTATTTAGTAAACAGTTTTTGACAGTAAGTTGTCATACGTCTTTCATAGGTACTAAAATAGTTATTTTAAATTATGTTTGTAACTTTATGAAATTGTCATTAATTATTAACAATTTATTTGGTAATCTATGTGTGGAAAACCATTTGTTGTATTTTATAATTGATTATTTCAATAAATTGTTGGGTGAAGATTCTTTACCATATAAGACAAGTAAGGATAGACAGACTCATAATATTAGGTAAGTATGTAACAAAATTTTATCAAAAGTAGTAAACTTTATTGAGCGGGCTATACTTTTTTGGATACAACCTAATTATTCTTTATACTCTGCACAACACTAGACACCATTGCCGGAAAACTGGCGCCCCACCAACTACTTATATCGTTTGTTACAATTTGATATACGAACCGGGAGAAATCCGCAAACGCTAGTATGTGCGTGAAAGTTTTAAATTGAATTAGAATTGAGAAGGATCTTATGGTGAACCAACGAAGAGATCAACTAACCTAAGAATGGGATTACAAATAGCGTCGTTCATTTCACTTCTCACTCGCACACTAAACGCCACTTCTTTCCCACTCTTAACACTCGTTGTGGTAAGCGCGGTGACCCGCCAATTTCAATCCCATTCTTTGTCTGCGCGGGTTGTACCTACATACCTATCTAATGTTTGTACTCTTATAATGTGTTGGGAAGGGCACACTAAATAAAATACGGTTATCATACGTTAAATCACATACGTTTATGTGTTCAGAAAATGATATTTTACTTCATCATCACCATAGAAACCAGTTTAATACTGTAGTACCTACGTAAGCCCGGCGTACATTCATAAACTAAAATAGAAAGAGCTATACAAATCATTCTATAATTGCTTGACAATTAATTTCCATGTTAGATAGGTACTGAGATGAGAAAGAATCTAGGTTAGGTACCTACATTATTTCCATTTTTTAAGAGACTTATTTTACAAAGCTATACAAATCATTCTTAAATAGCTTGACGATTAATTTCCGTGTTAGATAGGTACCGAGAAAGAAACTAGGTACCTACATTATTTCCTTTTTTTAGTAGAGTATTATTTTACAAAACGTTACAAATCTTAATTGAAATATAAATCTTAGAATATTGTTCCACAATATTAATTTATGTCCATTCGTGACGCCATATTCTTTTAATGACTCTTTTAAATAAATTGACTTAAGTGCTTGTTTTATATGAATTGACCGAGCGAGGCGAGCGCGAAACGTGAGCGAAGTGTCTCCGTTTCAGCTTTAGCAAAAATGCCTTCGTATTTCCGTCCAGCTGTCCGGCTGTCCGTTTGTTCTCCTCTACAGGTTGCATTTCTCAACCGACTCTCGTGAAATTATGTGAGTCGGTTCTATAATTTTATAGAATAGTTCTATAATTTTTTGTCAATTCAGTTCTTGGGAAGTTTTCAAAACGGCGGAGATGTGGGGGAATATCATATTTCAGCTATTTCGGAAAATTATCAAAAATGTTACAATGCGACGTTTACAGCTCTACAGATTCACTAGTATAAAATATTAACGAGTAAGTACCTACCTACTCATTAAGAGTTGGCTTAAGTTCTAAACATAATGATATTTCAAACCAAAGGGGTTTCTTTGACTGGATAATTAATTTAGCTCGAAGCACCAACGTATGTGTATTTAACGTGAACTAGAAACCTGGAATATCTCCGCATAATAATTAAGTTTCACAACATTTAATATTGTGAAACGTTGCTAACATTTATGTTTGTTCATTTTGATTATCAAAGACAAAGGATATCTACCATTTATTTTACGTAATTTAATACATATAAGTATCAGTATTCAATATAAATCTGTGATAATTAGAATATAACTACAGGCAAGCTGTATTATGTGCTATGCTGCTACCTAGTTATGCTATGAAAGTAAGTTTTATAAGGGTGACATTTCGTGCGACAGATTTTTCTGCTACGGATACATTCAAGTTCATCCGCTATCGCTAATTCAACCGGATTCGTTCTCGTTACTACGAACACCTAAATTCGGATTAATGCAAGTTCAAATTAACTGTTGGGTAACCAAATCTGTTGAAATAGTTTGGTTACCTCAATTTGGGTAACCAAAGTATAGGTGTGGTTTTGCATTCAAATGAATCGAAGAAAACCACAGCTTCTTTCGTTGAAAATCAAATCCCATTTATTTATTAGTATACCTAGTTTGTAGAATCATTTACCATTTAATATTTACGCTCATAAAAATTAAAGTAGAAAAAATATTTTAAGTACGAATACTTCAAAAGCATCTTCTGAAAGCAAGAATGAACTAAAGAAATTTCATTACACTGCCTGAGATCTCAGGTTGCTAAAGAAAGCAAAACTGAGGGTCCACGAGTAAATGTATTTTTGTATTTTCTACACAAACAGTAAGTACGACAGGACGATGCTTTTAAACGAATACTGTCAAATAAAGGAACTTTGTATGAGAAAATACAATTTATGAAATAGAAAATAATAAAGGACAGGCAGAAACTAAATTGTACTACGATGAAAGTATTAGGGCATTTCTACGGGAAGTACCGATTGATCTACTCTAGCGAAAAAAGTACCTTTAAAATCTAATTACATACTTAAAAAAAATCACACGTAATAATAGAACTCTTGGCCTGATGGAGAGCATATCCAAAAGACCGTCAGGATTTATAAAGCACCAAAAAAAATTCGTAAAGTTTGAAAACGGGCAGAATTTGGCTTAAAATGGCGTGTCGCCTTTCCAGAATTTGTTCGTTATTGTTTCATAACTCTTAAAATAATAACTTGTTCATTATAATTCCGGCATTCACAGAACAAGGGATAGATATTAAAGGCATGTGTGTAATTATATTTAATGCGAATCCATGGGTTTTAACACAATAACACATTTTAATTTTGTCGCAAGCGTGTGCCTCAATTCGGTGAAATTTAGTTTTCCTTACCTAAGTCACTGACTACGTACAGTACAAACGCACATTACTGATTCCCGCCACCCAGCAGCTGCGCCTGAGCAGCTAAGCAGTGTGGACGGGAGGACTGCTGCATCGAGGAGCATTTTTCGAAGGTTCAAAGTCATTCGGTGTTTTTGGGTTCGGGACATTTCTCAAATCGGTGGACGACATCAATTTTATTTATGAAGTATCTAATGAGATTTGTGCTAATTTAATTGAATATTTAATTGACATCTTCCAGTATTTTTCGTAGAAATTGCTGTAGTTTATAACATTTGCAATTAATTTGATGAATTGTGTTATTTTCTCAATTCAGTGGATCTCAATACCTTGGAAAATTTCACTTGTCAAAAACTATGATTAAGGCATATTATGTACATTTACTTCAAGCTTTATAACAAAATATCCGATTCAATCAAAGACAAGAGATCACTTAAATTCTTGCTTTCCTATATCTCAATTTTCACTTTTAAAAGTAAATAATATAATATCGTAAAGTATAGCATATTCATCTTCAGAATTAAATTCATTTTACGGTCATCTCAGTAAAGTTAGTATCAACCAGTGTTGGGGTAATCAAGCGGTCTCTATGTTTATCTTAGCTTTCCAAAACTATCATTTTCTGATAGATCTAAAACCGACAATTTTGATTTAAGATCACTATTCTTGTTCGGGACCTTTTTTATTTCAATATTTCCAGTTTTTACATGCTCTGGTTCTCTGGGCGATTTATCCAAAAAACGGCTTGCTGTGTTGCTAACCAGTTGATTTAATTATTTTGCATGAAAAGTATGTGCTTTATTACTTGAATCAATTTTTTTATTGAAGAATTTTTGTTGGCATGTAACTTACCTTTAAATATTTTTGGAAACTGTCTGTCGTTCGTGTAATCTGCAGATTTCAACTCATAGAAGCATGCTATTCTACAGCATCTTGGTTTTCTCAAAGCAAAAAAATCCGATCATTCTCTCAAAAAATCTTAAAAATCCAGATATCTAAATAGATTTTACATATCGCAAGCGCGTAGCACAATATTGTTGGTCGTAGACCGTAGCACTTTGGTCGTAGCACAGCGCGCACTACGAAAGTTACGTAGCGCACTCAGACGATACTACACTGCGCGTGCTACTACGAGTGCTCCGCGATTATAAAGTAGTCATTTGGGGACAATTCATGGCTCGGGGCGGGCTCGGGGTAGGCTTGTGGTGGGCTCGGGAGGCTTGGGGGGCTCGGGGTGGACATGGGGGCGTTCGGAAGAGAGGGAGTGCTCGAAAAATAGTGAGATCACATAAAAGAGGGTAAACACAAAAGCGCGGATTATACATATTGCCGGTAGCATAATGCATTTTGTTTGTCATGAAAAAATTAAAGGAATCAGTTTCTAAAACCTGGAACTATGGATTCAATAGGCAGGATCACTGCCCCATCCCCTAGGGTGCTTAAATCTTGATATTTGATATTTCCGACTTGATATCTCGAGAAACGAGATCTTGACTGACAGACAGACGGACAGCTCGTGATTTTATAAAGGTTTCCGTTTCCTTTTGAAGTACAGAACTCTAAAAATAACTTTTCGGCCAGCACTTGACATCGGCAGTCTTAGCATCAAAAGTCGCATTTTCTCGTCACTGGCATTTTATAGTCTAGTTACTAGTCTGTAGTTTTACAATAGGGTTCGAATTTTCGGCGAGAAATAGAAGCGGCACTCGTGACCGACCGTTTTTATTCGGACAGTGGCAGCGAGCTCACAATGGAACAGCATACGAAATTCCGATGCAAAGCCATTTTAGACACCCTTTGGTGAAAAGCGGAAAAAATATAAAATACTAGCACCCGCCCGTGACTTCATCTGCGTGGAGACTTTTTTGCTATCCCTCGGGAACTATATTTTTCTTCAAGGTGAAATTTAGACTGTCCTTCTCCTTACCCCTGATAACGTGCATGTAAAATTTCATGATGATCGGTCAGTAGTTAAGACGTGAAGGCGTAACAAACAAACAAACGGACTTCGCATTTATAATTATTAGGAACCAGATATCTAAAAATCCAGATATCTAAATAGATTTTTGTGGGACATTAATCAAGTAGTTTGGAATGCAAATCTTACTTCTTACTTATATTATAAATGTGAAAGTTTGTGGGTTTGGATGTTTAGATGTTTGGATGATTGTTCCTCAATCACGCAAAAACTACTAAACGGATTTAGTTGGAATTTGGCACACAGATAGTAGATAGCCTAGGTTAAAACATAGAATACTTTTTATTCTGATAGTCCCACGGGTACGGGAACCACGCGGGTGAAACCGCGGGCGGCCGCTAGTATCTAATAAAAAGCTAGCTATGAGAAAACTAAGCTGCTGTCAAGAAGATCGTTTGCATAAGTTTGTAGAATATCATCATGGGCAGCATACAGGCATCAATAAATTGTAATCTGCAGAGTACACGACAGACAGTTACTGGTTCAAGTAATAAAGCACAAATTTTGTCATTTAGATGAATAATTAAATCGGCAACAGTAAGCAGGTCTTTGGACAAATCAGCCAGAGATCTAGAACCTGTGAAAACTAGAAATATTAAAATGAAAAAGATCCCCAATAAGAATAGTGATTTTAAATCCAAATTGTCAGACCTATTAGAAAACGTCAGTTTTTTGGAAAGTAAATATTAAATAGAGACCTTGCTTGATTACCCCCACACTGGCTGGTAATATTTTTTTTTAAATGAACGTAGATGATTTTGATTCTGAAAATGAATATGCTATATTTTAAGATTTTATTATTATTGAATAATAACTTTAAAAAGTAAACATTTTAGTGAATTAGTTATGTAGAAGTTTGTTAACTTATGACAAACCGTCATTTGTTACACTAATTCAGTTCAGTACCTACTATTTTGTTAACCCTTTTGATATTTATTTCTATTTTAGAAACATTAATATAGGCAATTAAACTTAAAATTAACCAACTGACTATTAGACCAGCGATCAGGAATCAAAAACGTTTTAGGTATAGTATAGTATATTTGATAATTCCACATACATTATTTCTATGTTAGGTAACACCGTTTCTGAATTCGCTGGGCCATCACTCAATTCGGTGATTCATTTTCTCAATTCGATGCTTTCTCAATTAGGTGCTTAACTTTTCTCATAAACTACTTCACAATATCTGGTGCCATTGTAATTTTCAGATTCAGGATGGAATAAACTTCAATCTTTGTTTTTAAATTACTTATAAAAACCAAATTTCAATTCAACCACCGAATTGAGAAAAAAATACCCGTTTGTAGAAATGCCCATTAACCTTCAAGCGGTCGCACGGCGTCGAATCGACCGCACTTGGTATATTTTCGTTCATAATATTGTTATTTCTTGTCGTATGCTTTCTCATTTCTAGTAGCATGTCATTGTATTACTGTGCATGAAATAAACAGATTACCTCCCTTTCCCGCACTCCCCAGAGCGCATAAATCGCATTTGTTTAAGACGCGGCGCAGACGTTGAAAGTACGCCACGCCTCTGTCATCGAAAAGGCTACGCGCGACCCTCTACGCAATATATTTTTGGTTATAGTCGATGTTATTAAGCTTGTATTAGTGTTTCTTTTTTATAAAAAATACTTTTTGAGAGCAAATAAAGTTGTAATATAGATTAGGCGAAGGTATTTGCAAGAATTGGGAATAAAACTGGCAAAAGGGTATTTAAAAAAAAAGAGTTACCATGGGGACCTTCTAATCCAAGAAAACTACATCAAAACATAAGACACCATTTGACATTAATTATATCTTAAATAGTGATAATGTTTGTGTACACAAAAATATAAATTATTGTTTACTAATTAGTGTCTTAAATCCCTGAAATATCTCAAATGTTTTTTCGGTTACGCATTCGTTACAAATGACTACGCGCCCGCTTGAAGTTTAAAAATCTTGGCTTTTCATGAAACTAAGGAAACTTCAAATATTAGAGACCCCTTTGAGTCAGGATTAGTTCTGAAAATCCGTTGATAGTAAAGTATTTCAGTCTGACTGAAATCTAAAAATGTGAACGTAAAGTTCACTTTGTCTTAAGGTTAAACAATAGCAAGCGACTCACACACGCTATAATTTATAACTATGGTATGGCATGTGAACCCAGCGATCTTATAATATTAATTTAATTCTGTAAATGTAATTTTGTTTTTTGTAATTATTTTACAAATAATTGTAAGTATTGTTAAATGGTAAATTGAGGGTTAAAACGAAACTCGATATTATAGGCACATAACGTGGTTATATATATTATATCGAGTCTCGTTTTAACCCTTAATTTACCATTTAACAATTTTTACAATAATTTGTAAAATAATCACAAAAAACAAAATTATATTTACAAAATTAAACCGATATTATAAGATCGCTGGGTTCACATGCCATACCATAGTTATAAATTATACCGTTATTTCAATTACCTTTAAGCTTTGATTAAACTTCTAAATCAAAGAACAATACAACTAAACCATATCTTTAAACTATATATCTGTATTTCGTCCCTCGTCCGGAATGCCACCTGTTTTTGACATAGTCCCTGAGGTTCTCTTTGTCCTGATCGGTACACCGTCATGGGACTTATCAGACACGTCAACTCGACCTCACTGACTGAGAAACTGCTCAGCATTAGGAAGAGAAAGCTCTTACTGGCTTTGAATATACGTTTGAAATGGTCGTCTGTAAATTATTATTTTCAATTGCCTTGTTTTTATATTTTGGAAAAATCACAAGAAACATTTAGTCCTCGTGTGCTTTAGTCAATTCTGAGGGGTAGTACAATAAAACACGACATATACCTAATCATACGACTATTGTAAAACAAGAAATAATATTGATTATTAAAAAAATTGACCTACAAAAGTAAGTTTAACATATTGTCTATCACAAAAAGCAAAGCGCCATATAGAGACTGGCCGACATATCGCAAGCGCGTAGCACAATATTGTTGGTCGTAGACCGTAGCACTTTGGTCGTAGCACAGCGCGCACTACGAAAGTTACGTAGCGCACTCAGACGATACTACACTGCGCGTGCTACTACGAGTGCTCCGCGATTATAAAGTAGTCATTTGGGGACAATTCATGGCTCGGGGCGGGCTCGGGGTAGGCTTGTTGTGGGCTCGGGAGGCTTGGGGGGCTCGGGGTGGACATGGGGGCGTTCGGAAGAGAGGGAGTGCTCGAAAAATAGTGTGATCACATAAAAGAGGGTAAACACAAAAGTGCGGATTATACATATTGCCGGTAGCATAATGCATTTTGTTTGTCATGAAAAAATTAAAGGAATCAGTTTCTAAAACCTGGAACTATGGATTCAATAGGCAGGATCACTGCCCCATCCCCTAGGGTGCTTAAATCTTGATATTTGATATTTCCGACTTGATATCTCGAGAAACGAGATCTTGACTGACAGACAGACGGACAGCTCGTGATTTTATAAAGGTTTCCGTTTCCTTTTGAAGTACAGAACTCTAAAAATAACTTTTCGGCCAGCACTTGACATCGGCAGTCTTAGCATCAAAAGTCGCATTTTCTCGTCACTGGCATTTTATAGTCTAGTTACTAGTCTGTAGTTTTACAATAGGGTTCGAATTTTCGGCGAGAAATAGAAGCGGCACTCGTGACCGACCGTTTTTATTCGGACAGTGGCAGCGAGCTCACAATGGAACAGCATACGAAATTCCGATGCAAAGCCATTTTAGACACCCTTTGGTGAAAAGCGGAAAAAATATAAAATACTAGCACCCGCCCGTGACTTCATCTGCGTGGAGACTTTTTTGCTATCCCTCGGGAACTATATTTTTCTTCAAGGTGAAATTTAGACTGTCCTTCTCCTTACCCCTGATAACGTGCATGTAAAATTTCATGATGATCGGTCAGTAGTTAAGACGTGAAGGCGTAACAAACAAACAAACGGACTTCGCATTTATAATTATTAGGAACCAGATATCTAAAAATCCAGATATCTAAATAGATTTTTGTGGGACATTAATCAAGTAGTTTGGAATGCAAATCTTACTTCTTACTTATATTATAAATGTGAAAGTTTGTGGGTTTGGATGTTTAGATGTTTGGATGATTGTTCCTCAATCACGCAAAAACTACTAAACGGATTTAGTTGGAATTTGGCACACAGATAGTAGATAGCCTAGGTTAAAACATAGAATACTTTTTATTCTGATAGTCCCACGGGTACGGGAACCACGCGGGTGAAACCGCGGGCGGCCGCTAGTATCTAATAAAAAGCTAGCTATGAGAAAACTAAGCTGCTGTCAAGAAGATCGTTTGCATAAGTTTGTAGAATATCATCATGGGCAGCATACAGGCATCAATAAATTGTAATCTGCAGAGTACACGACAGACAGTTACTGGTTCAAGTAATAAAGCACAAATTTTGTCATTTAGATGAATAATTAAATCGGCAACAGTAAGCAGGTCTTTGGACAAATCAGCCAGAGATCTAGAACCTGTGAAAACTAGAAATATTAAAATGAAAAAGATCCCCAATAAGAATAGTGATTTTAAATCCAAATTGTCAGACCTATTAGAAAACGTCAGTTTTTTGGAAAGTTTTAAATAAATAATAAATAATAAAATCTTTATTGAAATAATCTTACATCAAAATAAAACAATTAAAATCTAGACATAGGTACATAAAGCTAAAATACAAAGTGCCTGAACTAGGTTTAAATAACCTGTATCTCAGGCAAATAAGAACTTACATCACTATGTGTCGTAATATTATTTTACAATCAAATCCAAATATTAATATTGGAAAAATTAAAACAAAATAAAATCAAAAATAATTGCAGAGAGAGTTAAACTAAACTAAACGCTAAAATAATGTTAGTTTTGTAACATCATTTACGACAAACGAATAATGCATCTGCGTCATCAAAAATAAACTAAGTGCATGCATCATTACTTATTTACATTTATTATTTTTATATTACGTGCATATTAGTAAGGTATCTTACGAATTTATGTTAGTAGAACAGCATTGTGATTTCAGCAAAAAATTTACAATCATAACTTATTGAAATGTACTGATATAATATAAATATTTTTAAACTGATGCGAACTAGTAAATATAATTGGACACAATCTATAAATAAATCATGTGATATCAAATAGTAATATTAGTCACGGAATGTAAAATATTTATTTGTAGAAGTTATAAAGATATATCTAGGAAGTAGTGCTTTTAGGTGCCCACATAATCAATCGAGCTGATATACCGTTTTTCGGCAATCTTTTTCGCAGGACATTCAGCATCACCAGTTTTGTGATCTGCAGGCTTCTTGAAGTGCAAACATGTTGCACATTTTGCTGACTCGGTTTTCTTTCCACAGTCCTTTATAGTATGACCTATATCGCCGCAGTGACCACAGGTGGAGGCCTCCTCCCGGCAAGTCTTAGCAGCATGACCGTATTGCTGACACTTGTAGCACCTTGTCACGAGGGTAAAATCTTTCACAGGGCAGGAAGACCAATTTACAAATACCCGGTCGTTCATTATTAACAGTTTTCGAATTTGTGCAGGAACTTCTATAATATAATTACATGTCTCGGCGTCCTTTTTCCCCGACTTATGGCTTAATTTAATCGAGGTCAAAAATGTCGCAAGTGTCATGCCGCTAAGCTTGTCGGCTAAGTTTTGATGGTATATGCAGTTGAAAACTTCCGTTTCCTCCATACATACGGGCACTCCGATGATCACGATTCTAGGTTTGCGTTTATGTGGTTCATTCACAGTTAGGCCAGAGGTCGTTAGTTGATCCGTTTGCTTAAGCTTCTCGATATCGTCCTTAGTATCTGTGCTGATAATCACACCGCCGTTCCGAGTTTTACGCAGGCTTCTCACATGCAGCTTCATTTGATCTGGTCTGATGATTTTTTGAACGAGGGCCTTTGTCTCCTCGCTCGAGTAGTAGTAAGTAAATATTAAATAGAGACCTTGCTTGATTACCCCCACACTGGCTGGTAATATTTTTTTTTAAATGAACGTAGATGATTTTGATTCTGAAAATGAATATGCTATATTTTAAGATTTTATTATTATTGAATAATAACTTTAAAAAGTAAACATTTTAGTGAATTAGTTATGTAGAAGTTTGTTAACTTATGACAAACCGTCATTTGTTACACTAATTCAGTTCAGTACCTACTATTTTGTTAACCCTTTTGATATTTATTTCTATTTTAGAAACATTAATATAGGCAATTAAACTTAAAATTAACCAACTGACTATTAGACCAGCGATCAGGAATCAAAAACGTTTTAGGTATAGTATAGTATATTTGATAATTCCACATACATTATTTCTATGTTAGGTAACACCGTTTCTGAATTCGCTGGGCCATCACTCAATTCGGTGATTCATTTTCTCAATTCGATGCTTTCTCAATTAGGTGCTTAACTTTTCTCATAAACTACTTCACAATATCTGGTGCCATTGTAATTTTCAGATTCAGGATGGAATAAACTTCAATCTTTGTTTTTAAATTACTTATAAAAACCAAATTTCAATTCAACCACCGAATTGAGAAAAAAATACCCGTTTGTAGAAATGCCCATTAACCTTCAAGCGGTCGCACGGCGTCGAATCGACCGCACTTGGTATATTTTCGTTCATAATATTGTTATTTCTTGTCGTATGCTTTCTCATTTCTAGTAGCATGTCATTGTATTACTGTGCATGAAATAAACAGATTACCTCCCTTTCCCGCACTCCCCAGAGCGCATAAATCGCATTTGTTTAAGACGCGGCGCAGACGTTGAAAGTACGCCACGCCTCTGTCATCGAAAAGGCTACGCGCGACCCTCTACGCAATATATTTTTGGTTATAGTCGATGTTATTAAGCTTGTATTAGTGTTTCTTTTTTATAAAAAATACTTTTTGAGAGCAAATAAAGTTGTAATATAGATTAGGCGAAGGTATTTGCAAGAATTGGGAATAAAACTGGCAAAAGGGTATTTAAAAAAAAAGAGTTACCATGGGGACCTTCTAATCCAAGAAAACTACATCAAAACATAAGACACCATTTGACATTAATTATATCTTAAATAGTGATAATGTTTGTGTACACAAAAATATAAATTATTGTTTACTAATTAGTGTCTTAAATCCCTGAAATATCTCAAATGTTTTTTCGGTTACGCATTCGTTACAAATGACTACGCGCCCGCTTGAAGTTTAAAAATCTTGGCTTTTCATGAAACTAAGGAAACTTCAAATATTAGAGACCCCTTTGAGTCAGGATTAGTTCTGAAAATCCGTTGATAGTAAAGTATTTCAGTCTGACTGAAATCTAAAAATGTAAACGTAAAGTTCACTTTGTCTTAAGGTTAAACAATAGCAAGCGACTCGCACACGCTATAATTTATAACTATGGTATGGCATGTGAACCCAGCGATCTTATAATATTAATTTAATTCTGTAAATGTAATTTTGTTTTTTGTAATTATTTTACAAATAATTGTAAGTATTGTTTAATGGTAAATTGAGGGTTAAAACGAAACTCGATATTATAGGCACATAACGTGGTTATATATATTATAAAAAAATTCCATATGACATATTACTCAACCTATATAAAGCGTTAGGAGAATCAACAATATATTATGGCTTAAGTAGTTATGGTAGAACGTGTAAAACTCATCTCGACCCTATATATAAGCTACAGACAAGAATAATGAAAACGATTGTACCTTCGAAAGTTAAAAACGATCATCAAAATAAATATCACGAACTGTTCTGTCATTGTAAAATAATACCTGTACACGATCAAGTCAAGTATATTCTATTAATTGAGCAATTCTTTAACGATGAATATCAAACTGTTGTTACCAGTAACTATCCAACTCGTAGTGCGGCTAATGTTAAACTGAAAGTACCTTGTTACAACAATCTTTACGGCAAACAACTATTACAGTACCAAATACCTAAACTAATTAATGACCTTCCGTCAACGTTAAAAAAACAAATCAATGAATCAAATATTAAAAACAAATTAAAAGAATATTTTTTATCTTTTAATAGCCTTTCAATATAATATCTATATATATAAATATATATATATATATATATATATATATATATTATCTAAATATATATATATAAACACATAATACCCATATTATACAATATTTGATAAAAAGTTATAAAATAACACCTACTAAAAAATTAACACAATCACCCCGTGTGACCTTAAACACTACGCGTGTAGCTCGGCAGCGCTGTGCATGCAGTAGGAGCACAATTCTGTGGGTAATTGTAATACTTGTTTACATTGCTTGACTACATTATTTTTATTTTCTTTCTAATAAAATGTATACCTATATGTGAGCGTAAAGAGGCGAGTGTCAGTGTGCGGACAAACCAATACTGGTTTTTGTCACATTGTTAGATAATATTTTAATTTTAAGACCTTTGTAATTTCTTAATAAATAAATAAATAAATAAATATCGAGTCTCGTTTTAACCCTTAATTTACCATTTAACAATTTTTACAATAATTTGTAAAATAATCACAAAAAACAAAATTATATTTACAAAATTAAACCGATATTATAAGATCGCTGGGTTCACATGCCATACCATAGTTATAAATTATACCGTTATTTCAATTACCTTTAAGCTTTGATTAAACTTCTAAATCAAAGAACAATACAACTAAACCATATCTTTAAACTATATATCTGTATTTCGTCCCTCGTCCGGAATGCCACCTGTTTTTGACATAGTCCCTGAGGTTTTCTTTGTCCTGATCGGTACACCGTCATGGGACTTATCAGACACGTCAACTCGACCTCACTGACTGAGAAACTGCTCAGCATTAGGAAGAGAAAGCTCTTACTGGCTTTGAATATACGTTTGAAATGGTCGTCTGTAAATTATTATTTTCAACTAGCTTCCGCCCGCGACTTCGTCCGCGTGGATATTAGAGAAAATCCTTAGGGAACCTTCAACCAGGATCCGACCAGCCGTTTTTACGCGATTAGGCGGGTCCCCACCAAGCGCGCTGCCTCGCGAGGCAAGACGTTTGCCGAGTGTGACGGGCCTCGCACGAGGCTGCTTGCTTGGTGGGGACCCGCCTAATCGCGTAAAAATGGCTGGTCGGATCCTGGTTGAAGGTTCCCTAAGGATTTTCTCTAATATCCACGCGGACGAAGTCGCGGGCGGAAGCTAGTTTATTACAATAATCAGAATTAGGTCCAGAGATATTAGTAGGTATCCCGTTCCCGTTTCTTTACACTTTCCCGTTTCCGTTCGCGCTCGCGTTCCCGTTCCTGTTCACGTTCCCGTTCCCATTCCCGTTCCCGTCCCCTGGGGCTGAATCATGTCCAGCGTGTTGGACTTCAAAATAAATGTCATTATCGCAATCACCATCCCACAAAACCTCAAAAACGACATCCACATCGATTTTCATGTTTACTTATCCCATTTACCCCCTAAGGGATGATTTTCAAAATATGTGTTTGCCTTTTTATTTTTAGACGTACTCCTACGAATTTTAAAGTTGTAATGTCTATTTTATATTCTTTTATCACAAAATTTTACAAAATGTACAAAATTTTAACCCCATTTTTAACCTTTTAGGGGTTAAATCATGTCCACCGCGTTGGACTTCAAAATAAATGTCATTTTCGCAATCACCTTCTCATAAAACCTCAAGAACGACATCCATATCGATCTTTATGTTTACTCACCCCATTTAGCCACTAAGGGTTGTTTTTCGAAATCACAAAATATATGTTTCTCAATTTATTTTTAGACGTGCTCCTACGAAGTTTAAAGTAGTAATGTCTGTTTTATATAAATTTTCCATACAAAATTTGAACCCCATTTTCACCCCTTTAAGGGTTAAATCATGTTCACCGTGTTGGACTTCAAAATAAATGTCATTTTCGCAATCGTCATCCCAGAAAACCCCAAAAACGACATCCATATCTGTTTTAGGTTTATTTACCCCATTTCACCCCCATTTCATCCCCATAGGGGTTAAAATACTGCCAATAACAATATACGTTGCGTTAGATTTCCATCCATAAGCCTTTATTATAAATTTAGCGATTTTTACTTCGAAAACGAAGGATTAACTTCTGAACACAACTTCATCCCTTTTTTCACCCCTTCGGGGGTAGAATTTTGAAAAAAGCTGAGACACGTATTTATTCATTTTCAATCATTAGCCTAAATACAAAATTTTAAGATCCTAGCTTCAAAACTGAGTGACTTTCATACAAACTTTCATCCCTTATTTCATCCCCTTAGGGATGGAATTTTCAAAAATCCTTCCTTAGTGGATGCCTACACTGTATAAGGTATCTGTGTGCAAAATTTCAAGTCTCTAGGTCCAGTGGTTTGGGCTGTGCGTTGATATCTCACTCAGTCAGTCAGGACTTTGAATTTTATATATATAGATTGCCTTGTTTTTATATTTTGGAAAAATCACAAGAAACATTTAGTCCTCGTGTGCTTTAGTCAATTCTGAGGGGTAGTACAATAAAACACGACATATACCTAATCATACGACTATTGTAAAACAAGAAATAATATTGATTTTTAAAAAAATTGACCTACAAAAGTAAGTTTAACATATTGTCTATCACAAAAAGCAAAGCGCCATATAGAGACTGGCCGACATATCGCAAGCGCGTAGCACAATATTGTTGGTCGTAGACCGTAGCACTTTGGTCGTAGCACAGCGCGCACTACGAAAGTTACGTAGCGCACTCAGACGATACTACACTGCGCGTGCTACTACGAGTGCTCCGCGATTATAAAGTAGTCATTTGGGGACAATTCATGGCTCGGGGCGGGCTCGGGGTAGGCTTGTGGTGGGCTCGGGAGGCTTGGGGGGCTCGGGGTGGACATGGGGGCGTTCGGAAGAGAGGGAGTGCTCGAAAAATAGTGAGATCACATAAAAGAGGGTAAACACAAAAGCGCGGATTATACATATTGCCGGTAGCATAATGCATTTTGTTTGTCATGAAAAAATTAAAGGAATCAGTTTCTAAAACCTGGAACTATGGATTCAATAGGCAGGATCACTGCCCCATCCCCTAGGGTGCTTAAATCTTGATATTTGATATTTCCGACTTGATATCTCGAGAAACGAGATCTTGACTGACAGACAGACGGACAGCTCGTGATTTTATAAAGGTTTCCGTTTCCTTTTGAAGTACAGAACTCTAAAAATAACTTTTCGGCCAGCACTTGACATCGGCAGTCTTAGCATCAAAAGTCGCATTTTCTCGTCACTGGCATTTTATAGTCTAGTTACTAGTCTGTAGTTTTACAATAGGGTTCGAATTTTCGGCGAGAAATAGAAGCGGCACTCGTGACCGACCGTTTTTATTCGGACAGTGGCAGCGAGCTCACAATGGAACAGCATACGAAATTCCGATGCAAAGCCATTTTAGACACCCTTTGGTGAAAAGCGGAAAAAATATAAAATACTAGCACCCGCCCGTGACTTCATCTGCGTGGAGACTTTTTTGCTATCCCTCGGGAACTATATTTTTCTTCAAGGTGAAATTTAGACTGTCCTTCTCCTTACCCCTGATAACGTGCATGTAAAATTTCATGATGATCGGTCAGTAGTTAAGACGTGAAGGCGTAACAAACAAACAAACGGACTTCGCATTTATAATTATTAGGAACGATTATGAGGTATAAGGTAAAAAAATATGTACTGAGAGGAATAGACTGCATTTTGCAAGTTATTGAATAGATTATTATACTAACATTGATAACAAAAATTTAAAACACGACTGCCTTGCCAAAAACGAACTAAAATGTTGAATAACAAGTGCCATATATTGCAGTCGGGGGACCTCTTTGACTAAAATTAAGGAATAAAGAAACTCATACCCACAGACATTGAACCCTGAACACAAAACACTCTGTTTTAAGGCAATCGTGTAAAAAGCAATACTTTTCTACTTACCTAAATATACAAAAAAAGCACAGAGTTTCGAAAGGGACAAAGGGAATCTCAGAGAATGACAACGTTGCGCTACCTATGATTTAAATTCCCATTTGTATAATTCATTGTGGATTTACGAAGGTGAACGTTAATGATGGATGACCATACTATGACCCTTGAAAAGATTTCGGAACGTTAGGCAAAATGCAACTAAATAACTTGAAAATATTTCTTACATATTACAACCGTAATTATAGGGGTTAAAGTATGAATTTGTCGATTTTTCCTTACACACAGAGGCTCTCATATTTTCTATGTTGTTAAAGATGCTTCGGTTAATTGTTGTTATTTCGAATTATGATCATAACGGCCCATTATCAGCAAAAAATATTTCAGATTTTTTCCTGAACGTTAAAAAAAAATCTTATAAGTGACTCCTTTTTTTGATAGCAGAAATGACCACTTAATTAGTTGTAACTTAGTCGATACTATGTTTCATTAGTTAGCTGAGTGTAAAAACATTTGTGCATAAAAGTTTTAACATTGGCGTTCATGGTTGTTTAATAAATTAAGACAATTTAGCATGGAAAATACAAATTCTTTAAAATTCTCCATACAAAACGGAAATTTCATACTTAAACCCCTTATAACTTGAAAATATTTCTTTATTCTCAACACATTACAGTCGTAATATTTATTTCAGGTCATTACCCAATCCGTGCGAAATAAGAGCCCAAATGTAAATAGTAGATTAAACCACAGCCATTACAACACCTGCCGAATTGTACGGATATTAAAAATTAAGTTACAAAAATACGCGTTGTTTTTCTTAAAAATATTATATTTTAATAATAGCACCAAGGAAATTGCAACTGACGAAAAATCACTCTGACTCAGATAGTGTAACTGCAGTTTTATAGCCAGGCCTGTGCTTGGATGGGTCGAAATAGCCCATTGTAACGAACTATAGTGCAGTGCTAAGATAAGATACGGTAATGGTGTACGTTACGACACATCTGCCAACTTTCTATGGGTTCTACTTATATTTCCAGCATAAAGTGCAGCATTAAGCGCATAAATATGGGTTAAAAGTACCGCTTCTCAGTTATTACTTTTCAAATCGGATAGGATGAATTAAGTTTACGGAGAGATTAAATTATGTGATAGTTATGTAAGTATATTGTTTTGGAGCTTGATGATGGAGCAGTAGCAAAGCGGCTGCGATAGCGGATGTTCAACATCTTTCGCTAGGGTCGGTAATCGGATGGGTGACCAAAAAATTATCACACGTGTCAAGATCATCCTCCTCAGCCTGTGCCAGCAGCGGTGATATTAAAATAGCTGTTAAAGAGGTTTATTCTAATGATTTTAACTGGAATATAGATACTTGTTTTTTTTTTTAGTTCATTCATTCGCTGTTTTAAGTCTATATTGATTCATACAATTTTACATAGGTATAGTTTCAGATACCTACTTGTGTATTAATTTATTTTATATTATCAACGGGATGACCCTAGAGCCGTCTAAATAAATAAAAGCGAAAGATAACTCTGTTTCAAAAGCTACTTTCTGATTTAACTGCATAACAAAGGCTGCATCAGTGTACTTGAAAAAGCTTTTCGTCGAGAGCAGTAGAAAAGAATAATAAAATATCAACAACAGCTATTCCGTGAAAAAACATAAGAAGTAAGAATTTAAAAAAAACTTGTTAAAAACTATACATGTTAAGCTCTTAGTGGTAGGCTGTATTTTTTTTATTGTTAGAAAAGTTCCCAAGTTCTCTTCGAATTTTCGAGTAGGATATCGAATTGAATCACTTTTAGTGCAGTAGCCATGACCGAACTTCGACCCCGTTTAACATTTATCCGACTTCCCTTTGTACGGTCGGCCACGTTTGGCCACGTTTGGCAAGATTACAGACGGGACAGGCCAACCGGAATGCACACTGTTTTCCCGATAGTGTAAAACCTGTAACGGTTTTTTGGAACAGACGTGGATGTCAATTCTCTAATTGGAAAGAATCTCGCATGCCACTGACGAAATAAACAAAGTGGCATCATTCCACTAATTTCAAAGTAGGTTGCTAAAGTGGCTAAAGTATATTAAAAGTTATGAACAAAAACAGTACAATGCGATTAATTTAACAATGTACAATAAAGTGACTAACTTCAGAGCGCTTGCGGTACGTATTTTTAACCGACTTCAAAAAAAGGAGGAAGTTCTCAAATCGATTTTATATTTTTTTTATCGTTGTTTGCACATATCTTCGTCATTTATGGACCGGTTTTGATGATCCTTTTTTGTTTGAATGAAAAAAAATAAGTTGTCCTCCATCCAGTCCCACCCGACTTCAATAGACGTTTTTTTATTAAAATTGAAATGCGTATTAGTGATTTTGATATTATTTCTTGCTTTTTAAAGCTACCTGATTTCGAAGCCGTTTTTGTTTTTAGGTTATTGAAGGAGGTTTTTCTTTATTTAAAAGCTTTTAATCTGAAAAATTTTCTCTTTATCATACATTCTCGAGTGAAGTTATTTTTTTATCCTACTACCTCTAACAGGAGTCAGAGCCTGTTTCTACAATGTTTTTAGCTACTCTTACATACAAGTTGTCGCTTGAAGTTGCAATTCTCTCGAGTGGAGTTGCAGCGTATAACTATTTAACCGCATTGTAACTACCACACGACTCAACACTACCGAGATAATTTAGAAAAGAAGTACCTACGTATACTTACGTATACTTATTGTAGTAGTTTATTTAGCCCCCCTAATCAAATAGCCAACGTTCTATGCGTTTTAACGCAGAAAATTACGTGCCGTAAGCTTGTAAATTCCATACACTACTTACATCAAAGACTCTGATTTACATAAGTGTGCGAAATGTGATTTAATCGTATATTGCTCATATTTAAGGTTTAAAAGCAAGCGTAGTGTTTTTACATAAACTTTACCACTTTTTCGCGCATCTTTGATGCCGCCTGGCACTACATTTCCAACAGTCAAAATTCCTGGCAATGTTATATTCGATTTAGATACATGATTGGCTTGATATTATACCACACCAAATCCAGAGCTCTGTAAATTGTATACCTTTAATCGCTTTTTCAGTCCCTTTATTGCTCAACCACTCCCACCTCCACCAGTGAAAATGTGCGAGGTGCCCGGATCTGTTAATAATGATATAGCAAACTAACTACAGGGATTTCGTTGCTCTGTAAATTGTCCTCCTATTTTCGCATATTTTAGAGCAGGGGGCAGTTTATGCACAGATATTCACAAAGAGATAAAATATGGCTTAAAAAACAGCAGTGTAACTGTATTCTTGTTTTGGGAGTCAATATTTATGTCTTTTATTAAATTTTCTTCTTCTCCACTCATATAATGATAATATCAAATTAAAGGCAAATGATAGCGCTATACACAAAGTATTATCTCCGTCGCGAAACATTACTTCAGTACCGTGTTAACAGCTGATAGTAATCCAGGAATTTGAAGTCGATACAATAGCAATAACAGTCCTCCATTAATTTTGAACCCCCATTTGCCATTCATGCTATACTGACCACTAGAATTATCACCCCAATAAGCAGTTTGTCTTGTGACCTATACATAGGTGTGTGGTATTGGTATTTCGGAATCGGTGAGGGATAATCCCGTCAATGGATGTGAGAAACATTGTTATTGTCATTAAAACAATAGAATTTCATTTATGGTTGATGTTTTACTTACTTACACTAGTAATTAAAACTTGTATCAACTATTTTTATTCTGTAATTTACGTTTGCGTCATTTTATGACCATGGCTACATATAATATCTAAAACGCGCAGACTTTTAATTTTGTCTCAACCTCAAAAAGAGTTAAAACGTAACACAAAAATGATAACATAAACATTTTAGTGTATAAAAAACTTGTTCACTTCAGTAAAAATATTTTATTTCTATGAAAAGTAGTTACCTCTTTAATTCAGTTGAATCCTTTCATATCACTTATTGTATAATAAAATAAGGTTCTCAAATCCCAAATAGTCATAATGAATCTTATAATATTTTTCTCTAATAAATAATGACCCATCTAGGCTGTGACCTTCCAAGACCAATATATATTCCACCAGATGTTAGTTATTACTTTCTGGACCTAAGCGCCTTTAAATAGCCTTATAAACTCATTCGCAAAACGAGCATTTTTTTATATTTTTTTCTACGACAATATTATACGGTCCATTACTGTAATGCGCATGTAAAATTATACTCATATTTTATTTTGATTATAAATTGTTTAAAAAAAGAATAATATACTTACTACGAATTTATTCGAAAAAATGAATAGCTATTCGTTAGTCTGGCTAAAACACAAAAACGGCTTGACTGAACAATTATTTCTTTATTTCGTTCGCTGTAGTACTAATACTAGCTTCCGCCCGCGACTTCGTTCGCGTAGACATTCGAGAAAATCCTTAGGGTAGGTACCTTTAACCCAGGCCGCGCTCTTTCGATACAACATTAAAAAATACGTTTGTTGTTTCCAATTTTAAATTTGTAGACCTTACCTACCTACCAAGGAACATTATACTCACAACCTACTTACTAGTAATTCAAAATAATTTTCTGTTAAAAAAATGCCACAAAGACTAATAGTTGATGGTAATCTATTACTTTTTTTCATGGCAGTATAAAAACAAAATCTTAAATTCGCAATTTTTTGGAAAGTTCTGCGTACTTTTTATTTAGTCTTAACGTAACGCTTCACAAAATAGAAAATCCATTTAGAAAGTAATGTTCAAGGTTCATTAGACCGCAATAAAATCTAATGCCCTGTAAATTTTATTTCCCTGGAAATTGGTTGGCAGTTGGCACAACATTTGCCGAGTTGATGCCTTTGTAAGTAGTCCTAATGTATTTATAATTTTCACCGTGCATAGTACTAATATGCACTGGTGTGAACTCTAAAACAGTTTAATAAAATTGTGCATAGCTGTTTTCAATTTTTGATAAAAAAAATCGAATCTACCCAGTGTAAAAAAATGATATCAGTCGGATCTTTAAATAAAAATAATACCAATTCTTTTGTTACTGTTTTATTTTCAAATTGAAATATTTTTAATGCCTATTTTTATTTTAAGGGTATCTTGCAATTAAACTTTACTCGTTCTATCAAGGAATCGTAAATATTATACGGCCTTATTCTTAAACGGAGGTAAATAAGGCGGTAAAACCTTAAATAGAAAATGTTTTTACCTAGTTTAACTGAGAATTACTTGCAAATGTAAATTTGAAAACAACAAACGTATCTTTTGTAATTTAAGAAAGAGCGGGGCCCTCTAACATAGGTTCTATAGGACCCTAGACATTATGTTATATTATGTATTTAAAAAAATACTGAATAAATATTAATTTTTTCAATACCTATCCCGTTTATCAAAGTTAAGGATTCGACGTACAGATAGGTTATTGACTAATCCAGTGATAACAATTCGGTATAAATGCAATTTGGTAGACACGGTCTTCAAATTACACAAGTTGATTGTATTTCAGTAAGCGCCTCTGTTTAGACACGTGATCGGTTTCCCGTGTAAGCATCCTGATTTAGCTTTCAATTAGAAATATTAGAATTAGTTGAACTGCTAAATCCCAGCATAGATTAGTAGTGCATCAATATAAAATAAACAATAGATTAGTAGCCAAGGGCTGTAAGGCATCAATTGCAGCCCGAGATATTTAGTAGTAGTTTACTATAGTTCAAGGGTGCAATTGATGCTTACACCCGAGCTAACTACTCTGCTTTACATCTCGATGGTGAGGTAAGTAGAAAAAAACCGCCAATACAAGAATAAAACATTTTATTAGTTAAAATTTATAGTGAAATGAGAACAGCAAAATAATAATAAACAGATATATAGATATATTTTGTATGGAATCTTCAATGTAACCTTCAGCCACCTAGCTGAATTTTTTTAATTACTTACCGCCCTAGGGCTTTTCTAGCTACATTATTACTTTAGAGCGCTAATTGGTTACCTACAAGCCCCATTTGGGGGTAATAAGGACCTACTTACCGAATATGAGAGATGTAATAAAAAATTTTTTTTATTGTTTCTGAACGAAGAAGATGACACAAAAACAAAACAAAAATATTAATTAACTTCACAATATTTCAATATTAAAGCATACACACATTATTATGCAAAAGTTTACTATACTATTACATTCTCTTTGTCAGCCAAAACCTTTCTCAAATAGCTTTTAATACAGAAATATTTATCTTCTAAATTTTGACTGTAAATTATCCCTGAACTGAGCAATGAAAGTCTTATTCAATGATAATTGAATTCTATTCCGTATAGGTAATTGCTGTTTTACCAAAAAATTATTACATTGATAAAATCTGCAACAGAAAGAAATTCAGTTTTCACTAAACCCAATTTTTCATTTAGATTCCCGCGCAAAATTTTCTTTCAGTACTTTTTTGATTATGATCACCATATTAACCTAGTCTAAACACCAGAATTAGTAAATGATCACTAAATCACTGGGCGGTTTAGGATTTAGTGATCATTGACTAATTTTGGAGAACATTTTTTTTTGGTATGTTATTATCTTTTTGATTGACGTTGTACTGAGTGCGAAGCCATATGAGCAAATTACACATCGGGCTTCAAGCGTAAATAATCGACCAAACTTTTATAACCAAAATATTTTCGATGGAATAGAACACCGTATTTAAAAGCGCTTCAAAATCAATGGTTTTATAAAACCTTTCAGTATGTTTTTAGCATTAGAAGCACAATTTACCTACACAATAATGGCGCAACACAACACCAATAAACACACACACCAACCAACCAACACATCTATTCTAAAAATGGCATGAAAAACAACTCTAATGTCCACACGTGCCATTAAACGTACTCATCAAAACCCTTTCTAAAAAGTGATACGCCACCCAAATAAAATGATTGCTGTATTTAACACGCACAAAATACGCAAAGTCCCGTAACCCACCCATTATCCTACGTCGCGTCGTTTGTAAGATAGCCTTTTTGAAGTCAGGAACTGGCCAATTAAAATATTATTACAAAGGGAATCTCACGTGAGTGTGGACCGCTTTGTCCGTAAAGAGGCAATAATGAGAGGTAATTTTTCCATACAAACGTTTTTGACTGTTTACTCCCTGGTTTTTGACCCTAGATCATTGTTTTTTTTCAAATACGATCAATATTATCAGTATCTGTGTCTGTATGTTTTGCTTTTTAGGG
Source organism: Agriphila tristella (assembly GCA_928269145.1). Classification (NCBI taxonomy): domain Eukaryota; kingdom Metazoa; phylum Arthropoda; class Insecta; order Lepidoptera; family Crambidae; genus Agriphila; species Agriphila tristella. The sequence goes on along the minus strand of OV743433.1, from coordinate 50,225,520 downwards.
TTCCGTACCCAAAGGGTAAAAACGGGACCCTATTACCACAGTACATATATAAGTTTTTTCAAACAGTATGAGAGCTCCATAGAAACGCTCGAATTTGACGGCTGACGTCACTCTAAGAGCTCTAAGCAAAGTTCGCAGTACTTTTGTCAGGGTTGTGACATCGCGTCGCAGTTGTTTCCATAGCGTTCGTACGTAGCATTCCACGAGACGGCCGAAAAATGCCAACCCTAGAGATCCGACGGAGTGCAATGACAAAAGGACCTAAATAACGTTAGCTCCTCTACTGTTTGAAAAACTTATATATGTACTGTGCTATTACTAAGACTCCGCTGTCCGTCTGTCTGTCTGTCTATCTGCCTGTCACCAGGCTGTATCTCATGAACCGTGATAGCTAGACAGTTGAAATTTTCATAGATGATGTATTTCTGTTGCCGCTATAACAACAAATTAAAAACAGAATAAAATAAATATTTAAGGGAGGCTTCCATACAACAAACGTGATTTTTTGCTGTATTTTGGTACGGAACCCTTCGTGCGCGAGTCCGACTCGCACTTGCCCGGTTTTTTTACATTTTTGTTTTTATAAGTTCTAGGTTACTTTAAGGCCCATTAAATGGGCCGCAAATAAGAGCCTAGCATACAAATCTGAAAATAATAAGTGCAAAAATGAAAACAATCCGACACAGAATATTTGAAACTGAATGGGAAGGCATTCAGTTTCCAAAAGTTCTTTACGATTGGCGAAGTATTGGAGGACAGGAAACAATTGAGAACGAAACCCGATTTTTTAGTCTTTACTAAGGATTTTTAGTCGGAGCTTAGTTGTCCTATCGAAATCCCGTGCATTCCCGCCTACGTCAGTACAACGATATTATTGGTTTAGAACTCTCGAATCTTAAAAATGTTTTCTCTTCTTTTGATTCCGTGTGACAATTAGAGATTGCAACCCGGTATGTTTCTCAACCCGGCCGGGCCCGGTAGCATTCGTCGCCAACCCGGCCCGGGCCCGGCGGACACGGCCGGGTTGATATATTAGAGACGAAACCTATAAAGTACTGTATGAAAAATTGTTGTATTTGAATGGAAAAAGACAACGATTCAAGGCTACGAATGAATATTTATTTCAAACTAGCAAATCAACAATAATCACCATAATCACTCACTCAAAGTCTCAAAATCACTGGTTTAATACAGAAATGATTACTTTTTTACCGTCTTACGGACGGAATAGTAACATTAGTATTAGTAATTATTAATTTTTATAAGTTTAAGTAAGCAGGTCTTTCTCTTTACTTCTTATAGTGTCTATTTGAAAACATAGTATCAGAATAAGAAACTAATAACGGAGCCTAAAGTCAAGTACTAAACTTATAAACTTAGATTATATAGATAGATAAATTTTGGTAGCTTTGTTGGTATAAATAAAACAAATTCTTATTTGCCAAAAGCAAAATATTATATGTTTTCTTAAAGTTTAGCTATTAAAACCAGTGAGTGTTACCAATTTTCTATGAGTTGCGCCGCGGTTTTTATACCTACCGGGTCCGGTGACCGGGCCCGGTAAGAATGGCCGGGCCCGGTGGGTGTCAAAAAGGGCACCGGGCCCGGGCGGGCCCGGCCCGGCCGGGCCCGGTTTGCAATCTCTAGTGACAATAGATTCCTCTAAAATTATAAAGTGACATCACATCTCAGCCCCCCTACTCAAATGGCCAACTTTCTATTCGTTTGAACGCTACGCTTACTTTTAAAGCTTAAATAGGAGCAATAGATGATTAAATCACATGTCGCAAACTTATGTAAATCACAGACTTCGATGTATTGTATGGGATTGTCAAGCTTACGGCACGTAATTTTAAAGTTTACCTACTGCTTAATTTAAAGTTTTAATAGTAAGCGTAGCGTTCAAACGTATAGAATGTTGGCCATTTGAGTAGGGGGGGGCAGATATGGTTCTGGTTTCAAGTTAACTTTCCGTACGTAATTTTATCCGTTACGGAATTCCACATGAGGGCCCGTGCGTTCGGAATCACGCACGGAAAAAAGTCATTCCGAACGCAAGACTTCCATAGATTTTGTATTGGTCGCCACACACAACCGTTTTTATTCCGTAATGCTACTTTTTTTATTACAGTTTTGGATACCAGACTTTTGGCCATACTTTTTTATTGTTTTGCTAAGTTATTAGTTCTATTTTACCAAAAAAAACAATAGAATTGACCTAAGCGTAATGTAAATAATAAATGGTCTATAATTATGCATTTTTTTCTTTATTTTTAGAAGGTAATTTTAGTTGAATATGCACTTGGCCAAAAGACTTGAAGCCAAGTTTATTTTAATTCTGATATCGAACATTTAATAATAGCTATTGTAGGCTACCCATGCACAGCTTTTTTGCACAGGTAAAGTAAAAGCGAAATCGCTATTAAAATAGTACATCGTCGTCAAAATAATTCATCTTCATTCAATGTTTACTCTTCAAAGTCTAGCATCTGACTGAGCTGTGATTCCGAACGAAAAAAAAAGTCTGTGTGTGGTGGTACGTACGGAATCACGTACGTACTGAATCCCGATTCGGAATTCCGTCTGTGTGTGGCCGGCGTAAACAAAAATGATCTCAATGAGTCACAGAATCGCTGAATCATTATCTAAATAATTTAAAACTACAGAGTGCCAAATCAATCGGAGTTATCTCAATAAAAATAATGTTGTTTTTGCCGTGAAAATATATTTAACTTTTCTGATTGCCAAATTTCCCAATTTCATTTGATATCCGCTCAGCCCTTTTGATGGAGTAATATAATCGTCCAAATGTTATCTGTAGGTCCGTAAAAAAAAACAGTTACTCATTTTTTATACACCGTTATTTTATAGTCGTTTTAATCCCTTAAAGTGAGTGTTCTACCAATGAAACTAAACATTGTTGCCCAAGAAAAATGGGTCGGAAAACGACAAAAAACTACTTTGCCATAAAAATACAATGTTTTAGCTGTCTAGTTAGTACCTACCTATGGGAAGACTAACATTTTTGTCATTTTTCGACCTAAGTTTGTTTGGAAAAATGTTTAGTTTCATTGGTAGAACACTCACCTACGCGCTACGTAACTTCCTTTCCGGTACTTCACGCCACATAATTGTGATTTTGAGGTAAAAATAGTCACTTGGTGGTTACGCAACGTTTTATTATGGGGGGAGGGGTACAGAAAAATGTTACGGCGCGTTACATAGGGATGAGGGGGGGTTAAAAATCTCCGAAAATTGCTTTACCTATAAATAAAATAACGCCTCAATCTCTAAACCACATTTGATGAATTTTGATATAGAGTTTTTGAAACGCATAAAATAGTCCAATTAATGAGCACATTTGTTGTATGGAGACTTCCGAATAATTCTCCCGTCTATGAAATTTGGCATGTGATGAAGTTAGGTAATACAGATTACAGATGCACAATAAGCCAATAAATTTTGTAACGAGAAGTTAGGTTTTTTTACCTAAACATGAAAATTGCTTATATCTCTCTGTGAATATTTCCTCGGGCTGAAACACTTTCTGTATACATACTTATGTACTTGTTAGAATAAGTATGTAAAGGAATCCAATCCTTTTTTCGATTTCAGAGATACCCCAAATTCAACTTTTAACATTTTTCAATATATCTTCTATGGAAAAAATTATCTGTTGATTATTATTTTTTAATATGTTTTTATATATTTAAATACATAGCTTTGTTCAGTAAGCCAATAAATTTTCTTCTTTAATCATATTTTTTTTTTTTTGACTTTAAGCGGTTATCTACGTAATGTGAAAAAATCGTCGGTCCATTTTTATACATTTATTAGATAAATTATTTTATATTTAAACAGATTTATCAATAATCCAATCATTTTTTGAACGCGATTAATTTTATATTTTTTAGGATAGTCGCCGATTTATAATAGAGCTTAAGGGTTGACCTTCACTTGACTACTCGGCGCTGCTTTGCCACGAACTTTTGGAGTAGTGTAGGCGAGTTTGGTGGCCACCGTTCTCACTACATAGTCTAAAACAAAGTAGCTTCCCGCTATCTGTCACTATGTATCTTAGATGGTTAAAACTACGCAACAGCTTTTGATGCGGTTTTTTAACAGATAGAGTGATTCAAGAGGTAGATTTATATGTATAATACATGGTGTCAAATTCCTCACTACACCGAAGCGAAGTGAGGGCGGGTCGCTAATTAAAAATAATTAAGAGTTTAAAGACAGTGGTAGGTATTCCTAAATAAAACAAAAGATAAATTAGGTTAGATAACTTACACTTTAATCAATATTAGATACTAGCGGTCCGCGACTTCGTCTGCATGGGAAGTTTTTTTGCTATCCCAGGAACAATACTTTTTTCAGAATGAAAGTGTACCCTATGTCCTTCTCTGTACCCCTGACAACGTTTACCTTTGTAAATTTTCATAATGATCGGTTGAATAGTTGAGACGTGAAGACGTAACAAACAAACAAATAAATGGATTTGCGCATTTACAGTATTAGGAAGCAAGGCTTTGACAATATTTGGTCAAATTATTACTAACACAGATAGAGGTAGGAACTAACATTGATGATCAACTAGGTATAATCATATTAGAAATAAATTAATAGTAACGTTTTATCTGAAAATAAAACGTTTAATACTTACCTTATTCGAAGTCTAATAATATAATACACATGAGAGTATCATACTTGACTTCCGGCCTGAATTCGTGCATAACAACGCCGGCCATTGGCTTAAGTCATCAAATCAGCGATCACAAAACTTCCACTACCGGGCATGGCATTTTTGGGGTACCCAATTTGTAATGAATGAGGTGACAGCTTGAGTTCACTATGGTTTCTGTTGCTTAGCAATAGACTGTTGATATATTTTTTTACTTGTCTCTTGTTTTAATTTCAAAATATTTTTTCGATTCTCTTATAAAACTACTTTTTTCTTATACACCGTCATTTTGTAGTCGTTTTAATTAACTTAAGGGTGTGTTGTACCAATGAAAATAAACATTTTTGCCCAAGAAACATGGGTCGAAAAACGACAAAATATTTTGGGTCTCCCATACTAAGTAGACAGCTAAAACATTTTATTAGTATGGGAAAGTCAATTTTTTTTGTCGTTTTTGGACCCATGTTTCTTGGGCAAAAATGTTTAGTTCCGTTAGTAAAACACTCCCTTAAGTTTATTAAAACGACTACAAAATGACGGTGTATATCTAATACCTAACTTAACGTTCAATTTAATTATGGTAACAGAGTAAAACTCGAAGAGTGCAAAAAGTTTCAATTAAAAAAAAAGAAAGTACTACAAAAGTTTTTCCGAGATGGATAAGACTATAGCGGAAGCCTCAAAGGTGCAAATAGTGCACCTAAACAGAAAGAACTACAAGCACTGGAGATATAGAATTGAAACAGTGTGCAGAGCAATTCCCGGAGCTTAACAAATTTTAGAATGTAAAATGATCAATCGTGAAGAACTAGCAGCGACTGCTGATGCTGCTGCAAAAGTAAAGCATGAGAACGGTTTACAACAATTTATAAAGATAGATTGTACAGTATTGACTCTGATGACAACGAATATGACGGATGAGTTACTGGAGCAAGTCATGCATTACAAAAGTGCAAAGAGATATGGGACGAACTAGAACGCCTATACAATGGAAGTAATGAAGACAAAAGTTCAGCTAGCAAAAATGTGATAATAAGCCATATTTATCACTAAGTAATGATATTAAAGTCGTATATAAGTAACGTTTTTCACTGTAGTTGTTTATCTGTGTTTGAATCACTTATTAGCTGTATAAGGATATACATCTAAATTAGCTACAATAGATGATATACTGTATCACTTTATAGTGATAAAAGTGGGGCTCTTTTCCAATGATAGAAACGATTCTGTACCACAAATGCGACTACCGATATACAGCTAAGTTTTGTGTTGTTTTGCTAGCTGGTATGATGTGATCCCTGTCTAAAATTCTTTGATTATAAAAAGGATCCTGAACAAGACATAAGGAAGCACATATCTGCGTTGAAGAATAATTGGCACGAGCTAAATAGCCAAATCGAAGCAAATCTACCTGAGATACTACTGATTAGCAAGACACTCAGAACCTTAGCACAATATTATTTTGCTTTCAAGTCGAGTTGGCTTTTAATCACAAAAAAGGATCTGTTAGTTGAGAGTCTGACATCGCAACTAAGCGCTTATGAAGCTTTGACTGCTAAAGTAGAAAGGGATAATACTGAAAATGAATTAACCGTCAAAATACAGAAGAATACGTATTCAAATGTAATTATTGCGGAGAAACTGGACATGATGTGCGGAAATCCCAAAAATAGATGAACAATGGAAGACCGCTAAAGCCGCCAAACGCTAGTCAAAACCTGTAAATGTAAACTTGACTGTGTTAGCTGTAGAAGATGGATTGCCAATGGATAAAGTTAACTGGTACGTTGGCAATGGAGCGACAAGCCATGTTACTAACAGAGGTGACTTCTTCGAGAGCTTTAAGCACTTTAAAGGAAAAGCCTCGAAATGGTTTTCGATTTAAGGTTCCTTGTAAAAAATTAAATCATGTCAATTCAGCAAAGATTCACTATGCCCCACACCCCGCAGGCTGCGTAGAGCGAAAAAATTGGACGGTAGTAAAAGCCGCACGCGCCATCATGCATGCACTGCACATGATAAAATTCCCGATGGTTTATGGGCAGAGGTAGTAAATGAGTCAGTCTACCTGTTGAATCTTACAGGGCCAACGAGTGTACCAAGCAAGTCTCCACATGAGCTGTGGTACGGGCAAAAGCCAGCGATCAAACACCTTAGAATCCTTGGTTGCACCTGCTATGCCCATGTTCTAAAAGCTAATCGCAAGAAACTGCACAAGAAAGCTCAAAAAGGGATACTTATTGGTTATGAAGGAGATGAAGGCTATAGTATCTGGGACAAAGAAGCATTCAAATTGATTAGATCCAGAGATGTGACTTTCCAAGAGATACCGCTACTGGGAAAATCAAAAGACGTGTACCTAGACCGACAGAGCCGACGCCTGTTCTTCAAAAGAACATCAATCATAATTTTCCAAGTTTCGAAAGTGAACATGAAATGACAGTTAATAGAGAGATTGGAGAACGATATGCTTCAGAGGATGAAATTTAAATAATTTCAAGATCTTCACCAAGGGCATATATTGAAGCCAATGAAGAAATGTAGATGATATTAATGAAGCACATTTCGAGTGAGAACCTTGTGAAGAAGAAATTTAAAACCTAGAAGAAGGAAACCAAAGCAACAATTCTGACGGAAATGTTGAAAGAGAAGTAAATTGTTGCGACAATTCTGATGAAAACTTCGAAAGAGAAGAAAATCACATGGTTCTTAGAGATAGAACAAATCTAAAGTCTTCTGTAAGGTTTAATGATTATATTATGGCTCTGGAAGCCAACAAATTATACGAGCATCATGTAAAGACAAAGAGAAGTAGACAAAGGCTATCGAGAGCGAAATAAACTAGTTAAGAGGAAACGAAACATGGGAACCAGTCGAACTACCAAAATGTCGAAAAACCATCCCATGCAAGTGGATTTTCAAAATGAAGACTCGATTGATAAATATAAGGTTCGGCTAGTCATAGAGGGATATTAGCAGAAGAAAGATATTGATTTCCACGAAACTTTTAGTCCAGTTGCTAGGAGCAGCACGATACGAACCGTCTTAAGCGTAGCTGCAAGGGAGAAACTGAAGCTATCACAATTCAATGTGTTTTAGCCTTCCTATATCGCACATTAGACGAGGAGATTTTCTTGAAACTGCCAGAAGGTTATGCTGATAAGAGGTATGTCTTCAAATTAAAGAAGAGCTTGTATGAATTAAAGCAAGCTCCACTCTGTTGGAACTGGAACAGATGCACCACAGACTACATCGTAAAGACCGGATTCAAGCAAAGTAATTCCGATCCCTGTTTATTTGTAAGAAGACAAAGTAAAGAAAAAATATTCTAGCCTGACGATAGTCTCACTCAATAGACTATGGTCAGGCTAGAATATTTTGGTACTACTGGTACTACTGGTATATGCCAATTGCCAATGCATATACCAGTAGTACCAGAGAGCACATTTTAAGATAACAGTAAAACCCGCAAGCTATTTTCTAGGAATGGAAATAAAAAGATACTCTGATGGCTCTATTCTGCTGCATCAAAAAGCAGACGTCACTCGCTTGTTGGGGAGGTTTGGTATGGAATGTATGGATGGACAAATGCAAGCCGGTGACAACACCAATTTTAAGGGCAAATAATGCTCAGGTTGAGGAAGAAATTACGGATACATTACCCTACTGGGAAGCTGTTAGTGCCTTGTTTTATTAGATGATAAGCAAAAGGCCTGATATTGCCTATGTAATAAATAAGTATTGTTTCACGAAATTTGGAGAAACCAACAAAAGAGAACATCTTGAACGTAAAAAGAATAATGCGATACCTAAAAGGAACTATGGACGAAGGTATACGTTACAGGACAGATAATGTTCATAGTTTGGAATGTTATATAGTTATGCAGATCATGGTGGTGATATGGAAATAGCGCGATCTACATCAGGCATCCTCTGTATATACGCTGGAGGTACTATATAGCTACAAAAGATATTACAACATCTAACTGGTGCTCACTGCTCTGCGACCGAACAGAATTTCACCAGAAGACAAAGCATCATTCTGCGTTTTGGTCATTTTGCCCTCATAGTCTTTTTGCTTTTTAGGCAGCGTAATCAGGAAGAATAAGATCCTTCTTTGTCAGAGAGTGTATTCAAGATGGAAGTTTGACAATTTGCCACGTGCCAGCAACCAGACAAATAGCTGACATGCTTACAAAACCGCTATATAGTCCCACACTTGAAATGCTAAAGAAGATGGCTGGCATTATCATCATCAACAGGGGTGCATGTTGAGGTGACAGATTGAGGTCACTATGGTTTCTGTTGCTCAGCAATAGACTGTTGATAATGTTTTTAACTTGTTTCTAGATTTAATGTCAATATATTTTTCAATTCTCTTTTTAGTGGGATACGTATAGAACAACACCAATATATTTTATTCCATTAAAGGATAAGACTTGGTACACTTGTTACTTAGGTGGACCAGAGTGGAAAACACCCGGGAGACAGCGGGAGCCACCCTGCTGGGGGAGGGGAGCGGGTGAAGTCTTCTTTTGCCGCGCGTGGTGTTGGTTGAAATAACTGCAAATTTATAGCTACTCTGGCAAGTGGGGTATCATTTTCAGATAAATAAAAGATGGCTTATCAAATTCTAAAATAAAAAAACACCTTTACATACAAAAATATAAATTACGGTAATTCTGAAACCAAAATATCAAAAATTTTATAAACAGAAAATTCTTTCCAGTGACAGTAAATTTCAAACGAGTACAAATATCGGCTTTAAAAAAATATAATAAGAAAACCACATTATAATGCAATTATTATTATAATGCAAATTTCAAAAAAATAAGTTTCATAAGAACATTTCTATAAAAATTGCGTTTAAAAATACATATTATACACAGTGTGGCAGTGGCGTAAAAAATCTCAAAAATTCTTTCACTTCGGTTAAAGGCCGGAACAGTTCACTTTGTGTTGTGATACCAGCACCACATTTTAGTATGTTATTAAACATTTTATTTTCTCTTAAAAACAGCCGGGAGGCCACCTGTAAAGTGCCTTGATCCGGAGACATAAGAATAAATAAAACTTACTAGAACGGACTCTTCTTTGTCCGAGTCCCAAATGCCGCCATTTATGTAACTACTTCCCCCTTCACGTCGCTACGCCCCGCTGTCGTCCAAGCGTGTTGCCAGGGTTTCTTACTGTTAAATATTGCTTACGTCTAAAGATCATTATCACTAAAATATGTGTTTTTCTTTAGTAGTTTCTCTCTCCATTGTACGCTGGGTGACCTTGAGCCTTCTTATGAGACCCATAGTTTAATGATCAAACGAACTTACCCTAAGTGAAGTTCGATCTTAATTATCCCGTCATCGTCGAAGAGATTTAATTTGTTACAAAGTAGTAGCTCTGCTAATCGCTCGCACTTACTCGCACGCCTTCAGAGTGACAGAGAAAGCAATAGTCACCCCCTCTCTGCCACCGACCAGCGCTGCCCGTCGCCGCGTCAACCTCATTCAGTTTAGAGTAGTAAGTAAATACATTGATATCCTCATCTATTATAGGGATGCGGTTGTTGAACAAACAACTAACAAGGGAGGGTTGGGACTTTAAATCTCTTCGACGATGACGGGATAATTAAGATCGAACTTCACTTAGGGTAAGTTCGTTTGATCATTAAATTATCCGTCATCGTCGAAGAGATTTAATTTGTTACAAAGTAGGATGTTTAGAGAAGATATCAATGTTATTATAGGACCATTGTTTGTTTATATAAACAAACGAGGGTTAAGTGGACACACATTAAATTATTTTTAGGGATTAGTTAAATAAGATGAAAATAAGTCAGTGCTCCTGCAACTGCAACACAATAAAAAAATGTTTTATTTTAATGTGGGTTCTGCGAAATTAGAGCCCGATGCCTGGAAACTCGCAAATATTGTCGATTGTCCAGTCCAAAAAGCAGATTGCGAATAGCATCCACAAAAACTCCGGCACACAGACTAGTAAGTGAACAAATTTTTTGTCACGAATTGCAGCAACTTGACCGCCACGCCGATGTGACCACATGCTACTCAACATGATGAATAGGTAACGAGATTTAAAAAAAAAAGTCGATGTTACATTCCTCCATTATAAATTTTATCAATCGGCCGAATGTTTGTGACGAGGCAGCATTGATAAGTTTTTTTTTTTCGGGTTTTGTATTAGTTCATAAGGGCGATAATATTTAAGATATTTCTATAAATAAACACAAATAATTTTATCACAGATATAAAATCTCAAAGAATGGAAAGTTCAACAAGATGAGACTTGAGCCGATTTCACCGCTTAAATTGAACGCGCTCAATTCAAGTTAACCTCAGCTCACGCGCTTCAACTTTTGAACTTGGTTTCAGTTTCTGAACGGCCGATTTACGACGGTTAGCGTATTTGAACTTATCTATGGTTTGAACACGTTCAAAAACTGTCTGTCATCTGTCTGCCATGATGTCTTCTTCTTCTTCTTTTTTGTTTTGGCAATCTACTTTCCTCTTGGAAGTAATTTTTGCCAGTGTCAAATGTTGAATAGTTCAGTGGCAGATAATATTGTTTCATTGCCATGATTGTAGAGTAGGTATGTACGTTGTACATGGGAGAATTGATTATTGCATAGAAAGAAATAAGTAGTGGAAAGAAATATTCTTTTCGTATTTGAATAAAAAAAAGATGAATAGAGCCTTAGCTAGTGCCAATGCTCTATTCAGCTTTTTTCTATTCACCTTTTTTCCTCAACCACCTTTCTTAATTTGCCATCATCAGATCAGAGCCCGTTTAATCCTGGGCGGAGAACCAGATCTTCAAATTTACCTCGTTTGTATGAAAATAGGCCTGTGTGGTGCGATTTTTCTGCTCTCGAGTTTATTATGTTTTGAATTACGAGCGGCGCCTTTAAAAACAGTAATTAAACACCCATTATAATAATAAGCGTTCAAAACATTATGAATCCAATGCCTAATAATGTTTTATAGGCACCGTAAATCAAAACATAATAGAATATTGTAAAGTACACTTACTTACCTATGACCTACCTAACTTTTACTATTATGCTAGTAGATATCCCGTTAACTACGTACCTAGTTCTTCTACATAAAACTAATAATAATAAAGAAAAACGGAAAACAATTTATTTCACTGATTTATTACCTACCATGTCAAAAATTCACAAGTTTCACGACACTTACTTAAATAACATGTATTCAGTACCTAGGTACTTAAATTATTATATCCACAATCCGTTCGAAATAAACAATTGAGCAAAATATCACTGCGGAAAATAAAAATACTGCATAAAACTCAAAAATATCAGATAAACATTGTTTTAAAATTGTCAAACTGACAAAAACAAATTCCATAGAGAAATTTGACAAAAATCAAAGAGATTATAAGTCAGTGTTTCCACTACCAAGTTTTAGTTTTACCCTAAATAATTTCGATCATTTCAAAATTAAAAATTATACTTGGGCCAGAAAGAATTTTAATGGAACTAATATTTTTAAGTACAAAAGATAGTCAATGTGATTTTGAAGTGTTGACCTATGCAAAAGAAAGTTGTTATAAATTATTGAAAAATAATAAAAATTGTAAGTTATTGAAAAATAAAGTGGTGACCTTTTTTGTCAACTCTTTACAAGCTGTTTATTGTTCTAAATTTAAAAAGACCGCCGTAAACTTGACATCAAATTTTTCATTACTTACTTTTGTTTTTGACGTTCTTGACAACTGACCCTGAAATTTATTTTTTGCGTAGGTAATGAATGAATAAGTGCGTAGCCTATTTCTTTAAATTCACTGAGTAGGTATGTTTCACAGGGTTCACACCACGAGTGAATGTGGTTTGCGCCACGAAGAATATCATGATCTGTATTTTTTTTCCCATTTATGAAGGGAAAATTTCTTTAATTGCAATACTTTGAACGCAACTTCATTCTTTGTCAAAGCTGAACTACGGTTATCAAAATGAAGACGGTGAAACCGGTGCAACGTAGACCGCGATCAAAACGAATTTCTGAACTCGCTTAAGTAAAACCAAGTTCAATTTAACTCGGTTAACGGTGAAATCGGCACTTACAAAAGATGTGATTAAACATCTGTCATTTAAATTTTTAATAATAAATTATTTCATCACATTTTACTGTGTTACCTCAGATAATATAATACTATACTGAGTTGCTTAATTGAATAAAAACATGATCTGTGTTCATTCAGTTGTAGCTAAGGCTAGCAAGGTGACCAAATTGTGCTTAATTGTTCAAAATGTAAGTTATTTGGGAGTAAGTTTAACAGGTAATCTAAAGGTATTGTGAGTTCCAACGTTATAGTGTAACAAACATATCTATAAAAAAAAAATTTTTTTTTTGTTTGTTATCTTTGCCGGTGATATATACAGATTAAAAAAAAATAGGAGATATCTGAGCAATGATTGTTTAGTGGGATTCGTTTAGAAAAAAGTTATTTAGAAAACCTATTAAGACGACGCCTCGTGAAAAAATTTTTTTACAGGCTCCGCCCACTCACCCCTCGTATCCCATAGTGACATTCTGCCTTCAATCGTAAAGTTTGATTTTCGCGCCAAATGCCTGTGAGGTTTCATCGAAAGTTTAAAGAAGAAGAATAGAGAAACGATGGAGTCGCAATACATTGTATTTAGAACATTTTCTTTGATAATTTAGGTATCTTCAAATTGAATGAAAAATGAAAATGAATACAAATACCTAACAATAGTTTATTAATTGTAAAAAAATACTATTATTATTAATAAAGTTGTACCATTCGGCGTTTTTCAATACATTTGCGAAAAACAGATTTGTAACTTTTGCGACAGAGGTCCATTTGGGGCCATCCATAAATTACGTCACACGTTAAGGGGGTCGATGACGTGTGGAGGGGTCCTAAATTCGTCAGTTCCAATTCAATAATTATTACTAGATATAAATCGTAAAATATGTGACGCCATCGTTTCTAGTTTTGCCCTTCAGAAGTGCGAGAAAAATAGTTTTAGAATTTTTAAAGCAATATTTATGGAGAAATGGAGAATGTGACGTCACAGCTCGGCACGGCGAAACACACACCTTTGCTCACATTTTTTTATCTGGCCTACCCACATAAAAGAAATAGGCCATTCAAAATGTCACATAAAGAAAAATGGGCAAAAGACGCGTTTAAGCCCGACCATTGGGTTTAAACACATAATTCCCCCCTCCCCTCCCCCCCGTAGGAGCTAAATTTAATTAAACAGATTTTATGCAATATGTTGTGTTTAAAATGAAGATTATTGAATTTACTCAAAAAAGCTTGTAATATGGTAATTATTTTGACAACCTTCTTTGAACAAAGTCGAGGTTGCCGTGCTCCTCCGATGGTGACGCAGCAAAGTTGTATGGGATATCATTATTGTCGAGTTTTAGCCACCAGCAATTTCCTTTGAGAATCCATTATTGTCGAGTTTTGTTTCAAACATAGTTGGCTGAAAATACAACATTGTACAACGCACTTGACGTCGTTCATAAACACATCCCGCTCGCACACTATACGCCACACCTATCGCTCTCTCATTCACACTTGTTGTGGTAAGCGTGGTGAGCCGCCATTTTCAATCCCATTCTTTTTCTGCGCGTGTGTTGTATTATTGTATGTAGATGCATTATCGCTTCGCCAGGTATTCAGTGAAAAGGGAAGTACTTCCACCGAGCTAGGTGACTGTGCTCGGGGACCGCGGTCCAACCGTTGATGGTTGGTAGTTGTATATGTTACAGTCAAAACTCATATCCGGTCAAAACCACTTTTGACTGCAAAAATCAGGCAAAAGAGGTTTTGACTAAGGACGTTGGTCAAAACCACTTTTAACTGATTTTTGCAGTCAAAATTGGTTTTAACTAATGACGTTGGTCAAAACCACTTTTAACTGCAAAAATAATGGGTAGTATCGATTTTGACCAAATTATGTCGGTTAAAAGTGGTTTTGACCACGAATTTTAGTCAAAACTGCTATTAAGGGGGACTAGGAGCCTATTTAATAATTAAACAAGTGAAAGCTTTAGAAATGATGAGATATAAGTAATTACAATTTAAGCTTCACACAATTCAGTTTATGATCACCGCTCTATCCCGCCCAGCTTCACATCAGTGAAACAGTGAACGTAACCTAAGCAATGCTAACGCATTTAAAAAATAATAAAAATAAAAACTACCTGTTAATTATTTTTATTTTTAAAAGTAATTTATAAGTTAGCATGGCATAAGTTGCGTTTCCACTGACGTGGAACTGGGCGGAAAAGAGCGGTGATCATACACTGAAATGTGTGAAAAGCCCGTTTCTTTCCACCTAGCTCCACTGCACAGTTGCTGTTCATTTAGCTCTACGCAGACTAGACAGGTGTAGGTATCTAAAGTAAAAGCCCATGAACGCAAACAGCTATATCCTCCAAAAACTATCAAAATGACATAGTTTCAATATTATATTTAGATTAAAAAGTAAAATAAATATTTTGAGATCGAATTTCTGTATATTTGCAGTTTACAAGGTCTCGGTACAATGTCGAATGAATTTTGTATAGACAAAACACTTAAACGTTATACCTTATAAATAGTTTTATGAAACTTTTTTGATAATTTTTCTGGTAATTTTCACTAACCTCCATAACTTTTTATGAGTTTTGACCGATAGTAATCGGGCAAAACCACTTTTGACTGAGAATGTTGGTCAAAACCACTTTTGACTAAGAACGTTAGTCAAAACCACTCTTAACTGCGAAAATCAGTCAAAACCACTTTTAACTGAGAGCATCGGTCAAAACCACTTTTGACTGTTTTTTTCAGTCAAAAGTGGTTTTGACCGGATATGAGTTTTGACTGTAACATATATATGCAAAGTCGCTAAGAAAACTCCGATAGCGAGATAACTTATACTATGGTACTGGCTTCAAAAGCATACTTTTTCGAGCAACAGTATTGAAAATATGATTTGATTTTTGAAAATCTACAACTACTACCACTTTGTGGACCGTTTAATTAGGGATGGAAGAGGGGAGGAGGAGGAGAAGCCCCCTTCGAAGGAAGAGTTGCAGAGCCTAATGATCTTTGAGAAAAATGAAAATGTAATTTTGAGGCTAGGTATTCTAAAATGACATAATTTCAAAAGATTAGGTCATTTAACGGGGGGCGAACGAGAGAAAAAGAGGAGAGTAGAGGAGGTGCCCATATACCCCATATCCACCACGTTTTCTGTTAAAAAAATTATGGTGTGTAATTTTTTTCTGTTGTCTGTTAAAAAAATAACCTCCTTTGCGCTCTCCTTAAACTTCTAAGCTATACTCGGGACCTACAGGGGTAAAGCAGGTTCGATTCCTAACTAAATTGGGGTCAAAACAAAATGGCGTCGCAATTTTCTTTTAGTTTCATCTTTTTTTTTCTTAAACTCCAATTTTACTGCTGTAACACTGTGTACAACAGCCTTTCTAATCTGTGGATAGCAATGAAACAAAACGTAACTGACAGCTATATTAAAAAAGGCAATTAGTCAATACAAAATAAAAAAAACTGGATTTCAGATTCTTTTTCTCAAAAACTACAAGATTCTGCAAGATGAAACTTTGGGAAGACTTGTTATAATAAAACATTTCTGCTGAAAATTTGTCATTATCAAAAGCAACGGTCCAGGGTTTGAGAAAAACTGATTTTGCTGGGGTCACGTTTTAAACATTACCCTGGCAAAAAAAGTTGTTTCAGCCTGGAACCAAATACATTAATAGATAGCTTTTGTTGCATAGTAAATGTTAGCAAATAGCAAAAATTGTGTGTGTTATTTAAGTTTTTGCTGTGGTAACGTTTTGGGATTTCCCAGATCTCGAAAACGGTTCAACGCAGAAGTTTGAAAAAAATGCCACTAAGAGACCTTAATTTGTTTAAATTTGTTTAAACGTTAATTTTTTATTTGGTTGTCGCAAACCAACGTAATTAAATGGTTTCGAAAAACAGAAAAAAACGAATTTGCAAGTAAACTAGTGCACTTATAATTAAATAAACAGCTGTAAAAAATAGCCGTGGTAGACACTTACTACGTCAAGAAGAAGGTTTAGATTATTATTTACATTTATTTATGGTTGAGTGCCTTCAAAGTTTTAACTTTCGTGAATCATTCATTACATTCTTTAAAACTACTATTAATCGCGTAAATGTATTCTTTGATATTAATAAACACGATATTAATTTATAAAATAGAAAACTAGTAAAATCTTTGCAATATGAATTACACTTTTCTTCATAACTGTACAAAACATCGGATGCTAAGCTGCTAATTTGCAAAGATAACCCGTACGTATGGTGCGGTCGCTTTTTAGTGACCTTTACAATTTGGTCGGCTTATTCAAGAATTGCTGTCTCAATCTTGTTTTTGTTAAAACTTTCATGATAGGCGTAATTGAAAGCTGAAATTAACAGGAAGGAATGTTAATGAATTACTTAAATTTGTTTAATGTATGCCATGTGTCTTAATGTTATGGAAACTGTGTATTCGATCGCTAAAGCACGACCGGTCTAAAAGGACATGTCCTAATTTGGGCCACGTCTATGTACACCACCCTCAAAGATGGAGAAAAATATGCTGATTCTGAGAAAAATACAAATAATTTTATAGAATGCATGGTTAAATGGTTATTAATAAAAACAGATCAATATTTTTTACTTGAAATAAAGCGTCAAATATGGCAACTCTCCGTTAAAAAGCCGTCAGTGGGCGCATTCTGCCAGACAAATCGTGGAGTCATCGATTGCCATTTTTAACCATGGAAAGTATAGCGGTAGTGAGTGTTTCTACACGGTGCAAGTAGCCCGCGCAAGTTGAGCACTTGCGCAAGTTACATGCCCCGCGTGGAAACACGTAAAGCGGGTCTAGCTCCATAGCATTGTACACCCGCGCAAGTAACCCGTGCCTCAACGTGCGCAAGATACATGCACCGTGCAGCACTCTTATCGCGCGACCGACGAGCGAGTGTAGGAGGCCTGCGGCTTGATTGCTTTGTCTATTTTTTGGTTTATGACGTCAGTGCACTGTCCATCCTTGTCATCGTGTTATGATATGACAAGGACGGATAGAGCATTGCTTTCGCTTTGAGATAGGCGGTCTAGCTGCCGGTATTGTTCAATATTTTACTTTGCATGGTTAAAATGTACTCTCTATGGCGATCGATGACTCAAAGATTTAACTGGCAGAATGCGCCCATTGTCATTGAGTTCTACCTACTCTCCTAACACAGACGTATAAGAAGTTGTTAACATCTTCCGCCATGATGCTTTTTTTATGCGTTTTTGCATTTTGTTTTATGTTCCTTCCAGAAAACAAAGCGATTTTAAAGAAATTGAATGATTAGAAACTGTTTATCGTGTCTTTATCTATTTTTTGGTATACTGTACAAAGACGTGGCCCAGACCTCATACATTTTTGGACATCACCTTTATCACATTTGTTTATATCTTTATATCCTGTAAAGTTACAAAACCTAAAATTCTTGACGTAATAAGTGTCTACCACGGCTATTTTTTATAGCTGTTTATTTAATTATAAGTATACTAGTTTACTTGCAAATTCGTTTTTTCTGTTTTTAGAAACTATTTAATTACGTTGGTTTGCGACAACCAAATCAAAAACTAACGTTTAAACAAATTTAAACAAATTAAGGTCTCTTAGTGGTATTTTTTTCAAACTTCTGCGTTGAACCGTTTTCGAGATCTGGGAAATCCCAAAACGTTACCCCAGCAAAAACTTAAATAACTCAAGAACCATAACACACACAATTTTTGCTATTTGCTAACATTTACCATGCAACAAAAGCTATCTATTCATGTATTTGGTTCCAGGCTGAAACAGCTTTTTTTGCCAGGGTAATGTTTAGAACGTGACCCCAGCAAAATCTGTTTTTCTTAAATATCTTAAAAACTACAATTCACACAAATTTTGCTATTAGTAAACAAATTTCTCCTCATGACACACTAATTATCTGATAAGGTCTCATCTCTCTAAAGCACAACTTTTTGCTGGGGTAACGCACTCCATTTAACCGGTCGGCCTATAGTACCAATACGAACAAGAATTGTTAACGACATAATCGCCTAAAACGTCACGTTTTCAAGTTGTAAGCTATTAAAGTTGAACTGGTGGCGACACCACTGGGTAGATTTGAAGCTAAAATAAAACGTAGGTATGGGCTCTAGAATATTGTTTTATGGTCATCTAGGTCCCGTCTAAGTTGCTACGGGTGAGCCGATTTTTTCTAATATTTTTCATTATTTATTCATCTATAAAACAGCTTATGTCACTTTGTTAGATACCTACTTATTATAGCGTGCGCATGATGCGTGCCTAAATAAATAACGTAATAATGCGAGACGTAAGTATTCGTTTTGAGATTATTTATTATTATTGCTATTCTTTTTGCTTTGCCGTTGTCGCGTAAAGAGACTAATGATTCTGCAAAATAATAATATTTGTTCACGATCGAAACTTGTAAAAGTTAAAAGTTGTACCACGGGTCGGGAAAGAAATTTTATTTTACAATATTTATTAGTTTATTGTTTTGTTACGCAATGGCGACTCTTGGAAGGTTTGTTCTGTTGATAATTTTCATCTCCTAAAAATAGGTTGGATAAGTATTAGAGACTCTTTGTCTTTGAAATGTGGGAGAAATTAAAACTGTCATTGTCAGTATACTGTCATTTTACGTGTTTTGGCTGGTAAATTTTTGGAGCGCTCAAGCACAGGTCTGTCCTCAAGGAAGGCTCGCGGCCGTCTGAAATTTCGGTGATCGGTGCAAAGAGGTAAAGTAATATAGCTTCCCAGCGCAAAGAAAGGGACAACAATAGCGCACGCATTCCAAAATAAAATAACGTAAGCGACATTATGAAAATAGTTGATTTATTAAAAAACTAAATTATTTTTGAAAAAATTGGTTTTATCAAAAGTTGGAACTATTTATTACTTATCTTATTAACCTAATTTCAGTTCAAACTATGAGTCCGTTTGCTTACAGTACTGCAAAAATGATATGAGAGGCATCAACTTTGGATTTTTTTTCTATCGAGAAAATTGTTTCCATTCATGTTTTGAGCTTAATCAAAAAATTTAGTTATTAGTCTATTTTAACATATTCCAAAATTAGAACAATAGTAGTAGGATCAATAGGACTAAATCTAAATTGAAAACCATGAAAATCCACGAGGTATCCTCTTAAATCATAAATTTTATAAAATAAGATATTATTTCTTGGCAATATTTCCAATAAAAATATAGATTTGCTTGCAGTATTATTCAAATACTGAGGCAAGGTATCAATAAACACTTCTAACGCTTGGCTTAGGAACTTGTTTTCTAAGGAACGTTTGCCTTATAATATGCAGCCAGAGAAAACTGACAGCGAGGATGATGTTTCTTTTTTGAGAAATGAAAATAAATTAACGCTTGATGCGACTATTACCATCGCTATTTCTTTAATAGCAAGTTGATTAAGGTTTCAACGAGGGAATGGAGTTGCCTGCCACAAGTATATTATTATGCTTACTAGGTAGCTTTAATAATATAAGTGTATTTAATGTATTGTGTAATTGCAGAAAATATGTTTTTTTTTCATTTCATTGAGAAACCAATGCCGTGATAGCTATTAAGTCATTTGGCTTTGTCATGTACAATAAAGTAAGTTATTTTTTATTTTAAAAACAAGTCAGGAAAAAGAAAGCTGGGGAGGCGTTATTACGCCTATTGTTGACCATACCTATTGCAAGCAATTTAGCAATTTGATTTAATTACAAGCAATGAACACCACTTATTCGATTCATTTATGAAATGGCAGTGTTGTTATTAATATACAACAAAAAACTTCAGTATAGGCACCTGCAGACAGACGGCGTGGTGCGCGTCCCAGCTGTAGAGAGCGTAGCCGCAGTGGTAGGCGCCGCCCATCGGGTAGCAGCCCATCGGTGCTAGTATACGCACGGCATGCGAAAGATTTTATACCAAAAAAGCTGATCCAGGTCATTAATGAGCAGCAATTATTTCTCGTTTGTGCAATATCTTATAGTGTCTCACTTTGACCGGCTGCTGCGCAGTCCATTGTCAAAGCAACGGAGAAAGTATTGAAAACTATTTGTTTATGTTCATGATCTAAGTATCAGGAAAAAAGAAACAAATATTTTTCCAACATACAATACAAAGTTGACAAGGTCTATAGTACGATATAATACGTAATTATTAAATTTATATTTTATAATAGATAAACATTCAAGCTTATTGAGCTGTACAAGCCTTAAGCTTGTCCAATATTAAAATTTTAAGTGTTAAAATAGTAATGCTAACGCAGTACAAACTGCTGTAATAGTTCCTAAGTATCTGACAAAGTCACTAAAATGTATTTAATTTGAATTTAATAGCTTTTCCTAAAAATATATTGTTTGTCCTTGTTTGTCAATATACTAATAATTCTAGAAATTCAATAAAAGGCCAAAGAATATACATGTTTGGCTGGGAGTAATAGTACTTTCTTGATAGTTAATGAGGATCTTAAATATTTGAATCATTGTTTTTATAGTTTCTAATATTTGTAAATTTGAGAAATTTTGGTGATTAATACTCAGACATAAGTGTCATCTTAATAGGTAATTGAAGCCTGAAAATTAATGGTTAAATTATTGGTTTTAAACATTTAGTAAAGACGATGATTATGTGTAGTGGCTGTGCAAAAGCCAAAGAATAAGACCCAAAACTCATGAAGTTTATTGTCTAAATAACATCCTTACTAATAATATTAAAAATGCAAAGTCCTTTGGTTTGTTTGTTACGCCTTCACGTCCTAACTACTGAACAGATCACTGAATTTTTTTATACACGTTGTCTGGGTGACAGAAAAGGACATAGGGTACCTTTAATCCCGAAAGGAAAATATTTCTCCCGAGGGATAGCTAGAAGCCTTTCCATGCAAGCGAAGCCGCGGGCGGCCGCTAGTCTTAAATACTTTTTGCGCTGAACGTGAAAGCAACCGTTCTCAAGGACTAATAGTTGTGCCATGACATTATCAGGACACATGTTATGAGTTTAAAGTCGTTCTTGCATCCTCCATGAAATGTTCATAAAGTACCCACATGTTCTTTTTTTTTGTAAAGTAAATAAAGTATATTTGTTTATTTTCTAATTTAAGTAACTGAATACTTAGGATTAGCATTGGAAAATAACCTCAAGCACATAGGGGCGTTTGTGATAGTTATTACTCGAATCGAGAACGTATTTTAGCTGACCAGCTAAAGGTACAGACCTTATGTTCTGATCCGATAGCGCGACACGGTGCCAACGGTGGTGATTACGGGTGGCCTTTGGAGCTGGAAGCTGCAAATAGGTGCCGCAAGGCTGATGAAACACGTTAAACTTGCCCTGCTGGTTGCTGTCCGTCACATCGGCCCAATTGCTTGTGTTCCAAGATATGGTTGTGGTTGTTGTGGCAGACCCCAAGTTTAGAGAGGACTGAGCAGAAGGTGTCGTCGCGCTGACGGTCTTTAAAGACACTATATTATTATGAACGATTTTCAGTAGTGGCATAATACATGATAATCGCATGATTCATTTTCAACAAATCACGATGAGTTTGCCAATAATGTTTTTTTTTTATTTATTTTACTCATCTTACGGGCACCTTTAACACTTGTGGAAGTGTATTTTGATGTTCAACATCATTGCTGATTTTTCCTCGAAGAAAAGAATAAGAAGGAATCATAATTTTGTTTTATAATATTGTTCGAGAAAATTGAAAACATATAAAAGTACTTGTACTTACTGATACAGATCAGTGACAACAATTTTGATGTTTCACTAAAAAGGTTATAGGCCTTCAAATATTTTATTTATATTTGTAAAATAACGGTTAATATCTCGTACTAACACATAAAAGTATCTCGTATTGACTTAAAGTAAATAATCTGCAGTTTACGTCAGCAAATCTAGGTATATATGTTTTATAAAATTACGGCTAATATCCCGTATTAGCTCATAATAGTACTTATCACTGGTCAATATCAAGTATTGACTCGGGAAAAAATATCTCATAAAAGCAAGTATGTCGTATTGACTCAAAGCAAATATTTTGCAGTTATCGCCAGAAAATCTATTCATATTTTGTAAAATATGAAGCGGTTAATAATGATTAAACGAACTTACCTGTAAGTTGAGTTCAATCATAATATACGAAGGATTCGTCCGAAGACATTAACTCACAAAAGCATGTCGTATCGACTCGAGGCAAGTATTCGGCAGTTTATTGTAAAATGATGGTTAATATCTCGTATTAACGCATAAAAGTATCACAGGTCAATATCTCGTATTGACTCGGGAAAAAAAATCACTGGCCAATATCACGTATTGGCTCGGGAAAAATGTACCATTGGTCAATATCTCGTATTGACTCGAGGCAAATGTAAGGCAGTTTGCCTTTGCGAATAACTTGCATACTTTTCATCACTAAGAGAAAAGATAAATTGTGAGTCTACCTTCAACATTCGTATCACTTGCATAGTGACGGTATTTTACCGTTTATCACAAATTAATTCACGTTTATAATTTCACTGGTTTTAAGACTATAGTTAAACAAAAAAGTAATATTTTTGTGACGACGTGCGTCTTGCGCGCGCGCGCAACAAAGAAATGAGGTTGACGCGGTGACGGGCAGCGCTGGTCGGTGGCAGAGAGGGGGTGACTATTGCTTTCTCTGTCACTCTGAAGGCGTGCGAGTAAGTGCGAGCGATTAGCAGAGCTACTACTTTGTAACAAATTAAATCTCTTCGACGATGACGGATAATTAGCGACAACGTTTTATAAGAGGGTTACGAGGGCTATTTTTATAATATGAATATTTACAGAAGAATTTATTTTTTACTTTTTAGTCTGTTTTAATGTTTTTAGTCCGATTTTTATAATTTTTAGTCTGTTTATAAAAAGTGTTTTTAAAAAAGTTTTTTTTGGATAAATTTTCTGCTTTTTAGTTAACCAGCTTAGACGAAAAATATACCATCTCCTATCGGAGCACCCAAACTCGATGGGATTGTATGGTTTTATTATAAAATTCCTATGGCCTTCTTCCGGCTCCATCATCAGATCCTTGGACACTATTTCCCATAAGAGTACTCATCATGTGCATGGTTTTATAACAGAATTCCAGTGGCCTTCTTCCGGCTCCATCATCAGATATTTTTTTTATGAAACAGTGGTTTTTTTTTCGTGAATTGAGAATTGACCCCACAGTAAAAGTTGTTCAGTTTGATGGTCCCATCTACCATGTTCGGCATTAGGGGCTTTTTCAAAAATCTTATGGCCATGGTCACTTATCGTAATGTAAGAATTCTAACGATACCCCACACATCCAAATCTGTTGAGGCCATTACATACATACAACCATACATGAACCGTGAATACAATACACTCTTCTTTTTGGGCAGTCATGTCAAAACCAATTTCCATTGGCTAGAATTAAATCAAAAATAGCGATTTATATAGTCATTACTAATAAATAGACATTGTATTATATACACTAACAAAGTGCATACATGCAAATAAATATGCACTAAAAAGGCCAAAATATGCATGTTAATATGTCCAAATTAAAAAAAACAAAAATATTTGTCACCCAATATAAATTTGAACGCCGAAAACGACCTTTCTATATCAACTGATGTCATTGGCCAAATTTAAAATTCGGCGCCATTTCTGGAGAATCTGGAGATACCTTTTACGCAGGGTAATACGCATACGACGCATACGACCTGTGCCGTTGATGAAGGCATTAATGTTCTTCATTTTCTTCAAGGCTCTGGTTTTTTGCGCGAAATAGCGTCTAACTTTATACGTAACTTTTCGGATAAGGAATGAGGAATGGCGTTGGCAAGTTCAATCATTGTTTACAGTATTTCTACCGATTTAAATAGAGGCTTGCTTAAATAGCTCCCTATATGTAGCTCCCGCTACTAAAAGAAATATGCACGATTGGGTAAAAAGGCTAAAATATGCATTAACGCAGTAATTAGAGAGTTATATGCATATTCAAATGCATAAAATCTGATATCTACTTATAAACACACTTATTAATTGTTTTATTCAAAAATACCTACCACTATCCTTAAACTCTTGAAACTCTTAATTATTTTTAATAACGGTAGCCACCAAACTCGCCTACACTACTCCAAAAGTGCGTGACAAAGCAGCAGCGCTGAGTAGTCTTGTGAAGGTCAACTCTTACGCTCTATCATATATCGGCGACTATACTAAAAATATATGCGCGTTCAAAAAATGATTGGATTATTGATAAATCTGTTTAAATATAAAATACTTTATCTAATAAACGTATAAAAATGGACCGAATATTTTTTCACATTACGTCAATAACCTCTTAAAGTCAAAAAATAAAAAAAATATGATTAGAGAAGAAAATTTATTGGCTTACTGAATAAAGCTATGTATTTAAGGATATAAAAACATATTAAGAAATAATAATCAACAGATAATTTTTTCAATAGAAGATATATTGAAAAATGTTAAAAGTTGAATTTGGGGTATCTCTGAAATCGAAAAAAGATTAGATTCCTTTACATACTTATTCTAACAAGTACATAAGTACGTATACAGAAAGTGCTTCAGCCCGAGGAAATATTCACAGAGAGATAAGCAATTTTCATATTTAGGTAAAAATACCTAACTTCTCGTAATAAAATTTATTGGCTTATTGTGCATCTGTAATCTGTATTACCTAACTTCATCACATGCCAAATTTCATAGACGGGAGAATTATTCGGGTTGCATAAGCCCCGTTGATCGGACTAAAAGGTAATTATGGTAGGTAGGGACTTTCATTCCGATTTATTTGGAAATAACTTTTTTGTCCGAAAAAAATCAAGATTCAATCCAAGTTCATCCACCTTTCAAAAACAACCTTAACTCAATCACATAGTGTATATTATTAGTCGTTCTTTTCTTAGTATTGCGTTGTTTAGTTAAAGTAAGTAGGTAGGTACTGGAAAATTGCGCTGTTAGCAAGCGTTAATTAGCTGTTTATCAAACAAATATTTTGAAATCAAATAGAATTTATTTCGTTAATGATCAGTATTGGTTATACTAATGATTTATAAACAACTTAACAAAGAAGAAAGTGCACAAAATATTAATAACGAATGGCGGTACTTATTCAAAATATACTACGTGCAAAGAATTGTATTAAGATTAAATAATGTACTTAATGAATTAATGATTGATTTAAAGTTTGAGCTCACATACCGTCAATCACTATTGAATCTTAATATATAAAATCGTAAACTGCATGACTGACTGACTGACTGACTGACTGACTGACTGATCTATCAACGCACAGCCCAAACCGCTGGACCTAGAGACTTGAAATTTTGCACACAGATACTTTATACAGTGTAGGCATACACTAAGGAAGGATTTTTGAAAATTCCATCCCTAAGGGGATGAAATAAGGAATGAAAGTTTGTATGAAAGTCCCTCAGTTTTGAAGTTATAATCTTCAGACTTTTTGTTTAGGCTAACGATTGAAAATAAGTATATACGGGTCTCAGTGTTTTTCAAAATTCTACCCCCGAAGGGGTCAAAAGGGGGATGAAGTTGTGTATTGAAGAAAATCCTTTATTTTCGAAGTAAAATTCGCTAAATTGCACATTTTAACAGCACATCATCATGACACTGGCATCCAAGGTCGGGGTGCAGTTGGCTCAACAGGACGTGGTCAGTGCGACGCGCGTCGGCCGCCCTCCGGAGTTTGGCGGGAGTGACGCGGTGGTGGCGCCGGCGCCTCGGCGGCGCCGGCGCCTCGGCCGCGCCCCATTGTCGTCCGGCTGGTGCGCCGCGCGGTGCGTGACGAGCTGCTGCGGGCTGCCCGGGTACGCCGCGGTGTCACAACCGAAGGTGTTGATCTCCCCGGAACACCTCGCCGGTTTTACATCAACGAGCGCCTTACACGTGCAAATCGAGCGTTGTTCCGGCAGGCACGTGACGTTGGCGCGCGGCTGAATTGGCGCTTTGTCTGGACAAGAGATGGCAGAATTTTCGCGCGGCAACACTCCGGTCAGGAAGCTCCACGGCATCGCTTGCGAACACAGGCTGATATGGTCCGTGTTTTTGGGCCAACCACAAGCTCGGTAACTGACGTTGGTGTTCTTTACAATAGGTAATTGCAGTTTGTATTGTAAAGAAAAGAAAGAAAATGGGAGTTTATTACAAGCTAGCGGCCGCCCGCGACTTCCTCTGCGTGGACAGTTTTTTTGCTATCCCTCGGGAACTGTATGTTTTTTCTGTATGAAAAGTACCCTATGTCCTTTTCTACATTCCTGACAACGTGTTTACAAAATTTCATGATGATCGGTTCAGTAATTACGACGTGAAGGCGTAACAAACAAAAAAACAAACCGACTTTCGCATTTATAATATTAGTAAGGATGACGTCCTGTGTAGTCAAATGGTGTAAAGACGCCATCGAAATTTCAATGAAAGACGCAAAGAATGTAGTTAATAGCTGCACAGTTAAAATGAGTTCAGACACTCATTTTTAGCCCCATCCACATTGTTGTAAATTTCGTGTGGTGCCATTTTTTGAGGGGAATGTTTGTTCTAAAGTTATAGATACACAATCTGATATAAATTTTAAATTGTTATTTATTGAATAGGATGTGTTCTAAGTCTTAAATTAAATTAATATACAGACAGAAACAAACATCGCAATAGGAACAGTTAACAGCTCGTAGAATCCAATAACGGGTGCAAGTGACAGCTAGAAAATACTAGACACTCGATTGGGCTGGACTTGGGCGGCTAGTACAGTGAAAAATTAATAATACAGTATGTAATCTTTACAGGAAAAACTAGCCTTTCATAAGCTAACCTGCCTTTTGTAAGCAGGGATTGAATCGAACTGAGAATCCATAATAATGATAATAATAAATTACTAACAGTAAGTAGCTATGTTTTCTTTTCATATAGTATACACAGTAAATACATGTCATAACAAGAATAAAGTATATATTGCATATCGCATAACTTAAGAAAATTAAGAAGAGTATAAATCCGCAAACACTTTTAAGACTTCCGCGCGTACAGTTCATTAGAAACGTCAGGAAAATAAAAAATCAAACCAAATGCCAACTAATTACCAAAAGTACTTTTAATAAAACCGCGCTACAGATTTAAGGATTACAGCGCGTACCAATATTAGTCCTCCCGTGACCACGGCCCTTGATAGGTGTCGAAACATCGGGAGCCCCAAAGAACCAATAAATAAAAAAAACTATAACAATTCTAAAATAACATCTGAACTTTATTAACACCAATATACGCGCTGTAATCCGTAAAAAGTGTATAAGGACAACAAGAGTAGGTACTTTATTAAAGTGATAAAACTCAAATAGGTATCTGTTTGTCATTCTGTCTGGCATACGATTAAACATAGGTACTTAATTTAATTATGGCAGAGAATATAATATATTATTCATAATAGTACTAAACGTGTTATACCTAGTCCCAAAGATTCACAAAGTTATCAAAAATACCCTTATTGGGCCACGCTATTATATTACTTTTATAACGCGCAATTCTCTGTAGGTATAAGGAAAGGGTCAGTCGTATAAAGTACTTACCGAATTTATTTCTCCGTGACTCCCAAGAGTGTAACTTCTTCATAAGTGAAATTGGCAGAATTGTGAGAAAAGCACAATTGAGCCATTAGGAATGAAATATAACGAAGAACAGTCAGTTCTAAAGCAACGTTGCGACTAAAGGTAGGTATTATTTATTTATAAATAATGAAACATAATACCTATTATTAGATCGGTCAGTATATCAATTACTAGCTTCCGTCCGCGACTTCGTCCGCGTATACATTCGGAAAATCTCTAGGGAAACTTTAACCAGGATAAAAAGTAAGTAATATGTTTTAATCCAGGCTATAAACTATCTTTGTGTCAAATCTGTTCAGCTGTTTTTGCGTGATTGAGAAACAAACATCCAAACACCCAAACTCATAAACTTTCACATTTATTATATTACTAGCGGCCGCCCGCGACTTCGTCTGCGTGGAATGTTTTTTTGCTATCCCTCGGGAACAGTGCTTTTTTCGGGATGAAAGTTACCCTATGTCGTTCTTTGTACCCCTGACAACGTGTATGCAAAATTTCATGACGATCGGTTCAGTAGTTAAGACGTGAAGGCGTAACAAACAAATAAACAAACAAATGGACTTTCGCATTTATTATATTAAGTAAGATTGTGTATTACTAAATAAATATTTAACCTTATTTTCAGAATTTCAAAAAGTAAGTACCTGCTTAGTATAAAATTAGATTTTTTGTATTCATTATGCTTTTTTTCTTAGTAATTCGTAAAATAAGTATTAGGTACTAAAATAAGTTTTGAAAATGTTTTTTTGGTTTAATTCAAAACAAGTGGCTGAAATGTAATGATTTGATATATTTTTAGAATCTGCTCAGCAAGCCCTTTCATTCGATACCATACAGCACTTAGATCAAAGATATAAAAAAAGATGACACCATAACTCCTCTCCTAAGGAAAGAATTTTTAAGAACTGCGGGTCCGATATTTTGTTTTGACCTCAAGTATACGTGTACCCAACGGCTGTGCTGTACTTTGATTTGCGGTTTTCCGTTAATTTTGAGCTCGTAGGACGACCACTATAGGACTAAGGTACTTGAAATAAGCCCTACTACCACCAAAGAAGGACGTAGAAAGTGCCTTAGATTGCCATGCCACTATCGAAAATATTATAAATATTTCACAATATTATTTGGTATACCTAAAGGATTGCTAATGGTTGGCAACAGAGATACGCAAACAATGGCCCACTTCGTCCTGATTGCTAATTGCATAATCTATTGAGTCTAGAATCTTGGACTATGCACTGCACTGTGGACTGCAATGCACAGTAAACAGTACTGGAAAGCCTGCAGTTGTATTTTATTGTTTTCAAGGCGTCACAGTTAATGGAACTGTGAACAGACCAATATTGTGTCTCTGAATTACTGGAGTCACAGATGAAATGTTACATAAAGTTACATAGAAGAACTTAAAATTTGTGTTGGAAAAACAAAAACAAAATACCTATTGCGTACACTGTTTATGAGTCAATGTTTTATTTCAGTTAAGGTTCGCTTATGCGAAAAAATTTGTCTCTGTTTTTTTCTTAACGTGTTAAGTATGGAAAATAACCTCACTTCTGCACTTTTTCGATGTTTTTCGTTGTTTTTCCATTATTATCTTTAGCACAATTATCTTTCTTGAACAAAAGTTATTTTGATGTAGAATTCAATACGTTTCCGCTATTATTTACGCCAAAAACATGACCCTTAAAAGGTATCCTTACACCACAGAATATATAGGTAATATAATAGTATATAGTACTCACACTGACGATCTACATGTAAAATGTAAGTAAAAAGAAAACTAAAATCTGATTTCTTTTATGTCTTCACCTCATGAGTGGAGCATTCGCATCGCTCGCGTAATACCTATCATTTACTAAAGATGACGTAAATTTAATTTAGCAAAAAGCGGAGAACCATCTCGTGTCTCCTGAGAGTTACGTAAACAACGAAAAAAAGGTAAACTAAGTATAGAAGAGTATAGGTTACTCAAGGCAATCCATTATCTCACAGTTTGTTTTGGCCAGATACAACGTTATGAAGTGATTCTGATAGCAATGAAGGGGAAAATCAACAAAATAATAGCGCGTTACTCAACGGATTTAGCTCAAAGCCTAAACCACAATATATTATTAACGAGGTACCTATTTTGTGAGTTCAATCACAGAATATTATTATGTTCTATACAGAAGCGCACTTCTGACCGTGTTAACGTACCATAGGTAATAATAATAAAAATGTAGTAAATCTATAGAAATTAGCTTTCTCAATATTTATGTGATCCTGGTACTTACTCTGTCAAAGGTTAATCGAGTTCCGAAAAAACCCATAAAAATCCCGGAAAATTGATAAAAAAACTTTCAGAAAAGATAATCTACTCGTATAGTGTGACACTATACGAGTAGATAGATATCGTGTGACACTTATAGTGTGACACTATACGAGTAGATAGATATCTTTTCTGAAAGTTTATTTATCAATTTTCCGGGATTTTTATGGGTTTTTTCGGAACTCGATTAACCTTTGACAGAGTAAGTACCAGGATCACATAAATATTGAGAAAGCTAATTTCTATAGATTTACTACATATTTATTAGTGTGACTAACGGTAAATAAAATGGACGTGGTCATAACCCACAGTAGATCATTCAGTGCGTCCAGGGAGCTCAATTTTAGCGTAAATTAACTTTTTCAAGATAAGTTCTTCTTAAGAACTTACTTAAATAAGTACGAGAGTACAGTACGGTAAGTTATATAAATATCAAGAAAGATTTAAAAGAAAAAATCATTACATACAAAATGTTACATAATATTAAATGTTATCATACAACCTTGCGGTCGTATAAAAAAAATAGTGAAACATTTGAGAAACATTTGCAAGTTTCTCAACTATTTTTACAAGTTGCTTCGTAACAAGTTAATAAAAGTACGCGTGGCCCGACACGCACTTGGCCGTTTTTCACTTGTTGCGCTAAGCAATCTCGCCTGCACGTTTTTTCTGGCAAAATTAATCTTTTAAATAGACACTTATTCGCTTTTCCATTATTAATTTCTCCTAATTAAAACATTGGAATCCTCTTGAAAATGTTTTCTAAAGTTACTTAATCATCACAGACGTTAGTTAATCTTCATGAAATAGTCACAATTTCATTAAGTAGTGTATCTACCTGCGTAAACGAAGCTCACAGAATATTAAGATTTTAATTTGGTGGTTCTAGCTTTGAACTTAATTTGGTATTTAATGATATTACTCCGTGAAAATTTCTACTAAGAAAATTATAATTTTATGAGTTTATTGAGTAATATTAGAGCATTGTTTCATCGTTCTTAATTAGAAATATTATACCGGATTAGTAATTAGTGTATTAACTAGATTTTAATTAGTGTATTTGTGTTTATAATTTGTACAATCGACCACATTGGCGCTTTACCACTCCTAAGATGTAAATTGTTTGCACTTCTTTTTCTTTATGTACAACGGGATAGTGAGGATAGATGTGAGGTAAGGTGAGGTGAAGGCACCTGACATGACGATAAGGCTGAAGGTGGAAGCGCACTACTCCCGGAATCCTCATCTATGAGGAAAAGGCTATCTTACCTCTAACTGCCGGAACACAACAATTTTTAAATTGTTGTTATGACATCATAACCTACCTACCTTTGTATTGAGTTTTCTTACGAACCACATATCGTATATAAACACGAGAAATATTTTAACAAAAAATGTTGACAAAAATAAATGTTACTTTTGACTTGCAAAGCAGTGTAGCAATAATTGTGAAAGCCTCTTTAAGGCGGCACTAATTATTGCCGCGGCTGGAGTGTTCATAATAAAAATAGAACTTTTGTAATGATGCTCTTGTGAATATTCATGAGGCCGAGCTCTGCACTACCCCTTCATGATAAAATTTGCATAATACCCAAACGACTTAGGCGCCCGAACGAACTTTTAGTTCGGCCAAGAATTTTGTGTTTTAAACGAGAAATTGCTGTTTCTGACTTTGGAGTTGGAATTAACTGGTTAATCGAAAGAGTTGCTTTTCATTAAGAGCAAAGTTTAAATCAATTCATTTCTTATTAACTCTAGAGATAAGTTAAAACTAATTGTTTTAAAATCTATTTAGCAAGCTTATTGCGTCTGCTGGGTCTAAAGAGAATGTAAAAACCGACCAAGTACGAGTCGGACTCGCGCACGAAGGGTTCCGTACCAAAAAACGGCAAAAAATCACGTTTGTTGTATGGGAGCCCCGCTTAAATATTTATTTTATTCTGTTTTTAGTATGTATTGTTATAGCGGCAACAGA
This sequence comes from Agriphila tristella, assembly GCA_928269145.1. Lineage (NCBI taxonomy): Eukaryota > Metazoa > Arthropoda > Insecta > Lepidoptera > Crambidae > Agriphila > Agriphila tristella. Next base: position 50,192,820 of record OV743433.1, on the reverse strand, counting down.
AATACATAATCTGTGAAAATTTCAACTGTCTAACTGCAGTCGTTATTAATATCGAGCAAAAAACGGCAAAAACAACACGTTTGTTGTATGGGAGCCCCCCTTAAATATTCATTTTATTCTGTTTTTAGTATTTGTTGTTATAGCGGCAACAGAAATACATCATCTGTGAAAATTTCAACTGTCTAGCTATCACGGTTCATGAGATACAGCCTGGTGACAGACAGACAGACAGACGGACAGCGGAGTCTTAGTAATAGGGTCCCGTTTTTACCCTTTGGGTACGTAACCCTAAAAACCGACCAAGTGCGAGTCAGACTCGCGCACGAAGGGAAAATACCAAAATCGGGAAAAAACACGTTTGTTGTATGGGAGCCCCCCTTAAGTATTTATTTTAAATTGTTTTAGTATTTGTTGTTATAGCGGCAACAGAAATACATCATCTGTGAAAATTTCAACTGTCTAGCTATCACGGTTCATGAGATACAGCCTGGTGACAGACAGACAGACAGACAGACAGACAGACGGACAGCGGAGTCTTAGTAATAGGGTCCCGTTTTTACCCTTTGGGTACGGAACCCTAAAAAACTACTGGGTCTACGAACTTACGAACCAATAATAGCTGATATTCGAATACCATACCATGTATGATTTAACACTAAGATCAGACGTTTTGAATCCATTAACAACCCTTCAGACTTATAATGGAAAACTCAATTCATGTTCATTTTTAAAATTCTCAAGAACGCGCGTGTTATTAATATCAGATCTCCATTAAAGAAAAAATGAACATCGATATCAAAAAGTCTCAGCAAAACTTTTCCGGATCCAGATTAAAATACGAGTATGTACGAACAAATCGAACAATGGGTAAAAATTGGGTGAACCTCAAAGTTAACGAAGACGTAAAACAATGGATGTAATCAGAGGAGCTGATACTTGCTGTTGTTTGCAAATTAACAGCGTTCGTTTGTTTTTGGAAGTTCAGCACCAACGTTTTGTTTGCGGAAAATTCTGGTGATTGTGCGTATATATAATATTTTTGTGCGTTTTGGGTAAAACTATATTTTCGGCGTTTTCATATTTTTCTATAACTTTCACTGATCAGTTGTGCAGGCTTATTACATAAAAACCGGCCAAGTGCGAGTCGGACTCGCGCACGAAGGGTCCCGAACCAAAAACGGCCAAAAAAAACTGTTTGTTGTATGGGAGCCCCCCTAAAATATGTATTTTATTCTGTTTTTAGTATTTGTTGTTATAGCGGCAACAGAAATACATCATCTGTGAAAATTTCAACTGTCTAGCTATCATGGTTCATGAGATACAGCCTGGTGACAGACAGACAGACAGACGGACAGACAGACAGACAGACGGACGGACAGCGTAGTCTTAGTAATAGGGTCCCGTTTTTACCCTTTGGGTACGGAACCCTAAAAATAATCGCGATAAACGGACAATGTTGTTTCCACTCCGTGACACTATTGTATTAACTCACGAATAAGGTTCAGTATCAAGTAAGTTTAATATTATCGCGATTCTTTTTATGTGCCAGTCACCGTAAACACAAAAATCGCGTTAGGCCAATAATAAAATTGCAAAGTTGTATACGTTTTGAGATGTTTATAATATCATGGATTCACTCATGTAAATCCATAGTCTCTGCCTACCCCCATGGGAAACAGGCGTGAGCGTATGTATGTATGTATCTATGTACTCATGTAAATGCTACCTCATTAATAATACATATTAATAGGGTCTCTAACAGCAACCTTTAAACACCTTTGAATGTCTTAGCTCTTCTGTATTCTACAGGTGGATCACGATTCACGTTTTACAAATCACCTATAAAAACCCAGTTACATAACATTTTCTTTCTATTATGTAAAAAAGGTAAGTAATAGGCAAGCATTTGTTAACATTAAAACGCAATAGACCCCGTGCAATAAATGAGGGCTAATGCTTATATTATTACACAGTTTCGTAAAATTAGGCAAATTGCGTCAAAAAGGTGTGTTGCCGCCTTTTTTATACCTATCCTAAGCAAGAAAAAAATGCGTCAGTTTTTTTTTACATTTTCCTAGTTTCATTAAGACGATTATGAAAAGAAACTGTTGGAACTCGGATCCTTTACCAATTAGACTTCGGTTTTATCCAATCTTTAATACAAAAGTTTAAAAAAACTCATTCATTCGAACTGTCTCGCTGTTTGGGTTTTAAAAAATAGGATTTTGAAATTAAACGAATATTTGATATTTTTTCCCGAAATGGCAGCCGTCACGGCGGATGGAATGAGACTGAAGCGCTCGGGAAGCGAGCGTAATAGATTAGTGATAATAAAACTATGGAAAATAATGTAATGTCATAGTTAGAATGATTGATGTAAACCTTATTATTTGTTTGTAAGTTTATGTAATACTTAAATCATTATTTGTTGCTAAGTTTATTAAAATGATTTGATTTGATTACGTGATCCATGACGATCTGCTACCGTTTCCTGTTATTCGATTATTTTTGCCTAATTGTTATAAAAAGGAATTGATTTGATGTTGGTCTGCTACCGTTTCCTTTTATTCAATTGTCATTTTAAAATAGGTATAAAATAGATATCTTTATTATTAATTCAATGATAAATAATCTTAATTATATTATATTTTAATTGTCACAGGCTATTTATTTAATTAATGGTTATTTGTATAAAAGTATTGATTTGATCGTTTGGCGCCATATGGCAGACTTGTTTTTCTGTAATGCTTACTCCTGATTGGTTGTTAAAATATTGGCGGGATATATCTTGCTCCTGCGGAGCGTAGCTTATTTTTAGTCACATTCTACTGTAGTGAGTCAAGTGAAAAGGTTGTGGAACAGAAAGTTAAGTATTATTCTAACATGTTTTATTTCTACTGTTCACATTATTCTATTCAATTATCCATTATTTTCTGTGTTTAATGCTTGTGTTATTTATTTAATCTGGTCGATAGTTGTTGCATAATAAACGTTAGTGTTACGTTAATTGTGTTACTTATTTGATGTGGTTAATAGAATTGTTGCTTATTGAACGTTCATTTTTGTTAAATGTGTTATATATCTAAGTTAATTTGGTTGATAGAATTGTTGCTTAATGAACGTTCCGATTATGTTAATTATTTAAGATAATAAATTATTTGAACAATTGTTGAAGGACTTCTTACGTTTTATTAATAGTATTTCCCCTTAGTTTTCCTACATTCAGTTAGTCTATATTCAGTTAAATAGTCTACATTCAGTTAAATAGTCTACATTCAGTTCAATAGTCTACATTTAATTCTATAGCTTACATTAATTGCACTTTAAACTAAAGAGATATAATAGACAATAGCTTAGTTTTTGATTATATATTGCTCTATCTTACAAAAGCTATCATCAGAAGTGGGATTGTCTCTGTCCATTTCAAAATATTAACACCGTTTCCTAATAATTTTCAGGGTGGATGCTGATGTGATCGGCCAGATGACTCCGCTCCGCTGCCGTTGTGAGGTCTTGATCCCGAAACCTGCATCGGCGGAGCTACAAGCTGCTGTCGCAACAATTTCGAGTTCCTTGCGTCGAAAGGAAAAAAAAAACATCCGGACTCGTTCCCTGGTGCAAAGGCCGGTAAGGCCCTCGGTGGCTGTGTTTTTTTTTACGATAACTGTGATTTATACACACAACCTGCTAGTCAGTTAATTTAGTTTAGCGAATTATTGTCGTAAAATTAGTAGAAGATAAGTAATTGAAATAAAGTAAAGATATTTATTGAAAAAAGTAATATGTGATGGGATTTGTGGTACACATTTGTGGTTTTATTAGTAGCATATAGTAGGATAATGCATTTAAAATGAGGTGAACAAAATATTTGTTTATTTAAAATAGGTTCACAAGTAGGTGAGCAGATTTTACTAAGTATGTACAAAGGTTTTATGTATGTCCAAACTTTTTCAAGTGCATAGAAATTGGTGACCGTTTGGGTTTAGCAAAAATTTTTTTTTGCGGCATGGCTTATTAACTACGTCACTAGTACTATTATAAGTCTACACTACGAAATAACTTAATAATTTAATATTATTTGTGTATTTTGTTTAGTCATATTTCCATATTTTATGCATTATGGACGTTTTGGTTATCCTTCCCAAAGTAGTAATAAAATCATTTGACGAAAGCAGTCTTCTAACCTTTATCAAAGCATTAGTATCAAAGGTATTTAGCATTTTCATTAATTGTTTTCTTTAATTAAATTATCTATTTGAAAGTGTGTGAAAATAAAATCGGTCTAATAAGCCATTTTCTTTATACTCTTCGAGTATTTTAATGAGAGTAAGCATATTAAACACAATAATCTGAGCATGCTCCTTGTTCAAAATTTGTTTTTGTTCTGATTCAAAAATATGCTCAACCAAGTAAACTTGGGTTCGCTCGCCCAATGGTCGGAATTATAACGTTATTATTACTGATAATTCAAATTATATTTTTTTTATTATTTCTGGTTACTAAACTATTACTACCTATTTAGGCATTATACCTCTAATCATACTTATGAAAGGTTAGATTTATTGTCCTCGTTACAAGGTCTCCCGCTTAGGGTTTGCGAACCGATGACCTAGCTTCTATGAAATTGACGTGGTTGTAACAGCCTAGACTAAATTAATCATTTTGAGTTGAGTTGAGTAGAGTTGAGTTGTTATCTTTTTCTAGTTTAAGACCACGCAGTTCACGAAATCTACTCTTTTGCTATCTCTGTACAATATGGTGGATTTGCATGTGGATTTGCACTATAGCTTTATTTTGCCAGAAATTTGTCAAAATTTAGTACATTTTAATTGATTCCTGAAATACTGGACCATAAAAAAAAAGATAGCAAAAAGTTATCCTTTTTGTATAAAACATCATTATCATTGTCGTTGAAAATTACAAAATCTGACAAATGGAACTTTATTTCCTATGATGATATTTACGATTTATTTTAGAATTACCGAGCCATTTTTCAATATTCTGTTCGTTTATTGTTTTATGATTCTTTTTTTTTAGTAGACAGTATTTTTTTTGTGTAGTGGAATTCTAAATAATGTCCTCACACTGAAAACTAAAATATATAAATTTTCGTCAGATCGTAAACTCGTCTAGCCTTACTTGCTATTGTGCTACTACTATACATAGGTACAGACAGATAGTAGTAGGTACTACTATCTATTATTATCTATCAAATCAACTACTATAATTACTTCTACTTCTACTATTTATAAACTATCCCAATAAGTTTATATCTATCAACTGATTAGACTTTTTTATTTTAATATTTACGTTTTAGTGAGTCTTACAGAAGGCTTAATATTTTCAGTCAAATGTTTTTGAGTTATTTAGTTTTCGTTTTTCTTGAGATCTATATTATTATAGTTTTAATTGTTCACTTTCGAACTAGTCTACAAGAGACGTTTTAAGATACTTTTGGTGACTGTTACCACTTGAAAGAAGAACGGCGTGATACTTAGAGCAACGCCGGCCAACATCGGCTTCGTCCCGGACACTATTTTTATTAAAACACAAGGCAGTTGTACTATTATCTATTCTGTGACAAGGCTGATATAATGTATATTCAATTAGGTATTAGTGTTATTACCTATGCTATGTTACATTTTCATGTTATTGAATAATGTAAAAAGTTATCGAGTACAAATTTCTTTGACAACTTTCTTTGCGGTTGTGTAAAAAGCTGTGGTCATAACCAAGAATCTTAAATATTCATATTCTATGGTCATATCTACCCAAGATTTTTACTGGTCGAGTATTCTATTGGTCTGATAACTATGTTGTTAGATAAACTAAAAGCTTAGTTTCTATATATATACGAGATTCTGATAGAATTTATACTTTTGGAATTCTTAAATATGTTGTAGGTATTAAATATACTATCAGATGCCTTGACTTCAAATCCTTTTTGGAATCCTTTTTGGTATTGATGTAGGCATTGACGTTGCTATTGATGTTGGTATTGATGTTGGTACTGATGTTGGTATTGATGTTGGTACTGATGTTGGTATTGATGTTGGTATTGATGTTGGTATTGATGTTGGTATTGATGTTGGTATTGATGTTGGTATTGATGTTGGTATTGATGTTGGTATTGATGTTGGTATTGATGTTGGTATTGATGTTGGTATTGATGTTGGTATTGATGTTGGTATTGATGCTGGTATTGATGCTGGTATTGATGCTGGTATTGATGCTGATATTGATGCTGGTATTTATGCTGGTATTGATGCTGGTATTGATGCTGGTATTGATGCTGGTATTGATGCTGGTATTGAAGCTGGTATTGATGCTGGTATTGATGCTGATATTGAAGCTGGTATCGATGCTGGTATCGATGCTGGTATTGATGCTGGTATTGATGCTGATATTGATGCTGATATTGATGCTGGTATCGATGCTGGTATCGATGCTGGTATTGATTCTGGTATTGATGCTGGTATTGAAGCTGGTATTGATGATAATGCTAATGATTCATGATTATGATAATGATAATGCTTATTTATTCGCAAACTGATGAAGCCACATGATATCCAACCACATATTTGTTTAATAGAATTCTTTTCTAATCATACATTGATTGATTTTAATTGTAGACATTAGTAATAAGTATAGTGGTTTAGTGCTTTGACTGTTTTTGGGCTACTATTTCTGCTCAGTCCAAGTTTTGACCATATGAATAAATTTATTTATTATTTGACTTTGTTGTTGTGGCTGATGGCCATCAATAGGCAGTGGTTTTGAAAATAATATAGTTATATAACTGTTTCAAGTCAGATTGGCCGAACGGTTTGTGTAAAGTGCAAAAAACCACTGTTCAAAAATCCACTGAATTTAATACCATTGTGATTGCTGATAGCAATAGAACCAAATTATACCCTTACTTGTATTCAAGTCTGACGTGAACTCCACTTTTTAATAATAATTTAAAACGCTGCTAAGCTACATGCTTGGTATCGAATCATCTCACTGGCAGCGGGTGAATGTGATCGGTATGTCTATGTATGATTTGGCAGTTGTGTTTATTCCATTTAGTATAAATAAATAAAAATAAAATAAAAATAAAAATAATTTATTTTCAGACCAAAGATCCATAGTTTGTTAGTAACAATAATATTTGAAACGCTGTTAAGCCACATGCTTGGTACCAGAATCATCTCACTGGCAGCGGGTGAATGTGATCGGTATGTCTATGTATGATTTGGCGATGAATGTTATAGGTATACCAGGTACACGATATTCGCTGGTCGGCCTTATGCTTGGTACTGGTTGATCTCACTGGCAGCGAGTGAATGTGATCAGTATGTCTATGTATTTGGCAATCGTGGCCTCGGTACATGGTATTCGCTGGTCGGTCAGATGCTTGATGTCAGTTATTCTCACCAGCAGCGGGTGAATGTTATTGGCATGTCTAGGTGTCTGGCAATACCTACCTATAAGTTATCTTGATATTAATAAATTGGTATTCGCTGGTCGGTCAGATGCTTGGTGTCAGTTATTCTCACCAGCAGCGGGTGAATGTTATTGGCATGTCTAGGTGTCTGGCAATACCTACTAAAAAGTTGTTGTTATAAAAATGGAATAAAAAGTTTATTAATTAATTAATAAAAAAGAAAGGTGGAGTAAACGTATTATTATATTAATAAAAGAAAGTGTCTCACGGATTCCGGTTAAATTCCTGTTAAGTTTGTTGACAACTAATTTCATTTCTTTAATTTCCTTAATTCTTAGATTCAAAGTGTTGAAAATAATTATTATTAACCGAAAGTGGCGGAAACTCGTGAGATTTATCAAAGTACTAAATTACTCATTATGAAACAATGTTCAAAATATACTTAAAAATGGGTATGTATTGCAATAATGTTATGAAGAATAAAATAAACATTGTATTTTTTTTTCTTTTCTATATTTTTATGTACACACGACAGCACGTCAGGTTATACAATTAAGCTGCGAAAACAGCTTTTATTATAGGGCATAAAAGCGGCCTCAAGGGCAACATGTATAGTCTGAGGTGCCGTTGTGTGTACTTCGAGGACGAAGTACTGTCAGTATGGCCGTAATAGATTAGTGATAATAAAACTATGGAAAATAATGTAATGTCATAGTTAGAATGATTGATGTAAACCTTATTATTTGTTTGTAAGTTTATGTAATACTTAAATCATTATTTGTTGCTAAGTTTATTAAAATGATTTGATTTGATTACGTGATCCATGACGATCTGCTACCGTTTCCTGTTATTCGATTATTTTTGCCTAATTGTTATAAAAAGGAATTGATTTGATGTTGGTCTGCTACCGTTTCCTTTTATTCAATTGTCATTTTAAAATAGGTATAAAATAGATATCTTTATTATTAATTCAATGATAAATAATCTTAATTATATTATATTTTAATTGTCACAGGCTATTTATTTAATTAATGGTTATTTGTATAAAAGTATTGATTTGATCGTTTGGCGCCATATGGCAGACTTGTTTTTCTGTAATGCTTACTCCTGATTGGTTGTTAAAATATTGGCGGGATATATCTTGCTCCTGCGGAGCGTAGCTTATTTTTAGTCACATTCTACTGTAGTGAGTCAAGTGAAAAGGTTGTGGAACAGAAAGTTAAGTATTATTCTAACATGTTTTATTTCTACTGTTCACATTATTCTATTCAATTATCCATTATTTTCTGTGTTTAATGCTTGTGTTATTTATTTAATCTGGTCGATAGTTGTTGCATAATAAACGTTAGTGTTACGTTAATTGTGTTACTTATTTGATGTGGTTAATAGAATTGTTGCTTATTGAACGTTCATTTTTGTTAAATGTGTTATATATCTAAGTTAATTTGGTTGATAGAATTGTTGCTTAATGAACGTTCCGATTATGTTAATTATTTAAGATAATAAATTATTTGAACAATTGTTGAAGGACTTCTTACGTTTTATTAATAGTATTTCCCCTTAGTTTTCCTACATTCAGTTAGTCTATATTCAGTTAAATAGTCTACATTCAGTTAAATAGTCTACATTCAGTTCAATAGTCTACATTTAATTCTATAGCTTACATTAATTGCACTTTAAACTAAAGAGATATAATAGACAATAGCTTAGTTTTTGATTATATATTGCTCTATCTTACAAAAGCTATCAAGCGCGTCCAAGTGGTCTACCAGATGCTGGATCAGCAACATTATCCAGGGTTGTCAGCCACTATCTATACATCTTAAGGATGTAACAGACCGATTTTGATATTATGATCATCATCCTCCTGTCCTTATCCCAATTTATTTGTAGTGCTATGTCTACACAAAATAAAATTTTGCGCTCGTAGAACGACCACTATTGGGGTCGGCGCAGCATGTAATACATACTGCATTAGGTTTTGGCAAAGTTTTACGATCGGCCGCCTGCCTGACACCAACCCTCCTTGGGAATGCTGTTGTTGACAGTTTTGATATTATGATGTGGTTTATTATACTTCAGATTCATCCGAAGATATTAGTATATTTACAAATGTAGTATCGCTTGCATGTATCACCACTTAGCACGTTATTTTAAAGCAATAACCTAAAAAACCTAAAAAGAGAAGGTTTTTGACTTAAAATTGACAGATATTTTGACATTTCCGGTCCGAGCTCTCCTCGTCACTACTAGACGCCAACCACTTCATTCGTTTTTCGTGCTTCGCCACGGACGCACGTATACAGTCTCAAAGTGAGACTTCTTTAAAATTATATTTTTACAGTGAAAATTAAACTATACTTAAAATGCTTCGTGAAAAAAGGAAAAAGTTTTCAAGAATGAAGAGGACAAGAAGAAGAAGTCGAGACGAAGGTACACTATTAAATGCCGTTCATTTGGTTAAACAGCATAATTGTCTGCTAACCTTTATGATAGCGTAACTGCCACACTGGTCTTTTACCTTCTTTTAATTTTTGTTTGATGCGAACTTACCATACTGGGTATTTTCTGTCAATTTATTTATTTATCTGATGTGAACTTACCATACTGGGTACTTTCTGTCAGTTTATGTATTTGTCTGATGCGAATTTACCATACTGGGTACTTTCTGTCAGTTTATTTATTTGTTTGATGCGAATTTACCATACTGGGTACTTTCTGTCAAGGTATTGTGTCTCAAAAGACATCTTCTAAATATCTATTGCACTCGAGATAGTCATACTGGACTATTTCACCGCATAGATAGGTCAGACAACGCAACTGCACTAACTACACCAACTCAAAGTGCCGCTGACGACGCGACATTGTAAAAAGCAGACTACCCTCAAAGGTTGCCACGTTGAAACCGCTGCCGAGCACCGATCGGGTGACTCCGCCGTCCGCTGGATCCACCGCCATCCACCTTCCAGGCAGGCGACCGCCGTGCTGGAGCTGCAACAGCAGCCCTGACAACAGCGTTGCTCATCAGGTATGAGTTTTGATATCATGTTATCATGATATTCTTAGTGTTGAGTTGAGTTAACACCAACGGTGTAATAGAATACCATCGGTACTAAGATAGTTTAAAACTGACAGAACTAGCTATAAATGCTAAAACTTAAGAACTTAATGGAACCAAATATTGAGTTATACAGCAACTAGCTAATACCTGATACTTCAAACCTTTTATGTGAAATAGCTTAGCCGCTGAAATAGCTATATAGCTGCTGGCATGCTGATAGAAATTTCAATGAAAAATGGAATAACAGAATCCATACATTTTATTCATATTCATCCATAATGTTTGTTGGTCATTATATTATTATATTATATTACATAGTAAAAAAAAAAAAACATTTACCTAAACTAGGAAACCTTGTATTTCAGGCGGGTAGACCTAACATGTTGAGAAACTTGTTAATCACTAACTATTTAGTATGGTTCTACTAGCTATACCCTTGTACAAAAATATCTCTATTACTTTTCAAATTTAATTTGTGTGAATTTGTACAAAATAATGTTTCTGATGTGAAAAAATATACAAGTTACAATTTACAAGCTACAAGTACCAGTTATGTTTTATGTATAGTATTATGTAACCTGTGGTTTAAGGCAGCTTTCCAATACAAAACTATATACACCTTTTGTGTGACAGTATTTCACATTTTTTACATTATGTGGGGCATTACGACGTTAGGTTATACTGTACACGGTCAACTATAGTGTAGCTAAGGCTGTTTGCTTAAAAGACCACCGACAGTTCAGTCGAATATGAATGATCCATTGGCCACAGGCCTGATGTGAACGATGGAAAAAACTGTAAGTAAATCGGATGCAGTACTCAATAAAACATTTTTAAAATTGATTTATATATTTATTTGCCTTAAAAACGACAAACAAAAGACGTAGGTAGGTGTGCCACATCACCACATGCTTCATTTCCGACGGCAAATAAACAGTGGGGCACGGCGAGGAGGCCCCATCAGCGATTTGTCAAGAGAAAGTGATCTCTGTTCAAAAAAAAAAAAAAACAGGTTTTCATATCAGATTATGTTAATAACTGTTTAAAAGTTAACTTAGCTTTTAAAAAAAAAAAAACGCACTTAAGTAAAACTATAAGCACCTAAAAATAATAATATCACAATTAAAAAACGCTTATTGTTTTTAAAAAAAAACACAGTCTAGAGATCCCATCACCTATAAGGTTTTAATTTTGATAAGGAAAGTGATAGAAATACACGAATTTAAAATCGTAACCTTTGGGCATTGTAGTGCCCACATTTTTATTACAAAACTACCGCCGCTGCCTGGCTATGATGTTTTTTAAACAACTGTTACCTATTGGACGATATTTACTATAAGGGTCTCAAAACCTATATTTTTTTTTATTGAAGTTCATCCTTTTTATATTCAATTTTTTTTATATATACAGCTACCGTCGCAACTTTCCATTCTATTACAAATGTAATGGCAATTATGGTCTTCACAAGACAAACGTTCACATAACTGCAAAAACACTTATTTTATTACCTTTTTTTTATGAATTGATTAAACTGGTAGATACCGGTATGTCATCATATTATTTTTACTTAGTTGAATATCATCGATACTTACACCGAATTAGAGACGTTTCTTTTGTGCCTTTAAACAATGGGGTAGACTAGGGGACACTAGTGATCATATCAGGAATCACAAATTGTAAAATAATAATTGCATTAAATTATCTAGAACAGACAGCTTATGATATTTTCATTGCCATTTTTCTAATTGCATTCAGTGCGGGGTGTTAAGTATTCTAGATGTTATTATTCTGATGCTAAACAGAAATTATTCAATTCATTAAAATATCAAAAACTAATCACCAGTTTTGTTTTGTTTTTTTTTTCAGATCGAGAGTGAGTTAATTCGAATGCAAGTCGAATTAGGCAGTAGAAATCAAATGAAGTCGACTTTTTTCTATTTGTAGCCCAAAAACATCTTATTTTATAATTTGAGATTTTAGCATTCACAATGCTATTTTGGTTTAGTATTGTAGAAAGACTATTATGACACTAAGCTACCTACTATTTTAATTCTGTTCCACCAGTTTCTTAAACTAGAGGTGATAACGATTGTGCCATCCTGATCGTCACAATTTTGAGCCTTAGTTTGGTACCTCTTATTTACATGTAAGGTACTTCTTCGTATCTTTTATTCTAATATAAAGTATTCCCATCCTATAACTTTCAATTTCAGGGACGGAAATTAAACGCACAAATAAATTGGTTTTCACAACATTATCAAGGTGGTATGATTTTACAGGTATATTATTTATGTTATTATTGAAGCTGCTGTCTACTAATACTATCAGGAAGAACAGAGTTTGGTAACGGTTCGATTATTTAACAAATAATAATATAGACAGAACAAACACATTTTCCTTTACAGAAGTGTATATACAATTTAAATATCAGTATTAGATAATATTGCGTTCATTATTGAATAGACAAAATTGAACTAATCTCAAGTTTGGTAAATAATTTAACTACCTACGCCTTTGCGTAGACTCCATTATTCAAATACAATTCATATATTAGATTACTTTAAACTTTATTTAAATATTTTTTCAAATTGGAAAACTTTAAATATTTTGCACTTTTGTTCTTTTTTTTTCAACTTTTTTATCTTAAAAATTTAACTTTGATTACCTTGCCTATTGCAAAAAGAATGCAAACAAGACAAAAAAAAACAAGATTGTATTAGTATACACATTTATATTAAGTATGATAAACAGTTCATAATCACTTCTTATTTAGAAAGAAATTAAATTCCTATATGTATTGTAAATAATAGATTGCTGAAATAAAACATTTAATGATAATGGAGTAGACTCGTGTCCAACCAGTTTTAACACTCGACGTACGCCAATACCTTTATAGCCCTAACAAAAATCGATATTATAGATGTTCCAGGTAACACGGCGGGATGGTTAATTACTCCACTATAATAGCAAAATATTAAAACATAATATCATCAATAATCAAACTGAGATTTCCAAACCAACCTTGCACTTAAAATATATTATCATCGATAAATCAAACTGAGTTTTCCAAACCAACCTTGCATATTTTTTTTTTGTACCAACCATCTGTAGGTACCGTTTTTAGTAGTAATCATGTCAAACGTTGAATTATGTTAAATGACTTTCTTTTCTTTTTTAAAAGACTAATACGCAAGAAATGATATTTCATTTTCTTATTATATAATGCTTTAAACATCTACATTTGTAAATATACTAATATCTTCGGATGAATCTGAAGTATAATTAATGATTAAACGAACTTACCTGTAAGTGAAGTTCTATCATAATTATACGAAGGATTCATCCGAAGATATTAGTATAGAATCCCACCCTCCCTTCTCATTATTGTAAATTACAATAACTATCTACCCACTGACGAAAATGAGGAAATATCATAAGATTTGGACTTTAAACTAAATGAAGTGGTTGGCGTCTAGTAGTGACGAGGAGAGCTCGGACCGGAAATGTCAAAATATCTGTCAATTTTAAGTCAAAAACCTTCTCTTTTTAGGTTTTTTAGGTTATTGCTTTAAAATAACGTGCTAAGTGGTGATACATGCAAGCGATACTACATTTGTAAATATACTAATATCTTCGGATGAATCCTTCGTATAATTATGATAGAACTTCACTTACAGGTAAGTTCGTTTAATCATTAAAAATATCAATGACCGTGACCACCAAAATCGACCATCGATCCGTGTGTAAGTTTTTACTTATTTTTCTAAAAGTAAAGTCAGTAATATTTATCCATAAGGGACAATGCGTACGCAACCTTTTTATGATAATCAGCTGTCAAGATGTGGAAGCGTAATAAACAGACTCACTTGTGCAATTATAATATTAGTAATTTATTATTTATTTGTAATAATAACATTAATAACATACGTATATCCTTAGAAAACAAAAAAATACGATTAAACTTATTTTATCCGTTTAATAAATCTACTGGGAACAATAAATAAACAAACTTTAGTAGTATTTTAATTCCAAACACTCCTCATATTGTTTTATAAAGGCTCCTACTTCAAACAGCTTTCATGAACGCTTTGATGTCAAGGACAGATATTTTTCTATCGGTATACTTAAAGAAGAATCTTAAAAGGCAAAAGGGAACGTATTAGATATTAATTATAACATCTATGTCGACAATTATATGAAAACGAATAATGACTGGAAAAATAATAACTTTGTTATGAAAAAGTGCTTTTTTGAAACTTACATAAAGTACCTATTGAGTTGACATAAATAGTGATGGCCACATAATTAAGAACACCAGTCGATTTTCATATAAACGAGGTAACTTTGAAGCCTTGGTTCTCCTCCCAGGATTGACCTTTCTTTGAATTGTGTGGCTGTCTGTGGGCAGCCTGTGATCTAATGATGGTCTTCCAGGGAGTAAATGGAGGAGATTCAGATCGCTATACACACACAACTCATCTGATCTACATTCTAGTACATAAGTATGTTAAAAAAACCGTGAAATAATTATCATAAAAATTTATGGAAATCCTGAAACCGAAAACTCTGATTCTTATATTTCTTAGATTGTTGATCAGTGGCCTGTTTCATAAAGATTACAATTGTCAGCGACAGGTGACAGGCGACAAGTCGACAATTCGACAATTGTACGTTTCATAAAACATTTGGTCTGACATATTTGTCATCGGAAAAGCCGACATATATGTCAAATTGTCGCGACAATTCGACAATTTAGCGTTTCATAAAAATTTACAGGTGACAATGAAAATTCGACAAATTGTCGAGCATTTTCTGACAAGTGTCGTTTATGAATCACATAATTGTCAATACGCAATTACAAACTTGTCGAATTGTCGCACATTTTTGACAGGCACCTTTGGGCTGTGTCAGGATTACTCAGGATTAGATTAAGGAAATCAATGCTACTGTAAAAATGCAAAATTCTAGCAGTGATAATAGTAGTGACAGTGATGATAATTATTTGGAAGAAAATAGGCGGAGGAGAGAATAATTGGACCCATTTTTGCAAACAAGAGCCAACCCACAACAGGTTGGTTTCGAGAAAACGAGACTTTTGTAAACAGAGTGTGCAAAATGCAAATATAATATATTAATGAATGAATACTTGTTAGCCTTATGTGGGATACTGTAGCCTATCTAGGAATATCGGATTTATACATTTTATAAAGTCATAGTATAAAGTAAATCGTTAAAAACCTGGTTGGTTCTTTCTTGCGAAAACATATTTTGTTGTTTAGTTCCTTCTTGCAGTATGGACGTAAGATTTCATTTTTGTGATATTTCTAAACATTAAAGTAATTCTTTATAGAATATACTTTTTATGGCATTTATTAGACAGTGAATCATTTTCCTTCATTTAACATAAAAAAATAGTACAATGGAAGCACGAACCCTCATAGAACTCATGGATCAGAGACGTGAAATGAGGCTCCAGAGTTCAGTAGATGCTAATCGTTATCGGCAGCTTAATAGACAGATATCTAAGTCTTTGACGAGCGACCTCTGCCAATTTAATACGAATCATATTAAAGAAGCCATCGAGCTGTTTTCGAGAGTCCTTACGAATCGTAATAAAGGCTCCAAAGTGTTCGCGAGAGATCTGTCTATTGGGCAAAGCCAGATGACAAAGCTGAAAACTGACGACGGACGCATCATCTCAGCGAAGCCTGAAATCCTGAGGGAGATCGAGAGTTTCTATAGGCAGTTATATTTCACGCAGACTCCTGTTGAAAGCAAGGCTAAGACACTATACCCAAGATATCCCGGACGTCAGCATGTACGAGATTTGTATGGCTCTCAAACAGCTGAAAAACAACAAGGCGGCGGGTGACGACGGAATCACTACAGAACTTCTGACAGCGGGCGGTAAGCCGATACTTAAAGTCCTCCAGAAGCTTTTCAATTCCGTCATCGTCGAGGGCAGAACGCTGAAGACATGGAACATAAGTGAGGTGATTTTGTTCTTTAAAAAGGGTGACAAGTCCCTCTTAAAGAACTATAGACCCATCTCGCTTCTGAGTCATGTCTATAAGCTGTTTTCGAGAGTCCTTACGAATCGTCTCGCTCCCAAGTTTGACGACTTCCAACCTCCCGAACAAGCCGGGTTCCGAAAAGGCTTTTGCACCATAGACCACATCCATACGCTGAGGCAGGTCATATAGAAGACCGAGAAGTATAATCTGCCACTTTGCTTGGCGTTCGTGGATTATGAGAAAGCCTTTGATTCGATTAAAACCTGGGCGGTGCTGCAGTCTCTCCAAAGGTGCCAAGTGGACTACAGGTATATGGAGTCGGTCCGAGTACAGAACCAGAGAACAAATCCTATCCATCTGCAGCGAGGTGTGAGACAGGGAGATGTTATTTCTCCGAAACTGTTCACAGCTGCGTTGGAGGACATCTTTAAACTCTTAGACTGGAAAGGACTCGGCATCAACATTAATGGCCAGTACCTAACACACCTTCATTTTGCCAATGATATAGTTCTTATGGAGGACCTGAACACAATGCTCGAAGATCTCCGTAGTGCTTCCCAAAGAGTGGGTCTTAAAATGAACATGGATAAGACGAAAATCATGTCGAATGCTCATGTTGTGCCCGCTCCAGTTCATGTTGGGAACACTACACTTGAAGTTGTTGACCATTATGTATACCTAGGACAGGCAGTCCAGTTAGGTAAGTCCAACTTTGAGAAAGAGATCTCTCGACGAATCCAACTCGGATGGGCAGCATTCGGGAAGCTCCGAAAAATCTCCGTGTCCGATTTACCTCAGTGTCTCAAGACGAAAGTCTATGACCAGTGTGTGTTGCCAGTGATGACTTACGGCAGTGAAACGTGGTTGCTAACTATGGGTCTCATAAGGAGGCTCAAGGTTACCTAGCGCGCAATGGAGAGAGCCATGCTCGGCGTTTCCCTGCGTGATCGAATCAGAAATGAGGAGGTCCGCAGGCGAACTAAAGTTCTTTAAATTCTTCCCTTTGGAGAGGAGTTATGGTGTCATATTTTTTGTATGGGATTTTTTTTCTCAACCTATCGTGTGTGGTATCCAATTAAAGAGCTTTCTGAGCCTGTTCTTAAAATATATCACACCGCTACATTTCAGACACTTGTTTTAAATTAAACAAAATTTTTTTTTTTAAATATTCCAAGTTTGGGCTCCTACAGATACGATATGGTTGAATTATTTTCCATAAAATATATCTCAGATGATACGTAATATTCTCATATCTAACCTCAAGAAAGCAATTTTGAATATATTGACATTAAGTAAGTATTTTTTATGATTATTCATAATTACAAATTTACTTACAAAAAAGGTGACACCATAATTTCTCTCCTAAGGGAAGAATTTTAGGAACTGCTGGTCCAAAATATTGTTTTGACCTCAAGTACACGTGTACCAAACTGTGCTGTACATCGATTTGCGTTTATTTTGCGTACACCTAGCGCTATTATGATAAAGATTTTTGATGAAATTAAATGTGTTTTTTCATCAATATTCGCAATTTCATAGTAACATTAAAAAATAACAGAAATCTCGGTCTCGGTCTCGGCCGAGACTGATTTTTATTCTCGGTCGGTCTCGGTTCTCAGCGAAAACTGGGTTCGGTCGGTCCCTACTGTCAACGTCGTAATTTCGTTTCCAAGACCGGCACCCTGATTATCTAAAAAGAAACTATTTAGCGACCGGTTGCATTTGACATACATTGTCACTTTTCTTTGGTATGTTTTTTTTTAACCTAAAAAGAAGTAGCAATGGATCACGATCATCTGTGAACTGCAACCAGTCGCTAGGTGGTTTTTAATTAGATAATCAGCCCGCATTGATAAATTTATTTGTAACATTTTGTTATTTTTAACTGTCACAGAAAACGCAAATTACATTTTTATGTTAAAGGTACCAGCGATAAGAATGTATCTTTTATTTTTGTTTAGATAATGCTGAATTTTAACACTATTGCTACATGGATCTTTTATTTTTGTTTAAATCCTGCGGAATTTTATCACTATCAAGAACTATGCTACATGGTTCCTTCCAAACTAACCTTATTTGCATTATACAAACAAGAACCAAACTCCTTGGTTCTATTTAGTTATAAAAATATTGTAACTTTTTATGGTTGATGGAACTAACCAACATTGGTTCTGGTTTGCATAATTAAAATGCTTAAGTTGTTAAGGTACCAAGGGTCATGGTTCTTTTTAACAATTTGTTTTAATAACTATTAAGGGACCATGCTTTATAGTTCTTTATAGTTTTTAAAAGGTGGTCAAAGTGGGTTGGTTCCGCAAGTGACAGTGTTGTATCTCTGTTGTTAGTCGGTAAAAAGGAACCATTTTTTTTGGGAAGATAGAATGCGTGATTTGAGCGCCATCTATGTACTAAACTCAATTTCACTCAAATTGTGGGTTGGTTCCCGTTTGCAAAAATGGGTCCAATTAGAGAAAAAAAAACTTTTCTTTGGAAGTAACCGACTTTACTTTCAACGAAAAATTCTGTATAAGTAAAGTTGTGGTAGAATATTTTTTTTAATTAGTTTTAATTAGTTGTAATAAAAATTGAAGCTGCTTTTGTTGATCGATACGGAAACCACTTTATAAATTTAAAGGTTATATGTGTCTAAATCTCGAATTCTTTTATGCTAGCGCACGGTGGCCACTTACCAGTTTCGGTTCACGACTCAAGAATACCAAGATGCTCGTCGTTAGCAAGCCAATGGGAAAATAATAATTGAAGGCCATTTTCTGGTGTATCAAGTTCTTCCACAACTTAATATTAGCATCTTGTTTGCCTCCGTCATGTTTGCGTCTGATTGAATATCAGTGCATGTTTTGTTGGTAGGTAGTATATTAGAGGGTATTAATTAAAAAATAAACACAGTTATTTACCAATCGCTAACAATCATTTACCTGTCACTGACATTTTTTTAAATGACACCGACAATGATTTACCTGTTCCGACAGGTATTTTATACAAGACTTCCCATACAACCATTTTTGGTCACAGATTTTCAACAGATGTAACAAGTCGCTACAGTTTCGTAACTGATACGACACATTGCGACTATTTGCGACTGTGTGGGGTTTTGTTTAAAGGTGTTGTAACAGTTCAGTAACAAAGTTACGGAAACTAGTTTCAGTAACTTTGTGTCGTCGCTGTGTCGACATAATTCACAATGATCTGTGTCCATACATTCTATACACTTTGTGCTCAGTTTGCAACTAGAGTACAAAGTTGTAACAATGTGTGGTAACGGGATGGTAACATTTCAACACAATGTGTTGTAACGTTACGACAATTTTCCGGAATACCAGATAATCTAACTTATACAAATGAGCGTCACCAAATCCAGTCACTCTCAAATATTGCCTTTGTTTTCTGCCCCCTAGCATGCCTACCGAAACACGATATAATATAGCGATTTATCACGTCTAACTGTCAAAAGACAATGTATTTCGACAGTTGAATGTTGATAAAACGCTATATCACGCGATTTTACGTCTTGGCGCATAATGTCCTTTTTCATAATTTCCTTTTCTCGAAATGTCCTTTCTCAGAATGTCCTTTCTCAAAAAGTCGTTTTCTCAAAATGTCTTTTTCTCGAAACGTCCTTTTCTCAAAATGTCCTTTTAATATGCAATATTTTTTTAACAAATACATATTAAAGCATTTTTAGTTAGTCGCTTATCTAAATTATCATCAAAAACACAGACATGCAATGCATGCAAATATTTATTAAGTCTAAGAATGTTATAAAGTAATGAGTAATGTAGTTATAAAATTGTAGAAAAATTATGGAAAGGATCAGAAATAAAAAAGTAATAATAATCATGAACCAGTCTCCTTATTTGTAGTCAAAAATATCATTTATTTATCATTATTAACATTAAAATTTGTATTAATTATCCAAACAAGTATCTTCCTTTTGTAATAATCATAGTTTTCTTAAAAACATGTATAAAAACATGTTTTAATGTAATATGTATTTGTTTAAAAAATATTGCATATTAAAAGGACATTATGCGCCAAGACGCGATTTTATCATATTTCGATGGACATGCTACGGGGGCGAGGCTAAGGTTTGATCATGCCGATCAAACCAACTAGGTATTGACTTATTAGCATAACAATATTGGGGTTAGTTGTAAAATGAGAAGCTATAAGAAAAAGGTATAATATTTATTTCAGTATAAATAAACAGCCCCTTTACTAATAAAATAGGTTATGCAATCTGTTCAGTTTAATAGGTACGAGTACATCTCACGAATTGAAATAGCCAATATTCCACTTTTATAAGTAGCATAATTTATTTTTCTTTGTTCTGACTGCGACCGCTTGTTCCAGAAATGTTGGATTTTTTTTACCCTGCAACAAATATCGAAGCTTTGAGAAACACTGGAAGCAACAAAATTGAGAAACCATTTTTGAATTCCCGTTACTTTGTGACGACTTTACGTAACCATGTCGACACATTATTGTTATTTTGTGACTAGTTGTGACGAGAATATTTTCACCTAAAAAAATGCTTTTCTTTAATATTTATAAATTTTACTGTTTAATATTGCTAAAATATATTATTTTTTGTTTTGACATTAACTATTATGAATAATTAAAAACATTTGAGCACTCGGTGTGTACAAATAAATAATGTTTACTTACCACCACAATACTAAAATTGTGATAATATTGTGGCGCGTTAGTAAATTTCATTCTATTTGATGAAATTACACAGTCAAATTTTTTTCCCATTACGATTTGAGCATTAATAAAAACAATATTGAACAAAATCTGTTTATAAATATTACTTGCCTGGAAAAAGATGGCGCCACCTTTTATTTTAATTAATAGTTCATGTCACCATATTTGTCACTTCACGAGTCAAAGGAACTGCTGAACGAATGAATGAATGAATTCCTGATAGAAGTGAGCACAAATACGTCGCGATATGACTACGCGGCGACAACGCGGTGCGACTAAAAGTTACTGTTACCAAATGTTACAAATCGTCCCCACTTTTCGAAACGGCGACGGAACAACGGTCGACACGGCTACTCATTGTGACGGAACAAAGTTACTGAAAAAATATGTTTCGACACAAATGTGTGCACTCTAAGTCGTAACCGCTACCAGAATGGCTGTATGGGTTGTCATGACTATGGTTTTATGAAACAAACGGAAAAAAGTGACAATTTACCACTGAATTCTTGTATACAATTATAAATATGTCAAGTTTTATGAAACGGCAATTGTCGTGACAATCCGACATAATGTCATGATTTCTGACAAATTGTCGACTTGTCAAGCTTTATGAAACGGGGCCCGATCAGTTGGGTCTGTATTGCGATCTGAATCTCTTTCGTTAACTCTTTGGATGGCCATCATCATCTGATGATAGCTAGGTTAATCCTTGACGGAGAATCTTCAAAGTTACATTGTTAGTATGAAAATCGTCTGGTGTCTTTAATTATCTGGCCACCACTTTATAAGTGTTCGTAACTATTTTTTTTAAATATACACAACGGGATAGTGCTTGGCTTTCATCTCACCTAACCTAATGTTAAATGACGATAAGGCCGAAGGTGGAATCGCACTACAATTTTTAAATTGTTACCTCTAACTGCCGGAACACAACAATTTTTAAATTGTTGTTATGGCGTCAGTCAGACTTAGGTAAGATGGTGGTAGCTAGCCAGGCGGACTTGAAAAAAGCCCTACCACTAACCAAACCGAGTACAAGTTGGACCCCCCCTGGGAATCGAACCCGAGACCTCTGCGTCTTACACGGGTGGGCGAACCACTAGACCACAGAGGCGGTTAAGGTGGTTAAGGCGGTACCTATGCTTCTTATATGAGTTTTCAACAAGCAGCTTATTATACTTATATCTTGCACTGTGGGTACATATTTGCCACTAAAGACACAACTCTTAATTAACATCAGGCAGAGAAAATAGGTATAATTTTCCAGCTTTCAATTACTAAACAACCTGCTCATTTCCATCTGCTAAGCGCAAATTACCCCAAGATTACTTCGTTGTAAATGACAAATCGTCATTTAGCGTGCTCAACGTGACGTCATGGGAAAGATTACCCCTCCCCTCCCGCTGTGTCTTCCTCTACAATAAGAATATTTCCCATTGAGCTGATTCAATGAAGTGTGAACGGGATAACATGAATGCCTCGGTGTCACAATGGTTGCGATACTTAAGACCAGTACACACCGGTATGCTGGATTTTATTACGTAATTCACGTCAATTTAATTTAAAGTCGGTCTCCATGAAGTTGCACAAAGAAATAAGATACCCAAAAAGGATGTCAAAAAATTTAGATATACTTAAATCAAAGATATTTTTTTCATTTTTGAACAATTTTATCTAGCAAACTTAGTTATTTGTAATACAAAATTATAACAATAACAAACCTTCGAATCATTTTGGTTCTATGGTCCGTATTTTTAGAAGAATCTTGTTTTTAAAAGTAACAACTCAACTCATTTCATAGCATTGTGAAGTTAGGAACTGAATGAATGGTCTATTTCATTCATTAATCTGAATGCCTATATCACAGTCTTAATTTTCAATTGTTACATTAACAATATTATTGTAATTGCTGACATTCGTACAGGCACTCAAATAAATGAATGAAATATACCAATGGTTTAGTTGAGTTGAGTTGTTACTTAAAAAACAAGAGTCTTCAAAAAATAGACCACAGAACCAAAATGATTCAAACGTTTAAAATTATTATTAGTTTCTTTGTCAATAGGTATAATCATCAAACTTACTATCTCCAAAGTTCGGGAATCATATTCGAGTGTTGAACTCAAGCGACCTCAATATTGGAGAAACTCTCGAAAGTTCCAGCGGTAACCTCATTCAGCACTTCCAAGTTTTAATGGAGTACCAACCAAAAATATAAGTTTAGCAAAATTGTCTGCGCCGCGGCCATGCTAATGTTGTTAATATTAAAGTGTCTCTATATCAACCGCTCTTTTTGTCCAAAATACAGAATCTAAATATAATAATATATTTTCAAATCTAATACTTAGCTTTGAAAGTGATTATTTCTCTACAACAACCGAACATGTTCGGTGTTGGTTTACGCACGATCTAACTCCTGACTGAGGATGCTCCGGGTTGGGGCGAAACACGTTTAGAGTCTTTGGAGTCTTTGGTGAAGGTGCAAGGTGTGTTGCTGTCTTGCTAAATGCAGGTATTGTGCACTGATATTTTTTGGTACGTGCATGTGCATTTTTGCGGGCGGGTTGCATTTATATTTTTTGCGGAAGTAACCTACATTATATTAATCAATTAAATTATGCGTGGCTTAACGTGATTTTCCTAGCATCTTGTTCTTTTCTCCACTTTTCCGTGTACTGTGGACTCTGTGGTCGTTACAAGTCGTGTATTTGAACTAAATTAATAAGTTAGTTTTAACTGAAGAATTCGTATTGAGACGTCCTGAAACTCCTGAACTAGAAAGCATTTTGTTTCTTCCGTATTACTTTATTCTTCAAAAGTCTTAAACTGCACATTGTTTCCAAGCTGCCATCCGTCTAAACTACACTTTATAAATGAAACGGGATTGGCTTCTCTCGCCTCAACGTGTCGAGACGCCTTAAGATTTCTTCAAACCAATATCCTTTCTAAACTAAGAACGACAAAGTACATTGAATTGGTCTTGTATTGTTTTGTTCAAGAAAACTTTAGTTTAAAGTTCAATATTGCTAATGGCAATTAATGTTTTTGTTGATATTGTTAATTTTAATATTTGAGGTTTATAGACTTGTAACTTATTATGTATTCTGTGGTTATAGTTGAAACAATCTTTAATCCAACTAAAGAATTAAGGTGTTTCTGAAATCTGAATCGGCACCGAAATCGGAAAATATTAGGTCTTTACCTATGAAATCGCCTATAAGTATATTTTCACATACAGAAAAAATAATTTATTTATTCTAATTACAACAGCAGATATTATAAGTTAGAAATTATATTATATAAGGCTTAAGTACTTACAATAACTTTATGATTTAAAATATTTAACAATATCTTAAATCATGTTAAATCGAATTATGACCATGATAGTCAACTATCAGTAGAAATAAAGAAGTGACATTTTTGTCAGCAAGAAAGGGAGAGCAGTTGTAACTAAACCAAAACATTTTTTTTGCTTATCGTAAATGGAATAGGTTAGCATATTGTTCAAACATTAGTACAAAAAAGTTTTGTTACATAAATTTTCACGGTTGTTAAATGAACAAAGAAAATGCCAGTATGAAAAATGCAACATGTTCACTTCTCAAATGCAACATCTTGAAAATTCTCAATACAAAGACCCAGGCACGTATCCAAGGGGGGGATAGTTGGGATTTATCCCCCCCCCCCCCCCCCCCCGAAATCCAGAACACACAGTATAGGACTAAATTCAAATTTAGCTAGCGAGGCACTCTCCGGTTTGCGGGATGCAGTTGTCCCCCCCCGAATTAAAAGTCTGGATACGTGCCTGGGCCATAAGGAAATTGACGAATAAACAGCAATTTTATTGAAATAAGTACAACGCATTTCTATAATAAATTGTATGTATCAATTAAAAAACTTAACTAGGAGGACCAATCAGCAATTCAAATGGCATGCAAATAATTCGTTCGCAATGTGATGAAAGCAAACACATCGAGATTTTATCAACACCACGCCAAACGGATTAATCCGTACTAATGACTTTAACCGATCCGTTTTATTACGTTTCTATCCAATTTGTATTTTGTATTCAAATGCAAATTACACTGGATTAATTAAAACATTTAAATTTATTTTACATTTAAGTCATGTCATGTCACTACAACCAAACGCACACTATCTGAATGAATTTTTCTTCTATCCGGTTTCATTACGAAATACCTTAAAAGTTCCGGATTTAAAATCTAAAATCAATGGAGAAACAATGTAAGAACTAATATAACCTCTTAGCAACTTCATATTATGTATGTTATATACATTTCCAAACAAGTGACGGAATGGACCGAACAAATGTTGACCAAACTAACAAATTGGAGCTTTAGGGACGCGCCCGCTATCCCGACAAACATGATGACCCTAATACACCCGCTCTAAGATGAATCTTCCTTGTACCGGGCTACAGTATAAGATTAACACTATACCTATACATACGACTTCGAAGTTTACAATAATTATAGAACTAGTGGCTCTGTGTGCTGTCGACCTCGCGTATGTGTAATTTTAGAACATATTTCAAAATGACTGAAATTTGTTTTTTTACGCTCTGAAAACCATTTCCGCCATTTTTAAAATAAAAAAATGATATAATTATCGGAATTACTCACAAAACTTCACGAGAATCCGTTGAGAAATGCGACCTGTAGAGGAGAAGGGCCGGACATCCGGACACACGAAAGCATTTTTCCCAAGTTAAAACGGAGACGATTACCTAAAAATACTTATAATACAACAATTGATCCTTGTCGTTTATCAATCTCTAATAGTGTGATTATGTCAGAAGTTATTAAAAAGTATAATGTGATAAGTGATTTGATTTGCTAAACAGATATAAGCTTTATACAGGGTTATTTGTAAAACACCAACAGGAAGGTCTAACATAATATACAACAACATTTGTTCTACGACTTTCCCGAAAACAGACGAAAAATATCGACTTTTCATACTAAACTCAATCAGCTGTTCGGGACATTTGTATGGAGAGTCGAATTTTCTTGTCGGTTTTCGGAAAAGTCGTAGAACAAAATTCTTGTTGTTTAAGAACAATTTCTTATTAGTTTTAAATATTATTTTTTAATAATTAAAGTTACTATTCTGATCATGTGAGATCCTTTATATAGGAGCAGCCTCTAAAATAAATACAAACTTTTATAATTGAATAAAATTAAAGGTAGGTAAGTATTCCAGTACGATGTAATCTTTATGTAATACGTGATTCTTAAAAGAAAATCTTCTCTTGCCAGTTGCCACTAATTGCTAGTCGCCTAGTATCCCGAGAGAAATTAAACGTCCGATTCGGCAAAAGAGACGAATTTGAACTGGAATGAACGAAAAGTCCACATTTTAACGAACTGTCAATCACGCCATCTTATTTCCGGTGAGATTTCGATACAACTTCCGCTTCATTAGAAATGCGATTTATGCTAAAATATGACTTTCAAAGGTTTGTAAATTGTAAATACTAACTCCCAGGAAATAGGAAAATCGTTCGAATACGAAAATTCATATTAAAAGCACGTAAAAGGATTTACGTTTTAAGTACACATTAAGTATTTTAATGTTCAATACAGTTGCTCGAAAATGTGAGCTTACGATGAGTCCAGCGTGCGGTAAGTTGATTTTACCGCATGCGCCGTGCGTTTCTGTTTACGGTTTAGTACAGCGTGCGGTAAGTTGATTTTACCGCACGTTCGCACCGTGCGATTTTTTTTACGTACGTTTTTTTATTTCTACTAGTTTCCGCCCGCTACTTCATCCGCGTGGACAGTAGACAAATAAAGCGACCAGTTTAAAATGACCTCATTTAGTGTATGAAAGCTAGTACTACGGGGAGTTAAAGCCGTTTCCCTGGTTCCATCCACCTGAATTTGATGAAAAATAGCTTAGATTTTAAGTTTGACCTGTAAAAAGCCCATCAAAATTCATTTAGCGGTTTTGGCGTTATTCGCGCACAAATATTTAGAATTTAGAGTTTTATTATATTATGTTATTACAATTTCAGTAGTGCCCTATAATGTTTCCTCGCAAATGTATTGGAAGCACACGGTTGTTAAGGTTTTTTAAAACTCGTGACGATTGTCCCTCGCCTGCTGCTCGGGCTTATAAAACGTCAACTTGTTTTAAATACCTCCTTACCAACCTTGTATCATAAAAAGAAGAAAGTCTATTTTTAGGGTTCCGTACCCAAAGGGTAAAAACGGGACCCTATTACTAAGCCTCCGCTGTCCGTCTGTCTGTCTATCTGTCTGTCTGACTGTCTGTCTGTCTGTCTGTCACCAGGCTGTATCTCATGAACCGTGATAGCTAGACAGTTAAAATTTTCACAGATGATGTATTTCTGTTGCCGCTATAACAACAAATACTAAAAACCAAATAAAATAAATATTTAAGGGGGGCTCCCATACAACAAAAATGATTTTTTTGCCGTTTTTTGTACGGAACCTGTTAGTATTCTATACTCCTGCGAGGTTGTTGGTGTTTTAAAAATACCATGTATAAATTTATTAGTAGGTATATCTAAAGCTCTTTTCCTAAACTGGTAAAATATTTATAGCATTCCACGTTTCATCGTAATTCGGTCTGTCTGTTTAGTGTTTAACCACTCATCATGCAGTCGTGTCCGCAAACACTGGTGTCCGATCAATGCACAGCGTCTAACTGCGTCATACATTTTGATCGATGCCCCATCCTGTATTGTCTATGTAATATTTTATACACAATAAGGCCTATGCTTCTGCAAAATGTCTATACATTTTGAAGCAACTGGACATCTTCAAAGCCTCACTCATGCGATGTAGCCCAATGTTTGAAAAAGACAGGGATTCCACCACACATTTCCTGACCTCAGAAGCTCTTCTTTAATTAAGTTGTAAAAAAAAGATTTTAATAAAACTTTTCCTGGAATTTTTAGAGCTCATAGTCAGTTTTTTTTAGACGGTATGTATCAATCACTACATTCCCTCGCAGTCATTCGAAATCGAAATAGATAGCATATGTCTCAAAAACGGCCGCTTTTTAGCAGTTTTGCTATCTTCTTCTAGCAGTGACTACGAGGGAATGTAATGATACCGTCTAAAAATACTAGACTAGTGGCCCCCAAAAATTCGACGAGTAGTTTTATTATTTTAATAAAACTACTCGTCGAATTTTTGGGGGTCGGAACTTATGTATTAGAATTAAATAAAATTCACCACCGCACCACTTTTGGTGCGGTGGTGAATTAATTTTTTTTTTAATGTTCATTATGTGGAATCATTTAATTTATTAAAAACTATTAACTAACTTTATGACTGTTTCTTGTTACTCAATATCAGAGATGACTCTTAGGTACTTCAGATAGTATAGTGAGCCTAAACGAAACAACTGAAGCCGGTCAAATAAAAACAAAAAATTGATGTAAATTACTGCGACAAATGCAAATAAGGTGGAAGTTTACCAACGGTTAGCATAACATTTAGCATAATTTCACACCAATCCTGCGGAGGTAACAAACAACTGTTGTTACCTCTGTGACGATATCCATGAAATATGTCATAAAATAGGGCCGGAGCAAACAATGTTGACCACTGGACTGGATGGGCTTACACCAAATAAACACAAATATTTGTGTAGGCAAAGGCTATACAATGTCTCGATAAACATAACGTTTAGTATTATATTCATTGAAGAGTAGATACAAGACAATATTGAAAAAAAGCTAGTTTTATTTGTGGGAGGCCTACACTTCTCGTAATTGGATCATGTATGTGTTGGGACTTGGGGTTCAATAACCTTAACAATACTTTTCTTTTATTGTATAAACGATATTTAAAAGTCTATCAGAGTACAGAAAAACTAATAATTACAATCGTTTGTCAGAGCTAAAGTTTGTTAGTGACAGCTGTTATCAAATAAAACGATTTATTTACGGCTACGATCTCTACCGTTGCATAGTTTCGTTTCAACCGCTCTGAAAGATTTATATTTATGACCGCTGCGCATAAAACACCATCGGTTTTCGATAAAATCCATCACATTAATTTCAGAATGTTTTAATTTTTTGACGGTGGGAATAACATCCATTTTGAGACTACTTAACATTTATTTTTAGCCATAATAATTTAATTAACGAATAAGTACCATATAGTAGGTATGAACGTCTATACAAAAAAAAGTTGGGAGTTACAAGTTGTGATAAAGTTTGGCCACATGGTGGAAACTGATCTGTAGGCTGTTCCTAACTAATATTGAGCTGGGCCAAACTGTCCTTACAAACCATTCCATACGGCGGCGGGTTAAAAGCGCTCTTTTCCCGGCTTCATTCTAAAAATTATAATTGTCTAGGTTTAGCTAATAAGTCAAATGTGGTATCATTTTCGGATAAATTGATAATGTGGAATTCATTTCTGGTATAAAAAATGCAATTTATTTAGCAGTTTTTGAAAAGTTACACAATAAACTAATTTAAATATAATAAGCTAATTTTAAACCTAAAAACGTGGGGCGCACTTTGTAAAATGTATCATCCATATTGTCTTTAGCATGCGCCCCACGTTTTTAGGTTTAAAATTTCTAGGGTTATAAATATTTACAGAAAAAAATATTTTATACTTTTTAGTCTGTTTTTACTAATCCTTTTTAATGTGTTTAGTACGAATTTTTTGTGTTCTTAAAAAAGTTTTTTTTCAGTTAATTTTTATTTTCTGCTTTTTAGTTAAAGAGCTAAGACTAAAAATATACCATCTCCTATCGGAGCACTCGACAAGACGATTCAAACGAGCCCAAACTCGATGGGGTTGCATGATTCTATTACATAGTCCCAGTGGCCTTCTTCCGGCTCCAGCATCAGACCCTGGAAACTGTTTCCCAACAAAGTACTCGTCAAGACGATTCAAACAAGTCCAAAAACTCGATGGGGTTGCATGGTTTTATTATAGATTTTCTATGGCCTTCCTCTGGCTCCATCATCAGATCCTCAGACACTATTTCCCATTAAAGTACTCGTCAAGATGATTCAAACGAGCATAAACTCGATGGGATTGCATGGTTTTATTACCGAGTTCCAGTGGCCTTCTTCCGGCTCCATCATCAGACCCTGGACACTATTTCCCAACAAAGTACTCGTCAAGACGATTCAAACGAGCCCAATCTCGATGGGGTAGCGTGGTTTTATTAAAGAGTTCCTGCGTCCTTCCTTCGGCTCCATCATCACCCTCGAAACTATTTCCCAACAAAGAACTTGTCAAGACGATTCAAACGAGCCCAAATTTGATGGGGTTGCACGGTTTCAATATTGAGTTCCTATGGCATGGTCTTTCGGCTTCATCATCAGACCCTGGACCTCGTCTCCCATTAGAGTACTCGTCAAGACGATGCTAACGAGACCAAACACGATGGAGTTGTATGGTTTCATCATAAAGTTCCTGTGGCTTTCTTCCGGCTTCATCATCAGATCAGCTCAATTACACCATAATATTGCATTGCCTTCCAGTTCTGACCTATGTTCAAAGTTTCAAGTCTCTAGCTCATCGGGAAGCTAGAATAAAATCGTTCGCAAACTTTGTGGAGAAACACACAAACAAACAAACAAACGCGAAAGCAACCTAATAAAAACGTGTTAATAAAAAGGAGAGTTTTCGCCAACAACATGAGGTCACACTTGCAGAAATGTATACAAAAATATGGGCGACATGGTGTTATTTCTAAATACTAAAATCCGCATTAATGATTTCTACAACAATAAAAAAAATGGCTTGATTTTGTTATTATTTTATTACCAATCAAATGATAAAATCTGACGTATAAAAAACGGACAAGAAAAACGGACTAAAGTTTACCTAATTTCTCCTAAAAAGATTTATAACCCTGTACAGAAGTATTAAACCTAAAAACGACCCAGCATTTTGTAAACTTTATCATCAATTCTTTTAGTCAGCTATTCGTTATACTTTTAGTTCGTTTTAAAAAAAATGTTTTATAACCACCTTTTTTATGAAATCATTGTTTTCTGCTTTTTAGTCTTATCTGTGTTATTTTTTCTGTGTATTTTTCCGGCTTCATCATCAGACCCTGGATGCCATCTTCCATCAGAGTACTTGTATGTAGACGAATCAAACAAGTCGAAACTTGATGGAGTAGTGTAGTATTATTATAGAGTTCCTGTGGCCTTCTTTCAGCTCCATCACCAGATCCTGGACACTATTTCCCAACAGAGTACTTGTCAAAACGAATCAAACGAGCCCTAACTGTATGGAATTGTATGGTTTTAGTATAGAGTCACTGTGGCTTTCTTCCAGCTTCATCATCAGATCAGTTCAATGACGGCATAATATCGCAATGTCTTCCAATTCTGACCTATCGTTAAAGTTTCAAGTCTTTAGCTCATCGGGAAGCTAGATTAAAATCGATTGCAAAATTTGTGGACAAACAAAGAAACAAACAAATAAGTAAACGAGAAAACAACCTAATAAAAGTTACCTAACAGTATTTATGTACTAAACGTCTATAGCTTACTATTTGTCTTATTTAATCGTCTTGTGATATTTAAATGCATTTACTCACTTATGCTCTGAAATGTTATCATTCCATTTGAAAAAAGAATGCGGGGCGTTCAACATTTCCGTGGGGGTCTGGTTCATCACATTCTAAATTTGAAATTCAGTGCGGAAATGAAATTCCATACTTACTTCCCGCACTGAGTGCGGGAAGTAAGTGTTCCAAATTCAAATCGGTAGAACTTATCAGCTAGCATTCTTTTTATGAAACTTTATGGTTGCATGACCGGTCAGTAAACATGGCCACGCGAACCAATTTAAATATCACATTTTTGCAAAGAAAATTGTATTTCCTCGCATTTCGTGAGTAAAGTATTATACAAACCTTGTACTGGAAGCTACTTGCATTGCCTCGAATGATTAAAGCCCTCGCCTGCGGCTCGGGCTTCAAACCATCCTCGACAATGCAATCGCTAGCTTCCCGTTCTCGGATGTAATGTACTATTACGAAACTATCGCAATGGAAAATAATGATAAACACTTTTCTGCCTCAAGAACAATTAGGCTAATTATAAAGTAAAAATGTAAATAAACAAATCCTTTCAGTACCATCCAACCAATCTCCACAATTGACAGTGAAAATCGTTTGTTCTCCGTCAAACGAATCGTCGAGACCGTCACATCCGAAAAAGGAAGAGGCCTCCACAAAACGTGACAGAAGCAGGTAAACGTGTTGAGTAGCACTCAATCAACAGAAGTTCGCATCACGTCCACATCGAATCATGCAATTAATTTAGAAGGTCGCCTGCCTATGTTTGCTTTGACAACCCATGTAATCGAGTTCGAGAGCGGGCGAGCGGAGTCTGGTAAATCATTAAATTTAATTTCAGCTGCTTGGAGCTTTTATTTTTGTGTGCTCGTAGGTATCAAACGCTGGAAGGCGTTGGAACTCATAATGATGTGATGTTGGTTGTGTTGCGATGATCACAATCAGCCATTTTTAATATCCCCACTCCCGGGCACAGGGCTTTCTTATGGGCATGCCCGATGAGGATTGTTGCAATGATCATTGGGACATAATTGGCAGATTTAGTTGCATGTCATCGTATTTTCCTGTCCTTAAATGGACGGCGTAATACGTTCTCTTCCATTCTTTTCTGTCATTTATATTTATTTTTCTGTCATTTTAAATACCACCCGCACTTTCCCGAAGCTCTATCTCTTTCTGCCGTTCAGAAACAAAGTTTGCTAGAGCAAGATTACCGCTCGGCGACATGACGACTAGCTGGCCGGTGCCGAAGAGCGCAGATACAGCCAAGTGGTTTTCTCACTCAAGTAAGAAATGTTTCTTACTTGAGTGAGAGTAAGCTATGAAAAAAGGGCAGAACAATGAAGTTTAACGTTATTTGACTTGCTAGGTGATTGCGTAAAGTCAATCGTATTCATTTGGCAGTTCATATTGTATCATAATATATGTCATCCCATACAAATTGCAGCCGATGGAATACAATATGAACTGTCAAAAGAATACGATTAACTTACGCAATCGCACCCCTGAACCATAAATGAAACAGATTAGAATATTTTAGTACTTGCCTACTTCGAAGATTTTTACTTTGACCGGTCTTTACTGTGCACAATATTTGTAAATTGCTGTCTGGAGGCTCATATTGATTCAATTGTAACGTATGAAGACTTATATGTGCAAATTCTGTGAAGGATCATAGTATTCAATACCTCGAAGAGGTAAGTACTATGTACTAAACTCACAGAAGTATTTGTTGTATGGTCTGTGACTAAACTTGAGATACGTATCGCAGTTGTAGGTAATTGATATTGTTATTTGTTATCCATGCGTAGGCAAACTTATGTAAATTGAGTATCTAGGTAGTCTAGGTACTGAATCTGCTAAAGGTTCTGAATGTGCAGTGGCGTATCAAATAACCAATATCGATATTGTATTGTTAATTGAATTTTGGATATACGAGGTGTTTGGTAAAAGCCTTATAAAGCCGAATATGGCAGATAGAGACCATCAAATTGAACAACTTTTACTATGGGACCAACTCTGAAATCGCGAAAAAAAAAATCAGCTGTTTCATACAAAAAATAATAACGAAAATATCAAAATGTATGAAACAGCTGATTTTTTTTTTCGCGATTTCAGCGTTGGTCCCATAGTAAAAGTTATTCAGTTTGATGGTCCCTATCTACCATATTCGGCTTTATAAGGCTTTTACCAAACACCTTGTATATGAATTGCAATATAAGTTCAGTTAACCTGAAAACTTAAGTTAACCTAGCGTATGATTTTATTTAGCTACAAACAAGCAGTGGCGGATTTACCCTAAGGCCAAGTAGGCCCGGGCCTAGAGCGGCCAGATATTAGGGGCGGCCAAGCGAGGCGAAAAAAATAGACTGATGATAGGACTGATGAAAGGCTTTTGCTGCATTTGACAGGCATTTTACAGGCGTGCGGCCGGCACTAAAGCAGAGATAGGCATTGAAACCACTGATTACAACATTAGGGTGGGTACCCACTTAGGTTCGGAAACCTCCGCGCTCCGCGAACCTGCGCCGTAAAAATTTTTTATCTTGTGCTGGAACAGTGCGCCATAGTGTGTACGTGAGCGAACACGTATGCGAACCTAGTTTGCATAGGTAGACACTGTATCCAAAGTGAACAAAGTGAAAATATTTGTTTTGCTATGGCTCACTGTTCCAAGTTGGTAACCACCCTTAGAGGATGAAACAGACTTAAAATCGCGTGGCGCGGCAATTTTACAAGACAAGATAAGTAGTCGAAACTGAATAAAAATCGCGATGCGCGGCCGTTTTTTTATAATCTTAAAACGTGGTCCGAGTTACAATCTGACAAGCTTTTGCCGCATTTAATAGGCTTGTTGTGAGTCAGGCAATTTTGTATTTCACGGGTGAAACCACATATTACAAATTTTAACTATAGCTAGACACTATAGCAAGTTTTTTTTTTGCTGTAGTTGCACGCTCTCGTATTACGCACACTTAAACAATGTGCATGTGCACGCTTAACAACATTCATAGCCGAACGGACTTTGTGAGATAAAACAACCAAACAATTACACAAGAGGTTTCTAATAAATTACAATCGAAAATTACGAATCGATTCGACCAGTCGAATGAGCTTAAGGTAAATATAAAAAGATTCATCGTTTATCAACAAATTACATAGCGTGTACCGACCGTTTGATATTCTGGGGACGTAATTTTACTCGCACACACAAATCTACACAAATTATAGGAAACACGGCCCAATCACGTTTCACTGCAGAAAAAAAGAGGAAATATATTGCGGGGCCGACAGAAGCAATTTTGACATTACAAGACCTTCTACTCGCCATTTATTTCTCAACTGAAGCAGAAAAAACAAATAAATATCGTTCCTTGTTGCCTACTGTTAACATTGTATTATATGCGCAAATAGTTTACAAGGCAGTCTGTACATACTGACTTTACATGAAACGAAGAGGAAAAGTTCTCGTAATATAATAACAATGTTATTATTGTTATTAAAAAAACAATATTGGTACCTAATGTACCTTTGGCACGGTCTTTTACTGAGAAAAGAAAAGATACTGACTGCTACATAAAAAACTTGGGAAATTTATCAAAGACCAAAGAATATCTACAACTTTTACAGGCATCCAACAAAGCCAAATCCAAAGAGAATGTAAAAAAAACTAGCGTTTTAGCCAATACTGTCATCATAATATATCAAACTGTAAATACTTCAAGCAAGAATTTAACTTTAAATTTCACAATTTGTTCTAATTATCAATTAAATTTAAATAGGTAAGGAAGGTAAGTTAGTAGAATAATTAATTATAAGGTCTACCAATGTAGTTACTAAGTACCTAAGTACATGTTTTTATTAATAAAAAATTTGGAAAAACTAAGACTTTTTTACTTTCCTTATATTGGAAATGAAAAGTAAAGTGTTTAACTCGGGCAAAAGTCATCAATTCCGTCTAAATATCTCGTATGGGAATTGTTTCCTTTGGACCCTCGTTTAACAATCTACTATTTCACTTTATAACTAGCCAATTTATGTGTAACTGAAAAAAACAGTTATTTTTACTGTCTTATAATAAGTTCAGGCAGCTTTAATTAAAGCGGAAAAATCATCTGCACCCTGCCTCTCGAACTCCAACAACTCTTTGAATATAAAAGGCTCTAAATCAATGACTAGCCACAAAGTTACTGCATTAATCTTTCCATGAAAACCGGCTAACGAACTCTTAAAGTTTCAGCCAAAATCAAATAGCCGGAAAAATGATCCTTGTCTGTTTATTTTCCGGGTCACAGACGAATGAATGCGTCAATCAAAGATATATGTTACGATTTGTCGGAATTATTCAGATAGAACATTTTCACAACTGATGCAGCTTTTACAACATGGAGAGCGACCCTGTTTTTTCATAAAATGTATTGAATTTCAGTTTGTTAGCATATTTTTTATTCATTTTCCAGGTAGCAGCTTTACAACTTATTTGCTGATGATGGAAGGAAATCTGCGGTATTTTTTAGGGTTCCGTACCCAAAGGGTAAAAACGGGACCTTATTACTAAGCCTCCGCTGTCCGTCTGTCTGTCTGTCTGTCTGTCTGTGTGTCTGTCACCAGGCTGTATCTCATGAACCGTGATAGCTAGACAGTTGAAATTTTCACAGATGATGTATTTCTGTTGCCGCTATAACAACAAATACAGAATATAATTAATATTTAAGGGGGGCTCCCATACAACCAACGTGATCTTTTTGCCGTTTTTTGCTCCATATTGATAACGACTACAGGTAGACAGTTGAAATTTTCACAGATCGTGTATTTCGATTGCTGCTATAATAACATATGCTATTAACAGAATAAAATAAATATTTAAGGGGGACTCCCATACAACAAACGTGTTTTTTTTGCTGTTTTTGGTACGGAACCCTTCGTGCGCGAGTCCGACTCGCACTTTGGCATTCATCTCACCTGATGTTAAGTGTCAATAAGGCCGAAGATGGAAGCGCACTACTCTTGGAATCCTAGAAACTGGAAACTCATGAGAAATGAATAAAAATTATCGAAATACAAGGTGTTTGGTAAAAGCCTTATAAAGCCGAATAGGGTAAATAGGGACCATCAAACTGAACAACTTTTACTATGTGACCAACTCTGAAATCGCGAAAAGAAAATCAGCTGTTTCATACATTTTAAAATTTTCGTTATAAATTTTTGTATGAAACAGCTGATTTTTTTTTCGCGATTTTAGAGTTGGTTCCATAGTAAAAGTTGTTCAGTTGGATGGTCCCTATCTACCCTATTCGGCTTTATAAGGCTTTTACCAAACACCTTGTATAAACGAAAATGCATGAAATCAAATTCTATCAGAAGAAAACTGCAAATTATTATGAGACGAAGAATTTGAACTTTTTAGTCAATGAAAATGTTTTCTTGTCTAGGAGTCACGTCATGTTCAGCGAGAATTAGGGTAGTTAAGTCAATATTTACATAAATAATTTAGTAAATAAAAATAAACAGCTTATCTCAAATAAACGTACTCTTTCAAATAAGAAACATACCCCTGTCTCAGAAGCATTTCAATTAGCGAAGTCAGCGTCGTGTTTGTGGAATAGTCAGCAATATTTCCAAATTGGGCGCTGGCATCGGTCCAGGCTATTAACAACTTGGTGCAAGCTGTTAATTTCATGCTCGGATGCGGGAATTTTGCGACGAAACCAGATGATATTTTTGTTAATGCTGCATTAACGCTATCAACAAATACTACTTGGACAGTTAGAAAGAACTTAAAGGCGGGCGTGCACAATCGAGCAGTTTCTTTAAATAACGACATGTTCCCATGTTACGTACAACTAGCTTGTGCATGAATTCAACATGCAATGACGCAAATGGTGCGTACCCGCCTTTTTCAGCTGTGTGACGTCCAGAGGAGTAAAAGTTAACCAAAAAATACCGTCGACTTGAGAACCTCCTCCTTCCTCCTTTTTTTGAAGTCGGTTAAAAATGGAAGTAGTTTGGACATCCTTTTCTGGTACACAAGTTCAAACTTGGTCGACTGAACCGTAAAAACGTCAAGCGTGAACTTAACTTAGTCGCACATTTCGCAAAACCTGAATACCTCATAGTGTAAGAAAGGAAGGTAGTGGACCCCCACAGTAAATCCTCAGTAGACGAAACTTTACAGTATGATAAAGTATCATTTAAATGTAACGTATTTTTTTTAATTAACCAAACATTTTTTTTTTTAGTTATTTGTACTTTGGTTTTGGTTCATACTATATTACATCCCTGCAAAGTTTCATCGACTGAATTCAAAAAAAATTCAAAATTCAAAAATAATTTATTCAGTCTAGGCTGTTACAAGCACTTGTGAATGTCATAGAAGCTACGCCATCGGTTCACAAACCCTAAGCGGGAGACCTTGTAACGAGAAGAACCGGCAAGAAACTCGTCAA
Source organism: Agriphila tristella (assembly GCA_928269145.1). Classification (NCBI taxonomy): domain Eukaryota; kingdom Metazoa; phylum Arthropoda; class Insecta; order Lepidoptera; family Crambidae; genus Agriphila; species Agriphila tristella. The sequence continues at coordinate 50,154,588 of OV743433.1, read as the reverse complement.
GGGCTGCTTTTTTTTGAGACTGGACTGAGGATTTAATGTTGGGGTCTCCATACAAAAGATCGCTTCATTTCCTACACTATTACATACGTCACACAAAAAAATAGCTCCTACCAAACATTAAAGTAATCAATTATTTAAATTCAATAAAGAATACAAAAGTTAACATAATTCGTCCGTGGACCTCTTACGAGGCAGACGTGTGTTACTCATTATCAGAAATTATTAAATCTTGTTCAAGCAACAGTCGTAGTGAAAAGTATCAGTATAGTGCTATTAGTGTCTATTATCGATTGCAACTCGAAGTGTTATATTCAAATAATTTAACAAGACGCGGAAGCCAACAGCGAGAGGGGTACCTTCTTTCCTCACCGCTGCGATAAGAGACGGCTGTCATAATTGCTATCTCTGTCTACGTCGTACTGCAACCGCCCGACTGATAATAACAATTATGAAGAACTGCTCAGCGTGTACCCGCGAAATCAACAATGATGATCATTTGCAGTGCACTAGGTGTGGCGAAATATTTCACCTTATATGCCTAAATATACGTGCAGATAATACCGCAAGTTTGCTCCCGGATGCAATAGCCAACTGGATATGTCCTATGTGTATGATCAAGCAACCGAAAGCAAATAACTCTGAATCGGTGGCCCGCCCCTCAACCCCTACATCAATGGCTGAGATATCGTTTAATAACGTGACCAGACGCAAGGCACCGGCTAAGCTCGACATTAATACTGCAAATAATGCGGGTGAATATGTGCGCCGTACAGACTTGCGTGAACTACTTCGCGAGGAGATTTCTAATGTGATAAAACCGTTGACTGTCGGTATAAATACAATAAATGAACAATTGTGCAGTCTGAAATGCAATATTGAATTTATAAATGATAAATTTGATAAAATCTCGGAAGAATTTAAAGTTCAACAGCAAGATATGTTGACCTTGAAAAAAGAAAACTCTGTCTTGCGATGCGAGATTAATAACCTAAATAGTAAATTGAATCAACTCGATCAACTTTCCCGTGCGAGTTCTTTAGAGATACAGTGCGTGCCCGAGCGAAAACCCGAAAATGTTTTGAATATAGTGAAACAGCTGGGCGGCGCAGTGAAACATGCTGTGGATGATCGTGACATCCTATACTGCTCACGTGTCGCTAAACTTGATCCCACCAACCCTAGGCCACGCACAATTGTAGTAAAGTTTAGCTCGCCACGACTTCGTGATTCGGTGCTGTCTGCTGTGAGTAGACATAACAAACAGAACACGGATAACAAGCTCAATACTCATGACCTCGGCTTCACTAATCAAGATAAGAAATCGGTTTTCGTCCTCGAGAATCTCTCATCCGAGAATAAGCAACTGCATGCTGCAGCTCGTAAGCGTGGCAAGGAGCTCAAATATAAGTACATCTGGATACGTGCAGGCCGCATATACATGAGAAAATCAGACACAACGGAAGCTATACTTGTTCGTAATTCTGTGACACTCGACAAACTAAAGTGACTATGTCTAGATACTACCATAAAGTTAGTAATATACCTCTTCCTAGATGCTACCAATATAAAATTGTTAAGATCCACTATGGTAAACAGTGGCTTAAAATTATTGTCATATTGTTCCTATTATAACTGTCTAAATTTCAAGGTATGGATAAAATTATATGTTGAGTTTATTAGTAAAACAATTCAGAACCATTACATTGTTATGTTACAGAAATCTATTGTATAAATCACATGTAAACGGTTCAATATCAACGAATTGTATATTTATTGACCTCGCACTTTATTGTCTGTTATTTAATTGTTTATTGTTTTCAAAAAAATATTATAACACTAATAAGACTATGGTTGGTGATTCATTTACATTTACTTACTTATATACACAAAAAATATATATATATCGCATGCTATTTCATGTATTTTGCAAATGTTGGACTATGGGAGGACTACAGTTGTTAAGCATGTCAACAGTTTTATATTGTAAGAAAATAAATAAAACCATTTATATACTAAAACTTATACTTAATTATTCTGCCTGGATATCTCTTTATATAAAATATATGAAACAAATCTATCTTATACAATCAACATTCCCTAAAACTAACACTAAAATTTTTGAAACAGAAATACTTACAACCTGTTACATACAATTTCATGGCTATAATAAAGCAATTTTATTGATTATCGTAGTTTCGCTGGTCGATAATTTTTACAATGGGTCCTAATGATAAAAAATTAACAATGTACTACCAAAACGTGCGTGGACTTAGGACAAAATGCCTAGATCTTAACAATCAGATTGCCAGTTATAGTTATGACGTTATTTTATTCACCGAGACATGGCTGCAGGATGACATTTTTAACTCTGAACTGTGTGATAAGCGCTATGACGTCATCCGCTTGGATCGTAATTTAGTACAGACAGAAAAAACAACTGGCGGTGGAATAATGGCATGCATCAAGACTGGGTATGGAGTGAAACAAAACCATAGTTTCTTTTCTAATCACAACACCGAGTTGCTATGTATAACACTACCTGCATGCGAAATTGGAACTGAGTTTAACTTAAATATTGTTTTAGTTTATATTCCTCCGGAATCACGTAACATTCCTTCACAATTGGATGAAGTGAATAATTTTGTAGTTTCGTTAACTGAGCAGCATCCCAATGATACATGCTTAGTGGTAGGAGATTTTAATCTACCATGCCTTAAGTGGCACGACTGTCACTATGAGTTAGTCCATAATGTGGGTGTAGATCTGCAGGATGCTGCACTCTCTTTTGTAGAAAACATGACGTACTCGGGCTTGAACCAATTTAATTACATTTTAAATAGTAAAGAGCGCACTTTGGACCTAGTATTTTGTAACGTAAATACTGAGGTCTCAAGAGCGTCTTTCCCTCTTCTATCGGAGGACAAATACCACCCATCTTTGTTTATTGACATTACAGATTTACTCGTTACACCCTTCGTGGAAACTATTCAATCTCGACGTAATTTTGGTAAATGCGACTATGCAGCCATCAATAACTACTTTGAAAAAACTGACTGGGATCGTATCTTGAGTGATGTCTCTATAGACGAAGCACTATGTATGTTTTATGATAGGTTGCAGGTATGTTTTGACACGTTTGTGCCATTGAAGAGCCCGAACACCAAAAACAAAAAATATCCCATATGGTATAACTCTGCCTTACTCAAAGTAATACGGGAAAAAACCAAATTACATAAAAAGTGGAAGCGTTATAAAAATCCCCGTGACTACGATGAGTTTGCCAGGCTCCGTGCTCGTGAATGGTCACTACATGATCAGTGTTTTAATCGTTACATTTCTAGTATTGAGGAGGGTATTGGTAATGCACCTAAGGCCTTCTGGTCGTACGTTAAATCCAAACGGGGCGGTTCTCAATACCCCAAACAGTTTACTTACCAAGGTAACTCCATTGCAGAGGGTCAGGCTATATGTGCAGAATTTAATAATTATTTTTGTAGCATGTTTGCTACATCCTGTTCATCTAGCCCTACCTTCACATGTGATGATGATAAAAACTGCTCTGGAGACACTATAACTAATCTTACTGTTTCCGTGGACGAGGTTTTAACTATGCTTAAAACACTAGATACATCTAAGGGCCCCGGGTGTGATGGGGTGGGACCTGTGTTTTTGCGTGGTTGCGCTGAATCATTGGCCTACCCTATTTCCGTGCTGTTCAACTTGTCATTAAAGCAAGGTGTCTTTCCAACAATGTGGAAAAAAGCGTTCATTGTGCCTATTCATAAAAAGGGTTCAAAAGTGGAAATAAGTAACTATCGTCCTATTTCTATTTTGAACACCCTCAGTAAGATGATGGAAAGATTTGTATATGACAAGATCTATCATATAATCACAAAAAGTATCTCACACCATCAGCACGGTTTTCTCAAACGAAAATCGGCTATATCAAATTTGGCCGAATTTAGCAACTATGTCCTTTGTGAAATGGAGGAATGCGGACAGGTTGATGTGATCTACACGGACTTCGAAAAAGCTTTCGATCGTGTAGATCACATCATTCTCCTTCGTAAACTGTATGAACTGGGAATTCGAGGCGATCTGTTGAGATGGGTCACCTCTTATCTCTCGAACCGTATGCAGGCCGTCGTCATAGGTGGTTTTAAATCTAATTTTGTTTCAATCCCATCCGGTGTTCCTCAAGGATCACATTTAGGTCCTCTGTTCTACTGTGCATACATCTATGATATCAATCAATGTCTTGAGTATTCAAACCATCTACTATACGCTGATGATAAAAAAGTGTTCTTGAAAATAGCGTCTCTTAAAGATTGTGAACTCATTCAGCGAGATTTAGATAACTTGTTCTCATATTACGCTCGCAATAATATCACTGTAAATATAAACAAATGTCAAAGCATCAGTTTCACCCGCAAGAAAAATAAAATCCTTTACCCATATCACTTTAATGGTGTATTAATCGAAAGAACGGAGGTCGTTAGGGATCTGGGAATTCTTCTGGATTCTAAAATGTTGTTCTCTGAGCACATCAACAGTGTAGTTAACAGGTCATACCGCAACCTTGGTTTTATCATAAGGACATGCAAACCCTTTAAAAAGATTCAAAGTCTGAAAACTATATATTATGCTTACTGTCGTAGTATTCTTGAATATGGAAGTCCCATTTGGTCGCCGCAGTATGCCACATATACAAATAGACTGGAACGAATACAAAAACTTTTCATAAAACACCTCTCTTTCAAGACCCGTACGCGCCGTGTCACGTATGAGGAGGACTGCCTTAAATACGAAATGTTATCGCTTAAATCTCGTCGCGAATTACTTGATATGTGCCTTTTACATGATATCCTTCATAATCACCTGAACAGTGCCAACCTACTCGCCACCATTAGGTTCTGTACTCCTAGGTACCGCACGAGAAAAACCCCTCTTCTGTCTGTGCCTAGACATCGTACGAACTACGGTAGGAATGCTGTTATGACTCGCCTATCCAAATTGTACAATAATAAATTTCATGATATTGATATCTTCCATTTGTCCAAGCAAGGCTTCAAGCGTGCACTGGTATCAAAACTGTCTAAAGTGTAGCATATTTACTACATTGTAGCAGACTTGCTGCATTTGAGACAGTTTTGTAAAGCATTTACTTATTTATTTATCTATGTATAATTTTAGCATGATATTTGTTCAATATTGTTTTATGTTTTGTTTGTTTTTGTGTTGTCTTTTTGTACACATATCTCAAAATTATGTTTATGTGTATAATTTTTACAAAATCTTAAAATCTAGAATAAAATTAATGATAAGAATTAAATCTGCCAACCATACCTCTTGCTTAATTTAGTTTGTATTTTAGTCAACTTTTTATACTTTTACCCACTTGTAATTTTTTTCCTTTTTTTAAACAATTTGCCCGTAAAATTATAACATGCGGTGAAACTCTGTTATTGGCTAAGTGTAACTTTTAAGTTTATATTATATTTTATGCATGATTGTAGTAAAAAAGCTGTTGAGTTTCCTAATAAATAAAATAAAAAAAAAAAATAACAAAAGTCAGTTCCCAATTAAGTTTTAGATACGTACAGTTCACAACAAGCGTACAAGTAACTTTTACGCAAGTTCGATGTCGAGACTGCAAAGGCATCCGCCCGTGAAATTAAACAGCTCACTAACTTGTTAATAGCTTAGAATAACGCTGCTGCACATTTTGCACAAGCTGCGAACATGGCTTTGCTAATTGAATAGTTTTACGATATATACCAATCATCATCATCATCATCATATCAGCCACACGACACCCACTGCTGGGTATAGGCCTCCCCTAAGGATCTCCACGACGATCGGTCCTGCGCTGCCTGCATCCACTGGCTTTCCGCGACCTTCACCAGATCGTCGGTCCACCTTGTCGGGGGCCTACCCACGGAGCGTCGTCCGGTGCGCGGTCGCCATTCCAGAACCTTTCTGCCCCAACGGCCATCGGTTCTTCTCGCTATGTGTCCCGCCCATTGCCACTTCAGCTGAGCAATCCTTCGAGCGATGTCGGTTACTTTAGTTCTCCTGCGGATCTCCTCGTTTCTGATTTGATCACGTAGAGAAACGCCGAGCATGGCTCTCTCCATTGCACGCTGAGCGACCTTGAGCCTCCTTATGAGACCCATAGTTAGCGGCCACGTTTCACTGCCGTAAGTCATCACTGGTAACACACACTGTTCATAGACTTTCGTCTTGAGACACTGAGGTAAGTCGGACGCGAAGATTTTTCGAAGCTTCCCGAATGCTGCCCACCCGAGTTGGATTCGACGAGAGATCTCTTTCTCGAAGTTGGACCTACCTAACTGGACTGCCTGTCCTAGGTATACGTAATGGTCAACAACTTCAAGTGTAGTGTTCCCAACATGAACTGGAGAGGGTACAACATGGGCATTTGACATAATTTTCGTTTTTTCCATGTTCATCCTAAGACCCACTCTTTGGGAAGCACTACGGAGATCTTCGAGCATTGTGTTCAGGTCTTCCATGGTCTCAGCCATAAGGACTATATCATCGGCAAAACGAAGGTGTGTTAGGTACTCGCCATTAATGTTGATGCCGAGTCCTTTCCAGTCCAAGAGCTTAAAGATGTCCTCCAACGCAGCTGTGAACAGTTTCGGAGAAATAACGTCTCCCTGTCTCACACCACGCTGCAGTTGGATAGGATTTGTGTTCTGGTTCTGTACTCGGATCGTCATGGTGGCATTTTGGTATAGGTACCTCAACACCTCGATATACCTATAGTCCACTTGGCACCTTTGGAGAGACTGCAGCACCGCCCAGGTTTCAATCGAATCAAAGGCTTTCTCATAGTCCACGAACGCCAAGCAAAGTGGCTCATTATACTCCTCGGTCTTCTGTATAACCTGCCGCAGCGTATGGATGTGGTCTATGGTGCTAAAGCCTTTTCGGAACCCGGCTTGTTCGGGAGGTTGGAAGTCGTCGAACTTGCGAGCGAGACGATTCGTAAGGACTCTCGAAAACAACTTATTGATATGACTCAGAAGCGAGATGGGTCTATAGTTCTTTAAGAGGGACTTGTCACCCTTTTTAAAGAACAAGATCACCTCACTTATGTTCCATGTCTTTGGCGTTCTGCCCTGGACGATGACGGAATTAAAGAGCTTCTGGAGGACTTTGAGTATCGGCTTACCGCCCGCTCTCAGAAGTTCTGTAGTGATTCCATCGTCACCCGCCGCCTTGTTGTTTTTCAGCTGTTTGAGAGCCATACTAATCTCGTACAGGCTGACGTCCGGGATATCTTGGGTATAGTGTCGGGTAAGCTTGGCTCTGGGGTCTTTAGCCTTGCTTTCAACAGGTGTCTGCGTGGAATATAACTGCCCATAGAAGCTCTCGATCTCCCTCAGGATTTCAGGCTTTGATGAAATGATGCGTCCGTCGTCAGTTTTCAGCTTCGTCATCTGGCTTTGCCCAATAGACAGATCTCTCGCGAACACTTTGGAGCCTTTATTCCGCTCGATAGCCTCTTTAATACGATTCGTATTAAATTGGCGAAGGTCGCTCGTCAAAGACTTAGATATCTGTCTATTAAGCTGCCGATAACGATTAGCATCTACTGAACTCTGGAGCCTCATTTCACGTCTCTGATCCATGAGTAGGAGTGTGTGGTCGGAGAGTTTCTTAATATTGGGACGGCGGGTCTTAAAGAGCTTGGACCCTACCGTACGGACAGTATCCACCACCATGTTGTTTAGATCGTCCACATCTATGCTGTTCTCAAGGGCTTCGAAGCGGTTTTGGAGTTCGAGTTGAAAGCTCTCGGGGTTTTGAATATGGGCCGGCAATGGTCGAATTGTTGATTTTATCAGTCGAGATCTTTCCAGCTTTGGGTTGATATTCAATGTGCCACGTACCAATCGGTGATCGCTCCCCGTCTTAACAGCGTTGATCACAGTGACATCATTGAATATTTGCTTTTTCGTCGACATGATAAAATCTATCTCATTTCTGACTTTACCGTCCGGACTGACCCAGGTCCACTTCCGGCTTTCCGGCTTTCTGAAGAAGGAGTTCATCATAAAGAGGTTCTCCTTCTCCATAAAGTCAGCCAGCATCTGGCCTCTGTCATTCCGTTGCCCAACTCCAAATTGCCCCACTCTCAGCTCATCACCGCATCGTTTCCCCAACTTTGCATTGAAGTCCCCCATCACAACAGTGTAGTGGGTTTTGTAGCTATGCATGGCTTTAGAGATCTCCTCATACATAGCCTCCACTTCGTCATCTTGGTGTGTCGAAGTCGGTGCGTAAACCTGTATAACATTCAGCGAACACCGTTTGGATATTCTGAGTATAAGGTACGCCACCCTGGTCGACACACTTCCGATGGTAATCACGTTGTTGACGAGGGACTTTTGGATGATGAACCCGACACCACCTTGGGACTGTTGGTCGCCCTCCCGGTAGTAAAGCAAGTTACCGGAGTTGAGGATTATCGAGTCCTCTCCCGCTCTTCGGACTTCAGATAACCCGATAATGTCCCAGTGTACCTTGCTGATAACTTCTTCCAACTCGGTTAACTTCGCGTCGGTCCTTAGTGTGCGCGTGTTATAGGTTGCCAGGTGCAGTTGTCGTCGTTTTTGGTAGCCGAGCCGCACCCGGGGATTCTTAGCACCCCCTGCCCCGCCGTTACCGTAGCCGCTACCGTAGCTAGGAATAGCGGGGCTGCCGGGGACTGGGGGCCAATTTTTTGATCCATTGTGCATGAGGGGGGGGGTTTGCCATAATCGCCACGCTTGGCAGGCGGGTTGGCGATCGCAGTAGGCCAAGGTTTTTTGGAGACGCTGCTGCCCGTCTCTTGAAGGCTTTGCTCCCTTAGTCGCCTTTTACGACACCCACGGGATGATAGGGGGTAGTGCTATTCTAGGCCGGCACATACACGGCAACAATAATATACCAATATTATTATTTATTTATTTTTTATATTATTTAGTGAGATTTGATTGTAGTAGCTTAAGTAGCTACTGTCACAAGTAGGTGCCCGCATCCAGTGGCTTCCCGCAACCTTCACCAGATCGTCGGTCCACCTTGTAGGGGGCCTACCCACGGAGACTCGTCCGGTGCGCGGTCGCCATTCCAGAACCTTTCCGCCCCAACGGCCATCGGGTCTTCTCGCTATGTATCCCGCCCATTGCCACTTCAGCTGAGCAATTCTTCGAGCGATGTCGGTTACTTAACTAAGTAGGGTTACCAGAGCCATATTTATTGATGTGACAATTTGTCCATTGTCATGACAATTTGGTTTACATTGTGGTGTATTTTCAAAATTTCATATCAATAACCAGTTAGAAAATAGAACAAACAACTTATAATTGTTCTATTTTCTAACTGGTTATTGATATGAAATTTTCATGACAGGTCATTATAGAAAATCCGGTGTAAATTCCAGACTTTTGAAAAAAACTTGATTTTTTTGTAAAAATTATATTAACGTCCGTCGTTATGAATCGTAAGTGTTAGTGAACGAAGCAAACTCTCGAATTTATTATTTACCTAAATTTTATAAATTCCTGACGGTTTCCATTTCCTCCCATATCCCGGACTTATATTAGCGGATTTGTCCGGAAAATTCCGGACATATGGCAACCTTAGAAGCAAGATGTTTTGCCTAGAAACTGTTAGGTACTCGTCTGAATCTGAAAGCACCCTCTATGTCTGCCGTTACAAACATTATGGCTCTCTTTTTTGATACTAAAATGAAATTAAGTAATTGCAGATTTAATAACCAATTTCACCATTTATAATTGTTCGATTTGTAAACTTATGTTTCGTTTATAAAAAAACATATCCAGTTTGGCCTTTTTATTATACTACGTGTATAATAAAAAGGTTCTATGAAAACATCTCTGAAATACGTATAGCTTCCATATCACATTTTCCATGACAAAGTTATTCGTATTTAAATCATTCCAATATATTTTTAATGCCGGCAAGGGTAGGTACCTATTAAAATAGTATACGTTTGATGTAGCTCCTAAAACATCTAAAATATTTTAGTTCACGGATCACAATGAAATAAACTAGTTAATTGTATTAAACTTAATTTAATTAACAGTCTCTTTGACAAACTTTGTTAATGTGAAACGGCGGGCCCTTCGTCTTAATTAATTGTGAAACACTTTATTAGTTTATCTGTTGTATGTACTTACGATAGTTAATACGTACACGCCTCTAATAAACTCAATTTATTAATTATTATCTTGATACTTAACACGAGTGTAGTTCAGTTACTACTTTATTGTATTAATAAGCTCTAGAAATGGTTGTTACTTGATAACATTTCTTTTCGTTGTCTAAATTGGTTATCTACTTTTACTTAGTGCTGTCATTGGTAATGAACTTGCACCAAATTAGATTGAAGTCGTAACCAAAAATGGTTATAAGAAAATTATATATAAGTATTTTGATATAGGTATACTATAATAACTATGCATACAACATTTGTGACATATAAGTACTTACTATTTATCAAACATGAGGCAATACAAAATCAAATTGCGACTTGAGTTGGCAGTATTAACACAAAGCTAGTTTGCAAAATAATGCAAAGCAAAGCTCTTTTTATGTTACTCATTTTCCAAATAAACAATAAAATAAATTGATGTTATAGAAGCAATATTGACAATTAAATAACAAATCTAACTAAAAATGAGGATAAAAAAACTTAAAAAATGTTACTTTTTTCATTCTTTGATTAAATTTTCACAGACGTCTAATTGAATACCTAAACGCAATCTTTTATCCTTTCTAATATTATAAATGCGAAAGTCCGTTTGTTTGTTTGTTTGTTACGCCTTCACGTCTTACACTGAGAAAAATTTCCTCTGCCGCACTACGTAAAATAAGGATAAAAATCGACCACTATGACGTGTGTAACCCGCTACATTACGCGTAAGTAGTCAGTCATACGTAGTCGGCATACTGACGCTCATCATGGAGCGGGTTACGTAATTTACGAGTGGTCGATTTTTGTACGTACGTACGTAGCCCGACATCCGGCTACGTACATACGTAGTGCGCAAGTCGCACTGAATACTCCTGAAACTACGACTGCGGCTTACGTACGTTACTGTAGCGGGCACAGTAAATAATGGTGAGCTATACGTGTGCACCGCGGCGGCATACGTACAATACTGTGGCAGACACAGTAAAGCACGGTGAGCCGTACGTGTGTACCACGGCGGCATACGTTCGATACTGCAGCGGGCACAGTAAATAATGGTGAGCCATACGTGTGCACCGCGGCGGCATACGTACGATACTGTAGCGGGCTCAGTAAAGCACGGTGAGCCGTACGTGTGTACCACGGCGACATACGTACGATACTGTAGCGGGCACAGTAAATAATGGTGAGCCATACGTGTGCACCGCGGCGGCATACGTACGATACTGTGGCAGACACAGTAAAGCACGGTGAGCCGTACGTGTGTACCGCGACGGCATATGAACGATACTGTAGCGGGCACAGTAAATAATGGTGAGCCATACGTGTGCACCGCGGCGGCATACGTACGATACTGTGGCAGACACAGTAAAGCACGGTGAGCCGTACGTGTGTACCGCGACGGCATACGTATGATACTGTAGCGGGCACAGTAAATAATGGTGAGCCATACGTGTGCACCGCGGTGGCATACGTACGATACTGTGGCAGACACAGTAAAGCACGGTGAGCCGTACGTGTGTACCGCGACGGCATATGTACGATACTGTAGCCGGCACAGTAAATAATGGTGAGCCATACGTGTGCACCGCGGCGGCATACGTACGATACTGTGGCAGACACAGTAAAGCACGGTGAGCCGTACGTGTGTACCGCGACGGCATACGTATGATACTGTAGCGGGCACAGTAAATAATGGTGAGCCATACGTGTGCACCGCGGCGGCATACGTACGATACTGTGGCAGACACAGTAAAGCACGGTGAGCCGTACGTGTGTACCGCGACGGCATACGTATGATACTGTAGCGGGCACAGTAAATAATGGTGAGCCATACGTGTGCACCGCGGTGGCATACGTACGATACTGTGGCAGACACAGTAAAGCACGGTGAGCCGTACGTGTGTACCGCGACGGCATATGTACGATACTGTAGCTGGCACAGTAAATAATGGTGAGCCATACGTGTGCACCGCGGCGGCATACGTACGATACTGTGGCAGACACAGTAAAGCACGGTGAGTCGTACGTGTGTACCACGGCGACAACCGTACGATACTGTAGCGGGCACAGTAAATAATGGTGAGCCATACGTGTGCACCGCGGCGGCGTACGTACGATACTGTGGCGGGCACAGTAAATCATGGTGCACCATACGTGTGCACCATGGTGGCATACGTATGATACTGTAGCGGGCACAGTCAAGCATGGTGAGCCATACGTTTGCACCACGGCGGCATACTTACGATACTATGGCGGACACAGTCAATCATGGTGCGCCATACGTGTGCACCATGGCGGCATAGGTAGGATACTGTGGCAGGCACAGTAAAGCATGATGTGCCAGACGTATTAACTGTCGTAGTAGAGGTAAGGTACCGTTGCCGGTACAGTAAGGCATGATGAACCGTGCGTATATACTACGGCAGCATACGTACGATACTGGTGCGGGAACAGTAAAGCACGGTGAACCATACTTATGTAACACGCCAGCGTACGTACGATACTGCTGCGGGTATAGTAAGACATGGTGCACTATACGTGTTACGTATGGCACACCATGCCTTACGATACTCGCACCTGTATTTTCCTTATGCTGGCATGGTACATACAAAGGTGTTCAGATAATTAGTATGAATATTAACCAAATTCAATGAAATTTTGTAGACACGATCGAGAAACTAATATCTAGGTCTATAGTTTATTACATTTTCGTAAAAATGTATAGTTTAAATATTGCAGGGAGTTTTTAATGAAAATATGAAAATACCACAGACCTAGGTATTAATTTCTAGACCATATTTACAAAATTTAATTGACTTTGATTGGTTAATATTCAAAATAATTATCTGAACACCTATGTATGTACGGCCAGCGTCATAAATATATATACGTTAACAAGAGCTCAAAAATATCTACACACCTCTATGTCACTGACAATAAGGTTGGTGTTTACATATTTTGACTCAATGGCTGTATTTATGTATATGAATGACACTGACTGTACCATGCCAACATAAGGAAAATACAGGTGCAATTATCGTAAGGCATAGTGTGCAATACGTAACACGTAGTGCAATAGTGCATCATGCCTTATACCCGCAACAGTATCGCATGTACTCGGGCGTGAGTCTAATTAGACACAATTGATTTTTAAGTTTCCGTTTTTCCTTTTTTTGAGGCACGGAACCCTAAAAATAAAGTATGTCTAATAGCCGTCCATCTATGTACATACGTATGGTGAATGGTATGGTGCCTTATTGTCCCACACTAGTATCATACCTTCTATTTGTCTTCTCAGCATATATATTTGTCCAATGCTGGAGATATGCTTCTCCCATGGTTTTCCTATGTCGTCCTTGTTGCGGCGTATCTGGTTGAGGTAGGCCCTGACATCTTAGGAATGGCGGTCTGCCCACGCTTCGACTTCCCGTTCATACCTCTACTATAACAGTTAATAAGTTTTATACAACATTATGCTTCTTTGTAGTAAAACCTGCACTGGTTACGTAGATATCTACTTATAAATATTGGTGCGGGTACGATAAAGAATGATGTATCATTTTAAAGCTGACCAGATGTTTTAAAAACCGGCATGCGGCATTTTTCACATTTAATTTCTTTTACTGGCAATAGTTACGTATAAATAAATCACAAAGGTCGCGTCCTCATTGCAGGGTTTTTTTAAACTCTGGTCAGGCTTTATCTACTTATGTTGAACTTGTACGATATTAGTGCGGCTATTATTATTATTATGCAAAATAATTTTAAAGCAAACTTAACAGCTGCACCGATATAGCACCAAAGTCCAGACCTGTAAGTGAAAAGCATATAATAATTGGTAATTTAGATAAAATCATACTTCACGATACATTATACATTTAGTGTACACAGCCATGATACAACATTTTTTATTTTTTAACTTTTACAAGGTTATTAACAGAAGAAATTCCGTTCTCAAACCCTGTACAAGTTTTATAGCTTAACATGCTTAAAAGGAAATAGACATAAAAGATTCATATTATTTATTTTCAATCGCAAAAATTGAGACATACTTAGTTACAAAAAAACCACAACAAGCTTAATTAATCATACTATTCTAGAATTACATGGTCGTCAAATTGGCGTACCCGTGAAACATTATGCTTTCTTTGAATGATCTTGTTGGATACGTCGGATTCAGAAGCAGCTTGCGATATATAGCCGTCGCATTCCGTGCAAGTGAAATGTTGATGACATAAGCCAGCAACATCAAAGCAATATTGCAGGATTTCTCTGGTTTATCTTCTGTATTCAAAGAAAAAAGTTTCGGTTAATTTTTTAATACTTATTTTTATGAAGGTTTAATAATAAGAACTAATATTTGAGAAAAAATTCTTACCGTCAATCATATGCAATGCCGTGCAATTATATTTGCTATTTTTGTTCTCGTGTCTCTATTTTTTCGCAATTTTAATGAAGCATAATATTTTATAATTTCTCCCTTTTTTGAGGGTGATAGAGGAAAATAATTTGTTTTTCATTCCTGGATACAGACCACTGAAATCCTTTATTAGCTGAAAAAAGAATAAGTAACTTTTGTCATTTATATGTCATTGCGTACGTTTTTATAGAAAAACCACAAAGATTATGTAAAAAATAAGGCTGCGGACTGCGGTATATGCTTACCAAGGTATAGTTATTTCTATCAAGGTTTAATAATAAGAACTAATATTTGAGAAAAAATTCTTACCGTCAATCAGTGCAATTATATTTGCTATTTTTGTTCTCGTGTCTCTATTTTTTCGCAATTTTGATGAAGCATAATATTTTATAATTTCTCCCTTTTTTGAGGGTGATAGAGGAAAATAATTTGTTTTCCATTCCTAGATACAGACGACTGAAATCGTTCATTGGCTGAAAAAAGAATAAGTAACTTTTGTCATTTATATGTCATTGCGTACGTTTTTATAGAAAAACTACAAAGATTATGTAAAAAATAAGGCTGTGGACTGCGGTATATGCTTACTAAGGTATAGTTATTTCTATCAAGGTTTAATAATAAGAACTAATATTTGAGAAAAAATTCTTACCGTCAATCAGTGCAATTATATTTGCTATTTTTGTTCTCGTGTCTCTATTTTTTCGCAATTTTGATGAAGCATAATATTTTATAATTTCTCCCTTTTTTGAGGGTGATAGAGGAAAATAATTTGTTTTCCATTCCTAGATACAGACGACTGAAATCGTTCATTAGCTGAAAAAAGAATAAGTAACTTTTGTCATTTATATGTCATTGCGTACGTTTTTATAGAAAAACTACAAAGATTATGTAAAAAATAAGGCTGCGGACTGCGATATATGCTAACCAAGGTATAGTTATTTCTATCAAGGTTTAATAGTAAGAACTAATATTTGAGAAAAAAATCTTACCGTTAATCAGTGCAATTATTTGCTATTTTTGTTCTCGTGTCTCTATTTTTTCGCAATTTTAATGAAGCATAATATTTTATAATTTCTCCCTTTTTTGAGGGTGATAGAGGAAAATAATTTGTTTTTCATTCCTGGATACAGACCACTGAAATCCTTCATTAGCTGAAAAAAGAATAAGTAACTTTTGTCATTTATATGTCATTGCGTACGTTTTTATAGAAAAACCACAAAGATTATGTAAAAAAAAAAAAAAAATAAGGCTGCGGACTGCGGTATATGCTTACCAAGGTATAGTTATTTCTATCAAGGTTTAATAATAAGAACTAATATTTGAGAAAAAATTCTTACCGTCAATCAGTGCAATTATATTTGCTATTTTTGTTCTCGTGTCTCTATTTTTTCGCAATTTTGATGAAGCATAATATTTTATAATTTCTCCCTTTTTTGAGGGTGATAGAGGAAAATAATTTGTTTTCCATTCCTAGATACAGACGACTGAAATCGTTCATTAGCTGAAAAAAGAATAAGTAACTTTTGTCATTTATATGTCATTGCGTACGTTTTTATAAAAAAAACTACAAAGATAAGGCTGCGGACTGCGGTATATGCTTACCAAGGTATAGCCTTGTGATTGTTTCAAGGCTGGGAAATCCTTGAAGTAATCCACTATATCACTTTTTCCACATTGGATGCGGTTTAGGCAGTTTCTGCCCACTTTTCTTCAACAGATTTCCATGGTTTCCAGATTTCCATGATATTTCATTTTTCAGCCAGACTAATGTTTCTTTAGACAATACCTGTAATACACACGTAAACCACATAAATGTGTATGGTGGGATGAGTTAACAAGAGGAAGCGCATCAAGGGCAGATTGAGATGACAGCAGTCGAGCTGTCAAACGTCAAAGTGAATGAAATGAAATTAAAAATTAAAATTGAAATGAAAAAAAAAAATGAAAAAAAAAATGATATTAAATGTGGTACAATATTGTTTTTACATTTGACCATGTAAATCTACTGTTTGCGAGAAATTTTAAGTTTTATTTTAAACATTGTAAATTGTGTAGGAACTATAGGCAACAGCGTCGCTTAATCACTGCTAAGGTTAAAATCGCTTGCACGCGAATTTTGTTGCTAACTGGTTAATCAACGCTGTTGCCCATAGTACCTACCTATCCGACAAATATTTTACAACAGTGTATTGAGGTGTTTACAATTAGTGGCGTTTATGATTAATGTGACAAACATTGGTCAAATCATAAAAAAAAATAAAAAAAATTTTTTTTTACAAGGTAGGTAAGTAAATACCTACACGTTTACATTTGACCATTTACATTGATTGATTTCATTTGATCTTGTAAATACCATAGTTTGCGAGAATTTTAAGTTCTATCCTCGTAAGTCCTGTGTTTTTGAAATGTGTAGTTCCAACGACCTGACGTACTGTATGAAGTACAAACTAAAATTAGTGCTTCAGACCGAGACAGAAAAGTTTCATTTTCTGCGAATTTAGATGTGGAACCTGGTTGTTTATGTTTTTTGGTATGTTTGATATGCTCCAGACTATATTTTGAAGCAAAAAGTAAAAATATTTTGTACTAAATTTAGTATGTTAGGTTTTGGTGTCCATCGTTCTGGCAGCGCCACGGTCTCCGATTTACGTGAAAAAAAATCACCATGTAGGCCGACTTTTTCCCAGTCGGGAAAAAATACGTTTGATTTTTTCCCTCCACTGGATCCGAAGATATACGAGGTTTTTTGTGGCGCTGCCAGAACGACGTCGTTCTGGCAGCGCCACGGCTATATCTCATTAATTACAAATGCTAGAATAAATCCGATTACATACAGATTTTTGGCTTTTTTTTCCATTTCACACAAGCTAACATCCACCCGTGAATGTCAACAGATTCAGGAGTAATCGTGGGTCATTTGTGGCGCTGCCAGAACGACGTCGTTCTGGCAGCGCCACGGCTGTATCTCAGCAATTCGTTTTTTTTCCTGGAAACGGTGTGGGTATATATTTAATACCTTCGTCATAAGGCACGGCAAAAAACGAATTTCTACATTTCATCGTGGATTAAGAATTTTATAGGCTTCGAGAAATTCTAACCTCAAAAAAATTTTTTTTTCGCTCTAACGCCTTTAATTGATGTATTAAATAACATTCGCGCATTCCCTTATCTTCCTATAAAGGGAAAAAAATAAACCACCATCGCAGCATTAGCCGTTCCAGAGAAATCATAGGTTTAGATTTGGTTCATACATTAGGCATCGTTCCCGCAGCGCCACACCCAGTACACCATGATCCAGGGCACCTGTCGCCAAACTGAGTATGCCAATATTTAGTACCACCATAGCGAACACGGAAAAAAATCTGATAACGTGTATAACACAGCTACTTTCCGAGAAATAAGCCATTGATTCAATATGCCATACAATTGGTACATTCGAGTAGAAAAGTTTTAAATTGCTTTTTATTTTAGCATTTTAAGTATCGGATCCGGTGCCCAAAACCATTTTTTACTATACACGGTGTTTGGTAATAGCCTTATAAAGCCGAATATGGTACATTTAAATATTTTGTTTATTAATTTTTGTATGAAACAGCTGATTTTTTTCGCGATTTCAGAGTTGGTCCCATAGTAAAAGTTGTTCAGTTTGATGGCCTCTATCTACAATATTCGGCTTTATAAGACTATATTACCAAACACCCTGTAAAGATAAACTAAACGATCGTTCAGACAATGCTTGATAAGCTTGTAAACGGTAACTGTAACTGCTCAAACATCGCTTCTAGACTATAAGAAAGGCTTGCAGAAACATTTTTATTATAACGGTTAAACCGGTTTTATCGAAAAATTGCGTTCGGGTGCGGAACGAAATAGAAGCGATACTTTAAACCTAAATAAACCGGTTTATTCCTAGGTCATCGCCCGGGCAGTCATATCATAGGGGTTTCTCAGAAATCGTCAAAAAATCATAAGGGTCAATTCAAGTTGGGAGAGTGCAGCGAATTTTCGTACTTCGAAATTTTCTTTATTTCTTCTTTAAAAAAAATATAAAAATCTTTTTAAAAAAACACGTTTTTAAAACAGACTAAATTATTACAAAAAAAAATTGGATTAAAACATTAAAACGGACTAAAAAGAAAAATATAAATTCTTCTGTACACATTTATAACCCTACCTACAGAAATTTTAAACCTAAAAACGTGGGGCGCATTTTGTAAAATTTATCATCCATATTGTCTTTAGCATTTTTTAGAAAATTTCGAAGTACCAAAATTCGCTGCGCTCTCCCAACTTGAATTGACCCTAATGATTTTTTGACGATTTCTGAGAATCCCCTATGATATGACTGCCCGGGCGATGACCAAGGAATAAACCGGTTTATTTAGGTTTAAAGTATCGCTTCTATTTCGTTCCGCACCGGAACGCAATTATTCGATAAAACCGGTTTAACCGTTATAATAAAAATGTTTCTGCAAGCCTTTCTTATAGTCTAGAAGCGATGTTTGAGCAGTTACAGTTACCGTTTACAAGCTTATCAAGCATTGTCTGAACGATCGTTTAGTTTATCTTTACAGGGTGTTTGGTAATATAGTCTTATAAAGCCGAATATTGTAGATAGAGGCCATCAAACTGAACAACTTTTACTATGGGACCAACTCTGAAATCGCGAAAAAAAATCAGCTGTTTTTTTATACAAAAATTAATAAACAAAATATTTAAATGTACCATATTCGGCTTTATAAGGCTATTACCAAACACCGTGTATAGTAAAAAATGGTTTTGGGCACCGGATCCGATACTTAAAATGCTAAACTAAAAAGCAATTTAAAACTTTTCTACTCGAATGTACCAATTGTATGGCATATTGAATCAATGGCTTATTTCTCGGAAAGTAGCTGTGTTATACACGTTATCAGATTTTTTTCCGTGTTCGCTATGGTGGTACTAAATATTGGCATACTCAGTTTGGCGACAGGTGCCCTGGATCATGGTGTACTGGGTGTGGCGCTGCGGGAACGATGCCTAATGTATGAACCAAATCTAAACCTATGATTTCTCTGGAACGGCTAATGCTGCGATGGTGGTTTATTTTTTTCCCTTTATAGGAAGATAAGGGAATGCGCGAATGTTATTTAATACATCAATTAAAGGCGTTAGAGCGAAAAAAAATTTTTTTGAGGTTAGAATTTCTCAAAGCCTATAAAATCCTTAATCCACGATGAAATGTAGAAATTCGTTTTTTGCCGTGCCTTATGACGAAGGTATTAAATATATACCCACACCGTTTCCAGGAAAAAAAACGAATTGCTGAGATACAGCCGTGACGCTGCCAGAACGACGTCGTTCTGGCAGCGCCACAAATGACCCACGATTACTCCTGAATCTGTTGACATTCACGGGTTGATGTTAGCTTGTGTGAAATGGAAAAAAAAGCCAAAAATCTGTATGTAATCGGATTTATTCTAGCATTTGTAATTAATGAGATATAGCCGTGGCGCTGTCAGAACGACGTCGTTCTGGCAGCGCCACAAAAAACCTCGTATATCTTCGGATCCAGTGGAGGGAAAAAATCAAACGTATTTTTTCCCGACTGGGAAAAAGTCGGCCTACATGGTGAATTTTTTTCACGCAAATCGGAGACCGTGGCGCTGCCAGAACGATGCACACTAGGTTTTGATAGTTTTTGAATACGAAAACAACAAAATTCATTTTTCATTTTTATTTAAAAGTTATTATTATTATCAACAAAATCATATCTTCTATCAAACATAAACAATAATTAACTAATTTTCATAAAAATACTTGTAAAAAACAGTACTATTAACAATTTAGCCTTAATTCTTAAGCTCACTTACACACATCGGTGTAAGACTAAAAGAGAGAAAATTAAAATATAAAAGTATGTACGGTTAGTTAACAAAGTTAACAGTCCCACTGTCGATTAATAAACTTAATTTAAGTAGATATCCTGATTTAGATTTCTTGAACATTTTTGTCTTCATCTGAGTAAATGATGATGATTTATTCAGGTATGAACACCTTTTCACCACCAAAATCATCGTGAATGAAATTGTTTAAAAGTTTTGCAATATGCTCATCATCAAAAGCTGAAATGTAACAAGTATATAAATAAAAGTTAATATCTAACATACCAAATGAAATTGGAAGAAATACTTAACGTACTGTATGCAGTACAAGTTATTTCAACCAATCATCTAACTTGGGTGATATGGAGTTATCAACTAAATTTTGTTTTATTTGTATTAATTACTATTTAAATTTACTCTTTTAAATTAAAAACAATGAAATAAACATAAGATTACGTTAATATAGCTGGATTTACTTATACTTACCTCGTATCGGCCTGGAAACCGACTGCGTGGACATTTTCAAAGAAATGACACTGACAGTGGCAGTTGACAGTACTGGTTTAAGGTGGCAAGGTTGGCCATAGATTACAGAAGTAAATGGCTGTCTCGATATTACCATTCTAGAAAAAACTTCGTCGAAAACGGGAGATTAGAATTTGTACTCTACGTAGTACATTAGGTAGTTACGTCTTGCTATAGAATTCAATTGTCAGGTCTGAAATACTAGCGTCAATTTGTACTTTATGAAGTGCGCTAGGACTTACGAGGTAATAAAAAAATCCCATAAAAACTTTCGTTCTTTTTACTTTAATCGGTTATTGTTATATTTTTTTCATGATTTAACCAAAGTTTGTCTCATTCACCATGTCATATTAGACGGATAGGTACCTACAAAATTTACAATGTTTAAAATAAAACTTTAAATTTCTCGCAAATGTAGCATTTACAAGGTCAAAAGGAAAAACCACACTGTAGCGCATTTAATTTTGCTTTTTATGACACCCCACACAAGCTTATAAATTACATACTTTCTGTTGTATACGCCATATTCTGAAAGCGGCAACAGCAACTTTTATGACGTCATAACCCGTTATGAACCCCCTCCCCCCCCGTTAAGAACTGTCTCCCGATGGTTTTTTAGTCAGAATACCATGCCTAACAACATACTAAACTATGCCGCTAGTTTCATCAAGCGCATTTTTTTTCCCTTGAGGGAAGGCACTATTAACAAAACGGGTGTAACAAGACACTCAACGAAGCCGAAGTCCACGCATTCCGCCCATCATCAGGTTCATTTTTGTCTTTTAGACTATACCTGGGAAACCAATAGCTACGAAGTTATTGAAGGTCAAGTCAAAAATTTTTTTTTCAAAATATGAAATCTTATTTTATTCGTTATTTCCTAATGTTTGAAACATTTAGAATGAAACATTTATCAAAATATTATGTATTTCGTAACAAACAATGGCTTCAAAATATTATCACTCAATGTATTTCATGAGCACGCAAACGTTGCTTTTCAACTCGGCCGCACGCAGCTCTGTAGCATTCACTCGCAGGCGCGGTCT
This sequence comes from Agriphila tristella, assembly GCA_928269145.1. Taxonomy (NCBI): domain Eukaryota; kingdom Metazoa; phylum Arthropoda; class Insecta; order Lepidoptera; family Crambidae; genus Agriphila; species Agriphila tristella. The sequence continues at coordinate 50,132,499 of OV743433.1, read as the reverse complement.
TTTATAAAGTTACCTTGTGTGGTAATGCTTTTTAACACCAAACATTAAAATCGTTTCCCTGCAATAATTTTAAACAGAAATGGTTCTGATGATGGGCAGAATACGTAGACCTCGGCTTCGTTAAGTGTCTTGCTACACCCGGTATACTTAACTGGTACCTTCGCGGTGCGAGCCCGACTCGAATTTGACTAGTAATTATTATTTGCTCACCACTTCCCAGATATTCCAGGCGCCAGGCATCTGTGATAGTTGGCGTGGATCAGATGACTTCGAGGTTGTGTAATGTTATGATTACAATGTAAAAAAATAATGTTATGATAACTCACAGTGTTATTAGCTGCAGTTTAATAAATCTGTGAATATTTTTTCATTATCACCGATCCGATGTCCCGTACAATCACAGTACTTGTTGTATGGTCTGTGCGTACAATACAGCGTTTAAGTTTTTTGAGTTGTTTAGCTCAGCGTTCTTAATTTCAAGGTTCTAGAATAATAATTTAAAGGTTTATTATTAAGTACACAGCAGAGTTCCAAGAGAAAACACAAAGAAAACGTTTTTATGTTAACATTTTCATATTTTACCTAAATACAAGATGTATAAAAACAAGTACGTACTTACATTGACACCGGTCGCTTTAAGATGTTGTGGCCAATTTTTATAGTATTCTATTTTTGGAATATTTTTTTTTATTCTTCATCGTTTTGCAGAATGGCAGTTTCAATTTAGTTAAATAAGGTTGACTGAAAAATGCAAACACAAACTTGTTATGTAGGTAACCATACAACAAGTACTTACGTGTAGATACAGTCGAGTTCATTAATATGTTGGCACGTTTGGCAGGATATTGACTTTTATTACAAAGGCATAATTATCGCGCGGTGCCATCGCCTGAGCGGATAAAGGTTGACGAACTGTCAAAAGTGCCAACATATTAATGGACTCGACCGTACCTACCTACTTGTTATTGCCTAAGTACATGTTCAAATTTTCTAGTTGTCTACGTGTTCTAAGATGTTCATGATCTAATGTTTTATACTTTAATTAGGTATTACATAATGGAGTGGTGGAATCTTGTACAGCATTCTTTGGTTGAATGCTCTAAGGTATGAATGCTCTAATAAACAAGCTAGAGCTCAAATGTAAAAAAAAAATAGATTTAAAAGATCGACAGAAAAGAAAATATTTTCTCCTCCCCCGGTTTTCAATAAGAAAAAATTTCTGTCTCTTCATTATAGTTTACGACTTTAGCCAACAAGCAATGGATAAGGTTTTTCATTGTTCAACTTGTTTGTCATTAGTATTATGCAGATTTTTCAATAAAACAAATGCTTTGCCAAACACGTTTAAAAACCTACGAGAAAACCAATGATAATAATAATAAGTCTATGGAGAAAACTCTAAATAATACTTACACGTGAAATGTTGTATTTGCACTGCACAGATAAAAAGCACAAGACGGCATTTTAAAAAAGTTCTCGAGTGTTTTTTCGAAATAACTGTATTCACGATACTCACTCTTAAACAAGTTTTGTACCTAGGTATAAAACTAAGAAAACAAAAGCGTCTCAAAACGCTGCAATGAGTGCTAACTCTGCTGTCACAAATGGCCGCCCGCCAGTGTTGCCAACCACTGCCAAAATCTTCCCCCAAGAAATTTTCAAAATTCCCCTAAAAACCCCCAAGTTTAAATTCTTATTATAAAGTAGGTCGTGACTAATCAAATAAAACGCTTGCATATTAAGGTTCGTATTATAGAATCAAACTCAAACTCAAATCTCTGCTTCTAATTACTAATTCACAGGCTGCGTGTTTGTAAAGTTTTGAATCAATGAAATCCGAGTACTCACATGGAATTTCCTATTGTACGAAGGTTTTGTTTGAAGCCCCTAAAAAAAACCCTGAAATATTCCTGCCCCTAAAAAATCCCCTTTTGACACTTGCCCCCCCTAAATCTAGGGGAAAATCCCCCAAGTTGGCATCACTGCCGCCCGCGCCGGCCGGCCGCTCTCTGCTTGCTTCAGTGTTGCCAGATGAGCAAAATGAAAATGCGGTAGCTGTGCTTAAAAACACGCAGATTTTCAACAAAAAGTGGAATTTCTTGTTATAACATTTACATCGATTTTTCTCTTGATTCGTGTGCTTATTAGTTGTTTTTCACACAAAGACAAGTATCAACTTATCTCAAGAAAAAATCAAATTAAGTCAAGTGCAGGACAGAAAATAATTTAACTAAATCTTATTAGATGATTCGATACTTTTTATAATCTTACTACGCGCGGCTGCCTGTCATGTCCTATCTGTAACTTATCTTCGATCGATTCTTGTAATCCAAAATAAATACAGCGTTCGGCTAATATAATGCAAAATTGTAAGGTTAGAAAGTAGCCGATGCATCTTACAGACTAATTTTGTTTCGCTTATATTTTTACACAACTAAAGTGGTTGCCCACTTAGTTCTAAAAAAAGAGCAAACACAAACATGGTTAATAAACTTATGAAGTAGCTAATGAATGACCACCAAACAACATAACTTTAATTGTGATGGCAACCCCAAATTTGCGTAAAATGCGCAGTAGGTACGACGTTCTTTAGGTAATAAGTAAGCAGATTCATTATAAATAGCCGCGTTATTTATAATGTAGCTCGTTACTTATTTTAAGTATAAGGCTTGCAGTATAATGTATGCCACTACAGTTAAGTATAGCGGCTCTGTTTTTTCCGGTGCCAGAATATCTTTTTAACTAATGCGACTATTGAAAGTGTTTCGGGACATCTATATTCGAGGTAGGTATATAACTACATATCTACTAAGAATGTTATAAACCAATACGGCGGCTAACTTTTTGTTTGTGTGCCGATTTTGATGAAACTCGGTTTTTGTTACTATTTTGACAAGGAAACAGCAACGCAATAATAAAATTATAAAAAATCCAAGATGGCGACCAACTTTTTTGTTTTTCGGCCGATTTCGATGAAACTTCGTTAATGGTGTTATTTTAACAAGGCAATAACAACGCAATGTTAAAAATATAAAAAATTCAAGATGGCGGCCAACTTTTTTGTTTGTGGGCCGATTTCGATGAAACTCGATTTTTTATACTATTTGACAAGAAAACAGCAACGCAATGTTAAAAATATAAAAATATCCAAGATAGCGGCCAAGTTGGTGGTTTATGAGCCGATTTCGATGAAATTCCGTTCATAGTACTATTTTGACAAGGAAATAATAACGCAATGTTCAAAATATTGAAAAATCTAAGATGGCGGCCAATTTTCTTGTTTGTGGGCCGATTTCCATGAAACACGGTTTTCGGAACTATTTTAGCGAGAAAACAGCAACGCAATGTTAAAAATAGTGAAAAATCCGTTATGGCGGCAACTTTTTGTTTGTGGGCCGATTTTGATGAAACTCGCTTTTTGATACTATTTCGACAAGAAAACAGCAACTCAATGTTGAAAATATTGAAAAATCCATTATGGCAGCCTACTTTTTTGTTTGTAAGCCGATTTCGATGAAACTTGTTTTTTGGTACAATTATGACAAGAAAACAGCAACGCAATTGTTGTGATCTTCAAAATAATTTAAGATTTGTTGAGATGAAATGATACAACTTTTAGTGTCTGTCAACCAGAGAGAGATTTTTATTACTCTTTTTCATAGTACCACAGAACAGATAACACAACATCTTCCTTCTTAATAACAAACAAAAGAAATAAACATTTTCCTCTCATAAAATTAAATAACAAACAAACATTTTCTCCTTCCATAGAAAAATAAAAATAAAATATTATAATTAATTAATAACCTAAACGATCAGGTGGTCGACTCACACGACCTGATGATGTTACATAAAACCCTTCAGAATTCCTATTACTTCGAAGCTGCGTTGGTGAAGGAACACTAACACTACCAGTATCATTGGGATTATCGTTATTACCCCGAGGACTTTCTATATTATCATCCGGAATATAAAAAGGAACAAGAGTTAAAGGCTTAATAAATATTCTGTTACGAACAAAATGCGCACCATTGGAAACAATTTTATATGTTCTCTTATCTAAATTCAACAAAACTTTACCTTTTCTCCATTGCTTACCAACTTTAAATAATACCTCTTCACCTATTAGTAACGGCCTTAAATCCTTCTTATTCAAATCAAAATAAATCTTACTTTTGAACTGCCTTCTTTGTAAATTTGATTTAACGTTCTTAAAAATTTTAGGCTGTAAATTATCAAAAGATAATGGCAAAATACCCCTCAACTTCCTGCTGTAAAATATCTGGGCAGGTGACGGGATTTCATGAGAAATCGGAGTATTCCTAAACTCTAACATTGCTAAATACAGATCCTTTCCTTCATGCATAGCTTTCCTAAGCAAATTTTTAATGGTTTGAATTGTTCTCTCCACCATTCCGTTTGATTGTGGATACTCCGGACTAGAAAATTTATGTTCAAAATTCCACTGCCTACAGAACAATGCAAACTTTTCACTAGAGAATTGTGGACCTCCATCGCTAATAATTACTTCTGGAATACCATGACGACTAAAAATATGTTTTAAATTGTTGATCACAGATTCACTCGTTGTACTAGTTAGTAGTGATAGTTCCGGAAACTTAGAAAAATAGTCAACAACCAATAAATACATTTTTCCATTCAATTCAAATAAATCAGCTGCAACTTTTTGCCATGCAAAATTTGGAACCTCATGCGGTATTAATGTCTCTCGCTTATTGTTATTACTATAAAGTTTACAAGTTTGACAAGATGAAACAATGTTATAAATATCGTTATGTATGCCAGGCCAATAGAGACAGTCGCGTGCTCTTAACAATGTTTTTGTAACACCCATGTGTGGAAAATGCAAACGCTGCAGCATCTCCTGCCTTAACTCTAACGGAACTACAATACTCACTCCTTTGAATATAATATCTGATTTCAAAGTCAAATCATTTCTAACTGACCAATATTTCCTCACTAATTGTGGCAGTAAGTTTCTATGAGTTGGCCAGCCTTCAACTATGAATTTTCTAACAAGTACTAACTCATCGTCCCGAATGATACATTCCTTAACATTATTTAATTGCGAAGATGTCGCATTAATATTATTAACAACAAAATTGATCTGTGCTTCAATTTCTTCACTATCTAATTCAACTTCTAGAGAATCACTATTATCAAATGACCTTGATAAAGTATCAGCCAAATATAATTCCTGGCCTCGTTTATAAACTAGCTCGAAATTATATTTAAGCAATTTGAGCAACATTCGTTGGATGCGTGGAGTGCATGAATTTAATGGTTTTTTTACAATTGAAATCAAGGGAGCATGATCTGTTTCAATAGTTACCTTCCTACCAAATATGAATTGATTGAATCTTTCACAGCCAAATAAGATAGCAAGCAGCTCTTTTTCTATTTGAGCATACCTTTTTTGACAATCATTTAAAGCTTTGGAAGCATAAGCAACAGGTAAATTGTTCTGCAAAAGAACAGCTCCAAGACCATCCTTTGAAGCATCTACGGAGACTGTGACTGGAATATTTTCATTAAAAAACTGAAGCACTGGCTCTGCAGCCAGACTTCTTTTCAAGTCTTGAAATACTTTTTCATGAATATCCAACCAAGAAAATTCCACATCTTTTTTCAAGAGACTTCTCAAAGGAGAACTTATATTGGCAAAATTAGGAATAAATTTTGAAACGTAATTGATAACACCTAGAAATCTTTCTAATTCCTTTCTATCTCGTGGACTTTTCATTGCAGTAATTGATTTAATCTTCCCATCATCTAATTTCAAGCCCTCTTTACTAATAATATGACCAAGATACTTTACATTTTCTAAATTAAATTTACACTTGTCTTTATTTAATTTAATGTTTTCTTGCCTTAACCTCTCCAAAACTAACATAAGTCTACTGTCATGCTCAGACTGAGACTTTCCCCAAATCAAAATATCATCTATAAAAACTTCAGTTCCTTCTAAGTTTTCTAACACTTCACGCATCTTTTGCTGGAATACTTCAGAAGCACTACACAACCCAAATGGCATTCTTAAAAATTTGTATCTGCCAAACGGAGTGTTAAAGCAGCATAAATCAGAGCTGGCTTCAGATAACTTTACGTTCCAAAACCCATTTTTAACATCTAGCGTGCTAAAAACTGTAGCACCATTTAATTTACCCGTTATTTCCTCAAAAGTCGGCAAACTAAAGTGCTGTCTCATAATTACCTGGTTAAGATCTTTAGGATCTATACATAATCTCAAATCACCATTTGGCTTATATACAATAACTAGAGAATTTACCCATTCGGTTGGTTGAGTAACCCTAACGATGACATTTTGTTTTACCATTTCCATTAGTTTCTCTTTTAAACGGGGCAGTACTGCTAGGGGCACTTTCCTGCAGGCGTGAATGACAGGTACAGCATTTTCCTTGATTTTAATATCATACTCTCCTTTCATGCAACCTAACCCTTCAAAAATATCACGATATTCATGAAAAAAGTCTGTGATTTTACATACCTCACGCCGCGGCATTACAAGTTGCATATCAATGGCTGATTTTAAGCCAAGTATATTAGTATAGTGTCCAGATACAACATAAAAGTTAAGGTTGAATATTTTGCCATTATACTTACATGAAATCATTGAAATTCCTAAACATGGAATACATTCACCAGTGTATGTAGTTAATTTTGTCTTAACTGGTAGCAAATTATTTTTGTTCAAACCTAAAGTACACAATGTTTCCTCTGATAAAATATTAGCTTGTGCGCCAGTATCCACTTTAACCTGCAAAGGAAAATTATTTACTCCTAAAGTTATAGACCAATCTCGTAAATTGTTGATCGAATTAACGAAAACCGCACCTAGAAAAAGCGTATCAATTTCATTCATTTCTTCATAATTCTTATGTACTTCCATTACACTTCTGCATTTCGTAGAAAAATGATTTTGTTTCCCACACTTGAGACAAGTTTTTCCAAAAGCCGGGCATTTTAATCGCTCATGAGAATATCCGCATCTCTTACAAATAAATTGTTTATTATTATTTGACTCATTTGACTGCTTTGACATTAAATGACGTTTAAAATCTGGACGTGACATTTTTGACGTAGTTGGAAAACAACTACTCTCCTTATTCGATTCGCTAAATGTGTTCGAACTCCTTTGATTGATTTTATCAATCTGAGATAAAAATTCATGAGCACCTGATTTCAAGGTAGGAGCTGATAATGATATAGCTTCAAGTTGCTGCTTTGTTCGCTGAGAAGTGCAACAAATTTCCAGAGCCAACCCAAGTGTTAGTTTTCTTGTTCGCAGAAGCCGATCTTTAACAGCAATGTCCGTTATTCCGCAAACCAACCTGTCTTTGATCAGATCTTCGGTTAGAGACCCAAACTCACAAGACGCACTCAGGTCCCGCAACTCCATAACGTAGCTTTCATAAGTTTCGCCCTCCTTTTGATTTCGGGTGAAAAACAAGAACCGTTCATATGTTATGTTTTTTTCAGGACAGAAATGTTCATCAAATTTATTTAGAACTATCGTATATTCATTTTTATCAGAATGTTTCTCAAAAACAAATGTGTTGTATAGCTTCAGCGCACGATCACCTACGGCACTCAGAAGTAATGCCGTTTTTATGTCCGAATTCCCGTTATAGTTTCCAGAAGCCAATAAATATATTTCAAATTTCTGTTTGAAAAACATCCAATTATCAGATAAATTACCTTCCCAGTGAAATGGCGAAGGAAGGGCTAACATTTGCATGCGAGCTTGCTGTTCAGGCTTATGTTCAAGTTTGTCTTCAGGCATTTTGACAGATTACAAAATAATAAATATTTTTTTACTTGCAAAGGGTTTCAACTTAAACTTAATACTTTATTATGCTTTGCGCTTAATTTAAGTCTCTAATATTCACTTTTACGGCTGCGCCATGTTGTGATCTTCAAAATAATTTAAGATTTGTTGAGATGAAATGATACAACTTTTAGTGTCTGTCAACCAGAGAGAGATTTTTATTACTCTTTTTCATAGTACCACAGAACAGATAACACAACAGCAATGACACAAATATAAAAATTCAAGATTGCGGCCAACTTTTTTGTTTTTGGGCCGATTTCGATGAAACTCGGTTTATGATACAATTTTGACAAGAAAACAGCAACGCAATGTTAAAAATATAAAAAAATCCAAGATGGCGGCCAACTTTTTTGTTTTTTGGTCGATTTTGATTAAACTTGGTTTATAGTGTTATTTTAACAAGGCAATAACAACGCAATGTTAAAAATATAAAAAAATTTAAGATGTCGACCAACTTTTTTGTCTATCGGCCGATTTAGATATAACTTGGTTTATGGTGTTATTTTAACAAGGCAATAACAACGCAATGTTAAAAATAAAAAAAAATCCAAGATTGTGGCCAACTTTTTTGTTTCTGGGCCGATTTCGATGAAACTTGGTTTATGGTGTTATTTTAACAAGGCAATATTAACGCAATGTTAAAAATATAAAAAAATCCAAGATGGCGGCCAACTTTTTTGTTTCTGGGCCGATTTCGATAAAACTTGGTTTATGGTCTTATTTTAACAAGGCAATAACAACGCAATGTTAAAAATATAAAAAATCCAAGATGGCAGCCAACTTTTTTGTTTCTGGGCCGATTTCGATGAAACTTGGTTTATGGTGTTATTTTAACAAGGCAATAACAACGCAATGTTAAAAATATAAAAAAATCCAAGATGGCAGCCAACTTTTTTGTTTCTGGGCCGATTTCGATGAAACTTAGTTTATGGTGTTATTTTAACAAGGCAATAACAACGCAATGTTAAAAATATAAAAAAATTTAAGATGTCGACCAACTTTTTTGTCTATCGGCCGATTTAGATATAACTTGGTTTATGGTGTTATTTTAACAAGGCAATAACAACGCAATGTTAAAAATATAAAAAAATCCAAGATTGTGGCCAACTTTTTTGTTTCTGGGCCGATTTCGATGAAACTTGGTTTATGGTGTTATTTTAACAAGGCAATATTAACGCAATGTTAAAAATATAAAAAAATCCAAGATGGTGGCCAACTTTTTTGTTTCTTGGCTGATTTCGATGAAACTTGGTTTTAGGTACTATTTTACAAGTAAACAGCAATGCAATGTTTAAAATATTAAAACACCTAAGATGACAGCCAAATTCTTTATTTGTTTTTTTTAACCAAATAACACGAAAACGATCCCTTTTTTCCCAAGCTGTTTTTTTTGTATAATAGTATCAAAAATCGAGTTTCATCAAAATCGGCCCAAAAACAAACTGTGGGCTGCCATCTATTTTTTATATTTTTATTATTGCGTTACTGTTTTCTGTAAAAATAGTACCAAAAGACGGAGTTTCATCGAAATCGGCTCACAAACAAAAAAGTTAACAGCCATATTGGACTTTGCAATATTTTCAACATTGCGTTGCTGTTTTCTCGTTTAAATAATTCCGAAAACCATGTTTCATGTAAATCGGCCCAAAAACAAAAAAAGTTGGCCGCCATCTTAGATATTTTTATTATTTTTAACATTGCCTTGTTATTTCCTTGTTAAAATAATACCAAAAACCAAGTTTAATGAAATCGGCCGAAAAACAAAAATCGGTTTAATATCATTAAACCGCATACGTTAATGTAAAGAGTGTGCCACAGTAATTTAATGATGCGGCTGACGTCATAAAGATTCTACGTACCGAAAACAGTCAGTAAGTAAACGGAGTTCGTAAAATGAGCCAGGATACGTAAAAACTGATGATGTAGACGGAGACTTTATTAATTATCCCGTGTACGTAAAATGTATCGGCATACCTCCGACCCTGCTCGTACATTATGTACGTAACCGGGACCATTACTTAATGTGACAGGGACAGTACAATGATTTGGCAACCAGTTACTGTTATAAAGAGCCTGGATACTGAAATAATGCAGCTGTATAACTATTCGTACGTATGGCGCATACATATTTTATGTTACGGGTTAAGTAAATTACGTATGCTGCTCCGTGCAGAATCATTAAGCCGCATACGTAACTGTAAAGAATGCGCCACAGTAATTTCATGATGCGGCTGACGTCATAAAGATTCTACGTACCAAACACAGTCGGTAAGTAAACGGAGTTCGTAAAATGAGCCAGGATACGTAAAAACTGATGATGTAGACGGAGACATTATTAATTATCCCGTGTACGTAAAATGTATCGGCATAACTCCGACCCTGCTCGTACATTATGTACGTAACCGGGACCATTACTTAATGTGACAGGGACAGTACAATGATTTGGCAACCAGTTACTGTTATAAAGAGCCTGGATACTGAAATAATGCAGCTGTATAACTATTCGTACGTATAGCGCATACATATTTCATGTTACGGGTAAAGTAAATTACGTATGCTGCTCCGTGCAGAATCATTAAGCCGCATACGTAACTGTAAAGAGTGCGCAACAGTAATTTAATGATGCGGCTGACGTCATAAAGATTCTACGTACCAAACACTGTCGGTAAGTAAACGGAGTTCGTAAAATGAGCCAGGATACGTAAAAACTGATGATGTAGACGGAGACATTATTAATTATCCCGTGTACGTAAAATGTTTCGGCATACCTCCGACCCTGCTCGTACATTATGTACGTAACCGGGACCATTACTTAATGTGACAGGGACAGTACAATGATTTGACAACCAGTTACTGTTATAAAGAGCCTGGATACTGAAATAATGCAGCTGTATAACTATTCGTACGTATAGCGCATACATATTTCATGTTACGGGTAAAGTAAATTACGTATGCTGCTCCGTGCAGAATCATTAAGCCGCATACGTAACTGTAAAGAGTGCGCAACAGTAATTTAATGATGCGGCTGACGTCATAAAGATTCTACGTACCAAACACAGTCGGTAAGTAAACGGAGTTCGTAAAATGAGCCAGGATACGTAAAAACTGATGATGTAGACGGAGACATTATTAATTATCCCGTGTACGTAAAATGTATCGGCATACCTCCGACCCTGCTCGTACATTATGTACGTAACCGGGACCATTACTTAATGTGACAGGGACAGTACAATGATTTGCCAACCAGTTACTGTTATAAAGAGCCTGGATACTGAAATAATGCAGCTGTATAACTATTCGTACGTATAGCGCATACATATTTCATGTTACGGGTAAAGTAAATTACGTATGCTGCTCCGTGCAGAATCATTAAGCCGCATACGTAACTGTAAAGAGTGCGCAACAGTAATTTAACTATGCGGCTGACGTCATAACGATTCTACGTACCAAACACAGTCGGTAAGTAAACGGAGTTCGTAAAATGAGCCAGGATACATAAAAACTGATGATGTAGACGGAGACATTATTAATTATCCCGTGTACGTAAAATGTATCGGCATATCTCCGACCCTGCTTGTACATTATGTACGTAACCGGGACCATTACTTAATGAGACAGAGTCAGTACAATGATTTGGCAACCAGTTACTGTTAAAAAGAGCCTGGATACTGAAATAATGCGACTGTATAACTTCGTACGTATAGCGCATACATATTTCATGTTACGGGTAAAGTAAATTACGTATGCTGCTCCGTGCAGAATCATTAAGCCGCATACGTAACTGTAAAGAGTGCGCCACAGTAATTTCATGATGCGGCTGACGTCATAAAGATTCTATGTACCGAACACTGCCAGTAAGTAAACGGAGTTCGTAAAATGAGCCAGGATACGTAAATGTTTATGTAGGCGGAGACATTATTAATTATCCCGTGTACGTAAAATGTATCGGCATATCTCCGACCCTGCTCGTACATTATGTACGTAACCCGGACCATTACTTAATGAGACGGAGTCAGTACAATGATTTGGCAACCAGTTACTGTTGTAAAGAGCCTGGATACTGAAATAATGCGGCTGTATAACTTCGTACGTATAGCGCATATATATTTCCTGTTGCGGGTTAAGTAAATTACGTATGCTGCTCCGTTAATACATATGCGGCATCATTAAACCGCATACGTAAACGTTAACAGTGCGGGCACAGTAATTTCATGATGCGGCTTACGTATTAAGGATTCGGCCTCATTACAAGTAACTCGTTTACATTGTCTTTACAGGGCATTATGCCGCATACTTACTGGACATGGTGTCGGCTCATTATAAGTATGGCTCTTATTTATTTCATGTGAAAAGCACATTATACGTATCTGGCTGCCAGTGCATTACAAATTTGCCAATTTTAAGTAGCCCGTTTTTCTCAGTGTAACTACTCAAACGATCATCATGAAATTTTACATACACGTTGTCACTGACAACATGTCCTTCTTTGCACCCCTGACAACTTGTCAGGGGTGCAAAGAAGGACATAGGGTACCTTTCGTCCCGAAAAAGGGAACTTTTCCTGAGGGATAGACAAAATACTATCCACGCGGACGAAGTCGCGGGCGGCCGCTAGTATTTACATAAACAAATTGAAATTACGTCGCACTTTTCACGTGTACCTAATCTATTCTATATTTTGTTTGTTTGGTTTTACGAGTTAGGTGATCTCCGAAAGTATCTGATTTCGAAAATTATTTCTTTACTAGCGACCGCCTGCGACTTCGTCTGCGTGGTCAGTTATTTCTTTGTCCCTCGAGAACAGTACTTTTTTTCGGGATGAAAGATAACCATGTCCTTCTTATACCCCTGGCAACGTTATATAAAATTTCATGATGATCGGTTGAGAAGTTAAGAGGCGATGGCCTGACAAACAAATCTTCCTTTCGCATTTATAATATTAGACGTTTAATACCATTATACAACGTCTTACAAAAAAATTCTGGAATCGCGAAAAAAATCCGTTGATTCATACTTTTTATTATTTTCGTTATTAGTTCTTGTATGAGACAGCTGATATTTTTTTCGCGATTTCAGAGTTGGTCCTCTATAGTAAAAGGTGTTCAGTTTCATGGTCCCTATTTTCCATATTTGTCATGGGTATTTTTGTAACACGTTGTATAGACTATCTCACCATTTTCACCGAAATTCCCTCGGGAAGTGGAATAACGGATGTATGTACAGACTACTAATCTTAGACTTTAGATCCTTATTTCCTTCTCAGCGCTAATTTGTTCCCTAATAAATATACTGATCGGCACCTCTTTCGCCGATCCCGACTTAATCTTCTGGCGCTATTAACATTGACCCTCGTCAAAAGTCCCCTGTGGGCCTATTAGGTAAAAAGATGTCCGATAATCAAACGAATGTTCGTCCCACTCCGTGACACTTAGGTACAATTGTACAGTACGAATGCAGGTATGGGCAAATTGTATGCGCGTGACGGATTTTAAGTAAAGCTTTTTCCTAATAATTGTATTTTTGGCTGTATGAACATTTGCCTTTGCCTTACACGTTCAGATAAATAATGTTTGGTAATAGTGTGATCAAATCATGTATTGTTTAACATTTAATTTTGATTCAGTTCTTTTATAAATAATGTAAATATCTTATACATATCTTAGCAAGTTTTAAAAGAGTTACCATTTATTATATTTGATAATTTCACGATAGTTAGTTGTAACGCCTATCATTGGCTGAACGTATTTTCAAGAATTTAAGCAAGTAAGACTACAATAATGAATATAACAATTATTGTAATTCATTGGGATTTAGTTTCAAAAAGATTACAACGTAATTGTTTTATAAAATATTATCTCTGATATTACTTTTTCGTACAAATAGTATGGTCGATTATGATTGGTTGAGAAAATGGTGTGAGGGGTAAACCTTTTGTGTTGAATTTGGTGGGTATTTAAGGAATGGAAAATGGAGCATACGTTTCACTTTTAAGTTTGGAGCACTACGGGATTTAAGTTAAGTAAATTCTTCATTGTATTGTGTTATTTTGAATTAATTGTTTTGTGTGTGACTTGATTGTTTTTCAAAGGCTATCCCGCTGTTAATTTTCATTCCCAATTTTATGATTATTCTGATTATTTGTAGTAATAATAAGTAATGTACATTATAGACAGATTTCTTTTGCATTTGCTTGGTAACTAGTATCATAGTTTAATAAAGAGATTAACTGATACCTTTAAGATTATATTGTTGTAGTTTGTAACGATTTAATTGTAAATATCTGATTTGATAAAGCTGACGAGTTGCTTCCGCCTGTTCTTCTCTCAGCTAAAAAAAAGACGTCCGAACAGGTGGTAGGTTAAAAGAAATTGGACGATTCAATTTAATAAACATTACTTTATTTAAATTGATTTATTTTGTTTTAATTCTCTCCATGTTTCTGACTATTTTTGACATCAGAAGTGGGTATCGACTCTGTCCATTTACAAAATATTAACACCAATTCCTGATGATTTTCAGGGTGGATGCTGACGAGACCTTGCTCCGCTGCCATTGCGATCCTGAGACCTGAGTAGCAGCCAGCTGGTGTCAGTGAAAGAAGAATGAGAAGTAAAGGAGAAGTCTTCGAGATCCTCCTTCAAAGTCCGCTAGCCGGTAAGGCCATTAGTGGCTGTGTTTTAATAATTTATTTTACGAGATTGCTACTTTGTTAGTTCAATACTTATTTATTGTTTTGGTGTGGAAAAAGAATAAAATTTGTTGCGACGAAATTAACATCAATTACATCGAGAAATCAATATTAACTAAAGATGTTTATAAAATTAATTTGTGACGGTATTTGTGATACTGATCAAAAGCCTGAGTAATTGGTCTGGCGTTGAAGTAAATGCGATTAAAACGAGTTTAAATTGTTCATTTGTAGGTACGTAATAAGTAGGTAGATCTTTTTTTTACTAAGTCTGTGTAAAGTTTACAATGAAACATTTGGGTTTGTAGATAGTTATTTTAGCCTTATAAAATTCAAATTTTACTGAAGCACAGCTATTTACTTCTGCACTAGTACCTATTATTATTCATTGCTACCAAATTTTCAATAGTTACATAATTTCTTAATTTTTACTCTCTACGTAGGTTTCGAATTGCAAAGTACCCTGCCACAGTATTTAGCATTCTCATTCTCAATTAAAATTTATTGAAAATTTTTATTTTGGGTTAGTAGATATTGTATTCTATTATTTATTTTGTCGACCAACAACGTCGAGTGGGTAGTACACTATGTATTCTGTGGTAGTACACTGATTTTCATGGTGTCTGTCTCTCGAGCTCCCCGGGTTCGATTCCTGGCTGTCTATACTTAGACAACGAACTTTTTTGTAGGCGCTGTCTTGGGCGACACAAATGCTTTTAGTTTCTTTATTTAGAATCGGAGCAATGTATAATAATATGATGCTGACCAATATTTATTTTACTTAGAAAAGTTAGCTATAAAATAGAATCCCGCCGAGTAATGTTTGCGCAGAGTAATCCTAGCATTATTGAAAATTCAAAATAATGATAAGCAATTTATGTGTAACTAAAAAGGCTGATATTGTTTCTTTTTAATTTGTGCTTTCTTCTGATAAGAAATAAACTTAAATGCTAAACTAATGTTCAAACAATAACACAATTATTAATAATAATTACTTAAAAATTATAATTAATAATAATTGTGCTTTATGTTAATATAATTTTGGTAAAAATTTGATAAATTTTCAATAATTTTGTTATTGATTAGATTTAATTAAATAGTTTAGATTTGATTATGTTGTCTCCTAAGTCATTAATCTTGCTACGCCAAGAAGTTAAAAGTTTAAAATGTATGATTCGATGACATTCAGATTTATTATTTACTATTGGGTGGGTTTAAATTGCAACAGACGAGTATGTTTTGAGTAATTTATTTAGAGACTTTGGTGTGTACCCAAGTTCATGATAATATTATATTTTGATTTTTGGTTTAGATTTTGGGTTTGGATTTTCGGTTTAGATTTTTGATTTTAGATTTTCAATTTAGATTTTCGATTTAGATTTTGGGTTTGGATTTTCGGTTTAGATTTTTGATTTTAGATTTTCAATTTAGATTTTCGATTTAGATTTTAGATTTTGACTTTAGGTTTTGATTTTCGGTTTTGATTTTAGATTTAGATTTTGACTTTAAATTTCATACTTTCGATTTTGATTATAGATTTTATTTTCGATTTTTGCTTTTGTTTTTATAATTAGGATTTTTGGGTTTGATTTTCGGATTTGATTATAGGACTTGATTTTCGGATTTGATTTTCGAATTTGATTTTATGATTTGATTTTCGGATTTGATTTTAGTTTTCGATTTTCAGTTTCGATTTTTGATTTTGTTTTTAAATTTAGATTTTGATAGATTTAGATTTCGGTTTTTATTTTGAAGTAGATTTCGGGTTAGATTTCAATGGGATAAGGGTAAGAGGATGATGATTTTGATTTCGATTAAGGTATAGATTTCGATTAGGGGTTTGATTTTTAGGTTTCGATCTCAATTTACATTTTGCTGATTTGGATTAACATTTTGATTTGGATCACGTTTTGATTTGGATTAACATTTTGATTTGGATTTACATTTTGATTTGGATTAATATTAAGACTTTCATTTTGATTAGGATTTTCGTATTGATTAGGATTTTCGTATTGATTAGGATTTTCGAATTGATAAGGATTTTCGTATTGATTAGGATTTTCGTATAGATAAGGATTTTTCTTTTGATAAGGATTTTCGTATTGATTAGGATTTGCGTATTGATTAGGATTTTCGTATTGATTAGGATTTTCGTATTGATTAGGATTTTCGTATTGATTAGGATTTTCGTATTGATTAGGATTTTCGTATTGATTAGGATTTTCGTATTGATTAGGATTTTCGTATTGATTAGGATTTTCGGATTGATTAGGATTTTCGTATTGATTTGGAATTTCGTATTGATTTGGATTTACATTTTGATTTTTATTTACATTTTGATTTTGATTTACATTTTGATTTTGATTTACATTTTGATTTCGATTTCCATTTTGATTTCGATGTATATTTTGACTTCGATTTACATTCCGATCTCAATCTCCATTTTGATATCCGTTTAAGTTTTAGATTTTAGTTTCGATTTTGAGTTTTGATTTATAATATTTGATTTTCAATTTAGACTTAGTTTCGATTTATATTCTGATTTTGGTTCCGATTCTGGTTTAGATTTCGATTCTGTTTTCGATTTCGATTCGGATTCTGATTTCGATTCGGATTCTGATTTCGATTCGGATTCTGATTTCGATTCGGATTCTGATTTCGATTCGGATTCTGATTTCGATTTAGATTCCGATTCGATTTAGATTCTGATTTCGATTCTGATTCTGATTTCAATTAAGATTCTGATTTGGATTATGATTTCGATTTGGATTACGATTTCGATCTAGATTATGATTTAGATTTGGATTATGACTTCGATTTAGATTATGATTTTGATTACGATTTCGATTTACATTATGATTTCGATTTAGATTATGTAATGATAATATGAAAATTATAATAATGATGATGATAATGGTTATGATAATTTATTTTTGATCGATCTTACCAGATACTTGTTTTAGTAGGTTTATCTTCTGATCATATTGATTGATTAAAAAAATTGGCATAATGATGAGTTATACTGATACAGTGTGTTTATCTTGCTGCTTGTCCTATTTAGTAAACAGCTTCTGACAGTTGTGTTCGTCGACTTATATATATAATATTTGTATATTGTCTTATTAAATCAGAATTGTCACTAATTATTAGTTAATTTCTTTATTAATATTTATGTGTAAAACCATTGATTGTTATATTTTAGATCTAATTGTCATTTCTTTTTTTTTTCAATAAATAGTTGGGAGAAGATTTTTATTAAATGGGACAAGTTGGAGATTATATTGATAGTAATCATGATAGTCTATTGCCTTATGACTTACGACTTGAGATGTGCGTGCGGGCAGCGGCTTGCGAGCCATGTTAAAAGGCTTGCGAGCCAAGGCTTGCGAGCCAAAATTTGACTTTGACTGTTTTTAAGACTGATGCCCATTGTTGGCAGTAGTGGTTTTGTCAATATGACTGTTTTATTACTTTTAAAGACCATTATGATTACTATTAATATACCTAACATGTGTGTTGTAAATTGTACTTCGAGAGCGAAGTACATGTCAGAATGGCCGTGACGGATTTTAAGTAAAGCTTTTTCCTAATAATTGTATTTTTGGCTGTATGAACATTTGCCTTTGCCTTACACGTTCAGATAAATAATGTTTGGTAATAGTGTGATCAAATCATGTATTGTTTAACATTTAATTTTGATTCAGTTCTTTTATAAATAATGTAAATATCTTATACATATCTTAGCAAGTTTTAAAAGAGTTACCATTTATTATATTTGATAATTTCACGATAGTTAGTTGTAACGCCTATCATTGGCTGAACGTATTTTCAAGAATTTAAGCAAGTAAGACTACAATAATGAATATAACAATTATTGTAATTCATTGGGATTTAGTTTCAAAAAGATTACAACGTAATTGTTTTATAAAATATTATCTCTGATATTACTTTTTCGTACAAATAGTATGGTCGATTATGATTGGTTGAGAAAATGGTGTGAGGGGTAAACCTTTTGTGTTGAATTTGGTGGGTATTTAAGGAATGGAAAATGGAGCATACGTTTCACTTTTAAGTTTGGAGCACTACGGGATTTAAGTTAAGTAAATTCTTCATTGTATTGTGTTATTTTGAATTAATTGTTTTGTGTGTGACTTGATTGTTTTTCAAAGGCTATCCCGCTGTTAATTTTCATTCCCAATTTTATGATTATTCTGATTATTTGTAGTAATAATAAGTAATGTACATTATAGACAGATTTCTTTTGCATTTGCTTGGTAACTAGTATCATAGTTTAATAAAGAGATTAACTGATACCTTTAAGATTATATTGTTGTAGTTTGTAACGATTTAATTGTAAATATCTGATTTGATAAAGCTGACGAGTTGCTTCCGCCTGTTCTTCTCTCAGCTAAAAAAAAGACGTCCGAACAGGTGGTAGGTTAAAAGAAATTGGACGATTCAATTTAATAAACATTACTTTATTTAAATTGATTTATTTTGTTTTAATTCTCTCCATGTTTCTGACTATTTTTGACACGCGCGTATCGCCCCTGCACGAACTAAACGTAGGCGCGTGAAAGCGATTTTAACCTTAGTTGACCGCTGTTGCCCATGGTACCTATCTATAATTATGATACAAAATCAAATAAATTGAACAATCCGTCTATCCGCCAGGGGTCGGCAAATCGCTGATCGCGAGCCAGCTAGTGACTCAGGCTCCCTCTGTGCGGCTCTGCCAAGAGTGAATGTACTAAATCAGTTATTTTTAAATGGATTCCATGTAATGATGCAAGCTTGCCTTCTACCGCTATACGTCGTGCTATGGAAGCCAGCGGGATAAGGATCTAGACCGGATTTTGAGAGCTTAGACCGTACTCCACCCGTATTTCATTCGAGGCTGGTTTCATCGTGTTTGAACCTTACACCATCATTGTAATGACTTTGTCCAAACCATCATCACTACTCCCCGAGTACGCACGGCCCCAAGCGCGACTAGGTTTCTACACAAGTAGGTGTAAAGATGTCGGCATCTTTCAAGATACCACCCACTTATCTTCATTTTACAAAAAACTAAGCGGGGAAAAGTTAAAATTAACTTTCGCTCTCAAAATAAATCTTAGTCATAAATGTGTTGACATTTGGCTCTGTCAGCTAATAACTTTGCGCAACCACTGCCTATCGCATTTTTTTTAAGTAATAGGCCCTCAGTACAGTATGTACGAGAATTAATTTTCCGTTTTCCGCAAATGTAAATTATACAATGTTCCACCAACAGATTTATCCACGTTACTCGCTTAAGAACACCTGTGTTTTATACATATTTTATGCTTGATTAAACTCGGTGCCTGAAATTGTTTCGGGCATTAATTATAAAGGTAAAACTCTCTTTTAACATGCCACGTTTCCATCAATCCATCGTAATTATGTAAGGTAATAAAGCATTTTAATGGTATAATTAAGAGTGCATTTTTATATATTAATGTAAATAAACAGTCTTTACAAATACTTTTCATGGAAAATCACGGAGTATTCCTACCTACTATCATTCTTAATTATCCAAGTAGGTACTTAGCAAAATATTGAGCAAAATATGGACCAATATTTATGAAATTAAAATGTGACCACTCTTGAGATACTTTCAAACAAAAAGATAATCATTTTTAAATCATTTTATTTTCACATTTTAAAAGAAGTTAATTATGCCTGAATTGAATATCCGTAAAAACTAGTGCGATAGAAGCTAAATCATTTGATATTTGTCAGTATTATGAAAAACTAATAGACAGATCTATCTCTGTAAAAAATTATGGGACCACGACATATGAACTATGTTATTTCAGATATAAAAATAATATAACAGCTGGCGAAGGTGGTAAAATAATACTTAAAACCGTCGACTTGAGAACCTCCTCCTTTTTTGACGTCGGTTAAATATGAAAGGCATCAACTCTTTATTTTTGGTTCAACTTCGTTCAAAGTACCTAATCGAAACAATAAAAAATAAAAAATTCAACTGCCGCAACGAACAGTATCGAATTTGCAAAATCTCGATTTTTATTTTATTGCATCAATACGATAGAGCAAATACGATACTATTAGGGAAATATTTTTTTTATTTGAAAAAAGTATTATTTTGTGAGAATTTGAATCGAACAATATCGAAACTTCACACTGCGAGCGACGAACATTATCGAATGAGGTAAATTCGATCCTGAGGGCCTAGCCAAAGTAACATTGGCAAATCTTTGTTATCGCTTCGCTTTCGAAACATGTATGGGATTGACATAAGGTTTCGTTAACTATCGAATTTTAAAACGTCAAATCCATACATGTTCCGAAGCGAAGCGATAGCGAAAATTTGCAAATGTTACTTTGGCTAGGGGGTCTGTTCTAGCATGACGGTATACAGGCGCATCGAACGAAACTGCCTGATTCGTCAGTGTTCTCTGGGATGTGAAAAAGGGAAGGCGCGTTGGTTTAGTTTAGGTTAGTTCGTTATTATTTAGTACCTAGCTATTTGTTTTTTTGCATTATAATAACTTTAAGTATCGGTCAACGAGTAAAACTATCGAAAGTGGTAGATTCGATAGTGACCGTATAAGTTCGTGTAACGAATCTGCCACTTTCGATAAAATTTCAGATTTTAAAAGCATTGAATTCTATCGAATCAGCCACATTTGATCAAATTCCATATTTAAAAATTAATTAAATACAATCAAATGTGAAATATCTTGGAAAAATATATTAAACATTAAAATCGTTATTAGGCATAAAAAAGATAAAAAAATAAGCTATCAATCAGTTAAGAAACTTTGACAACAAGATTCAAAATTACAACTTTGTGTCAAATTTTGTGCCAAAAAAACTACTGCTCTACTGTAAAGTACACGATTTGCAGTTTCGATACTATTCGTAGGGGCACTCAATTTGTACGTACATACATAATTATTATAATATACACACAAAATAACACAAAATAATATTAGGACGGATTACCCGGTGCATATAGTGAAACTCATACTTGCCTGATTTTTGATATCTTTTATTGTGAGTTTCATCTTTCAGAGATAACTAATATTAATTTTATCGTTAAGTGAAGACACTCATTCATGCCTTCATTTGATTACACAAAATAGTCTAGAGCTGAAGAACCTTCATATAAATTTCAAGAATGCCAATAATTTCATTATTACTACCAGAATTGGAAGGAACGCGGGTACAATAGAATTCCTATAGTAACGTCCCGCGAATTTCATATTATCAGTTGTTTTCGAAACAATAAATATGGTAGATCGTATATCCTTCTCTAATATTGTCTTCTCTAATTGTCATAAAGTATCTGCTTTATTACACAATATCATTCTGGTATTTGTTGCGCTGGTATTTTATTTCTTGCTAGGTAATGCTATCATTAGGTTTTTCACAATTCTTGAATTGAAACGTGCTTGAAAAATCACCTAAGTAGTTCGCAGCAAATAGTTATTGACTGTGTCCAACTTCGTTGGCTGTGTCCCTTGATTAGTAGCCCCTAATTTTTAATTACCAAAATAGGTAAGTACCTTATAAAAACGTTTACAGGCACATTTATTTTAACTCAATGTTCACAGCTAAACAATTTTCTAAAAAGAATTCATACGTTATACTTTAGAAATGTTCTGGAGATAAATGGGAAAAGGATGACAGCACCCCCCTAGCAGCTAAACACCATAACACTTATTTAAGAACCATCACCGATAACCTACGAACCCATAGATAACAGAAAACCGCATCTAAATAGGTAAAACCGTTCTGGAGAAAAATAGCAACTTTACTTTTGCGCACAAACAAACAAAACAACCTCTCACCTAAACGCATATAAGTACCTTCTCCGTTCTGTCGCGGGTAAAAAAGGGAAATACCTACCATGGGAATTGTATTTGGGGTCAAAGGTTCCCTCTGGAGATTTTCCGAATATCCACGCGAACGAAGTCGCGGGTGAAAGCTAGTAGTTTAATAAATTGTAGAGTTACTAGCTTTCGCCCGCGACTTCGTCCGCGTGGACATTCGGAAAATCGCTATGGAACCTTTGACCGAGATAAAAAGTATCCATGTTTTACCACAGACTATAACTATCTGTGTGCTATTCCAAATCCATTCAACCGGTTTTACATGATTGAGTAACAACTTCGAGCAACAAAAGGCTTCGTTTAGCCCGTCTTACTCTAAGAGTAACAATATCATAAAACCTCAATAACGACACGCATATCGAGTTTGGGCTTACCCCTTAAGGGGACTATTTTCAGAAATTTACGAAACACATGTTTGATCATTTGTTTATAGAAGTACTCCTACGAAGTTTCAAGTCGTAATGTTAATTTTATATTTTTTCCATACAAAGTTTGAACCCCATTTTGACCACTTGGGTTGAATAATGTCTACCACTTAAAATTAAATGCCATTTTCGCAATCAACATTGTGGTGGCCCGTCGTGGTCTTTCAGCTCCTAGTCGGCTGAGAAAGACCCAGTTACCTGAGATACCCATTGTATCTGCTTTGTTTTAGTGATTTTATTTCATTATATTATCCCAAAATATAGCTCAGCCTAAACAAATGTACCTTTTAACAAACTCGTCTGGAAAGGATGATATTGTATACCTTTTGGATAATGAGCTTGAGGTGTGATAATAATTATTCGATTAATAAATGATAACAATGACTTTAATACGTGTTTGGATTCAATCACAATGAGCATCTATTCAAGTGCAGTCCTAATTTCCTACTCTGATTTTGACAATCTCGTCAGACGGATGTCAATAATTCGCTGTCTTTTGTTATTAAATTAAGCGGAGTTAGTCTTTTCTCCTTTATTAAGGTGGCCACCTATTGGGTAATAGACTAGCGCGAGCTCTTTAAACTTTTTCCTATGCTATTTCTACATTGACCACAATGAAAGTCACACTCAGCACAACTTCCCGCAATACGAAGACCACGTGAAGTATGCTAAATTGAATCCAGACAGCGTTTTCAACTTCAGTTCAATATAAGGAAAAGTTAATTATTATTTAATCAATCGCTACCTCTAGCTAAATTCAATTATAGAGTCAAAGATTTATGACAGCGTCATAAATAATTCATATTGAATGCATCAGCACTTCAACTATGTAAACAAATGTGATTTGAGTTAAGGATTTATCTAAGCTGAGCTTGAAATTAATTGTCTGAGGCTATCAATTTAAAACCAATAAAATTCTAAGTTCTATTCGAAAGAACCGTGATAGCTTTAAACTTCATCTATAAACATATTGTACCAGTTCAATTATTTCACTGGTAGTCAAATTCAAAGTAAGGTAATCTAATTTTTGTCTATAACCCCATAGACAAAAGGCATCATCATCGAAGATGACACAAGTATTAATTTAATGGTATTTATAAAGATATCAAGCTCTCTCTCCTGAAAATACAAGGTTATGCAAATAAACCTATCAGTGAATAGGGATATCTATAGTGGAAAGAAATATGAATACAGATTGAATATTTAAATAATTTATTATTAGAAATGTTTGTTTTTGAAAGTTTGATTATTTTATTATGTTTTAGAAAATGATTTTAATTGGTTTTGATTTTGTTAATTTGATTGTTAAGTTACTTTGATCATTTAATAGAATGGGTTTAATTAAGAGGATTTGATTATTTTTAAAATTATCTGTTTATTATGAAATTATCACTTATATGTCTTTATTTTGAAATTGCTTTGATTATTTGATCAATTCAAAGGAAATTATATAGTTATTTCAATTAATTTATAAAATGACTCTAATAGAAACTGATATCGAAACGGAATTATTAATTTGATCAATCTCTCACGATATAGTAAGAAATTGGTCTCTCACTTCAGTTCCTAAAAATAATGAATCTGGAAAAACGAAGTGAGATAATAAAAAAACCAGATTCGTCATTTAATTCCTTAATCTAAACAACAAACATGAACACATAAAATGAAATATAATGTAGTGTACTTACTTATTTTAGACCTTTTAGTTATGTGAGATCAATGCTCATCAATTTATTAGTTAAGCAAATTGAGTGTAATTTCTAAATGACACGGTCTAAAATATTTACTCATAAACATTATCCTTATCTCTATTTACTTAACTTATTTTTCCTGCAGGAGCTCCTCGTGAATTTAAAGAATCAGTTAAGTTATTTCTTTACAAAGTTATACAGTTATGGATCCAAAACTATTTGTAATTTATAAATCGGAGGGACGCTACATTTAGATAAGACAACAATATTACAGTCAAAAAAATATCACAGTTTTCATCACGTCTGCTCTCCACGATCGTCCCTTCCTTAATCCCCTATCTTTTACAAATTTCTCTATACAATGTTTACAACAAAAGAACTAAACCTAGTTTATTCTAATGCACTCTTAATGTATAGGAAATTGGGTCTAATTTCCTTTATCAGCACTCCTGCGCACTTTTCCGTAAACTCCGCCCTCAATGCTATGACGCGTTGTAGTATTGGTCTAACGCGTGCTGGTTGGAACCTCCGCATTTGACTCGAAATCAAATCATTGTATGCAACAACGATTCAGGTACAATTGAATTCTGGAAAAAGAAAAGATTACACCTGCGTAAAATCTGCATTTTTAGATTTTGAAATAATCAAGGGGACGTGATAATATGTCTCCCTAATCTTTATCCATCAAAACATAAGGTCCAAATTTGTACAGCAGGTAGCGCTCGAATTATTGTACATTTGTGTTTTCGTGTTAGCATTTTTTTATAGGTTTAGGTCGCCGACGCGCATCGCAAACAAGTGTGACAAAATTCGTAGTTAACAAAAAACTTTCCTTCGTCTGTTATTTGCAAGATGTGTTTTATTTTTTTCTTAATATCCTCAACTGAAATGTCATGTTGCAGTAAATTTATGATTATTTGAAGTGGTAATTTGATGGCCTTTGGAACGCAATATCGACCAACGAAATTTCTAAGATGTTTTCGATAATAACCACATGTTGAAATGTTTGGCGATGTTTTCAGAACTATAGATTTTTTCTTGTCGTGTATGGCCTATGGTCCATTACAACATCCCATAAAACCTCGATAACGACACCCATATAAATGTTGGGCTTTTATTGACCCAGTTACCCCTAAAGGGTTGAGTTTCGGAAAACCACGAAACACGTAATTTGCTTATTTGTTTTTAGAAGTGCTCCTACGAAGTTTCAAGTTGAAATGTCTATTTAATATTTTGTTTCCATACAAACTTTGTACCCACATTTCATCCCTTTAGGGGTGGAATTTCCAAAAATCTCTTCTTAGTGGGTGTTTACACTGTAGAAAGTATTTATGTACAAAATTTCAGGTCTCTAGGTTCAGTGGTTTGGGCTGGGCAATAGTCTGTCAGTCACCCCTTCACTTTTATATAAGAGATTATGTCAGAGGAAAATAATCACGACTTAAAATTTCATGTTAGTACAAATATAAATGACAGAAAATGCCGATTCACAAACTTAATGTAATTTTTAATGTAATTCTCAAAAAGTAAGACTAAAATAAATCATGCGAAATTCCAAAAAAAAATTTCTTTGTTCTGTGGAAATTCCATTTCACTTGTAGGTAATCCAATAAGACCCAGAATTTAGCATTTCGTTAAAACCTATTAGACTTCAGCAAAGCCATACTAATACGGCCTTGAAACAATATTTCAATCATTCAAATTCCACTTAAGCTCTCTATTTTCATTGAAGAGATAAGTAAGAAAATAATTTGATTCAATAAATTGGACTAATTGATTGGACTAATGTATAGGTAGATTGCAATGTAATAGTTTGTATTTTGTTATTGTACCTTTAACAATAAAATAAAATAAAATATTATGAAAACTAAAACCTAAGGCGAAGACCACACGCGCCTATAAGCAGATCGAATAGTTATGTAATGTTAAAGAAAAACAAACCAGCTAAAATAAAAGTAACTATTGCACTTCCTGTGTTTACTATTATATTGAGCGTGTGGGTGCTACTAGCTTATGCGATGCCACAAGTTGTGGTACAACTTAAATGGCACACGGTACTTATGCACATAACTTGGCAAGACAAAGATACGCCGAGTTTAGTGTTTGTAGCTGCTATGCATCTTTTGTCTCATCTTTGTCTTGCCAAATAATATGCTGGTATCCGTACCTAATGACCTTAGCCCCCCTAGCATGACTGCATGACTACCAAAACACGATATACATCGCATGATATAGTGTTTTATCGACACTCAACTATCAAAATCCATTGCCTTTTAACAGTTAAATGTTAAAAGCGATAAATCGCCATATCATAATATCGTGCTTCGGACTTTTATGTATTCTGTGGTTTTAGTGGTCATGCTAGGGGGGCAGCGCTATATTTCTCAAATCAAAAACAAGTTATGTAACTAGTATGGGTAATGAAATGATACTGGCACATAACTTGGCAAGACAAAGATGAGACAAAAAATGAGTCGAGTTTAATGTTAGTAACTGCTGCGCATCTTTTGTCTCATCTTTGTCTTGCCAAGTTATTTATGTGCCGTTATCTGTACCAACGTTAAAATACTTATCTTGTCGCCATCCGCATAGCCTATGCGCCAAGAAGCTTAAATCCACAATGGAGATTGCACGCCTAGTATCATACTGAAGATTGAAAAAGACTCTTTAGTGACATCACGGCGTATTGCTATCTCTTTCTTTACGTTTGACAATACGTTTTCGTTTCTCACGAGCGAACGAACGACGAACAACGAACACGTATTGTAACACTAAAGAAAGAGGTTGCAATAAGCCGTCACGTCACTAAAGGAGCTTTTTTCAATCTTCACTATGACATATGGCCGTGCAATCTCCATTGGAGGGAGGTATAAGCTTCTTGCTATGCGCAGAGCCGTATGTTCTTTCTTTATGTAATAATTGATTCTCAAAACTTAGATTTTTTTTAAATAAAATTTCCCAAAAACTGGAACGTAACAAAAACATTCACTCTCACAAGATTTCGATGTTCAAGTCGTCGTCGCTTTTATTCATTAAAGAACTAAGAATAGTGAAATAACATCTATGATATCTAATACCTTATTGATTTTCAGACAAAAATAATTTTATCACACTGTACCAAAACTACTTAAGTCCTAGAAATTCTTTCAGACTTCTTCGTAGTAAGTGCGAACGTTAATTAGTCTGTGCGCGTTCCATTACGTTTAATAAATTGAGGAGAAAGAAATGAAGTGACTTCTGTATTTCAGGCAAAAAAATACACGGATGAAAATTATGTCGAAAATACAAAAGCAAAACTACTTACTTACTACATTTTGAACAGCAGCAGCGGTGCCGTAGGTACCTAGTAAGTATAACTAGGTACCTAAAAACCTAAATTATTGAGATCAAAAGATTGTATCAAATTCATATCGGGACCACCCGACGGTATTCGTATTGTAAAGAACTATCTTTACAATACGAATACCTGGGGGGTAATTACGTAACTTTGTTGCAATCAACTTTGACAGAAATCGCAGTTACATCGCTGCTTTAGTAAGAACCAATGTGACAACTATCTTAACTAAAGCAGCAATGCAACCGCGCTTTCAATCGATTTCAATCGAGAATTGTTAGCAACAGCTTTACGTAATCAAGGTACAGGGCCCTATTCAATAAAACTTACAATCCTACAAATTTGTCAATAAGTGACATAATTGTCAAGTTGTATGACAAGTGCTGTTCAATAAACCTTACAATTATGTAAGAATTTTACAAGTAAAAATCTTACAAATATTACAATTGTAAATGCTGTTCAATAAACGTTTACATATGTAGAAAACGCCTGTAGATTTCGATGACAATATTGTATCTACAAATTTGTAGTTGTAATTTACAAATTACATAAATTTGTAAATTGTTGTTGTCCATCAGGGCCCTATTCAATAAAACTTACAATTTACAAGTTACAATTACAGGTGACAGGTGACAATTTTACAAGTTTCTGTTCAATAAAAAATACAAGTTACAAATTTGTAATGGTGGAAAATTTACATATTTGTCGAATTGTACTTACAATTTCACATATTTCTGTTCAATAAACATTTTCCTGTTACAGGTGACAATTTACAAATTTGTAGGAAAAACTGCTTTATTGAACGCATAATTGTATTTACAAGTTTACTTATTTGTAGAATTGTAATACATTTCTGACAGGTGACCTCACCCTCGGTAAAATTTTATAACTCAGCATTTTTTTTTTGTTTTAGCTGCTTTTTTACCATAATCCAGTATGTAAAGGAGTAATAACGATGAAATCGTGTTAATCGAACGACAAAGAAGAAAAAAGTGTTAATATTTAATATCATTTTTTCTTTTGATGTAACTGATTTCACATTTAATGAGAAGTTTAGGGTAAGTACTATTAATTATTTTGAAATTCTAAGATTTTTGAAATCTATCCTCGTTAATTAAGAATCTTCAACAAAAATTTCGAGGAGCTTGGTGGCGCCGTAGTTTAGCGCCTGGCCCACCGATTGCGGAGGTTAAGCAA
Source organism: Agriphila tristella (assembly GCA_928269145.1). Taxonomy (NCBI): domain Eukaryota; kingdom Metazoa; phylum Arthropoda; class Insecta; order Lepidoptera; family Crambidae; genus Agriphila; species Agriphila tristella. The sequence goes on along the minus strand of OV743433.1, from coordinate 50,103,405 downwards.
CGTTCGCAAGGGTCGCTCATGGGATAGGTGACCAAAATTTTATTATCTCGAGCTCCTCCGTGCTTCGGATGGCTCGTTAAGCCGTTGGTCTCGGCTGCATTAGCAGTCATTAACACCCACCAATCCGAATTGGGCCCGCGTGGTGGGTTATGGCCTGTCCTCCTTATCCACCCATAAGGAAGGCCTGTGCCCCAGCAGTGGGGACATAAAAATGTCTGATGGACAACAACAATTTACAAATTTATGTAATTTGTAAATTACAACTACAAATTTGTAGATACAATATTGTCATCGAAATCTACAGGCGTTTTCTACATATGTAAACGTTTATTGAACAGCATTTACAATTGTAATATTTGTAAGATTTTTACTTGTAAAATTCTTACATAATTGTAAGGTTTATTGAACAGCACTTGTCATACAACTTGACAATTATGTCACTTATTGACAAATTTGTAGGATTGTAAGTTTTATTGAATAGGGCCCAGACATTTTTATGTCCCCACTGCTGGGGCACAGGCCTTCCTTATGGGTGGATAAGGAGGACAGGCCATAACCCACCACGCGGGCCCAATTCGGATTGGTGGGTGTTAATGACTGCTAATGCAGCCGAGACCAACGGCTTAACGAGCCATCCGAAGCACGGAGGAGCTCGAGATAATAAAATTTTGGTCACCTATCCCATGAGCGACCCTTGCGAACGTTGCTTAACCTCCGCAATCGGTGGGCCAGGCGCTAAACTACGGCGCCACCAAGCTCCTCGAAATTTTTGTTGAAGATTCTTAATTAACGAGGATAGATTTCAAAAATCTTAGAATTTCAAAATAATTAATAGTACTTACCCTAAACTTCTCATTAAATGTGAAATCAGTTACATCAAAAGAAAAAATGATATTAAATATTAACACTTTTTTCTTCTTTGTCGTTCGATTAACACGATTTCATCGTTATTACTCCTTTACATACTGGATTATGGTAAAAAAGCAGCTAAAACAAAAAAAAATGCTGAGTTATAAAATTTTACCGAGGGTGAGGTCACCTGTCAGAAATGTATTACAATTCTACAAATAAGTAAACTTGTAAATACAATTATGCGTTCAATAAAGCAGTTTTTCCTACAAATTTGTAAATTGTCACCTGTAACAGGAAAATGTTTATTGAACAGAAATATGTGAAATTGTAAGTACAATTCGACAAATATGTAAATTTTCCACCATTACAAATTTGTAACTTGTATTTTTTATTGAACAGAAACTTGTAAAATTGTCACCTGTCACCTGTAATTGTAACTTGTAAATTGTAAGTTTTATTGAATAGGGCCCAGGTAGCAATATGAATAGAGTCAAATTCAAAAATGTCAGTGACTCGTTTTCGCACTTCCGCTGAACCTGAACCAAGATATAAATATAAGATTCTTGCACTGAACTAATATTGTATTGTATTGTAGAGAGATATTTTACTGAGATAATTTTTGTCGCGAAAGTAAAATATCGAAGGGAGTAAAGTACCAATTTTACTGTTCTTAATGAAAGTTCTTACTTGAAACAAAGTAATCTATGTAGAATTGTAGACGAAGTCGTGTCTGCTAGTTCTTTAAAGTAATGACCATCAGCCAATCAGCCATATTTAATACCCCCACTGCTGTGCTGGGGCACAGGCCTTCCTCATGGCTTTAGAATAAAGGAGATGTCTTAGCGTTGCCCCAGTTTAATTTTATTTAATTACTTTCATAATAAAACAATGCTAATTACATTTTATTGAGGTATCAAGAATTGTTTTATATTTGAAAAACAATTACAAAAAAACATTAAGTTGTTTTCTGAAGTAATTTGTGAAAAAAATGTAAGTAAATAGTACTATAATGATAAAAAATTGTGATTTAAAAGCGTTTTAACTTAAAAATCCCACTTTTTAAAGCAGAAAATAATTATCAATCTGATTCTAGAGTAAAATATCTACTCTGACATACTACTTTGATTAAGACGCAATAGACTTTCATTTTTTGAGAATGGTGGGGCAAATGACATAGGCGCGATGGGACATGTCTTTTATTTATTCTTATGCTTATGGGTGGATAATGAGAATGGGCCATACATAACCCAACACGCCCAGCCCAACACGCAGGCCCAATGCGGATTAGTGGGTGTTAACGACTGCAAATGTAGCCGGGATCGGCAACGGCTTAACGTGCCTTCCGAAGCACGGAGGAGCTCGAGATAATTCATTTTTGGTCACCCATCCCATGACAGATCCTTGCGAAAGTTGCTTAACCTCAATCGCAAGGCCAGGTGCTAAACCACTTCGCCATATCCTCCTTAAAAGTAGACAAACTTTAAAAGTAGGTCGACCTGATTTCTGGTGGGTGCTTTTGCTATATAGCTGTTGCATGCATCTAAATAAGTAAGTAATATTGCAAAATTGTAATGCATGTTCGATCAATATTGTATTGATATTAGGACCAGCTGTGTTCAATCATTTAGTCATCACTCGCAACTATGGTTACCACACGTCAGGATTTGTCCTGACGTAAATAATAATAAGTATACTCACTTAGTCAGAAAAAGTTAAATGGATAATGCAACTTCTTTTAAAAAATCTTCATATAATAAATTCTGTGATAAAATGACAATTCCTTAAGGCCCTAAGGCTAAGGGCACGCTGTAGGTGCCGCCAAGCTTAGAGATAAGCTAGGAGCTATGCTTGTGTACAAGATACACAATGGCCACATACAAGACGCGTAGCTTAGTGCCGTCTTTGATGAGTACAGAACAGAACAATTATGTCACTCTCTAACTAAACTAACGAAAAAATTAATTTTGATAGAAAACTCAGTGCTTGAGGAGCGGTAATAGGAAAACATGGTTTGCGCGGGCCATTTTTTTATATAGAATACGTAAACTTGTAGCCACCAAAAAAATCATACGACAAGCTAAAGAGTTTCTCTAGTTGCTACAAACATAATATTGTGTATAAACCTAACAGATGATTGTAGAAAAAAATTCAGAATATCATCAAAAGCGCTTGTCGCGGGCCATATTTTTGGCGTAAATAATAGCGGGAACGTATTGAATTCTACATCAAAATACGTACTGTAAATAACGTACTGTGCAGTTACTGCAATAACTGTTTTTCAAGATGTAGTTGTGTTAAAGATAATGATGAAAAACAACGAAAAACGTCAAAAAGTGCAGAAGTGAGGTTATTTTCCATACTCTTTACACGTAAAGAAAAAGACAGAGACAAATGATTTCGCGTAACGGAGCCTTAAATTGAATACAATTCGAAATCGAGGGTGTTGATTACCATCCTTGTTTACCTCATATGCAACTTCTTCCCATAGCTTTCTTAGAATAAATACATTCTTATGGTGTTTATTTGAAGGGTTCCAAAGTTCCCTTTCGAAAACCGCAAAAAATAATATTTCTTGAATTGTTAAATTACAAAGTCACTAGGAGACTATCAAAAATTTACCAACACGTTCGTACGCTACGCGACTCGCTTGATGGCTAATAACTAGGCACCTAGCTAGGCGCGTCGCTCGCAGTGTGGCCAGCTGCGATGGTATGCAATACTTCTGTTCAATAAGCGAGGCTCCTTAGTAGTGTGGCCTTAGCCTTATAAATGCTTTTTGCCCTAATTAATTCAATATTGTAACTATTTTAGATGATAATATACTACTTAAGAGAAAATATGAGATTTTCTTATGAATAGTATATTTTTCAAATTAATGTGTTTTTTCTTATGAATAGTATATTTTTCAAATTAATGTGTTAACGCCTGGCAATACTGCCATCGAAACGTCACCTGTACATAACGACAAAATCAAACCCAAGGTACTAAGTTTTTAATATAACATTTATAATAACTCAAGAAGTCGTACTTCATTTGCACGAACCAGCACTCCACCCCAGCTCAAACAAATGCTTACTGAAAGTTTCTCTAGAACACTTCAACAAAATAAACCCAGTTACTACTTATTTGATCAATTTTCTCTAAGTGGAATACTCCTATTTAAAAGCAGTAGGTATGCAATCACAGAGGTTACAATGGGGATAATATACTTACTTATATACTTACTCAGTTATGTAACTCAAAAAATGAGACACAATAGATTTTCTATTGTTGTCCGGCCGCATGTGGCCGCTCGCTTCGGCAAAAAAATATTAAAGGTTCACTGATTTTTGTCATTCCAACTTTCCACAAGACAATAAATAATGGAATGGTCGCATTACCGATCAGTCTGTGCTGTCAGGCATAAATTGAGTCATTTTAAATAGGAAGCAGCTATGAATCCAATTTTCTTGGAAGTAATCTAATATGTAGGTATATCGAAATTTCTATTGGAACGTCTATTTAATTTCCTTTCAGGTTGTTACCAGTAACGTTAAGTATGTAGTATTTTTAACAACTGTTGTATTGCAGGACTTATTTCTTGAAAACAAAGGACAAACTCATGTTTGGAGGTCATACATTATTAGACTTTTTTTCACATCTTCTTCTTCTTGCCTCAAGTCACCCACTGCTGAGGGTAGGCTCCCTCATTTGCAAGCCGCCGTCTCCTTCGGTCCTGTCCCTTTCTCATCCAGTTGTTCCCCACTACTTTGGTGATGTCGTCCTGGCTTTTTGGCGGCCAACTCTTCTGGTACCGGTCCTTGGTCTCCACTCCAGCACCATTCTGCTCCACCGGTCATCGGTTCTGCGACCGGATCGGATCGGGTCCGGCTATTAATTTATGAAGTTTTTTTTAAGAAGAATTTTATTTCCCGTGGGAATAGGTACCGTGAAGTAATACTTATCTCTATAGTTGTTTAAAGAAATTAAATACCTTTAAACTTTATTATCTACAGCTCCTCCGTGCTTCAGAAGGCACGTTAAGCTGTTGGTCCCGGCTGCATTTGCAGTCGTTAACACCCACCAATCCACATTGGGCCCGCGTGGTTGGTTATGGCCCATCCTCTTTACCACCCATAAGAAAGGCCTGTGCTCCAGCAGTAGGGACATTAAAAATGGCCGATGGACGAAACTGGACGTTAAGAAATATTAAGAACTAGCGGCCGCCCGCGACTTCGTCTGTGGTACAATGTGTACTCGGTTTGGTCGATTAGGGCTTATTTCGAGTTCGCCTGGCTAGCTACCACCGTCTTACCAAGTCTGACGTCATAACAACAATTTAAAAATTGATGTGTTCCGGCAGTTAGAGGTAAGATAGCCAGTTCCTCAGTGATAAGGATCCCGGGTGCAGTGCGCTTCCACCTTCGGCCTTTGTAGTGTGTGTACTAATTAATATGTACTCACACACTACACCTTATCGTCACTTAACATCAGGTGAGTTGAAGTCCAAGCATATCACGTTGTGCATAAAAAAACGTAAAGGCGTAACTAACAAAACTAATTTCGCATTTATAATATAAGTAAGGATGGCCAAGTTTCGGCTAATTTTTCAAAAGAAAACAAAAGACTTCTTTGCGATACACATCCAGACAAAAAGTACGGTCAAGAATAATTGGTATCCAATAATGAGCCGCATTACAGATACGGCGAGGAGCCAGCAGGAGCGATCGGCAACATTTACCATGTCTCCGAGCCTAGATAATTGGATTCATTGCCGCCCAGAGAAATATGGACGCCATTTAGCCGCCCGCCGTATTGCCGACAGCAGATAATTCTATCACGTCAATACTATAGAGAGCGTTTTAAACGATTTATTTTTCTTAGTTTACTTTGGTAACTTTTTCGTTTTTGCTGAGATTGGATTTCAAGACGCTTTTTCTTTGTCTGTAGACTTATCTAGGTTATTTGTGATGTTTTCTAATTAATGCTACGAGTAAGCTCGCCTTACTACAGATCTTTCATTTATTTTCACCAGGCTGCCTAACTGACACTTCAGCGATCAATAGTTTGAGCGATGTCGGTTACTTTGGGCACAGAATAGATAATAGTACTAGCTTTGGGTATGTATTAGATTGCCAAAGTTGAAAAGACGAGTTAATTTTACAAGACCTATGGACGAAAGACCAAAAATTTAAAGGCCGAATGGTTGTTTGGCCGTACGTTTAAAATCACGAAAGGACATTTTACCTAAGACGTGAAATACACAGAAGCGACGCGGCACGGATACGGCGGCGGCGGCGATACGGTGCAGATGTGAAACTTTCGGATGCTTTCGGCCAATCAAATACACGTATCGCCGCTGTCGCCGCCGTATCTGCGCCTTATCTCCGCCGCATCGCTTCTATGTATTTCACACCTAAGAGACTAAATCCCGAAGCTTAAAAAACCAAAGGTTAATTGAGGGTTACACGCCAGCACGTCGGTTCTGGCACATCGCCGGTGACCAACATGGAACCTTCGAACTATCGGTCATTTAATAATCGATCTTTCAAGTTTCGGTCTATTGATCGACATTTTAGGATTTTCGTAATTTTGAAAATACCTAGGTGTTTTATGCGTCGATATTTCGGTCGTATGTGTTATGTATGAATTTATCGGCATTTTAATGCATACCCGTTACTTTAGTTCTCATTCGGATATCCTCATTTCTGTTTAGATCACGCAGGTAAACGCCAAGCATGGCTCTCTCCATTTATGGAAAGGAAATATTCGTTTTAAAAAAATAGTTGGGACTCTGTCACTTTCACTCGTAGCATGACCAACGTGACATCTATACATATAAAACTCTAAATTGAATGATTCATTCATTGTTGGGATAAGCGTGGAGCTCTAACGGTTGAAGGTAGAGACACAATTTTTGGAGGGTAGATAACTTTATGATGTATATGAGTACTAAGAAAGGATTTTAGAAAATTCCCGTATACTGGGTGCTATAGGTGGTTTAAGTTTGTATGAGAATTTGTATAGGATTGAAGTAGAGACACCATTTTTGGAGGGTAGATACCTTTCATGGTGTAGGTGAGCACTAAGAAAGCGTTTTGTAAAATTCCCGTTATACAAGGTGCAACAGGGTGTTCCAGTTTGAATAGGGTTTAATATAGGGCTGAAGGTAGAGACACAATTTTTGGAGGGTATGTATAACTTTCATGGCGTAGGTGAGCTCTAAGAAAGCATTTAGGAAAATTCCCGTTATACAAGGTGCTACAGTGTGTTCCAGTTTGTATGGGGATTTGTATGGGGCTGAACCATTTTTGCTGGTAGAGATACCATTTTTGAAGGGTAGATTCCTTTTATTGTGTAGGTAAGCACTAAGATAGAGTTTTGGAAAATTCCCGTTATACAGGGTGCTACAGAGTGTTCCAGTTTGTACATGATCTTTTTTATGGGAAAATTTAAATGTGTGAAATAAGGTTTACTGATAAATACCTAGGTTTATTGGTAATCCGTGACTTTCAAAATAAATGCACAACTATCTTAATCACGTGAACGAAGTCGCGGGCAAAAGCTAGTGTTTTAATAAAAGCTAATTTTATTAGTAGGTACCTACTAAACTGCCAGAATCCAAATTGTATTTTGAAATAGTCAATTATAAATCAATCATGAGCGATGTCATGTCGTCACGCTATTTTAAAAATGTTACAATAAGTATTACCATAATAACATTACGTTTTGCTCCACTCCCTACTGTGTTTGATAGAATTACGACACAGTGATATGAATATTTCATGGGTGACACGATCAAGCCTATCATTTGATAGTAGATTTGAAGTACCTACCTAAAGTCGCATTACTAATCTCCCAGCAAAAATGTAAACAAAGAAACGTCACTGTCAAATTGACAAACTCACCCTGATAGTGATAATTTCAGATATTGAAAACCTTTGGTCACTTTTAAAACTTTTTAATTTATATAAGTATTATATTTTGAGTCATTATAAATATAATGTCATCCAGGGTTAATTTAAAGTAGGATGGTAATTAGAAATTTTATCTTTATAACCTATCATAATTTTTGATGTTAAAAGTTCTTGAAACGAACTGATAAGAAAACTTTACTTAGATATTGCCTGTATGTAAACTATCAAAATACGTAGCATCACCGCCTGTTCCCCCCCAATACCAAAAGACAAATGTTACTACTATAGCTACTACTCATAATACTAATTTATATGAAATTTTATAAAAAGACCAAAGGTTGATGTGTACGGTTTGCAGTTGATGTGTGCACAGCGTCATAAAATGTTTTCTACTATGAAACTGTTATTATGAAATATTAAATTATATTACTCTTTTTGACGCCAAACTCATGATTCAGAATATTTATGTAATCTATTTTTGTTAGGTTTGTGATGAAAAACCATGTAAGTGTGTTTATCTCTTGACTTAGCAATATACTATTTCTTTTTGTGTTGTTTTGCTCTGGCAATACCTTTGTTTACATTTTTGCTGGGAGATTAGTAATGCGACTTTTTTTCAGGTGTCGAGAATTATATGCTTGTCTTCGGCGAAAACTAGCATAAGTGAAGTACCTACTAGAAGATTATATACTGTAAATTTTTAAGTAATATCTAAAAATTAAAAGAGGATTTTAGACCACGTCAATGAACAACGTTCACTGGCCAACTACGGAATCGCGAAAAAAAATCAGCTGTTCCATATTATATAGTCCAGTCAATGTTGTATTATACTTTTCTATGGAACAGCAGATTTTTTTTCGAGATTCCGTGGTTGGCCCCATAGTAAAAGTTGTTCATTCACGATATACTTAAAAGTTAACGGAGTAGGTACTTATGTGCGTATACTCTTTTCGCACTTATAATTAAAACACCACTAAGTATATGGTTTTCCATACAAACAAGCTTATTTCTGAACGGTTTTTTAAATATATATTCAATCTGATTTTATCTGAATTGTTAGAATGCTGTAATTTAGTCAACTTGCAGACTTTACTGTCCAATTTACTGTACTTATACCTACTATATTTTTTCCTATTCACCGTGTGTCAGAATTGTAAAATATTAACAAAGGTCAAATATCCAGATATTTAGGCATTTAAAGTATCTTAAGGTTTTATGTCAGGAAACGCAAACAATCTTTTGAATTCTTAACAAAATATATTATTATGTCATATAGGTAAATAGCCTTTTCCGCCTTTTTGACATTGGTAAGTAAGTTTTTTAAATGAAAGAAGTTTCATGAGAAATGTTCTATTGCTATTGAAGATGAATTTTCCTTCCTGTTATAGTTGGTTAGTTTATTAAGTACTTAGGTACTAAGCACTACACTGCTACACACAAAAACACGTGCTTGTAAACGTTAATTATTATCGTCATCAACAACATCTATTTTATTATATTACGACACCACAGGATCAAAAAAAGCTAAAAAAACTACTAGATATAGGTCCGATCAGCTCTAGCCAAAAACCATGCAATCAATAAGGACGATTTCTTTTAAGCAGTTAGGTACAAAACTTGGTCAGGCTTTGATTTTTAAAACTGAATACCAAATCTTTTATCTTTACTGTAAAGAGCAATCTTGCAAAAAGCCTAATCTGTACACAAAACTTCACGGAACAAAATGAAATCTCCGGAACGTAGGGTAGGGCTGTCAGTTTTTTTTACAGACGCTCTACATCTAGTAAGTTCTTTGGATACCCAGATATATAGGAATTTCATATTGAAGCATTTATTTATTACAACTTCAAGGTCGCTTTTATAAGTTTTTTTTTAAACCCATTGGGAGAAGAAATAAATATAAATAAATAAATATTAGACAACATCACAAACAATGCTCTGATTCCAAAGTAAGTACTTAGCTAAAGCACTTGTGTTATGGAAATCAGAAACAACGGTGGAACTACAAACACAGACCTGAACCAATATAGAAAAGTGTGTTTTATAGATTGACTCAGCCGGGAATCGAACCAGGGACCTCAGAGATGGCGACCTTGAAAACCGGTGTACAAACCACTCTACCTGCGTACTTATACTTACTGTATGTGTAGGTACTTACTTAGTAAAAGCAAAAAATTCGAGTTATTTGTTTAATCAACGCTGCTGATAATGCAATATTACGTGTTCTTAAATTCTTATAAAGAATGGCCAGCAATAGAACAATATTTTACTTGTTTTGTCTCAACAGTTTGACATTTTACAAAATGCTTGTTTCCAAGCTCAAAGTGAACTCCTGGAAAGTTTTTTAATGAAGCCATTAAAAAAGAACTTACCTATATTGTTGCTTGTTGCCAACCCTAAAGGGGTGGAAACTTTGAAAAGTGTTAACATTTATAACCGTTATTTCGGTAAGTTAAGACACCATCCGTCGGTTTTATGATGCGAAATACTGTTCATGTTTTGAACTTACTTGCTTATCATTTTGCCAGTTTTGCTTAGGAATGAACTACTGAATTTCATGGTTTTCACAAGGATTCGATCGGTATCTTACAAACAAATGTACAAGGTACAAATGAGTTATGTTTTTCTTATTGTCAGATAGGTTCTCACTCAGATATGTGAAGAAAGTTGTTCTGTAATGAAATTTATAAGCCTTCATTGTATCCGTCTACTACTTAGTAGAACTTAACGGTTATAAAAAAATTAATAGGACTAAACGTCCTACTAATTTTCTGTACAACATTAACTAAAATTATAATTAATAATTGATTTAAGCATGCACAAATTGCACAATGGTATTTTTATACAATACTAAAAAAAATACTTACTAGAAAATTATCGAGAATATTATTTAGTAAAATATTTTCTACTGAGATACTGCATGTAGTTGCCAACTTACTGCTTCGTTTGTTCTTCGCTAAGTTAAAAGAATAAATTATATACCTAGACAAGCGAAGATTATGTAATTTTGACAAAAGCGTACGCTCTCCAAACAATCTATTTTAAACTTTGAGAAATTAAGAAATAATAAATATTATAAACACATAACTACAAATAATCACCTTCTTCTTCCAGATGTCTTTATATTAATCAACAATAGCAGGAAGGAAGTTTTTAAATATTCAAATTGATATGACCATCTGTAATAGGGAAAATGCATAAGTCACCGATTTTGATAAATTTGAGCTTGATCGCTGCGGACACGTAGGTAAAAAAACATGATGGAACAGAAAAATATATTAAAAAATGTATATTATATGTTAGGCCTATACCCAGCAGTGGGTGTCGAGTGGCTGATATGATGATGATGATGATGATGATTGTATGTTATTCGTCTCAACCATTTCAATTCATCCAATCTTTACTCCAACATATTTTGATCTTTAAACAGGTGTTTTAACACGAAGATACTGAAAGAACGTCTTCTAATTCCGAAATTGCTTACACTTTTTGTTTGTTCAAAGAGTGGAATAGTAGCCATGCCCCCTAGCATGGCCACCAAAACACGATACAATTAGCGTGATTTAGCGTTTTATCGAAACTCGACTGTCAAAATGCATTGTCTTTTGACTGTTAAAAGTGATACAGTTTCGATGGTCATAGAAAGGCTTAAATAAAATAGAGTTTCATGTTGTTATTCACATTACACATGGACCCCATTTAAAATATAAAAACCTTGATGCTCCAGACGATATTTACATGAATGAGTTCAAGTATAATATCACAATGAAATGAAAATGGTCATTATTAGGAAAACGTAGTCGGTAAAATTTCAACTTTGCTGTAAGTATTAGAGCGTGAAATTAGCAATTACCTGACAAAACGAACTCGCTATAGTTTGTGCCATAGACTTACTAAATTATTAGACAGATCCGTAAGGTAGTTACTTCTAAACAACAAGTGTATTGGGTTCTAAAATTTATAATCGTGACAATTTAATTCAACCTAAAAAGTTGTTTACGAAACTACGAGTAAGAAATATCCAAAATATTTTTGAAATTAAATACCGTCCACATTTTCCTTAGCAAAGTGAAAATACTTACTGTTTTAACGTTTTCACATACTTATAGTTACATCAATAATGGTATGTAAAATTAGTTTTTTATTATTATATTTATGAGTAACTAGCGGCCGCCCGCGACTTCGTCTGCGTGGAAAGTTTTTTGCTATCCTTCGGTAACAATACTTTTTTTCAGGATGAAAGGTACCCTATGTCCTTTTCTGTTCAGTAGTTAAGACGTGAAGGCGTAACAAACAAACAAACAAACGGACTTTCGCATTTATAATATTAGTATGGATAGTAAGGATTAGTTCCCGTTCCCGTTGTCGTTCTCATTCCTGTTCTCGTTCCCGTATTATTTTTCCATAAAAAAATTGAACCCGTGTTTCATGGCGCCGTGTTGGACTTCAAAATACCTAAATGCCATTTTCGCAATCAACATCCCATAACCCCATTTACCACGTTTGATCATTTGTTTAAAGAAATACTCCTACAAAGGTTCAAGTCGTAATGTCTATTTTATATTTTTCCATGCAAAGTTTGAACCCCATATGACCCCTTTAGGGGTTGAATAATGTCTACCACTAAAAATAAATGTCACTTTCGCAATCAATATCCCATAAAACCTACATAACGACATCCATATCGATTTTGGGCTTTTTGTACCCCATTTACCCCCTAAAGGGTTGAGTTTCGGAAAACCACGAAACACGTGTTTGCTTATTTGTTTTTAGAAGTACTCCTACGAAGTTTCAAGTTGAAATGTCTATTTAATTATTTTTTCCATACAAACTTTGTACACCCATTTCAACCCTTTAGGGGTAGAATTTCCAAGAATCCCTTCTTAGTGGGTGTTAACATTGTATAAAATATCTATGTACAAAATTTCAAGTCCCTGGGTTCAGTGGTTTGGGCTGGGCAATAGTCTGTCAGTCAGCCCTTCACTTTTATATAAGAGAAGATGTGAAGGATTATCTTTTAACCATGCCCTCCAACAATAATTTATGTCGTTGTCATATGTCAAAGAAACATAATATTTTAATGTTGTTTTTGTCTCGTAGAGTGTTAATTCTATGGAATCCATATTATTTGGAGATGCAGTTTACTCTGCTTGCTCAACTTTGCTCATCTATGACAAAGTTGGTTTAAAACGGTTTTAAGCTAACGAATCGAGCTTTTTGTAAAACTTTTCTACATGAGACCACAGAATAATGTGAAACTTTCATATCATCAAAAATTCAATTTAAATCCTACTTAATTTGGTAGGTTGGTTATGTAATTTATCACAACATATTACCTATATTATCACAACATATCCTACTAATATTATTAATGTGAAAGTTTGTGGGTTTGGATGTTTAGATGTTTGGATGTTTGTTCCTCAATCACGCAAAAACTACTGAACCGATTTGGTTGAAATTTGGCACGCAGATAGAAGATAGCCTGGATTAAAACATAGGAAACTTTTTATCCCGATATTCCCACGGAAACGGAAACCACGCGGGTGAAACCGCGGGCGGCCGCTAGTTACCTATAAAACAAAGTTCTCTGCCGCATCTGTGTCTCTCTGGTCTGTCCGCGATAAAGTCAAAAACTACTGCACGGATTTTCATGCGGTTTTCACCAATAGATAGAGTAATTAATGAGGAAATTTTATCCGCTGACATGGTCGGCGGTCAATTTTTCCAAAAAGTTGTGAACGAGATCTACTTATATAATTATATAATTCATCCATAAAGAGTAGATGTCGTAAAAAAGTGGTGTCTCGTTTTAACGCATTAAACGGTGCCCCTATTTTAATGTTCCTGCCTCTTTCTTACCCGATTGAGAGGATTATAATTTTTTGGAAAAGGGATATAAATAAAATGATGCCCAGAGTAACCGCGGACGAAGTCGTCGGGGGCAAAATAAATTCAACGCGTTTCTCAAACCGATGATGACGGGACTTGAAAGGGACGGAAGCAGACTTTTGGAGCGAATAATGGTGACGATGACTGTTTTTTTTTGGGTGTTGTTGGAAGGTCGTAATTGGCGAAAAAAACGAAGAAACCGAATCAAAGCGAGGGCGGGTCGCTAGTAATATTTAATTGAATAAATAGGTAGGTACCATGGGCAACAGCGACGCTTAACCACTGCTAAGGTCAAAATCGCTTGCACACCGCGCCGTCACAACCATACGTTTAGTTCATGTAGGGGCGATATGCGCGCACACGAATTTTGTTGCAAACTGGTTAAGCGTCGCTGTTGCCCATAGTACCTACCTATACTAAATTTAAATATTGATGAACGCAAGCACCAAAAAAGTCGAACAAATAAATTGTAAGCTTTCAATTGCAACTTTTTGGTAATAAATTCAAACTCAAGTCACAAAGTTTTTCCTTATAAACCACCGCGTCGCGTAAAATTTCATCAGTATTTATTAAATCCATTTTTAAAACGTTGTGTTGGAAAACATGATTTTGTTAGTACCTAGGTAGGTACTTTATTTAAGTAAAATAAATAATTATAGTTACGCACAGTAGCTACCTACCTACCTACGTACCTACCTACATAGCAGGCCCGGTCTGGCCAGGGCGGCGGCTGGTCGACGATCGCCGAGGGCCCCCGGTTGCATATAAGCAAAATCTTACTCTCGAGTTTTGATGGTGATCCCTGATTGGTCAAAAAACTCGGTACTTAGGTTTTGCGCGCAAACTCTAATTCCCCAGTTTCGCGCTAGTTCGATAGTGATCTCTGATTGGTCAAAAAACTCAGTAGTTAGGTCGCATCTTTATTTTTTTTGTCAGTAGTAATGTATAGCGCGTAATGGTATAACTGATTTCAGGGACTTTGCTAGTTTAGTTATAACAAGATGTTTTGCAATATTTATATATTTTCATCAGTAATTTATGGCACCTAATTATGATTAGGAAAAAAATAAATCAAATTATGTTCAATAATTTCCGTTGCTGGCTGTACCTACTGAAATAAAACGATGTTTACAGATAAACGATAAACAAAAAAAATACGTTAATGTGTAAAGAAAGGCGAATACCTTCAAACTATTCAGACTTATTCTAACTAGGTACTGTATTGAGATTAAGAATAAGAATATTGAATTGAAGAAAAATTGATTTGGTCAATTTTATTCAGCATTCTTGTTTCTATATGGATACACTCTTAGAATAATTATATCTAGAACTATAATTCCCTACAAAGCGCGCTGTCAAAAGTGAGGCAACAAAAACAACCAAAATGGCGCCGTTTTCAGATTTTTATTGTCCATTATTACATAATTTGTACGTAATAAGTTCAAATCAGTTTCAATTTCCCTACCTTAAATAGATTAAGTATTATATTATTTGACTTTAGTTACGATTAGGTGACGTATCAATATAGGATAAATAACTCCTCCGATTAATAACTCTTGAGGTATTTGTTAGGAAGGATTTGTGGAAACATTGATGATTTAAACTGTTTTGTGCTTTCAGTGGAGGTAGATAAGTGTCATCAAGTTAAAACTAAAAGTATACCACCTCCTATCGGAGCACTCGTCAAGACGAATCAATCGAGCTCAAACTCGATGGGGTTGCATGATTTTATTACAAAGTTCCAATGGCCTTCTTCCGGCTCCTTCATCAGCCCCTTGGATATTATTCCCCAACAGAGTACTTGCCAAGACGATTCTAACGAGCCCAAACATGATGGGGTTGTATGGTTTCATCATAGTGTTCCTGTGGCGTCCTTCCGGCTCCATCGTCAGATCAACTCAATGATACCATAATATTACATTACCTTCTAGTTCTTATTGGGATTTTCAAATGAGAAGCCAGGAGACTTTTATTCGCTTCTTTATTACCACTTTTCACATTATAAATTTATTACATCTTCTCTTAGCTGAGCCCAAATTCGTATTGTCAAACTATCGACTGACATGTGTGGCAGATTGTCAACCTTGAGATTCGAACATACCATAGATATCCCATGGAGGTCGGAAGCCTCCTGCAACACACCCCCTCAATCTGCTACACATGCTGACCATCCTGACTAAAACACTTTTCTACCTATCTGTACAACACTATGATAAAATTTCTACACATACAACCGAAACCAAAGACCTAACTAGACTTCAGACTAAGTGCCGATTTCACCGTTAACCGAGTTAAATTGAACTTGGTTTTACTTAAGCGAGTTCAGAAATTCGTTTTGATCGCGGTCTACATTTCACCGGTTTCACCGTCTTCATTTTGATAACCGTAGTTCAGCTTTGACAAAGAATGAAGTTGCGTTCAAAGTATTGAAATTAAAGAAATTTTCCCTACATAAATGGGAAAAAAAATACAGATCATGATATTCTTCGTGGCGCAAACCACATTCACTCGTGGTGTGAACCCTGTGAAACATACCTACTCAGTGAATTTAAAGAAATAGGCTACGCACTTATTCATTCATTACCTACGCAAAAAAAATAATTTCAGGGTCAGTTGTCAAGAACGTCAAAAACAAAAGTTTAGTAAATAGGAATAACAATCATACTGACGTGACAACAGAGGTTTCCGCTAGTTCTAGGCCTGATCAACCGAAAACTGTGGAAATTCTCAAAAGACCCCGACATTGTATAGAGTTAGTATTGAATAGGAGTGAATATAAGAAAGAAAAAGAGAATATATTAAGTGATAGAGGTAACTTTATATATGTACCTTCTAACTTTTGCATATATCTGATATCCCGATCGTTATCTACCGTAGGCGTGTTAGCGAGGGAATTAGAAGAATTCTGCAAAACACTAAATATTGACGAGGTAGTTATTGTAAAAGACAAAGAAAATAGAATATTTTTAAATAAATTTTTAGAGCGCAAATGCGATTATCCTCGTATTCTCGTAACAAAAAATGTTACAAAGTTAAATGACTCAGATGAAATTAGAGTTGTTCTGAATGATTTTCATTTATTACCAACCAGTGGCCATGCTGGTGTTAATAGGATGTTGAACAATATTAAACAATATTATTTTTGGCCAAATATGAGCCGTGACGTCAATGATTACGTCAATAAGTGTAAGGAATGTCAAATCCAAAAACACACAAATAGGAACACCCGTGAACCGAAATTTGATGAAATTTGATGTCAAGTTTACGGCGGTCTTTTTAAATTTAGAACAATAAACAGCTTGTAAAGAGTTGACAAAAAAAGGTCGCCACTTTATTTTTCAATAACTTACAATTTTTATTATTTTCCAATAATTTATAACAACTTTCTTTTGCATAGGTCAACACTTCAAAATCACATTGACTATCTTTTGTACTTAAAAATATTAGTTCCATTAAAATTCTTTCTGGCCCAAGTATAATTTTTAATTTTGAAATGATCGAAATTATTTAGGGTAAAACTAAAACTTGGTAGTGGAAACACTGACTTATAATCTCTTTGATTTTTGTCAAATTTCTCTATGGAATTTGTTTTTGTCAATTTTAAAACAATGTTTATCTGATATTTTTGAGTTTTATGCAGTATTTTTATTTTCCGCAGTGATATTTTGCTCAATTGTTTATTTCGAACGGATTGTGGATATAATAATTTAAGTACCTAGGTACTGAATACATGTTATTTAAGTAAGTGTCGTGAAACTTGTGAATTGTGAATTTTTGACATGGTAGGTAATAAATCAGTGAAATAAATTGTTGTCCGTTTTTTCTTTATTATTATTAGTTGTATGTAGAAGAACTAGGTACGTAGTTAACGGGATATCTACTAGCATAATAGTAAAAGTTAGGTAGGTCATAGGTAAGTAAGTGTACTTTACAATATTCTATTATGTTTTGATTTACGGTGCCTATAAAACATTATTAGGCATTGGATTCATAATGTTTTGAACGCTTATTATTAATATAATGGGTGTTTAATTACTGCTTTTAAAGGCGCCGCTCGTAATTCAAAACATAATAAACTCGAGAGCAGAAAAATCGCACCACACAGGCATATTTTCATACAAACGAGGTAAATTTGAAGATCTGGTTCTCCGCCCAGGATTAAACGGGCTCTGATCTGATGATGGCAAATTAAGAAAGGTGGTTGAGGAAAAAAGGTGAATAGAAAAAAGTTGAATAGAGCATTGGCACTAGCTAAGGCTCTATTCATCTTTTTTTTATTCAAATACGAAAAGAATATTTCTTTCCACTACTTATTTCTTTCTATGCAATAATCAATTCTTCCATGTTCAACGTACATACCTACTCCACAATCATGGCAATGAAACAATATTATCTACCACTGAACTATTCAACATTTGACACTGGCAAAAATTACTTCCAAGAGGAAAGTAGATTGCCAAAACAAAAAAGAAGAAGAAGAAGACATCATGGCAGACAGATGACAGACAGTTCTTGAACGTGTTCAAACCATAGATAAGTTCAAATACGCTAACCGTCGTAAATCGGCCGTTCAGAAACTGAAACCAAGTTCAAAAGTTTAAGCGCGTGAGCTGAGGTTAACTCGAATTGAGCGCGTTCAATTTAAGCGGTGAAATCGGCTCTTAACCAAAGAATTATCAAAATACACGCGGATATCAAAAACATTTCATTTTAAATGATGATTCATTTACTTTCTATTACTTTCTAATCCCACACCCCCTTAAATGAATCATTATTTAAAGCACTCCCTTAACCAACATACGCACAAAAAAGTTGGCTGCCATCTTGAATTTTTTAATATTAAAAAAATGCGTTGTTATTTTATTCTCATAATAGTACCAAAAACCGAATTTTATCGAAATCTGCCCAGAAACAAAAAAGTTTTTTGAAAATCTGAAATGGTGTAGTATTTTTGGTCACCCTAGTTTTTAAAAGGAATATTACCTAAATATTGAAATTCTAAAATTGAAATTTGGCGCCAAAGTCAAAATCGGAGTTGCCAGGATTGACACTTGAATTTAACACCGATGATAGCTGATTAGCATTATTGTGAAAATCTTATTAAATCAAAAGAGTAAGTTCAATTTTATTTCACAGTAACTATGTGTTATTCTACTTCGAATCCTTAACTTTGATACACTACGTGATTGGCAACATACATTTTTTTCCTACCATCGTGGTATTATTGTTTAGCAATGGCAATTGTGCGAACGAGACATCCTCATCTACTTGGTGATGTTTCATTCACACAGTAGAGTCTTCAGTAAATGTCGTCGATAGAATTTCAACTCTATGACAAAGGGAATAAAGTTGAATTTCTTTTAAACGCATAGTGAGAATTTTTGTAGAGTACTCACTCAGTCCTTATCAGCGTTGCCAATCTGTGGGGAATTCCCCAATATGCGGGGATTTTTAGACCGATTGGGTAATTTGTGGGGAGAGCGCCAATGTGGGGAAAACGCGGGGAATTAGGGTTTTTAGATTTTTACACTAGAACTGAACTTGGAAGTAATGAAAGTAGTTAGAAGTATTTTTAAATCATGTATATTTTAGTGATGCAACGAATAGGTACGAATATTCGTATTCGCCGAATAGTAGATATTTACCGAATATTCGTATTCGCCGAATATCATCACGAATATTAAAAACAAACTATTTATACAGGCGGGCTGATTATCTAATTAGAAACCGCCTAGCGACCGGTCGCAGTTCACAGATGAACGTAATACATTGCTACTTTTCTTTGGGGTAAAAAAAAAACATACCAAAGAAAAGTAGCAATGTATGTCAAATGCAACCGGTCGCTAAATAGTTTCGTTTTAGATAATCAGCCCCAGGGTCATTTTTGGACTCCTTTTCAAATTTTGTCAGGTCATTCTATAACAGCAGTACAATCAATTTATGAAGTAAAAAAAATATTTTTTTTTACGTTTTTACCCCAAACTTTTCCCTACACAAATTGAAATTGTTGTCACTGTTTGTGCATCGTACGGTCGACCCGCGCGAGCCCCCTCCCGCTACCCGCCTTCCCCCGCTCACGCCCCGTGCGCGAGAGTGAGCGCGAGCGCCTAGATTTTTAGGATATAAACAGTGGCTGAAAACTGTGAATTAAAAAATAAATAATTCAAAATTATCTCACCTACTTTTTTTTTATTACTTCCTTGAACAAATATTTGATTTTGTAAAGGGGTCGCAAAATTACCCTGTATTATAACTGAATGCAAACCAAGTTACAGTTTGGCTGTGCACCGTGTATCCGAACGCACCTAATACGCACTATACTGTTTGTATCTTTTGACGGGGATTACCCTAACATTGAATGAATGAACGAAGTCAAGTTCTCAAGTTGTCAATTAATTACTTGTTTGCTTCAAAGCATAAAATGCCTAAGAAGTTACAAATGTTGTTCTTTTTGAACAAAACTTTGTCAGAAGTTAATTTCAATTATTAAATATCTTATTAAAAAAATTAAAAAAATGGGACCAACTTGGGAACAAACCTCATGTTATAACGTTTGAATCATTTCAATCGGTTCAGCCGTCTTCGAGTAATTGGTGTACATACGTACATATAAAAAACAAAAAAATATACGCGACGAATAGATAACCTCCTCCTTTTCAAAGTTTTTGAAGTCGGTTAAGAAAATTATACTGTGTATTATTCATTATCATTACCTTGTTGAATTATTCGTATTCGTATTCGCCGAATAGTAGGATTGATATTCGTATTCGTTAAAGTAGTATTCGTTGCATCACTAGTTTATTTAGATCAAGTTTAACGTGGCTTCAGCTTACCCAGTAGATAGGAAGGTTTTTTAGAGTTTATTTTATGGCAACATTCATGACCATCAGTGCCCAACTGTTTATCAAAACTTACAAGTCTTATGGCCGATTGCACTAAACTTAAGAATCGCCTAAGTCTTTTCTTATCTACAACTCGACCAAGTTAACTAGGCAAATGACAGCTACATGCATCATCATTGGCCACAGCATCTTTACAGATGATTGTCACAGCGCCAGTGTTAGTCTTAGGGGTTACCGCAGCTCCGCTGATGGCTCTGGAGCCCTATGGCGGCGCGGCACTTCTTGCCACATCGATTGCAGATGTACTGTGAGTCTGGTGGAGGCGATGCGTTGCGACGAAGCCTTTTCTGCTTAAGGATCTCCAGCCAGTCTTCGTCGTGTTTGGAGACCCCGACTCCTATGTCGTGACGCCATTCAGGTCTCATGTCTGCTCGCCTTTCCCAGTCGTCAATCTGGATACCGAAGTTGTTCATGTCTCGCTTGCATGAGTCTTTAAATCGTAGTATTGGACGCCCAACAGGTCTCTTCGCTATCTGACTCAGCATAACTTGCCGTGGTAGTCTCTCAGGAGCCATGCGGTGTACATGGCCGAGCCAGCGGAGTCGTTCCTGTTTGAGCAGAGCAGTAATGCTGCAGCAGCCCGTTCTTGAGAGGACTTCCTCATTGGTCATTTTATCTTTCCATGTCACTCCAAGAATAGTCCTCAGGCATCGCATGTGGAAAGCGTTAAGTTTGCGTTCTTGCCTCGCGTATGTAGTCCACGTTCCTGATGCGTATAACAGAGTACTTAACACACAAGTCCGGTATACGAGGACTTTAGTAAAGATTGTAAGCTTAGAGTTTCTCCAAACGCGTACGAAAAGCTTGCCAAAGGTGGTAGATGCTTTGCCGATCCGAGTATCTATCTCCTTGTCGTTCGATAGCGAGGTCGTGGTAGTCGAGCCAAGATAGCAGAAATGTTCCACGACATCAAGAGCTGCGCCGTTAAGTGTAATTCTTGGAGGCTGGTTCGTTCCCTGCACCATGATGACCGTTTTCTTGGGATTCACGGTCATTGGAAACAAATCGCAAGCGTGACTGATGGCCGATTGCACTAAACTTAAGAATCGCCTAAATCCTTTCTTATCTACAACTCGACCAAGTTAACAAGGCAAATGACAGCTACATGACGGCTAAAGGAGAATGGCAAACTGGGAACCATTTTCCAAATTCATAAATGCTGAGCGTGCCCAATTCGGACCTCATGAGATTTAAAGGTCATAATTTGGTGGTTACTTTTCAATTTAAAGTGTTCGTAAAGAAGGAGGCAACATTTAGAAAAACATGATAGTAATATTCTTCTTAGCTAGAAAAAAAAAGGCAATTGATCTGAAACAAAACGCTTTTGTGAGGTTTGGTTTATTATTGTTATATTGGCCCCTCTAGAAAAAAAGACAGGGAACCAATCACTCACGTAAATATATATATCCAGGACAGCCAACATGACAGCAGTCTAAGAACGGCAATGTTATTAAGACTATATTCCGAATCACGATAAAATCGATGTCAGCGCTCACGTTATCTGTCAAACCCATACAAAATCACCGACTCGGAACGCATTTTAGTGCGCTGTCATCGATTTAAGTGTGATTCGGAATACAGCCCATGTTGGTTTGCCTACTAGGTGCTGTTTTGAGGTTAAGTTTTAAAATCAACTTTTTATCCCCAGCTTTAAAGTGTATCTTACGATTACATAATTAATGAGGCTTTAATAGAGGATAAAAGTCATGCTATTTACTTCTTGGCACGCTAAGCCTTTATGTGGTTCTGAAAATATATGGGCACCTGCCATTCTTCTTTATGACACTGTTTTAATTTGGTCGTGGTCGTGTTGTAGTTAGGAAAAGACTTAGGCGATTCTTAAGTTTAGTGCAATCGGCCATTAATCTCGTAACCAACTCTTGAAGTTCGCTTTCTGAGTTAGCCACTAGTGCGGCGTCATCTGCATATAAGAGATCTCTGGCAATCAGGTCCAGACACTTGCTTTTAGCTTTTAGTAAGTTGATGTTATACAGCTTTCCGTCTTTCCTTGTGTGCAAGTGAACTCCGACGCTGCAGTTTTCAAAGGCTGTCAGAAGCAGCACCGAGAAGAAAATCCCAAAAAGAGTAGGAGCAAGCACGCAGCCTTGTCTGACCCCGCGGTTAACTCCAAAGGACGCAGATTTTTCGCCGTCAAAAATTACCGAGCCGTACATATTATCGTGGAAGGACTTGATAAGTGATAGTAGATTTGATGGGCATCCAATTCTGTGCAGTACCTCGTATAATCCCCCCCTACTCACAGTGTCGAAGGCTTTATTGAGGTCGACAAAGGCCATGTAAAGAGGTAAAGAGTATTCGCGGCATTTTTCTTGGAGTTGCCGAAGGGTAAATATCATGTCGTTAGTTGAGCGGCCAGCTCTAAACCCACATTGTGACTCCGGGTAAATCTCGGAGGCCAGAATTTCCAACCTTCGTAGCACGACTTTTGCAAATGCCTTTCCCGCAATACTTAACAGGGATATGCCCCTATAGTTATTACAGTTTCCTCTGTCTCCCTTCCCTTTATACAAGGTTATTATATCAGCGTCTCTCATGTCTTGGGGTATCGTCAGTGGCGTGCACAGAGATTTTAGACAGGGTAGGCACGGATAAAAATATACCAATTTTATCACTGTTTCGGTATCTACCAACCTATACTGAACGAAATCCAAACATTTTTATCATCTTGATTGGAAAACAAAATGCATAGAAAACAATACAATTGGTTTGTGTGTACGTACACAAGCTGTTAGCCAGTAATAATTAATTATAATAAAACTTTTTATGAAAAGAACGAGGGGCATCCCTTTGCAATCAATTTAATTAAACTTTATCCTCAAAAGATAACCTCGACAAAGCGGCAATTTTTGATTTATTTAAACAAACACAATACTCAATACTCAAATCATTTATTGCATTCCACAGTGTTACAGTAGTTCTTAATTATAATATTTTAGATCACTATGGACCCTGTCGGGCACAACAATAAGTAATAGATAGCAAACACTTATTTATTATTACTTAAACATTATTATATAAATTATACTTAATGAAGTTAATTATATCTTAATTAGTTAATTATGTTTGTTTCATTACAATAGGAGTTATTTACTTAATGAATAAAAACTACTTCCTTTTAATAAATAAATAAATAGCTATTTTATTTATTAATTTCTGTTAAATTATATTGCACTTATGTATTTTAATGATTTAATTTAGTTTACTTTTTGTCTACAACATTCATATTTCTATATTTTCATCTTCTAAATATTCCTTCATACTGTAATAACACTTTTTTGTAAGTAATTGTTTTAAATTATTTGAGAATTTTTTATCATCATTGATATTTTTAAGTGAATCGGGTAGCTTATTGAAAATTTTTATGGACATGGCTAGCGGGCTGGACGAATGGTGTTTCATATAAGAATTAGGAAGTATTAATTTATTTCTGTTTCTAAGATTATGTTTTATGTTTTGATCATCTCGTTTATTGTATAAATTTGAGTATTTCCGAACAAATTTACATATCTCTAGAATATAGATGCAGGGTAAGGTTAAGATTTTATGTTTTTCAAAGTAAGGTTTGCAGCTGTCTGATTCCTCTATGTTAACAATGATTCTAATAAGTTTCTTTTGAACTGTCAATAAACTTCCGACATCAGTACTAGACCCCCATAGGATGACGCCATAGCTTAGCCACGCGTATGCATACGCGTAATAAGTTGTTATTGCGGTGGCTACGTCTGTTGTTTTTTTTATTTCTCGTAGTGCATACATAAAGCTATTTAATTTTCGGTGCAGTTTTTCTACATGAGGCTTCCAGCTAACGTGGGTATCAATCACTAGACCTAATAATGTGTGCTCTTTTACTGTTTCTAATGTGAAATTGTTGTTATGTAGTTTTATATTTAGTTCAGGTTTTTGGTAGGGATGAAAGGTCATTAATTTTGTTTTAGTAAAGTTAATTTGAAGATTATGTTCTGTCAGCCAACTTGTAGTTTTTAATAATATATTATCAATTTTTTCTTCTAATTTTGTAGAGGTTTGACTAGATATGAGGATAGAAATATCGTCCGCGAACATGACACAATATTCATTTAAAGCTTCTGCAAAGTCGTTAATATAAACTAGAAACAAAAGACACCCCAGTACGCTGCCTTGAGGTATTGATGCGTTTACAATTTTGGTGTTAGATCTAATTTTTTCTATTTTGTGCTGGTTATCATTAAAGTATTCTATTTCAACCATTTGTTGTCTATTATTGAGATATGATTTTAACCAATTGTAGCATTGACCTCGGATACCTATGTCATACAGTTTTTTCAATAAGATATTATACTGAACTTTATCGTATGCTTTTGACATATCTAGTAGTATTCCAATTGCGTATTTTTTACTGTTGATTATGTTATGTATTTCTTGAATAAATTTATAAACTGCTAAGGTAGTTGATTTATGTTTACGGAAACCATTCTGACATTGAGTAAAAACATTGTATTTTTCGCAAAATTTATAAATCCGGTCGTACATAGCCTTTTCAAATATCTTTGAGGGTGTAGGTGATAAAGCAATTGGGCGATAATTGCTTGGGTCTGTTTTTGACTCTTTCTTATAAATTGGTTTAATGAGAGAATGTTTTAATAATTCCGGAAATTCACCTTCTTCAAAAGATTGATTTACTAAAACCGTTAGTGGGTATGTTAATTCTTTTGCACATTGTTTGAATAATTTAGGAGGGAAGTCATCCACACCATGACTCAGTTTGTTTTTTAGATTTTTTAATATTTTGTATATCTCTTCTAATTTTACGGGGCTTATAAAAATTGAATTTTCAGATGGGTGGAGAACAGGAAGACCATTTACTTGGGGGCAACTAGTAGCTCCTACAGCTGCAAAATGGTTATTAAAAATGTTAGCAATCTGTTTTGGGTTGGAAGTAATTTTATTTTCTGTATTTAATTTTATATTTGATTTATCTTTAGTATTTGTTTTATTAGTACGTTCTCGGACAATTTGCCACATTGTTTTAATCTTATTTTGAGAGTGTTTTATTTTATTTATATAGTGTAATTTTTTGGAAGTCGTTACGACATTTTTTAATGTTTTTTCATACTTTTTATAATAACCTTTTAATATTTTGTTATTTGACCTTGTAATGTGAAATTTGAGTAATCTTTTATTATAGCATGATTTTTTAATACCTACAGTCAGCCAATGTTTTTTGTAGTTATTTTTTATTTTGGTAATTTTTTTTGGTATACATTTATTTAAAATATTAGTTAAAGTGGCATGGAATATTTTATAGTTATAATTTATATCTTTATCTTTTTTAAATTTATTTGTCCAATCTATTAATTCCAATTCTAATCTAAATTTTTCTATATTTTTACTGTTAAATTGTCTTTTTTCTGTGAACCAAATTTTTTGTTGTTTTTGTTTAGGTAGATTTAAATGTACTATGGTCCCACTATGATCCGACAGACCCAATTCTTGTACAGTAGTAAGATTTTCTTCACTAAAGTTTAAGAAAATTAAATCTAAACATGTTTTCGATGTTTTTGTGATACGCGTAGGTTGTTTTATTTGTTGATTAAACTTATATTGTAACATTAAATTTGAGAGTTTATTTCTTTTATTTCTCTTCGTAGAATTATTTTTCAAATTTTTTTCGAGCATATCGGTATTAAAATCCCCCCCTATAATTATTTTATATTTAGAAAATTTGTTATTAACATAGTCTAGAATAATTTTCAATTGAGCATAAAATAAGTCTTCGTTCTTTCCGTTGTAATATAAAGTTAACAGTATTATATTTGGAAGTGTCTATTCATCGGGGCGCCTCGACGAATAGTATTTTTCTCTATCTAGCGGTGCGCACCGTTGAGTAGCGCTTTCTCTAGGGATTGGCTATATGCCGGTGCCTCTTTTTTTAGGTGTCGTAATCGTAAGTTGAACTATTCAAATAGGTAGTAATAATTGTGTAAATGCTTCTGTGGCTAGTGGTTAGTACTGGTTAGAGCGTTGTTCTCTCGATCCAGAGGTCGTGGGTTCGATCCCTGCCGCGGGAAGCAACATCTTTGAGTTGTTGTTTCTAGTTATATTCATTTTAACCGGTGTTATTTTATTGCTGTGGTGCCGTTTTATAATACAAAGTGTTTGGTAAAAGCCTTGTGAATCCGAATATGGTAGATAGGGATCATCATACTGAACGACTTTTACTATTGGACCAACTCTGAAATGACGAAAAAAAACGGGATCCCTTGTTTTCGCATAATGTTTTTATACCTAATTTGATTTGGCATAACAGGTTAGGCATAATTTTTTTTGTCATAATAATACTTTGGCATAATTGTTTTTAGGCATACCATTTATATTAGCATAATTATCATTTAGACTAATTTGTTTTCGCATAATGTTATTTGGCATATTGTCTATTCGCCTAATATTATTTAGTCATAAAACTAAAAAAAACAATAAGAATAAATTTACTTCATTTATTTTCATGCAAAAAACATAGGTATTATACAAAAATATAAGGTTAATGAAATTTATTAATTAATATTATGAAATTTATAAATTATTATATGCCGCCAATACATTTATTTATTTTTATAATCTTTTGATTTTTATTATTTTTTTATTAGGATTTGATTTTGCATCTTCTTTCATGGTATTTTGAACCTGAAACACAAAAATAAGGTACTAATTATAACCAATCTTACTTGGGTAATATAGAGTAATAATAGGTTAAGGTGCGGCGTGGGTGGCCCTTGGGCCACCCGTAAGCCGCCAACATGATTGTAATACACACGATAATTATTTCATAAAATGTAAACACAAAATTTACCTTTTCTCTGTGAGCATTTGGTTCATGGTTGTGACTCTGTAATTTTTTTGATAAAATTTCATGTCGGTCGTCGTTCACTTTCGTAATAAGTTGACAGTTACATTTATAATTGTTATTTCTTCTCAATTCACACACCCAATAATATTTGTTGTTTACTTCACGATTTTTCTCATATATGAAACCATTAACATTTAATTTAGTTCCTCCTCTTTTACTAATAAAAGTGTGCACTGTATTTTCCATTGGTAACTATAATTCACTTTACTTTTAATATAAAATGATTAAATTACAACTTTTCAATAATATAGTTAGATCAAGAATAGTTTACGATACGTCCACCGTCGTCTTTGAAAAATAAAAAATTGCTACGTTCTACCTACAATGTAAAACGCCTACAAATTTCATCAGAGCAATATTATAATTAAGATGTTATCTAGTGTATAAAGTTTCAGGAGTTAATTATTCTGCGTATAAGTGTTAGGTCTATTAAAAATATGCGTTAATAACATTATGCGTGTTTAAATTTATGCTAAAGAATATTATGCTTAAATATGATTATGCTTAAAGTAGTTATGCTTAAAAAAATTATGCCAAAGCTGTTATGACTAAGTAATATTATGCGTAAATAATATTCGACGAAATCATATTATGCTATGTCATATTAGGACAAAAAAAATTATGCAAAATCATAGGGAACCAAAAAAAACAGCTGTTTTTGCTGTTTTTTTTTGCGATTTCAGAGTGGGTTCCATAGTAAAAGTTGTTCAGTTTGATGGTCCGAATCTACCATTTTCAACTTTATAAGGCTTTTACCAAACACCTTGTAATACTATCTCCGCAAATTGCTAATGAACCTGGCAGCCATTTTTAAACCTAAAAACGGAAAACAATTGTAGATTTTTTTATACCTAGACCCTATCTTATTAAAATTAATAATTCAATAATTAATATAAAAAAATCACCTATTAAAAATTTATTGTTACATGTAGGCACCTAATTTTTTGTTGCGGATGTCGTCTACGTGGATTTTAATATGACAAGGTTCCATCATGCGGATTTGCGGGAATAGTAATCGTCTTTGGTTTGGTTTTAGCAGGTTTGTTCAGTGTAGTGCGTAGATTTGGTTTATGTTTAAAGATTTAAATGCAGTTTAATTGAGATTTGAGAGAAAAGTGTTTGCACTCTCTCTTCCTTCACTCTCTAATTCCGATAGGACGGCAGGACGACCGACACGACCGGAGAGAGGTGAGGCTAGGGATGTTCGATCCGATCCGATACTTGCGTGGATCGATACAATGCGTTACGATCCACTCGATTTTTGTATCGATACAATAGCATTCGATCCTTTGGCGGATCGATACACATACATTGAGTATCGGATCGAAAAAATCGTATGAAGTATTTATCATATTATTTTTTTGGTTATCGATGTCGGAGCTTTTAAAGGCAGATAATATGATCAATTTTATCGACAAAACCCCCCCACATGTTGGGGTCTATCCCCTCTCCTGTTGGAATGACCGGCATTTTAAATTTGACTTTTTATTTTAGTTTTTGGGTTATGTCATTAAAATTGATCATATTATCTGCCTTTAAAAGCTCCGACATCGCGTCGCTAACCAGTGTTTCTTTCAGACAAAATTCTCCGGGGGGGCAATTAAGAGGTTCGGGGAAGCTCGTCCGTCGATCACTAGTTCACTACACTAGTTATTTAAATTTTAAAATTACCCCAACCATTATTTTTAAGGTATACCTAGTTGATATTTATTTTCAAGAAAATTCTGCCTGCGACTTCGTCCGCGTGGATATTCGAGAAAATCGTTAGGGAACCTTTAACCGGTATAAATAGTACCTACTCTATGTTGTAATTTCCTCAAACCAGATCTATCGTTTTTACGTGATTGGGCGGGTCCTCACCAAGCGAGCTGCCAAGCGTCCTTTTCCTCTCCCTCTCCCCCTCCCCTCTCTCTTTCTCTCTCACTCTAATTCTCACTTTCACTTCCACTCTCACTCTCATTCGCTCTCTCACTCTCCTCCTCCCCTCGCTCTCCACCCCTCTCTCCTCCCCTCTCCTCCCCCCTCGCCCCTTCCTAAACACAAAATCTGAAGATCCTAGCTTCGAAACCTAGGGACTTTCATACAAACTTTCATCCCCTATTTCAAACACTTTCAAGCCTTATTTCACGATAAAAGGTAGCCTATATCCTTTCTCAAGCTCTGCTGGTTCACTAGTTTAGGCGTAAGAGGGCAAAAGACAAAGTTACTTTCGCTTTTATAATATTAGTATGGATGTTTGGAGACAGAAAAACTGGATGGACAAACAAAAATAATGCTTCAGCCAGCGGGCAAAAAGGAAAGAATGATTGAAATATTAGGGGTGAAATTGCCGTTTTATATGATGAATTTTAAAGAATTTGCATTTTCACTAACATTGTCTTAATTTATTTTACAACCATGAACGCTAATGTTTTAAAAATACAAATGTTTAAACACTCATCTAACTAATGGCACATGTATTAAGTGAAAAAAAAAATAGTAGGTACCTATCGGCTAAGTTACAACGGATTAAGTGGTCACTTCTGTTAACGAAAAAAGGAAGTGGGCAATTACTTTAACCCCTATTAGTAACGTGACAAAATAGTACCGAACGATTGCTTCGTTGCAGACGGGTATATTTTAAAATACTACATGGACATATCCTTAATTTGAAAGTATACCCGATGTCAACACGCGCCAGTGACGTCACAAATGTTGGGTAAAGGTATACTTTAATGAAACGATTTTCGTTTTCTGCGCTTTGAAAATATACCCGACGTCAACACGGTCTCTGACGTCATGAGCGTTGGGTGGAGGTATAATTTCCAATTAAGCTGCTCCGGGGGGGCTCTGCCCCCCCGGAATAGTACCTGAAAGAAACACTGTCGCTAACCAAACAAATTGTATAGTAATTACTTGGAGAATATTTGAACTTGAACTTTTCCCTTGTTTAAAATACTATAGTTTAACGGGGCGATCAGATCCATGTTATAAAAAAAAATCCTCTTATCAATAATTGTTGCCATATCATATTTCAATGTACCATCAAATTCGTAACAACTATTAATGCTTGTTGTTTAGTTTGAGACCAATTTTACTCCGTTAAAAACGTTTCGTTCACTTTGACAACCTGCAACTTTTAATTTTGTTTTTGCATACTTTAAAATTTAAATATTGGCCAAATTAAAAATATTTTTTTAATTTACTAAACATTACTAAGTATATTAGGTACCTACCTAATATCACTTTTATAATAAAGTGTGATCAAAAATTCGACTTTTCTAAAATATTTGATCCGATACTGGATCGATCCAAAAAATCGTATCAATTTTAATGGATCGATCCATGGATCGATACAATGGATTACGATCTATTGCGATCCAGAATATCGATACAAGGTACCCGGATCGAACATCCCTAGGTGAGGCGCAGGATCTACAGCCGAAGCACGGATCATCTTTCTTATCACACAATTAGGTGGCCTGCAATGTCCAAACCAAACTAGTCAAAGATGTTACTTCCCGCGGGGATCAAACCTGACCGACACGCACCGGCCTATAGCCAATCCCTAGAGAAAGTGCTTATTGTAGTTGAGAAAACTAATTAAAACAGTAATTAGAATCACATAATATTTATTCAGCTAGGTAGCCTGAACAGAAGTGACATAACAGTATCTGCATACCCTCCACTTACTTACATTATTATAAACGAATAAAGTAATAAGTACCCACACTAAAATCAACCCACTATCAGTATATGACATACCTTCCCCTTATATAAGATACATTTCACATAACTCTTTATTTCAAGCATAACTAATAAAGCTAATAGAACATTATTGTTGATCCTAATAACAAAACCTCTAATTTTCACTTATTATATAAACCAAAATGTCAAAATCAACTATTGTATATAATTATTATCACGTTTATCACTAGAGCAACCTTCCCTCTGATAAGGACTTTTAGAATGAATATTTAATTTATTTCTTATTTTTCCTGGTCCTGGCCGAGTCATATCAGCAGTTGGTGGTATACCCAACATGTCTGCCCATTTCTCTGCATCAGGAATCTCAATAATAATATCTTCATCCTGACCCTCTTCATAATCACCATTCTCTTCAGTGCCACTGGCAACTATTGGAATTTCTATTCCACTAACTGGTGTGCACTGTTTGACAACCTCTTCTCCCTCCTCTTGGGGTTTAGGAGCCAATGCTTTAAATATTTGATCTATGTGTCGATTTACCATTACACCATCTTCATTTTGAATTTTATAATTTGCCGGACCAGTTTTACTAATGATTTTACCTGGTATCCATCTCGGACCAAAATGACTATAATTTCTGTACATAACATTTTCACCAACATTTCTTTCTCTATTCTTACTTTGGCTATTATTGTTATTATTAGTAATCTGTGCCTCTACTCTTTTGTTCTGTCTATTATCTGGGTGTAAAGCATCCAACAACGTACGCAAGCGTCTGTTCATTAGCATTTCTGCTGGACATTTATTTGTAACCGTGCAAGGGGTTACACGTAAACCCAGAAGTAGGTTTGGTATTCTCACATCCCAAGATAAATCGTCCATCTTCTTCAATTTATCCTTAATAGTCTGTACCATACGCTCAGCCAAACCATTGGTGGCTGGGTGATAAGGGGCCGTTGTTATATGACGAATTTTATTGGCTAGCAAAAACTGCTCCATTTCGTTAGAAACAAAAGGTGTGCCATTATCAGACACTAAAACTTCACAAAGACCATGTGTCGCAAAAGTCATTCTCAACAGTCGTATAACTGTACTTGAAGTGGTATTATTTACTATGAATAATTCTGGCCACTTAGAGTAAGAGTCTACGATAATCAAAAAGAATTTATTGTAAAAAGGGCCCGCAAAATCCACGTGTATCCTGGACCACGGACGAGTAGGTGTTACCCATTCGTGCTTACTCTTAGGAGGCATATGCCTGTGTTCGAGGCACTTTGAACAACTTGCTACTAATGTCTCAATATCCTGATTGAGGTGTGGCCACCACACATAGCTTCTGGCAACAGCTTTAGTTTGTACAACCCCTGTATGTATTTTGTGTAAAATACGTAACGTTGTCTGCCTTAGTGATTGTGGAATCACTACCCGGCTCCCTAATAGAATACAATCATCTTGTAAAGAAAGTTCTGAACGTTGTAGCCAGAACGGTCGTAATTCCATATTTGTTTCTTTTACAGGCCATCCCCTCTGAATATAATGTATCACCTTACTTAAAATCGGATCACGTTTGGTTTCTCTAGCTACATCTTCGACATCATAAGGAAAATCTTCTGGTCTTTCAGCCATTAACAAAATCTCTTGTATTCCTTCTTCGGCTTGATCAGGTACAGGTTGTGGCCAACGGCTTAAATTGTCTGCATTGCCTATCTGCGGCCCTGGTTTATAAGTTATTTCATAACTATGTGACGTTAAAGCGATCGCAATTCTAGTCAAACGAGGTGACAACATATGAGGCATAGGCTTTTTGGGGTCAAATATTCCAAGTAATGGCTTGTGATCGGTTATTATGCGGAAATGTCTTCCCATTAGGTAATTGTGAAACTTAGTTATTCCAAACATAATCGATGCAGCTTCTTTGTCCAATTGGGAGTAGCGTCGTTCATGAGAATGTAACGTCCTCGAAGACATGGCTATTGGACGTTCTTGACCATTTTCCATTTCATGGGACAACACTGCGCCTACACCATACTCGGAACTGTCACAAGTCAAAATCAACGGTTTATTAATGTCATAATGCACCAAGGTTAAATCAAATGAAAGTAAACGTTTAGCTGTATCAAAAGCGTTTTGTTCCATTTCAGTCCATTTCCATGTTTGTGCCGTATCCAGTAGACGATGAAGTGGTTCTAGCAGAGTAGCTTTGTGCGGCACAAATCTCTCGTAAAAGTTATACAAACCCAAAAACGCTTGAAGTTCTTGCTTGTTTTTAGGTGCTGGGGTGTTTACTATAGACTCCACTTTACTCGGAGCGGGATGAATCCCATCGGCATCAATTACGAAACCCAGAAATTCCACTTTGTTTTTCGCAAACTTACATTTGTTTTTGTTAAGTCGTAAACCTGCTTTTTCAATGCGTTCTAATGCGGTGTCGAGTCTTCCCTGCATCTGTAGCATAGTGCGGCCACTGATGATAATATCATCAATTAGTACAGCCACTCCAGGTATACCAGCCAAAAGAGAAGTCATTAGACGTTGAAAAATGCCCGGACAAGCTTTAACACCAAAGGCTAGTCGATGTACGGTGTATAAACCCTTGCAAGTATTCAAGGTAAGTAACTTTGCTGTATTGTTGTCAACGACCACTTGTGTATATGCACGTTCAAGGTCAAGCGTCGTAAAAAATTGTCCTCCTGCCACTGTAGCAAAAACTTCATTAGCCGTCGGCATGGGGAACGTATCTGATTCAGTTGCCATGTTTACTGTACTTCGGTAGTCTCCGCATAGTCTTATTTCACCAGTCTTTTTAATAATGGGTACTACCGGTGTAGCCCATTCTGAAAATGATGTAGGCCGTAGTACTCCTTCCCGCTGCAATCTGTCTATTTCTGCTTCCACCCTATCCTTTATTGCATATGGTACAGGTCGAGCTCTTAAAAATCTTGGAGTCACTTCCGGTTTCAAATGTATGGCAACTGGTTTGCCTCGGTAGGTACCGAGCCCGTCCTTGAAAACTTCTTTATGCCGTTGTAGTATTTTGTCCAACTCTGTTTGTTCCTCGTTTGAAATTAAATTAATATTCATTGTAATATTGAGCGGTGACAGCCAATCTCTGCCAACTAGATTAGGCCCATTGCCTTTTGCTATAATAACCGTAAGGTTTTGTGTCTGCTTCTTATACAATACGGGTATTGTTGCTTGTCCTACTAATCTTACTGGCGTTTCTGTCCAAGTGCGTAATGTGAGTGACGCTGGACGTAATACATTGTCTGGCAATTTGTCTCTCAGCCTATTCCAAGTGTTCTCGTTGATGATAGAAAAGCTTGCACCCGTATCCACTTGCATACAAATAGGTGTTCCCGCTAGTGAAATTGTTATTTCATAAGGAGGTACACGACTTCCACTCAATACACAATAAATTCCATTTAAATGTTCTTCTGTTTCGTAAGTGTAATTTACGCCACGGTTTGCATTTTTCTTCTTACTAAGACATATTTTTTCCAAGTGTCCTTTCTTTTTGCAATAACGGCAAACGGTATTAACAAAACGACAGTCCCCGGGGTGACGGTCACCACAGCGGTAACAAAATCGAGTGAAAGTTTTTGACTGCACTGCATTAATGTCCATCGGCTCTTCGGCACCCACACCGGGGGCCCCCGTGTTGCCTGGCGGCGGCCCTGGCGCGCACGAACTCGCGGCGGCGGCGGCGGTGGTATCCTGGATCATTCGCACGTCTCGCCCCGCACTCTCAGATGATAACATAGCGTCTACGACATGCTGATAACTCAAATGATCGCGTTTTAATAGTTCGTATTGTAATTTATCGTCCGACATTCCGCAGACCAGCCGGTCTCGTAACATTCTTTCTAAGTCAGTGAAATTACACCCCGTGCTAAGTTTTCTAAGTTGCGCGATATAATCGGATGCTGCTTCACCACGTTTCTGATTACGATTGTAGAATTTGAAAGACACTGATATTTCATTAGGTTTCGGGCTATAATGTTTTGTTAGAATAGTAACTATTTCGGTAAATGTCACATCACTAGTATTTCTTGGAGTAATTAATGCCACTAAAGTTTCATATACGCGCGAACCACACACAGTCACAAAATTAGCACGTTTTGCTTGTTCAGATGTAATTTCATTTGCCTCAAAGCAAAATTTTAGTCTATCAAGATAAATGTTCCAATTGTCTGTTTGAGGGTTAAATTCCTCAAACTTCACCGATTTAATGTCTTTTATGAGATTTTGAAACATTTTTTTTCACCTCTCGCCACTATTGTAGTTGAGAAAACTAATTAAAACAGTAATTAGAATCACATAATATTTATTCAGCTAGGTAGCCTGAACAGAAGTGACATAACAGTATCTGCATACCCTCCACTTACTTACATTATTATAAACGAATAAAGTAATAAGTACCCACACTAAAATCAACCCACTATCAGTATATGACAGTGCTATTCAACGGTGCGCACCGCTAGATAGAGAAAAATACTATTCGTCGAGGCGCCCCGATGAATAGACACTTCCATTATATTTTGTTTTACAAGTTCAATTGCACAGACTTCTATTACATATTCAATTGACATAGTAGAAATTTCTTTTAATTCTATATGATCTATGTTGTTTTTAAGAAGGATACAGACGCCGCCTCCGGTGTGTGATCTTCTGCAGTAAGACGCTGCTACTTTGTAGTCAGTGAGGTGAATCAGCTCCAATTTTTCTATCGATAGCCATGTTTCTGTAAAGCATAGTACTTCATAGTATGGATGTTGCTGTATCAAGTCTTCCAGGATATGTAATTTGTTATATATACTTTGGATATTCTGTATAAGTATTTTAAATTGTAGATCTTTGGTTTCGAAATGAATATTTGTCATTACTTACATTTTTAGGTTCTGTTATTTCCATTTCTTTATTTTTCAATGAAGAAGTGTTATTTGCAGATAATCCGTCTTGGTTATTTCTTAAGATTATTTTTTTCCCTTCTATATATAAGCTGTTGTCTCTTATAACAGCATGTAATCCCTTTTGACGTGCTCTTAGTAGTTCCTCTTTCATCAAATTGTTTTGTTTACGTGTAATCTCATCATAGTACTTGGAGATAGCCAGTCCGGTTCCTTGAAACATATGTTTATGTTCTATGAGGTATTTAGTCATCTTTTTACTTATTAGCTCAATAACCAACGGTCTAGTTGAGTTGTTGTATCTACCCAATCTGTAAGTATCCTCAATGTAACCGGTGAGGTCAACGTTCATGATATCTCGAAAAATGTGCACTATTCTATTGCATATGTTATAGTCTGCTTCTTCATGTTGTTCTGTAAGTTTATAGATTACAATTTTTTTACAGTTAGTTTCTGTCGATTTTCCATAACTGTTTTCCACTTTTTCACTCAGGAGTTTTATATTTTCTTTCAGCATTTCATTTTCTCGAGTCATGCTTTCAATTTTTACATTCAGGTAACCTATTTCTTCCTTTCTTTGTTTGTTTTGACCATGTAAGTTTTCCATCTCAAGCATAATATCTTTTTTTAATGAAATTACTGCTTTGTTTATTTCTGACTGGATTGTGGTTTGCAGCTCTTTTATTAATGATCCATTATTTTCTATTAGTTTTAGATGTATTAATTCGCTTAGAGTCTGTAATAAAATCTCGTCGCTCTTTATTGATGTGCTTGGGTCCGGAGTCTCAATGGTGTCACCCAAAAGGTCGATGTCCTCTGAGTTTGTTGTGTCATTATGCACGTTGTTTGAGGTTTTTCTCACTGTTACGTTATTTATCTCGGAGGTATTCATGTGATTTACTTTTCCTAGCGGGCGTTTTGGCGTATTTGTGTTGTCCTTTTTTGGTGGTTTACAATAGCACGTCGGACACTTCCATGCACTCTTAACTTCCGGCGTCATTGTGTTATAAAAACGCTGGGGGCTCACATTTGCACAATCTAAGTCGTATGTGTTTTTACAATATTTGCAAGTTAGATGTTCTCTCTTGTGGAGTTTTTGTTTACAGCTGTTGCAAGTTGCCGACATGATGACATATTTTGTGGTTTGCAGATTTCGAGGTTATGTAATTTATAAAAATTGATCTGCGCAAATTCTTATCTATTTTTATTTTCCAGTTTTTCTTACGGTTTTCAATTCAATTGACACGGATAGTAGCTGCAGTTTGATGCCTATAGTTAGGCGCTTTGCGGCTTTTTCACTGTCAAACAGCAAACTTCGTTCACTGGTTTTGTGGCTTTAGATAAAGATTTTACCAAGCTTAATTATTTCGTAGGTAACATTTAAAGATATTTTACTACATAAATTCACTTCTTGTCGTAAATAGCTTATAAAATTACTTTTTTTGGAATTAAAATTCAGAGAGATTAGTGTTAACGCGCGCACGGCAGTGTTGCCAGTCTACAAACTTTGCCAGCATGGGTCTCGCATGTAAATTATTGAATTTTTCACAGTAAATTAACGAAATAATTACTTACTTAACTTAAAATAGTAAATTACTTGCGCCAAGAAAAACAATCAAAACAAAGCAAAACTAACTGCAAACTAAAAAACGCTACTCTCTGTAATGCAATCATGACGCGGTCGGGTTGCAAATAAGCAGTGCCTCCAAAACATAAACACGCGCATACATTTTCACGCACACAGTCTCACTTTTGATGTGTACTACACGAGATTCGTTCTATGAAAAAGAAGCAGCCCGTAGTACTGCTTATGGACACGCGGTAAATAATTGGCGCCTCTGTCGCCCGGCCGATCGTTGGTTCTTGTCAAGAAGCTTTTGGTTCTTGTGATTTTTGGTTAAAGTGAAGTGATGTTAGTTTCAAAAACCACAAATAGATGGCGCTTAAACTAATAGACACGGAAAGCCGAAGAAGTGCTGTGCACGATGATGGGTCATAACTTTTTAATTACAAGTAGTTTACAAATAATAGGGTAGGGAATTAGGGTCATATATTTATGGGACTACAGGGTATGCAGTGCTTATTTGCATGTATGGAGTGCACGCCACTGGGTATCGTTTCCTCATCCCAACATCGCAGTAGGAGAGCGTACAGGGGAGAAGAAACACATCCAAGTCTTATTAATTCTGCGGGTAAGTTATCAAGTCCTGTACTTTTACCGAGTTTAAGACTCTGGATGGCCTCAAAGAATTCGTCGCCTGTGGGAGGATCGTCAAGTTCAGCCACCGTCGGCCGGGGAGTAAAATCGGCCAGTGCTTCAGGGTGTATAGCAACCTCGTGGGAGTAAAGGTCGGTGTAATGTTGTGTCCATCTTTCTAGCTCTTCTTTTTTATTAGCAATCGGATTTCCGTGTAGATCTTTTATTGCGGCACGTTTTCTTTTAGTTGGGCCGATTGCCGTCTTTATTCCCTTGTACATGCCCCTGAAGTCGCCCAATTCCTTACATTTCTGAATTGACTGGCAAAGCTTAACCCAGTACTCATTTGCGCAGCCACGACTGGTGCGCTGCAGTTCTGCTTTAGCTGCCCTATGAGCAGACTGTTTGGCCAGATCTCGAGGGTTGTTTAGGAGATCTATGTGAGTTGCTCTTTTTCTGTCGATTAAAGGCAGCAGCACATGTTCATACTCAGCAAACCAGTCACAGACCGTTTTTCCTTTTTGCCAAACACCTCTTCAGCTGCTTGCGTTAATTCTTTTTTTATTAGCTGCCACATATCTGCGGCGTTTGTAGATTTGTCCAAGATTTCCTTGCTAAGTTTGGTCTCAATTAGTTCTTCTAGGTGTGTATAAAGGTTCTTATCCGACATAGCTGCGGT
This sequence comes from Agriphila tristella, assembly GCA_928269145.1. NCBI lineage: Eukaryota > Metazoa > Arthropoda > Insecta > Lepidoptera > Crambidae > Agriphila > Agriphila tristella. The sequence goes on along the minus strand of OV743433.1, from coordinate 50,064,492 downwards.
GTTCAGTGCAGTTTTTTGGGGAGCTTTCTTAGCAGAGTGTATCTTCTTTGGTACAAGCCGGGTTTTAGCCATAACCAAGGAATGATCGGTGTTACAATCAGCGCTGTGATAAGTACGGGAGTTGAGGACATCGCCTAAATCCTTTCTCCTTGTGATGATAAAGTCGATCTGATGCCAGTGGCCTGAACGTGGGTGTCTCCATGATACTTTGTGGATTGCTTTGCCTTTAAAATAGGTATTTGTGACACACAGAGAGAAAGAAGCACACAGTTCCAGCAGACGTTGCCCGTTTTCGTTTATGCTGCCAACGCCATGATGTCCGATGCATTCCGGCCAAATTTCGAAGTTATTTCCTATCCTTGCATTGAAATCGCCGAGTAACAAAAGTTTATCAGTTGTGCGAACTTTTTTCAGACATTCCCGTAAATCTTCATAGAATTTGTCTTTAACGTCGGCAGAAGCTTTAAGGGTTGGTGAATAAGCTGAGATGAGAGTAATAGGGCCTGAATCCAACATCAGCCTTAAGGTTATTATGCGCTCGGACACGTAGGAAGGTGTTTCAATACATCCGAGTAGGGAGTTACGAACGGCAAAACCAACACCGTGTTCCCGCCTTTCGCCGTCATTTTTTCCTTTCCAGAAAAAGGTGAAATTATCCTCTCGGAGACTGCCCTCGTCCAGAAGACGGGTTTCCTGCAGTGCAGCAACATCAACTCGGAGGCGGAGTAGTTCTCTGTCTATAGTTGTAGTTTTTCGGAGTTTCGGTATACCATCTGTAGTTGAAGTCATATATGTGTCGAGTCCAGGGAGCATCGTTCTCACATTCCATGTAGCAAATCTAGTGACTTTTAAGATCTTTGTTCTAGTGTTTTTGTTGTTTATATTGTTTCCATTTTTGTTGCCAGGTGCATACAGAACTCATCCTGTTACAGACATTGTGACATGGCTGCTGCTCCACACACCTATAGAAGCGCAGGATGAGAGGCGGACCAGTACCTTATTGGCTGGGGGCTGCCCAGCTTAGGCAGGCGGTAACTGGTCAGTTAGCCGCGATGGACTATCCTACCGTCAGGAGCCACCCCTGGCGCCAGCTAGCTACATGACGGCTAAATTTATGACACTGTTTTAATTTGGTCGTGTTGTAGTTAGGGAAAGACTTAGGCGATTCTTAAGTTTAGTGCAATCGGCCATTATTCTTTTTAAAAACAAGCATTTTCCTTATGAAAATAATTATTCCACAAATTCGCTTATGAAAACACCTTTTTTTTTACTTAACTACTTTTTTTTCTTTGTTTTAGAGATTTCGTTTATCGAAAAAAATCAAAACTTGTAAAAAAAGTAGATTAAAATCATTAAAATGTGTTATTTAACGATTTTTATCTATCTACGTTTTGTTTTTTTTTTTGGGTATTTAGAAGAAGATTTTGTAATAATATGTTTAATTTATATGAACAGTTCTTTTATTAAAATTTCGTTGATGAAAATTTGCGGGGAAAATGTGGGGAATTTAGATATTTTTTTCCCCAAATTTGGGGATTTTCAGTCAGGTTTTTGGGTAATCCAGACCGTGGGCATTGGCAACCCTTATATGAACGTCCTTAGTCCTTACTCCTTGATGTAAACCTGTCATTCATTTCATAGTAATAAATAATAAATATACTGTAAATATTTTAACTTGGAACGTCTTTTACTAATCTGTTCTTGTGATGAAAGTGTAATTAACGAATTTCCAAAAAATGTACAAGATTTACTAAAACATAATGAACTATACAAAATTGTATATAATTTCTATATCAACACATTCGGTCCTTTGTAAATATCATTCATTTTATCTTAATTTTGAGATTAAGTTTTAACTCATATTTATTCACTAATTACTTTGTTTTTCTTTCTTTAAATTTGTTATTTGCCTCTAATAATTGTTATTTTGTTAATATGTTTCCTTAGATTATCTTTTTCATTTTATTTTACCTTTTGTCAGTAGAGGTGGGTAGGTCCGGTTGGATACGCATCAGTGGACCGGCATATTAACCCCCCTATCTATAGACGAGTAAGTAATGACTTGAGTAAAACTTGAAATTTTCTAATGCTTCTCATATCATATTCACATGCAATTTATAGTAAAATTCATCTTAAATGACTTCTTAGTACAGTTTTGGTGAATTTAAGGTTAATTGATACCTACTATAAAATGCGTATGAATATAATATTAGAAGCATTTGAAAATTGCAAGTTTTACTCAAGTCATTACTTACTCGTCTATAGATACGGGGGTAAGAGCGGACCTACGTGTGATACTTCCCAGCAACGCCACCATGGCGTAGAGATTTCTAAATACCCTCAAATGAAAGACCATAAAATGTACCTAATTGTACCCTAACTCAAAAAATTGTACCTCTGATAGTTTCAGCGAAAAACGCAGTTGATTGTGGCGTTGCCAGGAAGTATGCTTCCTGGCAACGCCACGCTGTACCAGATTGAAATTGATCTCGTAGTAATGGCCAGAAATTGTACTTAATTTGTACCCCATTATTAAATTGAAACATGCTAAGTTTCGATAAAAAAAACATTTTTAAATTTACCTTGCTTGATCTGCAATACATGCAACGCACGTTGTTTTTCATGTAAACTGATGTTTGGCTAAGGAGTTTATATGCATTATGCAGTAGTAGGACCACAGAGGCAACCGCCTCTGTGGTCTAGTGGTTTGCCCACCCATGTGAGACGCAGGGGTCCGGGTTCGATTCCCTGGGGGGGGGGGTGCAATTTGTACTCGGTTTAGTTAGTTGTAGGGCTTATTTCAAGTCCGCCTGGCTAACTACCACCATCTTACCTATAATTACACACAATTTAATTGGTACCATATCAGTACAATTTATTAGGTACCATATAGGACAATTTATTTATAAGTACCATATAGTATAATTAATTAGGTACTTTTTAGTACAATATATTTGAAACCATACAGTACAATTTATTTGGTACCATATAATACAATTTCTTTGGTACTAATTAGTGTCATTTATTAGGTACTATTTAGTACCATTTATTTTGTACCAAATAGTACACTTAATTTGGTACTTTTTAGTGCAAGTTATTTGGTACTATTAAGTACAAATAATTTGGTACCATATAGTACCATTTATTAGGTACCTACCATTAAGTACAATTTATTTGGATTTATATAGTACTATTTATTAGGTACTATTTAGTACCATTTATTTGGTACCAAATAGTACAATTAATTTGGTACCATATAATACAATTTATTTAGTACTATTTAGAGCCATTTATTTGGTACTATTAAGTACAATTAATTTGGCACTATATAGTACCATTTATTAGGTACTTTTTAGTACAATTTATTTAAAACCATACAATACAATTTATTTGGTACCATATAATACAATTTATTTAGTATTATTTAGAGCCATTTATTTTGGTACTATTAAGTACAATTAATTTGGCACTATACAGGGTAATTTTGCGACCTCTTTACAAAATCAAATATAAGTACAAGGAAGTATTAAAAAAAAAATTGGTGAGATAATTATGAATTATTTCTTTTTAAATTCAATGTTTTCAGCCACTTTTTATGTCCAATAAATTTAGGCGCGCACGCTCACCCTCGCGCAAGCGACGCGAGCGGGGGAGGGCGGGTGGCGGGAGGGGGGCTCGCGCGGGTCGACCGTGCGACGCGCAAACAGTGACAACAATTTCAACTTGTGTAGGGAAAAGTTTAGGGCAAAAATGTAAAAAAGAATATTTTTTTTTACTTCACGAATTGATTGTACTGCTGTTATAGAATGACCTGACAAAATTTGAAAAGGGGTCCAAAAATGACCCTGTATAGTACCATTTATTAGGTACTTTTTTGTACTATTTATTTGAAACCATACAGTACAATTTATTTGGTACCATATAATACAATTTATTTAGTACTATTTAAAGCCATTTATTTGGTACTATTAAGTACAATTAATTTGGTACTATATAGTTCCATTTATTAGGTACTTTTTATGTTAAAGCTAATAAATCTAAGACACTAGAAAATTCGCCGGCTTGCGCGACACATCGCGGCGTTGAAAATTATCAAAAAACCATAAAATGCGGAGTGTGTGATTCCAAAACATAATAATTGTATTTATCCTGTGTGCTAGCATCTATATAATCGTTTTCTAAACAACCGAGTGCGTGAGAGTGCCAGCTGGACTTCTGTTCGTGAACCACCACGGTGGGGCCCACCATCATCGCTCACCCTGAAGGAATACAACTGCTGTGAGCTGGAGGATAACTACTTGCTTTGGTGTAAGCTCAAACGAACCTATCGCTTTTCTGAACGGCAGGAATATTCTATCGAAATTCGCATCTTCCTGAACCAGATGATATCTAAGGACCCATTTGCTTATACTATACTCATTCAGCTGGGTCGCGTTGTCACACATACATTACGATTTATTAGGTATTAAGATAAATATTTTAATAGAAAAAATACTAGAAAAAATCGACTCACCCTGAGCATCTCAGACAGGATTCGAACCCGCTCTTTAGATTCCGGCCCAATGCACTAACCAATTATGCTACTGAGTTGCCTCCAAGACCCAATTATGCCATAATTGGTTAGTGCATTGGGCCGGAATCCCAAGGGTGCGGGTTCAAATCCTTTCTGAGCTGCTACGGGTAAGTCGATTTTTTCTAGTATTTTTGCTATTAAAATATTTATCTTAATAGAAAAATAGCATTGTGAATGCCTAAAACATCAAAAATTTATTAGGAGTTATTAAGTACAATTAATTTGGTACCATATAGTACAATTTAATTGGTACTATTTAGTACAATTAGTATGATACCATATAGTACTATTTATTAGGTACTATTTAGTACAAACTTATTTGGTACTTTTTAGTGCCATTAATTTGGTACTATTTTGTACCATTTATTTGGTACTATTTTTCACAATTTATTTGGTACTATTTCTTTTATTTATTTATTAATATTTTTTGTACAAACTACAAATACATCAAGTAAGGTACAAATGGCGGACTTAATGCTAAGAGCATTCTCTATCAGTCACCAACAAAAATATATTTACATGCATTCAAAATACATTAATACAAACTAGGGATGCAACGATACCAATGCCGATAATCGTAAACCGCAGGTTTTCAACTAGGTATATTAACTTTATGAGATCGTAATTTTTGACGATCATCGGTATCGTAAAAAGTATTACGATTTATAATAATCTTAAAATTACTGTTGTTGATGTAATTTATTTTGCGTGAAAAGGAAAGCAAGACAGCATCGAATGTTTGCTCTGGCATCACAGAATGCAGAGATGGGTAGAAACTATTCAAGATAATAGGTGGTAAAATGTCATTAAGATTTAAATAAAAGGTGATTTTACTCAAGTGTTTTATTAAATGTAAATAAAATAATCGTAATGCATTCATTATCGTATTCGCTATAATGATGCATTTATCATTCGTATCGGTATCGTAATAGAAATAAGGTGCCGGCACATTTGTCTGACGCCACGCATTAACACGTGTTAACACGCCATCAGATGACATCGGTTTTCATCAACTTTTCATAGTAAATGTATGCACTAGGATCACACTAATCTTATTTTGTAAACTAATAAAACAACATTTTAATTTATGTCTTTGGTATAATTAAATTATTTATTGAGCTCATTAAACAGAATAAAGATTGAGCTACACAATTCTTATGCTACACATATAGTGCGACAAGGCTCTTTTGGCACTTGGTTGTCTGTCATGTCAGTAAGTAAATGGTGGCGCCACTTTCCCATTGATACAATAAATAAGTCGCATTAATAAATATTTTTATTTATTTATATGTAAGTATATTAATTTTATATGATTATGTAGACATGAATTTATTGGTTTGTATTAATGTATTTTGTACATGCATGTAAATATTTTTTTTGTTGGTTGACTGCTAGAGAATGCTCTTAGCATTAAGTCAACCATTTGTACATTACTTGATGTATTTGTAGTTTGTACAAAAAATATTTATAAATAAATAAAATTAATAGTACCAAATAAATTGTACTATATGGTACCAAAGAAATGGTACTAAATAGAACCAAATTATTGGCACTAAAAAGTACCAAATAAATTGTACAAAATAGTACCAAATAAATTGTACTGTATGGTTTCAAATAAATTGTACTAAAAAGAACCTAATAAATGATACTATATAGTGCCAAATTAATTGTACTTAATAGTACTAAAATAAATGGCTCTAAATAATACTAAATAAATTGTATTATATGGTACCAAATAAATTGTACTGTATGGTTTCAAATAAATTGTACTAAAAGTACCTAATAAATGGTCTATTAGTGCCAAATTAATTGTACTAAATAGTATCAAACTAATTGTATTATATGGTACCAAATACATTGTACTCTATGGTACCAAATTTATGGTACTAAATAGTACCAAATAAATAGTACTATATGGTACTTAATTAATTGTACTAAAGAGTACCTAATAAAATGTACTATACGTAACCAAATTAATTGTACTTAATAGTACCAAATGAATGGCACTAAAAAGTACCAAATTAAGTGTACTTTTTGGTACCAAATAAAAGGTACTAAATAGTACCTACTAAATAGTACTATATAAATACAAATAAATTGTACTTATTGGTAGGTACCTAATGAATGGTACTATATGGTACAAAATTAATTGTACTTAATCATACCAAATAAATGACACTAAATAGTTCCAAATAAATCGTAATATATACGGTACCATAAAAATTGTATTATATGGTACCAAATATATGTACTAAATAGTACCAAATGAATGGTACTAAATAGTACCAACTAATTTGTACTATTTGGCACCAAATAAATTGTTCTTAATAGTACCTAATAAATGGTACTATATGAACCCAGTAAATTGTACAAAGGGTACCTAATAAATTGTACTATATGGTACCAAATTAATTTTACTTAATAGTACCAAATAAATGGCACTAAAAATAAATTAAAAAAATATTAAAAACACGACTGCCCTGCCAAAACGAACTAAAAAGTTGAACAACAAGTGTCATTGCAGTCGGGGGACCTTATAATGGAATAATTTTTGATCAAAGAGGTCCCCCGACTGCAATGACACTTGTTGTTCAACTTTTTAGTTCGTTTTGGCAGGGCAGTCGTGTTTTTAATATTTTTTTAATTTATTTATTTTTATTTCACACATTTTAGTGACATATTATATAGTTTTGGAATGTGCTCATCAAGGCCTTTCATTTGATGCCCATATTGTAATAATAGAAGAAAAAATTTTTTTTTCACATTTCAAAATGGCTTCGTACAGTCGCCATATTGATTTTTTCTAAAAAAAATATAGCCAGTGTCACTCGGGATGTTGTAAGGATTCTAACGATATCCCACTTATCCAAATCAGTTCAGGCATTTAGAAGTTATGGTGGAATAAAGAAACTCACCCACAAACATACATGAACCCTGAACACATAACACTCTTTTTGCTTTGGGCAGTCGTGTAAAAAAAGTACCAAATAAATTGTACTATTTGGTACCAAATAAATGGTACTAAATAGTACCTAATAGATAGCAGTAATTAGTACCAAAGAAATTGTATTATATGGTACCAAATAAATTGTACTATGGTTTCAAATAAATTGTACTAAAAAGTACCTAATTAATTATACTATATGGTAATTATATTATATCTATGGTACTTATAAATAAATTGTTCTATATGGTACCTAATAAATTGTACTAATATGGTACCAATTAAATTGTGTGTAATTATAGGTAAGATGGTTATAGTTAGCCAGGCGGACTTGAAATAAGCCCTACAACTAACTAAACCGAGTACTAATTGCACCCCCCCAGGGAATCGAACCCGGACCCTTGCGTCTCACATGGGTGGGCAAACCACTAGACCACAGAGGCGGTTGCCTCTGTGGTCCTACTACTGCATAATGCATAGAAACTCCTTAGCCAAACATCAGTTTACATCTTCGAGCAACAAAAGGCTTCGTTTGTCACGAAGGGAGAAGCCTTAGTGATATTACTCTATTCAAATTATTCTGGCATTTTTTGCGGGGGGGGAAAATGCACACAAGTGCAGTTCCGCATACCCACATACAAAAACTACACTGTAATGACGACACTCACACATAAAAAATAAAACAAAACAGCAAAAATTTGTGTACGGATGAGTCACACATCAAAATATGACAGGTTTTTGACATAAAGGGCTGGGCTCAACTGTCGATGCAGCAATATCGATACGGAAAAAGGAATAAAGATTACAAACTCAATCATTTTACGATGGGGTGAATAACAACAAAGAGGTCATTTTTATAAGTTATACAGAGCGATGCTGAATCTTCGGCTACTATTCAGCTCTTAGCAGTGTTATTTGCTTTAATTTGAATATAGTTTATTTAACAGTACTACTTACGGTCAGTATTCAGCTTGGATAAGAATCGCATAAGTCTTTCCTAACTACAACTCGACCAAATTAAAACGGTGTCATGAACTTAGCTGTCATGCAGCTATCATGCGCCTAATTATCTTGCTCGAGAGACGGCCGTTAGTCCCTCGAACTAAATTCTCTTTTTATTCACTTGTTGTATAATCTACTATTTCGACATTTATTTCGCGATATCTGTCGCGATCACATCAGTGCAGAGCAAATCATGCAAAAATCTCGCAAATGAATTTGGCGCAGAATCAGGGCCAGATTGACCAACACTTTATCGACAAACATTATTTAACGGTAACATCACTAAGTTGCCCATCTGCGAGAACTCGGATTTATCTAGCGACAGATCTGAAATTTGTACGCACGAGCCATGGACTAGCAGACCCGATGTCACTAAACAAATTTGACAACTAATCAAGAATAAAATATACGAATTTAATGTTTAAATGTAAACAAATAGCAATAATACGATAAAAAATTACTTTTATGTGAAATGTAAAACCGTCTTTTTGTATACTTGATGTTCAAGATCTCTTTTAACAGCAAAAAACTCATCAATTCGACATTTTAAACAGAGCAGCGTTCACATGCGCGACTGGACTCGGTCTAGAAAGAAATCCGGGCGCAACTGGTTTTACTAACGCGTATGCCCATTTGGGCTTGTACTTCGGCAGAGGGGAAACGCTTCGTATGGCTTCTCTTTCTGTAGAAGCCCGTCTTACTCTAAGGTTTACATGAATAACAACGTGCGTTGCATGTATTGCAGATCAAGCAAGGTAAATTTAAAAATGTTTTTTTTATCGAAACTTAGCATGTTTCAATTTAATAATGGGGTACAAATTAAGTACAATTTCTGGCCATTACTACGAGATCAATTTCAATCTGGTACAGCGTGGCGTTGCCAGGAAGCATACTTCCTGGCAACGCCACAATCAACTGCGTTTTTCTCTGAAACTATCAGAGGTACAATTTTTTGAGTTAGGGTACAATTAGGTACATTTTATGGTCTTTCATTTGAAGATATTTAGAAATCTCTACGCCATGGTGGCGTTGCTGGGAAGTATCACACCGGACCTACCCATCTCTATTTGTCAGATATGTTAGTGTTTAAGCAGAGGGCCAAGTAGCCAAAGCTTTAATAAAAAAAAAAGTATTAAATATTGTCTTTGGTAATCGCATTCGTTTTATCTGGTAGGGATCCGCAAATTTTCAAAAGTATCGATACCTACTCGATACCAAGTATCGTATCAAAAGTATCGATACCGATAAAAGTATCGGATCAAAAGTATCGATACTACTCGGTATCGAATACTTTTCCTTTGACTCGGGAAACGTGTTAAAAAAATCCCAAAAAAGTGCAGAAAATTGTACGCTGGGCTTCCACAAAGTAACAAATTTTCTCAATCCATTTTAAACTTAAAAACAAGCAGTTTTAAGCAAAAATAAAAAAAACTACATTCTGTCTGCATTAACAATACAAGCACAATACTTAACAAGTAAATACTGAATACTAATGCAAACCCTAGTCTATTTCGTTACAATCAGATATCCTTATTTCCTTACTAATAATTATTATAAATGCGAAAGTCCGTTTGTTTGTTCCGTTTTCACGTCTTAATTACTGAACCAATCATCATGAAATTTTGCATTCAGTTTGTCAGGGGTACAGAGAAGGACATAGTTTACCTTACATCCCGAAAAAGTATCGAGGTAGTAAATAATAATTTATTGACGCGTGAACTAGTGAGACGGTTTCTTGCAGATTTTATAAAGACAGGTCTTGTTAGGTATTTGGTGTCGATGGCATACATGGTACATAAATTAGGGTACACCGTTTTCATCTCGCTCAATGTCCTCCATTAAAATAGAGGTCAGTGATCGCGTTCCATTGTTTGAATGGATCTGGGGCCCTATTTTTGAATCGCTCGTCTGGCGTCGAGCGCTCGCTTCTACTGATTTTCGTTCGACTAATCAAATCAAATGTATGAGATGTCGAACGAAAATCAGTAGAAGCGAGCGCTCGACGCCAGACAAGCGATTCAAAAATATGGCCCCTGATTTTAAAAAAGACACTGGAATTGCAAGGTTTAGACTAGTTTCATCTTTATCAATGGCGCGGTGCCTATTTGGTCGACTTTGAGCTAATTTTTTATGAAGATTAGATAGTCAAGTGTAAAAAGTATCGAGTACATCAGAAAGTATCGATACCTAGTAAAGTATCGAAACAAAAGTATCGAGTACCAAAATACTAGGTATCGCAACGCAAGTATCGATACTACTCAAGTATCGATACTTTTTGCGGATCCCTATTATCTGGTAATTCTGGTATTTTATTGTTAAAATAAAATTAATATTTATTTAATAAAACGTAAGAAGTCATGAAGAACAGAGAACTCGTTATTTTAGGCTTGTTTGTTTTTGATTAGATGCCACAAAACTAAAAAAACTGACAAAGGTACTCTAAAGCAAAATGGAAGGGAAAAAAATATCGTTCGGTTTTAGGAAAACCAAAAAGGTTGAAAAGCCTGTAGTGGAAGAAAACAAAGAATTTATTGATTGCATGGAAGAGAAATCAATAAAAGTCGTTGGGTGAGTAAATCATTTTTGTTGAATAGCCTCGTCCTGCTGGGACATAACCTCAATCGTTAGCTTGTGGTATCCTATCACTAAGTAGTTATGTGTTATTTCTACTCGCTGATTATTTGCTGCAGAAGACCAAGAACCCGACTCTCCGACCCTACATACAGCACTTTACAAGTAATAAAGGATCCGAGACTAAAATCCTATACACACAGTTGCGGTCACATAATTAAAGACACCAGTTGATTTTCATCAAACGATGTACCTAACTTTGAAGCCTTGGTTCTCTGCCAAGGATTTACCTAGCTGTGATCTGATAATGGCTGTCCAGGGAGTGAATGAAGATCACTATACACTCAACTGATCAGGGGTCCTACCGCCTAACTCAAAGCGATAGCCAAAGCGATAGCTATGCTCTATTTGTCCTTGTCATATCATAACACGACGACTAGGACGGACAGTGCACTGACATCATAATAAACCAAAGCCAGAGTCAAAGCGATAGTGTTAGGCAGTAGGGCCACTGATCAGCATTCTAATTATAAGGATCAGAGTTTTCAGTTTCAAGATTTCCATATGTGTTTATGTTAGTTTCGTGTTTTTTTAAACATTAGAATGCTTATCAAATCAGTTTGGTGTGTATAGCGATCAGCCTTTCTATTGTCTAATTTAAAAATCTATCGCAATCGCTTTCAGGATGTAACACATTGAAGCTTCTTTTTGGCACAAATAAAAACTTACCAAATAAATGCAGCAATGTGACACGTCCATCTGTCTAACGAAAGCGATTGCGATAGATTTTTTAAATTAGACAATTAGCCCCCTGAATGTCCTCCATTCACTGCGTGTATAGCCAGAATCAGATCCAATCCTTGGCAGAGAACCAAGGCTTCAAAGTTACATTGTTTGTATGAAAATCGACTGGTGTCTTTAATTATGTGACCGCCACTGTATATCTAGAGTTCTAAAAAAGTTATACTTCACACAATGTTAAAAATGTTACAGCGGAGAGCAAATTAAAGAAGAAGCACCTTTAGTCATACCGCTGAAGCCAAACACTTTAGTGACAGCGGACCGACTTAAACAAATAGCGGAAGAGGTGGAAAGTGTCCTAAATGAACCTGAACCAGGTGAAAAGAGGAGCCCTAAACTTGAAAATGTCCCTGTAAATGAGACTTTAGATCAAATGGTTGTTAGAGAACTTCTGCAAGAAGCTAAGAAGGAAGTCAAGGCGGAACCTACGGAATTAGCAGTCCCGATACCGACGAAACCTGTTATGTCAGGTCAAAAAGAAGTAAGAATAGCTTATACATATTGTTGTATTAAGACGGTTCCCTAACCGAAAGTGGTGCCACTGTAAATTTTATTTAATATTGTAATTATAATACCTACATTATTTTAATAAAACTACGTAAAAAAATTTGCACTCGATAGTCTAGTATTTTTAGAAGGTATTAAATTCCCTTATAGTCATTTGTAGAAGTAGATAGCAAATGTGTCCAAAAACAGCCACTGTTAGCAGTTTTTGCTATCTACTTATAGAAATTACTACAAATGATACCTACCTTCTAAATATACTAGACTAGGGGTCGTAAAAATTTCATGTAAAGTTTTATAAAAATCCTTTTCTATTATCAACTTATTAAATATAAACCTCGGCGCCACTTTCGGTATAGGATGCACCTTAAATATTAAATATAAAAAAATGGATGCAAGTATAATGGTCTTTGCAGATTGTTTTAATTTTATACTGACTTGACTCAGATATTCAAAATGCAAAAGACCTTAAGGCTCCGGCCAAACTGACGCGAGCGAATCGCGCGATTGGGGCATTTTGACAGATTTTGATCACGTAACTCAAAGCAATAGCCATAGCCATAGTCATTGCCATAGCAATTCTCTAGCAATTTCATTGACAATGGCTATGGCTATCACTTTGAGTTACGTGATCGCAATCGCGAATTTCGCGCGGAATTCGCCTCAGTTTGTACGGAGCTTAAAGCCCAGGGGCCCTATTTTTGAAGCGCTCTTTTCTACTGATTTTCGTTCGACAGCTCATACATTTGAGTTGATTTGTCGAACGAATATCAGTAGAAACAAGCGCTCGACGCCAACAGAGCGATTCAAAAGTAGGGTCCCAGTACAGATTATTTACAATGCAACATACAAAGAAACACTACTAAAGTGATGTGTGTACGCAGAGCAGTGCGTTTTGCGGACACTTTAAAATGTATGAAAAATGTTGCATTACATGTTGTAATGCATATGCATATAATCTGTACCAAGCATAATAAGACTGATTGATTTAGAATATAATAAAATATTGATATCGATATTTAGGGATGTAAGGGGAGTGAATTAAAAAATGGGTCAGTAGAATAAAAAAATTATATTATCTGTTTTAGTCTTCACTGCAGGATTATGAAGACGTTCCAGTACAACAATTTGGACTGGCAATGCTACGCGGAATGGGATGGACACCAAGCGAAAAGAAGTTAGTATATTTCATTTAAAAAAAACGCAAACTGGACTCTTCTCTGTGGGTAGGCCCCTGACAAGGTGGACCAGTGATCTGGTGAAGGTTGCGGGAAGCCACTGGATGCAGGCCAAGCAGGACCGATCGTTGCGGAGATCCGTGGGGGAGGCCTATACCCAGCAGTGGGTGTCGAGCGACTGATATGATGAGTATCCAACATTATTCACCAAATATTTGTCACTAATAATTTTAATCCTATGTCCACTGTACCCCTGACAACAAGTATGCAAAATTTCATGAACTTTTGAAGGCGTAACAATAGTAGATTGTACAACAAGTGCATAAAATGGGTTTTATGTACGAGTTATACACTCTGCTTTTCACTTCGATTGTGAGGAAATTAAACAACAATAATGTAAAATATTAAAAAAAACATTTTTTTTTTAAATTTTAGTGACAAATTATATATTTTTGGAATGTGCTCATCAAGACCTTTCATTTGATACCCATATTCAAAAATTGAAAAAAAAATTTTTTTTTTAATTTTTTGTGACAAAATATATATTTTTGGAATGTCCTCATCAAGGCCTTTCATTTGATACCCATATTCAAAAATTGAAAAAAAAAACTTTTTTCTTAATTTTTTGTGACAAAATATATATTTTTGGAATGTGCTCATCAAGGCCTTTCATTTGATACCCATATTCAAAAATTAAAAAAAAAAAAAAAATTTTGTGACAAAATATATATTTTTGGAATGTCCTCATCAAGGCCTTTCATTTGATACCCATATTCAAAAATTGAAAAAAAAAATTTTTCTTAATTTTTTGTGACAAAATATATATTTTTAGAATGTGCTCATCAAGGCCTTTCATTTGATACCCATATTCAAAAATTGAAAAAAAAATTTTATTTTTATTTTTTGTGACAAAATATATATTTTTGGAATGTCCTCATCAAGGCCTTTCATTTGATACCCATATTCAAAAATTGAAAAAAAAAACTTTTTTCTTAATTTTTTGTGACAAAATATATATTTTTGGAATGTGCTCATCAAGGCCTTTCATTTGATACCCATATTCAAAAATTTAAAAAAAAAAGTTTTTTTTGTGACAAAATATATATTTTTGGAATGTCCTCATCAAGGCCTTTCATTTGATACCCATATTCAAAAATTTAAAAAAAAAACTTTTTTCTTAATTTTTTGTGACAAAATATATATTTTTGGAATGTGCTCATCAAGGCCTTTCATTTGATACCCATATTCAAAAATTGAAAAAAAAATCTATTTTTTTATAAAAAAAATATAATTTCAATTTTGGAATGTGCTCATCAAGACCTTTCATTTGATAAACGTATTCAAAAATTTAAAAAAAATATCAATATTACTACTAATAATATTACTTTTTTTTAATAAAATAAAATATAATTTTGGAATGTGCTCATCAAGGCCTTTCATTTGACAACCATATTCAAAAATAAAAAAAAATATCAAGGCCTTTTAAAAAAATTGATACCCATTTTCAAAAATAAAAAAGTATAACAACAAAAAATGAAGAAACAATGAAATAACAAGTTAATTCAACGAAGTTAAATTGCGTGTGTGGCTGTTTACCTGACAACCTTTGTCTTAAAGTCTGAGACTTAGACGAAGATTTTACTTTATGCACTAGAGCATAAAAAGCGATTTTATGCAGCCTATACCCAACATAAAGACGAACTTTACGAGCATGAGAAGTGAATAGTAGATTGTACAACAAGTGCATAAAATTTGAGAAAAAAATATTTTTTAAATTTTTACACTATTGTTGTTTAATTCCTCGACTTGACACACTATTGTTGTTTAATTCCCTCGACTTGACTATCCACCCTCGCCTGCGGCTCGGGTGGATAAATACGTCTCGGGTAAAATGGGTTTTATGTACGAGTTATACACTCTGCTTTTCACATCGATTGTGAGGAAATTAAACAACAATAGTGTAAAAATTAAAAAAAAAAAAATTTTCTCAAATTTTAATGACAAATTATATATTTTTGGAATGTGCTCATCAAGACCTTTCATTTGATACCCATATTCAAAAATTGAAAAAAAATTTTTTTTCTTTCTTAATTTTTTGTGACAAAATATCATTTTTTTATAAAAATAAATACAATTTTGGAATATGCTCATCAAGGCCTTTCATTTGATACCCATATTCAAAAATTGAAAAAAAAAAACTATTTTTTTTTACAAAAAAAATATAATTTTGGAATGTGCTTATTTGCAAGGCCTTTCATTTGATACCCATTTTCAAAAATTGAAAAAAAAACTAATTTTTTTGGAAAAAATAAATATAATTTTGGAATGTGCTCATCAAGGCCTTTCATTTGATACCCATATTCAAAAAAAATTATCAAGGCCGCCTTTCAATAAAATTGATACCAAAAATTGATATTCAAAAATAAAAAAAATATTATAACACAACAAAAAATAAAGAAACAATGAAATAACAAGTTAATTCAACGAAGTTAAATTGCGTGTGTGGCTGTTTACCTGACGACCTTTGTCTTAAAGTCTGAGACTTAGACGAAGATTTTACTTTATGCACTAGAGCATAAAAAGCGATTTTATGCAGCCTATACCCAACATAAAGACGAACTTTACGAGCATGAGAAGTGAAAAACTTATTTTCGCATTTACATATACAATTGGTTCTACAGACTACTTAAACAAGCAAGTCAAGGGGAAAGACTTTCACAAGTTCGCATTTACTGATTATAACAAACTAGTGGCCGCCCGCGTCTTCGTCTTCGTGAAAAGTTTTTTTTGCTATCCCTCGGGAACAATACTTTTTCGGGATAAAGGTGTTCTTCTCTCTACCAACGAACTAATATACTCTGTACCTCTGACAACGTGTGTGTAAAAATTCATGATGATCGCTTCAGTAGTTAAGACGTTAAGGCGTAACAAACAAACGGATTTATAATATTAGTAAGAAAAGAAACGAGTAAGGGTATTAGTAAGGATGCGAAAGTCCGTTCGTTTTTTATGCCTTCACGTCTTAACTACTGAACCGATCATCACGAAATTTTGCATACACATTGTCAGGGGTACAGAAAAGGACTTAGGGTACCTTTCATCTAGAAAAAAAAAGGTTCCCAAGTGGTAGCAAAAAATAAACTTTCCACACAGACAAAGTAGCGGGCGGCCGGTTTATAGTATTAGTAAAGATCAAATTGTAATAAAAATTGTATTATATGTATTTTAATTTCAGGACAGAATATAAGCCGCCCAGTTTACTCCGCCCTAAAGGTTTAGGGCTAGGTGCAGATAAAGTAGTGACAGACAAGCAAAAGAGGAAAGCTGCAGTCAATGAAAAAGGGGAGGAACTCACTATCATGAAGAACTCATATGTGAAGATTACTAATGGAAAATACAGTGGTTATTATGGTAAAGTGAGTATAAATATTATTATTGTTATTTTATCCGTGTATTTATATCCGCGCGCAATGAGAATGGGATGGAACCTTGTCAAAGAAAATCGAAAATTGACTAATTAGTTTTAATTTAATTAATCAACTAATTTGTTGTAGCTCTCATAGCGGAGCTTGACAGACTGATTGTACTCGATCACGTTTGTTAAGGAATAAAAGTTAAAACTGATATGTTTCTTGTGGCTGTTCCTCTTGTCAGTTAAAAATGGAACGGGTGCTATGAAAATTTAGACGATTGGAAAGTGCTTTTATTAAGTTATTTTGATTTTGACTACATGGACTAAGAGCTAGCCCCGGAAATAGGTGGATAATTTACAGAGCGACGAAATCCCTCTAGTTAGTTAGCCATACTATGAACTATCATTATTAATAGATCCGGGCACCTCGCAGATTTTCAGTGGTAGTGGTGGGATTGGTTGAGCAACAAAGGGGCTAAAAGCGATTGAATGTATACAATTTACAGAGCTCTGGATTTGGTGTGGTATAATAGTAAGCCAATCTTGTATCTAAATCGAATATAACATTGCCAGGAATTTTGACTGATGAAAATGCCAGGCGGCATCAAAATGCGCGAAAAGTGGTAAAGTTTGATGCCGCCTGGTACTACTTTTCCACTAGTTAAAATTCCTGGCAATGTTATATTCGATTTAGATACATGATTGGCTTGCTATTACACCATACCGAATCCAGAGCTCTGTAAATGGTATACCTTCAATCGCTTTTCAGCCCCTTCGTTGCTCAACCACTCCTACCCCCACCACTGAAAATCTGCGAGGTGCCCGGATCTGTTAATAATGATAGTCATCATCATATCAGCCACACGACACCCACTGCTGGGTATAGGCCTCCCCTAAGGATCTCCACGACGATCGGTCCTGCGCTGCCTGCATCCACTGGCTTTCCGCGACCTTCATCAGATCGTCGGTCCACCTTGTCGGGGGCCTACCCACGGAGCGTCGTCCGGTGCGCGGTCGCCATTCCAGAACCTTTCTGCCCCAACGGCCATCGGTTCTTCTCGCTATGTGTCCCGCCCATTGCCACTTCAGCTGAGCAATCCTTCGAGCGATGTCGGTTACTTTAGTTCTCCTGCGGATCTCCTCGTTTCTGATTTGATCACGTAGGGAAACGCCGAGCATGGCTCTCTCCATTGCACGCTGAGCGACCTTGAGCCTCCTTATGAGACCCATAGTTAGCGGCCACGTTTCACTGCCGTAAGTCATCACTGGCAACACACACTGTTCATAGACTTTCGTCTTGAGACACTGAGGTAAGTCGGACGCGAAGATTTTTCGAAGCTTCCCGAATGCTGCCCACCCGAGTTGGATTCGGCGAGAGATCTCTTTCTCGAAGTTGGACCTACCTAACTGGACTGCCTGTCCTAGGTATACGTAATGGTCAACAACTTCAAGTGTAGTGTTCCCAACATGAACTGGAGAGGGTACAACATGGGCATTTGACATAATTTTCGTCTTTTCCATGTTCATCCTAAGACCCACTCTTTGGGAAGCACTACGGAGATCTTCGAGCATTGTGTTCAGGTCTTCCATGGTCTCAGCCATAAGGACTATATCATCGGCAAAACGAAGGTGTGTTAGGTACTCGCCATTAATGTTGATGCCGAGTCCTTTCCAGTCCAAGAGCTTAAAGATGTCCTCCAACGCAGCTGTGAACAGTTTCGGAGAAATAACGTCTCCCTGTCTCACACCACGCTGCAGTTGGATAGGATTTGTGTTCTGGTTCTGTACTCGGATCGTCATGGTGGCATTTTGGTATAAGTACCTCAACACCTCGATATACCTATAGTCCACTTGGCACCTTTGGAGAGACTGCAGCACCGCCCAGGTTTCAATCGAATCAAAGGCTTTCTCATAGTCCACGAACGCCAAGCATAGTGGCTCATTATACTCCTCGGTCTTCTGTATAACCTGCCGCAGCGTATGGATGTGGTCTATGGTGCTAAAGCCTTTTCGGAACCCGGCTTGTTCGGGAGGTTGGAAGTCGTCGAACTTGCGAGCGAGACGATTCGTAAGGACTCTCGAAAACAACTTATAGACATGACTCAGAAGCGAGATGGGTCTATAGTTTTTTAAGAGGGACTTGTCACCCTTTTTAAAGAACAAGATCACCTCACTGATGTTCCATGTCTTTGGCGTTCTGCCCTGGACGATGACGGAATTAAAGAGCTTCTGGAGGACTTTGAGTATCGGCTTACCGCCCGCTCTCAGAAGTTCTGTAGTGATTCCATCGTCACCCGCCGCCTTGTTGTTTTTCAGCTGTTTGAGAGCCATACTAATCTCGTACAGGCTGACGTCCGGGATATCTTCGGTATAGTGTCGGGTAAGCTTGGCTCTGGGGTCTTTAGCCTTGCTTTCAACAGGTGTCTGCGTGGAATATAACTGCCCATAGAAGCTCTCGATCTCCCTCAGGATTTCAGGCTTTGATGAAATGATGCGTCCGTCGTCAGTTTTCAGCTTCGTCATCTGGCTTTGCCCAATAGACAGATCTCTCGCGAACACTTTGGAGCCTTTATTCCGCTCGATAGCCTCTTTAATACGATTCGTATTAAATTGGCGAAGGTCGCTCGTCAAAGACTTAGATATCTGTCTATTAAGCTGCCGATAACGATTAGCATCTACTGAACTCTGGAGCCTCATTTCACGTCTCTGATCCATGAGTAGGAGTGTGTGGTCGGAGAGTTTCTTTATCTTGGGACGGCGGGTCTTAAAGAGCTTGGACCCTACCGTACGGACAGTATCCACCACCATGTTGTTTAGATCGTCCACATCTATGCTGTTCTCAAGGGCTTCGAAGCGGTTTTGGAGTTCGAGTTGAAAGCTCTCGGGGTTTTGAATATGGGCCGGCAATGGTCGAATTGTTGATTTTATCAGTCGAGATCTTTCCAGCTTTGGGTTGATATTCAATGTGCCACGTACCAATCGGTGATCGCTCCCCGTCTTAACAGCGTTGATCACAGTGACATCATTGAATATTTGCTTTTTCGTCGACATGATAAAATCTATCTCATTTCTGACTTTACCGTCCGGACTGACCCAGGTCCACTTCCGGCTTTCCGGCTTTCTGAAGAAGGAGTTCATCATAAAGAGGTTCTCCTTCTCCATAAAGTCAGCCAGCATCTGGCCTCTGTCATTCCGTTGCCCAACTCCAAATTGCCCCACTCTCAGCTCATCACCGCATCGTTTCCCCAACTTTGCATTGAAGTCCCCCATCACAACAGTGTAGTGGGTTTTGTAGCTATGCATGGCTTTAGAGATCTCCTCATACATAGCCTCCACTTCGTCATCTTGGTGTGTCGAGGTCGGTGCGTAAACCTGTATAACATTCAGCGAACACCGTTTGGATATTCTGAGTATAAGGTACGCCACCCTGGTCGACACACTTCCGATGGTAATCACGTTGTTGACAAGGGACTTGTGGACGATGAACCCGACACCACTTTGGGACTGTTGGTCGCCCTCCCGGTAGTAAAGCAAGTTACCGGAGTTGAGGATTATCGAGTCCTCTCCCGCTCTTCGGACTTCAGATAACCCGATAATGTCCCAGTGTACCTTGCTGATAACTTCTTCCAACTCGGTTAACTTCGCGTCGGTCCTTAGTGTGCGCGTGTTATAGGTTGCCAGGTGCAGTTGTCGTCGTTTTTGGTAGCCGAGCCGCACCCGGGGATTCTTAGCACCCCCTGCCCCGCCGTTACCGTAGCCGCTACCGTAGCTAGGAATAGCGGGGCTGCCGGGGACTGGGGGCCAATTTTTTGATCCATTGTGCATGAGGGGGGGGGTTTGCCATAATCGCCACGCTTGGCAGGCGGGTTGGCGATCGCAGTAGGCCAAGGTTTTTTGGAGACGCTGCTGCCCGTCTCTTGAAGGCTATGCTCCCTTAGTCGCCTTTTACGACACCCACGGGATGATAGGGGGTAGTGCTATTCTAGGCCGGCACATACACGGCGAATATATATAATAATAATGATAAGTATAGCAAACTAACTACAGGGATTTCGTCGCTCTGTAAATTGTCTTCCTATTTCCAGGGCTAGCTCTTAGTATAAGATCTGTTACATTTTAGAAGGTCTAACTGGTTTAGTTGATTTGATGGTACAAATGAGGGTCTCCGGCCCCACTGTGCGGTGTGCCAACGGTCCGAGCTGATCGGGCGCATCGCGCGTGCAAGAGACAGCTTCATAGTTAAATCTATGCGTTAGAACAGGCTGTCTCGCATCTGTTTCGCTTGTCGTACAACTGACAAGTCATGGCGGAACCTACTGCGGTTTCGCTGATATTGTTTCGCGGTGGTGGGTGAGCTACAAGTAGGGTTGCCAGATGCCCCGTATTTTACGGGCTACCCCGTTTTTCAGGCTAAGATAATACAGAAACCCGTAATTGCGAAAATAATATAAAATAAAAAATAGAAAATAAAAAAACTGCTGTTTTAATAGTGCCCGTAATAAATCTAATTGGTGGTTTCTGAATTGAGAAAGTAGAAAGAAGTTGAGCAGTACTTGAGTACAAATTTTGTATGCGTGAGTAACATTTGAGTCAGGGGCGTAGCTACCGCCGTATCAGCCGTATCAATTATACGGGGCCCCCGGGCCACGGGGGCCCCCAACGTGCGTAAGCAAAAAATAAAACTAAACTTTTTTGAAATGGATGATGATGAATCAGAAATGCAAAAGACATGTCTTGTTCGGAATTCATAAGTAAATATAAAAATGACGCGAAATTAATGAGAGAGGCCCGTAGTAATACAATTATGCACGGACACATAGTCAAAATAAAAATAAAACATTAAATCAAATGTCTCTTCTTTCCCTACAGCTAGGTAAGTTCTCATTTTTTATTTACCTCTTACTTTGCTGAGCCGCCCGTTTGCTTCCATTGATTTTGAGTATTTTAATAACAAACAGTCACACCACATACATTAAATATGTCCTTCATTTATCACTTACCAGTCTCTACAATAGTTTTACTGCCAGTAAACATATAGAAAATAGACCAAAATTTTTTTCGCGGCTCGCGCTTCGCGCTCGCCGCCGCCCTTATCTTTTCTTTTGTGAGAAATCTTTACCTTTCCTAAGGGCCCCCAAACAAACTTTTATACAGGGCCCCGCCAAGGCACGCTACGCCCCTGATTTGAGTGCTCAACCTAAAACTCGTATTTTTTTATTCTGCTAACCCTTAACTTAACTTGACCCCTAGCTAGCTACAAACGTCATAATTTTCTGTTTGCAGGTAGTGAGTTTGGACGAAGACAATGGTCGTGTCATGGTTGACATCACAGTGAAGAAGGAGACGGTCAGTTTGAGCGAGTTCATGATGCAGGCGGTTACCAAAGCTGAGTTTGACAAGGAATCCAAAGTCATAAGTAAGATTCTATTTTCTTCTATTTCTAGGACTTTTCCTTAAAAAAAAAGATATTTTTTTGGTTTTCAATACGATATCTAAAAAACTTATGTTAAAAGTAAAATAAAATCTGTATGAGAATAAGTATACAAGATTAAGACGGGTATGTCTTTTTCCTTTTCTAGATACCTAATTAATTAGCTGGATCAAAATAATAATATCCCAGTACATATTCAAACAATTTCATTTACGCCCTTACTAATAAATAAATGTTGTATAGCGAGTGATTAGTTTAGCTACACAGTGTTTTGTCCCGTTCTTTTTAATATAAAATTTAAATAGTTTGACAGAGAGCTTCGGTGTATAACTATACATCCACTATACATACAATCCTTATTAGTAAGGGTGTTAAAATGTAAATTAATTGTCATCAATTATAGTTTCTATATTGAGATTCCAAACCCTTTTTTACAAGTTGATATTTTAAATCTGGTATAAATGAATGAATTATTACTGAATATCGTCCAAGTATTGCAACTTGCACCAACAAAAATCATCTCAATTTCTCTTCACAGATGCTATTGAGGATTTATCAAATGACGTCATATGTTTTTATGTTGGGAACTCATTGAGGAGTCCTTAACACAAGGTACAACACTTGGACCTATATTCTGTTTTTTATTTTATCCATATTAAAAAAAAAAACTAAAATTTTCTCTCTTTTTAGATGCAGGTTCTTTTGAAGAGTACAAGAGAACGGAAAAAGTTTCTCAAAAGATAACTAAAACTGAATCTTCTAAGATAGAAAGAGAAGCATCATCGAGTACGAGAGATAATAAAAATGGAAAAGATGAAAGAAACCCAAGGAAAAATTCTGATAATATTCCGGAGCGCAGAGAGAAAGATAAACATAGAAGAGACTCTAGCAGTGAAGAGAGATCTAGAAAACCTCGCAGAGAACATAAGAAAAAAAGAAGGCATAGTAGTGAAGATTCTTTAAGTTCTCTCTCTGACTCAAATAAGAAGAAACACAAGTCCAGTATGAAAAGATACAGCAGCTCATCAGATTCAGATTCTCCTAAAAGAGAGAAAAGAAAAAAGTCGCCAGAGAAAAAGAGAGATATTGATAAAAAACGGAAAGGAAAGAAAAAGAAGCGAGATCGAGATCGGTCGCCTAACTACAAGAAGTATAGGAAGTAAGTTTTAAGTCAATTAATGAAATCAGTACACAATTCTATGTAAAATGAAGTAGTTTTATTTAAAAAGTAACACAATTTGTCTTTAAGGTAGTTCGAGGAGCTCAGTAGTATAAATTGAAAATAAATCATTTACGTTTTATCAAGAGCTTAGAATAAATGTCTTGATTATTTTGCGCAAATAGAAGAGTAAAGTGAATTTTTTTCATGTCTTCAAACACACTTGGACCTACCTTGTATACGTAAGTATACAACGTATACAAGGTAGGTCCAAGTGTCTGGTGTAAACCGTTAATAGTTTTTAAGTATATATCTAAAAATGAAATGGGGATATCAGACCACGTTTCTGAATATGAGCGTGCAGTCAAAACTTAAAAATTAATAGTTTAAAAATATCGGAAAAAATCTTGATTGATCGGCAAACTCACAAAAATAGCAGGACGCGTACGTAGATTCATTCTTTTCATTATTTACGTAGGTAAGCACGATAGCACAGAATAACTAATGTACGATAGTCTCTTTTGATTACGCGCGTGTAATGCCTATTAATGAGCTCTAAATCCAGAAATCAGTTAAATTGGTACATAAACAAACCTTAATATTTTAACCAATTAAATTTTGAAACTATTAACTGTAGTACATTCTTGATTAGAATAGAGAAAAGATACACTGATTTCATTTTTAGATAATAATATACTTAAAAATAAACCGTGTATAGGCAATAAGTTATGAATCCCGATAATGCCAAATGTGGCCACTTTTGGCACTATTGAGATGCACGATTTATTGCTTAAGTTTGAGTTCTTGAAACTATATTTAAAAAATGCGTTTATACTTTTATTTGCGCAAAATGATAAAAAATTGTAATCTATTTTTTTTTTTGATAAAATAAAACGTAATTGATTTATTTCCAATGGTGGCGCTACTCAGCTCATCGAACCAGTTGATTATTTCCTCTGTGGTTGGTATGGTTTTAGCTCTCAAACCTTTCATACATTATATTGTGTAAAGTTAAAAGATGGGTCATATTATTATTTCAACATATACAAAATCTAGAAAGAACCATTGACATAGTTGATTTAATAGCGGGGTGCCCACTATTGCACTTAGCCGAAGTTTTCAATAGTTCATACTTGCTTAAATTATATGTTGTCAGATAACGCCATCTATCCGAAATCTACAATATCAAAGACAAGTAGAGTCACAGTATTACAATGTAGGGTTGTCGATGTGCCAGGAAATTGAATGAATGGGTATTTGGAAAGCAGTGCTTTAGTTACTGCGCTAATGTTGACTAGTAACAAACCTTAAGGTGCTTTCCCACCGGTGCGTCTGTAGACGCACGAGAGCGCACCAGACAAGACCACACACCGTGGGAAACGACGCGTTCGCCGGTAACTTCAAAGGATCGGTGCGTGCTCGCCCTCGTGCGGCTCGGTGCGGTGCGTGGTAGCACGCACCGTGGGAAGGCACCTTTAGAAAACTTCGAATACTTACATAGGTACGAGTATTCAAGATAATAACGGGTGTAAGACACTCAACGAAGCTGAAATCCACGCATTCCGCCAATCGTCAGGATCATTTTTGTCTTTTAGACTATACCTGGTAAACCAATAGCCACGAAGTTATTGAAGGTCAAGGTCAAAAAATTTTTTTCAACATTTTTATGAAATCTTATTTTATTCGTTATTTCCTAATTTTTGTCTACAGAAACATAATCAAGATTTTAAATATTTCGTAACAAACAATGGCTTCAAAACGTCGTTAAACGTTGCCTTTCAACTCGGCCGCACGCAGCTGTGTAGCATACACTTGCAGGCGTGTTGTTTTGTACGCGTTACATTGCGTGGTAATGTACGCAATGCTTTTTTAACACCAAAAAAATTAAATCATTTCCCAGCAATAATTTTGAACAGAAATGGTCCTGATGATGGGCAGAATACGTAGACCTCGGCTTCGTTGAGGGTCTTGTTACACCCGGTATGTCGAGACATTCAAGAAAATAAACAGGCCTACCACACTACTACTAGCGCCGCCAATACATTTATTTTGATTACTCTTAAACCAAGTCAATATTTAAAAAACTAAGATCATGCCCTCTTACTTAATTAATTGTCTCTAAAATTTGTTTTAATAACTCTTCTTCAACACTTTTCATTTAAAGTTCAAAGTCCATTTTAGCTCAAAGTGGCCAGTTTTGGCTAGAATGGATTTTAAAACTTACAGAAAGAATAAAAACTGTTGAATAGTCATTAAAAAAATATATTAGAGACGATTTAAGAGGGCATGATCTTAGTTTTTTAATTAAACCCTTTACTGTCTCCGTACTAAGTTCCGTTCTGTTTTTACCGACTTCAAAAGGAGGGAGGTACTCAATTCAACCCGTTATTTTTTTTGTTTTTTGTATGTACACCGATTACTCGAAGAAGGCTGAACCGATTGAGATGATTCAAACGTTATTAGATCAGGCTTGTTTTCAAGTTGGTCCCATTTTTTTAAATTTTGAAATCGGTTCAGTACTTTTCAGGAAAACCTGAAAAAACTGTCGTTTTCGTTACCATTTTGTGAACTTATACGGATGATCGACCATATCATCTTTGTTTATGTACCGATTTAGATGATTCTTTTTTTGTTTGAAAGAGGATACTTTAGAGATGATACCATTTTGATTTCATTGTTATTGGACCTTGGATTTCAAAGATACACAAGGGAACTCCTCAAAATCAAATAGAAACTGTATAGTGATTACACTAAAAAGAAAAAATTGTTTAAAAACAAAAAAACCGACTTCAAAAAACCTGAAAATAAAAACAATAACAGCTTCAAAATTAAATACCTCTAAAAAGCAAGAGATAATTTTCAAATCACTAGATACCTACGCATATCACTGTAATAAAACACGTCTAATGAAGTCGGGTGGGGCTCTTAATAAAAAAGAAGTTGTCCTCTAGTCCCACCCGACTTCAATAGACGTGTTTTATTACAGTGATATGCGTAGGTATCTAGTGACTTGAAAATTATTTCTTGCTTTCTAGAGAGAGGTAAGTATTTAATTTTGAAGCTGTTCTTGTTTTTATTTTCAGGTTTTTTGAAGTCGGTTTTTTGTTTTTAAACAATTTTTTATTTGTCATCACAACAAAATAAAAATAGTTGTATTACTTGTCCTCGTATATATTGCTTCCTGCTTGATTTTATAGAAAATATATTCAATTTTATGAAACGAACTTTCAGTCATACATAATACTACAAAGTGCATAATGTAGTTCACAACAAATCCATTTATGAATGCAGAGAGGGAACTCGTAACTGCATTGTAAAATTGTATAATTAATAGTGTGCAGATGACATGCCGTTGAGCGGCCCACTGCGCAATTAACCGCCCCATCCGTAGACTGAAGCCATGTCACTAAACTATATGCAAGTGTAATGCTAGGTTTACACGAGCTTAGTTTTAAACAGGGTTATTTGTAAAACACCAACAACCTCGCAGGAGTAGATTACAGTACGAGGCATGTATCTTGAAATTTTTTCGACAGAGTGGGGATAAACTCGCGCATGTGCTCTTGTGAGCGACCAATAGCACGCGCCCCTCTCCCGCCGCCCGCGCCCCTCACCGCTACGCATGCCCAAAATACGCATTCCGCGCAATCCCCACCCGATTACAAGATATATGCCTCGTACTGTACTAACATAAGCAACAACGTTTGTTCTACGACTTTTCCGAAAAATATAAATAAAACAACTTTCCATACATACATTCGAACAGCTGATCGAGTTTTCTATGAATAGTCGCTTTTTTGCGCAGTTTTTTTTTATGCGCAGAAGCATAGCATTTGTGCATTAAATTTCACTGCTCAAGATCCGTGCCGAGGCCTATAACAGTCAAAATTTCATTTTTTTCATAGCTAGGTTTCATTTTTTTGCTCAAAATGTATGCTAGTTCCGTAAAGCGAACTAACATCACTGAATCTTTCATTTTATATCTGTGCCACGTAATATAGTATATGTATTAGGGTGAACAGGATATAAAGTTACAGTTAAAGTCGTGTGTGTGCCTAGCTTTACATATTAACCATCCATTTGCCGGCCATCAACTCTGACATCGATTGACTTGTAATTAAAGTCCTTTAAGTAAAATGGAATAGAGATAACTTGTACACATAACACAAGGTGTATGTGCTGTTTAATTAGAAGTGTTATGTACACGATAACACTTCTAATTAAACAGTTGAACTGCTAAAACGGCTTTTATTACGTAAAATAAGTTCTCAAGCTCAACATGTACCTATACAGTAATGTGCCGTCGTGTGTATGTCATATACCAAACAAATCAAAGCGTTTTTTAATTAAATTTAATGGTATGCCGTAGAACGTAGTAATACCTATACTATTAATAAGTATTCTATGGTTAGGTACCCGCTTTATTTAGCCAAACAAAATAAAGCGGGACCAATGGGGCTATCGGCTAAAACCGATGAATTTAATGTAAACTGTTATTTGACAGATGTATGTGATACATTGCTACTTCGTTTTGCCACCATTGACCTCTATATATTCCACTGGACTGGCTGCTGTCAAACTGTTCTTGTGCCCAAGAAGCTTATACCTCCCTCCAATGGAGATTGCACGGCCAGTGTCATAGTGAAGATAGAAAAAATGGCCTTGAGTGATGTGACGGCTTATTGCTACCTCTTTCTTTAGTGTTACAATACGTGTTCGTTGTTCGTCGCTCGTTCGTTCGTGAGAAACGAAAACGTATTGTAAAACGAAAACGTTTTTTTCTCGTGATATAGTCACTTGAAGTTAGCGCGCAGCAGCACCCGCCGAAAACGCTCTATACAAAACGGTCAACATTTGTGACGTCACTCATGTCACGATTCAGGCGCATTATTATGGAGCTAGCCAAGAATTTTCAGATATCTCCTTAAATATCGAATAACGAACACGTCGTTGTTCGTCGCTCGTTCGTTCGTGAGAAACGAAAACGTATTGTAAAACGAAAAGAAACAGATAGCAATAAGCCGTGACGTCACTAAAGAGTCTTTTTCAATCTTCTCTATGATACTAGGCGTGCAATCTCCATTGTGGTATAAGCTTCTTGCTTGTGCCTATTTGATTTCCGCCATTTTAACGCTGTAGGAGGTAGCGTGAGCATAGCGTGAGGGACATGGTACTAAAGTCTGGAGTCTGGAGATTCACCTTTTTCATTGTACGTCAAAATCAAATAGGCACAAGAACTTTGCTGTCAAATCATACAGACAGCCAGTCCAGTTAAATAGAAAAAAAAAATCAGGTCAGTGTTTGGCACAAAGAAACTTACCATAGAAAAGTAGCAATGTATCACATCCATCTGTCAAATCGGAGTGATTACGATAGCAATGTAAGTTAGCCGATAGAGCCCCAGGGCCCTTATTCCCAAATGTCCGAAACAAGAGTTCCGACGCCAAATAGCTGTCGGAATACTATATATCTATGGTCGAAAATGAATAGTCTTCGTTTCATATCGAACTGCCAAAAGTTACAGAAACCATAGAGTATCCATCTTGGCTATTCCTTTTTTCAATTGAACTGTTGAAATGTGTTTTCTCCATCATCTCGATAGAGAATTTACCCACATTACCTGAATTGACTCCTTTTATTTCCCTTTTATGGCTGCGCAAGCAATAACGTTTTTAGCGTTTAATTATGGTAACTGTTATGTTAATTAAATCAATTAAGTATTAATTGAAAGCTCATTAAATGTACTTTTAATAGATATCAACATTTACACAATAAAACGTTAGCTAGCAATAGCGATGGCGAAGTCTAAACTGATTTTCGAAAAGGTGCGATTTTTCTGACGTCGAGAGTACCTATATGGAATGCATAGCATTGTATAAGCATTCGAATACGGAAAGTTTCGGATGTTTGTGAATGGCTTATATGTTAAAATGATCATCATACTAACCTAACCTAGGGGAAGCTGGGTACAGTTGATCCCTAGGGGACACTTGGTAACCTTGATTGACGAATCTACCAAGCGTGTTACAGTTCTTTAGGTTAGCAACAGTTATTCGTTTATGGCAATGATCACTTTATGTCATGATTTCGTTTGACAGATATCAAAGGTTTACAAATGGTGGCCGCCAAAAATTTGTTGTGTTAAAATATTTAATTTATGGCAAGTTTTGACTTGATTAATTTAATACGATGATTTGAAACTGCTTCCTGGAAATGTTTTTATCTTTTAAGATGTTTATTTTTCTGCCGATTAACATTACTTACCATGATATAAGTGATAAATTGGTTCGCAAAAAACATGTTTTTTAACCTCAATATGTATGGGTAGACTTGATCCTTTTCTTTGGGGGTGGAATGATCCCAGGGATCATGTGTCCCCTATAAGGGATCAAATCTACCCTATGTAGATTTTTGTCAGTAAAATAAAGACTTTTCACAGTTTTTATTTTTTTTATACAAAAGAAGTCTTTTTATATTTACTCTTATTTTTTTAATCTACCTACTTTTCTAAATCTGAGATTGAGAAAATTGTGAGACATTTTAGTCAAGATTTTTAGAAGGTAAAGGTTTTTGCTATCCCTTGGGAACAATAATTTTATTTTTCTGGATGAAAGATAGCCTGTCTTTTTCTGTACCCTGACAACGTGTATGTAAAATTTAATGATGATCGGTTCAATAGTTAAGACGTGAAGGCGTAACAAACAAACAAATAATCAGTAAAACGGCATTTCGCATTCATAATTTTAGTAAGGATAAGAATAAAAAAAGTAAAGATGATCACTAATGGGGAATGTCCGAAAAAAATCAAATTGGCTGAATATTTTTCTATAGGTAGGAATAAGGTCCCTTAGTAATAGAAAAAAGTTTCAGAATTTTCGGTTAGGTAAAAAAGTTTTTAAAAATCAAAGTCTCTTCGACTTCACAAATGTATGAAAGTAACAGCAGAATGGAGATTATACCTTTGCCGCTAACTGCCACAAACACAACACGTATTTAAAAAAAAAAGTTTTGACATTTTGTCTTGAAACTTTTTTTTTAATACCATGTTGTGGTTGTGGCAGGTGTTGGCAAAGGTACAATCTCCATTCTGCTGTTACTTTCATACATTTGTGAAGTCGAAGAGACTTTGATTTTTTGAAATTTTTTCACTAAACCGAAAATTATGAAAATTTATTCTATTACTAAGGGACCTTATTCCTACCTATAGAAAAATATTCAGCCAATTTGATTTTTTTCGGACATTCCCCATTACGTTTTGGTTTGTTATGGATATTTGTTTCTAGACTGCTTTAATTTGTAGTCCGAATATTAATTACCTTGTTCTAAAGAGATTAAAACTATTTCATATTTGTTTTCCTTTTCAGAATTGAGCTGCATCCTACTAATATTATAAAATTTATACATTTAATGTGAAAGTTTGTGGGTTTGGATGTTAAGATGTTTGGATGTTTGTTCCTCAATCACGCAAAAACTACTAAACGGATTTGGTTGGAATTTGGCACACATATAGTAGATAGCCTAGATTAAAACATAGGATACTTTTTATCCCGATATTCCCAAGGGAACGGGAACCACGCGGGTGAAACCGCGGGCGGCCGCTAGTATGAGCATAAAGTTCAAATAAAAGAAGCTGATTTGATTACAGATTTACTTATTATTTGGTACCTAGCACTGTTCCTTTTTTATATTTAAAGATATATTACTCTTTTCGGATATATGAGGCTGAATCCAATATTGTTACCATGTGTCCCCTATGTGTGGTATACTTGAACCCCAGGATCAAGTCTTCCAACTGGTGGGAAACAAGTCTCCCCTATATAGGGGACACTTGGTACAAAGTTACCATACGACATTAAATTAAATTATAATTCCAAATATAACCGAGCCTTACCCTCTTTCATATATTTAGGAAATAGAGAAATTCTTAATATAATAACTCAAAAAAAATCCTTATACTGTGAATAGTAAAAAAGTTAGGGACCAAAATGAAAAGG
Organism: Agriphila tristella; assembly: GCA_928269145.1. Classification (NCBI taxonomy): domain Eukaryota; kingdom Metazoa; phylum Arthropoda; class Insecta; order Lepidoptera; family Crambidae; genus Agriphila; species Agriphila tristella. Next base: position 50,032,923 of record OV743433.1, on the reverse strand, counting down.
GGGGATCAACCCCCCCCAGTCTCCCCTAACCCAGAATTAGTTGATGCTCACCATATCTTCTTGGGCGGTTTAGGGTTAACAAATTTTGGAGAACAATATGTTTTTTTTGTGTAAACTAAAGTATTAATTCCCTATGTGAATAAGGGCCATGGTAAGAAATGTTATTCAATTTCTTGGCAGTCGTTTGAATATAAGTAACTCTACCCTTACCGAAACATATTTACCGAACTAAAAGGGTGGAGCTTTTACATATAGGTACCTACCTAATTATTCGTAAAAATTCGATATAGGCATCCTTTTAGCATTAGAACGCCATTCTTCGCAAGAACTGACGTGAAATACTTTTTACAAAATATGATATTTAGTAGGTACTTACTTTTTTTATTAAACCAAAGTTAGTGCCTTTAGAGACTGAAATAGTCACTAAAAGTTGTAGCAGATGTATTTGTAGGTAGATATATATCCCAACTATCGCATATATCCCAAATTCTCATCTAGTGCCTATAAAATGAAAGATATTTTAAACACGATACGAATATTTTTACATACCAAAGTTACTGCTATTGCCTAATTGACTAACAAATTTTCCTCCTACAAACGAATTATTAAACTGAATAAAAAGAAACTGACAGAACTGCTTAACAGATTGGACTCTATCTATTGGATTTAAGGTTGAAATACGTTTAAGAAATATATTTATTTGTCTTAGGCTATACTCGAAAGGGATACTTACATTTTTGATGCTCCAGTCTCTTCAGTTTATTTGCATGAACGGATAAAGTTAGAAGTTGCTTTGATAGAAATAGTTTACTTACTTCGTTCCTTCCGGCCCTTTCGGGGCGTTGGGACCAAGGTGCTAAAATGACCAAGGTGTTAAAATGACCAAAGTGGTAAAATGACCAAAGTGGTAAAATAACCAAGTTGCTGAAATGACCAAGCTGCTAAAATGCCCAAGGTGCTAAAATACCCAAGGTGCTAAAATGTCCATATTGCTGAATTGACCATAGTGCTGGAATGACCAAGGTGCTGAAATGACCAAGGTACCAAAATGGCTTATCTGCTTAAGGCGTGAAATGCACAGAAGCGACGCGGCTCGGATTCGGCGACGATACGGTGCAGATGTGGACGATACGGTGGAGATGTGTGGTCATTCTATTGATTTTCTGCACTTCTTTGTTCAGCACATGCTTTCAAATATAAAAAAATAAAGACCCGTACGTCCCATCCTGACCGTCTATAGGTACTTTATGTCTGTCACTCTCGCGCTAACATTATTGTTGTGCATGTGCGAGCGTAATGGCAATATGTTAGCGCACGAGCTAGTATAGACGGGTCATTGTACAATTTTTTTCTGCCTACGTCACCTATTACGGAGAAAATAAATAAAAAAGTGATTAAAAATATAGAAGTTAACCTTCTCCGTATTTATGAGATCCTGGTACTTTGGTGATGTATTGTATTACGAAAAATAGAAAAATGTGAGAATCTGTCTTTTTGAGAATCTGTCCTTCCTTTTGACAATAACTAAGGATATTTTGCAAACTTGGTCATTGTGCAACCTTGGTCATTTTGCAACCTTAGTCATTTTAGCACCTTGGTCATTTGACTTCAAAAATATATTAGTCATTTTGCAACTTTGGTCATTTTAGCACCTTGGTCATTACGATCCGAAAATATTAGTAATTTTGCAACTTTGGACATTTTAGAACGTTGGTCATTTTAGCACCTTGGTCCTAACGCCCCGAAAGGCTTCCGGCGCGTTAGGACTAAGATGCTAAAATGACCAAGGTGCTTAAATTACCAAAGTGATAAAATGACCAAGTTGCTGAAATGACCAAGGTACCAAAATGGCTTATCTGCTTAAGGCTGCTTGTTGCAAAATTGTTGTTTTGTCAAAAGATGCGATTCGTCAAAATATTACGTTGATTCAAGGTTGCTTTTCGGTAAAATAATCGCCTTGGTCGCAAAAAACCTTGGTCATTAGGCTCCGAAAATATTAGTAATTTTGTAACTTTGGACATTTCAGCACCTTGGTAATTTTAGCACCTTGGTCCTACCTAACGCTCCGAAAGGACTTCGTTATTATATGAGTAGGTAGGTAAGTAGGTACTTAATTTCACGAGTTATATTTTTAACATTTTTTATCTGTGTTTTTTATTTTTATGTCATTTGCGTTGCGGCTCAGTCCCTATACTCTAATGCCCATCGTTCTATGCGTTTGGACGCTACGCTTACTCACGTCATCACGTGTCGTAAGATTGTCAACTCCATATAACACATCAAAGTCACAGAATACATAATAGTACCTACTCAAAGTCTGAGATTTATATAAGTTTGCGACATAATTATTTAATCTTTAGTAAGCGTAACGTTCAAACGCATATATAATGTTAGCCATTTGAGTAGGGGGATTGGTCTGACAGAAAAACAGCTTGGTATCTTTTTTTTCATTCTTCATTGGTTCTCATTTTCTAAAAAAAGTAGTTGGGTAAATAAGTAAAACGGTACACATTATTACAAAATCACTTTATTTCCAAGAGAAAACGATTAGAATCACACCGGAAGTAAAATGTAAGGTATAGGCAGGATATCACATTGAACATTCATTAAACTTATTCCAACATATTCACATATAGGTAGGTTAGGTAATATTTCCAATCTAATACATTTTGACACTGAAAATATACTTTTATTTATTACCTTCGTACGTATATGTGTCATATAACGACTTATCCCAAGCTCAATTTTTTTATATCTTGTAGATTTTCTCTCATCATCATAAACATAGACACAAATATATGTAGGTACTCACTACAATGTATAGATAATACTAAGTGACTACAAATAGGAAGGTATATGTTTTGTAGCAAAAGTATAATATTATAAACGGCAAAAGATAAATAAAGTTACCGAAGAATGATAAAAAGGTTTGAGTGTATTTTCTTTGTGCTTGTTTCGATATTAAAAGGCAGTATAGTATTTAATATAAAACCTTCTCATCCAATTCCTAAGTAAACCGGCTGCTCAAATAAGCATTGAAGGCATTAAAATTCCTTTCAGTATGTTTGGTACGAAATATGGCTACTTCCAATACATTACTGCGATATGAGCCAAACAATAAATTGATTGTTTGCCTGTCATTTGTTCAAACTGACAACCCTGTCCACAAAATACTATTTTACAATAGAAAAAACATTCCCTTATTCCTCGCCGTGCCACCAACTTGATCCCCTGGTGGTACGAACAGGAATTTTCATTCCACGCCTACTACCACTGAAAGAATCACATGTGATCCATGAGACAAGGAAATGGTTATGAAATAATTATCAGTTGTGGCGATGCGCAAAGCGGATTACAAAATATCCTATGTAAAATTGTACGGTTTTTAAAACGTAGGCACCTAAGCATTTTCATGTGAAAGCACTTTGCGTCTAAACTGTCTCAATAGTAGAAAGTATAATATTTATGTTACCTACGTTTTATTACCCAACTTTGCAGAAACCATGGGTAAATGACCCAGATAAACTTTTCCTATTGTAGGCAAAGTTTACAACTATGAAAACTTTCCATCCATCGTAACACGTAGCTAAAAGTATTTCATAATTTTCTGGCTTAAAAACATCCACAGTCCACACGTACTTATAAGAAAGGCAGGTAGTGGACCCCCCCAGTAAATCCTCAGTAGACGAAACTTTACACTATGATAAAGTATCATAAATGAAACGTATTTTTTAATTATCAATTTTTTTTTTGTTTTTGGATATTTGTACATAGGTTTTGGTTCATAATAACAGGGTAATTTTGCGACCTCTTTACAAAATCAAATATTAGTTCAAGGAAGTAATAAAAAAAAATCTGGTGAGATAATTATGAATTATTTCTTTTTTAATTCACAGTTTTCAGCCACTTTTTATGTCCAAAAAATTTAGGCGCGCACGCTCACCCTCGCGCAAGTGACGCGAGCGGGGGAAGGCGGGTGGCGGGAGGGGGGCTCGCGCGGGTCGACCGTGCGATGCACAAACAGTGACAACAATTTCAATTTGTGTAGGGAAAAGTTTGGGACAAAAATGTGAAAATATTTTTTTTTACTCGACAAATCGATTGTACCTACTGTGTTATAGTTTGACCTGACAAAATTTGAAAAGGGGTCCAAAAATGACCCTGTATACCTATAGTATGCATCCCTGCAAAGTTTCATCGACTGAGGATTTAATGTTGGGGTCTCCATACAAAAGCTCGATTCATTTCCTGTTTTTTGCATGAGTTAGATTGTGGAGACAGTAATAACCACATTATGGTTCACAATAACAGTCTAGTACTTAACTAAAAAAAGCTGTATAATTTTATAATAAAGGGGAAAACTTATTATTGAGACAGAAAAGTCATTTTAAGTTACAGTAGGTCATGGTGAAGAAAAGGTAATTAATTCAGGTAGAATCTACTAAGTATTGCTAAATACATCATCTTATACTATTAAGCGTCGTCACACCGATCACATTACACCATGTTATAATTTTAAGGATACTTATTTAAGGAAGACACTAATTAATTTACGAACATAGTCTCCTTATAATTCAGGCTTTACAAATACATTTTGGTTGGACGAATTAAAGGAAAAAGTAGAAAAAAAATGAGACTCACTCCATCTAAACCAAGTTAGAATTACAAAGATTGTCTGGTATAATAAATAATTTAGCATAGTAATAACTTTTTTTTAATGGAGAAGGTAGAACATATATATGTTAGAAGGGGCTGACCCCTTTCAAAATAAAACACTTCAGGTCAGACGACCCCTTAGCCAAAGTAACATGGTGCAAATCTTCGTTATCGCTTCGCTTTCAAAACATGTAGGGTGAATATGCCTATTACCAGCCCCCCCAAGGATTTTTCAACTTTGAATTTCTGTTGTTGCCACAATTGCTATCTTAAAAATATTGTTGATACAGTTTTAGGTAGGTTAATTCATCTTTATTACGAAAATAGTACTTAGTTTTACGTAACTAGTTTTGTGGGAAAAAAATAGAGAAGCGTTTAAATGTCCGAAGGGCGAAAAACCCTAACTCCAGCCGCCTTTGCCCTAATATCAGCCGCTTTGCTCCCTAATTCCAGCCGGGTACAGAGTGTTCTAAAATAATTCAACCATGCTAGTATAAAATAAAATAAAATATAATTTGGTAACTCTCAATAGTGATAATAAAACACTAAAGGCTATAAATTATGATTCCCATAGCAAGTCATTGAAACTTACACCTTTCCTGTAGATATTAATCAATTAAGAATACACATATATTAAAAATGGCGTAACAAAAAGTTAACTTTGGTTTAATAAACATATAATCAACGAGTATGAAATCGTTTTAATTATTTGAAACTTTTTTAAGCGTTTTCCAAGAAGTGGAATTCAATATACATTTTTTATATTGAATTTATTTTCTGTTTCTAAAACTTGAAGTGAAGTTAAAAAAGTGAAGAAAAGTATGATTTTAATTATTATTACTTTTTACATCTAACATTTTTTTTTTTATGATTTTAATTATTTTGTTTTATTTAAAACAAAATAATTAAAATCATATTTGAGAACACCCTGTATATTGCCGTAAAGTTAGATGACCGGCTGGAGTTAGGTTCTCATACATATCCTAATACCAGCCCCTAATTTGCAGAACAAATAACTTAGGAATTGAACATTTTTCACCCGGCTGTAATTAGGTCATAGGTAGGGCATGGAATACCGGAATGATTTTCATACCGGTATTGAAATTTCAATTACCGGTATACCGGTATTTCGGTATTTTTTCGGTATTTTTTCAAAAACTGCTAGTTACATACTTTTTAAATGGTTCTAAGAACGATTAGTAAGTCTTGTTTGTGAAGAGTGATTAAAGCAATTTTCTACGCTATATTTTATGGCAGAAACTCCACAAAATGAGTTATTAAAATAATACCTAGGTAATTAAGAATACTAAAGAAAATACGTTATTTGATTCAATTATTATTGAAATCTACAAATATCAAAATTTCCATAAAGAAGATGGTTGGAGAGTACCACCAGCTTGGGAGTCTTGGGACCCTATAATTCATCAACTAAAATCCCATTCCAAATCACACACCGCAGGATCTAAAGATACAGTTAGTTTGTTTTGTAGATAGGGATCAAAAGGGAGGTCGACATAACCTCTCTGAGTTTTTTTCCGCCAGTTCTTTCTCTGAGAGGCCTCCTAATTTGTGAACTGGTGGTAGATTCAGTAGCTAGATCGTGTTTTCTGGCGCAATATAACTCAAGTAAATTATTTTGTACTTTAAAAATGGGAATAAGCCCCTTTTAAAAAACTAGACCCGTCTCACTTCTGAGCCATGTCCTTACGAATCGTCCGTCACGCTCGCAGGTTTGACGACTTCCAGCCTCCCAAACAAGCCGGGTTTCGAAAAGGCTTTAAAGTACCATAGTATAGAGTTCTATACCACAAATCCAACTGCAGCGAAGTGTGAGACAGGGAGACATTATTTCTCCGAAACTGTTCACAACTGCGTTGGAGGACATCTTTAAACTCATATACTGGAATGGACTTGGTATCAATATTAATGACCAGTAACTATTATTTGAGTGTTAGGGGCTATGCAGCTCAAGTTGAGCCCAGCGGCTTCCAAGAAGTCGAGAATCTTCCTGGTTTTAAGAGTTTTAATTTCCTCTGGGTCGATTATGTGTCGTCCCAGATGGATGCTACGCCTGTGGATTAGAAGTCCACAGCCACATAAGAGGTGCTTGGGTGTTTCATGCTCCTCATTACAATATCTGCAGACGTCAGTATCACTCAATTTCATATGAAACAGGTGTCTGTTTAGTTTGCAGTGTCCAGTTAAGGCTGGCTAGTACCTAACACACCTTCGTTTTGCCAATGATATTGTTCTTATGGCCTTGACCTTGGAAGACCTGAATACAATCCTCGAAGATCTCCGTATTCAAAGAGTGGATCTCAGGATTAACATGGATAAGACGAAAATCGTGTCGTATGCCCATGTTGTGCCCACTCCAGTTCATGTTGGGAACACTACACTTGAAGTTGTTGATCATTACGTCCTAGGTAAGGACAGGTAGTCCAGTTAGGCAAGTCCAACTTCAAGAAAGAGATTTCTCGTCGAATCCTACTCGGCTGGGCAGCATTCAGGATGCTTCGAAAAATCTTCGCATCCGACTTACCTCAGTGTCCCGATACGAAAGTCTATATATAAAGATAATTTATCTATATTAAAAGATCATTTCCGGTTAGTGGTCGTTAACTCATAAAAAGGGGGTCTCAAGGTCACCCAGGTCCCAGCATGCATTGGAGAGAGCCATGCTCCGCGTTTCCCTGCGTGATCGAATCAGAAATAAGGAGATGCGTAGGAGAACTAAAGTAACCGACATCGCTCGAAGAATTGCTCAGCTGAAGTGGCAGTGGGCGGGACACATAGCGAGAAGAATCGATGGCCGTTTAGGCGGAAAGGTTCTGGACTGGTGACCGCGCACCGGACGACGTTCCCCGACAAAGTGGATCGACGATCTGGTGAAGGTCGCAGGAAACCTCTGGATGCGGGCAGCGAGAACCGATCGTCTTGGAGATCCTTGAGGGAGGCGGAGATCCTTGAATAAGACCAGCAGTGGTCGTCGTGCGGCTGATATGATGATGATGAAAACATTAAACGAACAACTAAAAGGAATATCATCAAATACCATCTAGATAAGCTATATGCATGCAGTGTTTTGCGTAGTTGATTTAGTGGTGATTTTTTCTATAATCATGATTAATCGTGATTCGTTGAGTTTTCATATCGTAAACTCATCTGCAGTATGAACAACACTGTGAACCATAGAAATTGAACGTTCTGCATAGTATTTAAACACCCTTGCAAAAATATACAGCTTTTTTCGAAATACCGAAATACCGGTATTTCACTCTCAAATACCGGTATCAAAATACCGAAAAAAATGTCCGGTATACCGGTATACCGGTATCCATGCCCTAGTCATAGGGTGCAGGGTTAGTAATTCTAGTGGATAGCACTACAAATTCCAACCTTGAGACGAGCAAATTAAGATGAATTTGATTTCTTAAACGAAAGTTAAATACTTAATACAAGCCCCGGCTGATAATAGAAAGTTATTGAAAATCATCCAGTCAAACTCCAGCCCCCCTATTTTTTTCGAATTAATTTAAAAAAAAAAAAAAAAAAAAAAAAAAATACAAACTAGTAATGTCAAAACGTTATATATCTAATATATTACTTGTATCAAAGCTTAAAACCTAAAAAAAATTGCATCTTGCCTTCGTAAACACACTTCCCGAAGTTCGCATCGATCGAGCTTTTATGCTGTTTTTCAAACATAGTCACCTCTACTCGATCTCGGTAAACATTATTGCTCGTTGTGTGAGTTGTAGGTGACGTGACCGGCTAATAGTGATTTTCCAACTTAGAGGATTAACTAGCGGTGTGGCTCCATCAAACAGTTTCCGATTTTCACTGTTTTTTAATGAAAGCAAAGCAAAAACTTTTGGGGGCTGGTATTAGGGGGGGGGGCTGGAGTTAGGCATATCCACCCTATATGGGATTGACATAAGGTTTCGTTAACTATCGAATTTTAAAACGTCAAATCCATAAATGTTTCGAAGCAGCACGTATCCAAGGGGGGGGGGGGGGATAGTTGGGATTTATCCCCCCCCCGAAATCCAGAACACACAGTACACTCTCCGGTTTGCGGGATGCAGTTGTCCCCCCCCCGAATTAAAAGTCTGGATACGTGCCTGTTTCGAAACGAAGCGATAGCGAAAATTTGCAAATGTTACTTTGGCTAGGGGGCAGATCGTTTTGCACAGTTTGCCTAATAGACAAAAATATTAGGCAGGAGTTCTCTAACAAAAACATCTTATTTATAATTATAACCACTACCAACAAATTGTGACATAACTGTGACTACTTACTTACACCAATGGTCTTTATCTTATAATTTTTATTCACTTACCTAAACTTTAAGATCTTTGGTTCTAATACTTACCGATTTTCGCGTTTCGTTACTTTTCCATATTTATCCCTGCATTATTTGTCCCATCACTCCACGATATGTAAAAATATACATTTACACAATCCACTGTACCAACCATCATACTTGTCTGTATTCAAAGTGACCATAACTTTTATAAGATGGGTGACCGCAGGTTATTTTTAACGCTGCCTTTTCCAAATTGTACCTACAATACGAGGCAAACATCTTGAAATCGGGCGGGGATTGCGCAGAACGCGTATTTTGGGTATGTGTAGCGGTGAGGTACGCGGGCGGTGGGAGAGGCGCGCGCTATTGGTTACTCACAAGTGCACATACACCTCCCCGTCGCAAAAGTGTCAAGAACGTTTGCCTCGTACTGTACCTAACTGCCGCGTGTGGCCATGTCATACAGATTGCAGGGTGTTTGGTAATAGCTTATGGAGAATACGGTACATAGGGTACCATGCCGACAACCCCGGAAAATTATTAGAAAACCGGAAAACCACCACTTTAAAAAAAAAAAAGGACTGCTTAGTGGCAACATTTCGATGGTGACAACCCTAGACCGAACTTGTCTATTGTTCTACAAGCCATGTTATTAGGTTTGGCAACGTCGCATTCGGTAATATGCGTGAACCGATTTGACACAAATCCGCCATATAGATTTAAGCAACTACGACAAATTAAAAAGACGCCGTTTACTAGAAGTCATGGTGCTTTTTTGACCATCTTAAATCAACAGCCGATAGGTTCACGCGCAACGTTGCCAAACCTGATAGCATGGCTTGAGAACAATAGAGAAGGCTATGGGATTGATTATCGAATACAAAAGTCTATTTGCGTTTAGGGTTGTCATTTTCCATTTTTCCATACAAATAAAAAACAATATTTTTCAGCCATGTGGTGGTTTTCAGGGTTTATAATAGTTTTCCGGGTTATGCATGGTATCCTATCTACCATATTCGCCTTTATAAAGCTATTACCAAACAGCCTGAAGGTATACCTTTTAGAATTACCTGAATTTCGACTGCAAAGTTGATGAGGAGATCCAATTTGTATGTCGATAGTATTTGTTTAAATAGATTTATTCTTTTATACTACATTATAATAGAAAACACAGTTGATTTATTTATCATTATCACCTTCAAAAATAAACTTATTTATTTCTTACTTTGGAGTAGGTATGGCTTACCCAGATTTTACATATAACTTGTATTTTTTGCAAATAATGTTAAACAGATTCGTTCATGTTGTGGATACCTACCACACATTCCCTCTTAACTAAAATTAACCATTTTAACTAAAACTTAGTTACTTACATCTAATTTTGCTTTATCCCATCCAACATCCACAGTACAGTCCCATACAAAGTTATTTTTCTGTTCGTATTAAATTATTCCATTTCAAACTCTAATCTCCTACCATGGTTCTTTGGCTTCCAACTTTTCGAACAAAGTAGCGGGTGAAAATCCCGCAGTCACATTGCGCAAAACCGTGTTTCTTTTCGAGTTCTTATACGGGATTTGAAGTCGGAAGCCATGTTTGTCTCAACCGGGTTAGCGTTTGACGAACGGGTTGTTGCGTGCTGTGGTGCGCGCGGCGGTCGCAGCGGTTTGTGTGCAGTTGCACAGCGCGTCGAACATGCGCAAGACGAACCCTCGCGCTCGCCCCAAACGCCGCTTCATGTTACCTGTAACAAATGGTAGGGGTATAAGAGCCATTCTACTAACGGGTATTTTTTTTTCTCAATTCGGTGGTTGAATTAAAATTTGGTTAAACAAGTAGTTTTATAACAAAGGTTGAAATTTATTCCATCCTGAATCTAAAAATTACAATGGGACCAGGGTGCTAATGGGGAATGTCTGAAAAAGATCAAATTGGCTGAATATTTTTCTATAGGTAGAAATAAGGTCCCTTAGTAATAGAAAAAAGTTTCAGAATTTTCGGTTGGGTAAAAAAGTTTTTAAAAATCAAAGTCTCTTTGACTTCACAAATGTATGAAAGTAACAGCAGAATGGAGATTATACCTTTGCCGCTAACTGCCACAACCACTACACGTATTTAAAAAAAAAGTTTTGACATTTTGTCTTGAATCTTTTTTTTTAATACCATGTTGTGGTTGTGGCAGGTGGTGGCAAAGGTATAATCTCCATTCTGCTGTTACTTTCATACATTTGTGAAGTCGAAGAGACTTTGATTTTTAAAAATTGTTTCATGCATCCGAAAATTATGAAACTTTATTCTATTACTAAGGGACCTTATTCCTACCTATAGAAAAATATTCAGCCAATTTGATTTTTTTCGGACATTCCCCATTGTCTAATTTAAAATCTATCGCAATCGCTTTCATTTCACAGATGGATGTGATACATTGCTGCATTTCTTTGGTAAGTTTTTATTTGTGCCAAAAAGAAGTATCAATGTTCTGTCAAATGAAAGCGATTGCGATAGATTTTGAAATAAGACAATTAGTGGGCAGATAATGTGAAGTGGCTATGAAAAGTTAAGCACCGAATTGAGAAAATGAATCACCGAATTGATAAATTACCATAAGACATGCGAACGAAAAACGTCCAAAAACACGTTAAACAAATATTGTCCTGAAATAAAACACTAACGGATACTGGCGTGGTTTTATTGATAGTATTTAATTTAGTGACTTTTTATTTTCCCGACGTTTGGGTACTTTTTTCAGCTGCTGGTCACGGGGGACTTAAACTGCTCGTAAGTATTTTCCTGTCCTGTATTGTATTGGCCTATTTTTCGGATCGTCGATCTTGTTTCCGACCAATTTGGCCATCTATTGATGAAAATGATCGATTTTATCGGTCTTCTTTCATACACAAAATCGTACAGCGAATATGCTTAAGTTAAATGATTGGATTGAACTGTGTCCGTGGCAGTTCTCACCTACTGTCTAATTTCTTTATAAAAGAACGACCAGCGAGTTTAAAAATCATTAAATCTATTAAAACGGTCTGTCCACCTGAACATTACCTCTACCATAAAATATTTCTTTATTTTTTTCCACTAGCTTAAGTGCAAGTTAACAATACACTTTGGCCTAAGTGCTCCTGTCACGGATCACGGGAAAAGGTTTTATGAAAAATACGACACAAATCTTTCAGTATTCGAGACGAAGGAAAAGCCAGACCATTTTTTATAATAAATCGAAGAGCTCTAAGTTTAGGCCCTTGATAATTTCCACGAATTCAAAGGGACTAACCCATGACTTATAGTAAGAATATTAAGTTTATGCTCAAAACATTTGCCTGATAGTTAGACGGGTTAATTGCTATACCTACTTACCTAAAGCAGCCGACCAAGGTAAGGTAATCTAAGCTAGCTGCTAAGGTAAGCTCATTATCTACTGAAAATACTTTGAAATTATAGGTAGGTACCTTATCTGTACGACCGTATAGAACAAAGAAACTGTGTCAGAAGACCCTTAAAACAAAGGGATTTTCAAAAGTTTTAAATCTGTCTTAACTTGTATAGTTTCAGGATAACAAACTACCTAATCCCGAAAATTCAAGAGTTTTCAGCAGGATTTTTGGCATTAATTGCTTTGGAAGAGACGCCTTCAACAATGACTGAAGAAAGAAAAACAAATAATGCTGCTTTACCGCTGGGAATCCAATGTAAGTATTGGATTTATTTTTTCCAATAAGTAAATGAAATGATGGACATTTTCATAATTTAACTAAAGCATCTAAAATCTGCCTCTAACAAAATCGACAATTTCGTAATAGTCACCTTGGTAAATAAACCGATTGTTCCGACCCCAGTGGGAGATTTCGGGACAATACAGGCATCGTGCCGAATGGCACGAATTTGATTTGAATAACTCCTTTGAGAATTAGAGAGGGGTCGAAACATTGTCAAATTCTTTATTGTCACGCATTGTTTTTGCGTCAAATAATGGAAATATGTTTAGTCGTGCGTTGTATTGTGGGTATTCCAGAGTTATTACCATGTTATTATGAAAAATCGGACATGGGATGATTGCCGACAATTTATTTCATAAAATATTCTGAGTCTGAAAAAGTACAACCTTTTCAGTTTATTACAAGTACCTACGGTAGGTTGACATTTTCTAAAATGTAGGAAGGAAGTAAAGTACTGTTTATCCTGTAGTATTGTATGTATCACATAGCTCGGATACCTACCTAGGAACAGGATTTCGTTAAGCCTAAACTCGATTAGACATTCAATTTAATTACTTATAGCCGATTCAATAAATATAGGTAGGTACTTAAATGATTCGTAGTTATTTCTATAATATTTCAAGAGTTCCAATCCAATACCTTTTTAGTAAGTAAGTCAGTAAGGAACTCCATTCGTGCCGTACGTTGAGTCGTGAACTAAGGCTGCGTTCAAACGATAACTCGGGTCGTGACTAGGGTTGCCAACCCTACTATATAATATAGTATCCTAATATATTGAGGGCTCGCCTACTATATTTTTTGAAAAAATATATAGTAGGCAAAACTACTATATTTTTACTAGTGAAAAAATTAAACAAAAGCAATAAAAAATATTACTTATATGCACATAAGTAGGTAATAGCACAATAATTTTGTGATTAAACACTTGTCTAAATGGTTTTTGAATAAATTATGAAAACTTCTTTAAAATCCTCCATACAAAACGGCAACCTACTATATTTTTTTAGCTTTTTCGCCATCTACTATATTTTTACACTAAAAATCTTGAAACTACTATATTTGATGCAAAAAAAGTTGGCAACCCTAGTCGTGACCCGACCTCAACCCGAACTCAACTCAAACTCACCGCAACCGCAGCCCACCTTGAAATACATCGCTTACAATTTTGAGTCTTATGACACATTAATAAGCTCTTGTGAAATTTTCAGGTGAGTTCGGGTTGAGTTTGAGTTGAGTTCGGGTTGTGTTTGAGTTGAGTTCGGGTTGAGCGCGGGGCGTGTGCACTTGCATCTACAAAATATAACGAAGCTTATTAATGATTCATTAAACTCAAAATTGTAAGCTCTTTATTTCAAGGATTGGGCGCCGGTTGAGCTTAGTTGAGTTCGTGTTGAGGTCGGGTCGTGCGTTATGGAACGCAGCCTAATTTCGTATTTATTATTGTGAGCTTTCAAAAAGGAGGTTTAAGGCTAGACCTCGTCACTGGCGACGACGAGCTTTTGCCAACTTTCGTCGAGACGACTTCGATGTTCTGCCAAAATCGATACTCTTCCTAATTAGGCCCGTCCTTCGCCGAGCGGAGCCCCAATAACTCAACTAGTGGGGACTTATTTATCTCCGTTATTCGCTGTCACTAATAATGGACCCGCAGACAACACAATAAAACGAGTAGCTATATAGCTAGCTACCTATAGTTGTTACAGTTCAGGGTATACCGTAATCACACCCCGGGCACTCCATACAAGCGCCGCGTTTCAACTACCTATTACACAGAATGACGTTTTTGCTTTTTGGTTTTGCGTGAGGTCTAGGGCTATTGAATGAGCACACGATTCAGCACACGAACTCGTGTGGTGGGGTGAGGTAATTGATTGTGGGGCGGGCGGAAAGTTTCCTTTCTGTACGGTAGTAGGTACTTATATCTATTCCGTAATTTCAATTGTAAGTAATACGTGAGTATCTGGTACCCAGCAGACCAGGCGTAGCAAACCCGCCCGACAAAGATTTCTTACCCTAACGTCCTAATGTCAAATAAACAAAAGATTTATCTAGTCGGGATGTCAGTATCTCATTCTCGACCGGACAAAAGTGACATTTGGGGTGGTACAGTCGAGTTCAAAAATATGTAAGCACTTTTATCAGATGTTGACTTACATATTATTAAACTCGACTGTACAATTGTACATATACCTAGACAAAGCTTATTTCGAGCCCATCATACTCGTTACTCGTGCGGTGGTTAGGAACCAAACTCTTTTCCATTGCATTATTCCATTATTCATATTTCCTTCTGTGCATTTTCTTCTTATTAAAGTAATTGAACAAAACATGAATTGAAAAAGAAAACTCTATTTCAATAGGTTGCTAGCGAATCTATCAATGTTTCAAAGAAAAATTATGCAAAACATTAACTTTCCTCACCTCGATCTGAGGTACACCAAGGCCAAGTTTACCGTCGCATCATCCGCTGAGTTGTAAACAAGATTGTTATCACTAAAGCTGTATGCAAATGGAGACGCGATAAAGACGAATGACGCGGAGAGACAGCAAAAAAGGTTTGCTTACAAGCTTATTTTGACGACGGTCAAGTCTGTTATCTCTCGTTCGGATCTTTTGTCTAGCTTATTGGATTGTGGTGATGAAAGTTATGTCGCGAAGGTTGGTCTTCGGATGGGTCGTCAAATACTTAGGTAGGTATTATAAATTCATAATATAAGAAATAAATAGGATTATAAAGTCGTACTTAAATCTAGTAAGATATATCTCGTTAACTGACTGTCTAGAGTCTAGACTAGAGCTAGACCAAAAAAAGTACAAAGGCAATACAACCATTTATTTTAAAACTATCGAGAGCTATTTTTCTGGCCTGAAAGTGTAGAAGAAAAGCTGACTGTAGGACCTACTTTTACCCGACTACAAAAAGGTTATGTTTTTCGCGCATATCTTGTATGTTTGTATGTAATATTCTTTATTACGTCATATCTTTTTTGCCTGCTCTGACTTTGATGCTCACTATCTGAACAGATTTGTTTTATTTGTTAACTCTACTTTCTGACTAAGTAATCCATATCTACGTCGTTTTCAATATCCCTTTGCTACGTGCATTCCGAATGTGAACAATGACAAACACAAACAAAGCCTGCCGCAGAAAAATTGCGGCTTGTGACAAAAAAATGCAGCTGACGAGCGACGTGTAGATTAACATAGTATTAAGAGCCTTATGCAGTTGCAATAAAACTGTATTTACAGTTCGCCAAGCTTAGTAATTTGCCGTCTATCAAGGTTCTTTTTTTCATTTCAGCGTAGATTACAGTACACGGTTGAGTTTCTCGTGATATTTCCTGCGAATATTAAATAGAACGACTGCTATTTACATTTACTTAAACAACAGTAGTAAAAGTCGTGATGGAAATGAAATTGGTTCATCAGATCAGCTCCATGTGATTACAATATTGCATTGTCATCCGATTTACATGTATGGAGAAATTCAGCTCAGAGCTTATTAGATCATCCTGAATTAAGGATCCGGAATGAAGTCGCTCCTTAATTCAGATAAGTGTAATTGCATTCAGGAAGGTAGGATCCTAACTAGGATCCTAGTTAGGATAGGAAATGTTCTCCGGCGTTAAGGATGCTAAATCGGAAGCACTTAGGACAGTGTAATCGCATTCAGGACGCTCTGCTCCAACACAGTTGTACCACAGCCTGAAGAGTATACAGTCAGTCAACGCTTTTTATGTTGGTGATAAAAAAGCCGCCTTTCATCTAGATAGACAGTTGGCGCAACGACAAAAGTAAGTGTATAACGGCATAATCACTCGGTGATTTGCTTTTTTGAATTAAAAAAAACCGGCCAAGTGCGTGTCAGGCCACGCGCAGTAGGGTTCCGTAGTTACCATATACCAAAACTAGGGTTGCCAGGTGAGTCGCGAAAAAATACCGGACAACCCCAATCTTGGGGGGGTTATGCTAGGTCGCCAAAAAATAGGGGTTTTTTATACAACTAAGTTAGTAACAAAATATAATGCAGACATAAAATTGTGGTCGCCAAGACTATGCTAACTTTGAGAAAGTCTTTATTCGTGACCAGTAGTACCGACTTTCCTCAAAATACCGGACATTGTTCTCTCCGGTATGACCATTTATTTTTTACCGGACACGCCTCGAAAATACCGGACTGTACGCTTTTTTAAATACCGGACATCTGGCAACCCTAACCATAACTAACTATTTTATAACCTCCTCCTTTTCAAATTTTTGAAGTCGGTTAAAAACCATACGTTATTTAATACCACTATCATTTTCATCTGCAAAAATAACTTTGTTTTTCATAGTGTTTGTATAAACGACAATGTTATATTTGTGGTTTTGTGGTGGTATCTCTAAAACTACTAAATATGTCTCATTCAAACCAATTTTCGTAAATATTGTTTATAAATTTCTACAACATATTTTATTTTTAGGGTTCCGTACCCAAAGGGTAAAAACGGGACCCTATTACTAAGACTCCGCTGTCCGTCTGTCTGTCTGTCTGTCTGTCCGTCTGTCTGTCTGTCTGTCTGTCTGTCTGTCACCAGGCTGTATCTCATGAACCGTGATAGCTAGACAGTTGAAATTTTCACAGATGATGTATTTCTGTTGCCGCTATAACAACAAATACTAAAAACAGAATACAATAATTATTTAAGGGAGGCTCCCATACAACAAATGTGTTTTTTTTTAGGTACGTACCGTTTTTAGGTACGGAACCCTTAATGCGTGAGTCCGACTCGCACTTGGCTGGTTTTTTTTTACTTTTTACTCGCTTAGTTTAAAAGTTACAGGGGACTCACACATTTTACCACTTTGAAAGTGTATATTTTCCAAACGGCTACTTTGAGAAAAAATACTTTTAGAAAACTCAATGTCATTTTTAAAGACCTATCCATAGGCACACGTATAGGTTAGAATTAGATGATTCTTTTTTCCGTTTCAGTTCCATGTATTTCATTTCCATCCCCCCTTAATCTTCTATACTTTTTATATTTTGTGTAAAAATCGTTTAAAAGTCGTAAAAATTGCTGTTTTAAGTTTGACAGCTGTCATCTGTTGCTATTTGCTTTTAAACTTGATTTTAGGTATGTTATTAGATGAGTTATTCGCAAATTACATACTAGTACCTACATGAATAAACCTAGTTCAGATTAGCATTGAACTACCTACTACCTGCCTATACCTCCTACCTACTTGTATTTTTACGGTCACTGTATTTTCCCCTCCGTTGCTCTGCGCAAGTACATTCGTGTAACGACTGTATGATCGTTAAGCTGTGATATCGGATCCGTTATTCAGGACGGTCTAATTGGCGACTGAATTTCTCGTCCTAAATCGGACTCTGAATTCCGTATCCTTAATTCAGGATGATCTAATAAGCTCTTCAGTCGGAAACCGGGAATGGGTAGGTATTTAACTTGCAAGATTCTATTACAGACAGACCCGGACAGGTAAAACTAAATAAAAGTTTGTTAACTCAATGGTTAACTATCAAAATTCTATCAGACAGACCCGGACAGGTAAAACTTAAGCAAATCTTGTAAAAAACTAGCTTCCGCCCGCGACTTCGTCCGCGTGAATATTAGAGAAAATCCTTAGGGAATCTTCAACCAGGATCCAACCAGCCGTTTTTACGCGATTCGGCGGGTCCCCAGACCCCACCAAGCGAGCAGCCTCGTGCGAGGCAAGACGTTTGCCGCGTGTGGCGGGCCTAGTTTATTACAACAGTCAGAATTGGGTCCAGATATATTAGTAGATATCCCGTTCCCGTTTCTTTACACTTTTCCGTTCCCGTTCCCGTTCCCGTCCCCTGGGGCTGAATCATGTCCACCGTGTTGGACTTCAAAATAAATGTCATTTTCGCAATCACCATCCCACAAAACCTCAAAAACGACATCTACATCGATTTTCATGTTTACTTATCCCATTTACCCCCTAAGGGATGATTTTCAAAACAAAATATGTGTTTGCCTTTTTATTATTAGACGTACTCTCACGAATTTTAAAGTTGTAATGTCTATTTTATATTATTTTACCATACAAAATTTGAACCCCATTTTCACCCTTTTAGGGGTTAAATCATGTTCACCGTGTTGAACTTCAAAATAAATGTCATTTTCGCAATCGTCATCCCAGAAAACCCCAATAACGATATCCATATCTATTTTTAGGTTTATTTTCCCCATTTCACCCCCATAGGGGTTGAAATACTGCCAATAACAATATACATTACGTTAGATTTCCATCCATAAGCCTTAATTATAAATTTAGCGATTTTTACTTCGAAAATGATGGATTTTCTATTAAACACAACTTCATCCCCCTTCATTCCCCTTCAGGGGTACAATTTTGAAAAATGCTGAGACACGTATTTAATAATTTTCAATGATCAGCTTAAATACAAAATTTGAATATCCTAGCTTCAAAACTGAGGGACTTTCATACAAACTTTCATCCCTTATTTCATCCCCTTAGGGATGCAATTTTCAAAAATCCTTCCTTAGTGGATGCCTAGTATGCCTACACTGTATAAGGTATCTGTGTGCAAAATTTCAAGCCTCTAGGTTCAGCGGTTTGGGCTGTGCGTTGATATCTCAGTCAGTCAGTCAGTCAAGACTTTGAATTTTATATGAATGAATGAATGAATTCATTCATTCATTCATTCATTCATTCATTCATTCATTCATTCAGTCAGTCAGTCAGGACTTTGAATTTTATATATATAGATAACTTGCAAGATTCTATTACAGACATACCCGGACAAGTAAAACTGAATAAAAGCTCGTTTACTAGCATAATTCTATCAGACAGACCCGGACAGGTAAAACTAAATAAAAGCTCGTTAACTAGCAAAATTCTATCAGACAGACCCGGACAGGTAAAACTAAATAAAAACTCGTTAACTAGCAAAATTCTATCAGACAGACAGCTCGTTAACTGGCAAAATTCTATCAGACAGACTCGGACAGGTAAAACTAAATAAAAGCTCGTTTATTAGCAAAATTCTATCAGACAGACAGCTCGTTAACTGGCAAAATTCTATCAGACAGACTCGGACAGGTAAAACTAAATAAAAGCTCGTTTATTAGCAAAATTCTATCAGACAGACAGCTCGTTAACTAGCAAAATTCTATCAGACAGACAGCTCGTTAACTAGCAAAATTCTATCAGACAGACCCGGACAGGTAAAACTGAATAAAAGCTCGTTTATTAGCAAAATTCTATCAGACAGACAGCTCGTTAACTAGCAAAATTCTATCAGACAGACAGCTCGTTAACTAGCAAAATTCTATCAGACAGACCCGGACGCGATATGAGAAATGCCTGTGGGGTACAGACACTGCCTGCTCTGTACCGCTCTGGGTTTTTCTAATTAATAATGCCGAAAAAAGCCTGTGTGTTTCAGAGCACCGCTTGCTCTGTATCGCGCGGGGTTTTTCAACTTAAAATTTAATAATATCACCATAAAAAGCCTGTAGAACACAGACACCTTGCGCTGTGATCCACAGTGATTTTCTAAATATAAATACCCTGAGCTATACAGACGCGTAAGGGACTAAGTGTCGTGAAACTTGGATATTTAAACTAAAATATCAAATCTATCTTATCAAAAGAACTTTTAACTCGTTAAAAAAATATGGGATGAAATTTATTTTTGGTAGGTCCTTTTAGAAAAAAATCCCCAAAGAACAGCTGTTTTTATCGTAATTTGCAAAATTTCTCAAAAACGGCATAGCACAATCTAACTTTTCATCCTTTTTCATCAAGGGAAAGGAAATGAAAATACCCTAACATAAGTAATTTTAATTGAGAGTTTTACAAAAATAGTTATTTTTATAAAAGAAAAGTATTTTGTTAGTTTTTCGCAAATTCTGAGCGCGATAACTAACAGCCGAACGTTATTTCATTTTTTTTTATTTCGTTTGATAATACCTACAGTCAACAGCACATCAGATTTAGACTAAAAGGTACTTGACCTTATGACCGCCTTTATGCCGTACGTAATCAAAGCTGTTTTACAGTTCAACTGTTTAACTTAACGTGCTGTCTTGTATACCCACATCAAAGAGTACTTTTGTAATATAGGAAATAAAGAATCTTGCTGGCTATTTCTGTTAACAAGAAAATTATAATCACTGATATAAATGTGTTTTTTGTTTCTTAAGGCGCCCTACTACCCACTACTAGCGCCACCAATACATTTATTTTTATTACTCGTAAACAAAGTCAACATTTAAAAAAGCTAAAATCATGCCCTCTTAAATTGTCTCATATATTTTTCGAATAACTCTTCAACAGTTTCAATTCTTTTTGTAATTTTAAAAATCCATTTTAGCTCAAAGTGGCTAATTTTGGCAAGAACGGATTTCAAAACTTACTAAAAGTATGAAAACTGTTGAAGAGTTATTTAAAAAATATATATATAGACCATTTAGGAGGCCACGATCTTAGCTTTTTTTTAATATTTACCTGGTTTACGAGTAATAAAAATAAATGTATTGGCGGCGCTAGAGTAGGTGCTACGGTGCCTGTATGTATTTTTAATATGTATTTTTGTCTTTTTTGTAATATTCTTTATTTATAACAAAAATATCGATGAAAAAAGAATAAATCGAAATGAAAAACACATTTAGTATCACATTTATATTATGTCAGATTAGTGATACTATAAAACGTAACTAGGTATTATTTATTAATTATCCAAGAAACGTTCTTAGGAACTAAAGTCTGCTATATTTTAATCCAGGTTAAAAAAACTATCTGTGTGCCTTTCATCCCAATCCATCCCATTTAGCATAGCCTGCCATTTTTAACCGACTTCAAAAATTTGAAAAGGAGGAGGTTATCTATTCGTCGCGTATATTTCTTTTTTTTATATGTATGTACACCGATTACTCGAAGACGGCTGAACCGATTGAAATGATTTAAACGCTATAACATCAGGGTTCATTTCAAATTGGTCCCATTTTTTGAAATTTTGAAATCGGTTCAGTAGTTTTCAAGTAATCTTGAAAATACTGTCGTTTTCTTTACCATTTTATATGAATTCAGACGGATTTTCAACCATTACTTTTTTGTTTATGAACCGATTTAGATGATTTTTTTTTGTTTAAAAGAAGACACCTTAAGGATGATATTATATTAATTTCATTGGTATTGGACTTTGGATTTTGAAGATACACGAGAGAACTCCTCAAAATCAAGTAGGAACTGAATAATGATTGAAATATTGGGAGGTTTATTACAATCAAAAACAAGTTAAGTAGGTACCTATCTATTGTCAAGAACGTTCTGGACTAGAGTTGAACTGCGAAGGCCCAACGGAACTCCTGTGGAAATTGAGTTACTCGGGGTACGGTATACCATTGAAAAATGTGAAACATTAAAACGTTTTATTTAAAAAATCATCGCTTACATACCTACCACAAAAAAGTTTAAAATAAAAAAGCTTTTAAAAAAAAGAAAGACCTCCTTCAAAAACCTTAAAAACAGAGCTCTATAAAAAGCAAGAAATAATGTTCAAATCGATTAATTACAACACGTCTATTGAAGTCGGGTGGGACTTTTAGAATATAAACAAAACAATAAGTAAAAAAATTACTTCCAGCTCCACCCGACTTCAATAGACGTGTTGTAATTAATTGATTTGAACATTATTTCTTGCTTTTTACAGAGCTCTGTTTTTAAGGTTTTTGAAGGAGGTTTTTCTTTTTTTTAAAAGCTTTTTTTATGGGTGTGAGAGAAAAACATTTTAAGATTTACAATAAATTAATATTACTAGTAGGATAAACTAAAAAATGATACCACTTTGTTAAAAAAAATATCGCTAGTATGACTAGAAATCACTATTTTAATATTCTACATTACATACATTACCTAAACATATAGAAGGAATACTTTAACCACAACTGTAATTTTCTGAATTGTCTGTGTTCCACAGGCTTTTTAGGGTGACATTATTTAATTTTTAGTCGAAAAACCCCGCGCGCTACAGAGCAAGCGATGCTCTGAAACACACAGGCTTTTTCGACATTATTTTTTAGAAAAACCCAGAGCGGTACAGAGCAGGTAGTGTCTGTACCCCACAGGCATTTCTAATATCGCGACCCGGACAGGTAAAACTGAATAAAAGCTCGTTTATTAGCAAAATTCTATCAGACAGACAGCTCGTTAACTAGCAAAATTCTATCAGACAGACTCGGACAGGTAAAACTAAATTAAAGCTCGTTTATTAGCAAAATTCTATCAGACAGACAGCTCGTTAACTAGCAAAATTCTATCAGACAGACAGCTCGTTAACTAGCAAAATTCTATCAGACAGACCCGGACAGGTAAAACTGAATAAAAGCTCGTTTATTAGCAAAATTCTATCAGACAGACAGCTCGTTAACTAGCAAAATTCTATCAGACAGACAGCTCGTTAACTAGCAAAATTCTATCAGACAGACCCGGACAGGTAAAACTGAATAAAAGCTCGTTTATTAGCAAAATTCTATCAGACAGACAGCTCGTTAACTAGCAAAATTCTATCAGACAGACAGCTCGTTAACTAGCAAAATTCTATCAGACAGACCCGGACAGGTAAAACTGAATAAAAGCTCGTTTATTAGCAAAATTCTATCAGACAGACAGCTCGTTAACTAGCAAAATTCTATCAGACAGACAACTCGTTAACTAGCAAAATTCTATCAGACAGACCCGGACAGGTAAAACTGAATAAAAGCTCGTTTATTAGCAAAATTCTATCAGACAGCTCGTTAACTAGCAAAATTCTATCAGACAGACTCGGACAGGTAAAACTAAATAAAAGCTCGTTAACTAGCATAATTCTATGAGACATCAGACAGACCCGGGGGCTAATTTTCTAATTTAAAAAATCTATCGCAATCGCTTTCATTTGACAGATGGATGTTTTTGTTGCTGCATTGCTGCATTTCTTTGGTAAGTTTTTATTCATGCATGCCAAAAACAAGCATCAATGTGTTACATCTTGAAAGCGATTGCGATAGACTTTGAAATTAGACAATAGAAAGGCAGGACAGGTAGAACTAAATAAAAGCTCCTTAACTAGTAAAACTAAACAAAAGCTTGTAAAAATGTAACTAAACTAGCAAAATTCTATTACAGACAGACCCGGACAAGTGAAACTAAACTTTTTATTATTTTATTTATTTCCAAGAAAACTATTTTATAAATTATTACTTACCTACTCTCCTTTTTGTATGTTTACGCTACATATATACTATTATGAATATACCTACCTAAAATATCATAGTGAAATAACTATAAATAATTTTATTATTAATTTAATGTTGACCTTCAGTATTTTTATCCGATGTTTATTTATGAGCAAGATCCGAGGACGTCATTTTTAGGGTTCCGTAGCCAAAATGGTAAAAAACGGAACCCTTATAGATTCGTCATGTCTGTCTGTCTGTCTGTCTGTCCGTCCGTATGTCACAGCCACGTTATTCCGAAAGTATTAGGATTACACAGTTGAAACTTGGTAGGTAGATGTATTCTGTTAACCGCTTAACAATTTTAACACAAAAATAAAAAATAAAAAAACATTAAGGGGGGCTTCCCATACATGGAACTGAATCTGAAAAAAATTTTTTTCTTCAAACCAATACGTGTGGGGTGTCTATAGATAGGTCTTCAAAAATGGCAGTGAGGTTTTTAAGACGATTTTTTCTCAAAGTCAACCGTTTGAAAGATAAACACTGCCGTGGTAAAATGTGTGTCCCCCCCCCCTCTAACTTTTGAAATAAGAGAGTGAAAAATCTAAAAAAAAAATATGCTGTAGATCTTAATAAATACTTTCAACGAAAATTGGTTTGAACAAGGTATAATAAGTAGTTTTTGAGATATAACACATTTTCCAAAACAGCAAACATAACTTTGTCATTCATACCAACACTATGAAAAACAAAGTTATTTTTGCAGACAAAAAAAATATAGTGGTATTAAATATCGTATGGTATAAGGTAACTACGGAACCCTACGGCGCGTGGCCCGACACGCACTTGGCCAGTTTTTATATTTCTTATTGCCCTCTTTGAATGACGTTATCTTATTCTTCTCAATTTCCATATAAATGCAACTACACAACAGAAGGTGACAAAAACATATTGTTCCACTTTACATAGAGGACACTTTGAAAATAACCGTGCATAATAATGATATAATGAGTGACTTTACATCCTTTCATTTAACGCGCCGACTCATTTGAATACGAAAATCATTATCATGTTGTCGGGACATTATTATTATGTATCCTTTAATAAGGCAATGAATATTCATGTTACAATTCATAACAATTAACTTTGACGCCAAAATTGAATATGAAGTGCCTATTTTGTTGGTAAAAAATTGACGCGAGCGAGCGAGGTCGCGATGTGGTCGGAATCACTTAGTGGAAAAACGAAAAAACTGACTGTGTAAAAAGCAGAGGTTACTTATCGATTTGCAGGTACTAAAATCTGTTTTCGTAATGTTGTCTCAATAAATTAATATATGCAAGGCTATAAAATACCGATTACGGCATTCATATTTTAACTAATGATAGTCAAATAGTGATTTGATCACTCAAAACCAGACTAAAACATACAATTAATTATATTTACTCTATAAACTTACAATGCCTTTTTCATTACACATAATTTAATTTTATCATGGATCGAAAAGCACAGACACACACAGCCCTACGAACTTAGGCCCCTTTTCATAAAAAGTAGACGCAAAGTTCATAAATTTTTATGGCATCAGGGACCCTATTTTTGAATCGCTCGATTGGCGTCGAGCGCTCGTTTCTACTGATTTTCGTTCGACATATGGCTCAAACGTTCGAAATAGAGTCATATGTCGAACGAAAATCAGTAGAAACGAGCGCTCGACGCCAGCCGAGCGATTCAAAAATAGGGCCCCTGCGCCTAAGTGATAAGTTCATTCATACGATAAAAGCGTAATTCTTTCAGCATAATGAAGTATTTAAAGATAAAAATAAACAAGTTCTTTACTAATGGATTCGGTAGGACATCAATAAATAACAAGATAAGGTTTTTTTTTTAAATCTGTGAATAGTTTCGACGTGAAAGTAAACAAAAATATGCATAAGAGTTTTCACTTTAATTTTCAATCTGCCAACAGATTATCATGGATCGAAAAGCACAGACACACACAGCCCTACGAACTTAGGCCCCTTTTCATAAAAAGTAGACGCAAAGTTCATAAATTTTTATGGCATCAGGGACCCTATTTTTGAATCGCTCGATTGGCGTCGAGCGCTCGTTTCTACTGATTTTCGTTCGACATATGGCTCAAACGTTCGAAATAGAGTCATATGTCGAACGAAAATCAGTAGAAACGAGCGCTCGACGCCAGCCGAGCGATTCAAAAATAGGGCCCCTGCGCCTAAGTGATAAGTTCATTCATACGATAAAAGCGTAATTCTTTCAGCATAATGAAGTATTTAAAGATAAAAATAAACAAGTTCTTTACTAATGGATTCGGTAGGACATCAATAAATAACAAGATAAGGTTTTTTTTAAATCTGTGAATAGTTTCGACGTGAAAGTAAACAAAAATATGCATAAGAGTTTTCACTTTAATTTTCAATCTGCCAACAGATAATTGAATCCGTGTGCAGCCATTGTCGAACAATTTTCACCATTTTAGAGAGAGAAATATTTGAATTTGCGTACCTACCTACTTATTGACTTTATTTCATTACTGTGTCGAAAATTGGCCGTTTTTCTGAACGACCAATTTTCTATTCGTTCGCTTTCGCTAGCTAAACTCTTCATTCACGTTTCGTAGCGTAAAACTCGTAGGCTTGTCAATTCCATACAATACATTTTTTGAGGTAAATACCCCACCGAAAGTGGCGCACTCAGAGGTTTTTATTTAATAAGTTGTTTAAAAAAATATAAAAATAAAATCGTGGAATTTTTAGGGCTTGTACTTAGTCTAGTATTTTTAGAAGGTACTAACGTTCTCTCATAATCACTCCAAGAAGTAGATAGCTAATATGTGAAAAACGGCCACTTTTAGCAGTTTTTCTTTTCACTTTCTAGGGAATGTAATGATACCGTCTAAAAATACTAGACTATGTGGGTCCTAAAAAATGCACAAGAAGTTTCATTAAAATTGTTTATTAGAATTACAAAATTAAAGATATTTGCCTCGTACTGTAATCGCCTTAAGTGGCAAAAGTACTTGAGTTTCTATTAAGTACCACGTTTTTTGTCGAGTTCTTCAACTGTGTTCATTAGTTAAGTGTGTAGGCGAAACAATTTACGGATATGAAGAATATCCGTTACAAGACGAACACAGCCGTGTGGGCGCTGTGTTGTGCGAAGATATTTTAGCCCTCTTCGATTCGTGTAGTGTACTCAATCACGAAGCATAAACATTGGTTATGGGAACTCTAATCATAGGATTGGCTATTTATTCGGTGCTATTGGCATTGGCAAAGCATACATTTCCTGCAAATTGGAAATAATTATGTGAACCAAATATCGGCGCTATAAGTGCAATATAGATTTATTACCTATGTTTCATATTTCTCCAATTGTTTAACACATTACTGAAAGAAGTAATATTTAACCGCGATATCAAATTAAACAGAGAAGTAATTAATTAAAGTAATAACAGTACTGTGGTGTCTATGCCCGCGTACTGGCCGATATTGCGGTGGCGCGTTTGACATTTTCTAGAGAGGACTCGGTGCGCGGCCATGGAGGCGCATCCTGGTTTTTATTATTATGTATTCGAATTTAATTAAAAAGATAAAATAAATAGTAGTATCCAGTCAAAGCATCGGTTTTATTTAAAGTAGCGCTCGCAAGAGCGTTACAAATGGTGGAGACATGCCGGTTTTGATTTTGCCGAAATAGTACCTCTCGTTGGAAGAAAAAACGCGAGTGCCCTTCCGTGAAATTTCAGCTTGGACACAAAAAAAGTGCTTGAGAGGGACAGAAGAAGATTGATGTACGGTTTAGCTACCGCACAATATGGGTCGAGTAACGAGTTGAATGTTCGCAATCTTGCGTATCAGCAGATTCCGCGACAATGTAATTTTATTTAATTGATATTATAGTTAGTTAAGCGTTAGCCACCGACAAACAAACATTTATACTTATTATAACTTTGTGAAAATAAAACTATAACTAAAACCGCGACGTCGTTTAACTCAAACATAAACTTTCTCTATAGATGTAGGAAAAACTCCTACATCTTTGTGGTCCTTCGAGTTTTCGTGTAAGCGGGACCAGAGTTCGCGAGTGTGACGTCATACTTGTGGATTGCCGAATCCTGCACGCACGGACACCAACCTGTGGACACTGTCATCTGTCTACGTCACCAACGGCTGCAAACCAACATATTCGCAGTGTGTGATCTTGTGCTCTTTTGCGATAGCGAATCGGTTCGGCCGGCCTCCCACCAGCGGGTCTCACCGGTTGAATTGAGACGAGAGCGCACATATCGCATTTAGGGTACAGGCGCGCACAACTTGTGAATTAGCAGTCGGAACCTTTAACATCAACCAACATGAGCAAAATCGAAGATCTACTAGCAAACCAAAACCAAGTTATTGAAGCGATGCAGCAACTGCTTCGTAACTTCAAGAAAGATCCAGTTGATCGAAAAACACCAACTTATTTCAAGAAACGTCTAGAATCGCTCGATTCGTACTGGACGGAATTTCAAACTAACCATGTACAAATATGTGCAATTGGAGACCGGAACTATACTTATTTTTCCGAAAACTACTACGAAAAAGCAAAAAACTTTTACAACGAAGCACGAACAACTATTGAACAAGCAAAACCAAGCGAACTATATACGAGAGAAAAGTCACCGTTGAACCCTAAAATGCAAGTAAGTGAACCTGAAACGTCTGGTGAATTTTCTGCCCCTTATCAACCACAACAAAAACAAGAGAAATCAACGAACCAAACTATTTCCCAAGGTAACGCTAGTAAGGCGGAAGAAATGTTACGGAGACAACATAGCAACTTTAAGGCTTTTTCAAGGACACTCGCTGCTATTGACTTAGAAGAAATTAACGAAAAGTGGGAATTTGAGGATACTTTAAAGGACATGGAGTCAAGATGGAAAGCGATCGATTTACTGCATTGGGAGCTTGACAGTGAAGTGATAGGAGAACAAGAAGAGTACGAAAAATTGTTTGTTCGATCACAAGGGCAAACAATGTAAATCTGAGAAAAGATGCAGGCAATGTGATGGACAGCACCATACTCTGCTTCATCAAGATACAACTGTAAACAAAACACCAAACAACAACATGGAAAAAACTAACAACCAGAATGCATCGACTTCCAGCAGTCACGCTTCGATGGAAGACATATCAGAAACACTTTTAGCTACCGCTCAAGTCAAGGTCAAGACCAACGACGGTTCGGAAATCGTTCTACGAGTGCTGATTGACCAGGGATCCCAAATTTCCCTAATTACTGAAAACGCCGCTCAGATGCTCGAATTACCTCGACAAAAATGCAAAGGAGTAATTTTCGGGGTCGGAGCGAGAGAAAATAATTGTAAGGGTGCAATAACTATCACCTGTACTTCGATACTTAGTAATTATACTTTCAACTCAGACGTCTACGTGATGCGCAACTTAATCAACAATCTACCAAACCGATCATTTACAAAACCATCAACATGGACACATCTGGAAGGTCTACAGCTGGCGGACCCAGATTTCAACATAAGCCGTCCCGTCGACATTCTCTTCGGGGCTGACATTTACTCTAACATTATACTAGGAGGAATAATTAAGGGAGAAGAAACACACCCTATTGCACAACAATCCCTACTTGGCTGGATTCTGTGTGGTAACATGAGATCATACCAATGCAACGTTATCTTAAACAATTTGGATGAAATCAGCAGATTTTGGACGATAGAAGACATCTCGGAGAGCTCTCAGATGTCTACAGAAGATCTTAATTGTATACAACATTACCAAACAACTACAAAACGACAGGAGGATGGTCGTTATGTTGTACGGCTGCCCTTACACCCTGAAGTCAACGAAAAATTGGGAGAATCACGAAAGAAAGCTGCTGCACAATTTCGTCAGCTAGAACAGAAATTTAGAAAATCAGAAAACATAGAAAAAGATTATAAACTATTTATAAAAGAGTACGAAGAACTAAATCACATGCGACCTTGTGATAGTAACACGAAACCAAGCTATTATTTACCACACCACTGTGTACAGCGCGCCGAGTCATCAACAACGGCCCTGCGTGTTGTTTTTAATGCATCTGCCAAGACAACTTCGGGAGAAAGTCTAAACGACTTAATGTACCGTGGGCCTAACTTACAAACAGACCTACAATCTCTAATTTTGAAATGGAGACTTTACAAGATTGCTCTTACCGCGGACATCGAAAAAATGTTCCGGCAAGTGTGGGTAAACGAGGAAGACCAGAAATACCAAAAAATCCTGTGGAGAGATTCACCTGATCAGCAAATTAGGGAGTATGCTCTTTCAACCGTAACATATGGATGTAAAGGGGCTCCGTATTTAGCTATGATGACTATTAAACAACTAGCCAACGACGAGAGAAACAACTACCCTGAAGCCGCAGCCATAATAGAAACATCTTTCTACATGGATGACCTACTTTACACGTCCGATGACCTTGAAACTGCGACACGCATCAAAAATGACCTTAAAAACCTACTTATGTCCGGTGGGTTTAACTTACGAAAGTGGTCATCAAACAACCATAAACTTTTAGATGACAACCCTACAAATAATGAACAAGAAGCATACCATTTTCGACACCAAGAGTCAACAAAAACATTGGGCCTGAGATGGAACCCTAAAGAAGACAACTTTACTTTCCAAATAACAGTTGATATCAATTCAACTAAACGAGTCACAAAACGGTTGTTACTGTCAGAAATTTCCAAAATTTTTGATCCTTTGGGATGGTTGTGTCCTGTAACAACAAAACTAAAACTTATTTTTCAACAAGTATGGCAAGAAAACTTACGCTGGGACGATGAAATAACAGAAAATATCAAAAAAGAATGGTCGAAGGTCAAAGGTCAACTAACTGAAATTAACAAACTACAAATACCAAGATGGTTACAAGTGAAAAAACAAGACGAAATACAGTTACATGGGTTCTGCGATTCGTCAGAAAAAGCTTACGCTTGTGTGATTTATTGTAAGACTGAACAAAATTCAACAGTTATGATAGCCGCAAAATCAAGACTTGTACCATCGAAGAAAGCAATTTCACTCCCGAGACTCGAACTTTGTTCCTCCCTACTGCTCGCCGCACTTATGAAAAAAGTTCAAGAATGCCTACCTAACCACAAAATCACTTTATACGGATGGTCAGACTCCACTGCCGTATTAGGGTGGCTACACGGTGATCCTAGCCGTTGGAAAACATTTACTATCGAACAAAGTAAAGAAAATAGTGACTACGATGCCTTCAAACTGCTGGCACTATGTTAAATCGTCGGAGAACCCTGCCGACTGTGCCAGCCGAGGTATAACTCCAATTCAGCTGAAAGAACATCCCCTATGGTGGCACGGACCCCAGTGGCTGCAAACTTTTCAACCTGAAACAGAAAATAACAGGATTAGTTATGAAACAAACGAAGAAACTAAAATAAACAAGCTACTACAAACAAACGTCACCACGAAACGTCACAGATCTGACGTAATCGACGATATACTTACGCGAAACAGCTGTCTGGGTCGGGTTACGCGCGTCGTCGCATGGATACTAAGAACGGTATCGCGTGACAAACATCGAGCGCAGTACCTGACTATACCGGAACTTAGAAAAGCAAGAAATATTATAATAAAACACATTCAACTTACCTCTTTTGAAGATGAAATTTCCAACCTTGAACAGAAGAAAGAAGTGGACAGAAAAAGCAAACTCTTACCTTTGAACCCCTTTTTGGATCAAGACGGACTTCTTAGAATGGGAGGACGTATCAGCCACGCTAACATCCATGAAGATCAAGACACCCCATCATTATTCCCCACGAAGGTCATTACACTGATCTTTTGATCGATCAAGCTCACCTGATTACATTTCACGGAGGAGCGCGCCTTACAACAGCAAACATAAGAAAACAATATTGGATTATCGGTGGCATTAGGGCTGTCAAAAAGCGAATTCATAACTGCGTGATTTGTCGAAAACAAAATCCAATAAAACAACAGCAGCTGATGGGTGATTTACCCGCGGCAAGATGCAACCCTTCAAGACCCTACTGTTTCACCGGCGTTGACTACAGTGGGTACCTCGATGTGAAAACCAACAAAGGCCGAGGCGTAAAAACAACAAAAGGTTACGTAGCTGTCTTCGTATGTATGGTGACGAAAGCCGTCCACCTAGAAATGGTCTCAAACCTGAGCTCATCATCCTTTCTATCAGCCCTGAAAAGATTCGCTGCCAGACGTGGAGCTCCGCAACACATGTACAGCGATAATGGCACGAATTTCGTCGGAGCGAACAACGTGCTGAAACAAGAATTTATCAACCTGAAAGAACTACTCGATCCTCAATTCTTCGCAGCGATAACAGACATGCAAATAGAGTGGCACTTCAATGCCCCATCGTGGCCGAGCGCAGGAGGACTTTGGGAGGCTGCAGTAAAAAGCCTAAAGTACCACCTCCGTCGCGTCATTGGTGAACAGAAGCTCACATATGAAGAGCACTCAACACTTCTATGTCAACTCGAAGCCTGCCTCAACAGCCGACCGCTGCTACCACTCAACGAAGACCCGGACGATTTTGACTACCTGACGCCGTCACATTTTCTTTCAAGTGGTCCCACACTAACTATTATTGAAACTGAAACTGATGAACGCACGCGATGGCAACTTGTACAGAAAATCTACAAAGATATTTGGAAGAGGTGGAAGTCTGAGTATTTATCTCAGTTGTCACCACGCAGCAAGTGGCGGCAAGCACGAGAAAACATGAAAATCGACGACGTCGTAATTATTCACGACGCCAATTTACCAGCTGGGAAATGGGCACTGGGAAGAGTGATCGAGTTACACCCAGGAAAAGATGGTCATGTTCGAGTGGTCACCATCAAAACAAAAAACGGAACAATGAAACGCCCTATTACCAAACTATCGAAACTACCTGTATCGTCAAAACCTGAAAACAAAGAAAAATCGGTCACATCAAACGAAGTTCTGAGCAACGAAAACAAACAACAAAATGAACAAAACCAACAAACAAACAAGAAAACAAAAAAGAGATCATGCAATTTGATATGGGCCATATTATCACTATTGGCAATTATAACACCCGCTCAGTGTAACTACAGCCTTACCAACATAAATAGTAGCCAAAGTCTCTATTTTGACAAGATAACGGACATGCATCTTATGCGCGACGAATGGAAACTGATTGTGTTTTATGACATGGATCCCTACTGGCATGGCATACAAACATTTAAAGACTATATCACAAGCTTAGAAAACATATGTGCCACTTCCGAGAATCGTCACCAGTGCGACGTCATTCTACTTCAACTACGTCACGCTTACAACGAGTTAAACTACTACAGTGGAATGCTCCTTAGTCAGCAAGAAACAAACTCAAGACGGCGACGCCGGGGGCTTATCAACGGCATTGGCTCTATAGCAAACAGTTTATTTGGTTTACTTGATCAAGATTTTGCTGAAAAATACGAAATCGACATAAATTTAATAAAGGAAAACGAGAAGCATCTTGTCCAGCTCTGGAAGAACCAAACTTCGCTTGTGGAAGCGGAAAACAATTTATTAAAACGAGTGGAAGAAACTATCGACCGACAACATAAAATGTATAACCAACACCTCGTCATACTTGATAAGGCTGCGAACACAATGGCAACTGAAATGAAAGACGTGAAACAACTTAGCGATTTTACACTCACATCGATTATCGCTAACAACATTTTAGAGAATTTAAAAGGACTCCAGGAAACACTTTTGGATACGATAACGGAAATTCATTACGGAAAATTTGACATTCATCTATTAAGTCCTAAACAATTAGCAAAGGAGCTGAATATAATTTCAGGACATCTTTCAAGCGATTTAACTTTGCCGATCGAAAACATACAAACTGATTTAAGAACACTTTACCATTTGCTGAAAGTAAAAGCTAGAATGACTACGAACTATTTCATTTTCGAAATCAAAATTCCTCTCGTAACTCGTGATAATTACGAGATATACAGCTTATTACCGATTCCTCAAGAAACTGAAGAATATATGGCAAAGATAAGACCGCTCGCTGATCATATCGCCATAAACTTAAAGAAGGATGCTTACATACCCTTAACAGAAATGGAACTACGATCTTGTATGCCATATAATCACAAAACTCTGATGTGTCCTTTACAACAACCAATTTATCACCTAAAGTCAGATGAGAATCTCTGCGTCAAGATAAAAAATACAGATCAATGTGAAACTTCGCATACAATTTGTACTGACATGTGGACACAACTTAATAAAATAAATACGTACTTATTTTTCTGCTGTGGACAACGAACAATAAGAATTATATGCGAGAATCAGGTTGCAGCCGAACGCGTCAGCAAGGCCGGCGTTATCGCACTCGGGGAAGGATGCGTCATCAAGGGCGAAACCTTCACGATATATTCGCATACGCAGCAATCTAATACTATGACAGTACAATCACCTGTACTCAAGGTTGACATACATCCGATCAACAACATCTTTAATACAAGTATACCATTAGTCCAACTCAAAGGAATTAATGGATCAGACTTTGAATATTTTGGAAAAGAATTTGACGTCATTGACAAACGAATCCAACAAATGAAGAGCAAGGAAGTCAGCGAAATAATAACTGACACGGACAGCCTCACCACACATGACGTACACCAGTACATAGTGCTGTACGTTCTGGCCGGCGTGATACTGATCACAGCAGGCACCTACATTTGGCGGCGCGGACGAGCGCGCTGCACTGCAACTATCTCTTCAACAGCACGCCGTGATCACCCACCTGTAGAGCCTCCGATCCCACTGACACAGCGTCCGCAGAAGATTCGTACTCCCAACGAAACAGCAATTGCGGGTCCAGCTCCCATCTACGGCCGCATAAACAAATCCACGTCACCGGTCATAAGAAAACTATTTAATGACAGTGATAGTGCTTAGTGTAGTGTGTGTTGTGTAAAATAATTAAGTAATTAGAGACAATAGTTTCGATAACCTTTTTAACTATTTTTTTACATTATATTTTCTTTACCTTACGCTTGAACTTGTATTGCTTTATTTTATAACTATCTACGTGTATCTTTATCTCATCTCGCCCTCGGGAGCATGTACGGTTTAGCTACCGCACAATATGGGTCGAGTAACGAGTTGAATGTTCGCAATCTTGCGTATCAGCAGATTCCGCGACAATGTAATTTTATTTAATTGATATTATAGTTAGTTAAGCGTTAGCCACCGACAAACAAACATTTATACTTATTATAACTTTGTGAAAATAAAACTATAACTAAAACCGCGACGTCGTTTAACTCAAACATAAACTTTCTCTATAGATGTAGGAAAAACTCCTACAATTGAAATAAGCTGAAGAATAGTGTCTGAAGGTCTGAAGAGGAACAGATAAGGGAGTATAAAGTGTCCATAAAATTATGTATTTTTACTAGAAGAAAATTTCCAAATTAATATAAAATGGTTCATCATGGAATGTGGGTTATGGGAGGAATTTGCAGAAGAATTTTATTTGGAAAAATTGTGGAAAAAATCATAAAGATAAAAAAAATTAACATCAATATGACAACGGATGCCAGGCGTCATAAGCGTCACACGTCTGTTGATTTTATCGATTTTTGGAAAACTAGGAAAATGAAGACGAGCATTTTTCCAAGTTTATTCCGGCTGGTGGGAGAGAAGTCAGAGAAGGTTGCAGAGTGTCCAGTCTTTGTTAGGTCCGTCAAAAGATAGGGAAAAATATGCGCGGGTGTATTTGCATGTTTGTGTTTAATTGTTTATGTTTTTATGTTTTGTTTGTAGGTGTCTTGATGATATTAGGATAGGTAACTGATGTTTTTATAATTTACTATATATTATCGCAAGAGCGTTACAGTACCTATACTTAATTGTATTCAAATATTCAATATCTAGAGCCAAAAATACACACCTTTGTAAATTAATTTTCAACGCTGAGCATAATGATTCTATTATATTCACAAGCTATTTATAGTATAATTAATGTTGAATGCATTTTTAATGCAGTTTGGTGCATTTAAGAGCCCCGTAGCGATTTTGCCGCTGACTGCCGCTCTCTCGCTCGCACCCTTCATGTTTTCTCAAGATTTCTTAAATCTGAGTGCGTAATTGAAAAATGTGTCTCGGTCACTTTTCGCAATATAAGATTACGGACATTTCAACAAATATTTCAGTTTCGAGTTGCTGAAGTACAAAAAGTAATCGTATTTGCCAGTTCAAATAACTGTTAAACGACAAATAAAAAAAGTAGGTAAGTCACAAAGTTACATAGGTAGGTACTAAGTACTATTTTCTGAACTACAAGTTAACATTTGACCTTTTGTTCACATTGATTTTACAGTCACCCCTATACCGAGTGATTTAATGTAGACAAAGCGTAGTATATGACGACAAATCGTAGCCTTGAAAGATTATTTTACCAGGATCGTAGCAAATTCGTAGCATAATAAAATTTGAGATTTTTGTTGTTGTTTCTATCCAATTTTCTGTTCTTTTGTTCAAAGTGGGATAATAGAATCGCAAAGACTTATTATATTGTAGAATCGGTATCAAAAATATAGGCTACAAACATAGACTTATTATATTTTGGCTACAAACTTCCAAACCGTAGTAAAGTTAGCGTCAAAGTTATCTGTGCACCACAATGTAATAATGCATTATACACAGATAATTTTGAGAGCTTTATTTGCTAAGATAATTTTGAACACTCTGACTGCTCATTAGTGCTCATATAAATATAAAACGAGAAGTAGTAAGATATTTTGAACACCTTGTGTGCTTACAACAATAATGAAGATTCTAACTGCGTAGATCAAATAGTTTTTTGTTTTACAGATCATTTTGACTACTCTAGACGCTTATATCAATTTGACGTTGACTGTACCTGTACATGATGACAAATCGTAGCCTTGAAAGACTATTTTACCAAGATCGTAGCATACTAAAACATGACATTTTATAGTTTTTGTAGTCGTTTCTTGGCAATTTTCTGTAAATTTTTTCAACGTAGGATAATTGAATTAGAATAAAAGATATAAGTAGGCTACAAACTTCCAAACCTTAGTATATGACGACAAATCGTAGCTTTGAAAGCTTTCGTCCAAGTTTGAAAGACTATGTTACCAAGATCGTACGTAGCATATTCGTAGCACAATATAACATGATATTTTTTTTTGTCGTCGTTTCTCGTTCCAACTGTTATTTTGTTCAAAGTGAGATAATAGAATTGGAATTAAAAAATGTAGGGTACAAACTTCCAAACCTTAGTACCTATATGACGACAAATCGTAGCCTTGAAAGACTATTTTTACCAAGATCGTAGCATATTCGTAGCATAATAAAACATGAGATTTTTGTTTTTTGTTGTCGTTTTTCGTTCCAACTGTTATTTTGTTCAAAGTGAGATAATAGAATTGGAATTAAAAAATGTAGGGTACAAATTTCCAAACCTTAGTATATAACGCAAATCGTAGCATTGAAAGACTATTTAACTAAGATCGTAACGTAACATATTCGTAGCATAATAAAACATAATATTCTTTTTATTTTTGTTGTTGTTTCTATTAAATTTTCTGTTATTTTGTTTTAAAGTGGGAATATAGCCTAAAAACTTCTAAACCGTAGCAAATGATGACATATCATAGCCTATAGCATATTCGTAGCATAAGAAAAAGATTTTCTACTGTTTTTTTTGTTCAAAGTGGGATAATAGAATTTAGCAAAGTTCTTGCTACGGGTGAGTCGATTTTTTCTAATATTTTTCAATTATTAATCATTTTAATAGAATTGGAATTAAAAATATAGGCTACAAACTTCCAAACCGTAGAACACGGTCATCAATTAGTTATGTTCGGGGTCCGTTTTAAGAAATAAAATGACCTTCGCGGTTCTCATTTTATAGAAAATAATATTTATTACAGAAATGTAATTATTAGGTACTTAAAGTAGGTGTTTTTGTAAGTTCCTGTGTTCTCGCGGTCCGCACAAAATGGGTCGGCGGTCCACGGTCCGCCATTTGGCGACCGCTGCCGTAGTATGACGACAAATCGTAGCCTTGAAAGTCTAATTATTACGAAGATCGTAGCATAATAAAACATGAGATTTTCTTTATTTTGTTGTCATTTTTATAGAATTTTCTGTTCTTTCGTTCAAAGTGGGATAAAATAAGATTGGAATTAAAAATATAGGCTACAAACTTCTAAATCGTAGAAAATGACGACAAATTGTAGTCTTGAAAGACTATTTTACCAAGATCGTAACAATATTCGTAGCACAAAAAACATTAGATTTTCTATTTTTTGTTGCTGTAAAAAATTAACCGACTTAAAAAAAGAAGGAGGACATTTCTTTTGTTTAAAGTGGGATAATACAACTTTTGTAAAACAAAAACTTTGTGAATAGCAGATAAATGTAAATATTTACATTCAAAATTCACTCTCAATAATTTGATAAAATATACCTACCTACTTGAGGAAAAAATTCTTTTACATTGCATACCTAACCTAGGTATTTATAACAACAGGAAAATGTCAATCAATTTTCCTTAGAGTTTCTTCATAACGACTCGAGTATTACGTACACTGCAATTTTTCTTTCATCTTCTTATTTTTTCCAGCTTTGTTATACCTAGGAACTCTTCACACTTGAGCGAAGTCCGAGATTTTGGTTCCAGACAACTAAGAAATCGTAAAATTCTGTTTGTAGGTAAAATGTCAAGCTTATTTCTTATTCTCGAAATAAAAAAAATACCCATCCATGAAATTAAATTTACTCGATCGAAATCAGAAATACAAGAAAAGCCTTGCAATTGTAATAAACAATGAATGCTATTGTTTTGGAAAATAAGTTTTCAGGAGATACTTATTATATAAAAAACTTTGTTAAAAATGGCATCAAATAATTTTATTTCGATTTTTGTTAAATTTATTTAGGTAGGTGGTACTCATTTTAACGTATTTATCAAACCAATTTTATGAGCTTCAGTACAATTTATCAAAGGTACCTACTAACGAAACAAAAATAAAGTAAATATTAACGCAATCTAAACTTTCCTTTGACATTATGTTTTCTTGGCATGAAGCGTAAATAAAAACTTTACGCTTTCGAGAAGATTCTAAATGGAAAAACTTTCAGAGTTTCCGAGTTTTCACCGTTTGAGAACCGTCCCTCAAGCCTCAAGTTGTTAGCAACACAAAGTTGTACCTACTTCAGAACTTTAAATTGAAGCATTTAAAAGACGAAAAGCAACAAGGTAACAATGAATATTTTTTAGTTTTCTCCGAAAACAGAATTTCTGTAAAGTTATGAGACTTCTGTATAAAATCTTAATGATCAACATGGTGTTAGGTAGTAAAAATCTCTTGAAAATCAGGGAATATCAATACCTACGTCTTATCGCTTAGATTATTTGATTGCAATTTTCATTTACTTACCCACGGCGGCTTCTTGTGCTTCCTGTAATAAAAAAAAAGTTTTACATTAAATTAGAAATGACAAAACCTTAAAAAGAACTTTGCATAAGCTAGCAATTCATAATCATGAAACCAAACTAATATTTGATATAAAATTGTGTAAATTTGATTGAGTGCTGTAAGAAAACAACTTCTGAGCCCTATTTCACCAAGTCGACATTTGGTAGATTTTGCATTGTCGTTACTTTAATTAGGGACAAGCATGTTGTGAAATAGGGTTATTTTTTACAAGCCTATATTTGTAGATTTGTCAGTAATATTTACATGAGATTGGAGCTGAGTCAAGTTTGTGTAAAAAAATATCCCTTGTTTCACAACATAATAACATAATATTGTTCCTTATTAAACTTTAAAAATTGCCGACATATTTTATGTCACTGACAAATGTCAATTTGGTGAAATAGGGGCCTTGAAAATTTGTGACGAACTAAAGGAAATTGTAGATAGATACAGGAGTTGTTTTCTCAGAATACCTACTGATGATACCTAGTCGTGAAAATTGCCAAGCTACAGCCATTACAGGTAATGGGTAGTAATCACGGAATCCTATTGAAAAACAGACGATAATAGACGTAGGTAACTCGAGAAAAACAACAGAAAGTGAAAACAAAGTAATGTAATAGGTAGACGTTATCATTATTGACTTGCTTACATTAAATAAGGCAAAGTCTATTTCGTTTGACTTAGCTTTATTTTAAGTACCTAGTGGAGAAATTGTAGAATTGTTATTAAAGATCATATTGGTAAGTAAATTGGTTAGTAAATACGGTAATTGTGATTTTGAATAACAAAATCATTAGTAAAGTTAGTGATAATGATCTATAAAATGAAATTTGTTTCATTACCAAATGCTTGCTCCCAAGTTAGCTAGATATATTTATCTAGAACCAACTAGTACCTACTTACAAATCGATAGGATAATTTGGTTGAACTTTAAGTGCCACGCCAATCATTTGGTGCTCGGCCAAAACGATGCATTGCAATACTTAATGCAAACAGAGCTTTAACTCGAGTGACAATCTATCAAATAACTATACGCGTTATCAGATAAATAAGCCGTAGATAATCTCGTGAACATCAATAAACTTTTACCAAAATATCATCGGCTTATGTGAAACATAAATCATCCAAAGATTAGATCCCATGCCTGTTGAAAACATAACAATCACAAAGTTTGTTTTTGGACAAGATTTACAGATTGACTATAAAAAACTCTTTGTAAGTTCGTGTTTTCGTTTACTTTTATTGCTTTGAACGAACGGTTTGTTTAGTACCCACGTCCGATGTGGATGCCAGCGTATTGATTTACGTTGCATTAGATGAATGAATGGTGTAATTTCATTAATTTTGAAATTCAGATGAGAAGCATGCAAAAATATTCGGGAAGAACGTAGGTATGCTCTGAATTTGGTGATGCATAAAATCAGTCGAAGAAGCCGAGTTTTGCAATCTACAGCAGCACTATACTCCGAAACACTTACCGCCCTATCAATTCCTTTTCCTTACGTTGTTAAATATACATTGATACTTACTAATTTACTTCTCTCTTTCTCTTTTTGTTTTAGTTCTGCCTCTTTCTTAGCTTGCTGTATGAGTTGGTCTACAAATTCGGTGGCCTGTCGTAGTTTTTCAGGATCGCTTTTGAAGGCGGCGACCCTCTCGGCGAGGGCTGCGGTGTCGCTGTCCTGTATCATTTTGGTTTTTGAATTTTCACTGTTTTAAAGTTACGCACTTTTACTAGTTGTGTGCACATGCCATACGTAATGGGGTTCGGACCCTTCACTGGTTTGTATTCGGTTGATTAGCGCGGGGGGGTATTGTCAGTCATTATTATGGACGAGAGGGGAACAGACACGATACACGATACGACACGACCAACGTTTACCGAAGCTCTGGCGAACTGGTTAGCGGCCGGGCGGGCTCGGATCATGCGCCGAGGAGCAGCCCTACTCTAAACAACCGACTAAATATAACACTTGCCTTACATGACTGGGTGCGCTTAATAACTCTAGATTCTACTGGTGTAAACGGTTCAATGTATTTCGAACGTATCAAGATTATCTTTGTCAGGTATATGTGAGTAAAGGCATCCCTTCGTTAGTCCTAATCACTTTCGGTGAACGATCTCGAGGCATCACATGGTTCTAACTGTAGGTTAGGTTTATAGAGTCTCGCAAGGTAATAATTTAACGATAACCAGCAATTTATCGTGAGGGGCTTGATGGCGCAATGGCCTGCCACGTGATTGTTGAAATTAAGCAACTTTCGCAAGGGTCGGTCATGGAATGAGTGACCAAAAATTATTTATCTCCCTGCACCCTATTTCGGAAGACACGTTAAACCGTTGGTCCCAACTGCATTTGCAGTCGTTAACACCCATCAATCCGCATTGGGCCCGCGTGGTGGGTTATATTACGGCCTATCCTAGTTCACCTTAAGAACATGGGCTTGGGTTTGGTTCCACCAAGGTAGTCTTTTACTATTAATCTCATTTGTAGAAGCTACAAATGAATGGTATAGTAAATTAGGTACTTACCATTATTTTAATTATTCTGAATCTCACCAAAAGTATAACTTAACTATACTTACATCGATTATTTAGCAAAAAATAATATCAAGTTGCTTGATAAATTCAGTTTCTTCGAAAGCGATTTCACTTGTTAGAGTCTATAAAAACCGCATGCGTAGCTAGTTAGGTTGAACGTGTTTTCAAATCACATGAAAGCTGTTTGAGACTCAAACATTTCATTCAATTGTGAATGTTTAGAATTCAACTGACCGAAGTAAATGTATTTCCTCATAAATGAAACATGAGTGAAATGGTTACTCCGAAGTTCGCTCGCACATTGAACGTGGAAACTTCTCACAATACCCATAGGTACATTGAGCTACAAAAGTGGTCGTTTTTCTTTGTCTCAATAGGGTGTTGTTTCCTTAATAGTGGACTGCGGTTTGAATTGGTACCGCATCCACCCTTCCCCATATCTCACTTTTTTCCCAAACCTGAAGAAATTGCTAACCATTTCCACCAAAATGGCCAACTTAGTGGCCACTGACCAGAGATTTTTATCAAATTATGAAGTCATTAGTAACTTCTCACAATACCCATACATTGAGCTACAAAAGTGGTCGTTTTTCTTTGTCTCAATAGGGTGTTGTTTCCTCAATAGTGAACTGCGGTTTGAATTGGTGCCGCATCCACCCTTCCCCAGATCTCACTTTTTCCCCAAACCATTGCTAACCATTTCCACCAAAATGGCCACCTAAGTGGCCACTGGCCAGAGATTTTATGAAGTCATAGTTACCGTAGATGAGTACTTGAAGGGGTTGGAGAAAAAAAAATTCAAACTGGTGTAACGACATTGGAGAAGCGCTGGACTAAATGCATCGAGTTAGGTACCTACCTATAAGGAAACTAACTTTTTACGTTGAGGAATATTTAATAAGTAATTAGCATAGACTTATTAGAGTTTTTCTTAGTCGTTTCGGAAAGTTTATCAATCGCCCTCGTAGGTAGATACTTATATTGAAGTAGGTACCTACATTGTACAGAAAATTGAAAATTCGTCATTGTTTCTTTTTTGGCGTACCTATTTGTACCCCTTTGTGCGCAGTAAGACACTTTCTCGATTCGTCACATGAGATATTGGCTACTTTATCAAATAGCAACATTAGGTTTAGGACACTTTCAGAATTGGTCATAATATCTCGTAGTCGCATTATACATATGTCACAATATGAATTTGGCAAATTAGTATCTAGACACACACCCCCATTTATACCTACCTACTCATCTATTAAGTGTTGTATGTTATTATTTAATATTTTTTATCGCAAATTGTAGCGAGATAAAATAAAAAAAATAGATTTTTGGTTATTAATTTTTTTTTATTTAACCTTCTAGTTTTATTCCCAATGTATATGTTACCGAAAAACTAGTTCTTACTAAACGCTTCAGTTAAAACTAGTTCTTACTAGTAAATACGCGTTTTACCTAAGAGCGTGTTTTTTTTTACTGTAACATTATAATATAATTAAGAATTTAAGTAAGAAGGATAATATTATAGGAAGTGATTCTACTCATGAAACTGCAAAACTTTGCAGACTCATTGGTAGAATGACTTCCTATAATATTATTGGTTATTTTATTACACCAGCCTGCACAGAACATAGACAAAAATTTTCTTTGTTCTGTGCCGGCCTGCCTAGCATGACCGATTTATATGGCGTGATATAGCATTTTATCGACACTCAACTGTCAAATTCCTTTGTCTTTTTGACAGTTAAACGTGATAAAACGCTATATCACGCGATATAAATCGGTCATGCTAGGCAGGCTGGAATACTTAATAGATAAGTAGGTATAAGTGGGGGTGTGTGTCTAGATACTAATTTGCCAAATTCATATTGTGACATATGTATAATGCGACTACGAGATATTATGACCAATTCTGAAAGTGTCCTAAACCTAATGTTGCTATTTGATAAAGTAGCCAATATCTCAATTGACGAATCGAGAAAGTGTCTTACTGCGCACAAAGGTTTGTACCGATGTGAGTGTGAGGTGTGAGAGCAGCTAACGTGTTTATTTTATGAATCAAACGCTATAAAACACAACTGAAAATTATGAGTTTACTGAAAGAATTATAAAGTACTTACTCGTATTATAAATATTTACCTATCAAAGTGTTTGTAGGATTGTGGGCCAAGATTTTATTGAATTGATGTTTTAAAAATTGTTTGAAAAACAAAAAAAAACGACTTCAACAAACCTGCCTCTAAAAAGCAAGAAATAATATTCAAATAATTAGATACTTACGAATTTTTATCGTTATAATAACGTCTATTGAAGTCGGGTGGGGTATGAACTAGGGGATGCAGTACCGGTTCCCTCTCAAGAACCGGGACTGGATTTTCGGTACTGTACTTGGAACCGGGATTTACCGGGAAATTCGGTACTTTCGGTACTTGCTTAAAGGCCTACTCAAATAGCTCCGGTATTCGTTACCGGCTCGGGTAGCGGTAAAATTCCGCTATAGTTTGAACAGCATGTTGGAATATTGTTACCGGCACCGGTGGTGGTGAATAGCAGTTTGAGCAGGCCTTGTTGCTTGCTATTAATTTATTGTGTAGTTATAAAGCTTTTGGATATACATTTTCAATTCGATGCCTTAACATTCGAGTCTTAGTATGTCATGCTCTCTTTAATCATTTCTGCGGTGGTGTCGTATGAGGCGGGTCGTTACGTTCCCTCAAATATGGTTGAGCAAAGAGATGGCTGGTTCATGCGTCATGCTCGT
Organism: Agriphila tristella; assembly: GCA_928269145.1. Classification (NCBI taxonomy): domain Eukaryota; kingdom Metazoa; phylum Arthropoda; class Insecta; order Lepidoptera; family Crambidae; genus Agriphila; species Agriphila tristella. Next base: position 49,988,146 of record OV743433.1, on the reverse strand, counting down.
GAACTGATGCTGCCAGTGGGAATGGGTCTGCTTCTGACTACCTATCTTAATGCATATTGAATTGTATGTTTTTCTTTTATTTTTATTTATTGGAACAGCCTAGACTCAATAACAAGTTCATACTTTGAATTTAGCTTAAAATCTGTAAATTGATTAAGAAATTTGAAACTCATTAAGAAATGAGCTAATTCAATAATGTTATTTATTTGTTAATCTTTGTTAATATAAAGTCTGGAAACGTTATACATATTTGTAAATATCGTTCCATCTGATTGATAAAGCTGACAAGTTTTTTGCGCCCATTTTTCTTGTCAGTTAAAAGACGTCATAATGGGTGGTAGGGTAAAAGAATTGACGATTTAAAAATGCTTATTATGTGAGCTTATTTAAATAAAATATATTTCACTTTCACTTTGTGGAAAGGGCACGAGTAATTAATTAATCTGTAGAAAATGGACTCATTACAAATATGGGTTGGTGTTGTTTATAAAACAATGTTTTGTTTTTCTATTCTGTGTCTTTTAATGACATTCATCATTAAGGCGAGGCAGTTCACGAAATTTACTCTTTCACTATGTCTTTAGAATAAGGTTAAATATTGCATAGCTTTCATTTGCGCTTCGGCAGAAATTTAACGAAGTTTAGTACATTTTTATTGATTTCTGAAATACTGAATCGTTTATTAAAAAGGTACTTGGTTATTGTGTTGGATCGATAAAAAAGCTATCCTTTTTGCATAAAAAATCATATCACTGTCGTTGAAAATTACGAAATCTGACGATTTGAAATTTATTTTTATAAGTTTTTATGGTCTTATTTAGGATTTTTTTACAGAGTTACCATGCCATTTTTAATATTCAGTTCGGTTATTTTGTTTCTTTTTCAGTCTACATTAATTTTTGTGAAGTAGAATTCTACATCAGTTCTTCACATTGGAAGTTCAAAAATCTGTCTTTTCATCAGATCGTGAACTGGCCTCGCATTAAAATAGAATACAATCAGTATAATTAAACATATTTTTTGAGATCAAAACGGTAAAATTTGAGGTACGTTTTGAATAAGAAAAGTCTTTGTTCCTTCCACTATACATTATTAAACAAATTGAGCAAAGCAAAACTGAAACTATAAAAAATCAACAAAATTATTAATTGTACATTATCAACAAAATCAATTGACGATTATAATGTACTTTATTTATGATTTTATCGTATATTGAAGGACAGATAGTGAGAAAATGATATGCACGTATGAAGTACCGAAAGTATCGAAAGAACCGGGATTCGTTGGCTAAAGGCCCGGTACCGGGTTGTTTAAAAAGTCCCGGGATTTCCCGGTATTTTCGAGACCGGGATTTCCCGGGAGCATGCCCTAGTATGAACGTACCGTACTACGTGTGCGGGAAGTACAACTTCCTTTTTTATTCTAAAAGCCCCACCCGACTTCAACACACGTTATTATAACGATAAAAATGCGTGTCTAATTATTTGAATATTATTTCTTATTTTTTAGAAGCAGGTTTTTTGAAGTCGGTTTTTTGTCTTTAAATATTTTTTTTTATTTTTTTATTTTTAGTGTAAGTACCTTCTGTAGGTACCTATATATTATCAGGTAGAAAAATTGGCTCAGCCAAACGTGAGGTAATCGCGGAGAAACACACATACATACAGGTCAAACTGAAAACCTTACTTTTTTTGAAGTCGGTTAAAAAGACCACACTAAAGGTATCCCTTTTCCAACACAAAAAACTTCATTTAATTCGGTTCATAAATAACAAAGTCGTCAAGGTAGTTAATGCAAAATCATAGTATTTTCAGGATTGCTTGAAAACTACTGAAACGATTTGAAAAAAAATGAGACCATCTCGCAAGAATACTCAATCGAACAAAAAAAGAATCATCAAAATCGGTCCATAAATGACGAAGATATGCGCGAACAACGATAAAAAAAGTATACAATTAATTGAGAACCTCCTCCTTTTGATGAAGTCGGTTAATAATCAAGTTTATCGAATAAGTATAAGTAAGTAATACCGACCGCTTGGTGCATCGGTAGCGAAGCGATTCTGCTTTGTGCTGTAGGTACACCACGCCAAAGCATAAACCCTTGAGCCCCCCCGAGCCCCGCTTCGAGCCCCCCCGAGCCCCCCTCAAGCACCCCCGAGCCACCTCGAGCCCCCCCTACAGTTGCTGGCGGGAAACATTCCGAATAATTCCCTTGGAATACTTCCGAAATATTCTGAATTATTCCGAAACATTCGGAATATTTCGATTCTCGAAATACAGGAGTAACGATAAAAAACAGCAAGATCGGTAAAAAAACCGGCCAAGTGCGAGTCGGACTCACGCACGAAGGGTTCCGTACCAAAAAACGGCAAAAAAACACTTGTTTGTTGTATGGGAGCCTCCCTTAAATATTTATTTTATTCTGTTTTTAGTATATGATGTTATAGTCGCAACAGAAATACATCATCTGTGAAAATTTCAACTGTCTACCTGTTGTCGTTATTAATATTGAGCAAAAAACGGCAAAAAAATCACGTTTGTTGTATGGGAGCCCCCCTTAAAAATATTTATTTTATTCTGTTTTTAGTATTTGTCGTTATAGCAGCAACAGAAATACATCATCTGTGAAAATTTCAACTGTCTAGATATCACGGTTCATGAGATACAGCCTGGTGACAGACAGACAGACAGACGGACAGCGGAGTCTTAGTAATAGGGTCCCGTTTTTACCCTTTGGGTACGGAACCCTAAAAAGCAGCAGAAAGTAGTTGACACATTTTTAATTACCTAGGTGCCTACCTAGCAAGAAAAAACTCAATCATTCTCTGATCATAGTAAAAGTAGGTATGGATAAGTAGATATCGTATGTACTATCTAGCTCTTCTGGGTACTTAAGTAGGTAGGTACCTAAGAAGTACCTACTAAACTAAGTATAACGGATGTAAACATAAGTAGGTAAGTATTTTCTTAATCTATGATAATATTAAAAACCGGCTAAGTACGAGTCGGACTCGTGCACGAAGAGTACCTACCTACCACTACTATTATCTGTGGCAATCAAAAAAGCTGTAGAACACGACAATAGCTAACTAAACCATATGATAAACCTCGAAAAATAAAAAATAAATGGTTATAATTTTGCTCTACATAGGTGTAATAAATCAAAATTTTTAACTTTACTTACCCTTAATAAAAAACAATTCACGATCATCATCAAAGATTCACTGAGCACATACTAGGTTATTTTTATAATAAACCAGCGGGGTAATTACGTAACTTTGTTGCAATCAACTCTGACAGAAATCGCAGTTACATCGCTGTTTTAGTAAGAACCAATGTGACAACTATCTTAACTAAAGCAGCAATGCAACCGCGCTTTCAATCGATTTCAATCGAGATTTGTTAGCAACAGCTTTACGTAATCAAGGTACAGATCGAACGAAATATTCCCTCCGAGCGCGAATTATTCCGTAATATTCTGAAAACTTCTCTGCGGGGTGTGGTGTGCGGGCGAATACTTCCCCAGGGGGAGCCGCGCCGCCCGCCACCCGCCACTCCCCGATGCCGCGCCGCCGTGCTACGCCCGCGCCGCGCCGCCGCCACTAGATGGCGCTACGCACCGCGCACGAGTTGTTTGTTAGTACCGTTCGTCTGTCGTCGTCGTCTCGGTCGGGCGGGTATATTTTCTAGCAAGATTGACCTATGTTCTAAGACTAAAATTGAATTGAAGCCTATGGGCTCAGATCAATTTTATCATAATAAAAAATATAATTTTATCTTTATTTTGAAAAATTCTGATTAAAAGAAACTTTCCGGGAAGTATTCGGGAATAATTCGGAATCTTTCCGAAGTTTTGCAACTGTAGCCCCCCCTCGAGCCCTCCCCTCGAGGCCCCCTCGAGCCCCCCCGAGCCCCACTCAAGCCCCCCCCGAGCAACCTCGAGCCCCCCTCAAGCCTCCCCTCGAGCCCCCCGAGTCCCCCTTCGAGCCCCCCCGGTCCCCCCTTCGAGCCCCCCCTCAAGCCCCCCCGAGCCCCCCTCAAGCACCCCCTGAGCCACCTCGAGCCCCCCCGAGCCCCCCTCGAGCCCCTCGAGCCCCCCGAGCCCCCCCAGGCTCTCCCCTCGAGCCCCCTCATGCCCCCCCGAGCCCCACTCAAGCCCCCCCGAGCCACCTCGAGCCCCCCTCAAGCCTCCCCTCGAGCCCCCCCGAGCCCCCCTCGAGCCCCCCCGAGCCCCCCTTCGAGCCCCCCCGAGCCCCCCCCCGATCAGACCCTGGACCACTATTTCCCAAGAAAGTACTCATCAAGACGATTCAAACGTGCCCATACTCGATGGAGTTGCACTGTTTCAATATTGAGTTCCTGTGGCATAGCCTTCCGGCTTCATCATCGGACCCTGGACCTCGTCTCCCGTCAGAGTACTCGTCAAGACGGTTGTAACGAGCCCAAACACGATAGGGTTGTATGGTGACATCATAGAGATCCTGTGGCCTTCTTCCTGATCCATCATCAGATCAGCTCAATGACACCATAATATTGCATTGCCTTCCAGTTCTGACCTATGTTCAAAGTTTCAAGTTTCTAGCTCATCGGGCAGCTAGTATAAAATTGTTCACAAACTTTGTGGAGAAACAAACAAACAAACACACAAACAAACAAACGCGAAAGCAACCTAATAAAAACGTGGTAAAAATAGGGCCCCTGACGTTTGGAACGGGATGGTTGTCTTGTGACAACCGAACGTCACGCTCTAAGGCGGCCATTACACACGTCAATCTGGTGCAATCTGATCAAAACCGCAGATTGATGGAATTTGATGCGGTTGGTTTGCGACGTTACACGGTCAATCCAGCGAGATCTGGATCGCAGTAGATCTTGGTAGATTGACAATCTACCACGATCCACGGTGGGCTTTGGCAGGGTTGCCAACTTTTTGCATTAATTTTCGCGTGATATCGATCGATGACCTGAGTGGTGCAGTATTCAACATGCCAGTCTACCGCGCAAGAGATCCCGGGTTCGATTCCCGGACGTAATTGAAATGATGAATTTTAATTTCTGTGACGGTCTGCGTATAATAAGTACCTAACTATTTCGAAAAGTAAGTAAGTACCTAGTAAAATCTGTTGTCTAGCACCCATTTTATGCCTTGATTAGTTAGGGTTAGATGAATATCGGTATTTAATTTTACACACACAGGTGTGTAAAATTTCATCAAAATCAGTTCAGCCTTCTGAAGCTGAACTGATTTGGATGAAATTTGCCACTCAGTTCATAGCTTGGTAATATCGTATTATAAATTTTAATACGATTTTTTATAAATTTTAATACGATATTACCAAGCTATGAACTGAGTGCCAAATTTCATCCAAATCAGTTCAGCTTCAGAAGACTGAACTGATTTTGATGAAATTTTACACACATCATATACAAGGTGTTTGGTAAAAGCCTTATAAAGCCGAATATGGTAAATAGGGACCATCAAACTGAACAACTTTTACTATGGGACCAACTCTGAAATCGCGAAAAAAAATCTGCTGTTCCATACATTTTGATATTTTCGTTATTAATTTTTGTATGAAACAGCAGATTTTTTTTTCGCGATTTCAGAATTGGTCCCATAGTAAAAGTTGTTCAGTTTGATGGTCCCTAACTACCATATTCGGCTTTATAAGGCTTTTACCTAACACCTTGTATAGTATAGCCTGGTATAGTAATAACATCAAGGTAAAATAGTATTTTTCAAAACATTGCCAAAAATATAGTAGGTAGGTTTATGGGAAATTTATGAAAAAATATAGTCCTCATTTATTTTTAACTAGCTTCCTTTAAAAATTAAAAATAGGGTACATAGAGTAGGTACTTCCTAGGGTACCAAACTAACTGTGTGCCAAATTTCATCATCTTTTACTGCAATCCAATATTTTTAACCGACTTAAAAAAAGGAGGAGGTTCTCTTTTCATCTGTATATTTTTTAAGAGATTCTTCAAATGCCCACGCGCATGTAGTCACGGCCGGAAAGAAAGTTAAAAATAAATATGGGCTATATTTTTTATAAATTTCCCAAAAGTACTACAAATTGATTTCAATGTTTAAAAAAATAAAAATCCCTAAGGTACCTTTGACCGAGATCAAAAATATCATAAGTTTTAATCCAGACTATAAACTGTTTGCCAAATTTTATCCAAATCAGTGCAGCCTTCATAAAAAACAAATATACATACGAACAGAGAACCTCCTCCTTTTTTGAAGTCGGTTAAAAACATCGGATCGCAGTAGATTGTGCTAGATTGTCAGTCTACCATGGTAGATTGACAATCTACCACAATCTACTTGCATCGGATCGCGGTAGATTGTGGTAGATTGACAATCTACCAAGATCTACTGCGATCCGATATTTTAACCGACTTCAAAAAAGCAGGAGGTTGTTTTTCTGTTCGTCTGTATGTTTTTTTTAGGGTATTTTTCAAATGTCCACCCGGATGTAGTCGCGAGCGGAAGCTAGTTAAAAATAATTATGGGCTATATTTTTATAAATTTCCCAAAAGTACTACAAATTAATTTCAATGTTTAAAAAAATAAAAATCCCTAAGGTACCTTTGACCGAGATCAAAAATATCATAAGTTTTAATCCAGACTATAAACTGTTTGCCAAATTTTATCCAAATCAGTGCAGCCTTCATAAAAAACAAATATACATACGAACAGAGAACCTCCTCCTTTTTTGAAGTCGGTTAAAAACATCGGATCGCAGTAGATTGTGCTAGATTGTCAGTCTACCATGGTAGATTGACAATCTACCACAATCTACTTGCATCGGATCGCGGTAGATTGTGGTAGATTGACAATCTACCAAGATCTACTGCGATCCGATATTTTAACCGACTTCAAAAAAGCAGGAGGTTGTTTTTCTGTTCGTCAGTATGTTTTTTTAGTGTATTTTTATAAATGCGAAAGTCCGTTTGTTTGTTTGTTTGTTACGCCTTGACGTCTTAACTACTGAACCGATCATCATGAAATTTTGCATACACGTTGTCAGAGGTACAGAGAAGGACATAGGGTACCTTTCATCCCGAAAAAAAGTATTGTTCCCGAGGGATAGCAAAAAACCTTTCCACGCAGACAAAGTCGCGGGCGGCCGCTAATTTTCTTATAAATTTCCTGAAAGTAAGTACTTACTACATATTAATTACAATGTTTAAAAAAAATACCTAGGATACCTTTGACCGAGATAAAAAGTATCCTATGTTTTAATCTAGGCTAATAAACTGTGCCTTAAATTTCATCTAAATCAGTTCAGTCTTATAAAGACATGTATCGGATAGCAGTAGATTGCGATGAGCAGACTACTGCAAGTTCTCTGTTCTTTTTTATGTTTGTTTTTTAATGATTTTTCGAATGTCCACCCACGCGGATGTAGTCGCGAGCGGAAGCTAGTTAAAAATAAATGTGTACTACATTTTTATAAATATCCCAAAAGTAAGTACTATAATGTTTAAATGTTTTGAAAATAATACTATTACCCCGAAAAAAGGTGCCAACCCTAAGCCAGACCAAGCCAGATTGACGTAGATTGACAATCCAGCACAATCTGATCACGCCAGATCGCGCCAGACCGCGCCAGATTGAAACAGATCGCGAACAACGTTACACAATCAATCTCTGTCAATCTTTGTCAGTCTGGCGCGGTCTGGCGTGATCAGATTGTGTGTGTAATGGGTGCCTAATGTTTGGAACGCCGTTAGAGCGTTTGGTTGTGGATAGGTTGCACTCGAAGCGTAGGTTCTGAACGAAACCCAGGTTATCTTAACTTAAAGGGGGGAGTCCAAGGTAAATTACCCTAACCTGAGGGCCTAGTACTAGTTGTAAAACAGCAGTTGTTATCGGGTAGTTAGTTATCCAAAGCAGCCGATAATATCGTATAGACAGCGGCTGACAACCGGCTGCTTATCCGACTCACTACCAAAAGGTCATACAATTTTTACAGTTCCTGAATCGAAATTGTTATAAATACAAGCCGTAATATAAAAATAGGTATTTTTACTAAATTAATTACCTACTTTGACATGGTTTAAAACATAAAATGTTAAATATTATGAATTAGATATTTTGCATTATCCTTCGACAAGACAGATAATAAACTAATGTAGGTACCATATCGGCAACAGCGACGCTTAACCACTGCTAAGGTGAAAATCGCTTGCACGCCGCGCCGTCACAACCATACGTTTAGTTCGTGCAGGGGCGATACGCGCGCACACGAATTTTGTTGCAAACTGGTTAAGCGACGCTGTTGCCCATAGTACCTACTTATTTATACGGTACGTAATTAGTAAATCTGTAGGTATTAAACTCCGCTTCGCCACTTTTATATGATTGTATTAAGTAGGTTAATGCAAGGCTCGTAAAACTTGGCTTTTCGCAAAGTTTCACATGTGCACCTTCGACGTCCGTTTTGTGTTTCGAGTTTTTGGTATTATATGATGAGCCTGAGTAAGATGAAACATCAAATTCAAAAGTCAAGTATTTTAAAATAACATTGACGCAACTAAGAAATAGGAAGGAGCGCTTACCTGAATCATTAAATCTGAAGTAATGTATAAAGTAAATAGGTAGTATGTCGATAAATAAAAATAATCACTTAGAACATAAAACAGATTCAATAAAACACAATGACATGTTTTCAACTGTAGTCAGCCGCTGTTTATGGGTGATCACCGTAGTCAGCGAAAAAAGCGGCTGGTAACCGGCTGGCTGACTAAGATAACAACCGCCTTTACATCTCACCTCACTTTGCGAATAGTAACGAGTGAAAGAGAGGAAATCATGCAAGTGAGTGAACGAGTGAAAGAGAGAAAACGATAGTTAACTATTCGCAAAGTGAAGTGAGAACAAAAAACCAACTCGTACTAGGCCCTCTGTAATTTTTTGAAAATAAATATTTTATACTTTGTAAAAAAAATGCAGTTTGTATTGTAGAGAGAAAGAGAGAGTTTATTAGAAAGGTGTAAAAGAAGCAAAGTGGGCAGTAAAAATATGCAGATATAGCGCGTATCATATTGTTTCGTTTAAGTATAGAAAATATCTACCTATACAAATTATGGTCCCTAATAAGCAACCAGTGCTCAGACGCTTTGTGCTGCATAATTAAATGCCAGCATTTTTAACCGACTTCAACAAAAAGAGGAGGTTCTCAATTCGATTGTATGTTTTTTTTATCGTTGTTCGCGCGTATCTTCGACATTTATGGACCAATTTTGATGATTCTTTTTTGTTCGATTGAGTTTGCTTGCGAGATGGTTTTCAAGTAATCCTGAAAATACTATGATTTTGCATCAACTACCTTGACGACTTTCTTATTTATGAACCGAATTAGATGATTTTTTAAAGGGATACTTTAGTGTTGTCTTTTTATTTAACCGACTTCAAAAAAAGGAGGTTTTCAGTTTGATCCGTATGGTACTTATATGTTTCTCCGCGATAAATGATAAATAATATACTTAATACATAAGTTACAAACTTACACTAAAAATAAAGAAATAAAAAATTGTTTAAAAAACAAAAAACCGACTCATCCGACTACAATTAGCCCCAGTCGTAGGAGGCAAAAAAACGAAGAATACGGCTATCCATGAACCAAAGATTTTCTTCGGTAGGATTGATCCTTGGGTTCCTAAGATGGGTTTACGAAGTGGAGCCACCCCTGGATTTTTCAAGCAGGTGGGGGGGGGGGGGAGGGGGGAATTCTGCCTTAACGAAGTCCGAGGTTAATAACTGCCTAAGTTTTTATACTAAGCCAAGTTTGGTATCATTTTCGGATAAATCAATGACGTAGAATTCATTTCTGGTATAAAAAATGCAATTTATTAAGAAGTTTCCTAAACATTACACAATAACCAATATTTTCAACTACATTTTTTTACTTTAAGTTACCGTAAAGATTAAACTGATGTTCGTATTTGCAAACAAAAAATATTATAGATTAGTGGAAATTTTTGAAAAAACCTCGGTTAACGACATTGAATGAAACTTTTTGCCACCGGGTTTTTTTAGACTAATTTGACCCTGCTGAACACGATTCTGCCCGGTGTCAACCCCTCCCCCACTTCCTTCCCCCCCATTCCTCCCAAAACGTGACCCGTATTGCGGTTTTTTCATTTTTTTTCAAAAATTATTACAGTTAAAAGAAAACTGATTATGACAAAAATAATCTGCATAAAATTCTCTACAACATGTACATAAAACTTATTTGACAGGCATATTAACTTAAGAAATAATGTCTGCTCCAACTGCATACATTTTAAATTTTTCAAAATTTTTGCATTTGCAGTTAATTTATCAAAAAACGGTCGAAGCTGGGATAAAATAACCAAGGAGCAAATTAATCTTCATTCATTTACCTACAAAACAAGACCTTATTTACTATTGTTCAAGTATTCGTTCACGATTCGCAGCGCAGACGCCCTGCCGCCGCGAGTTACGAAGTTTAGATATTGTTATAATTATTAAGTACTTGTATAGTAATATTTTGTAGGTGATATGAAAGACAAAAATAATTTATTTATTATACTAGTTATTGCGCTAAAAATAGTTATCTACACATAAGATTATTGTATAAACTATAATTATTTAGTAATTTGGTGCTTCAACTATTTATAATTGAGTGTCTACTTTAGGTATTGATCTGTTGTTGGGTTATGTAGCCATGTTTCATAATAAACACACTATTAAATTAAATTAAATTAAATTAAATTATTAGTTTTACCAACCCTGAAGCGGGGATTCTTTACTGAGACGTTGATCAGATCGAGCGTAGCCCACGAATACGTTATCCATTCCTAATAACTTTTTCTTTCTTTCTTTGCCATTATGTGGTTCTTGTAGCTCAGACCTTGGAAGTCCTGTACCTGCACAGTTTCCTAAGACTTAGTGTCTATACAACATGGGGAGATGTGTCGTGTCCCAAGACACATTCCCCGGATGGGCGGACTTGACGGACTTATCTGCCGTGGGTGGATATGTCGTCAAATGACGAAGAATGGTTCGATGTTCCAAGACGATTCAAAAGGACATGAACTGATTTTAAAAGATATGGCCCACACTATGAACAGAGTCTAGAGAAATATTTAACCTCTCTTTGACTGACTCCCCCTGCGATAGTATGGGATTACCGAACGACTGAAATCGTGTTAAATACTTCGCAGTTCTTTTCGTATCCGGACTAGAAAAGAACTGCGAGGTAATTAACACACTCGGTTTGCCGGTGATTTAGTTCTTGTTGCTAACATCTTAAAGGACAAGGACAGCGCTCAAATATGTAAGTAGTGCTTTCCAAGAAACGTCTTTACCAGAAAATAATGGGAACACAACACTCGAAGTGAATGACCATAAGTAGGTGCTAGGTAGGACAGGCACAATCCAGAACTTTTTCTAGTAAGAGATCTTCGTTGAATACAGCTTTTACCCATGGGCTGGGGAAATAACGAGTACCTAGTCAAAAAACTGAAATAGTTATTAAAACTTTCGCTAATATTGTTTTTGGGCAAAAAATCAATCCGCGCAGCAGAGACGGCGGCGGCGTCGCGCCGGCGCGGTGCCCATGTCTAGGCTGAGATGATGAGGATGATGACGAAATGTTTAAGTTAAATAATGTAGTTATTCTAAGTACGTACATGCGTATCTTTGTGATGTAGCGAGCACAGGTATTTGAGGTTCGTGGGGCGGTGGTGTTGCGGCAACGTCTGCGTTGCGACCTGTAGATCGTTAACGAATACTCGTACGACGTTAAGTTAGGTCCTATTTTGTAGGTAAATGTATTAAAATTAATTTACTACTGGAGTGTTTTATCACAGATTCGACCGTTTTTAAATAAAATAACTGCGAATGCAAATATTTTGAAAAAAAGAAAAAAATATACAGTTTGAGCATACATTATTTCTTAAGTTGTTCTGCCTGTCAAATAATTTATTATGCAAATGCTGTGGAGAATTTAATGCAGATTATTTTTGTCATAGACAGTTTTCTTTCATCTCTACTAGTTTCGGAAAAAAATTTAAAAAACCGGAGATCACGACACATTTTGGGGGAAAAAGGGGGAAGGGATCAGGGGAGGGGTTGACACCGGGCAGAATCGTGTTCTACGGGGTCGAATTAGTCTAAAAAGTTTCGGTGTCAAAAAGTTTCACTAAATGCCGTTAACTGTTGAAAGCAGAAGCAATTTGAGATTTTTCCACCAGATAATAGACATTATGACAAAGCGTAATAGAATGACGACTTGAAAAAATATAACTTACAAATTTCTTTATTAACAATAAATAGCGAAAAAAAATTTACTAGGTACCTTGAGAGTTCTAACCAAGTTTTAACCCTTGGAAACCCTGTACTGCTGGAAAAACTTGGCACTTGTTTCAGTATTTTCGAAAAAACTATCTTAAGGAAGTGTTTTTCAGGTATCTCTCTCTACTCTATACTTTTATAAAGCTAACTAAATTTGCTACAATTTAAGCATATCACAAACAAGTTTCGAATTGATATTTAAAAAAAATATATTTAATAAAAATAATAACTTCCTTACAACGATAACGAAGTTATTTTTTTTAATTAGTCAAAACAAGAATATTTTATTTTATTATTATTTTAAAAATAAAAGAATATAAGAGCTCCTACGAGGTATTTTTCTTTTTCAAATTTTCCAATTTGTGTATTTAATGGCAATTTTTTTCTTTAATCAAGCGAGTATTTTATTTTTGTTTTTATTTTTTTTAAATAGTTTAACAATTGAATCGTACAAATATGAATCCAAAAATGAATTCGACACCCTAAATTCATACGAATATGATATCAAACTTGGCATAGCAGCTTAACTAATACATCTATAGAGATTGGGCTGAAAGTCAAAACTTCAAAAAATTTACTACAAAAATCGTGGTGGCTCACTTCTTATATCCTTATATTCTTATATCCTAGGGTCCTAAGGACCAATCCTACCAAAGGAAATCTCTGGTTCACAAAACGCCGTATTTTTCACCCTACTGATGCCACTAAATAGACGTGCTTTTTATTATAACAATGATAATGCATATCTAATGATTTGAATTATTCTAAGTTTGAAAATTATTTCTTGCTTTTTATAAGCAGGCTTTTTGAAGTCGGTTTTTTTGTTTTTTAAACAATTTTAGCTCTATCCACTTAGTTGTATTTTCGTGTGGTGCCATTTTTGAGCGCAATGCTTGTTCCATAGATTTTAGTTTGCTGACAGAAAGAAAACTATCGGTACCAGAATGTGTGGTACACCTAACCTATGTGTATTTCTTTGATTTTTAATTGTATTGCATTGCAAATTGCAACGATATTGCAACGCTTATCTGGATGTCTACTTCAATACTTGTTTGTACCGATACTAGTTCTCTAATAAGTCTGTGGTACCGACCGATAATAAATGCTGATAATGAGGGCGGCCCTTAATTAATTTTAAAAGCGTTAGAGAACGTGCATACATTACCTACCTATCCATAGGCCACACTACAAGCTTACGAATAGATATAATCCCCGTCAATTATGTATCAGGTAATGTGCCTGGCGGCCATGATTTTAACCTCAAAAACGAAAAACAATTGTATTTTTTCATATACCTAGGCCCCTTCTTATTAAAAATAAGAATTCAATAATTAATTTATTACCTATATCACAGAATAGATAATAGTATGCCTATATTACCTATTAGAATATTAAGAATTTTACTGTTTTTTGTCATTTTTAGTTGCGGATGATGTTGATGTGTATGTTAATTTGACAAGGTTCCAGCGCCTTACCATTTGACTGGGATTATACAAGGCAAAACAGTTTTTTTGAAAACAAACAAACAGTATAGTCGTTAGACTCGTTAGTTACACCTAGTTAATTAAAGATTTATATATTCCATGTATGTATCAGCTGACTCATTATTTTATTCTTTGGACCCTTCTTTTCATTTTTCGAGGAAAAAACCACCCCACCCACTTACACAAGGCTCGTACCATAAGAATAAATAAAACTTATGGTTATACTGCAGTTGGCTCCGGCTGCTTTTCCAGATGAAGTGGAAAAATGTACCTACATCTGGGAATAGAATGATGAGTTGTGGGTAGTACACTGCACCTTCACCAGGTCCCCTGGAGCTAAATGATTATGACTAGTTGCTGCTGCAGAGGGGGACCAGACCAGGCAAATATTCCCTGATGACCGCTATCGTTCATTCATCTAAAATATAAAAGAAGAAACTGATTGATGAGTGATATATGACTGATCGATCACACAGTTTAAAGCAATAAAGATTATTCTATTCTATATATCAACGCACAGCCCAAACCGCTGGGTCTAGAGACTCCAAATTTGGCACATAGGTTCCTTATGAGGTCTAGGAATGCATTAAGAAAGGATTTTTTTAGAAGTCACCCCCTAAGGTGGCGAAACGGGGGTCCAAAATTTGTATGAATGTCCCTCAGTTTTGAAGCTAGGATCATTAAATTTTGTGTTTAGGCTGACGATTTAAAATAAATGTACAGATATCTCAGTGTTTTTGGAAATACTACTCTCGAAGGGGTGAAAAGGGGGATGAAATTGTGTATAGAAAATCCTTCATTTTCAAAATAAAAATCTCTAAATTGACTATTTAGGCTTATGATCGAATACTAAAAATAAATAAGCAAACAATTATTTTGTAATTTTCCGAAAATCAACCCCTTAGGGGTTAAATGAGACAAATAAACCTAAAATTTATATGGATGTCGTTATTGAGGTTTTATGGGGTTTTGATTCCAAAAATGGCATATTTTATTTTTTAGTTCTACAAGGTGCACATGAATAAACATCTAACGTGTTAAAATAGGGTCTGAAATATTGTATAAAAAAATAGTATAAATTGACATTTCGACTTGAAACTTCTTAAGAGTAAGTAGGTACGCCTAAAACAAAGAAGCAAACGATTATTTTGTTATTTTCCTAAAAATCAACCCTTTAGGGGGTAAATGGGGTATACTTACTTAGTACCGTCAAACCCTCCAACTTTGGACTTTGAGGGTAATTTTGGCCAAAACCAGAAAAAAAGAAAAACAATTGATAACACCAAAACTATGTAAGATAGGCTTAATTTTTAACCAATAGTAGAAAATATACTATTTTTCTGATAACACTAAGTGTTAGTTCCATTGCTAACTTCATCTGGTTGTGTGACAGCAGTTGACAAAGTCGTGCATTGAACTGGTGAACTAATTTGTGCTCTCTTTATTTTCGATGGTGAGCAAAAAATATGGAGCCCAGGTAAGTAATTTCCAGCTATGCTAAAGAATGATATCAGGGAAACGTTTTAATGTGCATTTTAAATTACGACTAATCTTTGTTTGTGAGAAATGTGAGCGGCAAATGTTACAAACAGTCGCCCGAATCTTGAGTTGGAAACATTGGCCGCGATCAAATATGCGCTAGGGTTGTTACGTAGGTACCAGTAATTTAATTATTTTAAGATGAATAAATAATGAAAAATATTAGAAAAAACCGGCCAAGTGCGAGTCGGACTCGCGCACGAAGGGTTCCGTACCAAAAAAAGGAAAAAAATCACGTTTCTTGTATGGGAGCCCCCCTTAAATATTTATTTTGTTCGGTTTTTAGTAATTGTTAATATAGCAGCACCAGAAATACATAATCTGTGAAAATTTCAACTGTCTACCTGTTGTCTTTATAAAGCAAAAAAACGGCAAAAAACCACGTTTGTTGTATGGGAGCCCCCCTTAAATATTTACTTTATTATATTTTTAGTATTTGTTATTATAGCGGCAACAGAAATACATATTCTGTGAAAATTTCAACTGTCTAGCTATCACGGTTCATGAGATACAGCCTGGTGACAGACAGACAGACAGACGGACAGCGGAGGCTTAGTAATAGGGTCCCGTTTTTACCCTGTGGGTACGGAATCCTAAAAATCGGCTCACCCGTAGCAACTTAGACGGGATTTTTTCTAATATTTTTCATTATTTATTCATCTTAATATAAAAATAGCATTGTGAATGCAAAAATCTAAAAATTTAATTATTTGTCAAGTTCTGGGTTTCAATGAGACGTTTTCCGTAAAAAAAAAAGATACAATAATAACATAATACATATGTAGATTGCGTTTTAAGATCTTTTCTTAGGTTTGAAATCGTTCTGTCAATGTCAATTATTTGAACTTTATTAATGCATATCAGCCTGTATAAGGTGGAACCAATAAATTAACAATCTGAAACAGGTAATAGTGTTGCTTAAACTGCACAACTTTCTCCAAGGAACATAGGTAGAAAAACGATATTTTTTCGCTTCGTGACAACCCTAGTTCCCAAAAAGCATTTGTATGGAAATGAGCTAAAATGACTAGGTAACATTAGCCACTGCTCTAAAACGTAAAAACGGCCACATTTTGTGTTCATTGTTTTCTGCAAGCAATCTCTGGACAGATTTCTAGTATAGTTCTTAATTATATGTAAATAGATGCTATAATTTAGATGATAGATAGATACATGCAATGGACCACGTTGGCGGAAAGTGGAGGCAACTTCGGCAGGCCTTTAAAATTAATATAAAGGCATGAAAGAATATATTTTTTAAGTGTACCTATGCTTGGCTATTAGCGATTTGTGTACACTTTACTTGCACATCATAAAATATACGCCTTACCATATATTTTTTTGGTGTGGCAATCGATTTTCTAAATAAAGTGTCCAAAGTTGGAGGGTTTGACGGTATCTACCTAGTAGTAGGGTATAGGTAATATACCCACCACCCGAAAGGGTCCACGTGGTTGATTGTGTTGTGGTAGGTATCCATCTATAAAGAAAAGTCTGTGCGAGCAAGGAGGAGGAGAACGGAGAACATTATAAATGTCTGATGATGGATGCTGCGATTGTGAAATCCGTAATGAGGTGAATGCAGAATGCAGCAGCCAATGTGTTTATCCTTATGCCAATGCGAGCTAATAAGGCAATAACCTTATAAGTACTTCTTAAGTAATAACTTAGAACAAGAAGTAGTCAATATTACTTGACACGCAACGCAACGCAATGGACACCCAGATTCTATTAGAAAATAAAGTAAGTTTGGTACTGGTGTTGAATATTTAATTAACAACTCGACTGTGGAAAGGAAAAAATGCTAAAGCGCCAAAATGCTAGTTGTGGGAAATGAGGTTTAAAGTTTCATTTTTTCGAAAAAAAATCATAACTTTTTTGTTATTAACGTGAGCAAATTCATGTGTATGAAAGACCATATTATTTATTTTTTTCCCAAATTTAGGAAATACTCATTAGTTTCTAATTCTATTATATCGCGAAATACTTGTCGCTTAAGCAAAAATACTTATTTTTTTGAGAAAACTCCAGTCAGGAAAAAATTACTTATGTCCACAATATTGTAAGAACCCAGTCAGTGAAAACTGATTATAAGTCGCAATGATCTTTTCTAGGGCAATGACAAAATGCTTAATGACCTTAACTTTAACAGATGCAGTGAAGAAAAGTTTACTCAATTACCCATGTTGGCGATGATTTAACCGAACCCTTTAGGGAAAATTGCTTAAATGCACCAATGCTGTAGAATAAATGCAAACAAGTATTGCTGAACACCAACTCAATTACTCTATATTAGATTTACTTATCGATATCAGTAATAAGTATTACTATGTTTCAGTTAATTGTCTATTATTTCGCCCTGGTGCGCGGGCTGCTGAAGCAGCCCGCGGGCATCGCCCTGGTGGACTGTAAACGGCGGCCTTTGGAGAGGCTACTGCTATGCTACTGCTCGGCTACTGCCATCCGATCAAATCACATTGGAATTTGTCTGCAAGTTGCAGTGCGGTGTGGTGATGGTGATGCACGGTGAAAATTAATGCTGTATTATTTTTTCTGAAAACTTGCTGGCTAATATTAAAATCATCATCATATCGGCCTCACGACACTTACTGCTGGGTACAGGGCTCCCCCAAGGATCTCCACGACGATCGGTCTTGCGTTGCTTGTATCCAGCGGCGCACCGCGACCTTCACCATCGTTGATCCACCTTGTCGGAGGCCTACCCACGGAACGTCGTCCAGTATGGGGTCGCCATTCCAAAACCTTTCCGCCCCAATGGCCGTCGGTTCTTTTCGCTATGTGTCCAGCCCACTGATACTTCAACTGAAGAATCCTTCGAGCGATGTCGGTAACTTTAGTTCTCCTGCAGATTTCCTAATTTCTGATTCGATCACGCAAGGAAACGCTTATCATGGCTCTTTCCATTGCAAGCTGGGTGACCTTGAGCCTCCTTATGAGACTCATAGTGAGCGACCACGCTTCACTGCCGTAAATCATTATCACTGACAACACGCACTGACTTTCGTCTTGAGACACTAAGGTAAATTTGAAGCGAAGATATTTCAAAGCTTCCCGAATGCTGCCCATCCCACAACTTCAAGTGTAGTGTTCTCAACATGAACTGGAGCGGGCACAACATGCGCATTCGACATAATTTTCGTCTTACCCATGTTCATCTTGAGACCCACTCTTTGGGGAGCAAAGCACTACTGAGATCTTCGAGCATTGTGTTCAGTTCTTCCAAGATCTCAGCCAGTACTATATCATCGGTAAAACGAAGATATGTTAGGTATTGACCATTAATGTTGATGCCGAGTCCTTTTCAGTTTAAGAGTTTAAAGATGTCCTCTGATGCAGCAGTGAACAGTTTCAAAGAAATTACATTTCCCTGCAGTTGCATTGGATTTGTGCTCTAGTTCTGTACTCGTACTCGACCGGATCGACATGGTGGCATTTTCGTGTTAGTACCTGAACATCTCGATATACCTGCAGTCCACTACCCTTGGCACCTCCGGAGAGACTGCAGTACCGCCCAGGTTTCTATTGAATCAAAGGCTGTCTTTTAGTCCACGAACGCCAAGCCGAGTGGCAAATTATACTCCTCAGTCTTCTGTATGACCTGCCGCAGCGTATGGATGTGGTCCATGGCGCTAAGCCTTTACGGAACCTGGCTTGTTCGGGAGGTTGGAAGTCGCCAAACCTGCGAGCGAGACGATTCGTAAAGACTCTCGAAAACAACTTATAAATATGGCTCAGAAGTGAGATGGGTCTGTAGTTCTTTAAGAGAGTCATGCCTTCGGCGTTCTGCCTTCAACGATGACGGAATTGAAAAGCTTCTGGAGGATTTTAGTATTGGCTTATCACCCGCTCTAAGAAGTTCTGTAGTGATCGGTTGTTATTCAGCTGTTTGAGAGCCATACTTCGACGACCTGAGTAGTGCAGAGGTCAACATTATTTGGGTGGGTGATACCAGGGAAGCATCAAAATCGGTAACTTCCCATTGAGTGTCTTGGAAGCGTGAAGTAATTAGTATTACTATGTTTCAGTTAATCGAAATAATGTCAAATTATAACTTCTGTATTGTAATATACGTTGCATCAATAAATCTGAGAGTAGTATTTTCGCTAACGTACTAGATAACGTACTTAATAATAACACAAACAGCTAGCAAAAATTGCTTAAGCGCCAACCGTTCTTACTTCTTAAACCAATGATGTTTTGCTAAAGCGCCAAACCATTGTAGTCTATAAAATGCTTAAATTACTAAATCACCATTACTTTTCAAATTTGAATAAACGAAAATTGCTCAAGTGGTACAAATGAAATAAAGGTGGACCGGATAAAAATTCTTATGCTACATTTGTTACAAAAATAATAAAAATACGTCGCTTTAGTCATATTGACAGCGTAAATTTGTGAAAAATTGTGAAAAACGTTGAATTTTAGAAATGCTAAAGCGCCAAAAAAGTGCTCCGATTGCTTTGAAACCTAGACAGATCGACGCAGAAAAAAAAGCGCTATCCAATGATATATATAACTCATAATGGCCAAAGTGGCGCTTTAGCATTTTTTCCTTTCCACAGTCGAACTGATTGTTAATTTACAATCTGAACCAAACACCACGTGAACGTCGAGGGACACGAAATCGTACGTGCGTGACATTCCACCTCGCACTATTGCGTTAATAAAGTAGATAGACAGGTTTTACTGTTAAGTATTCTGATAGGTTCAACTAAAGCCTCGAATACATTAGGGGACATGTTACGGAACAAGTCCTTCAACAACAACCACGTAAAATGTCCAGGGACATTGTGTTATAATAAGTGTTCTAAATGCGTCGCAAAACATTGCGGGACACTGAGTAACGCTGATGCGCCGCCAGCCACGTAGATTGAAGTGTTGCGCTTGCGGTGCGGTGTCATGTTTCGGGACATTTTGACCCATAAAGTTTTATTTTTATTTATTTAATTCATACACTTAGGTAAATCTATTATTATTTATTTTATTTATTTATTTTATTTTATTTTTATTTATCAATTTTAGGAAGACTATCGACTAATACATTCTAATACATAAAAAAGTAGCTACAAAAAGTCATTTATAAGTCTCCACTGATAGAAATAAGGTGTATAGCTAATAATACAGTTGAGTTGAAATTAAACTAGGTTACAATTTATAGGCACAGCACTGGATTGGTTTGACTATTACCTATACATGCAGGTTTTTGTCACAAAAACAAATAACTTAAATGCATCAAATAGAAATGGAGTGAAATCTGCCCAACATCCGCCGCAAGGTCAATATACACACTTTACAATTTTGTATCTAAGATCATTATGGAACTAAGCTTTTATAATTATTTAATGAAAAGGCACAAAAGACAACATTACAAACAGGCATACCTCTCAAAGAAATTATTACTAAGGCGCTTCTTAAGCATAGGTAAACTAGTGAAGAAAAGATCAATATCAAGGTCACCATTTTTACACAAATTATTAAAAAACTGTCAGGAACGGTAGATAAAACTATTTCGGCGGTAATTGGCACTAGCAGCAGGAAGGTATAGTAATGGTCTACACCTGTAAGTTCTCGAAGGTGTGTAAAAATAAATTTTACTAAGTAGTTCAGGACAGTCAATGGATGATGTAACAATTTTTTTGAGAAACACTAAATCCGATATGTCACGGCGAAGTTTAAGAGGTAGAAAATGATGTTTAGCACACGATATAAAGTAGTCACGTTGGTTATGACGAGTTTTAAAATTGATGAATCGGATAAATTTTCGTTGCACTCGTTCCAACCGATCGATGTGCACTGAATACTTAGGGTTCCAAATATGAGATGCGTATTCCAAGTGGCAGCGCACATATGTGCTAAAAAGGATTTTAATAGTTTTAATATTTTTAAAATCTTTGGAAGATCTCATTATAAAGCCAAGAGCCTTGGAAGCTTTACCCACGATTGCAGAAATGTGATTTTGAAAGGTTAATTCGGAATCATGGATCACTCCCAAGTCTTTCATTTCTGATACCCGTTTAAGACTTTGATTTTTTAGTGTATAGTTAAATCTGATAGGGTTTGTTTTCCTCGAAATAGACATGACTGTGCACTTACTTACGTTAAGGTCGAGTTTGTTGATACTACAGTAGTTATCAAGCCTAAGAAGATCAGATTGAAGTGCTGCTGCATCCTCATCAGATTATTACATGTATTACCCTAATGCAATAGATAAAGCTATTTATAACATAATAATACAAATCAATGATATTAGTTGGATAAGTAGGGAGCACAAGATAATACCTAATAAATAGTCAGTCATTCTAGGCAGAAAACAGCAGCGCCGATCAGTTTGGTCTGGTTCTGTAGTTTCTCTTCAAGTCGTCAAAAGCAAAGTTGAAACGGGAAGAAATAATTTGAACTGGTTAAGTAACTGAAAGGAAGGATAGTAGCTGAACTCACTCAATTCAATTGAAAACTTTATTGAAATCTATTTTCGATCATAAAAAAATTAACACAACAAAAGACATTGGGCCGCCCGTCACGCAGTTTTCTGTTGCTCGGAGCTCGGAAACATTGTTTACGCACGAGAAATCGCTTGCGCTTGTACCTACTTCCGCGCTTCGAAATCGGTGAACCGATGATCTCCAAGCAGTTTACCTTATTCCAGCAAATGTTGGTCCTGAGCTGCGCAAAGGGATGGAACTCGCTACCAAAAAAATACGAAGCCGGGAAGCTGGTCTATGGTTTAACACTTCTTCTTCTTGTCAGATGGCGGTGGATCGCAAGTGCTCACGCTGCGAAGTGGAGGCTGTTGCGGCGGGGGGCAGGGCGGCCGTTTGTCCACATCTGGGATGCATTCGAAGTACCTATGCCCGTCCCAGGCCCACGGCTCACCTGGCGTCGGCAATCCGTATAGACATACCTAAAAGAACAAAATTAAAACAGTAATGGCCTGGCCACAGCCCGCCGCGGTAAGCGAATTCGGTGGCCAGCGAATTCGGTTGCCAGCGAATTCGGTGGCCAATCATTGCACGGTCGTGACGATAGGCCGAGGCCACCATCGAGGTAGGGCCGTAGGGCGCAGTGATTATTGAATTCGCTTGCCGCGCCCGCGCCGGCCGCCGCGGCTAGTTGTGGCCGGGCCGTAATTGAACGACTGGCCCAGTGTCACATTTGTAAAAGCGATATTTAAATCCGCTATCGAAAGATTTATGGAATTAAAAACTTAATTTTCCGCTGACCGATGTAGGTACTTTACCTACTAATAAATACTAAAAAGAGCAAAACTTTTAAATTTCATTACCAATCAATTTCAATAGGCGCATCGCAACTATAGTTGTAAACCGATTTTAAACTAATATGATTTAAACCACGACCACTTTTTCAGTAGGTAGAGGTACCTATTACATCAATAGAATCACATCTTATCGTATTGTCTGTGTTCACTTGCAACTATAATTGCGATGCGCCTATTGAAATTTATAAGGCAATTTTAAAGCTTTGCTCTTTGTCTTGTGCAGACATTGCTGGTCTGTTAGGAATAAAATTGGATGAATTGAGTGATCCGTTGGCGCAGAATATATAATAGTACTAACCGTTGGTAACATAACAAACGGCTTTAAAGTACTCACACATTCAGGCCTCATTCCAGAAGGCCCTTCAGCCACAGGTGCGACTACTGGAGGTTTCACAGAGTCAAAGGCATTTCTTTCAAAATAATAGTTGTTGGAGTATTTCTCTTCTGGACTTCGAGGTATGTCAGGAGGGGGGATGCTCCTCGGCGATACATGAGTGGGGAACCGTGGATGGAGAGTGTGTTTTCTACCCAATAAAAACTTTCGAAGAGATTGTAGTATGAGGGACACATCCCGAAAATCCCATCTAGTTCTCTTTGACATTTTACTCTGTCCCGTTAGCAACTACGTTTTATTATAGTATTTTGTAAGCAGCTTGTGTTGATCATATAAGCTACTACAGTGATTTTAGATGAATTTTAGTTATCATAGAAAAATATAAACTTCAACTGCAACGATTGACACGGGATTGACAAATTATTGACAATCAAATAATTTTGTTGTAACTTGTAGACAAAGATGTTAAACGCTAAAATTAAAAGATAGGTTTTTTCATAGTATAAAAACCACTGAGCAAGTAATCACTACGTTTTAAGAGTAGGCACTTCACAATTATGAACGTAGTTTCTTCCAACCTAATAAATAGAATCGTACTACCAACATAAACAGAGGAAATTTCAAAAGAATAGTGAAGTACCTTACCAACTTGAAATGATATCGATATCGATAAAAAATGCTTCCAGGCGTCTATACTCATAAACCTCATATTTCATATTTTGGAAATAAAAGCAGGCGATAAATCTCAACACGACACGACAGCAAAATCCATAATAATATTATACCTACTCGTAATAATTGTCGACATTAAATGATATGTATAGGTACATATTTGTCTAATAAAAATCTGGAATTTCTGTTTTGATGACATGCCGCGAATGGAATATCGCTTACTTTCTTAAATAAAAGAAAGGTAAGAATTAAGTAATTTATTCAGCAGCGAGTTCATTTTTTTTCTATTGTGACAAGAATGACTCGCTGTTAAAACTGCACTTTAGTTTGGCCTGAATTTCAGTCCTTTGCTGGAGGCTGCAACAAAAAATTATATAACATTATTAACTACCCACTAGATAGTCATAAATACAGTACCTAAAATAGGTAGTATTCAGCCCATAATCAACATCTAAAATAAAATAATATCGATAACTTTAGCACAGCACTATGACAATGTAATGATAACGTGATTTATCGCTAATTTCGTTGAAATGTCACCTAAAACCTATATATTTACCGATATTACTACTATTATTAACAATATTTTTTACTCAAATTAACTTAAAACTTAGAAAAAGTTAATAAAATTACCTGCTCGGATCAAGCGGGAATTCTAGTCAAAATTATGTCCTTACTCGACGCTCTCACTCTTCGGACACCACAAATTTCACACTCTTGCAAAGATTTGCCACCAATTATGTCTTTTTAACACGTTTTTATTACAATTTTGTTTTATTAAAATGCGTAAATTAATTTTACTAAAACTTCTGCAAAAATTTAATTTTTGGCGGCGCGTCACATGCTGGCCAACATGACCACAACCATAGCCTTCTATATTTCCAAGCCATGAAGTTGAGCAGAACGGCAACATCGCATGTGGTCAAGCACATAGTATTATATTATTTTAATAATTATTTATTATTTGTTTTTCCTATATTATCTATGTTTAAACTAGTTGTAAATTGTGATGTAAGGTTATTTCAATATAGTTTTATATTTATTATTATTATTTATTTATTAGAACATAAGGTTTGAGTCAAATTATTTGAACTTTTCGGGGGTCCTTTAGTACGATGAGCATTTTGATCTAAGCCTCTCCTAGCAATAAATCTTACATCATTGGAAAGGTATTTAAATTTGAAACACTTTATTGTATCACAATAAACGTCAACTTTTAGTACTTTGAGAGTTATAACGCTCTGAACTTGACCAATTTTTTTATCATTTATGACTTAAAACTCCGAAAATACTAACAATTAATAGAAAGTATGTTTGCAGCAAATATTTATCATATGAAAACCTTTCTAATGATATTTCATTTATTGCTAGAGGTGGGGTAAATCAACTCCCATAGACAATAAACCACTTTTATACTTTAATAACCTTTAACTCCAAAAGTATAAACAATTGGTATAAAGTATATTAACAGCAAATATTTGTCTTCAAAAGACCTTTCTAATGATATATAATTTATTGCTAGAGGGCGTGTTAATCAACTCCCTGCTGAAGAAAATCAACAAAAAAGATGACATCTTTGACAGCCATTTTTTCCTGGTTAACATTGATATTTTTCTTATTGTTTAATATACAAAGCATTTCAATAAAGGAACTAAATTATTTTCATATTTTAAACCTCACACGATTACTAGGAAAAAAAATATCGACCTCTTAAAATTGAAATATTCCCATACATTTAGTATGGAGACTGGCCGACGACATGACCACGAACTGACAGTAACAGACGTTGCCAAACTTATGTTCACGGCTTGCAATTATAGAAGGCTATGCCACAACCATAGCCTTCTATATCTTCCAAGCCCTGAAGTTGAGCAGAACGGCAACATCGCATGTGGTCAAGCACATAGTATAAAATTATTTTAAAAATGACTTATTATTTGTTTTTCCTATATTATCTATGTTTAAACTAGTCGTAAATTGTGATGTAAGATTATTCCAATAAAGTTTTATATTTATTATTATTATTTAATTATTAGAACATAAGTTTTGAGTCAAATTATTTGAACTTTTCGGGGGTCCTTTAGTACGATGAGCATTTTGATCTAAGCCTCTTCTAGCAATAAATCTTACATCATTGGAAAGGTATTTAAATTTGAAATACTTTATTGTTTTACTATAAACGTCAACTATTAGTACTTTGAGAGTTATAACGCTCTAAACTTGACAATTTTTTTAACATTAATGACCTAAAACTCCGAAAATGCTAACAATTAATAGAAAGTATGTTTGCAGCAAATATTTGTCATATACAAACCTTTCTTTTGATATATCACTCATTTCTATAGGTGTGGTAGATCAACACCCATAGACAATAAACCACTTTTATACTTTAATAACCTTTAACTCCAAAAGTATTACCAATTGATATAAAGTATATTAACAGCAAATATTTGTCTTTAAAAGACCTTTCTAATGATATATCATTTATTTCTAGAGGGCGTGTTAATCAACTCCCTGCTGAAGAAAATCAACAAAAAAGATGACATCTTTGACAGACATTTTTTCCTGGTTAACATTGATATTTTTCTTATTGTTTAATATACAAAGCATTTCAATAAAAGAACTAAATTATTTTCATATTTTAAACCTCACACGATTACTAGGAAAAATTGAAATATCAACCTCTTAAAATTGAAATATTCCCATACATTTAGTATGGAGACTGGCCGACGACATGACCACGAACTGACAGTAACAGACGTTGCCAAACTTATGTTCACGGCTTGCAATTAAAGAAGGCTATGCCACAACATAACTTGACGTATAATGCGGCTAAATTACCGAGTCATGGACTCATGGCTGGTACAATAAGACAAAACGATTAACTACCTTTTTTCATTGGTAGGATTGTTTCGTATTTTAATGTAGGCACAAAGTACGTTCATAATTCCATATTAATATTTTTTTCACCTCTCCAGCACGAAAAGGGTGCTTTTGGCGCGTAAAAACTCGCAGCAAAATCGATTTTTGCTGCGAGCGTGAGACAAAGTGCTTTTTTAATTTCTAACACCAACTTTTGAATGAATAAATAAAAAACAAATAAAGTGAAAAGGATGACACTTGTAAAATTGATATGTGAGAAAAGGATAGATAGAGTGCTTTATGGTGTCATACACGGATTAAAAAGTAAAAAAAATAAAATGCACGGATATACCAAGGAGTTTTAAATAAGGATTGTCAAAAAAGAAGGTTGATAATTCGAAATAAAGAGTATGGACGAAATGAGATCGTATGTATGAAATAAATATTAAATAAGCAAAATAAATGAAGATTATTAACAAATTATATGTTTTATGATTATTAATAAATAAATAAGATGGGATATTGATGAATAAGAGAAAAACACAACGTAATGTAATCAAAACGACGGGAATCTACTTAACTGACTCTATGAATAAAAAATTTCAGCATAGGTTTGATTGAATTATTTTTGTGATAAATTACAAAAATGAATGCGTCCAACGATGAAGATAGTTTCCTAACTCCAAAAGAGTTAAGTGAACAAGTTTCTAATGCTGAATTAAGCTTTTTTACCAGGAAAGTCACGTGAAAATTTTCTCGCTGGTCGAGGTGAAAAGTTGTATGTTTTACACGAGACCAAAATGTTGTTCTGCCTCGTGCCTTTAAATCACTCACTGTGCTCAGTAGTCTATATTAGAATCACTCGCTACGCTCGTGATTCAATTCTAGACTACTTCGCTAGTTCGTGATTTAAAGTCGCCACTCGCAGCACAATTTGATTTTGGTCACTTGTATAACAAATAACTATTTCACCTCTCCAGCACGAAAAGGGTGCTTTTGGCGCGTAAAAACTCGCAGCAAAATCGATTTTTGCTGCGAGCGTGAGACAAAGTGCTTTTTTAATTTCTAACACCAACTTTTAAATGAATAAATAAAAAACAAATAAAGTGACAAGGATGACACTTGTAAAATTGATATGTGAGAAAAGGATAGATAGAGTGCTTTATGGTGTCATACACGGATTAAAAAGTAAAAAAATAAAATGCACGGATATACCAAGGAGTTTTAAATAAGGATTGTCAAAAAAGAAGGTTGATAATTCGAAATAAAGAGTATGGACGAAATGAGATCGTATGTATGAAATAAATATTAAATAAGCAAAATAAATGAAGATTATTAACAAATTATATGTTTTATGATTATTAATAAATAAATAAGATGGGATATTGATGAATAAGAGAAAAACACAACGTAATGTAATCAAAACGACGGGAATCTACTTAACTGACTCTACGAATAAAAAATTTCAGCATAGGTTTGATTGAATTATTTTTGTGATAAATTACAAAAATGAATGCGTCCAACGATGAAGATAGTTTCCTAACTCCAAAAGAGTTAAGTGAACAAGTTTCTAATGCTGAATTAAGCTTTTTTACCAGGAAAGTCACGTGAAAATTTTCTCGCTGGTCGAGGTGAAAAGTTGTATGTTTTACACGAGACCAAAATGTTGTTCTGCCTCGTGCCTTTAAATCACTCACTGTGCTCAGTAGTCTATATTAGAATCACTCGCTACGCTCGTGATTCAATTCTAGACTACTTCGCTAGTTCGTGATTTAAAGTCGCCACTCGCAGCACAATTAGATTTTGGTCACTTGTATAACAAATAACTATTGTATGAAGTTGATAAAGTGTCGACCCACTGATAAAAACAATAGATGAGGTTGGTTTAACTTCAGACAAATATCCGTTTTTAAAGAAAAAATTTACGCCCGATTGCACTAAACTTAAGGATCGACTATTTCCTAGGATCGACTATTTCCTTCTAACTACAACACGACCAAATTAAAACGGCGTCACTAAGGCGACGGCTACACGTCGTGGTAAATACCGTGATCCAACGCCATAGAGCAAATTTTAACCATGGAAAGTAAAATATTGAATATTCCACACAAATTACTTTCAATGGTTAAAATTTACTCTATGGCGATGGATCACGGTAAATACCACGCGTCTAGCCGGCGCCTAAAGTGGCAGTAAGAACAATGTTCCTTTGTCTATGTTTTCATAAAAAAACTAGTAATGAAATAAAAACAAAATCCCGCGTTTTTTTGACAGCTGTCAAAAGTTCATCTTTTCGCTTCGCGAGGTGATTTGTGTTGTTTTTGAGATGGTTTATTTTAATTTATTCGTATTGTACTAGTGTTTGGATCTTTCTATATAAATTGGTGAACTGTCTACTTATTATTTTATTCAGTGTGGATTGTTATTTACACAAAAATGAAAACTAGCAAGTCTCCGGACAAAACTGAGGTTACTCCTTCCAAAAAAAAGCTGAAACAAGCTCGTCTGCCGTTCAAACTCATTAGTGAAGTGCCAATCTCTCCCGTTACTCCACAGACGCGTAAAAGGAAGCTTTCCGCAGCGGAAGCCGAGTCTGTTCCAAAAATCGGTAAGATATGCAAAGAGAACGATTTGGTTGAAGATGTCGTTACCATCAGCGATGATGAGGGTTCTCTCAAAACAGACACTGCCAAAGAAGAAAAGCCTGTCAATCCATTTGTTAAATTGGTTGATACTGCATGGAAGAAAAAAGTTCAAAAATCCAGGAAGAAAAGAACAGGTAAAAAAAAGAAAACTTCACTGTCAGAAAGTCCCGCTGTGACTACTGATAAAAATATGAATGATAGCAAGGATGAGGTCGAAAGTATGGATGTTGATGTGCCTGCAGAAAGTGATGTAAGCTCAATTTGCAATGGTGCATCAGAGCCTAAACCAAAAGAAGTTAAAGAGTCTCCCAAACCATCAAGGCCTACTAGGAAATCTCCCAGGGCTTCTAAATCATCACCGAAAGCTTTAAAACCGGCTAGTAAGACAAAAGATATCACCCCTGACATAGTTGTGTTAGAAGATTCAAACCAATCTGCAGATGCTAGTGAAGTTAAGGCTAAAACTACTTCTGATGCCATTGATGTGAGTAAAACTACAGAAGCTACATCGACAGAAGTAATAGACAAAAAAGAATCAAGTAGCACCGAGGAAATAAATATGGAGACTTCAAAATCTTCAGAAAAAGATGAAGATGAAGTAAAGACTGTAGACGACACAAATTCTTTAGAAAAAGACGCTGGATCTGATACATCAAACCAAGAATCTCCTTCTAACGAAACAAAAGAAAAAAGTCCAGTTACTCCGAAGCGAAGCTCCAGAAATATAGTTAAGACTGATGAGAAAAGTACTAATCAATCCAACAGTAAATTGGAGGATTCAATAAGTTCGAATCCGGCGACACCGAAACATAATAGAAGTTTGTCAGTCACCACCAGTCTGGATGATTCATTGAACGAATCTACACTATCGGCTTCGAACTTGACACCCAAACAAGTAAGTGTGTTTTTAATTCATAACTTTATGTATTATTATTATAAAATCGCAAGCAACTTGTGCAAGGGCACTGGTAGAAAATAATGGGGAATGTCCGAAAAAAATCAAATTGGCTGAATATTTTTCTATAGGTAGGAATAAGGTCCCTTAGTAATAGAAAAAAGTTTCAGAATTTTCGGTTGGGTTAAAAAGTCTTTAAAAATCAAAGTCTCTTCGACTTCACAAATGTATGAAAGTAACAGCAGAATGGAGATTATACCTTTGCCGCTAACTGCCACAAAGACAACACGTATTTAAAAAATAAAGTTTTGACATTTTGTCTTGAAACTTTTTTTTAATACCATGTTGTGGTTGTGGCAGGTGTTGGCAAAGGTACAATCTCCATTCTGCTGTTACTTTCATACATTTGTGAAGTCGAAGAGACTTTGATTTTTTTAAATTTTTTCACGAAACCGAAAATTTTGAAAATTTATTCTTTTACTAAGGGTCCTTATTCCTACCTATAGAAAAATATTCAGCCAATTTGATTTTTTTCGGACATTCCCCATTCCCAGGATTTTTGTTTTTCATGTGGGATTCACAAGTTTTCATTTTAATAGCTATAAAGTCTACACTGGAGTAAACTGACAGATTCTAATGTCATTTTCTAAAATAATATTTTATTTTACTAGTGCTGCGTATCGTTCATTGTGATTCAGTACACTCACACATAGTCACTAGCGTTCATGGTTACAACTGGGACATTTATTAAACAAGCTTCAAAGGTTCAACCCTAAATGTCAGATTACTCCAGTGAATTAATAATTTGCCTTAAGGTAATGTTAATCCCGAGATTCCAAAGGAGTGGTTGTAATAGAACAAAAAATGTCGCATTCTATCTGTCTGTTGGCTCTGTTGTTACAATTATCTATGTATGATGTAGGTATAATTTATTCTTTATCATAAACCAGTCTCCTGCAATGATGTAACTCTTGCTAACAATTCTTGTTTGAAATCTTTTGAAATAGATAAAACAAGAAAATTTGTCAGTTTCAGTTGATAACAGGGGGGTAATCACGTAACTTTGTTGCAATCAACTCTGACAGAAATCGCAGATACATCGCTGCTTTAGTAAGAACCAATGTGACAACTATCTTAACTAAAGCAGCAATGCAACTGCGCTTTCAATCGATTTCAATCGAGAATTGTTAGCAACAGACATACGTAATCAAGGTTCCTAGTGCTATAAATGTCTGGTGCTTTAAATATCTCGGTCACTGGATCACCAAGGATCTATGTGATAACATGGACATTGAAAGGGAGAGGCGTTCGTTGGCGGTTTGATGCAACATGTTGGCCCGGAGATTCGCTCGAAGTACATTCGAAGTCAAAAAGACATTGTTTAAATCATACTGTCAGTCTTTTTACTCGTGCGGTCTCTGGGTCAGATTCACGCAAAGGACCTACAGCGCTCTCGTGTGTTCAGTACAACAACGCGTTCAGGGTGCTGATGGGGCTGCCGCGCCACTGCAGTGCGTCAGGCATCGTCGTCGAGGCTAGGACGGACGGCTTCCACGCCATAATCCGTAAGCGATGTGCCTCACTTCTAAGTCGCGTGCGCGCCAGCTTAAAAAGCATCCTGTGCGTGTTGGTTGATAGGTGGGACTCCTCCTTGCTACAATACTGGGTGGCGCTTCATATGGAGAAATAGTGCTATAGCCAGTAGCGATATTTTCCCATAAAAAGCTATTACAATATTATATTATTTATAATGTACAATACTAACATAGATTAAGGTAATGTTACTAACAAAATATGGACTAATGTCTGAAATAAATAAATTAATATATTATAAAAGCACTTTGCTAAAATGAAACATCAAATTTCAATAATTTCAAACAGTTTCAATCGATTTTAAATGAGAATTATTGTTAGCACCAGAGTTACATAATCAGGGGACAGGAGGCAGGAGACAAAGATATCTTTAAAAAAATGTATACCTGATATAGGTTAGGTCACAATATTTTGTCACAAAAGAACCCGAGTAATTATCTTCATTTAATTTTAATTCTTCATTAACACTTCAACACCCGGAAAATGAGACAATAGATTTTCTATTGTTGTCCTGCTGGCTGCATGCGGCCGCTCGGGCATTGAAGAATTAATGTTGTGTTGTTTACTATTATTTTATTTATTATGGAAAACAAAAATGGCTTACTTACGTTACTTATGGCTGTTACAGCTGATAAGTTTCTTGCGCCCGTTCTTCTTGTCAGCTAAAAAAGTCTGGAACGGGTGGTAGGAAAATATAGACGTATCAAAAGTACTTAATAATTAAGTTTATTTGAATAAAGCTTATAGTGGAGAAGCCACTTTTACGAAAGTCGTCTCATTACGATTCCCGTCGGACAAGAGAGTGCTCCACCGACAACCGGTATCATTGTCTTCAGCATGATCTCCTGAACAAGAATACAGCGGTTGTCGCATTATAAAGTGGTGGAGGGGGGAGGGGGGGAGGGAAAAGCCGCGGAAGTCGAGTATCGGGAATTGGTTAATTTTCTCAACAACAACTTGTACGATTTAAACAAATAAGCTGTCGTATGATAGGTAATATCCTTAGCAACATATTTTATACTACAATAGTTATTGTAAATACTATAGTTTCTTAAATAATTAGAAAAAAGTCGAATTTCAAACAAAATAATTTTTAGGTTTGTAGATTTGAAGCAGTAAATTAAAATAAAGTACATACATATATATAGTATAAAGTACTGCGTAAAATTGCCACAGTCATTAGCTTGCTGTCTGTTTTTTAATTTTGAAATTTGGCTGGAAAACAACAAAATTATCATCGATATTGTGCAGGAGGTCACTGTCCGAATAATATCGAAGATGCTTTAAAGAAAGTCGTCTAATGACGATTCCCGTCGGAACGGAGAGTTCTCTACCGACAACTGGTATCATTGTCTTCAGCATGATCTCTTGAACAAGAATATAGGGGTTGTCGCATTATAAAGTGGTTGAGGGGGGAGGGAGGGGAGGGATAATATGCGGAAATCGGGTATCAGGGTTTGGATAATTTCTCAGTAACCGCTTGTCCGATTTAAACAAATAAGGTGTCATATAGTAGATAATATCCGTAACAACAAATTTTACCTTTCAATGTTTTTTGTAAATACTAAAGTTTATTACAAAAATAGAAAAAAGACGAATTTTAAACAAAGGCTTTTTAGTTTTGTAGAATTGAAGCAGTAAATTAAAAGAAAGTACTATGAAATTAAAACTATGAGGATTTGCCCCAGAAAAAAAATATTTGTACGTAGCACAGTTGTCCCACTATATGGAGTAATAAACTTGCGAAACATTTTTATCTAGTAACTATGCTA
Organism: Agriphila tristella; assembly: GCA_928269145.1. Classification (NCBI taxonomy): domain Eukaryota; kingdom Metazoa; phylum Arthropoda; class Insecta; order Lepidoptera; family Crambidae; genus Agriphila; species Agriphila tristella. The sequence continues at coordinate 49,954,717 of OV743433.1, read as the reverse complement.
AAAAAAATTTTTGGGTCGCAAGGCGAAATTTTTTCTACCGTCTTTTTCGAAATTCCTCTACAGAATTATAACTATGAAGATTATCCTCGGAAAAAAAATACTAGTGAATAGCTTAGTTATTCTACTATATAAAATAATAAACATGTTAAACATTTTTGTCTAGTAACTATGTTAAAAAAATATTTATTTAGTCGCGAAGCGAAATTTATGCTACCATTTTTTTCGAAAATCCTCTACAGAATTAAAACCATGAGGATTTACCCCAGAAAAAAAATAGTAGTAAATAGGCCAGTTATTTCATTATATAGAATAATAAACTTGTCAAACATTTTTGTGTAGTAACTGTGTTAAAAAATATTTTGTGTCGTGCAAACTCATTTAAACATAACTTTGCAGGTCCACCGTGTTATGCGACACAAATAATTTTTTAACACATTTACTAGACCAAAATGCTTGATAATTTTATTAATCTATATAGTGGGATAACTGGTCTATTAACTATTTTTTTTTCTGGAGCAAATCCTCATAGTTTTAATTCTGTGGAAGATTTTTGAAAAAAAAAATGTTAGAGAAAATTTAGCTGCGCGACAAAAAACATTTTTTTTACATAATTTCTAAACACGAATGTTTGACAAGTTTATTATTCTATATAGTGCAATAACTAAGCTATTCACCAGCATTTTTTTCTGGAGCAGATCATCATAGTTTTTATTCTGTAGAGGATTTTCGAAAAAAAAATGGAAGAGTTAATTTCGCCACGCAACACAAAACATTTTTTAACACAGTTACTAAAGAAAAATGTTTAAGAAGTTTGTTATTCTATATAGTAAAATAACTGAACTATTTACCACAATTTTTTTTTATGGGGAAAATCTTCATAGTCTTAATGTTGTAGAGGATTTTCGAAAAAAAATGATAAAGAAAATTCGCCACGCAACAAAAACATTTTTGTTGCGTGGCGAATCGTTGCGTAAAGAATCTTCATAGTCTTAATGTTGTAGAGGATTTTCGAAAAAAAAATGATAAAGAAAATTCGCCACGCAACAAAAACATTTTTTTTAAACATAATTACTACACAAAGATGTTTGATAAGTTTATTATTCTATATAATGGGATAACTAGGCTTTTCACCAGTATTTTTTCCTGAGTCAAATCTTCATAGTTTTAATTCTGTAGAGGATTTACGAAAAAAAATTGAAGAGAAAATTTCGCCACGCGATACAAAAAAATTTTTTTTAGCCAGTTACTCGACAAAAATCTTCAAAAAGTTTATTACTCTATACACCGTCAAAAATGACGGTGTATAGAGTATTAAAACGACTACAAAAGTAGTCGTTTTAATTAACTTAAGGGTGTGTTGTACCAATGAAACTAAACATTTTTGCCCAAGAAACATGGGTCAAAAAACGACAAAAAATTTTGGTCCTCCCATACTAACTAGACAGCTAAAACATTGTATTTGTATGGAAAAGTCAAAAAAAAATCTCGTTTTTCGACCCATGTTTCTTTGGCAAAAATGATTATTTTCATTAGTAGAGCATTCCCTTAAGTTAATTAAAACGACTACAAAATGACGGTGTATAGGAGAATGACTGGGTTATTCACCGATATTTTTTTTCTGGAGCAAATTTTTATAGTTTTAATTACAAAGTAGTTTATTTCAATTTACTGCTTCAATTCTACAAAACAAAAAGAATATTTATTTGAAATTCGAATTTTTTCTAATTATTTAATAAACTATAGTATTTACAAAAACCATTGTTTGATCAAATATGTCGTTAAGGATATTACCTACCATATGGCACCTTATTTGTTTAAATCGGACAAGTGGTTATTGAGAAATTAGCCAAACTCTGATACCCGAGTTTTGCACCTTTTCCCTCCGCCCCCCCTCCCCCTCCACCACTTTATAATGCGACAACCGCTATATTCTTGTTCAGGAGATCATGCTGAAGACAATGATACCAGTTGTCGGTAGTGCACTCGCTTGTCCGACGGGATTTCAATTTTGAAGGCATGGCTTCTCGGCTATTATTTGACTTTGACTTTGACTATAACACCAGCATAAAAAAGCATTATGTTGATTAATTTTATGTTTGCTTGTAAACATACCTATATAAAATGCATGTTGTATATGTTACAATATTGACATAATGCCAAATTTCATTTGAATTCATTAAATGCATTCAGTACTTTCGGAGTGCATCGCGGCCGTGATACAGACAGACAAATATGAAAAAAGTACAGTTTTGGCTTTATAATTACTGAAATCAACCTTTAACTATCGGTGTATCTGGTGGGCACCAGACTGTTCTGGGGTGTGGGCACCAGAAGTGCAAAGACATAAAGGTTTAAAATAAATTGTAGATTTTTGGCAGTTTTGTATAACAATGTGCTGCTGATTATACAGTATATTATGTATGATTACACAATGCTGATTTTTCAATGCAAGAAACATTATTCATAAAAAAAAAGTTGCATAGCTTTGTTAATTAAACTTACTTTCACTTACTTTATTTTCATGATTTAAGTTTGGTTATCCAGCTATATTACTTATTTATACAATCAATTTAAGGTAAAGTATAGGAACCTCACTTCAATATTAATTTTGTGTAGTTACAGAAAAGATTAGAATCAGTCAAGAAGCGAGAAGAAAGAGAGAAGGAAAAGCAAGAACGGGAGAAGAAAAAACAGCAGGAAAAAGAAGAGAGAGCAAAGCAAAAGCAAGAAAAGGAGGACCAAAAAAAGAAGGAACGAGAAGAGAAAGAAGAAGCAAAACGTAAGGAAAAGGAAGAGAAAGAGGAACAAAAGCGAAAGGAAAAGGAAGAAAAAGACAAACAGAGAGAGTTAGAAAAAAGTATGTACTCATTGAATTATTTTCTGATAGATCACAGCCATAATATAACAAATAATTCACGGTAAATTTGTTTTTTCATTTATACCTATATATTCAATTCATTTATAGGTTAATTACTTATAATGGGTTTTTATTTTAATTGACTTTACTGATTTGTTTTTTGATTGGGTAACTTTAAACAATGATTATCATTTGAATTCTCAGAACAAAAAGAGGAAAAAGAAGAGCAAAAAAAGAAAGAACGAGAAGAGAAAGAAGAACAAAGAAGGAAAGAGAAGGAAGCGAGGGAGGAAGAAAGGCGTAAAAAACAAGAGGCTCTAGAATTAGAAAAACAAGAACAAGAGTTAAAGAAGAAGAAAGCTGCCGAAGCGTTTGTCAACTTCTTTGTACCGAAACAAAAGTCTGAAAAAGACCAGCCGATGTCTGGTCCGATTAGCAATAACAGTGTTCTATCAAGTTTTACTATTAAGAATGATATGAGGTTAGCACCAACCGTTCGAGTTGACTTGACAGAGGAGAAAAAGCAGAAATTAGATGATTTGATGGGAGAACAGAATGCAGCTGAATCGGCGTTGTACGTCAAAAGTTTGAAAGGAGGTTCTGCTAAACCTTTGTCCAGTGGGAAAACATGGCCTTTGTCAGAGAAAGATGATGATGTCGTGATTATTGGTAAGAATATTTTTTTTGCATATTTATTACAACCACTGTTAGGCATACCTAATCTTTTTGTGCAATGCATAGAGAATTATTTATTTATTGTAATGTTATAAAACTTGTATACAATGAGATTTTAACTTAATTGACAGTGGAGGGGATAACGGACTATACTTAATTTTAGTATTCTGTTGTCTTTTTGATACAGAAAGAAAAGATGAAAGAAGAAAGATGCAATCTTAAATTTAGTTTAATCCTGTCAATTTAGTAAAATTCGGCAATGGTGTCGATGTCGTAACCATTGCCGATTTTTTTCCACATACCGAGAATCCCATATTTTCTGCAAACAGATATTGGAAATAGCCTCATAAAACAGAATATGGTAGATAAAGTATGGTCAAGAACAAAAGTTGTTTAGCACTTTAATACCTTGTCATAGCAACTTTTTTGGTAAATGTTCCAAACATATCTGTCAAAAAAGTTGCTATGACAAAGTACTGTGTAAAGTGTTAAGCGATTTTCATTGCTGACTGCACCATGCAACCCTTACAACATATTTTGTTTGTATGGATAACTATTATGTAACAACCTTAGACGCAAATAGCATATTGTTTTCGATAATCAATCTAATTAATAGATATAATCAAAACACAATTTAGGTCTAAGGTTGCCAAAGTTATGCAGTTTATCATAAAAAAATTATGCATTTGCAGAAGATGAGTTACCGCCAATTGATAGTGGCGGGGAAATCATAACATGTGACCCAGCAGTACGGGAGAAATTAAGGCCCAAACTGCTGAGTTTCCACGACAACCGGCGACCTCCATATTGGGGCACGTGGAGGAAAAAGAGCACTGCTATTAAACCGAGGAATCCGTTTGGACAAGATGGGGTAAGTAATTACGGCTTGTAGCCAATGTTACTTCTTTTAGTTCAGTAAAATTACGATATACGGTATGACGAATTTGCAATAGCGGTATTTCTTCTTTTGATCGTTAGATTAAATAGCTAGCTGTCATTTTGTAAATGAATCCAACAAATTTTCTCTAATTTTTTTTATACTTAAAAAAACTGGATCGACATTAATTTTCAAACCTGCTCACAAAATTTCACGAGAATCAGTTGAGAAATGCGACCTGTAGAGGAGAACAAACTAACATCCGGAACGACACACGCAATTAGTAATTTTTGTCCAAGCTGAAGCATAGACGCTTCGTGCTCGCTCGGTCAAATAGCATTGTGAATGAAATAAAACACTTTTTAACGGATGATGCTAGCACGGCGGGCTGATTATCTAATTAAAAACCACCTAGCGACTGGTTGCAGTTCACAGATGATCGTGATCCATTGCTACTTCTTTTTGGGTAAAAAAAAAACATACTAAAGAAAAGTGGCAATGTATGTCAAATGAAACCGGTCGCTAAATAGTTTCTTTTTAGATAATCAGGGTGCGGTTTTATTGAAAGTACTTTAGTAATTAGTTGGTATTTGGTTCGATTTTTTATTTTCCCGACGTTTTCGGTCGATGACGACTTCAGTGGCACACGAGGGCGTGTGCCACTGCAGCTGCAAAGGCGCCGAAACGTCGGGAAAATAAAAAATCAAACCAAATACCAACTAATTGCGAAAAACCGCGCTAGTATCCGTTAAAAAGTGTTTTATTTCATGTCTAGTGAGCGCGTAAGCTTGAGAGGTGAGCATTGTGAATGCTAAAATCTTTACTAATATTATACTCGTAAATGCGAAAGTCCGTTTGTTTGTTTGTTACGCCTTCACGTCTTAACTACTCAACCGATTGTCATAAAATTTTGCATGAATGTTGTCAGGGGTACAGAGAAAGACATAGGTTAACTTTCATCCCGAAAAAAAGCAGTTCCCGAGGGATAGCTAAAAAACATTCTACGCAGACGAAGTTGCGGGCGGCCGCTAGTCTCAAATAAAAGATACCTTTGTTCGTATTCCAGAAACAGCTGGAATACGAAGTGGACAGCGACGAGGAGTGGGAGGAGGAGCAGGAGGGGGAGAGTATCGACGGCAGCGCGGTCGGCAGCGACGACGACCTCGACAACGACGACTACGAGGTCGACAATGAAGTTTTTGTTCCACATGGATACTTGAGCGACGAGGTATGGACTTGGACTTGGACTTGTATAACTTTTCTCCACTCTTAGAGCCAAAACGCACTGTCGATCGGTCGACGAGCGATTCAGTCTCCTAGCGACCAATAAAGGCGACTAGGCCAGCGACCAAGCGAGCGACTTGAATATGGGTAGTGTTTCTTCTACATTCGTGCATGGAAGTTTGCTCTAACTCAAGAAACAGCTAGAGTAAGAAGTGGACAGCGACGAGGAGTGGTAGGAGGAGCAGGAGGACGAGAGCGTCGATGACTACGAGGGCGACAACGAAGTTTTTGTTCCACATGGATACTTGAGCGACGAGGTATGGATTGGGACTTTTAACTAAATGTAAAGTGGACAGTCACCAGAAGTGGGAGGAGCAGGAGGGCGAGAGCATCGACGAACTAGACAACGACGACTACGAGGTCGACAACGAAGTGTTCGTGCCGCACGGGTACCTCAGCGACGAGGTATGGATCGGGACTTGTAACTAATGTAAAGTGGACGGCGATCAGAAGTGGGAGGAGGAGCAGGAGGGCGAGAACATCGACGGCGAACTCGACGACGAATACGAGGTCGTCAATGAAGTGTTCGTGCCGCATGGGTACCTCAGCGAGGTATGGATCGGGACTTGTAACTAATGTAAAGAGGATAGCGATCAGAAGTGGGAGGAGGAGTAGAAGGGCGAGAGCATCGACGGCGAACTCGAGGACGACTACGAGGTCGACAACGAAGTGTTCGTGCCGCACGGGTACCTCAGCGACGAGGTATGGATCGGGACTTGTAACTAATGTAAAGTGGACGGCGATCAGAAGTGGGAGGAGGAGCAGGAGGGCGAGAGCATCGACGGCGAACTCGACGACGAATACGAGGTCGTCAATGAAGTGTTCGTGCCGCATGGGTACCTCAGCGAGGTATGGATCGGGACTTGTAACTAATGTAAAGAGGATAGCGATCAGAAGTGGGAGGAGGAGTAGAAGGGCGAGAGCATCGACGGCGAACTCGAGGACGACTACGAGGTCGACAACGAAGTGTTCGTGCCGCACGGGTACCTCAGCGACGAGGTATGGATCGGGACTTGTAACTAGTGTAAAGTGGACAGCGATCAGAAGTGGGAGGAGGATCAGGAGGGCGAGAGCATCGACGGCGAACTCGACGACGAATACGAGGTCGTCAATGAAGTGTTCGTGCCGCATGGGTACCTCAGCGAGGTATGGATCGGGACTTGTAATTAATGTAAAGTGGACAACGACGAAGAGCAGGAGGGCGGAGGGATTTTAACTTTTCTCCACTCTTATGCCCGGGATACACGAGGCTAGTTTTTCAAGCTAGGATAGCAAGCTAGTTCTCTTCTAAACTATCCTGGCTTGCTGACCTGGCTGAAAACTAGCATCGCCGGCCACATGAAGCTAGTACACAAGCTAGGATAGGAAAATCAGTGCTACTGGCCTAAAAATAGAACTCCATCCTACTAAAAACTGTCCTGGCTTGTAAACTAGCTTACTAGCTGAGATGAAGCTAGTTTTGTCTACATGGAGCCAGAAATACTAGCTTGCTAGCTTACTGACACTAGCTTGAAAAACTAGCCTCGTGTATCCCGGGCATTAGAGCCTACACGCACTGTCGAGCAGTCGACAAGCAACTCAGTCTCCCGGCGACCATGATTATTCACAAAAAAAGTTAAAATGCTTTAAGATGAATAAATAATGAAAAATATTAGAAAAAATCGAATCACCCGTAGCAACTCAGACGGGATTGCATTGGGCCGGAATCCTAAGGGTGCGGGTTCGAATCCCGTCTGAGTTGCTACGGGTGAGTAGATTTTTTCTAATATTTTTCATTATTTATTCATCTTAATATAAAAATAGCATTGTGAATGCAAAAATCTAAGTTTAAAAATTAAAATGCTTTATAAACTTTTTTTTAACTATAAAGTGATTTTTCTTCTTTATTCAAACTTACTTCATAATACAAGAGAAAAAAAGACAAAACACTTTTTGATTAAAATCTGTTTATTAAGTGTCTTTTTTATGAATGACATGTTGAACATAACCCACTGATTATTGAGTTTAAACAATAATTATAAATATATTTATTTCAGGCACACCATGTAGATCCATGATAAAAAAAAAATACACCAAAATAAAGATAAGAACGATTAAAGATAATTATGTGATAGCCAGATTATTAAGGACACCAGTCGATTTTCATACAAACGAGGTAACTTTGAAGCCTTGGTTCTCCGCCAAGGATTGACCTAGATGTGATCTGATGATGGCCAGCCAGGGAGTGAACGGAGGAGATTCAGATCGCTGTACACCCCCAACTGATCTGATCAGCATTCTAAGAGATATAAGGATTACTGTTTTCAGTTTTCGTATTTCCATATATGTTTATGCTAATTTCTCGGTTTTTTAAAACATAATAAAATATTCTTATAAATAATAGAATATTGATCAAATAAGTTGGGTTATCTAAATCTCCTCCATTCACTCCCTGGCTGGCCACCATCAGATCAGAGCTAGATCAATCCTAAGCGGAGAACCAAGGCTTCAAAGTTACCCCGTTTGTATGAAAATCGACTGGTTTTCGTTCCACCACTTTAGACGTAAAAAAATATCTATTTAGCTACTATTTAGCTGCAGCCTTGAGATGTAGTTATTAGAGCTTTAAATGTTGAAGAATTATTCTAATTTGTTCTTAGTTTTATTGTTGTAGTTTGTTGTTGTAGTAGCTTGTCTCGTGTATTGCAGTTAAATACAAGTTTCATTCATTCATTACAGGAAGCAACAATGGATGACGACGACGTAATGTCCCTTTCCCCAGAAACACAAAAAGCGAGACTAAAGCACTTAGAAGATGAATTTGAATCAGAAATGAAAAAACCTACCGAAAAATTAAAACCCAGATTATACGGTATTCTCTGGGAAACGGAAGACGGTGGTAAACCCGAACAGTGTGTAGATGCCTTATGGAACTACTTCAAGAAATTGTCTATGGTTATGAATGATCCAACCTCCTTACTCCAACATTCAAACGAACCAGAAGAGTCAGAGAAAAAGAAGGTTAAAAAGAAGAAAGTGACCAGTGAAGGGGACAAACAGAGCCCTAAAAGTGATAAGAAGAAAAAAATTAAAGCAGAAAACAAAGAAACCAAACCTAAGAGCGAGTTAAAGAAGAATACCCCAGAGGTAAAGAAAAACCAACCTGGTATTAATTCGTTTTTAACTAAAATGAAAAATGTTTAAATATGAAAGCTGCACTTTTAAATACAACACACAGTGACTAGAACGACAGGCTAGAAAATATTGTTTGAGTAATAAAAAGTACCACAATGCTTGTTCGGAGTGCACTACAAAGAGATAATTCAATATATCAAGGGGTCTAGCGCCTTATCACTTTTAGACCTCATTCGCACGAGCACTTTTTCAATGGTTGTTAAAAAAACGTAATGGAATCCCATTTATTTGTTCACACGAAAGAGTTTTTAAAGCACGGAGCTTTTTATCGAACACTGTCCTATTTTCGACGTTGAGCGTTGACCATTGACGTCCATTATACAAGTACGCTGGATAGGCTATTGTCATGAAATGACAGCAATTTTTGTGTCGATTTGAAAATCGCCATATTGGCGCTGAGAGCACTAGATTCTACTAAAGCAGTAGTGAGTGTACTTGGAACTAATTCATTCCAAGTACACTCACTACTGCCATAGTATAGAATCTACTACTCTCAGCGCCAATATGGCGATTTTCAAATCGGAACAAACGATTGGCGACGCCTGTCCAGCGTACTTGTATAATGGACGTCAGTGGCGTTGACAATATTATCAAAATAAGCATACGAAACTCCGTGTTTCTGTTCTGACGGGCGTTAAAAAGTACAAGTACTATTCACACTGACTTTTTAAACGTTTGTATGAACACACCTATTGGAAACGGTAAAAAAGGCCAACCTCGGGTTTTAATGCGACGCTTTTTAAAGTCGTGCGAACCGGGGCTTAAGGTATAAAATCGTTTGCACGCCGCGTCGTTACTTATAACGTGATTGATCCGATGATGTGTGAGTGTGATCAACTTCAGAGCGCATGTGGTACAGTCAGCAACAAAAGTAGCTTGACACTTTTGTAACTTGTTTGTCATAGCTACTTTTTAATATTTAAAACTGTGAAACTTTCTATCAAAAAAGTTGCTATGACAATGTATTGTTGTTGATCGTACAATATGATGTAGGATGTAGTCCGAACCATACTTACTCGAGTGAAGTTGCTGAGGACCGACGCCATTTTCAGATTAGTCGTATTGTATGTAAAGTCCGTTCGCTTAGATACTGTCGGTACACCCGCAAGCACTTGTGTTCAGAGACAGGAATACCGGTAACAAACACAAAATTTCACTACGGCACTTCTATGTAAATTGCCAAAATCCAAATTCACTTGCGGGTGTACGCCGCACGTGGTATCCTTTGTTTATGATGCGGCATCATTTGACAAGAAGCGACACTAATCGAACGGAATTTACACAGAGCTTGTAGCCATTGTCACATATACAAAATTTAGCTATCGCTTTGCATTCGAAAGATGTATAATGTTCTAAGATATTCGTGCATATCGAATCTTAACAAAAACCCAAGTACAATGAGGATCAGTAACAGGTTTGAATCCTATAGTTTTATTGATATAATATAAACACATATTGATAGCTATGAAACCTAGTGAAACAATTTTTGAAATCCGTTTAGAAATGGTTAAGTTAAAAGGGTTTGAAGGAAATGCCAAGCTCAATGCAATATGCGCTTTATCACGTACGACATAAGGTTTGCGTACGTTGTGATGACGTCATAGGGACGCCCAAAAAATCAGTGTTTTAGCTCTTATAACTTCTCAGGTTTAAGAGATATCGTAAAAAATGTTTCACAGTTAATCATTGGTATTAGCTTTCTAATTAGCCATTAAAAAAAATCGTTACTGATCCTCATTGCAAAAAAATCGGATACTTAGTTGGAATCTGAGAAATATCGGCCTACAAATTGATTTTACTGAGAATAACAATACTTGACTCTAAAATATAAGTAAACTCACTTGATGTGCCTTATTAATAGAGAAACGAAACAATTGTTTTTATAACGAAGAACAAAATTAAAGCTTTTATTCTTATAACATTTCAATATCATGTTTAGTTGATTGTGTATTTATATGTGTAGTCTTGAAGTTGAAGATAGAATCAATGGATGATGCGAATGTGGTCGAATCGGAATGAAAATCATTATGCAGTTGAGCCTGCGTCGAATGTTTAAAATATTAATACCTAGACGTAAAAGATCAAATGTTTTATATTATACAGGTTAATGAGTATTTAAATAAGATATTCCCCATTGAACATGTTCTACAGATGTGGTTCAACCCTTAGGGTGAGCGGAAAACGAGACGGCGATGCGATGTTGTCTGGCGCAATGTAAACAGTGTTGTTCAGTGCGTCAGGCAGTTTAGAAGTTAGCGCGCATTAGGAAAATGAACTTAATTTTGACGGTTTTGACGCAGATCGTCATTTTCGCAAATGGTCATCCCGAAAAATTTGGTCACTTTCGCAGAATGTCATTTTCGCAAATGGTCACTTTCGCAGAATGTCGTTTTCGCAAAACGTCTCTTTCGCAGAGTGTCATTCATTTTTTTCTTTTTGTTCCCAAAATTGTGAATTTGAGAAAAAAATGTGAATGAAATTTTGCGAAAGTGACCAGTTGCGAAAGTGACCATTTGCGAAAATGACATTCTGCGAAAGTGACCAAATTTTTCGTGATGACCATTTGTGAAAATGACGTATCAAGACCCTTTGACATCTTGGCGACGGCTACACGCGTGGTAAATACTGATGGATCACAGTATTTACCACACGTGTAGCCATCGCCTTAAGGCTGCTTATCCATTGACGCGAAACGAAGCGGCGGAGCGGTGAAACGAGGAACATATTAGCCAATAGGCGACGGCTACACGCATGGTAAATACTGTGATCCATCGCCATAGAGTGAATTTGAACCATGGAAAGTAATTTGTAATGGATTGTTCAATATTTTACTTTCCATAAGTAGTTAAAATGTTCTCTATGGCGATGGATCACAGTATTTACCATGCGTGTAGCCGTCGCCATAGGATTGCGGAGCGGAGATTTTATGATCTCCAATTGATTTTGAACCTTAAAGTATTTGTTTTAATGTTTAAAATCAATTGTGGTTAATTTAATCCCATTGTATGTACCATGGGCAACAGCGTCGCTTAACCACTCCTAAGGTTAAAATCGCTTGCACGCCGCGCCGTCACTACATACGTTTAGTTCATGCAGGGGCGATACGCGCGCACACGAATTTTGTTGCTAACTGGTTAAGCGACGCTGTTGACTATAGTTCATCCAACTGCTCACGTCGTGCTATGCAACGTCGCGCGTCATTGTCACCGCTCGCTGTCAAATGCTGATATTTATAATGTAACAATAGGTATTATTTTGTGTCTGGAGCACACTATTTAAATATGTAGATCATAAATGTCCTCGTTTTAGGCTTCGATCAAGAATACCCTAGATGTCTGGTCAGTCTCTAAAATGGCACCTCAAAATAGCGTCCCACTTACAAACTGGGCGCTTATTTTGTACAAAGTGTGATAAAAGATGTGATTTTGTACAAAATAAGTGATATGTGAGTTTGTACAAAATAAGATGTAAGTACAAAATAAGCGCCCAGTTTGTAAGTGGGACGCTATTGCGAGGTGCAGTTTTTGCGTGCTGTTTTAGTTCGTGAATAGTTATCTAGAATATTCTTAATGGAAGGTTTTAGATTTATCAATATCGCTGGTTATTTCTGCTTAAGTATTGGTATGATATCGTTATTTTTAAAGTAGGTAAGGATATAATTTTTATTCAAACGTTTGAAGAAATGTATATACTTTCCTAATAAGTACCTAGTAATGTTAGAATATTAATAAAATTATCAGTTTTATATTTATTTTTTATTTCTTGAGGACTTGGAGACATCCACAGCCTTCTCTATAGGGTTGTTGAAAAAATATCGATATATCGATATTTTTTGTTCGATATATCGATATTTTTAGCCGATATATTTTGATCCGATATATCGATACAAAATAACCAATATCGAAAATCGTATCAAAAACGATATATTTATTAGCATCACATCACTCAAAAGTCGCTAGAATGGCGGGGCGGGACGCTTGGTAGCGCTACTGCTGCTGGAGACCTTTGTAAGGGCTTTTACCTCCAATTTTCCCATTTATTTAAAATTATATCTAAAATGGTTGAATACTAATAATAATAACAATGGTAGTTGGATAGTAAATGAATAAAAGATTGAAGAAAACCAAAATAATTCAGTATGTTGGAAGAAAATTTGATATTCACGAAAAGTATAAAAAGATCTATAGAGACTTCTGAGCTAGGCTGAACAAAATACATTATTATTTTAAAACTACAAATGTTCTTTAAAAATTTGACCGATATATCGATATTTTTTTCGCGATATATCGAGGCCGATATTGATATTTTTATAAATATCGATATATCGATATTTTTTTTCACTTTCGACATCCCTACTTCTCTATTGGTGTACAACAATAGAGAAGGCTGTGAGACATCCCATCCCACGCGATCGCGAGATATAGCACGACCATAAAAATAGAATGTCAAAGAACAACAATGTCAATAAACAGGTGATCCGAAAACGAATGCATATATTTTAGGTATATGAGATACGTAAAATATGACTTAGATTCATATATGGAAAAGGAACCTGTGAAAAGTGTGATAACTTGGATTATTTCTTTTTGTCACATTACAATTACTTACAGGCCGCAAGTGAATTTGGATTTTGGCAGTTTACATCGAAGCGCCGCGCGTAGTGAAAGTTGTTTGTTGACTCTGCTACGTATACTAAAAATGTTTTTTCGTCCTTGGGAGGCCAGTAAACTGCCTCAAGATGAAACTTTAAGTGAACCAACAAAAAAAGACAGGTGTTTTGTAAAACATGTAAACACAAAAGATGTGTAGATCACGCAATTAAAGAAAAAATCTAATTTTGTATGGATTCGGAACGTGATGATGTTGCATTTATTATTATAAATACAGGTGATAATGACTCCGACACTTCAAGTGATGAAGAATAGTAGGTAGTCGTAATTTTTTTCATTTCATTTTTCATTAAAATTCTCGCTTGTGTGTATTATTTGTATTCGTATTTTATTACAATAAACACAAGTAGGGACTGGCACCGTTATCTAAAAACACGACCCCCCCCCCCCCCCCCCCCCCCCGCCCGCACACTATGGTACAATTTCAATAATCGATACCGAGATACCGATAAGGATATTGTTTACCGTTATCAGTAACATTACCAAAAACTTGCCGGTATGCCTGGCTCTGAACACATTTGCTTGCGGGTGTACCGACACTATCTAACCGAACGAGCTTTAATAGGGTCCCGTTTTTTAATGAGTGAGGCCCGTAGTAATACAAAATATGCATGGAAACATAGTCAAAAAAACATTTAATCAAATGTCTCTTCTTTACCTAAGGCTAGGTAAGTTCTCATTTTTTATTAACCTCTTACTTTGCTGAGCCGCCCGTTAGCTTCCTTTGATTTTAAGTATTTTAATTACAAACAGTCACATACATTCAATATGTCCTGCATTTATCAGTTACCAGTCTCTACAGTAGTTTTACTGCCAGTAAACATTTAGAAAATAGGCCAATAATTTTAGAAAATAGACCAATTTTTTTTTTATTACTAACAGCCACATACATTCAATATGTCATTCATTTATCAGTTAGTTACCAGTCTCTACAGTAGTTTTACTGCCAGTAAACATTTAGAAAATGGACCAAAAAATAAAAACCAAAAATTGTCGTGGCTCGCGCTTCGCGCTCGCTACCGTACTTGTCCCGACTTTTTTGTTCCTAAAGGTGCCAACCCTGCAAGGAGGTCAATGTACGTACTCGTGAAACTGAACACCTACCAAAAGAAAAAAAATGAACTTTCCATACAAAATGTTGGCGGCAAATTCAAATTTTCTATGGAGAAACCAATAATTTTTTTCTGTTGGAAGGTATTCAGATCCACGAGTACATTGACCTCCTTTCGGGTTGATACCCTCTTTCTGTTAGGTACACGTTGTATATTTAATTTGGATTGTTTATAAAAATGTTGGAAAAAGTGATAGATAATTATGATGAATAAATATTTCTTTTAATTTTATACAAAAATATTTTTTCTTTTGTGAGAAATCTGTACCCTTCCTAAGGGCCCCCAAACATTTTTTATACGGGGCCCCGCCAAGGCACGCTACGCCCCTCGCACTAATGTACGCACTTTCAGAAGGTCGTGCCACTTTGACGTCAAAGTGGCGGGATCAGGGAGGTCCTGACATATTGCCTTTACCTTTAGAGGTACAAATGTTTGGTTCAGGGTACAAATAGTACATATGTAGCACTAACTCTTCAATGTGATACATTTCAAATTGGGGACTTGATCCCGTCAAATTGACGCTCACTCGTAATTACCTATGTAATTTTGTAGCAATCAACTCTAACAGAAATCGCAGTGACATTGCTGCTTCAGTTAAGGCTGGCCCCAGACCTACCGGTTTCATTTCTTTGCTTTGCTGTTCTACCATGGACCGCCGGCCAAGAGGCTCATTTTCAATCTATCGCATATTTTGACCAGACCACATTGGCAAGATAGCCATTAGTTTGGTGTTATCAAATATCGGTCGTCTGGGCTGCAATGCGAAGTTTTAGTTTAAAAAAAAACTGCTGTTTCATACAAAAATTAATAACGAAATTACAATTAAAAACAGCTCATTTTTTTCGCGATTTCAGATTTGGTCCCATAGTAAAAGTTGTTCAGTTTTATGGTCCCTATCTACCATATTCAGCTTTATAAGGCTTTACCAAACATCTTGTATAAATAAGCGATCGATTTATTTTTAACGATCGGAGTCCATGTTCAGGGTGGCATATCTCCTAAAAGCTTTCTACTTCGCAATCCAGGCGATGATATTTGATAACACCAAGCTAATGGCTATCTTGCCAATTTGGTCTAGTCCCAAAATGCGATAGATTGAACATTACCCTGGTTGGCCGGCGGTGTTTCAAGCAAGGTAGAACAGCAAAGCAAAGAAATGAAACCGGTAGGTCTGGGGCCAGCCTAAGAACCAATGTGACAACTATCTTACTTAAAGCAGCAATGTAACTGCGTTTTCAATCGATTTCAGTCGAGAATTGTTAGCAACAGACTTACGTGATCAACCAACAGGCCTACGTAAATAGGTACTTATAGGCCGAGATTCTCGGCCATTTTGGCCGAGACCGAGACATAATTTTTGGCCGAGACTGGCCGAGACCGAGACCGAGATCTCGGTCGGTCCTTAGTTGCAGTTCACAAATGATCGTGATCCATTGCTACCTACTTCTTTTTGGGTAAAAAAAACATACTCAAAGAAAAGTGGCAATGTATGTCAAATGCAACCGGTCGCTAAATAGTTTCTTTTTAGATAATCAGGGTACCTATTCACTGCGCGCGTTACGACCGCGCAATGATTACCGAATTCGCTTGCCGCACCGCCTGCCGCGCCGCACGCCGCGCTCGCCGTTAAGAGAGAAGTGGCACAGTACATATATAATTATTAATTATATATGTACTGTGGAAGAGGTAACAAATAAGGACCGACCGAGATCTCGGTCTCGGCCAGTCTCGGCCAAAAATTATGTCTCGGTCTCGGTCTCGGCCAAAATGGCCGAGAATCTCGGCCTATTAGTACCTACTTACGTAGGCCTGAGATTACACTCGTGCCCTTTCTTTCCTCTTTGCTGAGGCATGCGTCATTAGAATTAACGCAAGTTATGCATGCCACAGGGCATACGCTGACGCATTCCTCACTGTTATTATTCAAATTAAAACAAAATTGTTGACTTCGGTAATTTGGTAATTTGCTGTCGACTTGTAATAGGTACCAAATTTAGTTTTACAAATTCAAAGTCAAAGTCAAATAAGCTTTATTCAAATAAACTTAATTATTAAGTAAGTACTTTTGAATCGTCTATATTTTCCTACCACCAAATGAATGTAAATGTTATTTTAATTGTCTTTTATAGTGGTTGCGTACGAGCTCAAAATCAATGGAAAACCGCAAATCGATGTACAGCTTAGCATTTCTTAAATTTTCTTCCCTTAGGAGAGGAGTTATGGTGTTATATTTTTTGACATTGAAAATGTCTTTTCGTTCGCTCCAGTATAGGCTCCGATTTTACGAAAAAGTGCGATCCCCTTATATCTCAGAGGCTTGTGAAGATATGATATTCAAAAAAGACTCAAAAGACGCGTATTCATGAGAGCTGCAAGGTGCAAAAAAATTTTTTCGAAAAAATAAAAAAATGTGGCTGACTTTTTTACTATTTCAGCCATATTTTGGCGCTCGATATTTTGGAAACGAAGAATGATATCAAAAATTTTAGAAAATTTCCTCTGAAAAATTTAGTTAGCAACAATTTGAGCCTAAAACAAAGACCATCGGGTTAAGGGTTTGCCCTGTGGCTTAACCTTTAACATTGAAAATGTTTTTTCAATCGCTTCAGTAAGTATAGCCCCATGTTCGCCAAGAGTGTGACATCGCCTTGGTGTCGTAAGTTAAAACTTACAAGGCTAGCCTTAAAAGGCTACCTACATTAATGATTGAAGTCTCAAAAGACGCGTATCAACGAGGGCTACAAACAAATTTTAGATTTTTTTAAATTCAATAAATTCATTTTCAATGTACCAGAACCAGAAGTTCGTGGAAGGCACGAGATCTGTGAATTTTTTGTATAGGAAAATTGTTTTTGTTCTACAACCTATCATGTGTGGTATCCAATTAAAGTGCTTTCTGAGCCACATCGTTACATTTCAGCCACTTGTTTTAAATTATACCAAAAAAATATCTTAAAAATATTCCAAGTTTGGGCTCCTACACTACAGATACGATATGGTTTAAATATTTTTCATAAAATATATCTCAAATCATATGTAATATTCTCATATATTACGTCAAAAAAGCAATTTTGTAAATATTGACATTTAGTATTTTTATTTTTGTTTTTAATGATTAACAAACAACCGACAAATTATCGACTATGGCATAGTCAAAAAGTCAGATTTCCAACTTTTTTTTTGTGGCCCAGCTGTAGTCCGGCACGTGTCTTTTTTTTATTCTTGGTCTCGGTACTCGGCGAAAAGTCGGTTCGGTCGGTCCCTAGTAACAAACACACACACACACACAAACCTTCGCATTTATAATAGTATTAGTAGAAAGTGGGATAAGTCATTAGTAGGACAAGGATCGGATATAAATAATCTAACATTTCGCGATCAGTGTTCAAGTGCCTATAGCCCGTGCGCAAAGCGTACCTATGAATACGTAGTTATCCTACTAATATTATAAATGTGAAACTTTGTGGGTTTGGATGTTTAGATGTTTGGATGTTTGTTCCTCAATCACGCAAAAACTACTGAACGGATTTGGTTGAAATTTGGCACACAGATAGTAGAAAGCCTAGATTAAAACATAGAATACTTTTTATCCCGATATTTCCACGGGAACGGGAACCACGCGGGTGAAACCGCGGGCGGCCGCTAGTATCAAATAAATATAAAAGTGCTGGTACCTAGATAACTTTCATAAAAGTACTTTATCAGAACACCCGCTGGGCGTAAATAGGTAGTGGTTCAAAAAGCAATTATCACAGTGACAGCCCTTACACTTTTATTTCGTTGTCAAGAATATATCTGCAATAAATAAATGTGTAGCCAATTTTTATAATTTAATTTGTAATGAGCGGTTTTCAATGACAGATAAAAAAAAAGGAAACTTTAAGTAGATGGCGTTGTGCAAAAGTATAATGTAAGTATGATGTACAGAAATTACCTCAAGCAACGCGCCGCCGCGCCGTGCCACGCGGCACCGCAACGCCGTTATGTGTGTCGGCCCTTAATCTAGTAAATCTGCTGGGTATAAGTTTTGTACTCTATATGGCGATCGATGTCTCAGCGGTTAGCCTGCTGGAATAACCCATTGACATGACATGACATTGACATTGACAATCTGTCTGTTGTTGTCTGTGGTGTGACATGACAATCATGACAAAAAATAATTAATCTTGCGGTGTTCTTTCTTATTTTCTAGTTCTACGAATTTATCATCATACGAATATTAAAAAGCTCGAAATATTTAAATAACTCTCGCTGCATATGTAGCAGTAAAAGTGTGTCGTTTTATTCAACAGAAGTGGTTTGTAAAGTGATGCCATGATGAGTAAAATGTCGAAAAACAAATTGAACCTCACCCTGCCACCGGGGTCAATAGACACGGCCCCGGCAATCACTCCATCAAATATGACTCCTCAGCTGAAATCTGCAACTGCTACAGAGTAAGCTATAGCTTTTATTACCTATTCATATTTCCCACTTTGCTCATGATGATAGTTGACAATGATCATGGATGAATCATTCCAATATGTAGGTATAAGATTACAATAGGTTTCCATGAAGTTATTTATGCAACTGTACTATAATGTGGGGTATTAAAACACGAATGTGGGTTTATAATAGTGTAGATAAAAGGTTTTTAATAATAGTATAAACAGGGTTTTTGGATATTTATTGGAAATATGTTAATAACACCCCCCCCCCCCCCCCCCCGGGAAAATATCTCTAGATACCTGGAAGTAATACAGGCAAGCAGTCGTGACAACTTATAACAGCCTGTATCCACTTAGCTTTTGTTCTTATTTCTTCAAACTTTTATTTATAATTTGCTTATGCAGGCGGCAGGGTTTGGCTGGGAAGTCAAAGACGAGCATTGAGGCTCTTACAGAAAGGTTGGAGCAGATCGAAATGGATGACACCCAACGTCGTAGGATTGAAGTATTCTTGTGCCAGAAAGAGAAGATCGGTGAGCTGAGTGATGACGACTTTGAAAAGCTTGGAGAATTAGGTTTGTTTTGTTTTTTTTGACAGATTCTGAGCTATTAAGATCCTGTTCTTCTCTATTTCTCAAATATTACACACACAATGTCAAATCATGTATGTAGTTTAGAGATCTTGTCACTTAAGCACAAAGTTTTGCTTTATTCTTGACAATTTAGTTTTAATATGAAATATAATGAGATTAAGGCTTGTATTTTAGAACCAAACTCGAGCTCAAATCTCTGCTTGAGTACAGTTAGAAAGGGATGGTGCTATTCATGAATATTGACCAAAGGCTAACATCATAACATCATAGATGGTGACCACATTTCAATATGATATCTAGAAACTTTAGACTTTAAATTTTTATTAAGCTTATTGTCTCTTGTGTGAATCTGATTTTGAGGCTTGCATTATAGAATCAAACTCAAACTCAAATCTCTTGATACAGTTTAAAAGGGAAGGAGCTATTCATCTCATCACACATAGCACCATCCCTTTCTAACTGAGATTAAGGCTTGTATTATAGAATCAAACTCAAACTCAAATCTCGCTTGAGTACAACTAGGGATGGTGCTTTTCATGAATAGCACCATCCACTGACTCTCAACCTCCATTGACTCTCAAGCTAAGAAAGCTTGATCAAAAAGAGGAAAAAATGAGAACTAGGTGGCTTTATAATTTACTAGAAAACAAATTATTCATCACTAGATCATTTACACAAGTGGGAATCAAATGCCTTTCCAACTGAGCTACCGAGTCACTGAATGTTGGAAGTGCATTGGATCAGACTTCCAAAGGTCCACGGTTTAATTCCCGACTGAGAACTAATCTAGGTGACTAATCGATTTTTTTCTAGTATATTATTTAGTATTATATGAAAAAAGCATTGTTAATGTTAAAATCTCAAAATAAAAAATTAGGCAGTTGTTTAAAAAGTCATTTATCTTTACTTCAGGCCAAGGTAATGGAGGAGTAGTAATGAAAGTCCGCCACAAGTCAACAGGTCTCATCATGGCTAGGAAATTGATACACCTTGAAGTAAAACCGGCAATCAAAAAACAGATAATAAGGGAGCTAAAAGTCCTCCATGAGTGCAATTTTGCTCACATTGTGGGATTCTACGGAGCCTTTTATAGTGACGGTGAAATATCTATATGTATGGAGTACATGGATGGTGGGTCGCTGGACCTTATCCTGAAGAAAGCTGGAAGAATTCCTGAATCTATTCTAGGTAAGGATTAAAAGTGGCCACTTTTTACAATAAAAGTCCATTAACTACAGGCTAGAAAATATTGTTAAAGTGATAAAAAGTACCACAAACAAAGCTTGTTTGGAGTTGGAGTTCACTACAGAGAGATAATTCACAATTTCATCTTTATTTGCACTATGATTCTCGTTTCAACGGCGGCTCTAGTGTGCAAAATAAGCCCTCTTAATGGAAAATGCTTTCTATTAAAAAATAGTTTTATTGAAATTTCACATATTGAAGTTTTTGCATCTTTGGATTTCTGCCAAAAACCTATTCTTAACTATCCAAACTTCTTAACAATTGCAAGAAAAAACTTCTAAGAGAGAGTGGCGACTTTTTGTAGCAATTTCTTTACATGTGCACTAGCAGCCGCCTGCGACTTCGTCTGCGTGGACAGTTATTTCTCTATCCCTCGGGAACAGTATCTTTTTTCGGGATGAAAGGTACCCTATGTCCTTCTCTGTACCCTTGACAACGTGTATGCCAAATTTCATGATGATCGGTTAAGTAGTTAAGACGTGAAGGTGTAAAAACCAAACAAATAAACAAACAAACGGACTTTCGCATTTATAATATTAGTAAGGATTTGTAAAAACCATGATGATTGATATCTAAATTGCAGAATAAGTTGCCATGTAGGTACCTCTAACTTAAGCAGGTTTTCTCAACCTTTTTGAAGTCGCGCCTCCCTAACAAATTGCAAAAATCTTCACGCCGCCGCCCCTAATAAAATTTAGGTTATTTAGCTCTCTAGCTCAGTTAGTTTTATGAGTCTCGTCATTTATTTTAATAAATTATCAAATGCTTCGCGCCCCCCTGAAAACTGGCCGCGCCATCCAAGGGCAGCGCGCCCTACTGGTTGAGAAACCTTGCTCTAAAGTATACTTTTTAAATTATTTAGGAACAATAACATCGGCAGTATTGAAAGGGCTCAGCTACCTCCGCGACAAGCACGCCATAATGCACCGCGACGTGAAACCATCCAACATTCTGGTGAACAGTAATGGAGAAATCAAGATCTGCGATTTTGGTGTCTCCGGACAACTGATAGATTCGATGGCCAACTCATTTGTGGGCACTAGGAGTTATATGTCGGTAAGAATGCAGTATATTATCCTATTGTTGATATTTAAGGTGTGGACACATTTGTCTGACGCCACACCTTAAATATCGAATTAGATAATAATTGATAAGTGGATCACAAAATAAAAAAAAATTGATGCCATATTCCTATAAACACAGATCACCTCCCAATAGATACCGCATACAAGCCAACTGACGCGCACAATACATACTTGCT
The DNA here is from genome assembly GCA_928269145.1 of Agriphila tristella. NCBI lineage: Eukaryota > Metazoa > Arthropoda > Insecta > Lepidoptera > Crambidae > Agriphila > Agriphila tristella. The sequence continues at coordinate 49,932,542 of OV743433.1, read as the reverse complement.
TTAGCTAGCATAACTTTCTGTGCAGAAAGTGAAAGTGAAAGTGAAATATATCTATCTTATTTAAATAAGCTCACATAATAAGCATTTTTAAATCGTCAATTCTTTTACCCTACCACCCATTATGACGTCTTTTAACGATCTAGGACACTTTCGTCAGATTCCGTTTTCGTCAGAAAAAAATATAGGCTGTTTTATTTCTGACGAAAGCGGAATTCCTCTTTCGTCAGAAAAAACTTAATAAAATAATTAATGTTTCAACTTATTTGAATTTTTTCTGACGAAAGAGGAATTCCGCTTTCGTCAGAAATAAAACAGCCTATATTTTTTTCTGACGAAAACGGAATCTGACGAAAGTGTCCTAGATCCTTTTAACTGACAAGAAAAATGGGCGCAAAAAACTTGTCAGCTTTATCAGATGGAACGATATTTACAAATATGTATATCGTTTCCAGACTTTATATAAACAAAGATTAACAAATAAATAACATTATTGAATTAGCTCATTTCTTAATGAATTTCAAATTTCTTAATCAATTTACTGATTTTTTACCGGTGAAATGTTATGCCATATTTTTGATAACTTTACGTCATAGCAGACATTCTACACTATTTCACTGCACAAAAAGCCATTTAAAGTATATTTTGGTTAAAAAACTATTCTCGAAATTGTAATAAACTCGGACGTACTTAACTTAGGGTTAGATTTGGTCGGGAGTGAAGTCGGGATTCCATACAAAAATGCCCGTCTATGCTTGCTAAAGCAAGTATGTGTTCTGCGCGTCTGTTGCCTTGATGCGGTATCTATTGGGGGGTGATCTGTTCCTATAAAGAAAGTAAAAAGAAAGAAAATAAATTTATTTTGGACATATACAACAAATACACAAAGATATGTGATGATATAAAGAAATATATGGAGACAGATATTTTAATTACCTGTTTTCTTTAGTGATCTCTGTTTATTTAGTCTGGCTGTGTGTAATAGGGTTGGCAACGCAAAGCTAATTGTAGATGTCGCTGCGTACCCTTGTTCCTAAAATAGCACTTATGATTGGTTAAAATATGTCAGAAATGACATTTGACATTTGAATCAACCAATCAAACGATTTTGGTACAAGCGTTTGTGGCGCCATTAGTTCCTCAGTTTGCATCCCCATTGACACAGGCAGACAAATAACAGTAATTACAAGAGAGCACAAACATTCTTAAAGATAAGACAGGTTTATAATTCAGATGAAAAGCAAACAATTTAGTTTTGAAACAATGGTAGCAAAGAATTATTTAAGATGGCAGTTTTTCTTTTTTATTATTAATATAATAAAAATTTAACATATACAACGTGTTACAAAAATATCCCTAATCCCTAATATGGTAGATAGGGACCATCAAACTGAAGCACTTTTAATATAGGAGCAACTCGCGAAACAAAAATCAGCTGTTCGTACATTTTGATATTTTAGTTATTTTATTAATGTTTGTATGAAACAACTGGTTTTATTTTCGCGATTTCAGAGTTGGTCCCATAGTAAAAGTTATTCAATTTGATGGTCCCTATCTACCATATTCGGGATTAGGGGTATGGACGTTCGGGGAATGGGCGTTCAGGTAAGTGGACGTTCAGGGAAATTGGATGTTCCGTGAAATAGACTTAATGACCCGACTGGACATTCCAGTAATAGGGCCTAACGTGCCTAAAGGGTATTTCTGTAACAAATATAACAAGTGCAAACAAAAATGCCAAATCAATATTTTTATTATTATTCCTCGTAGCCCGAGCGGCTCCAAGGCACGCACTACTCGGTGCAGTCGGACATCTGGTCGCTAGGGCTGTCGCTCGTGGAGATGGCGATCGGCATGTACCCGATCCCGCCGCCCGACGCGAAGACCCTGGCATCTATTTTCGGCGCGCAGAATGAAGACCACTCGCCTGGACAAGTTAGTATTTTATTAATACACCGTCATTTTGTAGTCGTTTTAATTAACTTAAGGGACTGTTCTACTAACGGAACTAAACATTTTTGCCAAAGAAACATGGGTCAAAAAACGACAAAAAAATTTGACTTTCCCATACTAATAAAATATTTTAGCTGTCTACTTAGTATGGGAGACCCAAAATTTTTTGTCGTTTTTCGACCCATTTTTCTTGGGCAAAAATGTTTATTTTCATTGGTATAATACACCCTTAAGTTAATTAAAACGACTACAAAATGACGGTGTATAAGCCTATAAGCCTGTAAAATAAGATAACATCAAGTTATAAGCCTTTTTTGGCGGAATTGTGCATAGACCAAAGAGAGAGCCATTAATTAAGAAGAAGTTAATGTTAAAAACCCCACTGCTGGAATCTCACAGGCCTACCTTACGGATCGGATGGATAAGGAGCGTGGGCTTTAATCCACTACAGTAGGATTAATAATTCGAGTCAGCATATTGATATGTATGAGCAATGGCGCCATCTCATTCATAGGGTCACTATCAGAATAGCCACATTGTAAAATGACAATATTGATATCAAAACGACATAGTTACTAAATAGACATGAACGCTAAACGACTGAGTAGCAAAACTTCTGGATCTTAAAATGTCGTAATTCAAAATACTCTAGTAGCAAATCGTCTTTATATTAAAACGCCATAGTTACCAAATAGTCATAGCGCTGAATAATATAGTAGCAAAACGAATTGATATTTAAATGCCTAGTTATTAAATAGATATGAACGCTAAATGCCCTTATAGATGAGTTTGTTGATATAGATTTATTGTTTGTTTGTGCCTATGAGCATCAGCCATAAGCACAGCTTCCGGCTGATAAGGTATTCTAAAGATACAGACTATTTGCTTTGCCACTAGCTCATTCTGCTTTTATGTCGTTCGGCTGACTGTCGTTCGGCAGATGACTCTCTGCTGACTGGGTATTCTGCTTTTATGTCATGTAGCTGAGTTGTCTTTCAGCAATCTTGGTATCTTGCTTTCATGCCATCCAACGTGAATGGTCTTTTAGCGAAAAGGTCATTCTGATAGAGAGGGCATTCATACCTACATACCTGACAATTCCAAATGTCAATTCACTGACTCGAATAAAAAATCCTACCAATACAGATTGGGCATTGTATTCATGGTGCAAGAAAACAAGGTCTGCCACTGCCATTCTAGGACAGTCTTAAACCTGTTTAGTTACTTAATCGCGATTAAAATCAATATTTCTTACTTGACAGGCCCCAAATTCACCCCGTCCGATGGCGATATTCGAGTTGCTAGACTACATAGTGAACGAGCCTCCCCCCAAACTGCCTTCGGGCATCTTCTCCGACGAGTTCAAGGACTTTGTCGATCGCTGTCTGAAGAAAAACCCCGATGAGAGGGCGGATTTGAAGACTTTGATGGTTAGTATCATTTACTTATACACTCTCGGAAACATCTGTGTCATTTTCATACAAACATACTCACTTCACATTCTCATAAATAAAAAGTACATGTATCATTGTAGTGTAGTCTCTCAAATAAGCATTTCAACCATCTTCAAAATCCTCTCGATTTCCTCATAAAAAACAGTTTTTCGCATTTCATACAACTTTGTTTGGAATATGAATCAATGATATTCTTTTACATGTTTGAGGAAATGGAGAAATTTCTGTAGTTATTTGGAATGCTTATTTAAGAGATGAACAATATCTATCCATCAACATAAAAGTCATTGCAGTGTACGTGAACTTTTTTATTTATGAGAATGTGAAGTTTGTATGATGATCACACAGTGGGCCTGGGCCGATAGATGTATCTGGGCGTGTATTTTATAAATCAGCCCCCCTAGCCAAAGTAACATTTGCAAATTTTCGCTATCGCTTCGCTTCGAAACATGTATGGATTTGACGTTATAAAATTCGATTGTTAACTAAACCTTATGTCAATCCCATACATGTTTCTATAGCGAAGCGATAACGAAGATTAGCGAATATTACTTTGGCTAGGCCCTCAGAGGTGCCCAAACGGTCGATCGCCAAGGAAAGCTTAAATTATTAGTGATAAATATTTGGTGGGTTAAGCGGTGACTTGATACATATTTGGTGGGTTAAACATGGTTAAGCGTGCCCGCAGACTACAGACCAAACTTTCGGCTGATAGTTGGCCGGTAGTTGGTTTTGTATGAAGAATCGGCGGAAACCGAATCGTTCTAGTGTGCGCACTTGCATACACCTTCATACTGATTGAGAGCCCGACTAAACTGTCGGCCGATAGAAAGTCTGTAGTCTGCGAGCACGCTAAACGTTGACCGTTTGAAACATGGTTAAATGTCGATTATGTCGATCTCTTAGTCAAACATTTTTGCTAGGTCCATCTGTCTAAAAAAATATGGACACCCCTGTTATCTTAATATATAAATAAAAGAAGATCTGACTGACTCACGCATCAACGCACACTACGCACAGCCCAAACCGCTGGGTCTAGAGACACCAAATTTGGGTCATAGGTTCCTTATGAGGTCGAAGAAAGGATTTTTTTAAACTCACCCCCCAAGGGGGTGAAACCGGGGTCCGAAGTTTGTATGAAAGTCCCTCAGATTGTATCTTAAAATTTTGTGTTTAGGCTAACAATTGAATATTAATATACACGTGTATCAGCGTTTTTGAAAATTCTACTCCCGAAGGGGTGAAAAGGGGGATAAAGTTGTGTATAGAAAATCCTTTATTTTCGAATTAAAAATCGCTAAAGGATCAGGCTGCATTCTGGGCCATGATGCGCATTAATCATACATATCTGTGACAGACTCATGTCATGTCAAAAAGGGGTAGATAACAAAATGTCATATAATAGGAAAATGTCTAACAATTATTACCCCAAACGGCTCCTTGAGATCAAACGGTTCCTTGAGATTGAGATTTCTCTTTTTTCCCGCATTATATTTTAATGATATTCTTCCCACGCAATCACTATAAAATTACTATAGTATTTTGGTAATTTCATCAAAGCGCATCATGGCCTAGCTTGTATAGTAAAATCGGCATAATCCTTTATTATTTAGGCTGGCCCCAGACCTACCGGTTCCGTTTCTTTGCTTTGCTGTGCTACCTTGCTTGAAAGACCGCCGGCCAACTAGGGTAATTTTCAATCTATCGCATTTTGGGACTAGACCAAATTGGCAAGATAGCCATTAGCTTGGTTTTATCAAATATCATCGCCTGGATTGCGAAGTAGGAAGCTTTTAGGCGATATGCCACCCTGAACATGGACTCCGATCGTTAAAAATAACTCGAACAAGATGTTTGGTAAAGCCCTATAAAACTGAATATGGTAGATAGGGACCATAATAAAACTGAACAACTTTTACTATGGGACCAAATCTGAACTTGCGAAAAAAATGAACTGTTTCATACATTTTGATAATTTCGTTATTAATTTTTGTATAAAACAGCTGTTTTTTTTTAAAACGAAAACTAAAACTTCTCATCGCACCCCAGACGATGATATTTGATAACACCAAACTAATGGCTATCTTGCCAATGTGGTCAGGTCAAAATATGCGATAGATTGAAAATGAGCCTCTTGGCCGGCGGTCCATGGTAGAACAGCAAAGCAAAGAAATGGAACCGGTAGGTCTGGGGCCAGCCTTAGGCTTATGGGTGTAAATCTAACGCCACGTATATTCAGCCTATTGTTAGTATTTTAACCCCTATGGGGTCGAAATGGAGTAAAAAGCCCAAAAATCGATATTTATGTCGTTATTATGGTTTTCTAGGATGATTGCGAAAATAACATTTATTTAGAAGTCCAAAACGGTGGACATGATTTACCCCCAAAGGGGTGAAAATGGGGTTCAAATTGTGTATGGCAAAAGAATATAAAATCGAAATTACAACTTTAAACTTCGCTGGAGCACGTCTAAAAATAAATAAGCAAACAATTATTTTGTGTATTTGAAAATCAACCCCTAGGGGGTAAATGGGGTAAGTAAACATAAAAATCGATATGGATGTCGTTCTTGAGGTTTTATGGGATGGTGATTGCGAAAATGACATTTGTTATGATGTGCAACACAGTGGACATGATTTAACCCCTAAAGGGGTGAAAATGGGGTTCAAATTTTGTATGGAAGATGAATATAAAATCGAAATTACAACTTTAAACTTCCCAGGACCACGTCTAAAAAGATAGGCAAACAATTATTTTGTGATTTTGTAAATCAACCCCTTAGGTGGTAAATGAGGTAAGTAACCATCAAAATCGATATGGATATCGTTCTTGAGGTTTTATGGGATGGCGATTGCGAAAATAACATTTATTTTGAAGTCCAACACGGTGGACATGATCACATGACATGATTCAGCCCTTAAAAAGGTGAAATAGGGGCTCAATTTTTTTGTTAAGAGGTCGGGGACGGGAAGGAGTATGGGAGAGGGAGAGAGAGAGGGAGAGGGTAAAGAAACGGGAACGGGATACTAATATCTCCGGACCCAATTCTGATTATTGTAATAAACTAGCTTCCGCCCGCGACTTCATCCGCGTGCATATTAGAGAAAATCCTTAGGAAACCTTTAACCAGTCCGTCCAGCGGTTTTTCACCGATTAGGCGCGTTTACTCCAAGCGAGCAGCCTCGTGCGAGGCCCGCCACACGCGGCAAATGTCTTGGCTCGCGAGGCAGCGCGATTGGTGGGGTCCTGCCTAATCGCGTATAAACGGCTGGTCGGATCCTGGTTAAAGGTTTCCTAAGGATTTTCTCTAATATGCACGCGGACGAAGTCGCGGGCGGAAGCTAGTAAAAGATATACAACGTGTTACAAATAAACCCCTAAAGCTGAATATGGTAGATTTGGACCCTCAAACTGAACAACTTTTACTAAGGGACCAAGTCTGAAATCGCGAAGTGGATCCGTAAAGCGACCGCTAAGAAGGTGGACATAGCGGGGTGGGTGTGCAAGACCATGGCATGGACCTGCTGCTATATTCTAAATTTTCTCCTAAATAAAGTACTTGTAATGGGCTATTTGTAATAGATAATGTAATACTTGTAATAGACATGGAACATAAGTGAGGTGATCTTGTTCTTTAAAAAGGGTGACAAGTCCCTCTTAAAGAACTATAGACCCATCTCGCTTCTGAGTCATGTCTATAAGTTGTTTTCGAGAGTCCTTACGAATCGTCTCGCTCGCAAGTTCGACGACTTCCAACCTCCCGAACAAGCCGGGTTCCGAAAAGGCTTTAGCACCATAGACCACATCCATACGCTGCGGCAGGTTATACAACTTATACAGAAGACTGAGGAGTATAATGAGCCACTTTGCTTGGCGTTCGTGGACTATGAGAAAGCCTTTGATTCGATTGAAACCTGGGCGGTTCTGCAGTCTCTCCAAAGGTGCCAAGTGGACTATAGGTATATCGAGGTGTTGAGGTACTTATACCAAAATGCCACCATGACGATCCGAGTACAGAACCAGAACACAAATCCTATCCAACTGCAGCGTGGTGTGAGACAGGGAGACGTTATTTCTCCGAAACTGTTCACAGCTGCGTTGGAGGACATCTTTAAGCTCTTGGACTGGAAAGGACTCGGCATCAACATTAATGGCCAGTACCTAACACACCTTCGTTTTGCCGATGATATAGTCCTTATGGCTGAGACCATGGAAGACCTGAACACAATGCTCGAAGATCTCCGTAGTGCTTCCCAAAGAGTGGGTCTTAGGATGAACATGGATAAGACGAAAATTATGTCAAATGCCCATGTTGTACCCTCTCCAGTTCATGTTGGGAACACTACACTTGAAGTTGTTGACCATTACGTATACCTAGGACAGGCAGTCCAGTTAGGTAGGTCCAACTTCGAGAAAGAGATCTCTCGTCGAATCCAACTCGGGTGGGCAGCATTCGGGAAGCTTCGAAAAATCTTCGCGTCCGACTTACCTCAGTGTCTCAAGACGAAAGTCTATGAACAGTGTGTGTTGCCAGTGATGACCTACGGCAGTGAAACGTGGCCGCTAACTATGGGTCTCATAAGGAGGCTCAAGGTCACTCAGCGTGCAATGGAGAGAGCCATGCTCGGCGTTTCCCTACGTGATCAAATCAGAAACGAGGAGATCCGCAGGAGAACTAAAGTAACCGACATCGCTCGAAGGATTGCTCAGCTGAAGTGGCAATGGGCGGGACACATAGCGAGAAGAACCGATGGCCGTTGGGGCAGAAAGGTTCTGGAATGGCGACCGCGCACCGGACGACGCTCCGTGGGTAGGCCCCCGACAAGGTGGACCGACGATCTGGTGGAGGTCGCGGAAAGCCAGTGGATGCAGGCAGCGCAGGACCGATCGTTGTGGAGATCCTTAGGGGAGGCCTATACCCAGCAGTGGGTGTCGTGTGGCTGATATGATGATGATGATGAATGGGCTATTTACATAGGTCGATTTTAGTCACCTCTGACTGACAGTCGACAGTCACCTATCAAGTCGCTTCCAAAATTGAATCGCAGGTGATGGCGTCGCTATCGTCTGTTTAGTTGATGGTGTTACCTAGATAACAATATTCCAGTAGTAATATAGTATATGGTAGTTCCAGTTTTGGCCACCGGATCAGATAATTTTGTTCTGTCACCTGCGGCCTAGGCCGAATTGCCATTACACGGTCTATTTTCGCCATGCGGCAAAAGTTGTGTGGCTTTGGTCGCCCATGTAAATACCACATAACATGATGAAACTTAAGATAATTAATATATAATAATTGAAAAATACTAAGGAAAATCGACTCACCCGTAGCAGTTCAGTCAGGATTCGAACCCGTACCCTTGGGATTCCGGCCCAATGCACTAACCAATTAAGCTATTGAGTCGCTAGTGGGAGCGGCGAAATTTTCTAGTACTTTTTATATTTCCGCTGTAAGCCAGCGCTATCTCATCAATGTGAAGAATTACCTTCGATATTCGAATGCAACACCTTTACAGATGCCAGACATCTATTTTTTCTAATATTTTTCAATAATATTAATTATCTTAATATAAAAAAACCGGCCAAGTGCGCGTCGGACTCGCGCACGAAGGGTTCCGTACCAAAAAACAGCAAAAAAAAATCACGTTTGTGGTATGGGAGCCCCCCTTAAATATTTATTTTATTCTGTTTTTAGTATTTGTTGTTATAGCGGCAACAGAAATACATCATCTGTGAAAATTTCAACTGTCTAGCTATCACGGTTCATGAGATACAGCCTGGTGACAGACAGACAGACAGACAGACGGACAGCGGAGGCTTAGTAATAGGGTCCCGTTTTTACCCTTTGGGTACGGAACCCTAAAAAGCATTATGAATGCCTAAAAGTTCAATAATGATGAAATTTGTCCCTTAGAACCACGAGTGGATCCGGCAGGCGGACGCGGAGAAGGTGGACATAGCAGGATGGGTGTGCAAGACCATGGACCTGCTGCCGACCACGCCTAATTCTAACGTGTCTCCTTTTTCTTCATAAGCTGCAAGAAGTGCATACTTTCATCAGCGAAAAAGGGTAAGAATATATTTCTTTTAGTCGGAGGCCATAACAACAATTTAAAAATTGTTGTATTTTGGCAGAGGTAAGATAGTCAGTTCCTCACTGAAGAGGATTCCAGTTGTAGTGCGCTTCCACCTTCGGCCTTATCTTCATTTAACATCAGGTGAGGTAGGTAGTGCTTGGCCTTCACTTCACCTGATGTTAAGTGACGATAAGGCTGAAGGTGGAATGACACTACACCCGGAATCCTCATCACTGAGGAACTGGCTATCTTACCTCTAACTGCCTGAACACAACAATGTTTCAATTGTTGTTATGACGTCCGACTTAGGTAAGATGGTGGTAGCTAGCAAGGCGGACTTGAAATAAGCCCTACCGATGGTCGACTTAGGTAAGATGGTGGTAGCTAGCAAGGCGGACTTGAAATAAGCCCTACCACCAACCAAACCGAGTACAAATTGTAGCCCCCTGGGAATCGAACCCGGGACCCCTCCGTCTTACAACCACTAGACCAAAGAAAATCAAACATGGATTGTGCCCAGTGCACGAGGGATGTCATGTGTCGGTTGAGACAGCTACGCGACAAAGAGAAACGCTTCTAAGGCGCTTATAATAACAGGCACGCAGCACTGTGCTGTGCACTTTGAAATTGTATTTTATTTTTATTTAATATTTGATTGTCCTCGTGCGGATGGGTTTCTGTACATTTAGTACTTACCTGTGAAACGACATGATAATAATATAGAGATTTATCGACACTTAACTGGCAAACCACAATGGATTTAAGAGTCGATACATCGCTATAATCTTAAAGGTGGTAATGCTAGGTCCCCCTAGCATTACCACCTTTAAGATTATAGCGAGGCTTAATTTTAGTTCACATTTTACCATTATATTGCAATTGATAGGTGTTTACGATTAAAGAGTTGAAGTGATCAATATGAATGCAGTATGAAATTAAATGAGTCACAATACAACTTAAAAAAGTAAATAAAAACCAGAGTGTAAACTGTATAGTAGGGCAAACCTTGGCTATTTGGTGATATATAGTAAATCGGTGATACTGGAAGTACATTTCATAAATTGTTTATTTCATTATATACTTGTTTTTTAACAATGCCAATAGATGACGCTAATAATGATCTTCAAAAATCGGTACGCCACGTTTCTGAGCGATATACCGAAAAAATTTACAATCCCAACATTTATTTTCTCTGTGACAGTATTCTTAGGAATTTAGTTTTCAAATTGGAAGCTATCGGAAACACATATTTTTTTCGTATATTGGTTTACAATGGGAAAACCTGATCATACTAATAAAAAGGAAAAGATTTACTTGTTATTTAATAAAATGTTTATTGCAAAAGTTGTTCTTTTGTTAAATGTAGGGCTTAAGTTCTGTGTTGATGAAATTATTTCAAATTAGTATCACAGCATAACCAAGTGCAAGGGTTTTTTTGCCATAGTTTTAAGTTATAAATCGCTAATTATTCATAAACCGTGAGCTAAAGTAAAATATAGAACACTGTTATTACAATAAAATATAAAAATATTCATAATATACTTATATTAATAACAATATATTATTATCAATAGTGTAAGATAGATATTGGATTAAAATTGTAATAATTAAATTTTAAGTGTATTAATATAACATTTATCGAGACTTTAACAAAAAAATGGTTCTAATTAAATGCCACTTTTTCATAAAGATATTTGAATTAGTTTGAGTGCAGTTTACATTCCAATATTTAATATCACAGCTTAAGCTGAATGATATCACATAATTAGTCGAGTATCACGGATTTACCTGATTTTTTGTTGTTTAATAAAATTTATTCTATACACAATTTATAGTCAATGCTTCTAATGCTAACATGCTCTATCATAAGGAGTATATATTCTACTTTCATATCCTTGTATTTAAAAATATTATTTTATCTCGCATTAAAATTCAGACAAAATTTTGTAAACTATCACCGAATACCCAAGTTTAGCTATAATTGTATTGAGTTAAATAAAATAAATTCAGGTTTAAATAAAGGAGACAACGACACGACGTTGGTCCCGGGAAAGAAATTAAATGACGTCCCGTTATCTCCGTGAGCGGGGCACAGCCAACGGGGACACTGGGTATACTTACTAGAGGGAGATGTGTACCGAACTAGCGGCCGCCCGCGACTTTGTCTGCGTGGAAAGTTTTTTGCTATCCCTCGGGAACAGTGCTTTTTTCGGGATGAAAGTTACCCTATATCCTTCTATGTACTCCTGATAACGTGTATGTAAAATTTCATGATGATCGGTTCATTAGTTAAGACGTGAAGGCGTAACAAACAAATAAACAAACAAACGGACTTTCGCATTTATAATATCCTAGTAAGGATTTCCAGTCCACCTCAGCCGTTTTCTTCAGAGCCTACTTAAACACGGACGACTTTTACTATTACGCTTGAAGACGGCATATTCCCGTTGTCCTCCCAATGGGGCACAGAATATATGTATAACAGTACTAAACGTATAGAAGCCGCAGCGAGGACAATCAAATAATATACAAATTTTACCTTCCAATAAAATTTTTATTATGTTTCCTGAGACGTCCGAAGTCCCTTATGAGAGAGTGCGTTGCTTTCTTCCGCCGGATGTCGCTAGTTGCTTCCGCTTCCCGCCATTTTACCCCCTCCGGTGTACAAGCCTGTCAACAAACTCAACCCACTTACAAGCCGCCATTTTCTGTTCATTGTGGGACTCATATGATAACGGAGGATGTTCCACCAGGAAGCCGTTATTGGGACTTCGGACGTCTCAGGAAACATAATAAAAATTTTATTGGAAGGTAAAATTTGTATATTATGTGTTCCGTTTTACGTCCGAAGTCCCTTATGAGAGATGTGTTTGTTATCTCCTGGTGGCTTGTGTTGCCTAAGAAATTAAAGACGCAACAATGATTGAGTTTGAATTTTTAATATTGTTACATGATAGACAACAATCAACATTACGTTTAAACTAATTCTTAAGAATCTATTTGACTTATACCTAACACATATAATTATGTAAATCATTTAAATCAATGACATAAGATTATGATACATTATAATGAACATAAACATAAGTATCACTTAAGAAGTGTTAAAATATTGTGACAAAGATTTTTCTGACAATTGCAAATCATTTATTTGTACATTTTTCTGATAGAATTTTTTAAAAGTATGTGCATGGCGCCAATTAGCTTTATCTAAGATTTCGTTAATCGAATAGTTTTCCAACCAGTTCAAGGAAGATACTGCTGACCTTAGACTACCGGGAGAAGCCTGGATCCCTGCTTCCTGTAAAAGCTTTTTTATCCATCCACCAATGATAGTAGGAGTGGCAGGCTTAACAGGTTCTCTAGTAGAAATAAATATAGAAATATAGTTACTGAACCTCTGCGGTCTGCGGATATGGTTTTTAAAGTTCTCAACCAATAAACTGGGTCGATATTTTGATCAGGGCAGGTCAGCAGTTTCCAACTTGACTGTTGATACGACACAGAATCAGTTTTTGAGCCAAAAGTAGGGTGTAGGGTTATAGAATCGTTATTATCGATATAGTGGTCAGCGTCAAAGTGCAATAATGTTAAATCATGGACCCTTCGTCCAGATGTTAATAAAAGAAGTACAGCAGTTCGTCTAGAAATATCGTAAAAACTGTTAGACTCAGGGCTGTTAGCTTTCAGATACTCTATAAGTACTCTAGCATCCCAAATTGGCGCTTTGGGTTGTATTGGTCTAGAAACTGACACGGCTTTAAGCATGTGTTTTACGATAGGACTAGAAGATATTTTAACGTCTGATGTAGTTTCACATATAGAAGAAATTACAGATTTATGCACTAGTATACCTAGTTGGTTACTAAGTTCTGTAACTATGGAAAACATGAATAATACTAAATTTACAAATAATGCTACAATGTATTATATACCAAATGAAAGCACAAATATTTAAGATTATCATGTATTAAAATTATTCGAAATGACCGCCTCTGGCATGAATACACGCCTTTAGACGACGAGGCCAGTCATCGATGGCAGCACGAACTACCACCATATCCAATTCTGCGACTGCCTTGAGAATAGCGCGCTTAAGAGAGTCGAGATTCATGTGGGGCTTAGCACATGCTTTCTCCTCAATAAGTTGCCATATGGCATAATCCAGAGGATTTAAGTCTGGGCTGGAGGATGGCCATTCTTCCTGCGCGATAAAATCAATTTTGTTAGCCCGAAACCATGCTTGTGTAGATTTTGCTTTGTGCGCAGGGGCAGAGTCCTGCTGGAAGACCCATGGCTGGTTTTGAAATAAAGTGTGGCTTAAGGGTTTGACAACAGGTTCCAGAACGGTATCTTGATAGACTCTAGCGCCAGTTTTCACACCTTTTTCACAGAAATGAACCTTACTTAGCCCTGAATAGGACACCCCCAGCCAAATCATCACTGATGAGGGGTGGTGACCTCGTTGGACCCTCGGAGCAATCATGCTGGCTTCTTTACTATTCTTAGCGTATACTCTATCATTTTGACGGTTAAAATTTTCTTCGACTGTGAAGATTTTTTCATCAGTAAACAAGATTTTTCGATGGCCGTTTTGTGCGTACTGCTTTAGTAGAGCGCGACTTCGTGCTAACCTCATTGCCTTCAATCGTGCGTTTAGCAGATGGCCCTTTCGTCTACGGTAAGCGTGAAGCCCAAGGTCATCATTGATAATTTTTTTAAGGGAACTTCTCTTCACAGTCATCTGTATTGCCAATAACTTTTGCTTCCGGACGGGATTTCTCGTGATTCTCGCCTTCACTGCCTTGATCACAGCTGGTGTCCGAACGGTGCGTGGTCTTCCTGATCTTTTTCGGTCATCGACGGTCAAGGTATTACTGTACCTATGGATAGTGCGATAAATAAATTGCTTGTTGATTTTCAACTTTTGTAGCAACTTGAAAATCATATTCGGTGGCTGCCCACATTTGTGCAGAGCAATTACAGCGACACGATTCTCCTTCAACCCCCATTCCATGGTGAAATAAACAAAATATGATATACGTGTGTATGGAATTATAGCTTATAAAACTGTCAATAATATGTCATTTTTATTTTTTCTTTTCATTTGTTTTAATGGCCAGTAATCGATAAAGAAACTCAGTAACAGAACTTTTGACCAACCTGTGTACTACGATAGGCTAATTTATCATAACAAGATAATTTCGCTATATACCTAGTTACATTGCTGGGGATGGTGAACTAGGGTTCAAGTTATTTTGACGGCACCAAATTAACCACTTAGTCCAGATAGGGCTGTAAGTTTTAAGTGTTGAAGCTCGCCAGCAGTTGGAGAGTAGAGTTTTCTCTTCGACAGACCAATTTGATGTTAGCGCGTCCCACCCGAAATGAGCCAGGCTTCCAGGTGTAGATGGTTGATGTAGGCAAGAGGCAGACCCGTCGCCGTGTCGACTAGGCAGTCGACTAGATCTGGAATTTTCTTGGGTCGTGCTATGGCCCTGGCTTTCAGGTCTGGTCGCCAAAATGGTTTCGTCCACTTGGGTACCACTATCACAAATTTCCCTGTTGCGGAGTTTAAGTGATGAAGCACTTGCGGGATTAAGCACGGTGGAGGAAACACCCAAGCTAGGTCGTAGTGCCAATATTTGCTGAACGCGTCGTGAAAGCAAGCGTTCGAGTCGGATAAGTCGCGAGTAACATAATTTTGAACGACATGGGCGGTTTGAGACGCGAATAAGTCTATTTCTGGGACGCCCCACTGACTGAAGATTAGACTCGTCGCTCGCTCGCTTAGGTGCCATTCGGAGCCGGCGCGACTGCGAGATAGGCGATCGGCTTCCGTATTGTACCTTCCCGGAAGGTGGTGAGGGAGAAGTACAATATTGAGACTGTCTATTAGAGTGAAGAGCTGCCCTGTCAACTCTAGTAGAAGTTTGGATTTGGTACCTCCTTCGTTCTTTATGTACGATATCACCGTCTTGTTGTCGCTCTGCAGGATCACTTCTGAGTTCTTGAGGTCGTTCGCCCGAGCCGATATGGCTGCTATTACTGCGTACATTTCTTTGGCGTTGCAGTGCCATCGATTCTGCTGGGGTGTCCACGTACCTGATTCGAAGTCGTTGTTTACCACAGCTCCCCATTGTACATCTGACGCATCCGTGATTATGTAGTTGGTTTGTCGCGTAGGTCGATGTATGAGTGACTCCTGATTGATGTTCTTCAACCACCACTGCAGTTCTAGTCTCACCTCGTCTGGCAAAGGAAGCGCAGAGCGAGGGTTCCGACGAAGCTGGTTGCTGTGGCGCTGCAGAGCCCGGAAATGCAACCTTCCCCGGTGGGTGATGAAGGTTGCGAAGTTGAGAAACCCTAAGAGGCATTGCGCCTGCTTGAGGGACCAACTGCCGGCTGCCAAGCGAGTGGAGATGTACTGGAAGGCTCCGGAAATCTTGTCTGGTGGTAAGCTCTTCATGTTTCTTAGAGTATCCCACGTGACACCTAAGAA
Source organism: Agriphila tristella (assembly GCA_928269145.1). Classification (NCBI taxonomy): domain Eukaryota; kingdom Metazoa; phylum Arthropoda; class Insecta; order Lepidoptera; family Crambidae; genus Agriphila; species Agriphila tristella. The sequence continues at coordinate 49,916,558 of OV743433.1, read as the reverse complement.
CTCGATCCTCTTCGTCGGCGTGGTGATCGATTTCTCGAAGTTGATGCACCAACCCAGTTTGTTCAACAACTTGATGGCAGTCCTTACTTGTGAACAGAGTACGGCTCGAGACTGGTGCACTATTAAAAAGTCGTCCAGATAGACCACCAAACGCAGTCCTTGATCCCGAAGCTTTTCGGCTATCCAATTGGTTAGCGACGCAAACATTTTCGGTGCTGCTGCGAGACCAAAGGGCAGGCACGTCATTTGGTAAAGACGACCTCCATAGCTGACCCGTAGATAGCATCTGTGCTGTTCGCTTATGGGCACATGATAGTAAGCCTGTGAAAGGTCTAATTTCACCATCTAATCCATTGTTTGTAACAAAGTCGGCATGCGGTAATGATTGAAGAGATGGAATTTCTGTGTCTCGATGAACATATTTAAAGCTTTCAGGTTGAAAATTACACGATTTTTTCCGTTGCTCTTGGTTGTAATAAAAAGGGGATAAAACTCGGAGTTAACGGAGCTGGCTCTAGTATGTGATCTCTCAACATAATTGAAACTTCTTTCGTCATCGCCAAACTCTGGGGTGTTTGATATTTCGTTATAACTTCTTGAGTGGGTACAATCAAAGGTGGAGGTCGATTGAAGGGAAGTCGAGCACCCTGGATAATTTTTAAAATTGGTTTGGGAGGACAAAAAGAAAGCCAATCGTCCTGATAATGTTTTAAACAACCCCCCGAGAAGATCACTGAGTCATGGTTTGTTATTTCTATATGGTTTTCTGGTATCCTTAGTTCTGCCCCCCCTTTTCTTCCTCGAGGTAGTATCCTCATTGCGGTTTCTACCAGCCGATTCCTTTCTCTCGTTTCGCCGAGCTTTATTTGCTGCGCGGGGTTGTTGAAATGATCTCTCCTGTGGAGAACGAACACGAGCCGGTCTTGGTATGGGGACATTCTGTTTGTCTAATTTGTCAATACCTCCAATTTTTTGTACATAACTAGCTAAAGACTGAGGCGCGAACATGTACTCGGATGAAAGCGGTATTTTCTCAATGTCGTCCCGCATGTATTTAACTTTTAAATTCTTCAAAACCGAGCGGCGACGTTGTTCTAAAACAGCGCGCTTACCAAATATTATTTGCAGGATGTCATGAGAAGCCGATTTATAACCTGAATCGTTACCGAATAGTTCTTTCAGTTTATCGTAAAGAGTAGTGGGAGAAAGTTGGCTATCCGGCTTAGCCGACCAATCTATAAGGTTCTGTAAAACTGAATTAACTAGCTCATTCTGTGCCATGACAGCATTAGATAGGGCTGCGAAGCTACGTTCCATTTTAGACCAGCTAGACGAGGCCATCGGCTTATCAAAACGCTTCAATTCTTCGTTAACTTTTAATTCCATAAAGCCTGGTGACGCAACATATTTCTTCTGGGTATCTGTGTAGCGAACCGCGTTCCAATCCGGAGAGTCAAAACGCTGCAAAGCCGCGAGCTTAGACACACGTTCCGGAATAGCCACGGCTACTGTAGGTTCTTTTACCGTTACAGAAAGATTCGATATATCTTCAAACTTGTTACGAGTTTCCGGTGGGCGCAAAAAATCACTATTTATAGAATTAGGAACGTTTAATGGAACGGCACAGTTCGATGCGTTATTCGAAGAAGAGCATGTAGTTCCCGTATGCATGTTGTAATTGGGAGCTAAGATATTATTAATGTGACTCACCAGCTGATGTGACAGTATGGCAAACCTTTGATCCATGTCCGCTTCGAGTGTAACAGAGTGCCTGTCATGGCGGTCATCGAAGCGGTCGTCGCAGCGGTCGTGATGGCGGCCAGCACGCGCCTTTTTTCTAGGCGGCGAAGGGCACGCCGAACTATCACTGCCACTCACATCACTATGATCACTTTCACTTTCACTAGATGTACCCGATTTTCTCTTCGAACCGGCCGATACGGCGGCGGCGGCGGCGGGAGGATTTTCGTTATCGTTGTCCATTTTAAACGAACGATATTTGAAAATAAATGCGGAAAATTTAAAACTATGAACTTTTTACTTTAATCTCAAAAGCTCAAATGTAACTAAGGCAAACTAGCACACGTCCGACGTTTGGAAAAACTGACGCAACAATGAACAGAAAATGGCGGCTTGTGCTTGGGTTGAGTTTGTTGACAGGCTTGTACACCGGAGGGGGTAAAATGGCGGGAAGCGGAAGCAACTAGCGACATCCGGCGGAAGAAAGCAACGCACTCTCTTATAGGGACTTCGGACGTAAAACGGAACACATAGTCGAAATAGTCTTTAAGTATTATTCAAAAAACATTGAAAATTTTCAATGTCTTTGCATATTTTTATAGTCGAGTGAAGATACGAAAATCGTGTTTTTAACCGTAAAATAATCAAGTTCATTTATGAAACTCCAACATATATTTTTATCTGCTCAAAATAAATACTGTTTGATTGTTTAAAATTGAATCAAAAAAAGGGCGATTTCGAGTATACAGCCTACTGCTCGCGGCTGACTCAGTGGAGCCAGCGCACGAGGGGTGTCATGTGTCGGTTGAGAAGAGCTGCGCGACAAAGAGAAGCGCTTCTAAGGCGCTTATATTATAAGAGGCACACAGCACTGTGTACTTTAAAATTGTACTTTATTCTTAATATTTGATTGTCCTCGCGCCGATGGGTATTCTGTACGTTTAGTACTATATTTTCTGTGACACAACATGATATAGAGATTTATCGAGACTTAACTGTCGAACCACAATGGATTTTGACAGTTTAGGTAATGTTAGAGGGCAGGCTTAATTTTAGTTAACGTTTTGCCATTATTAAGATTGATAGGTGTTTATACACTTTTAAACTTTCGCGTTGCATTGTACTTAGTTAAAATGACAGGAATTAAACGCGTGCAACTACGATAGGTATTTTCACACCTACCTATTTTCCCGACGTTTCGACCGAGTTGCATCGGCCGTGGTCACGGGCTGACTATGACTAGTTAGCAGTGGTAGTAGCAGCTATGATACGGAATAGGGACACCGTAACAAACAAACAAACAGACAAAAAATCCAAAAACTATTATTTTGGGTTCAGTATCAGTGTTGTGTGCGGCGGTAGTTTGAAAAACTGTTCGACGGTGGATGAAGATTTCACCGCAGAGGAGGAGGCGTAACAGCGCAGCTCCAGTCAGCCCGTGACCACGGCCGAATATTCCCGTTCTCTACTGGGGCACAGAATATATTTATAACAGTACTAAACGTACAGAAGCGCATCCGCGCGAGGACAATAACATAATAAGCTACTCTCGCTGCACGGTAATAAAGTACAATTTCAGATTGCACAGCACTGCGGCCTTGTATGTATGCACCTTCTCTTTCTGTCGCGTTAATTGCGTAGCTCTGTCTCAACCAACACACGACACCCCTCGTGCGCTGGCTAGACTGAGTGAGCCGCGAGCAGTAGGCTAATATAAAAGTTTAAGTTCAGAGAGCCCCCTGACTGGGGGACAAAAACATTTTTTCCGATATCCCCCAGTAGGGGACTACGGGAATAGGCCTAGAAGACGAGTATGTTACAAAAAAGGTTGCATTTTTTCATGTGAACTAAATTTTCAGGTCAAAACATTTCCCAAGAAAGAGCGGGCGAAACGATCAGTGAGGATACTGGCGCAGAGGAGTAGTGCGCACCGCGATGGCAGTTCACAGTATGTCAACTCTAGATACCATTATTATCAACTGGCAGAACACAAGGAATCGTATACTCATCATTTTTATATGGGACGTGATAATCTATGCACATAAAAAAATATCGACAGAAAACTTTGCGACCTAAACTAAGTATTTTACAATACTTAGTTTGCGTGTAAAGTATTGTTTTGTAGACATTATTGTAATGACGATTTTTGAATCGATCGATTTAGATCAAAATCGATGTCACGTCCCATAATCGACACATCACATTTACAGGTCGTACTTTTTGAGATACCTGTCATCGAATAATGAATCAAAATTAATAAAAAATTAATTTATAGAATTGGCTAAATTAAGGTAAATTTTGTAGGGTTTATTGGAAACAAAACGTGGTACGGAACACATTGATATCGATTTTGTAACTGGTGCGGTTGTCATGTTGAATATACCTTAATTTATGTATTTTTTTTGTTTTTATATTTTGATTTTTGGTACCAAGTATGTAACGTTAATATTTATGTTTGGCATCATCTAAGACTGTATTTATCTGGTGATATTATGTGTTTTAAAAAGAACAACTTCGTTAATTGTTATTTGGAATTGATAAATGGTATTTAATATTTGGCAATCGCACGCAGAAAGCGTTCGGAACTTTCCTTCTCATATACAGGCTATATGACAACGAGAAAGACGAAAAGAGTGTGTTACCGATAACAAATGTGTCTGATGATAGATAGGGATATAATAAAAAAAACATAGTGCATTCGTGGACGAACTTAACGAGGTTTTATAACGAATAAAAAAACAACTAATCGATTAATGGTCAAGTAGAGTTGATTTCACTAGTTGCAAGTCGAAAAAATGTTGTAGTGTTTTGACATATTTTTCTTTGCTGAAAGTGCGTAATTCATGTCAGCTGATACTTGTTATTTGAATGTTAGGTGGACGGCCAACGGCGTCCAGAGAGTTGGAATACTCGAACGGCTGCGTACGCGCAGGCGTAGGAGCGTTCCAAAACTCCAAACTCTTTTTAATCTGTAAAATAGTTCGCATTTTTTAGACATGAAAAGAAAGAAAAAACTATATAAAAAATAAAATAAAAATCCTAGATATGTTGCCCTAATTTTGACGTGATGCACTTTTCCCCGTATGATTTGTTGTTTTTATTCGCTTTGTTTAAACACCCGCGTTTCGTTCACCCTGTCCCGTGCACCTAGCGTAGTATCCCGCGTGTATGAATGAGAGTTTGCGCGTTCGCTTCTTTTGTACTTTTAATCAAAGCCGTTTTTATCTTGAGCGTTTTTACATCTGCCTTTTACCCCACTACCCGCTGTATTTATTTTAATGCACGTATTATCAAGCTTAGTCCCTCTTTGGTCGGTTTTGTTTGCAAGTCAAATCCTTTTTAAATCATGAACTTTTTGAAGTGTTTTGCCTTTTGATTGAGCATTTATTATTTTAAATAATTGTACTGTTTAGATTAGTTTATATACATATTTAAAAGGTGCTTTATGTTAAACAGCTGACTAATGGCTTTTTAAATGATTGGAGATTTTTTTTTGTATATTTGACGCAACGTACTACGTGTTTAGTGGATAGTTAGTTTTAATTTTATAAGTGTTCGTAATTATCGTGTTAGGTATAAGTTTTAATGTACCAAATTATGGGAATGATATTGTATTTTCTAGCTTCTCGTGTAAAATCGGCCCTCTGATAAGTGAAATGTTGGTCATTGTTGGTACTGATTAAATATATTCAAATGAGATAATCTCGAGATTTATTTCGAGAGCACGTTCGAGTTCCTTAAATATTTAGCACAGAAGGATTAAAAATTAAATTTCTGTCTTTTTCTCTCGCGTTAATTGAAGAGTCTTGTAACAAAATGTATAAATACATCGTCATCGTTTAAGTGTGTTAAAGATATAATCTAATTTTCACTAGCGGCGTAACTAATTTGATAGTGTAGCAATCAAGCATTTTTTGAGTGCAGTCTTTTTTGCAGATAAAATGTACCATACACTCATGTAAGGTATGTCGCTAATTGTTCATGAGTGTTGTATGTGTATTAAAATATGAATTATAATATAATGTAATACATCAATACAAAACAATGAATTTACTTTTCACAGGGGAAACGAACAATGTTATTAAATTAAAAGTCATATTTTTGTATAAATTGATTAGACTTTAATTAAACTATGTAGATTGATTGTCATTTTCCAAAGTTTCTGTGTATATAAATTTATAAGTACTACTTAAATTAAGTACTAAATATGATATTTATATGATATTTTGGTTTCTGAATGGGGAAGGCAACTGTCAAAATGGCGCTACGTACGCTTGTTCCACAAGAACTATCAATTTTTATTATTATTTATATATATTATTTATATCTTTAAAATGATCAAATTAGTCTGTAAAATGTTAGAACTTAGAAATTTTCGAAAAATCTGGATATTATGAAAAAAATGCATAAGAATAAAAACGTCTTAATTTTCCGGCACTTGCATTGTAAAATAGAGTTTTATATCCATTTCGGGTCAATGGGTCTTTTTCGGTAATAAAAATACCACAAAATAAATTCCTATAGTTTACAAGCGAAACGTCTACTGTCTTAGGAAGAAACGTACGCAGCGACATCTGCAATTTAGCTTTGCGTTGCCATTCCCATTGTAACAGTATTTTATATATTTTTTTATTTGCAATTAGGATTTTAACTATTTTCGTACACTACTTAATTTTAGTATAATAATTTAAAGAGGGGGTGATAAAAAATAGTTGTTGTGTTAATACTGTGTTGATATTCGTAATTCATTATAGATGCTAAATGTCAAAACTAATTGAAAGTAAAACGAGATGACCCCTAAAATTATAAAAAAAAATTAAACGATACATTATATGTTATAAAAATAAAATTACGCTTTATACTTCTCAGCCCCCCTAACATTAGCACTGAAACGCGATATGATTATGATTATATGATTTATCACTTTTAACTGTCAAAAGACAATGGATTATGACAGTCGAGTGTCGATAAATCTGTATATTATGTGATATATCGTTTCCACATTGGGTCCGTTCATGCGCATTTGGTCCACTTGGTCCATTTCGCAGATAGTCCATTTCGCATTCTGCGTGGTAGAATATCCCATCCTCCTTATTCACCCATAAGGAAAGCCTGTGCCCAACAGTGGGGACATTAAAATGGCTAATGTTGATATCGTGTTTCGGTGGTTATGCTATAAGGGCTGGACAAGCTTTTTAATAGTGTAACTCCAGTTATATGTCTATTGCTTTCAAAGTCCCATGGACTGTGTATCCATTGCTGTGGCAATACAAGTGACAACTGTGTGTGTGAGTGACAACTGTGTTCGTGAGCCAGTGATGGATGTAAGTACACAGATTGTCAAATTGGAGGCCATTGTGATAGAATTTGGGTCAGAGTTATGAATTAGCTAAAGTTTTTTTATTATTTCAACACAAAAAAAGTCGTGGCATGTTTACACGACGAGGCGAGCACTCTAGTAAAAACTAGTTATTTAAATAAGAGCTTTAAATTGATTGACATTACGTATACAATTACACTGTATTTTTTTAAGCCTTCGCCGCTAATTGACATCCTTACTGTCCTTACTATTATTATAAATATAAATATTAGTTACGACTTGACGTCCCAACTACTGACCAATCATCATGAAAGCATATACATTATCAGGGGTACAGAAAATAACATAGGGTACCTTTCATCCAGGAAAAAAGATACTTTTCCCGAGGGATACAAAAACAACTGTCCTCACAGACGAAGTTGCAGGCCGCTGCTAGTTATTTAATATACGTTTTGACACTCGATTAAAGCTCAAATTTTAATGACTAGTAAAGTGCTAGATGGGAAGCGCAACGTGGAGATGTGTTATGACCTGTAAGATACAGTATTTAGTAATATTGTTGAATTTAAAAAAATGTATAAGATTTTTCATGGCTCGCTACGTTCGTCTAACTCAGTGGTTCCCAATTACTTCTTTCTACGTACTCCTCTAAGAAAAACTTGAAACTCGCGTACCCCTTATTGCAGGAATGATAAATACAAAAATAAATTAGATGTATGAAATAATTGCTACGTGTACAACAAAGAGAATGAAAAAAAACTAGCGTTTTAAGAGACGGGAGTGTCATACAAAAAGCGTGAGTATGAAACGGGGGCGAAAACAATCCTGCCAATGTAAAGCTGCAAACAACGTCATGTTCATGACATAATGACATAATACGCCTATCAAATGTTGTAAATTATCTACTGCTTTGTAGATTGCCAGCGTTCTTTCAAACTTAGATGGGTTAAAAATTCGTTTCCGTGTCATAGATCGTTTTTTACTGTGAGAGTTGCGCCATGTTGGTGTACCCCTTGATACAATACAACCTCACATATTCCTGGGGGTACGCGTACCCACTAATTGGGAAACACTGGTCTAACTAAACAATTGTAGTTTGGTGGTTTTAATAAGTGTTTCTAAAATTTTAAGACTTAACTAAGGTCAATGTAAAACGCTTTTTAATTTTAACTACCCATTTCATTATAACATCTATTTGAGTAGTACATTTCTATTGTGGAGTATTAAAATCTGACTCAGGACTGAAATATCAGTGCAATTAAAACACCAATGTAATATTATCGTTGTTAGTACATACTTTGTAAGATCTCCATTTGTTATAAGTTTGCAATTTACAGTTAGTTACCGAATGTAAGGTACAGTCGACTCGTCAACATGTTACTTTTTCTCAACTGATTTTGATCTTAATATCATGGGATATATTGTTGAGCTGTTAACTGTACTCACTAATAATAAAAAATATGAATTCACTGTATTTAATGTCATTATAGTGATTCCACTATAAGTTACTTGTTGTGTAAGTAGGTTAGGTACTAAAAAGCGTCACAAATTATTTTTGTCATAATCTCGAAAAGGATTGGTTTGATTTCATCGCAGTGTAAATTCGGTTGTTGAAGTGAGATAGCACTATATTAAATATAGGAGCACTACTATAGGCCGACGACAGACGCCTGCGAGGCACAGAGGCGCGGGGGGAGACGAGAACGGGGGCGATGTGGGCGACGGTCGGCGAACGCCTGCCGCCCACACCTCTCACGACCCCCGTTCTCGTCTCCCCTCGCGCCTCTGTGCCCCGCAGGCGAGGACTCATTTAACCGGTCGGCCTATAGAAACTTTTTTGATATTGTTCTGTGATAAAAAAACGAATGATCTTTCAGTTTCAAATGAACAAAAATATCTAGTGGATTCGCTATAAGATTTAAATACTGTGGTATTGCAATTCATATACTTACAGGGTTATTTGTAAAACACCAATAACCTCGCAGGAGTAGATTACTACCATAAAACGTTTGTTCTACGACTTTCCAAAAAGAAAAAAAAAACTACTTTTGATACAAAACTCGATCAGTTGTTTGGATATTTAGTATGGAACAAACGTTGTTGATTATGATGTTGGTAATCTAGTCCTGCGAGGTTGATGGTGTTTTACAAATAACCCTGTGATAGGTTATCAGTATTGGTAACCCGTACAAGTGATAATATTCGTACGGGAAGTCAGTGCTGGTAACAAGCGATCACATTATTCCTAACTAGGGGCCGCCCGCGGTTTCACCCGCGTGGTTCCCGTTCCCGTGGGAATATCGGGATAAAAAGTATCCTATGTTTTAATCTAGACTATCTACTATCTGTGTGCCAAATTACAACTAAATCCGTTCAGTAGCTTTTGCGTGATTGAGGAACAAACATCCAAACCCACAAACTTCACATTTATAATATTAGTAGGATTTCAAACTGGATACTGTATTTAACGAGAAGAAAATCCTACTGAGAGGTATTTCTTTAAATTTAACGGCTTATAATTATTTAATTAAAGTATTCTCGGCTTATGTATGCGAATCTTTGCATATACAGGGGCAGGGAAATAGCCGTATAAAGCCGAATATGGTAGATAGGGTACAATGCATGTAACCCTGTTTTTTTTTTATGATTTACTGCATAGTGGCAAATGGCAACCCTAGACTGAAATCGTGTTTTGGTTTTGCATATTAATGGGATTGACTATCGAAAATTTTCAATACAAATAAAAAAAATCTCAGCCATCTGGGGGTTTTCACATTTTTTCCAGGATTGCATGCATGGTATCCTATCTTTCACCATATTTGGCTTTGTAAGTCTATTTCTAAACACCCTGTAGTGTTAATATTATGAAACGGTATTGTTTTCTAGTATAGCTTCTTTTTAGGTAGATACTTATGTACAAATAAATGTTAATTAAATCGATAACCTCTTTCATTTAAATTACGATGGTAATTGGTACCTAAGTTGTTAGAGATGTTTTTACGTGGTCGTAAACAGAAAATGGTTTTTATACAGAGTGTTACAAACAAACTTTTACTATGGGAAAACGAAAACGGGTTGTTTTCTAGTTTGTAACACCCTGTATAGTCAGTCCTACATGTTAACAATATATTATTAATAATTAATAATATAATATTTTACGATAAACTGGCCTTTAATTAGAATATAATGGTCAACAAGACTCATTGATAAAAAAAAACTTTAATAAGTACCTATCTTTTTTATTGGTAAGGACCAGTACTGGGAAAAAATGCGTTACTTTATCCTAAACAGGAGGCACCCTCAGAAGGAACTATAAACCCAGTTCTGATGCTTGCAGCCATTATTTTCCCTCAAATTGCGAACTTGATATCAAAAGAGCTTCGCAACTTTTAAACGGCGAAAGTTCAGCCTGCAAATTAAACTGTACTCTACTATTACGCAGAAGAGGTGCATTTTGCAAGGGTAATTGCATAGACAAAATATTCTGGGGTAACTACTAAGTATTATTAGAAAATTTTTAAGGGTCTGATCGCTATTATTAAGGGACTTGCCTCAAAATAAGCACGTTCGGCACGATCGATCAATAAAGCTAATGTATCGAGTAATATAAGACTCGAACGTGGGTGTGGAATTGTTGGAAAGGGCACATGGAGTTTAATATAGTCTTTCATATTACTTTGAAACAAACTGTTTTAATACTAATTTAATTTAAAGGTCATTGGGCATTTTGTTCGGACAGTTGACCTACGGCGTACACAAACGAAATAGGGCTAAGGTATGTAAATAAATGTATCTGCTGCGCAGTGGTATGGGTCGCATTCTTGCATGACATGTTTCATTTTTTATCATTATAACATAGTATTTCAATAGTAAATAAAATAAAATTAATAAAGACAATACAAACGTTTATTATGCTTGTACCACACATTTCCACAATGCTTAAAGTAAAAACTTATGTTTTATTAACAAAAGTTTAATAACATTAAACGTATACTCACACACATAATGTTAAATGACTTTTTTCTGCCGGTCGGTACCATAAACAAATTATACATATTTTGAAAAGTGGTATTGAATTCATCAATTAAAAGGTTTGGTTTCTGTACGCGAACTTTGATGAAAGTTCGCGTACAGAAACCAATCAGCAGGTCAAATATGCCCAACGACCTTTTGTATGCAATTTGGCACAGCGCCTCTGGCGGTAACAACACTAAACTAAAAGTTGTCATACAAATGTCAACTAGAGTCGCTATCGTGTAATATTATCAATTTATTTACATGTTTCATGTTACGTTTTTCAACATTTCGCGTTGCAAATTCTATTGGGCCTTTTTCTAATCTTGAAAATATTATGACCTTTTGTTTGCAATTTGGCACAGCGCCTCTGGCGGTAACAACACTAAACTAAAAGTTGTCATACAAATGTCAACTAGAGTCGCTATCGTGTAATATTATCAATTTATCAATTTATTTACATGTTTCATGTTACGTTTTTCAACATTTTCGCGTTGCAAATTCTATAGGGCTTTTTTCTAATCTTGAAAATATTATGACCTTTTGTTTGCAATTTGGCACAGCGCCTCTGGCGGTAACAACACTGAACTAAAAGTTGTCATACAAATGTCAACTACAGTTGCTATCGTGTAATATTTTAGGTAGTAGGTACGCGTAAACTCATAATACGCCTACCTGGAATGTAAAAATAGTAGTTTGTTACACAAGGGACGTAAGTGAGCTATTACAGAACAAGATCCAATTTGGCGCCCGTGCGAGCGCAGCTCGCAAAGGGCGCTAATGGATCGAGTGCACCCGAGATATTTAGCGAATATAGTTCGAGGGTGTAATAGCTACTTACAACCGAGGTAAGCATACTACTTTACATCATTCATGCGAGGTAAAAAAAAAATATAAAGATAAAAAAAAAATCTAAATCTAAATCAAAATCAAAATCAAAATCCAAGGAGTTTTGCATAGCTTGAACGGAAATGAAATGCCGCCATATTTATTGTTTTTTTTTTCAGTAAAAAGTTTCCACAGTTTATAATATAAGAAAAAGAGATTGGTTCACTAAGGAGTTTTAAATGCTTGAATTGTAAAGTGTACTTTACAGTTAAAGCATTCACCATGCTTGAATTGTAAAGTGATTTGAAGATGGAACGTTCTATCTAAACAATGCACTGTGTTGCACATGCCAACTTACACGGCCTCTAGTAAATCCTAGTTGCCGAGCAGTATGATGTAAAGTTTATTTACATGTTTCATGTTACGTTTTCAACATTTCGCGTTGCAAATTTTATAGGGCCTTTTTCTATACTTGAAAATATTAATCACATTAAACTAGTTAAGTTAGTTGGCGAATTTTCCAAGTTTTTACTTAGATAATATGAATGAGCTTGCCTTAAGGAATCAGGAAAATATAAAATATATTTTTTAAGTCCTTTCAGTAGGACTATATCTTGGGTAAGTCTGTCGGGCGGGCCCTGTGTTTGTGTCACCTCCGTAACTGGAGATTTCTCGCAATAAACATATACATATAACGATAACTTCATTTGCGGGGAAAATACTTCGGAGCCCTTGTTATTTTGTTCTTATAATGCCGAAGGGACTTAGGGCAACTGATGTGCCGTAGGGAGATTGGGAATGAGGGTTTTTATTGATTTATGGTATATTTAATCATTGTTTTTGCATTTTTAAAGACCTTGAAGTACCTATTTGCTGATGGGAGTAAAGTACGTATACAGTAAGCCGTCTGTAGGCGATAAAAAGGTAAAATAATACTTTGGTATCACAAATAGTTAAAAAAACCGGCCAAGTGCGAGTCGGACTCGCGCACGAAGGGTTCCGTACAAAAAACGGCAAAAAATCACGTTTGTTGTATGGGAGCCCCCCTTAAATATTTATTTTATTTTAGTATTTGTTGTTATAGAAGCAATAGAAATACATCTTCTGTGAAAATTTCAACTGTCTACCTGCAATCGTTATTAATATCGAGCAAAAAGGGCAAAAAAATCACGTTTGTTGTATGGGAGCCCCTTTTAAATATTTATTTTATTCTGTTTTTAGTATTTGTTGTTATAGCGGCAACAGAAATACATCATCTGTGAAAATTTCAACTGTCTAGCTATCACGGTTCCTGAGATACAGCCTGGTGACAGACAGACAGACGGACAGCGGAGTCTCAGTAATAGGGTCCCGTTTTTACCCTTTGGGTACGGAACCCTAAAAAGGTGTTAAAAAGTTTTCTGCATAAAATAAGATATTGTGGCTGTAGATTCTGCAAACATTTATTCGTGTAGGTAGGGTGGATATGCCTAACTCCAGCCCCCCCCCTAATACCAGCCCCCAAAAGTTTTTGCTTTGCTTTCATTAAAAAACAGTGAAAATCGGAAACTGTTTGATGGAGCCACACCGCTAGTTAATCCTCTAAGTTGGAAAATCACTATTAGCCGGTCACGTCACCTACAACTCACACAACGAGCAATAATGTTTACCGAGACCGAGTAGAGGTGACTATGTTTGAAAAACAGCATAAAAGCTCGATCGATGGGAACTTTGGGAAGTGTGTTTACGAAGGCAAGATGCAATTTTTTTAGGTTTTAAGCTTTGATACTAGTAATAGATTAGATATATAACGTTTTGACATTACTAGTTTGTAATTAAATTTACTAATTTCGAAAAAAATAGGGGGGCTGGAGTTTGACTGGATGATTTTCAATAACTTTCTATTACCAGCCGGGGCTGGTATTGGGTATTTAACTTTCGTTTAAGAAATCAAGTTCATCTTAATTTGCTCGTCTCAAGGTTGGAAGTTGTAGTGCTATTCACTAGAATTACCAACCCTGCACCCTATGACCTAATTACAGCCGGGTGAAAAATGTTTAATTCCTAAGTTATTTGTTCTGCAAATTAGGGGCTGGTATTAGGATATGTATGAGAACCTAACTCCAGCCGGTCATCTAACTTTACGGCAATATACAGGGTGTTCTCAAATATGATTTTAATTATTTTGTTTTATTTTTTAATGTTAGATGTAAAAAGTAATAATAATTAAAATCATACTTTTCTTCACTCATAGAAACAGAAAATAAATTCAATATAAAAAAATGTATATTGAATTCCACTTCTTGGAAAACGCTTAAAAAAGTTTCAAATAATTAAAACGATTTCATACTCGTTGATTATATGTTTATTAAACCAAAGTTAACTTTTTGATACGCCATTTTTAATATATGTGTATTCTTAATTGATTAATATCTACAGGAGAGGTGTAAGATTCAATGACTTGCTATGGGAATCATAATTTATAGCCTTTAGTGTTTTATTATCACTATTGAGAGTTACCAAATTATTATTTTTTTATTTTATACTAACATGGTTGTATTATTTTAGAACACCCTGTACCCGGCTGGAATTAGGGAGCAAAGCGGCTGATATTAGGGCAAAGGCGGCTGGAGTTAGGGTTTTTCGCCCTTCGGACATTTAAACGCTTCTCTATTTTTTTCCCACAAAACTACGTAAAACTAAGTTCTATTTTCGTAATAAAGATGAATCAACCTACCTAAAACTGTATCAACAATATTTTTAAGATAGCAATTGTGGCAACAACAGAGATTCAAAGTTGAAAAATCCTTGGGGGGGCTGGTAATTGGCATATTCACCTTACCTAATTATTTTCTTGCAAACTCTGCGCTAATAATAAGAAATGTAAAAGACACTGCAAATAGGTAATGCCTTTCCGCTCGCGACTTCGTCCGCGTGGAAATTTGAAAAATCCTTAGGGAACCTTTGACAGGGATAAAAACTATCCTATGTTTTAATCCAGGTAAACTATTTGTGTGCCAAATTTCATTCAAATCCGCGCAGCCATTTTTGCGTACAAACATCCAAACTTTCACATTTATAATATTAAGTAGGATTTCCCATAACTTCACATCAAAGTAGGTGCGTTCGTTAAAATTTCCAAAAGCCAATAACTAGGAGCTCAATTTACACCCGTACACCCACAGTCGAAGTTAGAATTTTATTCGCCGTATCCTTAGATCGCTCAAGAATACTAAAATGGTACAGATACTACTTACCTCTATAAAAAGCCTTTCATATACGCCTATACGAGTTTCTTTTATATCTCTGCTGTCCGTGTTGGGATCCGTACAGTCGGCATCAGAACTCGCTTCACACTTTAGCACCTTGTCACACCATATTTCGTACATCTAGTAGCTAGTAGTACTGAACAAGATATAGTTAGTTTGACAAGGTGCTAAACTGTTCACATACTTATGACGGCGACTGTACTTAGATGGATTCTTTACGATCTGTTAAGCCCTATCAGTGGTGATTTATGATGGCTGTCTATCGTTTTCGTTACGTCACTGAATTTCAGATTAATGTCGGAAAGTACACGACTTAGAAAAGATTTGACAGAAAAAATCTATTGATGGCAACGCTTTGGGGTTTATTTCCTGGTGGAGAGAAATCCGTTAAGTTATATTGGTTATAAGTTGCGAAAATTGCTATCTTAGATAATGTTGTGCGTGCATGTTTGGTTTCTTTTGCAACAAGTGCACATTTTGCGTAGGGTGAATATGCCAATTACCAGCCCCCCCAAGGATTTTTCAACTTTGAATCTCTGTTGTTGCCACAATTGCTATCTTAAAAATATTGTTGATACAGTTTTAGGTAGGTTGATTCATCTTTATTACGAAAATAAAACTTAGTTTTACGTAGTTTTGTGGGAAAAAAATAGAGAAGCGTTTAAATGTCCGAAGGGCGAAAAACCCTAACTCCAGCCACCTTTGCCCTAATATCAGCCGCTTTGCTCCCTAATTCCAGCCGGGTACAGGGTGTTCTAAAATAATACAACCATGTTAGTATAAAATAAAAAAATAAAATTTGGTAACTCTCAATAGTGATAATAAAACACTAAAGGCTATAAATTATGATTCCCATAGCAAGTCATTGAAACTTACACCTCTCCTGTAGATATTAATCAATTAAGAATACACATATATTAAAAATGGCGTATCAAAAAGTTAACTTTGGTTTAATAAACATATAATCAACGAGTATGAAATCGTTTTAATTATTTGAAACTTTTTTAAGCGTTTTCCAAGAAGTGGAATTCAATATACATTTTTTTATATTGAATTGATTTTCTGTTTCTATGAGTGAAGAAAAGTATGATTTTAATTATTATTACTTTTTACATCTAACATTAAAAAATAAAACAAATTTAATTAAAATCATATTTGAGAACACCCTGTATATTGCCGTAAAGTTAGATGACCGGCTGGAGTTAGGTTCTCATACATATCCTAATACCAGCCCCTAATTTGCAGAACAAATAACTTAGGAATTAAACATTTTTCACCCGGCTGTAATTAGGTCATAGGGTGCAGGGTTAGTAATTCTAGTGAATAGCACTACAAATTCCAACCTTGAGACGAGCAAATTAAGATGAACTAGATTTCTTAAACGAAAGTTAAATACCCAATACCAGCCCCGGCTGGTAATAGAAAGTTATTGAAAATCATCCAGTCAAACTCCAGCCCCCCTATTTTTTTCGAAATTAGTAAATTTAATTACAAACTAGTAATGTCAAAACGTTATATATCTAATCTATTACTAGTATCAAAGCTTAAAACCTAAAAAAAAATGCATCTTGCCTTCGTAAACACACTTCCCAAAGTTCGCATCGATCGAGCTTTTATGCTGTTTTTCAAACATAGTCACCTCTACTCGGTCTCGGTAAACATTATTGCTCGTTGTGTGAGTTGTAGGTGACGTGACGGGGTAATAGTGATTTTCCAACTTAGAGGATTAACTAGCGGTGTGGCTCCATCAAACAGTTTCCGATTTTCACTGTTTTTTAATGAAAGCAAAGCAAAAACTTTTGGGGGCTGGTATTAGGGGGGGGGCTGGAGTTAGGCATATCCACCCTATTGTACATTATGCGACGAAGGGTCTAGATTCACAGGTTCTGACATGGTTCTGACTTCTGGATAATGTTCCAGTTTGTCAACACTTTACCTACAGATAATTGCATACAAATGGAAGTTAGCTAATTGTTCTCTCACCGTCACAACACTTTAATTAATTAACTATGGCTATTGCACATAAGATTAACAATTGAGCCTATTAAATATTATACTTAGCATGACCTAAAACGATAGGATAAGTACTTACACTGTAATTTTGGTTTTACAACAAAAAAAATATACGAAATATTATACAAAACATGTACCTATTCACTTTACGCTTAGTAGTGTAGTCAAATTAGATCGAATTTGCAAAAAGATTGCAAGTATAAGTAATTCATGCTCTGTATATAGCAGGAATGGTGCAAACTCGGAGGAAACTTATGTCATGTCTTCTAATAATTCGATTAAAAATTACAACTACACGAGTTACCTACTTCCAATATTTATGCTAATTTGACTATCTATAGGTAGGGTGAATATGCCTATTACCAGCCCCCCCAAGGATTTTTCAACTTTGAATCTCTGTTGTTGCCACAATTGCTATCTTAAAAATATTGTTGATACAGTTTTAGGTAGGTTGATTCATCTTTATTACGAAAATAGTACTTAGTTTTACGTAGTTTTGTGGGAAAAAAATAGAGAAGCGTTTAAATGTCCGAAGGGCGAAAAACCCTAACTCCAGCCGCCTGTGCCCTAATATCAGCCGCTTTGCTCCCTAATTCCAGCCGGGTACAGGGTGTTCTAAAATAATACAACCATGTAAGTATAAAATAAAAAAATATAATTTAGTAACGCTTAATAGTGATAATAAAACACTAAAGGCTATAAATTATGATTCCCATAGCAAGTCATTGAAACTTACACCTCTCCTGTAGATATTAATCAATTTAGAATATATGTTACCGTTAGAGTACGGAATCCGTTAATCTGCAGATTAACTGGCCGAGCCAGTTAAAGTGCGGATTTTTTCTTAAAATAGACGATTTCCGCACTAAAGCTTAAAACCTAAAAAAAATGCATCTTGCCTTCGTAAACACACTTCCCAAAGTTCGCATCGATCGAGCTTTTATGCTGTTTTTCAAACATAGTCACCTCTACTAGGTCTCGGTGAACATTATTGCTCGTTGTGTGAGTTGTAGGTGACGTGACGGGGTAATAGTGATTTTCCAACTTAGAGGATTAACTAGCGGTGTGGCTCCATTAAACAGTTTCCGATTTTCACTGTTTTTTAATGAAAGCAAAGCAAAAACTTTTGGGGGCTGGTATTAGGGGGGGGGGGCTGGAGTTAGGCATATCCACCCTACTATACTCAATAGCGACTGTAGCACAGACTTTATAAACAACGTACGTAAGTGCTTGTTGTATGGTTTGTGGACTGTAGTGAACTAGTGACGTTTGTATGACAACGTTTAGTTTATTGTAGTTACCGCCAGGGTCGCTGTGCCACAGTATATATAATAGTACTAACGTTGTATACAAAATTGCTTACTACAGTCGCTAGCCAGGGATACGTAACTGTGCAAATTTATAATACACGCATAAAGCATCTGGTAGTCTGCCTGCATGCTACACGCTATATTTTTTCTTTATACAGACTTGAAAAAATACCTTCTAGAGAAAATTCAGTTACTCAAAGGACGGAAACCGTTTGTAACTTGATTAAAATGCGTAAAAGAATAAAAGAAGATTTATCTTTCATCTTTAATTAGGAGCGCTACTCTGTATCGTGATTCATCGCCCCTTGGGTTGGGAGCCTTGACTACTTCAAAGTCAAATAAGTATAAATCGTTTTATTTACAAGGTTGAAATCTTTTATAATTTACCATTATTGGAAAAAAAATGTTAAATAAAAAAAAAATCGTTTATGTTGACAATCGCAGATACGTTGATGGCGTTGTTCGATTAGAAGACCCTATCTAAGTAAGCACTTACTACATTGTTTGATGAATACTTAGACAATTCCTTTTATTATCAAAGGAATCATTAGGAAATTAAGACACTACACCATACTACACACCATACCATACCATGTCAGTGCCAGGAACGTATCAGACAAAAGCTGCTACGAGTGAGTCGATTTTTTCTTAATTATATTAATTATCTTAAGTTTTTTTTATTAGTTTGGTTGTTTCATACATTTTGATATTTTCGTTATTAATTTTTGTATGAAACAGCAGATTTTTTTTCGTGATTTCAGAGTTGGTCCCATAGTAAAGTTGTTCAGTTTGGTGGTAGGTACTTATCTACCATATTCGGCATTAGGGGTTATTTTATACACGTTGCATAGTTATCCTGTTTGTCCTTTAAAAAATTCACAAAGCAAAACTTCTCATTTTATAAATGGAAACAACAAAACAAATAAAAAATTGCAAAGGAGCAATATTTGAAAAGCTTTGCAGAAAAAAATGAAAACAAAAGAAAGCTGCTTTCGATAAAGCGACCGCCTAAAGTAGATGTTCTATAAATTGTTGCATTATTCGGAACAATGAATCACGGAGTGCATTTTGGTTATTGACTTTTATATTTATCGAGGGTGGGGTGAGTACCTTTGTGTGGGTGTTTGATGTATGTGTGGCATTACGGAATCGTCCTTGAATAAACAAAAGAGTGCTTTTCAGGAAATCAATTGAATGATAGTAAACCTTGTGTGCATTAAAATTGTAGGTACCCAAAAATAGTTGGAATTAAATGTTGTAAATGGCCCGCTCCTAATATATTATGTTGTTGTTTCTTTTTCCTGCATAATATGTTATTATTCTTAACGATTCGAGCTTTGTTATTTCCCTTTTCTGTTCTTTATCATGATCTGTATCTTGATATTATTCTTTTAATTTTCATATTTTTCCGTTTGTGTTTTTCTCAGTACCTACTCGATTACCTGAAACGTTTATTTTATAATTCTTGCTCTCTAAAACTAATTATTGAGTTTCAGAGATAAGTCTAAATTAATTTGTAGGGCCGAACTATTTGTCGGTCATAAATTCGTAAGCAAATGACGTTTGATATTCTTTTTACATTGAGAAACTGTATGAACGAAGTCGCAACCAAAAGCTAGTAAATACTGAATCTTCTATGCCTATGAACTTTGAAGCAATATCAATTATGTATCTGTGGCAATATCTTACTTTATGAGAGTCCTTGATTTCAAGTATTGCGAACAAGTCGCTCTCTATTTTCATGGCTTTATTACTATCCGCGTTTCATGTAGAAAAGGCGTTTCATCTCTTCGCAATAAAAAGATTCTTGTAGATATTAAATTTTAAGTGGATCAGGGCGTTATTACACTGGCGAAGGCATGTGAAAGAAATGGGTTAGTAAAGGCTTTTCAGAAAGTTTCAGTCACGTTTAGGCGTCTGAAAGTTTATATAACGAAGGCTTCTAGATCGTATGTTTTACATATTATTGGTATTAGGTATGCTTGGTTAAGCAAAAAGTGAAATTTCTTTTTGTAAGTTGTTCACCAATACAATTTAAAAAGGTAGTTCGAAACTGCTACTTTGGCTGTAGTTAAAATAAATTACTTATTTATTCAACACTAACTAACAAGTTCTACCTACGTATATTATATGAGAAGATTATTAATTAATCAAAAAATAGTTAGTTATTATTATTATTAGAGATCTGAAGGAGAATTAAAGTAACCGACATCGCTCGAAGGATCGCTCAGCTGAAGTGGCAGTGGGCTGGACACAGCGAGAAGAACCAATGGCCGTAGGCCCCGACAAGGTGGACCAACGATCTATTAAAGGTCGGGGGAAGCCACTGGATGCGGGCAGCGCAGGACCGATCGTCGTGGAGATCCTTGGGGAGGCCTATACCCAGCAGTAAGTGTCGTGCGGCTGATATGATGATGATGATGATGAGGTAAGTATAATGTTTTCGTCGTATTTAAGGGTCCATGATAGGAAAATATGGATTACGGGGGTCATATTTTTTCCTAGAAAACCTAAAGTTGTAACCACAAAAAAAAACATACGACAAGCAAAGAGATTCTCTAGTATCTACAAGTATTAAATTGCGTATTAATCTCAGCGATGATTGTAAAAAAAAACAGAATATCATCAAAAGCACTTGCTAGGGTCATATTATTGGCGTAAATAATAGCGGAATCGTATTGAATTCTACATCAAAAAACACTTTAACGTACTGTGAAGTAGGTCCAATAACTTGTTTTCAAGAAAGATAATTGTGCTAAAGATAACGATGAAAAAACAACGAAAAACATCGAAAAAGTGCAGAAGAGAGGTTATTTTCCATACTCTTTAAACGTGAAGAAAAAGACAGAGACAAATGTTTCCGCTAGGGTTGCCAACATGTCTTAAGTGAAATATAGTATTTCTCAAATTATGCAATGAAAAATAAAGTCCACTTAAAAAAATATAGTATTTAATAGCCATTTTTTTATAACTTAGGTATTTGTTTTTATAAAAAATTTTTTTTTTACATTTTGCATTTTTCAGCAAGTTTTGGATATTTTTGGAGTCCTTTTTGTACCTTTCGGTTTTTAATCGGCGTTAGCGGCGCACTTGAATTGAACTTGACGCACATTCGTTATCGCTACGACTTTCCATAACTAATTTAATCTAAGACATACTTAAGTATATTTCTCAAAGAAAGATCAATTTTATATTTTTCAGATGATTACCAACAACATCTCAAGACAAAAAATAGAGCAGACCAACCAATGACCAAATGATCGTTTGAGGCTTTTGAATTTAACATTGAGAAGTTCGGAATGCAATAAGACAAATACGTTCAGAATTCAGATCCGATATTTAGGTACTACCTACACGTCAACTACAAATCAGTCAAAATGCACAATCACAAATTTAAAAATTAAAGATTTGTTTCTTAGCCTACGATGTTGAAAATATAGTATTTTTGCGTACCTACTATATATTTCTTTAACAGTACGCAGACCCGAAATATAGTACAATACTATATATTATAGTACGGTTGGCAACCCTAGTTTCCGCATAACCCAGCCTTAAAACGTTTCCTGTTAATAATTTATTACAGTGCGAGGCATGTATCTTGAATATTTTTCGACGGAGTGGGGATAAGTTCGCGCATGTGCTCTTGTGAGCGACCAATAGCGCGCGCCCCTCTCCCGCCGCCCGCGCCCCTCACCGCAGCGCATACCCAAAATACGCGTTCCGCGCAATCCCCACCCGATTTCATGATTCGTGCCACTGACTGTACCTAAGTATTTTATCTGTCTCATAGATAAGTACAGTGCGAGGCATGTATCTTGAATATTTTTCGACGAAGTGGGGATAAGTTCGCGCATGTGCTCTTGTGAGCGACCAATAGCGCGCGCCCCTCTCCCGCCGCCCGCGCCCCTCACCGCAACGCATACCCAAAATACGCGTTTCGCGCAATCCCCACCCGATTTCATGATTCGTGCCACTGACTGTACTGATGTAGTATGTGTTCGCGCCTAACGCGACGCCTCTCTCGCTTCCGCTCGTATCTGCATCTCACTCACTCATTACCGTGCAAACCCTGCGCGCACGCCGCCATTGTGTCTGAGTCGAATCTAAGGCTCGTATTACAGAATCAAACTCAAACTCAAATCTCTGCTTGAGTACAGTTAGATAGGGATGGTGCTATATGCGATGAATAGCACCATCCCTTTCTAACTGTACTCAAGCAGCAAGCAGTGCTTGAGTCTCGTCCTATAATACGGACCTAAGTCGAGTATATATTCTGTGCCTAAGTACAGTTGATATTACGCACACGCGTGTGATATTTTGAATCGCTGGCTAGAAAATAGCCAAATTCCTCTTAGATTTGATAGATAACCGGCCGGTACTAATTAGTGATCAGAACGAACAGTTTAATGCGTGTAAGTGAAGTGTCCGCTCAAAGAAATCTGCCCAGACCTTGGTCTGTCTGTAGAAGCCAAGGACTTTTACCAGCTCAAGCTCACCCACGACTAGGGTTGCCAACTTTTTTTGGATCAAATATAGTAGTTTCAAGATTTTTAGTGAAAAAATATAGTAGTTGGCGAAAAAGTCCAAAAAAATATAGTAGGTTGCTGTTTTGTATGGAGGATTTTAAAGAAGTTGCATTTTTTATAGATCTTATACTTATAAGATCTATAAAAAATGCAACTTCTTTACTTACTTAAGTAGCTTTCATCAGCACGTAAGTCCCCTTTCATATTCCCATCACCCCAAGCTCATTTTCATCCTCAAATTCTGCCCACGTCGAGTGTGCCTGCATCTGCAGACACAGTATGTCTCAAGTGTGTTAGTTAAGTAAAGGACAACCTTATTCGGCAAAAATTACGATAAAAATTGTCTGAAGGTGAAAGCGAAACATTTTCACCCCGAACAAAGTAAAATTATGTTAATACATTGACATCTTTTCAGAATAATTGAGTCCTTTCTCTCAACGCTCACATCTTCAATTTGTTACATGAATTATGTAATAGCATAATGTATTGTGAAAAAGGGTCTTACTGAAATTGAAAAGTGCAAAGTATGAAAATAAGGTGCCGTCTCTATGTCTCAGATATACAGGGTGTTTCATAAATTACCCGTAAAATTTTTTTTTTTTGCAAAGTAACAACCTTACACGCAAATAAACTATTGTTTTAGATAATCAATCCCATTATTTGGCAAAAGCAAAACACAATTTAGATCTAGGGTTGCCACTATACAGATTATCGTGAAAAGAAAATATATTTTAAAAAGAAAGTGGCTCGTTTCAGGGTTTATAATAATTTTCCGGGGTTGTTAATTACCCTATCTACTATTTTCGGCCTTAGCGTTTTTTTTGTAACACTTTGTATGCAAACATCGATAGATTTTTAAGGACAGTAGGGACATCAATTATTCTGTGGTACGCAACACAATGTTTTGCAAACTGAAATATTGGCTCAAATTAAAAGATTTTCGACATTTCTACAAGTTTTTGTAAAACAAAAATAATGGTAAAAGTAAATGTTTATTAAACCGGCCAAGTGCGAGTCGGACTCGCGCACGAAGGGTTCCGTACCCAAAAACGGCAAAAAAAACATGTTTGTTGTATGGGATCCCCCTTTAAATATTTATTTTATTCTGTTTTTAGTACCTAGGTACTTATTTGTTGTTATAGTGGCAACAGGAATACATCATTAGTGAAAATTTCAACTGTCTTCACGGTTCATGAGATACAGCCTGCTGATACAGCCTGGTGACAGACAGACACACAGTTTTTACCCTTTGGGTACCTATGCAACCCTAAAAAACAAGTAGATACCTAACTGTGAATTACCCGTATAACATTGTTTAAACTTTAAAGACAATTTGTTTTTTACCAAATTAACTTTGTCTTTATAAAGATAAAAGATAAGTTATCAAAGGATAACTAAATATTTACAAGACTTTTCGCATTAACAATGCTATTTTTATGTACTAGAAAAAAATCGACTCACCCGTGCCCAACTCTCGTTTGAGGTGCTACGGGTGAGTCGATTTTTTCTAAATAACATAAATTATATCTTAAGGCGGTTGTACGGCCGAAAGTGGCGCCCTCAGAGATTATTATTTAAGTCTGTTATTAATAGAAAAAGATTTTAATCATGTTTTACGTGGAGTTTTTAGTACCCATGGTCGAGTATTTTTAGAAGGTATCACTACTTGCCCTCGTAGTCATTCGTAGAAGTACACAGGTTGGTCAAAAGTTCTGTTACTGAGTTTCTTTATCGATTACTGGCCATTAAAACAAATGAAAAGAAAAAATAAAAATGACATATTATTGACAGTTTTATTGTTTATTTCACCATGGAATGGCGGTTGAAGGAGAATCGTGTCGCTGTAATTGCTCTGCACAAATGTGGGCAGCCACCGAATATGATTTTCAAGTTGCTACAAAAGTTGAAAATCAACAAGCAATTTATTTATCGCACTATCCATAGGTACAGTAATACCTTGACCGTCGATGACCGAAAAAGATCAGGAAGACCACGCACCGTTCGGACACCAGCTGTGATCAAGGCAGTGAAGGCGAGAATCACGAGAAATCCCGTCCGGAAGCAAAAGTTATTGGCAATACAGATGACTGTGAAGAGAAGTTCCCTTAAAAAAATTATCAATGATGACCTTGGGCTTCACGCTTACCGTAGACGAAAGGGCCATCTGCTAAACGCACGATTGAAGGCTATGAGGTTAGCACGAAGTCGCGCTCTACTAAAGCAGTACGCACAAAACGGCCATCGAAAAATCTTGTTTACTGATGAAAAAATCTTCACAGTCGAAGAAAATTTTAACCGTCAAAATGATAGAGTATACGCTAAGAATAGTAAAGAAGCCAGCATGATTGCTCCGAGGGTCCAACGAGGTCACCACCCCTCATCAGTGATGATTTGGCTGGGGGTGTCCTATTCAGGGCTAAGTAAGGTTCATTTCTGTGAAAAAGGTGTGAAAACTGGCGCTAGAGTCTATCAAGATACCGTTCTGGAACCTGTTGTCAAACCCTTAAGCCACACTTTATTTCAAAACCAGCCATGGGTCTTCCAGCAGGACTCTGCCCCTGCGCACAAAGCAAAATCTACACAAGCATGGTTTCGGGCTAACAAAATTGATTTTATCGCGCAGGAAGAATGGCCATCCTCCTGCCCAGACTTAAATCCTCTGGATTATGCCATATGGCAACATATTGAGGAGAAAGTATGTGCTAAGCCCCACATGAATCTCGACTCTCTTAAGCGCGCTATTCTCAAGGCAGTCGCAGAATTGGATATGGTGGTAGTTCGTGCTGCCATCGATGACTGGCCTCGTCGTCTAAAGGCGTGTATACATGCCAGAGGCGGTCATTTCGGATAATTTTAATACATGATAATCTTAAATATTTGTGCTTTCATTTGGTATATAATTCATTGTAGCATTATTTGTAAATTTAGTATTATTCATGTTTTCCATAGTTACAGAACTTAAATGTGTCAAAAACGGCCACTTTTAGCAGTTTTGCTATCTACTTCTATAGCAGTGACTACGAGCGAATGTTACGTTACCGTCTAAAAATACTAGACTGTGGGCCCTAAAAATTCCACGTAAAACATTATTAAAATTGTGTTGGTATTAGAATTACAATATTAAATAAAATTCACCGCGGCGGCACCACTTTCGATCAGGGTGCCACCTTAAGTAAGAGTTACCTAGTCTTCGTTTGTTTGTTGAAATTGTTTCTTGAAAGCAAATGAAAAGTTTTCAGTGTGCAAAATAATTACCTAACTCTATTATGAAAAGGGTGAGTTCTTAGCCATGTAGACAAGTTGCCAAATCACATCAACACGGTTCGAAAGCCCCCTACGAAACCACTTCCAAGCAACAATGTAACGAGATTACTAACCAAAGACTCAATTAAAAAGTTTATGTAAACAAGGCGTTGTTATTCGTTTGTAAACAATTGCTTTTGAACAATAAAGGCTGATTTGTAAGCAAAATATTCATTGTTGATTTAAAGTCGCAGTAAGTAGGTGCCTACTTATACCTATATATTTTTAGGGTTCCGTACCCAAAGGGTAAAAACGGGACCCTATTACTAAGACTCCGCTGTCCGTCTGTCTGTCTGTCTGTCTGTGTCACCAGGCTGTATCTCATGAACCGTGATAGCTAGACAGGTGAAATTTTCACAGATGATGTATTTCTGTTGCCGCTATAACAACAAACTAAAAACAGAATAAAATAAATATTTAAGGAGGGCTCCCATACAACAAACGTGATTTTTTTGCCGTTTCTTGCTCGATATTAATAACGACTGCATTGCAGGTAGACAGTTGAAATTTTCATAGATGATGTATTTATATTGCTGCTATAACAATAAATACTAAAAAAAGAATAAAATAAATATTTAAGTGGGGCTCCCATACAACAAACGTGAGTTTTTGATGTTTTTTGGTACGAAACCCTTCGGAACCCTTCGTGCGCGAGGCCGACTCGCACTTGGCCGGTTTTTTAAGCTAGACTTGCAGTTCATATTCAACTCTCAAGCTTACGCGCTCACTAGACATGAAATAAAACACTTTAACGGATTCCAGCGCAGTTTATTGCAAGTACCTACTTTGGTAGGTAATTAGTTGGTATTTGTTTTGTTTTTTTTCCTGACCCGACGTTTCCCGACAGCGATATTAGAAATGCCTGTGGGGTACAGACACTGCCTGCTCTGTACCGCTCTGGGTTTTTCTAATTTTATAACGTCGAAAAAGCCTGTGTGTTTCAGAGCACCGCTTGCTCTGTATCGCGCGGGGTTTTTCAACTAAAAATTTAATAATGTCACCCTAAAAAGCCTGTAGAACACAGACACCTTGCGCTGTGATCCACAGTGATTTTCTAAATATAAATACCCCGAGCGATACAGACGCTTGAGGCACTAAGTGTCGTGAAACTTGGATATTAAAACTAAAATATCAAATCTCTCTTATCAAAAGAACTTTTAACTCGTTAAAAAACATGGGACGAAATTTATTTTTGGTAGATCCTTTCAGAAAGAAATCCCCAAAGAACAGCTGTTTTTATCGTGATTTGCAAAATTTCTCGAAAACGGCATAGCACAATCTAACTTTTCATTCTTTTTTTACAATGTGTGTGTAAAGGGAAAGGAAATGAAAATACCCTAACATAAGAAATGTTCATTGAGAGTTTTACAAAAATAGTTATTTTTATAAAAGAAAAGAAGGTGTTTTGTTAGTTTTTCGCAATTTCTGAGCGCAATAACTAACAGCCGAACGTTATTTTTTTTATTTCGTTTGATAATGATTGTACCTACAGTCAACAGCACATTAGATTCAGACTATAGGTACTAGACCTTGTGACCGCCGTTATGATGCCATACGTAATAAAAGCTGTTTTAAAAACACGTATGTACGTATTCAAAACAGTCCAACTTTTCAACTTAACGTGCTGTCTTGTATACCCACATCAAAGAGTACTTTTGCAATAAAGGAAATAAAGAATCTTGCTGATTATAATCACTGATAATGTGTTTTTTGTTTCTTAAGGCGCCCTACTACCCACTACTAGCGTGTAATGTATTGGTACATTTATTTTTTGTTACTCGTTAACTAAGTCAAAATAAAAAAAAAGCCAAAATGTGTCCTCCTAAATTGTCTCTAATATTTTTCGAATAACTGTTCAACAGTTTCAATTCTTTCTGTAAGTTTTAAAATCCATTTTAGCTCAAAGTGGCCACTTTTAGCAAGAACGGATTTTAAAACTTACAAAAATAATTAAAACCGTTGAAGAGTTATAGTTATAGGGCATGATCTAAGCTTTTTTTAAATATTTACCTGGATTACAAGAAATAAAAATAAATGTATTGGCGGCGCTAAATAAATAAATAGTAGGTACTACGGCGCCTTAAATATGTATTTTTGTCTTTTTGTAATATTCTTTATTTATAATAAAAATATTGATGAAAAAGAATAAATCGAAATGAAAAACATTAAGGTATCACATTTATATTTCAGTCAGATTAGTGATACTATAAAACACTAGCGGCCCGCCCTCGCTTCGCTTCGGTTCTTTCCTTTTTTGCCAAATGCGACCTTCCAACAACACCCGAAAAGAAAACAGATACCTTTCAGTCGTCATCGTCACCCATTCGCTCCAAGAGTCTGTTTCCTTCCCGTTCGAGTCCCGTCCCGCCGTCATCGGTGGTGTAAGAAACACTTGAATATTTTTTTTAATTTACATAAAACCTCAACTTATTTATTATACATTTAAATCTTCCTCAAGAATCACTCTATCATTTGGTGAAAACAGCAAGAAAATCCTTGAATAATATTTCAGAATAATAGAAACGAAACGTCAGCTCGTGCGGTGACAATCAAGGAACATTATCAGGATTATCAATCTCGATCATCCAACACTTCTCTATATACTACATTTCTTGTCATGTTATCCGGTTGCAAAATAAAAAGGCTATTCTGCGAGCTGACTCTCGAGCAGGCGTCATAGAGCTGGCCATGGGAGAAACAATCACTGCGCAGATCTACACCAGCCGCTCTTAGACTTTGTCCCTGTGCTTTATTAATTGTCATAGCATAGGCGACAGGCCTTTGAGACAGGCTTTAACTTCATCTGCCCGTGTTCCCCTTGATACCACGGGTAAAGTCTGTCTGAAGTCGCCAGCTAAGAGAACGGTAACTCCACCCATAATACTTCTACAATCTTTTATATCCTGCAATGACCTGTTAGTGCCTCAATGCCTCCTTTGTGAGCCATTGTGCACTCATCCCAAATTATAATATTTGCCTCACGTAGCACCTTAGCTATATCACTTTGCTTAGAGATGTTGCATATTGGCGACTCACAACAGTTCAGATTAAGAAGCAGTTTAAAAGCGGAGTGAGCCGTTTTGCCTCCATCGAGTAAGGTAGCTGCAATACCGGAAGAAGCAACGGCAATTGCAATCTTTTTAGAGCGTCTTATAGTTGCTAACAATAAATTTATCAAAAAGGTTTTTCCCGTGCCACCGGGAGCATCCAAGAAAAATAAATGTCCCATGTCTTGCTCTACACTGTGCATTATTTCATTGTAAACACCGCGCTGTTCTGTATTTAATTTAGGAACTTTTCATAGACAACTTCGGTCAATTCATAGGGATTATAGGATAACTCACTTAAAAAGAGACGATTTACAGTCAGACTGTTTTGTTTACGTGAAGGAGCTGGAAGTCCTAAATCTGTAAGTGATTTATCTGACATTGCCATTATAATATCTTCAAGAAAAATGAGGCATCGATTGTTGACTATTTCAGATAAATCACTTTGAATATCTCCATGTTCTCTTTCAATTTGTCTCTTTATGTCTTCTGATAGACTTGCTTTATGATTTTCCCAAAGAGAAAGTGGGTCTGATATCTGGAAAAATATTAACATTATTGCAAACAGTTGCCGTATTTTTTTGGGAGATTCTGAGAGAGACGCTTCCTCCAAAGTACCGTTCCAATGAGCGTCATCTTCCAGCAAGCCACGTACCCTACATGCCGCCTGATAAGTAGGTTGAACCACGCCATTAACAGTCTTTAAGTCAGCGAATGATGTGGGACCCCTAACTTCATGTAGGAGAATGCGAAGAAAATAGCATTCTCCGTTATTGGGATGCACATTGTATACCCTTCCCAAAACTTGTTCTTTTTTTACACCGGGAAAGCCGCTAACTGGTTTTCCTTTTTTCCTCCTAGAGAACTTATTATTGTTCCATGTATAAAAACATGGAACCTCGCAATAAAGAAGCGTCTTAGCAAATTCGTTTACTTGACAAAGGTCAAAAAATCCCATTAATGTCGTTTTTGGTGGGTGATTAATCCTATCAACAACACTATCTTCGGTAAAATAGACTCTTTGACCATTTTCTAGATGTACAGCAAGATGAATTACGGGGGGAAACCTCTCATGAATAGGAAAGCAGAGAATTCGCCAGACCGCTTCAGAGCTGCTAATGTACCGTCCTGTCTCATACTTCGTCACCTCATCAAAATCTTCAACTGTGAATGCCGCTTGGTCAGACCCTTTATTTATGTACTTACATATGTATTTTATTGACTTTACAGAATTACAATATTCCACATTAATGTGGGCCGAGAATGTTCGTAAAAGTACTGGGTTATACGGTACAACCCAGCGATTATCAATATCGACTCCACGTATATTTGCAGTAAATCCATTATCACCAGGAGAACGTCTGCGATATTGAGGATAACCATCCTCGCCAGATTCAGTCTCTTTCAAGAAGGGTTTTGGGTATTTTTTGCACAGGAGCCTTCCTTCATACATGGCGAATTTCTGTTTATTGCACCGCAAGGCCCATGTATCATTGTCGTTTTGACAATATCATGGAGGACTGGGTCATGGTTGAAATCCGGAATCTCAGCAAGTATTACTTTGTCGATGGATTCCGGCCTGATCTTCTCCTCCAACCATAATAAAATGTGTACATGAGGGAGACCACGTTTTTGCCATTCGATACTATGCATGTTTATTATCACATCAAACAAGTTGCCTCAGGCATTGAATATAACTCGTCTGCAATAGACGCAAAGGCCTATGATGATGATGACTATGCATGTGACACTTGGTTGCCCCGAATATGGAGCCCTTAGTAAGGAGTTTCATTAGCTGTTTTACTTTTAGGTGAAACACCCTTGCCACCAAATCGTGCCTATCTTGCGGTTTTTGTCCTTTTTTTAAGTTTTCCGTGATTTCGGGCTATTTTGGCTTGCAGGTGAAGGTAATTGACCGAGCGAGCACGAAGTGCGAGCGAATCGTCTCTGCTTCAGCTTGGGCAAAAAATCTTTCGTATGTCTGTATGTTCTCTTCTACAGGTCGCATTTCTCAACCGATTCTCGTGAAAAATTGTGAGCAGGTTTGAAAATTGTATAGAATTTTTTTGTCGAGCCAGATTTTTTAAATTTTTCAAAATGGCGGAGATATGTAAAAAAACAGGTTTTACGGCTTTCCAGCGCTGTCTGTTCTCCTCTACAGGTCGCATTTCTTAACTGATTCTCGTGAAGTTTTGTGAGCAGGTTTGAAAATGATATAGAATTTTTTTGTCATGCCACTTTTTCGATTTTTTTTCAAAATGACGGAGATATGTAAAACAACATATTGACCAGCTTTCCGGCTCTGTCTTTTCTCCTCTACAGGTCGCATTTCTCAACCGAATTTCGTGAAATTTTGTGGGCAGGTTCGAAAATCATATAGATTTTTTTAAGTTGTGACTGTTTTTCAAAATTTTTCGTAATGGCGGAGATATGTAAGAAAAATGTATTTCAGTCCGGCTTTCTGGCGCTGAATGTTCTCCTCTACAGGTCCTATTTCTCAACCGATTCTCGACAAATTTTGTGAGCAGGTTCGAAAATTACATATAATTTTTTTGTCACGCCAGTTTTTTGAAATTTTTCATAATGACGGAGAAATGTAAAAAAACATATTTCAGTCCGACTTTCCAGCTGTCCATTTTCCTCTACAGGTCGCATTTCTCAACAGATTCTCGTTAAATTTTGTGAGCTTAGCTTAGCAAATAGCATTCTTTTCTCCTCTACAGGTCGCATTTCTCAACCGAATTTCGTGAAATTTTGTGGGCAGGTTCGAAAATCATATAGATTTTTTTAAGTTGTGACTGTTTTTCAAAAATTTTCGTAATGGCGGAGATATGTAAGAAAAATGTATTTCAGTCCGGCTTTCTGGCGCTGGATGTTCTCCTCTACAGGTCGCATTTCTCAACCGATTCTCGTGAAATTTTGTAAGCAGGTTTGAAAATGATATAGTAGTGTTAAGTACCTAGGTCACATTGTGACAGACGATTTAAAAGATGACGACGATATTGAGCGCGAACGGAGAGCGCTATCCGTGAGGTCGAATATGATAGCCCGCAGGTTCGCTAGGTGGTCAGTTCCAGTTAAAATAACACTATTTCGAGCCTACTGCACCTCGTTTTACACATGCAGCCTGTGGGTTAAACACACACGTCGAGCGCTAGAAACCCTTCGCGTTCAATATAATAACGCATTTAGGGCGTTGTTGCGGCTGCCTCGCTTCTGTAGCGCATCGGGGATGTTCGCCGAAGCGGGTGTAGATGGTTTTTTCGCCATCATGCGAAAAAGGGCGGCCTCGATGGCGCGGCGGACGCGCGACAGCAGCAACAGCCTCCTGGCCGTGGTCGCAGACCGCATGGATGGTCACTTTATGAGGCACTGGCTGTCCTTACATGGACCAGTGCCTCATATCCAAAGACAATTTTAAGTTCAGAATTTTATTTGTAATAATTTCTACCATTCTTTTTACTAACATAGGTTATATAAAATATACGATTCTCGTAAAAAAATATCCTTATAAGTATTACCTTCAGTTCCTACACGCAAGAAGTTTTCAAAATTATGTTTGTAGGTAGGTACTTAGTTTTTAAAAGCCTCCCATTTCCATTACCAAGTTTGAATATTGATATCCCGTGAAGGCTTTCTTAAATATTCTCATATGGAGCGTAAGAAAGTTTATCGAGTCCCTCGAGATGCTGTGTATATCTTTCGGAACTGACATTAACTTGAATAAAACATTGGCTAACTTATATCTTTATGAATCTACCTATCTGAGTAGCGTAGCACAAAATAAGCTCTTTTTATATTAAGCTATTAATCTGTCTTTTTAATCGAAGATTAAAACCAATGTACCTACCACCTACCAACCAAGTTTTGCTATTATGTTTGTTGTAGTATTTGCGAATTAAATCATACCTTGGCAGGTACCTACTAGAAAAAATCTAATCGCTTTTGGCTATCAGCTTCATGTGGTAGTACCAAGTAGTACCAAGAAGCTTAAAAAGCTTCTTGGGTAGTACCATTGACATTCGTATGAAATGTTTCTGTCAAATGTTATCATTTGACCTTAGATTTTTTTTTCGTAGGTAGGTACGTATATTGCGTTTAACAATTTTATTTTTAAATGGAACTTTACATTGAAAAAGAACACTGATGAAAACAGATGTATAAGATGTACCTATAAGACGGTAATTATATCTTTTAGGTATCTTATTAAAATAATTTCTATCCAACTAACCTTTTTTTGGCATGAATGCCAGACCTGAAAAGAAGACTTTCTGCTCGAACTCATTGAGCGTATAATAACACGTTTTACTCAAACCAAACTCTAATATCCATCATTTGTCAAGCGCAGAGATGCGGTAAAAAACTTCAATTTACGGCGACAATCGACGAGACGCCTAGCGTGCGCCGAGCTGCAAAAATCTACATAGGTAGGTATTGTATGTATGTACATCCTTACAATTCCTGCCTTCACCTTCTTATCTTAGATATGAGTTTGAAAAAACCCTTAGGTACAGTCAGCGTCAAATTGATATAGGGGAGGTCAGCTCAATGCGGCCATAGGAGGCAAAGCGGCCATGCCTCATTTCTCGGCAACTTATAAAGATAGTACAATGTTTTATGTTCTGATATGTAGCAAACTTACCGCCCCGCCCCGAGCAGCCGTTTGGTAGTGGTTGGAACCAGCATGTGGCCGCGGCAACATGCGAAAGATTTTTGTTCATTTTGTTAAGAAACTCCAGGGTAAACTCATTCTGTTTTGATCAAAACTCTATAAAACTCAATGTTTTTATTTTACGTCTATTATTGCTATCTAATTTGGCTTTGTTTGTGTAACATTGGTTCCGACATGAGACAAATGTTATGAGCACAGTTAATTTTTAAAACAAAACGGTGGAAAAAGGCAAAGCGGTCCGGGCAAAGTGGCCAAGTGCTTTGCCTAGCTGTTGAATATTTTAATTTAAGTAGAAGAACTGTTGGAAGATAAGTATGAGAAAATTGTTGCGTAACTATAACATAACTAAAATAATTATGAATATAATAATTAAAAATAAATTTAGGAAGTATTCGAAGATTCTAAGACTGTAATAATAAATGTCTCATTTGAAACTTATGATCATTTTTTTTTTCATTAGTAGAGTTTTAATTTATTTTTGGTCTTCTTGTTATTTTAAGCACGATGTTTTTTAACTTTAAATGAATTTCTTGTAATCTTTTGGAATGACCACTTTGCCCTTACCCCCATGGCCGCTTTAGGCGCTCACTTGGGCAAAGCGGTTTTTTGACAAGTTATCGTAATTTACAAATTAAAAGAAACTATTAAAGTTTTCACGGAATGCGATTACACGTTATAAAAGTTTAATAAATTCCCTATCTATTGGTATAAAATTCTTTTCCAAATTCTGTTTTTTAACAGCGTTTTTTTAAAGTCAAAGTTAAGGTGGCCGCGCTGAGCTGACCTCCCCTAAGCGTCTAGAGTAGTCAAAATGATCTGGAAAACATAAAATCTATTTGATCTACGCAGTTATGCCCGGGATACACGAGGCTAGTTTTTCAAGCTAGGATAGCAAGCTAGTGTCAGTAAGCTAGCAAGCTAGTACTTCTGGCTTAGCTTACTAGCTTAGAAATAAAGCTAGTTTTGTCTACACGAAGCCAGAAGCACTAGCTTGCTAGCTTACTGACACTAGCTTGCTATCCTAGCTTGAAAAACTAGCCTCGTGTAATCCGGGCATTAAAATCATCATATTGTGGTAAGCACACAAGGTGTTCAAAAGATCATAGCCATAGACATAGAAAAATTTTCGCTGCGCTCAAGAAGACCAACAAAAGCGGATGATAGCACGATAATATTTGAATGTGATGATGAAAGGGATTATGAAAATGCAATAAATAATGATCTTGACAAAATTATTACATGGCTTCGAAATAATAAATTAGTTGTTAATTTGTTAATATAGATAAAACAAAAATTATGACTTTTAGACAAAGAGAATCTAAGAAAATTGTTGATGTCAAGATACAGCACTCAGGCAAACAAGTAGAAGAAGTTGATACTACTAAGTTTCTAGGCATTTATATTGACAGTAACATGAACTGGGAAACCCATACTGATTACGTCTGTGAAAAGCTGAGTAAATTTTCTTATGCGTTAAAGGGTGAATATGCCTATTACCAGCCCCCCCAAGGATTTTTCAACTTTGAATCTCTGTTGTTGCCACAATTGCTATCTTAAAAATATTGTTGATACAGTTTTAGGTAGGTTGATTCATCTTTATTACGAAAATAGTACTTAGTTTCACGTAGTTTTGTGGAAAAAAATAGAGAAGCGTTTAAATGTCCGAAGGGCGAAAAAGCCTAATTCCAGCCGCCTTTGCCCTAATATCAGCCGCTTTACTCCCTAATTCCAGCCGGGTACAGGGTGTTCTAAAATAATACAACCATGTTAGTATAAAATAAAATAAAATATAATTTGGTAACTCTCAATAGTGATAATAAAACACTAAAGGCTATAAATTGTGAATCCCATAGCAAGTCATTGAAACTTACACCTCTCCTGTAGATATTAATCAATTTAGAATATACATATATTGAAAATGGCGTAACAAAAAGTGAACATTGATTTAATAAACATATAATCAACGAGTATGAAATCGTTTTAATTATTTGAAACTTTTTTAAGCGTTTTCCAAGACTTGGAATTCAATATACATTTTTTAATATTGAATTTATTTTCTGTTTCTATGAGTGAAGAAAAGTATGATTTTCATTATTATTACTTTTTACATCTAATATTAAAAAAGAAAACAAAATAATTAAAATCATATTTGAGAACACCCTGTATATTGCCGTAAAGTTAGATGACCGGCTGGAGTTAGGTTCTCATACATATCCTAATATCAGCCCCTAATTTGCTGAACAAATAACTTAGGAAATGAACATTATTCACCCGGCTGTAATTAGGTCATTGGGTGCAGGGTTAGTAGTTCTAGTGAATAGCACTACAAATTCCAACTTTGAGACGAGCAGATTAAGATGAATTTGATTTCTTGAACGAAAGTTAAATGCCCAATACCAGCCCCGGCTGATAATAGAAAGTTATTGAAAATCACCCTGTCAAACTCCAGCCCCCCTATTTTTTTCGAAATTAGTAAATTCAATTACAAACTAGTAATGTCAAAACGCTATATATCTAATCTATTACTAGTATCAAAGCTTAAAACCTAAAAAAAAATGCATCTTGCCTTCGGAAACACACTTCCCAAAGTTCGCATCGATCGATATTTTATGCTGTATTTCAAACATAGTCACCTCTACTCGGTCTTGGTGAACATTATTGCTCGTTGTGTAAATTATAGGTGACGTGACGGGGTAATAGTGATTTTAAAAGGTAGAGGATTAACTAGGGATGTGGCTTCATTAAAGAGTTTCCGATTTTTATTGTTTTTTAATTAAAGCAAGGCAAAATCTTTTGGGGGCTGGTGTTAGGGGGGGGGGCTGGAGTTAGGCATATCCACCCTACATGCTAAACAAGATTGCGAATCGATTTGCATTAATGACGGCGTATCATGGCTACGTTGCATCGATATTAAGATACGGCATACTTTTTTGGGGAAACTCGACCAACAAAGAAAGAGTCTTTAAAGCGCAAAAAAAGTGTGTTCGTGCAATATGTAGACTTCGTCCTTCCGACTCCTCTGCCCTTACTTCAAAAAGTTAAAAATTTTGACAGTACCATGTTTATATATATTCGAAGTGTGTGTATTTGTTAAGTGGAATTTGAACTTATTTATTAAATTTTCATCGAAGAGGCATAATGATAAGCTGTGTCAAATACCACATAAAACTGCGCTCTTTAGAAACAATATTTATGGTATTGCTCCAAAAATATACAATAAGTTGCCGAAAGAAATAAGACAAATTGATAATATAATGAAATATAAATTGTCACTTAAAGAATTTTTGATAAATAAAACCTATTGTTGACCGAATACCTATGTGACACTGACATTTAAATTGATTGTAAAGTATTATTATTATTATTACGTGACATTTCTTTTAATCGACATTTTTTCATGATGTTAATTATTTGACTTTTTCTATGTAATTATTAATTTTGCACACCCATTGGGTAAGAATACAGCGCTCAAATTTTGTAATACAACACCAATTATTGTAACTAACTACCTATATTCTGCAAATAAAACAATTTGAATTTGAATTTGAAAAGCGTGGAAAAGAGAAGTTAACATTATACGGACACGGTCTATGAAAAAAGAGACAAAGGATCAAGTGACAATGTGCCAATATTTTTTACAGTAAGAGCCCCTAGCGTCCCGCCTAGCAAAAGAGCAATCACAATTTCTTTAAAATATTTGGTAATCTTGATTAGAATTTTAAATAAGGGTATCGTGGAGCCATGGTGTCTTGTTCAGTTAGTGATTTTGATGTGACAAAAAGAAACAATCCAAGTAATCACACTTTTTACAGGTAAATGTTTTAATTAACCATCATTTCTCTAAAACCAAATTTCGCTACATTTATTCGTTTATCGACGAAGAAAACAGTATGGAACATAGTTTATTAATTTCCTTTGCCATAATATATTCATACTTTATAATGTAAGTCATATTTTACGTATCTCATATATAATGTATGCATTCATTTTTCGGATCACCTGTTTATTGACATTGTTTTTCTTTGGCATTCTATTTCTATGATCTTAGCACTCATTGTTTCATATTTATAAAAGCAGTTTAGAGCACAGAAAAAATTCTAGAGTGTTCAAAGTAATCATAGCAAACAAAGCTGTCAAAGTCATCCTGTCAACAAAGTAATAATGCATTGCCACAGATAACTTTGACAATTGAACACTCTGACTGCGTAGATAAATATATTATGAAACAATGAGTGCTAAGATATTTTGAACGCCTTGTGTGCTTACAACAACATGATGATTCCAACTGCGTAGATCAAATTGATTTTTGTTTTTCAAATCATTTTGACTACTCTAGACGCTTATATCAATTTGACGCTTATATCAATTTGACGCTGTCTGTACTTTATCTTATGCAACATACACAATGCCTCTTTTCATTTACAGTTGACAGATGACAGGGCAACGATAAGGGGGGATGAGGAGCAGGGTAACGTCCCCCCATCGCTACCACAGAATAACTAATAGTACAACTACCGCTACCGCGCAGGCGAGCCCTTACCTTTTTTGAATGAAGAAAATGCATTTTCGCACCCCTCCCGCAGGAGAGCAGGGTTGCCTTGGTCATGTGAGACTCCCGTGATCCCACCCCGCCCTAGTGGCACGATGGAATCCCGGAAGGGAGGAATACTCACCAAAAACGGCAACCCAGGCATCACTCTGGCAGATGGCCGTGCAAGTTTGGCTATCTCCCCACCGTGCTAGGCAGGCGATGATTCACCTCCCATCGCCCGCTTGCCACCAGACAGGGGAAACTAGATGGTAAATTCCCCACACCCCGCGCATTTTGCGACTCCAACTGAGGCGAATTCCTTGCGAAATTCGCGATTTTGATCACGTAACTCAAAGCGATATCCATAGCCATAGCCATTGTCAAAGAAATTGCTAGAGAATTGCTATGGCAATGGCTTTGGCTATGGCTATTGCTTTGAGTTACGTGATCAAAATCTGTCAAAATGCCCCAATCGCGCGATTCACTCGCTTCGGTTTGTACGGAGCTTACTATTGAGCCGAGGAGGGGAGGAAGGCAGCGCGATAGACCAATACTGCCGTCCACATCAGAGAACAATATGTGCTCATCTTGTTCTCTAATGGGGAACTGCTGTTCCGCCGTCCTCCGCGGTCTCATTTTCCCCAAAAGAGAGAGTGACTGACCTCCGTGATGGTCGGGGATGTTATCAACCAAAGAAAAACTTTTCCTAATTAAAGTGAGGTACTTAAGTTACTGCAGTTACTAGTCATCATTTCATTTATACGTTCATTGCTAGACAAACGACTTATTCCTTACTAGAGGAAATTATATTATAATACCATAATAGAGAGCCTTGTTTGAGACGTTATTTATTTTTCATTTATTCATGGATACTAGCTCAGTCGTAGAAAAATTACATTTTAATATTTATTGAAGCATCCCATGCGTGAAAATGCCAAGCGCACCTAAAATACTAAAATCACCTATCGACAAAATACATTATGCGAGAAAACTCGGTCGGAGCAAATAATATTTGTATATGGCGGCGGCGCGGCGCGTAGGGGCTTATTCACATTGAAGAATATCCGGATATTATGCCTTTTCAATACTACCTTTATATACCTACTGAATCTATAAGTGAATATATAGAGTAAGCTTTAACTTTTTACTAAACCAAAGATTATAGATAAACGAATAACAAAAAAACTATAGAAATACTTATTTAAACAACACTTTGTTGGTCACTTGTGGAAACCGTTGAGAGTTTTTCAATTTTATATTGATAAGGTCTAAAACCCTTATCAATGTCAAATTTGTAATAAATAAATTATTAAAAAAGCATTTCCTAAAAGTCAATATTTACAACATCAAAAAACTTTCTCAGCACGGGACACCGCACACGAGAATATATTGACGCACATCAATTATTGACGCACATCAATCAACGCACCGACCGACCCGTGCAGCGCAACGCAATGGTTTAGGCACTCGTATTATCGACGCAACTATTAAAAAAGTAGGTAATCTATTAACTTATAGTTGGACTAGACCTAGATTATACCTAGAATGATGTTTTGGGATTGAATAATTGTTCAAATAAGCACACACATAGAAAATAGCTCTACTGAACTCCCTTAACTTTGCCCTTTGTCTATTAAGATGTTTTGGTAAATTACCTATTATGTTGTATCACAGAATAAATAATGGTTGTATTACAAAGCTAGAATAGCTAGGTATTTAATTAAAAACGGGTTATTTATTTCCTCATGAACGATGCTCATACATTTCGGCCTCTGACTTGTCAATACGTTACAAACGTCAAACGTGCTCTGAAAGTTGACGCACAATGTGGACTTACCCTTAGAGACGTGATCAGAATGCTTAACCGATTCCATGAGATGTTTGTAGGAAAGTATTTTTTGCGACAGTCTGCTTAAGCCAAAGCTCAAATTGAATTTATGCGTATTTCTAGATCCTACAATAACTTCTGGCGTCATACTTGGAAGAAACTGTATCTACTGCACTCATACTATAAAGTCTGTTTGATGGTTGTAACACATCTTTATCAAAATAGGAGCAGGGCTCCTTATAGGCCAATTTCATAAATTTTAGACTGGCTTTTACAAGTTTTATGTTGAACTTTTTACAGTGAAATTCCTATCGGAACAACAAATAATTTTAACGACACAAATCCAAGCAATGGCTCTTTGAATATTTTCCTATCGTCATCCATCGGTCGTCACAAAACTAATAGTCATAGGGGAATTATCGCGTCTCTCTGTTTTGTGTTAGCGCTATCAATATTTATCAAGGGGTAACTATATCAAGATGCAGATTTAGGCGGGACATTTGAATGATATCAAGAAATGATATTGAAATGAATGATGATTGGTTATTACCATCTACCAATCAAGCACCTGTAGGTAACACTATCACCCTACTACGTGGCTTATTCGCAGAATGTCGCCCAATGTCGCTTTCTCATAATGCCTCTTTCGCAAAAGGTCGCTTTCGCACAATGTCTCTTTCGCAGAATGTCGCTTTCGCAAAATGTCGCGATAGGAACTTCGAATAAAATTACGTGTATCTTTGAAGTGGTTTCTTTTTCTTTTCTTCGTAATAAAAACTTCTACAAAGTACCAGAATCACATTAATATGGAGAAGGTTAACTACATACAATGATTAAAAAAATAGTAAGTAGCGACATTCTGCGAAAGAGACATTGTGCGAAAGCGACCTTTTGCGAAAGAGGCATTATGAGAAAGCGACATTTTGCGACGGGCAACATTTTGCGAAGTAGACATTTTGCGAATAAGCCTACTACGGCTGTGAGCGTCGATTGTGAGATTGTATCTTGATGAAACAACGTATACTGTACTGTTCGATCCATAAAACGGTGGATGTTTTGCTAAAGGGGTAACTCTAACTAAGAAGTCGCTGTTTACCTAAAAGAAAAAAAGCCTTATCGAACAGAAGTCGTTCAGAAACCGAGTGACAGTCGTTCAGAACAAGAGATGAATCACAATGAAAACTATGTCAAAGTCACGCTTTCGAGGCATCGATCTGAGCCATTTCCTTGAGAGGCTCGTAAAGTTGGCTGTTGCAATAAAAGGGCTGGATCGTCAAAACGAACCGCAGAACAGGCACGTTCAGAAGGTTTTCAAAGAAGGCTACTTGTACTTAGGGTGACACACGTCGAAGATACCTCAGGAATCGTCCGAATTTTTAAAATGGGAGATTTGCTTTAAAGTTTTCGCAGTAAAAATCCCAATCTTTGACGTTATTTTAATGCACATTTTAGGATGATTTAAATCTTTGTTTTGTCTGAGAGCAATGATGGTTAAACAAAGTTTGAACCTTTATCTACGCGTGAAAATTCCAATCTGTGACAATATTTGAATGCATTCTTAGCACATTCTTAGGCCCTTTTATAAACCGCTCTCAACGTTGAGAGCTATCTTGAGATCGTACTTGAGATACTATTCTAATAGGAACAGCATCTTGGGTGTGATCCCAAGATTGAAAGTGGTTTATGAATACGGGCCTTAGGTTCTATGATGATGAGTAACAAAGTTTAAACTTTTTGGTCAAAAATATTTTGAACCATGGAAGATCCTTCTGTCCATCTATTTCGCGGTAAAGCTGCGAGCCTTTGTTTATGGATGTTCGTCCGTCAGTTCGTCGCAACGGCTGTGTCCGACATGATACTGTTGTAAAGCAAAGGACGCCGATAAAACGTAATGATAATAATAAATATGGCACCCATTGGTCAGTAGAATAAAGATATCGTGCACGTTAAAACTTCTTACATAAGAAAAAGCTTTCCAGTGCAGGCGAGTCTGGCGGGTCGGTACGGTAGGTACCGATCAGTGCAGGTATAATATTCCTATAATAATGTTATCTTATTCGTCCAATTATTAGTTACCTTACCTACTTAGCAAGCAATTTTAATTAAGATGAGGACGCCACTTGAGTGCTATATAGGAGCCTTAAGTCAAAGTCTCTTTCATGGAATTACGTTATACGTAAACACGTTACCTACATGTACTTACGTTGTATTTTTTGTTTTATTGTTCATTTTTAGGGTTCCGTAGCCAAAATGGCAAAAAACGGACTTATAAATTCGTCATGTCTGTCTGTCTGTCTGTCCGTCCGTATATGTCACAGCCACTTTATTCCGAAACTATTAGGATGACATAGTTGAAACTTGGTAGGTAGATGTATTCTGTTAACCGCTTAAACGAATTTAACACAAAAAAAAAAGATAATTTATTTTACTATAGACAGGCAAAAGTACAAGATTAGTGGATGAAACTGACTAAAAATCGCGCTGCGCGGCCATTTCTTATTTCTCCCGACAACAACCGCAAAATCCCGACATTTTCAAATTTTCTCCAGATATTTTAGACTTCCCATCTGTCAACCCTGGGGGGGGGGGGGGGGGGGGGGGCTCCCTATACATGGAACTGAAACTGACAATTTTTTCTATAGATAGGTCTTTAAGACGATTTTTTTTCAAAGTCAACCGTTTGAAAGATAAACACTGCCAAAGTGGTTTGAACGAGATATAATAATTAGATTTCGAGATATATTATATTTACCAAAACCGCAAATATAACTTTGTCATTCTTACCAACACTGTGAAAAACAAAGTTATTTTTGCAGACGATAAATAATAGTGGTATTAAATATCGTATGGTATTGGTATAAGGTTACTACGGAACCCTACGGTGCGTGGCCCGACACGCACTTGGACGGTTTTTTAAACTTTTACGTAAGCGTTAGCGTTCTGACGAATAGAAAATTTTGACATATTTTGTAGATTATAGAGGGCACGACAGCCTTCCAAAATACCTATACATAGCATTTAATTTGTAAACATTGTCTGTAAAGATCCCTAGGGCCAATTAATGTTTGCTCCAATTTGCTCCCTACCAACGTAATCTCATTATCGGTTTAATTACCTACCCATTTATTTTCTAATCTATTGAATGGTCCTTGTCTTACATAAAGAGGTAACCTTCATCTGTTTTTTTAATAAAAAGGGGCAAGGACAACCTTACCCAGCCTTAAAAATGGTTTTGAAGTAAGTATTTTTTATTTTTCTTGGACAGGTAGGAATTGTTTATTACGTACATATGTATACCTATTTTAGCAAGAAAAACAAAAGACTAGCTAAAAACGTTTCTATTAAAAAAATATTCTATGTGTGGATTTATTTTGCCATCTTTCAAAATATGATTGATTAACGAAAAAAAATCACATCCTATTGAATGCGAACTTCACTTATTTTTGGATTCATAAATTTAAGTACGTACCTACCAGAAAATACAGGCA
This sequence comes from Agriphila tristella, assembly GCA_928269145.1. NCBI lineage: Eukaryota > Metazoa > Arthropoda > Insecta > Lepidoptera > Crambidae > Agriphila > Agriphila tristella. The sequence goes on along the minus strand of OV743433.1, from coordinate 49,872,690 downwards.
GCCATTACACACGTCAATCTGGTTCAATCTGATCAAAACCACAGATTGATGGAATTTTATGCGGTTGGTTTGCGACGTTACACGGTCAATCCAGCGAGATCTGGATCGCAGTAGATCTTGGTAGATTGACAATCTACCACGATCCACGGTGGTCTTTGGCAGGGTTGCCAACATTTTGCATTAATTTTCGCGTGATATCGATCGATGACCTGAGTGGTGCAGTATTCAACATGCCAGTCTACCGCGCAAGAGATCCTGGGTTCGATTCCCGGACGTAATTGAAATGATGAATTTTAATTTCTGTGACGGTCTGCGTATAATAAGTACCTATCTATTTCGAAAAGTAAGTAAGTACCTAGTAAAATCTGTTGTCTAGCACCCATTTTATGCCTTGATTAGTTAGGGTTAGATGAATATCGATATTTAATTTTACACGTACAGGTGTGTAAAATTTCATCAAAATCAGTCCAGCCTTCTGAAGCTGAACTGATTTGGATGAAATTTGGCACTCAGTTCATAGCTTGGTAATATCGTATTATAAATTTTAATACGATTTTTTATAAATTCACGGCCGGAAAGAAAGTTAAAATAAATATGGGTTTTATTTTTTATAAATTTCCCAAATGTACTACAAATTAGTTTCAATGTTTAAAATAAATTAAATGCCTAGGGTACCTTTGATCGAGATAAAAAATATAAGTTTTAATCCAGACTATAAACTGTTTGCCAAATTTCATCCAAATCAGTTCAGCTTTCATAAAAAACAAATATACAGACGAAGAGAGAACCTCCTCTTTTTTTGAAGTCGGTTAAAAACATCAGATTGCATTAGATTGTGCTAGATTGTCAGTCTACCATGGTAGATTGACAATCTACCACAATATGCTTGCATCGGATCGCAGTAGATTGTGGTAAATTGACAATCTACCAAGATCTACCGCGATCCGATGCAAGCATATTGTGGTAGATTGTCAATCTACCATGGTAGACTGACAATCTAGCACAATCTACTGCGATCCGATGTTTTTAACCGACTTCAAAAAAAGAGGAGGTTGTTTTTCTGTTCGTCTGTATGTTTTTTTTTTGTTTTTTTTCAAATGTCCATCCGGATGTAGTCGCGGGCGGAAGCTAGTTAAAAATAAATATGGGCTATATTTTTATAAATTTCCCAAAAGTACTACAAATTAGTTTCAATGTTTAAAATAATTAAAATGCCTAGGGTACCTTTGATCGAGATGAAAAATATAAGTTTTAATCCAGACTATAAACTGTTTGCCAAATTTCATCCAAATCAGTTCAGCTTTCATAAAAAACAAATATACAGACGAACAGAGAACCTCCTCTTTTTTTGAAGTCGGTTAAAAACATCGGATTGCAGTAGATTGTGCTAGATTGTCAGTCTACCATGGTAGATTGACAATCTACCAAGATCTACTGCGATCCGATGTTTTAACCGACTTCGAAAAAAGAGGAGGTTGTTTTTCTGTTCGTCTGTATGTTTTTTTGTTTTTTTTTTCAAATGTCCATCCGGATGTAGTCGCGGGCGGAAGCTAGTTAAAAATAAATATGGGCTATATTTTTATAAATTTCCCAAAAGTACTACAAATTAGTTTCAATGTTTAAAATAATTAAAATGCCTAGGGTACCTTTGATCGAGATGAAAAATATAAGTTTTAATCCAGACTATAAACTGTTTGCCAAATTTCATCCAAATCAGTTCAGCTTTCATAAAAAACAAATATACAGACGAACAGAGAACCTCCTCTTTTTTTGAAGTCGGTTAAAAACATCGGATTGCAGTAGATTGTGCTAGATTGTCAGTCTACCATGGTAGATTGACAATCTACCAAGATCTACTGCGATCCGATGTTTTAACCGACTTCGAAAAAAGAGGAGGTTGTTTTTCTGTTCGTCTGTATGTTTTTTTTTTGTTTTTTTTCAAATGTCCATCCGGATGTAGTCGCGGGCGGAAGCTAGTTAAAAATAAATATGGGCTATATTTTTATAAATTTCCCAAAAGTACTACAAATTAGTTTCAATGTTTAAAATAATTAAAATGCCTAGGGTACCTTTGATCGAGATGAAAAATATAAGTTTTAATCCAGACTATAAACTGTTTGCCAAATTTCATCCAAATCAGTTCAGCTTTCATAAAAAACAAATATACAGACGAACAGAGAACCTCCTCTTTTTTTGAAGTCGGTTAAAAACATCGGATTGCAGTAGATTGTGCTAGATTGTCAGTCTACCATGGTAGATTGACAATCTACCAAGATCTACAGCGATCCGATGTTTTAACCGACTTCAAAAATAGAGGAGGTTGTTTTTCTGTTCGTCTGTATGTTTTTTTTTGTTTTTTTTTTTCAAATGTCCATCCGGATGTAGTCGCGGGCGGAAGCTAGTTAAAAATAAATATGGGCTATATTTTTATAAATTTCCCAAAAGTACTACAAATTAGTTTCAATGTTTAAAATAATTAAAATGCCTAGGGTACCTTTGATCGAGATGAAAAATATAAGTTTTAATCCAGACTATAAACTGTTTGCCAAATTTCATCCAAATCAGTTCAGCTTTCATAAAAAACAAATATACAGACGAACAGAGAACCTCCTCTTTTTTTGAAGTCGGTTAAAAACATCGGATTGCAGTAGATTGTGCTAGATTGTCAGTCTACCATGGTAGATTGACAATCTACCAAGATCTACTGCGATCCGATGTTTTAACCGACTTCAAAAAAAGAGGAGGTTGTTTTTCTGTTCGTCTGTATGTTTTTTTGTTTTTTTTTCAAATGTCCATCCGGATGTAGTCGCGGGCGGAAGCTAGTTAAAAATAAATATGGGCTATATTTTTATAAATTTCCCAAAAGTACTACAAATTAGTTTCAATGTTTAAAATAATTAAAATGCCTAGGGTACCTTTGACCGAGATCAAAAATATCATAAGTTTTAATCCAGACTATAAACTGTTTGCAAAATTTCATCCAAATCAATGCAGCCTTCATAAAAAACAAATATACATACGAACAGAGAACCTCCTCCTTTTTTGAAGTCGGTTAAAAATATCGCATCGCAGCAGATTGTGCTAGATTGTTTTTTAATGATTTTTCGAATGTCCACCCACGTGGATGTAGTCGCGGGCGGAAGCTAGTTAAAAATAAATGTGTACTACATTTTTATAAATATCCCAAAAGTAAGTACTATAATGTTTAAATGTTTTGAAAATAATACTTATACCTCGAAAAAAAGGTGCCAACCCTAAGCCAGACCAAGCCAGATTGACGTAGATTGACAATCCAGCACAATCTGATCACGCCAGATCGCGCCAGACCGCGCCAGATTGAAACAGATCGCGAACAACGTTACACAATCAATCTCTGTCAATCTTTGTCAGTCTGGCGCGGTCTGGCGTGATCAGATTGTGTGTGTAATGGGTGCCTTAGAAAATTTCTTTCATTCTCAGAAGATCCATCGGCCAGATCCACAATGGATCTAGTGAGATTTTTCTCACTCATAAACCCTAAGTAGGTATGTACTCACTGTTTTTGGATCCGTAATTTCTGATACTAACCAACACACCATTTATTTAGCTTAAGAGTGATATTTAAATTATAATCTAACACAGGGTACTGAAACCAAGTACGCCCATTCAATTTTCAATAGACTTGTAAATCTTAAACCTTCTACTCTACATATAGAACTAGTCTGGCCCATTATTGAGTGTAACTGAAAGCCTCAAATAGCTTATAGTGGCAATCCCCCATTTATAGTTAAACCAATGGGTCAAATACACTAGGCTGTTTATCCGAATTCGGATGCATAGAATTCGGGCGGTGACAAAAATGAATGAGCGAAGTTTAAAACATTTTCAATCTATTCATCGAGCTTCTAACAGATGTCTTATACTCATTATTGTACTGAGTTACTATAGGCAAAATATCATAGACTACAATAGGGTCGAAGATCCTGCCAGACGACAGCGCTGCCGATGCCGCAGCGCCAAATTCTAAGCTGCTCTTTAAAGAATAGCATACCTATCTTAAGGCAGCTTGTATGACCGAAAGTGCCGCCCTCAGAAGTTTTTATTTTATTTATTTTTATTTATTTATTTTAGTAGGTACACCAGCAGAACACTTCCAAAAATAAAAAATGGTACAGACAAACATAAACTAATAAGTGCCCCATTATAGGTGACACAGCATTTTCGAAAAGTAAAGCAACAAAACAAGCATTTAGAAGGAGCAAAAAATTACATAATTATTACTATATTAAAACTAAGAACTTATTATACAGATACTAATTAAGCAAATCAGGCTGCAGTAATTTGACTCATTCGGCTAGGCAGTATCTGACAAGTGTTCTCGTAAGATATGCCCAAAGGTCTCGTAGCTGTTGTGGAAGATGTCTAGACCCGGTAGATCTTTACATGTGAGATTGTAATAGCTGCACATTCGGTGAAGCGGTGCATGAGCACCGACATTTGTTCGGCAAGCTGAAGTACGTAGAAGATTTGTCAAAGGTTTTCTAGGCATGTTATATGGAACCGTTAATGAAATTTTTTCCAAGAGTCGGCTAAAGCCAGGGTGGCCGTGGAAGATCTTGTAAAGAATGTTGAGGTCATGGAGTCTACGCCTATCTCTTAGCGAAATCAGAGCAAAGTGTCGAAGCCGAAGATGATAGGGACATCGATGTGAGAAACCAGATGAAATGTAAGCGAGATGGCGAGTAAACGCTCTTTGCACATTCTCGATTCTTTGAGAATGAACTGTGTACGTTGGACTCCAAGCAGAAGACGCATACTCTAAGTGGCTACGTACAAGCATATTGAATAGGTGTATCTTTGTTTTAATTTGAAAGCCACGAGAGTTACGTTTAATAAAACCAAGCATTTTTGCGCCTTTTTTAATAATGTCATTGAAATGAGAGGTAAATTTTAGCTTGGAGTCTAATATTACACCCAGTTAATAAGTTATAAATAAAAAAAGATTTTAGTAATGTTTTACGTGGAGTTTTTAGGGCCCATGGTCTAGTATTTTTAGAAGGTATCAATCACTACATGCCCTCGTAGTCATTCGTAGAAGAAGATAGCAGATGTGTCAAAAACGGTCATTTTTAGCAGTTTTGCTATCAACTTCTAGCAGTGACTACGAGGCAGTGTTGCCAGATGAGCAAAATGAAAATGCGGTAGCTGTGCTTCAAAAAAGCGGACTTTCGAGAAAAAAGTGGAATTTCTTGTTTTATCATTTACATCGAGTTTTCTCTCTCGATTCGTGTGCTTATTATTTGTATTTTCACATAAAGACAAGGAAAAAAAACTTTCACACACGCGCGGTAAAATATCCATTCTGCAGTAACTTTTGTACATTTGTGAAGTCGATGAGACTTTTTATTTTTTTTTATTTTTTCACGCAATCGAAATTTCTGAAACTTTTTTCTTTTAATAAGGGAGCTTATTCCTACCTATTATAAGTATTCTGCCAATTCGATTTTTTTCGGACAAGGAATTTCCGGCCTGCTTATTGTCTAATTTTTAAAATCTATCGCAATCGCTTTAAGTTGTTTTTATTTGTGCCAAAAAGAAGCATCAATAATTCACATCCTGAGAGTGGTTGCGATAGATTTTTGTAATTAGACCAATTAGACAATTAGCCCCCTGAACGAACTAACGGATCGAACTGAACGACTGAACGCAGCTTTTTATCTTCGACGTGCCGTGTAAACTGCCAAAAAAGATTAGTTGTTCTAGCTAGTAGATTCGAAAAAAGCGGAACCGCGTAGGTTAAAAGTCGAAAGCGGATACATAGTCAAAAAGGCGGGGTAAAAAGTGGTAAAGCGGTACATCTGGCAACGCTGCCGCTGCTACGAGGGATTTTAACGATACCGTCTAAAAATACTGGACTGTTGGCCGTCTAAAAATACTAGACTGTTGGCCCTAAAATTCCGCGTAAAACATTATTAAAATTGTGTATTAGGATTATAATATTAAATAAAATTCACCGCGGCGCGGCGCCACTATCGCTCGGGGTGCCACCTTAATTCAAGTTTGCCAGTGAAGTAGTGGTCGTAAATTTATTTTCTGTCGGATACCCGAATCTGCCTTATCTTTTTCGGATACCTGACCTGAATTCGGGTAAATGGTCCTTCAGTGTAAAAGTATCTTAAGACACACGCTTCATTGATGATTGTCATTACGTACCCTTACTACACGCAACCAAAGTTCCAAATTACCCAACCATTATCGATTGAACCAACTCAAGCAAGTGTAGTTAAACTGGGAAACTCGAATGCTGTAACTTGATTGCGTTATTTGCACTACAAATTAGAGCTTTAGTTTCAGTTTTTAAGTTGAGAGATACTGGTGAAATAAATTAAAAGTTTTTCATACCGAACAACACCCAGCTGCGTCCATATTTATTTTACGATCGTGCAGATTTATTCAAAAGCGCTATCTAACCGCGAACCGTATCGTACCGTAATGTGTCGTACCGTATCGATACAGTACGTGAACACGGGTATTTATGGGTTATGTGTTATGCGAGTTGTTTGTGCTGTCTAGTGCATAAATTAGGGCACTGATTTATACTATACCTCTCGACGATAGTTGAAATGATTATAAACTTATTTAATACTAAACTAATTTTGAACTTTTTTTCACTGTAGTCAATAGACACAAAAAGATTTGTAATAAATCAAGGATTCATATAATAAGTCTATATAATAAATAATTATTATCTTATCTTTATTTTATTATTTATCTTATTTGGAAGATTTAGAAGATAGGTACAAATCATCGACCTAACAGAAGACAATGTTGGAAGTTATGTCGATTAGGTATACATACTACATACATACCATACCATACGTCTAACATAGATACGTACAACATAAAACCTACAAGTTAAGGCCGCTACAGACGTATCATCATACATCCACTAAAACCCATTGTAAAGATCCATTGATGGATCTTTTTACACGACTGCCCAAAAAGGAGTGTATATGTGTTCAGGGTTCATGTATGTTTGTGGATATGTGACTTTCTTTATTACACCATTCCATAGATCTAAATAGTACCATGTTTTCTGCAAATAAACGAGTTCTATTCGATTCTATTTTTCTATTCACCATAACTTCTAAATCGCTCAACGGATTTGGATGTATGGGGTATCGTTAGAATCCTTACACCATTCGGAGTGACTCTGGCTATATTTTTTTTTGAAAAAAGTCAATATGGCGACTGTACGACGCCATTTTCAAATGTGAAATATTTTTTTTTCTTCAATAATTACATTATGGGCATCAACATCAAATGAAAGGCCTTAATGACCACATTTCAAAACTATATAATTTGTCAATAAAATGTGTGAAATAAAAATAAATAATTGGTAGCATAATTGGTAGTGCATTGGGCCGGATTCCTAAGGGTGCGGGTTCGAATCCCGTCTAAGTTGCTACGGGTGAGCCGATTTTTTCTAATATTTTTCATTATTTATTCATCTTAATATAAAAATAGCATTGTGAATGCAAAAATCTAAAAGTTTAAAATTGTACTGTTTCACCTTAATTGATTGTCTGGCACCTGCAATAGGTGCTACAACCGAATGTCGAAGTAGTTCTCTTCACATTGGTGAGATGGCGCTGATCTTCAGCGGAAGCGTGGAAAGTATTAGAAAATTTCGCCACATCCCTCAGCGGCTTGGTAGCATAATTGGTAGTGCATTGGGCCGGATTCCTAAGGGTGCGGGTTCGAATCCCGTCTAAGTTGCTACGGGTGAGCCGATTTTTTCTAATATTTTTCATTATTTATTCATCTTAATATAAAAATAGCATTGTGAATGCAAAAATCTAAAAGTTTAAAATTGTACTGTTTTACCTTAATTGATTGTCTGGCACCTGCAATAGGTGCTACAACCGAATGTCGAAGTAGTTCTCTTCACATTGGTGAGATGGCGCTGATCTTCAGCGGAAGCGTGGAAAGTATTAGAAAATTTCGCCACATCCCTCAGCGGCTTGGTAGCATAATTGGTAGTGCATTGGGCCGGATTCCTAAGGGTGCGGGTTCGAATCCCGTCTAAGTTGCTACGGGTGAGCCGATTTTTTCTAATATTTTTCATTATTTATTCATCTTAATATAAAAATAGCATTGTGAATGCAAAAATCTAAAAGTTTAAAATTGTACTGTTTCACCTTAATTGATTGTCTGGCACCTGCAATAGGTGCTACAACCGAATGTCGAAGTAGTTCTCTTCACATTGGTGAGATGGCGCTGATCTTCAGCGGAAGCGTGGAAAGTATTAGAAAATTTCGCCACATCCCTCAGCGGCTTGGTAGCATAATTGGTAGTGCATTGGGCCGGATTCCTAAGGGTGCGGGTTCGAATCCCGTCTAAGTTGCTACGGGTGAGCCGATTTTTTCTAATATTTTTCATTATTTATTCATCTTAATATAAAAATAGCATTGTGAATGCAAAAATCTAAAAGTTTAAAATTGTACTGTTTCACCTTAATTGATTGTCTGGCACCTGCAATAGGTGCTACAACCGAATGTCGAAGTAGTTCTCTTCACATTGGTGAGATGGCGCTGATCTTCAGCGGAAGCGTGGAAAGTATTAGAAAATTTCGCCACATCCCTCAGCGGCTTGGTAGCATAATTGGTAGTGCATTGGGCCGGATTCCTAAGGGTGCGGGTTCGAATCCCGTCTAAGTTGCTACGGGTGAGCCGATTTTTTCTAATATTTTTCATTATTTATTCATCTTAATATAAAAATAGCATTGTGAATGCAAAAATCTAAAAGTTTAAAATAAATAAATTTAAAAAATATTAAAAACACGACTGGTCTGCCAAAAACGAACTAAAAAGTTAAATAACAAGTTTTATTGCAGTCGGGTCACCTCTTTTATTAAAAACCGGCCAAGTGCGAGTCGGACTCGCGCACGAAGGGTTCCGTACCAAAAAAAACAGCAAAAAATCACTTTTGTTGTCCCATACAACAAACGTGATTTTTTAAGCCCCCCTTAAATATTTATTTTATTTTGTTTTTAGCATATGTTGTTATAGTAGCAATTAATAGAAATACACGATCTGTGAAAATTTCAACTGTCTACCAGTAGTCGTTATCAATATAGAGCAAAAAACGGCAAAAAATCACGTTTGTTGTATGGGAGCCCCCCTTAAATATTTATTTTATTCCGTTTTTAGTATTTGTTGTTATAGCGGCAACCGAAATACATCATCTGTGAAAATTTCAACTGTCTAGCTATCACGGTTCATGAGATACAGCCCGGTGACAGACAGACAAACAGACGGACAGCGGAGGCTTAGTTTAGTAATAGGGTACGGAACCCTAAAAATTGTTCCACAAAACGGTCCCCCGACTGCAATGATACTTGTTATTTAACTTTTTAGTTCGTTTTTGGCAGGGCAGTCGTGTTTTTAATATTTTTTAAATTTATTTATTTTTCGCACTTTTAGTTATGTCACCCGTTCGACGCGACGGACGCCCACAGTTGGGTATACATAGACCAATGGGTATACATATTATAGACCAACGACAAGCCTTAAGGTGCTTTTATTTATTCTGTGCTTCAAAGATAAAGAGCACTCAAATGCTTAGAGCAACATGGACTTAAGCCGGCGTTGCTCTAAGCTCAAATGAATACAATAAAAAAGTTGGTTTATGTATTTCTTACACTGGCTGTTTGGTAAAATACTTTTATTAAGCTGAATAGGGTAGATAGGGTACCATTTTTGGGGTTGTATGCATGGTACACAAAAAACAACAAAAATAATATAAGTAGGTATAGGTACACTACCCTTTTATGATAAACTAATAAATGGCAACTAGAACGAAATTGCGTTTAGCTTTTGCCCATTAATGGACTTTATTATTATATCAAAAACAATAGTTATTATAATACAAAAATCTTTATTTACGATCCAAGCATTAACTTAACAATAAGTGGCTGGTGTCCCCTTTTAAACATATAAATGTCTGTATTAAGGGGCACCGCATAATGTATCATTAACTAGTCCTTAACACACAAATTGATCGTGATTCTGTTCTACCAATATGTTTTGGAGCTAATAATCCGCCTTTGAATAATATTGCCGAGATGTAATATGTTTATATTGGCATGCCTCAGGATTACACAGTCGTGACTTTATTATCAACTAAAGTTTACCGACATTAGAATGGTATTATTATAATAATTATCAGTTATTAGTTTAATTAAAAGATGCTATGAGTATAGCCGCGGATCGTGCTCAGTGGCGTGCACTCGGAAAGGCCTATGTTCAGCAGTGGACGATGATAGGCTGATGAAAATATGCTACAAGAAAATGCAAAAATAGATAAATACTGCAAGCAAATACAATGTGTTTGATAAAAGCCTTATAAAGCCGAATATGATAGAGAGGGACCTAACAACTTTTACTATGGGACCAACTTTAAAATCGCGAAAAAAATCTGCTGTTTCGTACAAAAAATTATAATGAAAATATCAAAATGTATGTAAAACAGCAGATTTTTTTTTCGCGATTTCAGAGTTGGTCCCATAGTAAAAGTTGTTCAGTTTGATGGTCCCTGTAAACCATATTCGGCTTTAGGTATAAGGCTTTTACCAAACACCTTGTATAAACATTTAAGGATGTAGTCTTGATGTAGTGAATATGAATATAATATTCTTGGATGTAGCACAAAAATATGCAATTCTAATGACGTAAGATGGAACCGATCGTTACAAGCAAATGCAGCCCACAAAAAAAATATAAGTACTTAAGTAGGTACTGCAAGGAAAACATAACAAAATAAAGAATGCAATTCATCTGACAGTCATAAAATGGAACTGATTTTTTCATTAAATTTCTAGAGATCTTAAAAAGGAGGTCGTTTTACTTTTATTCGGGGGAAAATAAAAAACTTCATAGCTGTTTTACTGAGAGCTTAGCATTCTCTAGTTGATACCATCATAAAAGTAGTAAAACGGAGCGGAATAGACAAACACGACGAAACTATAAAGTTTCCTACGTCTATATACCAAGTGTCTGCGAACCCTAATAAAAACGGTTCTTGCTAACTTAGATTCCTTTCCGTATTAAAATAAAGTTAATAAATTATTGTGTACGTTATTTGATGCCTTCAAATGTAGACTAGTTCTTAAAGAATCTTTATAGAATTTAGAATTAGTATACAACATTTATTCAAGGATTGCTCAGCTGAAGCTGAAGTGGCAGTGGGCTGGACCATAGCCTTCACTATTTCCAAGCCGTGAACATAAGTTTGGCAACGTCCGTTACTGTCAGTTCGTGGTCATGTCGTCCGCCAGTCTCCATACTAAATGTATGGGAATATTTCAATTTTAAGAGGTCGATATTTTTTTTCATATATTGGCGTCAGTAGGGTGAAAAATACGGCGTTTTGTGAACCAGAGATTTCCTTTGGTAGGATTGGTCCTTAGGACCCAAGGATGGATATAAGAAGTGGAGCCACCACGATTTTTGTAGTAAATTTTTTGAAGTTTTGGCTTTCAGCCCAATCTCGATAGATGTATTAGTTAAGCTGCTATGCCCAGTTTGATGTCATATTCGTATGAATTTAGGGTGTCGAATTCATTTTTGGATTCATATTTGTACGATTCAATTGTTAAACTATTTAAAAAAAATAAAATACTCGCTTGATTAAAGAAAAAAATTGCCATTAAATACACAAATTGGAATATTGAAAAAAGAAAAATACCTCGTAGGAGCTCTATTATCCTTTTATTTTTAAAATAATAATTGAAGAAAATATTCTTGTTTTGGCTAATTAAAAAAAATAACTTCGTTACCGTTGTAAGGAAGTTATTATATTTATTAAATATTACAATTTTAAATATCAATTCGAAACTTGCTTGTGATAGGCTCAAATTTTAGCAAATTTAGTTAGCTTTATAAAAGTATAGAGTAGAGATACCTGAAAAGCGCTTTCTTAAGGTAGTTTTTTCGAAAATATTGAAACAAGTGCCAAGTTTTTCCAGCAGTACAGGGTTTCCAAGGGTTAAAACTTGGGTAAAACTACTCTCAAGGTACCTAACAATATCTGAAAAAATCGTAGTTACATGCTTGCTTGTGAAATTTGTCTTTTTTTGTCGGTATTGACTGGCATTTTTGGTTTTTCTAATAATTTACTGATATTTTTTAATTCTGCGTTATACTTTTTAAGTTTATTTCAAAACAGTTTCATAAAAGTATTATAATGTATATATATTTGGAATTGGCTATTTATTACCTTTAATTTGATACCCATATTGTTATGATAAAAAATAATAATATTTCCATAGGTGTGAAAGAAATTGGGGAGTAAGGGGATGAAGGGGAGTAAGGGGATGAACGGGCATAGCATCTCGCCAATCCCAATTGTCAACCTCACCTGCACGCACTGGTGGTTCGCTGAATAGCCGGTGGCGGCGACCCATGGGTTGCCGTGGTACTCCCTGCTAGATAACGGACGAGGCTCTGACGACCGAGCAATGGCGGTATAACCATACACCTGGCCGGGCAACCGACCAGAAGAGGCTTCAGCAGCCTTGGGATCTAAATAATCTCCAAAAATTTCTGGCGCAGAAGGCAAGGGGAAACCACTGCGACTATATTCCCAAGAAAGTCACATGAGAGCAAAAATAAATGAGACACGATTGCCCTGCGAACCGATTAGCGACCGGCGCCGCTCTGCGTCCGGGGCTCGCGGTGTGAAATTGGCTACCGGCCATGGCGGGGTAGGAGACCAGGCCCTCCATGGAAATTCTACTACTGGAAATTCTATCAAGCTACGACACCTCCAGATGATAGAAACATGGAATGTGCGCGGCTTAAACCAACCTGGAAAACTTTCCATATTGGAAGGCGAAGTAGCTAGAGTCGGCGTTAACATCTGTGGTCTAAGCGAAACACACTGGAAAGGTAGCGGACATTTATTGACAGACCACCATGTCATTTACTTTTCTGGCAACGACATCAGCAGCAGCAATGGCGTGGCCTTTTTAATACCCGTACATCAGAAAAACTGCGTGATGGGGTACGAACCAGTAAGCGATCGGATTATCAGCATCAAGATAAAAGCTTCACCGATAAACCTTAACATCGTTCAAGTGTATGCCCCCACGTCTACCGCGAGTGACGAAGCAATCGAGAAATTTTACTCCGAATTACAGTCCACAATAGCGAAGGTACCCAATAGAGAATTATTGGTCGTCCTAGGAGACTTGAACGCTAAGATCGGAGAAAACGCTCATCAGCTGGGTAAATGCGTCGGGAGATTTGGGCTCGGGAAGCGAAATGAACGAGGTGAACGCTTAATACAATTCGCTTCAGAAAACGATCTTCTGATTGCAAATTGCCTTTTCCAACACCACCCTCGAAGGCTCTACACTTGGGTATCACCCGATGGAAAAACCCGCAACCAAATAGATTACATCATGATTCGGTCGCGATGGAGATCATCTGTAACAAATGCCCATACGTTACCTGGAGCTGATTGCGGGTCTGATCATCAACTTCTGATCTCTAAAATAAAACTCAAGCTAACAGCAGCCAGAATCACAAAAAAGCCGAGGAAGCGGGAGGTAAAAGATGTTCAGAGATTCCGTTCAACTATTGAACAGACAGAACTGGTCACGGTGGTCTGAAGCAGATCTGGCTAACGAAACACCCGATGCACTATGGGATCGAGCTAAGACACTCATCGCCACAACTGTCTCTGAAACCACACCACTAATTACAACCCATAAAAGACAGCACTGGATGACCGTTAAAACCTTCGAACTGGTCGAAAAACGCCGGAAAATGAAAGCAGCGGGCGCTGATATTAAGGATCTCAATAAAATGTCAGCACAGATACAGCTCAAATGCAGACAAGATCATAATGCCTATCTGCGCAATATGTGTACTGAAATTGAGGCTCATGCAGACAGATATGAGTCAAGAGACTTGCATCACAAAATACGCCTCATCACAAAAACGCTGCCGTCTAAAACCTGGGCCGTAGAAGATCAGAATGGTCAAGTAGTTACTGAACTAGACAAAATTTCGGAAGTTTGGAGAAATTACTGTCAATCCTTGTTTCAAGATCCTCAGTCGCGAAATTTCACACCCACGGAGCCTGCGAGTGACATGCTCGAGCCGGATATTCTTGAGTCAGAAGTAAGAGCCGCTATTCAGCATCTAAAGAATGGGAAAGCCACAGGGAAAGATGAGATCCCAATCGAAACTATACGTGCATTGGGAGACCGTGGCGTTCATATCTTTCACATCATCTGCAACAAGATATGGCTCACAGGCAAATGGCCCTCTGAATGGGCTCACACAATATTCACTCCTCTTCACAAAAAGGGTTCCACGAAGAAATGTACCAACTTTCGACTTATTGCATTAATAACACACGCTAGCAAAATAATGTCAACAAGCTGGATTTGTGAAAGGGAAAGGAACTCGTGAACAAATTCTCATCGTTCGTCAAATCATTGAGAAGGCTCGAGAGTTTAACAAGCCGACATACATTTGCTTTGTTGATTTCTCCAAGGCGTTCGACTCGGTGAAATGGCCAACGTTGTGGAAAATACTACTGGACATGGGCACACCACAACACCTCGTGCACCTGCTCAGGGAGCTCTACGAAGGGGGAACAGCTTCAGTGCGGACAGATGACCTCCTCTCAAATAGTTTCCATCCAAGTGCGGGCGTGCGACAGGGCTGCATAATATCACCCTTACTATTCAACATCTACACCGAGCTTGTAATGCGAATCACTCTCGAGGACTGGACTGATGGTGTTGCAATTGGTGGATACAAAATAGCGAACTTGCGATATGCAGATGACACCACCTTATTTGCGAGTAACGCTGGCCTTATGGAGGAATTACTTCTCAAAATGGAGCGCGTGAGCCTTGCGTTTGGGTTAAAGATAAACCGATCTAAGACCAAGATCATGATCGTGGATCGCGTCAACGACAACTCGCCCGAAGTGACACAGATTACGAACTGCGACGTGGTTCAGACCTACGTATACCTTGGAGCTTTAATCTCAAACAACGGCGGCTGCGTAGATGAAGTAAAACGACGTATGGCCATAACCAGAACTGTGATGGAGAAGTTAAGGAAAGTATGGAGGAATCGTAACATTACCAAAGCCACCAAAGTCAGGCTCGTGCGAACACTAGTATTCCCCATTTTTCTTTACGCAGCAGAGACGTGGACAGTGCGCGAGCTGGAAAAGGGGAAGATAGATGCTTTAGAAATGTGGTGCTGGAGGAGGATGCTGGGGATATCATGGATGGAATTCCGCACCAACGTGTCCATACTCCAGGAGCTCGGCATCACGCAGCGTTTATCGGCCGTAGTACAGTCGCGCATACTGCAGTACTTTGGCCATGTCTCTAGGCGGGGTAACGACTCCATAGAGCGGCTGGTCGTACAGGGCAAAGTAGAGGGAACCAGATCACGTGGCAGGTCACCGATGCGCTGGACTGACCAGGTGAAATCCGCAGTGGGAAACCCTGTATCTGACTGCGCCAGACAGTCTACCAACCGGGAGAGATGGCGGGAGATCGTGCGGAAAGCTATGTCCGCCTCTACCACCGATGTGGACGCCTCAAAGTGACCACGACCGCTCTGCCAAGAGCGTAACGACGAAGAAGAAGAAAAGAAATTGACGGCACGCGACAGTGAAATTTTTTTTCGCTATTAATTGTTAATAAAAAAAAATGTAAGTTATATTTTTTCAATTCTTCATTCTATAAGCTTTGTTAACGTATTTTTTGTTTGCAAATAAGAACATCAGTTTAATATTTACGGTGACTTAAAGAAAAAAAAAATGTTGTTGAAAATATTGGTTATTGTGTAATGTTTAGGAAACTTCTTAATAGATTGCAATTTTTATACTAGAAATGAATTCTACGTCATTGATTTATCCGAAAATGATACCAAAATTGGCTTAGTATCTAAACTTAGGCAGTTATTAACCTCGGACTTCGTTAAGGCAGAATTCCCCCCTCCCCCCACCTGCTTGAAAAATCCAGGTGGCTCCACTTCGTAAACCCATCTTAGGAACCTAAGGATCAATCCTACCGAAGGATCTTTGGTTCATGGATAGCCGTATTCTTCGTTTTTTTGGTTCCTACGACTGGGGCTAATAGTAATTGTGTGAGGTTTAAAATATGAAAATAATTTAGTTCTTTTATTGAAATGCTTTGTATATTAAACAATAAGAAAAATATCAATGTTAACCAGGAAAAAATGATTGTCAAAGATGTCATCTTTTTTGTTGATTTTCTTCAGCAGGGAGTTGATTAACACGCCCTCTAGCAATAAATGATATATCATTAGTAAGGTCTTTTAAAGACAAATATTTGCTGTTAATATACTTTATATCAATTGTTAATACTTTTGGAGTTAAAGGTTATTAAAGTATAAAAGTGGTTTATTGTCTATGGGAGATGATCTACCACAACTATAGAAATGAATGATATATCAAAAGAAAGGTATATGACAAATATTTGCTGCAAACATACTTTCTATTAATTGTTAGTATTTTCGGAGTTTTAGGTTATTAATTAAAAAAAAATGGTCAAGTTTAGAGCGTTATAACTCTCAAAGTACTAATAGTTGACGTTTATAGTAATACAATAAAGTGTTTCAAATTTAAATACCTTTCCAATGATGTAAGATTTATTGCTAGAGGAGGCTTAGATCAAAATGCTCATCGTACTAAAGGACCCCCGAAAAGTTCAAATAATTTGACTCAAACCTTATGTTCTAATAAATAAATAATAATAATAAATATAAAACTTTATTGAAATAATCTTACATCACAATTTACAACTAGTTTAAACATAGATAATATAGGAAAAAAAATAAGTAATTTTTAATATAATTCTATACTATGTGCTTGACCACATACGATGTTGCCGTTCTGCTCAACTTCAGGGCTTGGAAGATATAGAAGGCTATGGCTGGACGGACACATAGCGAGAATAACCGATGGTCGTTGGAGGTTCTGGCAATCGCGCACCGGACGACCGACGCTCCGTGGGTAGACCCCCACAAGGTGGACCGACGATCTGGTGAAGATTGCGGAAAGCCGCTGAATGCGGGCAGCGCAGGACCGATCGTCGTGGAGATTATGATGATGCTGATATGATGATACAACGTTCATTAATTGACCGAGCGAGCGCGAAGCGTATCCGTTTCAGTTTGGGCAAAATGCTTTCGTGTAGCTGTCCCTATTCGGCTGTTCTCCTCCACAGGTCGCATTTCTCAACCGATTTTCGTGAAATTTTGTGAGCTGGTTCTATAATATAATGGCGGAGATATGGGGAAAAATCATATTATTTCGGCCATTTTGAAAAATGTTACAAACGTAAGGTCTACAGCGTTACAGAACCACTAGTTCAAATGTTTTTTCTTTCCAAATCCTACTTAAATATTTGTGCCTAGTGCATATAACGAAGAAAATCGTTAAACTATCTTAAGACTGTATTTATAAACCGCTCTCAGCTTGGAGAGCTTTCTTGAGAATGATCTCAAGATAGCTCTCAACGTTGAGAGCGGCTTATGTATTTAAGTATGAACTTGAGACGCTCTTCTTATAGGAACAGCATCTCAGGTACGATCTCAAGATAGCTCTCAAAGTTGAAAACGATTGATAAATACAGACCTTAGAGTTATCAAAACCAGCCAAGTGCGAGTCGGACTCGCGCACGAAGGGTTCCGTACCAAAAAAACGGCAAAAAACACGTTTGTTGCATTGCATGGGCAATGCATCAAACGTGCCCCTTAAATATTTATTTTAATCTATTTTTATTTGTTGTTATAGCGGCAACAGAAATACATCATCTGTGAAAATTTCAACTGTCTAGCTATTACGGTTCATGAGATACAGCCTGGTGACAGACAGACAGACGGACAGCGGAGTCTTAGTAGTTAATAGGGTCGCGTTTTTACCCTTTGGGTACGGAACCCTAAAAATATCCCTTCTTCCTCATGGTCAAACTTAGATAGTCAAACTGATTTGACCACGAGGAATTTTAACATTCTTCGTAGACAAACTGTAACTAGTTTGTTCTATTTTAAAATTGGTATAAAAACGTCATGACAAATCGTCAAGTTTATTAGGGCCATCAAGGGCCCTGGTAGTACCATTAAAAACTTCAAGTACCAGGTGGCTTAATTATTGTTTGACAAACGACCACCCTCGGATGTTCCGATTGATCAGCGCCGTAATGAAAAGGTGACGTGATACCTCCAATCCATTAGTCTACGTCATGTCCCATTATTTATCTTCATCTTGCAACTTTCTTGGGATTAAACGGTCTGTTTTTAGATCGTTGAAGAAGCCTAATTTAATTAGTATTGTTTTTGTTTGATTGCAATTTTTTAATTTTTTTGAAAAAGTAAGTTTTTTTATGCACAACGAGGTAGTGCTTGGTCTTCACCTCACCTGATGTTATGTGACGATAAAGCGGAAGGTGGAAGCGCACCACACCCGGAATCCTTATCACTGAGGAACTGGCTATCTTACGTGATCTTACCTCTAACTACCTCATCTTACCTCTAAAGTATTCTTACTTGTACTGAGAATCATCATCATCCTCTTGCCCTTATCCCAATTTATTTATAGTGTTCTACACAAAATAAAATGTTGAGCTCGTAGAACGACCACTATTGGGGTCGGCGCAGCATGTAATTCGTACTGCATTAAGTTTTGGCAAAGTTTTACGGTCGGCCGCCTGCCTGACACCAACCCTCCTCTGGAATGCTGGTGTTGACAGTTTCCTCGCTGCCATTCGAGTGACCCTTTTTGTGCGATGGTCTGTACCGGGTCCCTAAAAACTTCCCTCTATCGCCTTCTACGATACCCACGGGATGAGATGGGACAGTCCTATTCTTAACCGGAACTGTACGGCGTACTTCTTACTTGTACTGAGAATGTTAACTTAAATAAGCACATTCTTATTTCCAAAGATATGAATATGTAGGATTTTCAGCTCATGCTCCAAAAAGTTTGCCTTTTTTAAAGAGTCAAATACACAGCTTGTAAAATAATGACCCCCCCCCCCCCTAGTATGGTATGTACAGGAACTTTATTATTTATCTAATACAAATATTTACAGCTATCAATTATGAAAGTCTCAGTTTGAGATATAAGATCTTCGTTAGTACGACGTCATAAAGGCCCATTTAAACTGAGGATTGCGTGCCTTGTGACACTTGAGCACATGACTAAATATAGCCTGTGACTTGGACGCAGACAATATATTGAAGGCTTGTTGTAAATTTGAGTATTAAAGTATGAGCTTTGAGAAATACACACAAGTAAGTAATATTTTAGATAATTCTCTTCCGTTCGTCGCCACAATAACATATCGCAATGCTAAGGTTCAAATATATTGTTTACAACATTGAAAGACAAAGAAGTAATCTTGTTTGAATACCATTTATCTGTGTATCAAGTAAGGGCGAGTTAGAACAAATTTGGTTCATACCTACTAGAAAACAAATAAGAACATTTACATCTAGATATAAAATGGATTTGGGCATTTTAAATGTCAAGAAGTCCAAATACAATCTTGTCGTTTACATCCCCATGTCTTTCCAAGTGTCAAAAATGTGAAATTGCTCACCCGTTTGCCCTCACAGTTAAATTTAGCTGGAGCGAAAACGTCTCAATAGTTTAATTTCCTTCCGTCGCTCGCACAAAATCTGGAAATATGTCAACAGAATTGTTATTAAAGTGAAATAACTCTGTACTTTACCAGTCCGCATTGGGCCCGCGTGGTGGGTTATGTATGGCCCATCCTCCTTAACCTTATGCATCCATAAGGAAGGCCTGTGCCCCAGCAGTGGGGACAATAAAAATGGCTCATGGTCTTTACATGGTTTGAGTCCCAGAACCATAGACTTAGAAACATTTTCGCTGCTATTTCAATGCTCAGAAGTCAGAACACTGATCTGTGGTTTGAGTTATGCGAAGTTGTATGGTATGTCATCAATAAAAACTACAAAATGTTACTATCGTGAATATTCTATAGTATAGACAGTATATAGGTAGAGTGATGAAAATTACGCTAATCCATTAAAGATACCGTCTCTGGAGGTGATGACTTTTTTGGTCAAAACCTACTAGAAGTTACAGAGGGTCTAGTAAGAGTTGATGTTTTCACTTTTCACTATCGAAAACTATCGGATATGCTGCTCATACTCAATGCGAGTGAAAAAGACAAAATTCTGATGTAATGATTAAAAATAAAATGGCAATTAGTATAACTTGTTTAAGTAGACATATTAATTTTATTTTGCGAAATGTATCTTATCAAGTTCTGCACGAAGCTCACGTAAAACGATTACTGCCTAATCTTGCTGTACTTTGTTAGATCCCTTAAAACCCGAATAGGCCCAATTAGAGACGGTAGAGAAAGAGGTTAAACTGTTAATCGTCACGCACGGAGTGGGCGAACAAACAACTGGGATCAAACTCTGCCTTTGTGGAACTTTAGCCAATTAGCATAAAGACCGGGCCGGACGTCTCTGGCACGCCAAACACACTTAGTCCCAAGGTCCGGCCACCGCTTCATTTGGCAAAACGGCCATTGTGATTTAGTATTCTGTAAAGCTCGGAATATAATTCTTAGTGCAATAATTTGATAAAGTTTGTAAGATGGGACGAGTTAGTTGGACGAATATTATATTTAAGGATCCCATAGCCCTCAAGTGGAGTCCTTTTCTTAATTAAATTTATTGCTCGCTAAATACATAATGTATCAAAAATTCACATGTACGGATTGAAGCTAAGGTTCTTAAGTTTGTTTACAAACAATAACCTCAGTCAAATATGGTTCGTTGTAGTAGTAGTAGGCAAAATACCAAACAGGGCCACTTTAGGTACGTTTCCCTACAAAATACCAAACAGGGCCACTTTAGGTACGTTTCCCTACTAAATACTACTACAACGAACTGCCCTGCAAAGCCAAAACATGTAACTTGAGTTACAGTGTTTTGGGTTTATAGGGCCAAATCGATTTATTTTAGTGTATTTTATATCACTATAAAATAATTTTTCAGTTTTATATAATATATAAGGAGATATAAGTATATACAAAACACTGTAATTAAATTTTATTTATAGTTTGTCATGCCAAAACACCCTAATTCAAATTACAGTGTTTTGGCTTTACTAATTTCGCGAGACAATAGTTACCGTGTTATGGTTAGCCAGTTTTGTCGGACCTATCGTGCAGTAACATTTAGCATGGAGGAGTAGCTCTACAATAAGTGGTCGTGCCAGAGTCGCGTCACGATTACGCAAAAATTTTGATTAAGTAGCCAATATCTCATGTGACTAATCGAGAAAGTGTCTTACTGCGCACAAATCATGTGTGCGAGTGGTCGCAGTAAAAAAAATTGCAACTAGTGATTTAATTTTATTGAATCGTGAAGAACATTATAACCATCCCACCAGAGCTACTATGGCGTCGAAATTAAACAGTATATCAATTAAAAAGGACAATAATAGCACCCGCAACAAAGTGCATATTGGCGCCAATAGATCATACGAACGTCGAATTTAATAACACTGACAAGTATTCCAAATTCTATTTTAATAATTCACGCAATAAAAGTGTCATAAACACATCATCTTTTAAATAAGTCAGGAAAATGTACTGGAGATACAGTGTTGTGGTTACAAATAGCAAAATTTCTTACGGTTTTGTTACGCCAATACACGTTTATGAGTATTATTGCAAGAATATTCACTGTATTGGCCTAAAACTTATATGGCTATATAGATCATAAAAATATCTTTCGATTGATACCTAACACTATACACTTTAATTGAAAATTATAACTGAAATCGTCAAAAATATGAAAAAACTTTTAAACGCCGTTTTCTCAAAACGGGTGTTTCATAGACACAGTGTTTTGGATTTATAGGGCAGCGAACTATATTTCAATAAATTTTGAATTAAGCGAAGAGAAAATTATTTAAACTATTATGCGAGCAATCGTCATTGTGCGGAAATGTTATTAATACAAAATAATCTCTATCTTATTTATAGTCTAAAATTAGTCTAAAGTTAATTAGTCTAAATTTTAGACTAATTACAATTCATTAAAAATAATTTTGAACATAACATTACACGAAGCCAAACTACAGTGACTCACTAGTGAAAATAGTTTAGCGTAGCATAGCTTTCTTCCGTAGATCTACAAAGATCCCTGCCGGCCGCGAGGTTAGATCGCGTTGTCCGATTGATCGAACCACGTGGAATAAAAATTCTTTGTGGGTCGATCAATCAAACAATTAATCGAATCAAGCAAGGGTTCTTGATTCTTCGTAGTTAGATTAATTACAGTCAATCGAATTACAAGGAAATTTCCGTCCATAGGGTTACATCGATCGAACTACGAGGATTTATAATGCTTCGTAGTTCTACGAATTTCCGTAGTTCGTAGCCATCTGTGACTACGAAATGGTCTGCCATACAACAATACTTGCTCGTAGCCAAAACGTAGCCAACTGCCGCCGCCCCGTAGCAAATCATGGTTGACCTACACTATTACGCCAGATGACAAATCTTTTCATGAGTATTCTTTAATTATCAAATTAAACATCAGTATTATAATAATCAGCTTTAATGAACTAATCAAACCTAATTAAATACTAATTCCATAGCAATAAAAGCATAATTTAGTCAATAAACAATAACCTAACCATATAACATGTTTCAAATTAGCGACCTGCACCTAATTTAACTAAAATCCAGTCATATTTCAGATTAATATGATCTAAAATCACAGTTCAGATAATTATTATCTGTTATTTGATTTATGGTAACTAATCTATTATGAATTTGGTGTGGGATACAAACGATTAATGAAATATATCCTTCAAAGTTCTTCATTTATTTATTTATGGAAAAAGGTACACCAACAGTATATATTTAACATTGTTAACATTATAATAACAGTAGAGCACAATACTTATATATATACCTATTATAGGCGTACACAACATTTAAGACATTAATTGTGTCAAAGTACATGCTAAAATAAATTTAAAAGTTTAAAAGTGCCGTCAAGTTTAAAAGTTCAGTTTTCCCTCCGTATCAGAATGACAATTTAGTAAAATGCCCTTGTAGTATAAATGACGTTAAAGTAAAACGACCTACTAGTAAAACGTCTGAAATTTAAAATCGTCATACTAGCAAAACGTCTGAAATTTAAAATCGTCATGCTAGTAGAACGTCTGAAATGAAAAACGGCATGTTGGGCAAAAGAACTACTACACTGACGCAGAAAAGAAATGAAAGATAATAAGTATATTATTTTAATTTTAAGTATTTTTTTAATTGTAACAAATAAAACACTTTTTCTCATAGTGACAACTAAAATGCGTTATTTTATCGCAATAACAGCGCAATAACAAAAAAAAAAATTTTTTCAGGGTTTAACAATCGTCCCCGAAAATAATACGATTTAAGTGCGAAACACGTTTTAAAAAACCGGCCAAGTGCGAGTCGGACTCGCGCGCGAAAGGTTCCGTACCAAAAAACAGAACAAAATCACGTTTGTGGTATGGGAGCCCCCCTTAAATATTTATTTTATTCTGTTTTTAGTATTTGTTGTTATAGCGGCAACAGAAATACATCATCTGTGAAATTTTCAACTGTCTAGCTATCACGGTTCATGAGATACAGCCTGGTGACATACAGACAGACAGACGGACAGCGGAGGTTTAGTAATAGGGTCCCGTTTTTACCCTTTGGGTACGGAACCCTAAAAATAAAAGGCAGATATTTCATTTTCTTCTAATTTTATCACTTCCCTTTTGTATTTTTTATCAAAAATACGGTCATTCTTCTTACATTTTTGCCCCTCAAATAACGTGCGTTTATATTTTAGTTCTTGCCACCTGGCTTCTTTACGCAATGCATGAACATATAAAGGCAAGTCCTTTTGCCCAACATGCCGTTTTTCATTTCAGACGTTCTACTAGCATGACGATAATAAATTTCAGACGTTTTGCTAGTATGACAATTTTAAATTTCAGACGTTTTACTAGTAGGTCGTTTTACTTTAACGTCATTTATACTACAAGGGCGTTTTACTAAATTGTCCTTCTGATACGGAGGGACCAAGAGTAGTTATTAATTGCAAGTTAAGGGATTTGGCTTCGTTGCACCACCTAACTATAACGATAACAAGCTTGTTAAAGTACCGGTTAAGCACGAGTTAGCCAAAAAAAGAGGTTGCCAGCCAGCATGATGTCCTTTGACAAGTTTGACGTGACAAATAGGTAGCATCATTTGACTATAACCGTAACTTTGACAGCGTTGTTGGTGCAACTCATACAGGCTGTTATCGTTAAAGTTAGGTGGTGCAACTCAGCCTTAGGCTGTGTTAACGCCTGGCAATACTGTCATCGAAACGTTACCTGTCAACCTCATAAACTTCAACGTCATTGTCAAGAAACCAGAGAGGGCGCGCGGCCGGCCGGCGCGCGCGTCTATTGCCCTCTCTTCTTCCATACCGTTCGAAATACTATAACGACAGAATCAAACCCAATGTACTAAGTTTTTGTAATATATACACTTTCAACTGAAGAAGTCGTACTTCATTTGCACGAACCATCACTCCACCCCAGCTCAAACAGGCTGTTATCGTTAAAGTTAGGTGGTGCAACTCAGTCTAAGAATTTGTAGCTAAATCGGTACCCCAAATATAAATAATTGAACGAGCACTTTATAGAAATTAATTTCGGCGTAGTGTTTATTAAAGAGAAGCCATATTCACCCGTTTAATGTGAAGTTCCCTCATCAGATTTCAAAGTATAATTACACGATATTACCAACCTCTAATAACAATCTAAGCAGCCCTAAAATATAATTAATTTATAATAATATAATATTAGTGATACAGTCAGCTTTATAAGTATATTTTACCTGGGGGACAGCTAATGCTTCCAAATATTTAGGATCCAGTGTGAATGTATATTGTTTGTAAAATAGTAAAAGTAAAAATAGGTTACTACTTTTCCTACTGGACCTTGCATCATTATGTATCACTACTATCAGTTTTTGAGCTTTCAGTGCTTTCTGGTACTTCCATTCCAGCTGAAACTAAATCCAGGAGCTCTGATTCTTGCGTCTTTATTAAACAGTTAAGGACTTCGTCGCTAGGGATTCTATCGTTCAGTTTCTCTGGTGGTGGTAGACCCAGTGTGATGAAAGCTCTTCGTGTTTGTCCAGAAGTTAGCCACCCTCGATTGCCAGGGTCAAAACTCTTCACTACTGCTTTTATGTGCCTGGAAAAAGTGACACGATATGATAAGATTGCAGTAGAGTATTGTATGTACTTTGGTTACCGTAATTGATGTGTCATGTCCTATTGATTTGATGAGGAGCTCGGTGGCGCAGTGGTTTAGTGCCTGGCCCTGCGATTGTGAAGGTCAAGCAACTTTCACAAGGGTTAGTCATGGGATGGGTGACCAAAAATTTAGTCCGAGTTCCTCCGTGCTTCAGAAGGCATGTCAAGCTGTTGGTCCCAGCTGCATTTACAGTCGTTAACACCCACCAATTCGCATTAGGCCCGCGTGGTTGGTTATGACCCATCCTCCTTATCCACCCACCCATAAGGAAGGCCTGTACCCCAGCACAACAGTGGGGACATTAAAAATGGCTGATGTCAAATTTCATGTCAATTCCTTTTGATTTCAACAAGGCATGCCTGATGTATCAATTTATGACTTCCTTGCTAAAGGTATAATTGGCGGCGATGTGGTCCTCATTAGCAACATAAAATTACCAAAAAAAAGTCTACAAATTTAGCTTAATAAAGGTACCTAATAAATAATATTCAGGGACTCGAATTCGAACGGCAAGATTCCAACAAATGAGGAAATTTCAAAAGACGAAAGCCAAAAATGGTTCAAATCTAAGAAAATACATGATGTACATACTCTTTCTCAAATAAAACTGGTGCAGAGCCAAAACCGGCTCTGAACAGCATGCATTTGTTCACCAGATCCTCAAGATACATCACCGGTTTGTTCGATGCTTCCACCAGCAGTTTGCTGAGGAGAAACCTAACGAGTTCCGGTATACGACGTTCCTTCAAGTAATTTTCAGTTCGGGCAACTGTCGTCAGAATTAAACGTTTCCTTTCTGATATAACTATCTGTTCAGACGAATCTTGATCGATGAGACATTTGCAAACCGATATAGGCTCGTAATATGGTTCGGTAGGCTCTATCTCTTCGTCCATTTTGTTGGTGCGATAAAATTCAAAGCTATTTTTGGTTTTGCAAAGATCTATGCGTGGTGACAGTCAAAGTTTGGCATTAGTGACAGAAATAAAAAAATGCGATTAACGTCATTGGTTTGTAAAAAATATATCAAGTAATACGAACTCTTTTTGCCCTATGTTGTGCTGAGGAAGAAATGGAAACAGGGGAAAAAACCCGTTGAGGTAAAACTTGATGAAGTGTGTTACAATTAACCCCTAATGCGAATATGGTCAATAGGGACCATCAAACTGAACAACTTTTACTATATAGGACCAAGTCTGAAATTTCGAAAAAAACAACAGCTGTTTAATACAAAAATTAATAAGAAATATATCAAAATGTATGAAACAGTTTGTCCGTGATGCGAGTGACAAACGTGGCCACTCCCGCAACTTTTGGCTCGAACACGCGATGGTCGCGTCGCTTACTCGCTCGATGATCACATAGTTGGGACTATCCCATAGGGTCTGGTAAATAAAATTATAATTTTCAAGTGGTGAAACGGATGCTCACATGGGAGCGCCTTACGAATGGCCGTGTATGCCAAATAAGAAAATACAGGCGAACAATTCGGCAGTTTTCTTTTTTAATAAAAGACCCTTCGGATTTTAATTACCGGAGTTGTTAATTCACGATACAAGATTACAGTGGATTATTTGCTATTTTTTCACATTGCCTCGGTCCCTCCTTATTTTCGGGGGCCGTTATCTCAGGTTAACAAAAGGTGAGCCTTAATTTTTAAGTTTGTTATTATACTTTAATTTTAGCAAAAACAAGGGCTCGTCTACGGCGTTTTTCCCAAGAAGTTACCTCTTCATCAATGCTGTCTGCCATTGTTAAATCAAACTCTGATAATTGTACGTCATCTGGCAACATTATTCAGACAAAATTGCCACCAGCTGTCACAGGATTGTCCGGTCCGATGGAGTTGTTTAATCAAACTGCTCTATTTTGAAGAGTTTGAGAACAACTTAATGAGTGGGCATGATCGATCGCGAGATTTGCAAGACTTACGCAACTTTCACAGCTTTCACAACTGTGATCGATGAGTCCTTTTTCTATTCTTATATTTGGTTATCAGGGGATTATATTTCTCTGATTAGTCTCTTTCTTGATTAGTCTCTTTTATACGCTATGTCAACCGCTTGGGTGTCAACCGCTTACAGCGTCAGCGTCACATTTCGTACAAAAAATTAATGTACGGTTGTGAACTCTTTCTAACGCTGAGGTCGGCGTATGAAATGTAGGTAAAGGGATGCTTAGGCTGACGTCAGACGTCGCATATAATATAGCTAAAATAGGAGACCAAGGCTTAAGGCCCTTTTCTTTCGTTTTTCTATAACGTCTTTTGAATTGACTCTTTTACTATAATAAAAATACATTTTCAGAAATAATGTGTAGGGAAAATATAATGTTGAAATTTATAAAAGGAGCAAAATAACTGAGTATGGACGTCATGTATATCTTAAATGATAAAAATGGGAAAATGAAAGTGCAGCAAATCTTCGAATAAAATTCATAAAGTACCTAAGTACCTACTTACATTTTGATTATGTTGTGATAATCTTATGCAATTGTATTTTGTACGAGTGTATGTATTTTGTCTTTGAAAAACTTAAGCACCTAAGTATTATTAAAAATTAAAAAAGTATGAACGAGAATGTATAATATCACGGCATTCCTATATGTGGGGATTTGTAAATGGCATTGGATAATCTATAATTATGTTACTCTATTGTACTTATTTGACTGTAAATCCTCCAACAAGCAAATAAATAAATAAAACTTTTGAACCTACATACCTAGCTTAAATTCACTTCATTTTTACATTAATGAAGGTATTCAAAATAACATGTTTTTTTAATACACTAATAACAACACCATTTCTTAATTCCTATAAAGTACAAATAAGAAACCGTTTATCTTCAAGTATTAAGTTGTCATCTTTCCCAGCTTACCCCAAAGGGCCTTAATGTTGTAACTCTGCTGATAAATCTCCGAGATCATTGCTTATAAGACGTGCAATTTTGTGCGTTACTTCTGAAGCTTTTTACGAAAAGAATTCCTTTAGGGATTCAATACTTTTTATGTTATCTGTCTTTTCTTCAAACCTCTAAAATAGCTGTCTTGGAAATCGTGATTTATGAACGCGCGCCACAAGAAGTTCTTTTTGGTAACAATGAGTTATTAAAGCTGGTAATTTTTATAAACAGCTCTTGAATTCATTTATCATTCGGATTTCTTTCTTACTTTCTTGTAAATACATGTTCGAAGTTGTCAAACTGATGAAATTTTATTGTACGTTGTATGCGAATGTTAATGGTTCCAATGGAAATAATGAATCGTAATATACAGTAAGTAAAAAAAAACCCTATTTGGAATTCATTATTTCATAATTTAATGTCACTTTTTTAAGTGTTTCAGATCCAAAACATAATTGTTTCACCGAAAATCTAGCAAAATTAGCCCGCAATGTTTGGTATTTTTTGAGGGGACTAAACTACTGGTTCCGGCACTTATGCCTGGTCGGTCACCAACATAGCACTACAGTAACCCAGTCCAGCGTTGGCTTGCTACTGTGTTCATGTAGATACTAGTTTCCATAGAGTAAGATAAAAAAAATAGGCTAGTTTCAATGGCAACCCAGTCCAGTGATGACTTGTAACGTGGCCATGCGACCTCCTTTTCAAATAATAAAAACTTAGTTTTGGGAAATATGAAGTTTTATTCTGTTCTGAAAAAAACCAAAGACTTCTATGTTGTTTCGAATCAGATTTTTGTGTCATTCTTAAGATTATTTCTTAGAATAATAACTAAAGGCCTTTAGTTATTATTCTATGGATTATTTATTAAATAATCTAAGGTGTCATTATACCTACTTGTCTAAAATTTTTCTAAGTCTATGATTTACTTTTGCACGTCAGTCCTTTGAAAACATTTCGAGGCTTCGCAACTAAATTATAAATTAAATTGTGTAAACAAATGAACTGCTGCCTAGTTGAAGAATTTAATTGAAAAGACTTGTGACAAACAGGTAACTTAAATTTTATAAACCGACTGTTTATTTTATAAGCTTAGATAGGACTGTTTTATACTCACTTATTGTTTATTGTTTTTTATGTATTTCTCTTTACTTTTACTATTAAATTATATTCGCTGTAGATTTGCCGAGTTTTATTTACCCATACCACACAGCGACAAGCTTCTCTCTCGCAAGTCAGTCCAGCTGACTAGCCACTTGCTCTATTTTCGGGCACAGTACGAATAACTGCTGATCCTGTCTACATATACCCAGTTACTGGGTCCGAAATTCTGAGTCACTAGGTCCAGTCACTGACCCTTACCTTACCTAAGTGTCCAGTGAATTTTGTCGCCGATCGTACCTTACCACGTTGGCTCATTGTGATTCAAATCAGTGTCCGATCCGAGTCATGTTAGCGTCGTTCAAAGCAAATTATGCCGATCCCGCGTCAGACTGCGGAACCCCAAATAATCCGATACAATTGACATACTACAGTAGATCGAAGCGAAATTATTGGATCGAGTCGAAATTATTTTGAGATTCCAAGAGCTACGATTGCGAATGCTAAGCTACGTTGGGAATGGTCAGCCGCCAGATGGGTGACCGAGTTTTGTTGAGTTCTAAGATAGTTGAAATTGTCTGTAGTAAAAATGCGTCAGACTGAGACAGGAATAGGTTATAGGAATAGGTTATAGGATCAGATAATCAGGTAAAAACTTACTGATCGGTCTGCTCTCCTTAATACACATTATTATATGCAAAAGTATGTTTGTTTGTTTTTTACGCCTTCTACTACTCAACAGATGGACATGAAATTTTGCATACACATTTTCAGGGGAAAGAAGAGAAAAGGACATAGGCTACCTTTCATCCAGCTAAAATATTATGTTTCCGAGGGATACAAAAATTACTTTAAGACGATTTTCTGCCGTAATAGCAACGCGGCCTATTGACATGAATAATAATAATAATTGAATACTAAAACTAGTCAACTTATTGTAAGTCGCGGAAAAAAGTTAAACTGCCATGAAAACTATTTCCACGAAGTCGCCGACAAAAGCTAGTGTTAGTATAAAAAGAAAGAACTGCATAATAGAAAGAAATCACAAAAAAAAATTATAAGACGTTACGTCTGAGGTGCTACGGGTGAGTCGATTATTTCTAGTTTTTAAAATAGCAATGTGAAATGCAAAAAAAAAAATATTTAATATTTACACAGAGAGTTGTTACCCAGTCAATTAGTAGAAAAGGAGATTAGTTCGACATGCCCAAATAGCTCGGACAGTGCTAGTTAGGAAAGCAAACATATTTTGCTAATCCACAATCACTTAATTGATGGATGGCCGAACTGTTTGCAGAGGCCATTTAATTCGTTCGTCAGCTAATGGGTTTTGAGAATAGGCCTTAGGAATTAAAACAATGAGTCATTAACTTAAAATGCAATAGAAATTATATATACATGGTTAATTTTTAAGTATAATAGGTGTATCAATTCCCTTTTCTAATCAAGTAGGTATATTTTGTTTACTAATCATATATATGCAGATAAAAAAATTGATATTGAGTTTTGTTTGTGTCCAAAATTTTTACTGATTTGTGGATTTAGAACTCATTTCATAGACAAACGCGCGTAATGAAAATGGAGTGTCTACTTAAATCATGGAAAGAATGAATGCGCTTATGCACGTTTGAATAATTAAGTTTTTTTCCGATATTTTCAGACTATTGATTTTTTATTTTTAACTGCACACACATAATCAATATTTATTATGTGCAGTTAAAAATAAAAAATAATTTTAATAATGTTTATAAAAGTGGTCTCAAATCCCCATTTAATTTTCAGATAAGTTAATGTAATCCTGTCAAGTAAGTTAATTGGCACTTAACCGGCACTTCTGACACAGATCCTGTGATGTCCATGTTATTGCGTAACGTACAGTCAGTGGCACGAATAATGACAATTTTTCGACGGAGTGGGGATAAGTTCGCGCATGTGCTCTTGTGAGCGACCAATAGCGCGCGCGCCTCTCCCGCCGCCCGCGCCCCTCACCGCAACGCATACCCAAAATACGCGTTTCGCGCAATCCCCACCCGATTTCATGAATCGTGCCA
Organism: Agriphila tristella; assembly: GCA_928269145.1. Classification (NCBI taxonomy): domain Eukaryota; kingdom Metazoa; phylum Arthropoda; class Insecta; order Lepidoptera; family Crambidae; genus Agriphila; species Agriphila tristella. The sequence goes on along the minus strand of OV743433.1, from coordinate 49,841,249 downwards.
CTGACCATACGGAATTAAAAAAGTTTAGGCTTTAAAAGGAGATATTATTTTTTGGTACTTTTCCAGAAATATCTAACCACTATGTAGAAAAATGAATCGTGACTATTAAAAGATAGGAGGAAAAGAAAAGGAGATTTTAAGCTCTCTTCAAATAAAAACTGGCAGCATAACTGCATCAGCTCTAACAAGTTATATTGGTTCAAGTAAGGGATACCCAGCATTGGAAATAGACGGGAAACGAACAGATAGTAAATTTCCTGCTTTGCCACTGAGGAATAACTCGCTAAAGATGGATGAGAGCATTTATGTAAACACGATTTATGTTTATTTATCAAGCATCGGTGTATTTGGATTGAACGTCGAATCAGATGTTTTCGTGTAGAAAATCTTCCTAGTGGATTTAAGAAATGCTGCCCTCTTTTCTGCGTTTATTTTGGCTCGTCAAATTTGTTTTTTTATGAAAAAATAAGATTTGAATTTCACAACGGTAAGCCTGGAGGCTGTGTTGAATATTCGCTGCTAATTAACTCAAAACCTCCATAAAAATAAATTTGGCCTCTGAGATACACTCTTAAGAATGGAGAGCTGAAATTTAATAAAGACCCTATTTGGTGCTAGCCACATCTTGGTTTAATAAAAGATCTTGTGTATAAATTAGGTGTGCATTTATTGAAAGAAAATTACGCTACCTTTAAAGCCAGTTTTTGCTTAAGTTGTCTCTTCAAATTATTTCCTGGCGTAAATGGATTCATAACATCCTTTGTTCGGATTTTATTTATCTTTGAGTATAAAAACGAAAGGAATGACTAAAAGCTCTAACAATCTTTTATCAAAAAATAAATCCAATGGAATCTCTTTTAGTTCAACTTAAAATTGCTCACATGGATATGTTATTTTAAATTCAGTTTCTCCAGCGTTAAAGACTATAGTGATACCGACAGACATTTAATCTGGGAAGGCCTTTTGTGATGGTGCTTAAGAGGTAATGGGCCGGCCACGTCTGTTGCAAGGCCTCCGGACGATGTTGAGGGTACTTCAGCGGGAACAGACGAGCAGGGAGTCTACTCTTGATGGCCGAAAATCGAAGTTCCGTCCGTAATTCGGAGGAAACTTTGAAGATTCTCAATACAAATTGTTGCAATGTGCAGCTGCTTGGTGCGACGGTAGCGAAGACCCATGTACATTTTGTAGTATGAGCATAAAGTATAACGTTCCCAAGTCCTGGATGTTTATGCCATTCTATAATGCGTGTCTTGCCTAGTTAAGATTAAAATTTATAAGTGTAAGATAAAAAATGGACATCGGAAAAACATCGGAAACAATCGTCTAACACAGAGCACGCGGGCTTCCGTTGCTCTAAGGTCTAACATTACAAAGACAATAAAAAAAGTTAGTTTGGCCCTAAAAGTCATGTCAACTTTATTTCACTGAAAGTAGCCGATGCCCATTCTTTATCTTTACTGTAACTTGCCAGGATATTTTTGTTGAACTTTTTTTATTGATCGATATTTTGCAATTTTTCCAAATAGGTATTCGATATTCGGAAAAGCTTGTCTTCCGGAAAAGGACTACTGGAAAATTCGTTCGCAAATGTTGCCCTCGTATGGGGTAGACTCCTAAAATACACACAGAGCGTAACAAAGGAAAAGACGGAAAGTGGCTTATATAAGTGGCTTGTATTTGAATGCACTAACCTGACATATACACAAAAATGGACAGAATTTTCGTGGATAATAATATGTCAGTCAGTAGGTATGCTTGATCTCACGTTATGTTTTATTAAAGTTTCATAAATAAATTAATCTGAGAGGTGTAATGTATGTAATAATGTTCTTAAAGCTTTTTATTTATTGCCTCGCAAAAGCCTAGCTAGACAAGTGGTGTTTTGCTTTTCGGTTATTCGAATAGAATAGAAGTGACACTAAAGTGTATGAAATTGTAATTTCGAAACATCGTGAATTGTGATTGTCTATGGTTAAGTATATTTATTCTATTCAAATAATTGTAGAAAGCCATTAGCTATAGGGCCTGTCATATTTCCATATTAAAGTTAGCTTAAATTCTTATCGTAGGTAGGTACTTCAGCTTGAGCTTGGAATCGCAGCAATATATTATTATGATGTTTAAGGTTGTCGTACAGCTTAAAGCCTCGTATTCACTATGGCACAGATGTCGCATGAAACGTGCCGCGGATGATGTTCTGAGATGTCGAGTGACGTTGCCCTAAATTGCACATCCCACTCAGCAAAGTTTCTGGCTGAGAATTTAATGCAGGAAATCTCCATAGAGAAGAATTCTTTATACAAAAAATAACATTTTAAAAGTGAGAAAACTAGTCAGTCGCATAAAGCCGTTTTGGTCGCCAAAAGCCATTACCGCTCTAGCTATCGCTGAGCTAAATCACCTGGTGAATTAAGTATACTTATTAGTAAGAATAAGCACAGGTGAATAAAGTCTACAACGGGCCCGTTCTGGCAAATTAAATTCTGTAAGTGGCGGATAGAGATTGTATTGTATACCTACACAAGACCTACACGCATGGGAAAAGAGCCGGATGGTGTAATGTCGCGCGACATTAGTAAATAAATGAGCACGAGGCTTTATATTTTCTTTCCATCGTCGTTTAATAAGGAGTCCTATCCGGTGTCACGGGCTCGTCTGTGTAATTGTGCCGGTATTCGTATTTCCCTCGCAATATTAATCTCGTAATCAATTTCCTCGACTCCGTTGGATCGCTGCTACGAGTTTATCTGCTGTATACACAATCAAGACTATATTCAAGTATTTGATTATACTAACTGATTTAAGAAGAGGGATTGTCAAAAGAATTGAAAGTAATAGATCTTTATTTATAAAAACTAAACCATTTAATTATGGTTTATGATATAATTTATGGTTCAATACAAGATGTAGTCCTCTCTTTGATTAGTGACTTTCATTTCGTCATAACGAAAGTTACAAATAATTACAGAAAACCTTTTTATAAGAATACCCAATTTTAGTATAAAAGTCTAGTTTTCGTAAAGAGGTTTTTTGTTTCAGTAAAAAATTACTAAGCCAAAATGTTACTTCTGCTTCTTTTTTATCGAAACACTTTTCTCTTTTTTCAGTAAAAGTTATATTACCTATATACACTACACAGTATATACTCGTACCCATTATATTAGTTACCTATCTACTTTATTGAAATTTACTCCGTTGAATTTTCTTTTTTATTCTACTTTATTAAAACTTTTCACTTGTAGGTTAAATAAATAGCACAGTCTATAAGCACAATTTAATAATACATATGTATAGTAGCGAAACTAGATTTCCATAATTATTTCACAAAACGTCACCTGAAAAATGTAGCGGATTTTTCTCGTGACACATTTCACACGCTACGTCAATATAAAAAAAGGTAATATTATTTTCTATATTTTCGTAGGTACGAAAAATTCTTTGAAGTTAAGTTGGATAACACGTAATTTGGTCACGAAATAATTTCTTTTTCTTAAGTATTTCTTTTATATAAGCTGGTACTTTTGTGACATTTTGTTGTTTTGTGTGTTGTATCTTTTATAAAACAAACTATTTAGTTAATTAATATAACATTGCCAGGAATTTTTACTGGTGGAAAAGTAGTGCCAGGCGGCATCAAACTTTACCACTTTTTCGCGCATTTTGATGCCGCCTAGCACTACTTTTCCATCTGTAAAAATTCCTGGCAATGTTATATTCGATTTAGATATATGATTGGCTTGCTATTAAACCACATCAAACCCAGAGCTCTGTAAACTGTATACCTTCAATCGCTTTTCAGCCCTTTTGTCGTTCAACCACTCCCAACCCCACCACTGAAAATCTGCGAGGTGCCCGGATCTGTTAATAATGATAGTATGGCTAACTAACTAATGGGATTTCGTCGCTCTGTAAATTGTCCACCTATTAACGGGGCTAGCTCTTAGTCCACTGGAAGTTGGTGACAATTTTTTACGACGCTCAGTTCGTTCAACGTGGATTTAACTCATTCCATTTAATGCTTTAAATACTTACTGAACATAGTTTTGTTTCGCATAAAAGAGATTTTTATTTTATTTTTAAGGAGCGGCAACGCTTTAAAAATTTACACTTCCTTTAAAACGTTTGTCGTATCCGGGAATCGAACCGATACTTAGGCAAATAATTACACTGTACGAGTAGGTTTCAGGCAGAAATTGATTGAGACTCCATACCTATATATTTTCCAGTTTATTTTTAAAACTAAATTTTTTGCTTTAATAAAGGTCTAAGTTCTATAGACAATTAATAATAATACCCAACAATTTCTCAAAATTCAGAGCTTTTTTCGTAATAAAATAAATATTTTTTTGTTGTTCAACTTCGCTAAGGTGGTGTACGCCTACAGGCGTTGTTATCCTAAAACAGCGGTTCCCGAATTCTTTTGGCTACGGAACCCTTTTTGGTTCACCGTTTTTGGGCGGAACCCTAGCTCAAGTAAGAAGTAAACTAACCAGGGTTGCCACATTCAGTAACAGAAAACCCAGGAGAAGGCTGCAGCGCGCGGCGAGCGCGAAGCGCGAGCCGCAACAAATTTTTGGGTCTATTTTCTCACTAAATGTACGTTAAAATCATTAAAACTGGCAGTAAAACCACTCTAGAGTGTGGTTACTGGTAAATGAAGGACATGTTGAATGTATGTGAATGTTTGTAAGTACCTATGTGAAACAAACGGGCGGGTCGCCAAAGTAAGAGTAAAATAACAAACACATATACCGTCTCCGTTCCGTCGTGGGTAAAAAGAAGGAGAACTAAGAGTAAAATAAAAAAAATAGGTACCTACCTTACCTACCTAACTGAAGGGAAAAAGATTTTTGATTTAATGTTTTAGGTACTTTTATTTTGACTACCTGTGTTTCCAGGCATATTTTCTATTACTACGGGCCTCTCTCATCAATTCCGCGTCATTTTTATTGAATTTTCGCGGAACCCCTGAGAGCCTCTCACGGAACCCCAGGGTTCCGCGGAACCCCATTCGGGAACCGCTGTCCTAAAATGTTTCTAATATAGGCATTATTGTTGTTTATTATATTTTTTCCTTGTTAGAAAAAAGAGACATTACTTTATATTTTTATAATAAAAGTATTGTTTGTATGACGGGTTTTTCCTGAAAAAATGCAATGCTACTTAAATATTATTTAATAATTATCTTGTTATACTATATTATTAGTTATTTGACATAATCAATCATACCTGCTAGAGATTTTTAAGCCTGGGTCACACCAAATGCATTGCGTTGCAGCAGCAAGCATTTGCTTTTTGGTGTGACTTATTTATACCATAGCATTTCATACATTACAACGTCGTTTGCCGTCACACTAGGCAACGTAACGCGCTGTGCTGAATTCGTTTTGACCCAGGCTTAAAGTAAATTTTTGCGATCAGTATTTTTTTTCAAATATCTCTTATATAACAGCTAATCTATAACAGCTAAGCTTAGATTTCGTGTCATCATCATATCAGTCACACGTCACTCACTGCTGGATAAAAGCCTCCTCCAGGGATTTCTACTACGATCGGTCCTGCGCTCATTATAGCCGCCTATTTTTATCAAATATTGTAGGGCTGAATTCACCAACTACTTAAACAGCCGATTAACTATCTGTTTTTTACTTAAAAACTACAAATCAGACGGTTAAAACTTAATCAGCTGTTAGTGGTGAAATTCAGCCTATAGCAACGTATAATGAAATTAAAAACTACAGGTCACTTGCACAAGTTACAAAGAAACTTTTCACATCATGAAGCAGGAAATTAGCAATAGGGAATATGCATCAAATTTTTTTTTAATCAAAATCAATAGTATAATGCGTGAGAAAATCAACTGTAATATTGAAACTTATCTCTTGCGTTTTTTTCTCGTAATATAGTTACTTGAAGTTAGCACGCATCAGCACCCGCCGAAAACGCTCTATACAAAACGGTGACGTCACACATCACGTTTTGGTGTGTTTCGGGCGCGTTTAATATGGAGTTAGCCAATAATCTTCAATTATCTCCCTAAATTTTGCGTTTAAGTACATATGTGTCATACAAAATATTATTTCTTTTTCGATATTCTATCTGACTGTAAAGTGCATTATATCCGAAAATGAAAAAAAAAATATCGATATTTTCCCCTGATTTCATCGTGTGATAAAACAAAAATAATCCATTTTTTTATTTTTCTTTCTGTTCCATCATGTTTTTACAAGGGTCCGCAGCGATCAAGCTCAATTTTATGAAAATCGGTGACTTATGCATATTCCCTATTAAGTGCTACATTGTACTGCTTAATGTCCTAAGCGTTATTTAGTGCTTGGGAAAAACGAGAAATTGCAGCGAGAATTACGCATCAGCCACTAAAGTGGAACTTTTAAATGCATAGCTTTACTTAACTTTAAATTACGAAGGCAATGTACTTTTTCCAACATGAGAAAGTGTTTCATTTTATTTTAATTTGATCGTGAATATAGGTTTATAAAGATGTATAAGTAGTTAAAATAATAACGCAAGTTAGGAATGTTATGGTTTGAAATAAAACTCTGGAAACCGATGTTCACGAAATAAAACACTTTTTAACGGATACTAGCGCGGTTTTATTTAAATGTACTTTGGTAAATAGTTGGTATTGCTGCAAAGGTTCCGAAACGTCAGGAAAATAAAAATCAAACCAAATACCTACTAATTACCAAAGTACTTTCAATAAAACCGCGCTAGTATATTAATTAAAAACGCAAGCTTGAGAGGTGAATGATCTTCACGACAGCTATAAGGGACCAACTCTGAATTCCCAAAAAAAACAGCTTGTTTCATACATTTTCATATTTTTATTATTAATTTTTGAATAAAACTTAGAATAATTACACCTAGAACATTTCCACAATTCCCTACAAAGCGCGCTGTCAAAAGTGAGGCTACTAAAAACAGCCAAAATGGCGCCATTTTCGGATTTTTTTGTCCATTATTACATCATCATACCTAATAAGTACAAAACAGATATTCAATTACCTTAAAGAGATTAATTATTAGATTTTAGTTACGATTAGGTAACGTATGAAAGATATAAATCTGAGAACTGAGCCATTTTGGCTTAGTATAAGTTGCCTCACTTTGCAAGTACACGGCTTCTAGATGTAATTATTCTAAGGAATAAAACAACAGCTTTTTTCGAATTTTCAGACTTGGTCCCATAGTAAAAGTTGTTCTGTTTCGAATATGGTTGATGGTCCCTATCAACCATATTCGGCATTAAAGATTTTTGTAACACGTTGAATTTATAAATGTTTCGTTTGTGCTTTAGTTTTTAAAATAAATGGTTCACAAAATCTGGTTAGTAGGTACTTGTCAATCATATATTCAATTAAAGCGATAAAAGTTATTGATGATTTTCTTATTCCATTTATTACATAGTCCCATTATAGTGTAAGAAATATTTAATCATCACTCCTTATCCAATTAAACACCCTAATCCATCTGTCTTCCGTTCCTTAGAGTGACCATTTTTAATTCCATCGCAACAGGACACGATGTCATCTAGGATAATCACTGAAGAATATTTCTGGCGTTAAAAAGTCAATTCCAATCTGAGGGCCTATTACAAAAAAGATTCACGATAGACGCTATTTGTTGATCGTTTTACTTGATTTTGAACCTTATAGGTACATGAGTTAATAATGTCACAGAGTGGGACGAACATCGTGCACTTATCGCGATGTTTTTTTGTAATAGGCCTTCTGTTCACTGTCTCACTAAATAAAGATGGAAGAACTAAGTATAGGTCAAAAATAGGACGAGCCAATTTAGGCACTACATTTTCCCATAGTTCTTTTTCAGACATCGTGCAATTAATCAAAAGATAAGATGGTTCTATTATAATTTTAAATCCAACATCGAAGTAAATATAGTTTGGTCGCGAAAAAAGAACATTATTCTCTGGACATGGCTGCAATTTTTTATATGTCATATTAAAGTACTATTATATCTCCTTAAATCAAATACTTTCCGAGAAAATCCAAACTGATGGCATCTCTAATCAGAATGAATGGCGGCTTTGTTACGAGATCATTTTTCGTAACGTCGTCGCAGAAAGTGATGGACACAAAAATGTCTTGAATTAATCGTGTCAGAGCAGATTGTAGTAATTATTTGGATAAATGAGACGTGATAGATAACTTAATCAATGAATCATGTGAAGAATAATAAGACACGAATGTCGAAAGAATTATTAAGTTGGTCATAATTGCTGTCCTTGTTAAATTAAGACATTTTGAATTATGTCTGTTTTGAGTTATTGTCATTTTCAAGTTTTTAATGTTACCTTGCTGACGTACGAAATGAGGTTTTTAAGAAACGATAAAAGCTTTATGTGATGTATTTGTGTTTTTTTTAACAGTTTAAAAGCTTTAGATAAAAAGATAACCTTTTATTGCGCTTCAAACTTTATTAGAATTTAATGAAGAACTAAAGATGATGGATTGAATACTTATTTTTATATTACTGTTATCCCTTTGATTATCTAAATATCTATTTCTAGAATAAAACTATAGATCATTATATCTATCTATCATAACCTAATTTTTTAAATATCCTGGTTAGGGATGGGTCCAGTGAAAATTTCAATGAAATGAAAATTAAATTTATATGAAATTTATGAAATCTTTCAAAACGGGTTGAAATATTTCACTTTTGAGTGAAATTTATTTCCAGGAGTAGAAATTCCTCATTTTCTGAGTTACTTTACTATTTTAACGTATAAAATGAAAATTAAAGACTTAAATAATTGAATAAGCGAACGCGAAGCGTGAGAGTTGCGTCTCTGCTTCAGCTTGGGCAAAAATTCTTTCGGATGTCCATCTGCCTGCCTAGCATGACCGATTTATATTGCGTGATATAGCATTTTATCGACACTCAACTGTCAAATTCCTTTGTCTTTTTGACAGTTAAACGTGATAAAACGCTATTTCAAGCGATATAAATCGGTCATGCTAGGCAGGCTGGCTGTCCGTTTGTTCTCCTCTAAAAGTCGCATTTCTCAAACGATTCACGTGAAATTTTGTGAGTGAATTTGAGTATTATACAGAATTTTATTGTTAAGCCAGTTTTTTGAAATTAGTCAAAATGACGGAGATATTATGTAAAAAAACACATTTCGGTCCGGCTTTTTGGCACTGTTTGTTCTCCTCTACAGGTCAGATTTCTTAACCGATTCTCGTAAAGTTTTGTGAGAAGGTTTGAAAATTATATAGAATTTTTTGTTGGACCAATTTTTTTTTAAGTTTTCAAAATGCGGAGATAATTATGTAAAAGAAACATTTTAGTCCGGCTTTCTGACGCTGTTTGTTCTCCTCTGCAGGTCGCATTTCTCAACTGATTCTCGAGAAATTTTATGAGCAGGTTCGAAAATCATATAAAAATTTTTTTTTTAGACGGTTGTTTCAATTATTTCAAAATGGTGGAGATATGTAAAAGAAACATATTTCAGTCCGGCTTTCCGGGGGACTTCCAACTGGTCCCATTTCTCAACCGTTTCTCGTGAATTTTTGTGAGCAGGTTCGAAAATTCGTTAATAATTTTTTGGTGGATATAGATTTCGTAGATAATTTAGACAGTATAAATAAAGCCCTAATTTTTGCACTTTACGACCACGTTACCATTGCATTTAAATTCTGTAGATCGTGAAGTCCAAACTCCAAATCTTAGGGCTTTATTTATACTGTCTTCATTTTTTTTAGGGTTTCGTACCCAAAGGGTAAAACGGGACCTTATTACTAAGACTCCGCTGTTCGTCTGACTGTCTGTCTGTCTGTCACCAGGCTGTATCTCATAAACCGTGACAGCTAGACAGTTAAAATTTTCACAGATGATGTATTTCTGTTGCCGCTATAACAACAAATACTAAAAATAGAATAAAATAAATATTTAAGGGGACTCCCATACAACAAACGTGAATTTTTTTTTGCTGTTTTTTGCTCGATATTAATAACGACAACAGCTAGACAGTTGAAATTTTCACAGATGATGTATTTCTTTTGTCGCTATAACAACAAATAGTAAAAACAGAATAAAATAAATATTTGAGTGCGGCTGCCATACAACAAACGTGTTTTTTTGCCGTTTTTTGGTATGGAACCCTTCGTGCGTGAGTTTATTTACCTAATTGTCCACGTTTCGACCGCGCGGACTATGGCGCGGTATGTAGGTCGTGAAATCCAAACATTAGAGCTTTTTAATACTTTCTACATTTTTCTACGAAATCGTATCAGCGATTAGCAAAAAGAATGGGACCCCTACTAAGCTCCATTTAAGAGAACTGCGTGACCGCGTGGCTCTCCACGTTTCGACCGCGTGGACTATGGCGCGGTATGTAGGTCGTGAAATCCAAACATTAGGGCTTTTTATACTTTCTACATTTTTCTTCGAAATCGTATTAGCGATTAGCAAAAAGAATGGGACCCCTACTAAGCTCCGTTTAAGAGAACTGCGTGGCCGCGCGGCTATCCACGTTTCGACCGCGCGGACTATGGCGCGGTATGTAGGTCGTGAAATCCAAACATTTGGGCTTTTTATACTTTCTTTCTACTTTTTTCTACGAAATCGTATCAGCGATTAGCAAAAAGAATAGGACCCCTACTAAGCTCCGTTTAATTAAGAGAACTGCGTGACCGCGCGGACTATGGCGCGGTATGTAGGTCGTGAAATCCAAACATTAGGGCTTTTTATACTTTCTACATTTTTCTACGAAATCGTATCAGCGATTAGCAAAAAGAAAAGGACTCCTACTAAGCTCCATTTAATTAAGAGAACTGCGTGACCGCGCGGCTCTCCACGTATCGACCGCGCGGACTATGGCGCGGTATGTAGGTCGTGAAATCCAAACATTAGGGCTTTTTAATACTTTCTACATTTTTCTACGAAATCGTATCAGCGATTAGCAAAAAGAATGGGACCCCTACTAAGCTCCATTTAAGAGAACTGCGTGGCCGCGCGGTTCTCCACTTTCGATCGCGCGGCCACGGTTAAAACTTTACAAGTTTTTGAATATTGGACCTACTTTGCGACTTTTTGTTAGTTTTCTACATATTCCTTCGTAATGTTGATGTAGTCGTTTTTCTTCTACGCCATCGTGGCCGACAATCGAAACGGACACTGAATATTTTGTTGCTAAAAGTTGTAAAATAGCCAAAGCTATTCGTAATATAAGCCAACTTATTTGTTTATTGTTTTGTTGTATAATTATGTTGATTATAATGACAAAATGCATGTAATTTTGTTTTAATTAGGTAAAAATAAATTTCACTCTAAACTGAAATATTTCAAACCAAAATGAAATTTATTCTAAATATTTCACAGACTGAAATTTTTCGTGAAATTTACCCAACCCTAATCCTGGTATTATTAAGATGTCTCATCATAGAAATGATTTCTTGCATAATATCTCAGTAAAAACCTGAGAAATCTTAACTTATCTTTATTTAATTTAAATGGATTCATAATAAAGCTCTTCCTGATGCTTTAGATATCTTTAAATGTCCGAATTTTGACCAATGCTTGGTACAAAAATGCGAAAAATATTGTAATGAGACATTGAAAGAAGATCGGCGAACTTCTATGTAATTTCAGACCTCTACTTGAGGGTCCCGTTCATGAAAAGAATTGACTGATATTTATAGACCTACGCTAGACTAACAAAAAAGTTAATCGTTTTAACTATTTCAAAGCTGGCATAAAAAAGATATTAAATACGCACGATGATACGAAAACGAACACAGAAATTCAAACGTGCGTGAGTTCTGGCTTGCCAGTAGTTGTTTCCAAAAAAGTACGCCCAGGCTCCTAGAATAGTACGAAAATGGCAAAAAGGGCACGCAAACCAATAAATCAAGGTACAAAATTCAGTTTTTTTAACTGTGTTTTGGAAACATACGCCTATTTTTACATTTTGGGATTCAATCGTTAAAAAGTATTAAATACTGTGATGTGAACCATAGTACGACACACGCTCAAATAATACGTAAATCGTACCAAAAGGTACGATTTGGCAACCCCGAACGTCAATGTCAGTGATAGATTTGACATTGACTGACATTGTTGACACTGCACACTTTTATTAATGGGAAGGCAATGAAGTGTATGTTCATACAGCCATATTCTTCAGTATTTTTTTTCTCTTTGCAGTAGAATACATTCAAAATAAAGGTGTATCGCTTTCTAATGTCTCTTAGAGTATTGCTTGATGTTTGATAGATCAAAACATTTTAAATATACCTTAACATTATGCATATTGAAAATGGAATTGATTACTTTGGTATTAAAACTTCTGCGTTGATTGGAACATACTCTTACAAGAAAAAATCGTTTAGTTTTTGCATTAAAGAAACGTTTTGTTATAATATAATTGAAACTTTATCTTTTGACTCCCTTCTTTAAAAATCATGATTTTGGATTAAATTCTACGAATTTAACTCTATTTATTTAACATGTTTTCGATTGTGAACGTCCTTGTAAAATATGGAGTCGAGTTTCGCCGATCTTCTTTTGATACAGTAGATTGTGACGCGACTTTTTGTACACCATACAAATCTATATCGTTTTCAAGATTTTTCAAGAAGTATTAAGCCTCGATTACATACGCCGATTTAGCTTCCTTACTGGGGATCCAATTTCAGATTGGAAACGATGCCCCGAATTGGATCCTAGTTGGGGAATTTAAGGGTTGCCTCCCTAGCCAAGGCTATATAGGTAAGGCAAATGAAACTTTGATCATGCAGCCAAGTCTTCAGTCACATTTTTTTCTTTAGTTTGCATTTCTGCGGGTGTATTATTACGGGCACGTAATTTGGCAAGACAAAGATGAGACAAAAGATGCGAAGCAGCTACAAACACTAAACTCGGTGCATCTTTTGTCTCATCTTTGTTTTGCCAAGTTATATGCCGGTACCTATATCACATTATAAGTAACCCCTAGATGATCAAGCATGGCTTGTCAATAATTTACATTGCATTACCACCACACCACTACCATTTGAGTGCGTACCAAAAATTCAAGATGGGGGCCAACTTTTTGTTTTTGATGGTCGCCATCTTGGATTTTTATTATTTAAAAAATTGTGTTGTTATTTTCTTGTCAAAATAGTAGCAAAAACTGAGTTTCATCGAAATCAGCATACAAACAAAAAAGATGGCCACCATCTTGGATTTTTATTATTTGAAAAATTGGTTGTTATTTTCTTGTCAAAATAGTAGGTACCAACAACCGAGTTTAATTGAAATCGGCCCAATAGCAAAAAAGTTGGCAATCTTCTTGGATTTTTGAATATTTTTAACATTGCGTTGTTATTTTCTTGTCAAAATAGGACCAAAACCCGAGTTTTATCAAAATCGGCCCAAAAACAAAAAAGTAGACCGCCATCTTGGATTTTTAATATTAAAAAATTGTGTTGTTATTTTCATGTTAAAATAGTACCAAAAACCGAGTTTCATCGAAATCGGCCCACAAAAAAAAATTTTGGCCGCCATCTTGGATTTCTAAATATTTTCAATATTGCGTTGTTATTTTCTTGACAAAATAGGACCAAAAACCGAGTTTTATCGAAATCGGCCCAAAAACAAAAAAGTGTGTTGTTATTTTCTTGTTAAAATAGTACAAAAACCGAGTTTCATCGAAATCGGCTCACAAACAAAAATGTTGGATTTTTAATATTTTCAACATTTCGTTGTTATTTTTTGTCAAAATAGTAACAAAACCGAGTTTTATTGAAATCGGCCCACAAACAATAAAGTTGACCGCCGTCTTTTTTATTACAGAGTTCTAGTGGCCTTTTTCCGTCCGGCTTCATCATCAAACCATTTCCTATCAGAGTACTCATCAAAACCTACCTTTATATTTCCGTTAATGGTGAAAACTCATTGCTTAATGTAAAAATAAGTGAATTGTTGGTGTTTACTACTAAAAACAAAAAGTTGAAAGATATTCCCCCTATCACACTTAATGGTAACATTCTTCAAAGGGTTAATAGCTTTAAATATCTAGGTCATGTGGTTACAGAGAATCTGAAGGATGACGAGGACATGGAGAGGGAAAGGAGAGCGGTGGCAGTCCGATGCAATATGTTGGCCCGCAGATTTGCACGTTGTAGTACAGAAGTAAAAATAACATTGTTTAAAGCCTTTTGTCAGAACTTGTATACGTGCAGTCTGTGGGTTAATTATACGCAGAGGGCTTTCAACGCTCTCCGAGTACAGTATAACAACGCTTTCAGGGTGATGTTGGGGCTTCCACGATACTGCAGCGCCTCGACTATGTTTGCTCAGGCTCATACTAACGACTTTTATGCGGTGTTGCGTGGGCGGGTCGCTTCTTTAATGCGCAGAGTGCGTGGTAGCCCCAACAGCATTCTGGGCGTGGTCAGGGAAAAACCCGACTGTGCTATCTGGAGGCACTGGGTGCACCTACATGTGGCTGTGCCCGGTGGTGCTAGTGGGCAGGGAGGGTATTTTCTTAATTAAAATAAAAAAAAAACTGAAATTAATACATTTAATGAATAGAACAGGTTTACTAACATAGCTCATAAGGTTTTATATTGTTACTAATCATATATGGATGTACAATCTGAAATAAAATTATTTTATTTTATTTATTTATTTTATTTTTAATCTATGTACAATAATGTTATTGTCAAGTTCTGGTGACAACCCTAATCAGTGAAATCATGTCCTAATTGGGGCATAGTGTGATCGCTACATCCAATTTGGGTTCCTAGATTGGATCCCCAGTAAGGAAGCTAAATCGGCGTATGTAATCGAGGCTTTACTATTGAACCAGGGCAGAGATATTTCGCATGGTTAAAATCACATAGGTAGGTGTTTAGCACCTATGTTTTAGTTTAAACGCGTTTAATACCTATGATTTTAATCTAATATTTCGTGTTTCTTCTCTAACTACAGTCAACGGCACGTCAAATTTTACATGTTGACCTTGAGACCGTAGTTATGCCGTACGTAATAAAAGCTGTTTTCATAGTTCAACTGTTTAACTTGCCGTGCATACCTAGGTAGGTACTATTGTATTTTTATATTACAATTTAGTTCAGAGGTATACTTCCTACCTTTACTGCTTTTGTGCTGCGGATATTTGGACCCAGTTTTCAAGCTTTATGGCAAGTCGTACAGAATGACGTCATCATACGGTCTATGTTTATTATGTTAATATTATTTTTTAGTCTTTAATCAATTACAAGTATAACAACGACTGTCTTCAGCCATAAATAAATTTATTTATCATTAAGTGATAGTTTTTTTTTTAAAACAAAACTGGGGTTGTGATATGAAAAATCTGTAAGTAAGCTACCCAGAACTTACTTGTTGATTGTGAAATAAGCACAATCTTGTAAGTTTAACCGCCTCTGTGGTCTAGTGGTTCGCCCACCCGTGTAAGACGCAGAGGTCCCGGGTTCGATTCCCAGGGGGGTACAATTTGTACTCGGTTTGGTTGGTGGTAGGGCTTATTTAAAGTCCACCTGGCTAGCTACCACCATCTTACCTAAGTCTGACGCTTAACAATTTAAAATTGTTGTGTTACGGTAGTTAGAGGTAAGATAGCCAGTTCTTCAGTGATGAGGATTCCGGATGTAGTGCATTTCCACCTCCGACCTTATCGTCACTTAACATCAGGTGAGGTGCAGACCAAGCAGTACCCCGTTGAGCATAAAAAAGTAGTTTGCTTCAAATCCTATTAATGCTTAGTCAAACCAAAATGTATCTTTGCATATCTTTTATACTTTGATACATTTTGCACCTTAGCTGAAGTTTCACCATAAATAATTTCTCCGGCATTAGCCTTTTTCAGCATAATGAAGTGGCCATTACAAGTTTACTTAGCTCTTTTGTTATAACGACGTTTCCCCGAAATTCATGAGTGACAGCCGCCATTTTGTGGCCAACGAGAAAGTGCCGGCGTGGACGCTAAGTAATGTGACAACCGCACTTATAACTTAATCAGCTGATGAATTGGTTGCTTTTGTAATGCTTGTTTGGGGTCTTCAACTGTCAATTTAAAGAGGTATCTTAAAATTGACAGTTGGAGACTGATTTAATTAATTATATACCAGAAAAAGAAAGTGTCTATTTGTCACTCACACACACAGCCAAGACAGTCTGACAACAGCACTGACGTCCATTATACAAGTACGCTGGACAGGCGAACGTCACCAATCGTTTGTGCTGATTTGAAAATCGCCATATTGGCGCTGAGAGCAGTAGATTCTACTATAGCAGTAGTGAGCGTACTTGGAACTAATTAGTTCCAAGTACACTCACTACTGCCATAGCGCTCTCAGCGCCAATATGGCGATTTTCAAATCGGCACAAAAAATTGCTGTCATTTTATGACAATAGCCTGTCCAGCGTACTTGTATAATGGACGTCAGTGCCACGCAGTACATATAAACTTATATATGTACTGTGTCAGTGCCTTTACCACTGACATGGATGCCTCAACACAGCGAACTCTATGGAACAAGCATTCCACTCAGAAAATAGCACCACACAAACAAGAAAAAAATAAAAATTAAAAAACCCCCCGACATGCAATTAATAGCAGCACGGTACCAAATTTCGAATCGATTCGGACATATGGAAGTCAGATCCCTCCATCAACTATTAAAGAGCTGATGATGTTCGAACGGCTGATCAGGTCATGGTTACCTTACCATATAGTATTTCCAATCTCATTGAAGTAACACTGTACCAAATTTCAAATCGATAGGACATGTGGAAGGTAGTCAGATCCCCTCATCAATTATTAAAGAGCTGATGATCTTCAAACGGCTGAACAGATTAACATTAAACATGGCTAAGAACACTCGGTATAAAATTATCTATGACATAAAAAAACTTAACTAAAATCGGTTCATCCGTTTAGGAGCTACGATACCACAGACAGATACACTGACACGTTAAACTTATAACACCCCTCTCTTTTTGCGTCGGGGGCAAAAAATTCAACCAAATGGGAGGGGCTAAAAATGCTGACAAAGCGACTGAACACTGGTTGCATACTTAATACCTCTCGATCAGATACCCAAACTGGGGGCTAATTGTCTAATTTAAAAATCTATCGCAATCGCTTTCATTTGACAGATGAATGCTAGACATTGCTGCATTTCTTTGGTAAGTTTTATTTGTGCCAAAGAGAAGCATCAATGTATTACATCCTGAAAGCGATTGCGACAGATTTTGAAATTAGACAATAGAAAGGCCGATCGAAGTATGCATCTTTTTGCCTTCTGACTAGAATGACGTCATTTCTAATAAACTCTCTCTTTCCTTAAAATACAAACTGCAAATTTCTGTAAAAAACACTGACGTCTGTCGGGCGCTACAATAATAAAAATAAAGGTTTTTATTTTTTTTGTTAATGCTGAACCATTTCTTATTGTGTTTAATCTTAACCTTCTCCTAAATCCTTTCATTTTAGTTAATCATCGTTACCAAATTCTCATTCCCCACAAACCACACAAAACATTTACTTCGCTGAGGATATTACAACGTAATACACTTGAATTAATTTAGTATTCGCTTTGGGGTAAAGCTTTAGTAAATTATGTAAGTACATCTTACACATATTGTGTTAGACTGGAGTGGAAATTAACGTTTAATACAACCAGTCATCTATCATGAATATGTTATCACAAATAGATTTTATAATGTGTTTAATTCATATGTAAAATTTTGTACAATGAGATGTTACAGAAGAACTAGCCTGTCAATTCTATAACCAAACCGTCTGACTTCATTGTACGATTATTTTAAATCATAAATGAGATTATGATAGGCTATTTTTTAATTAAAAAAGATTTTAGATAGCTACCTAAAAACTATTGCCATCGGTAATGTAGATTCAGCTAATTTCTTTTTAACAAACACGCGAGCTGAAGTGAGATGCGAGTTTGGTCAGAATCGACAGGTTTCTAAAATATTTTGACGTTTCAAACTGTGCGATATAAAAGTTGCTATGACGAAATACTAAAGTGTTAGTAACGAAGATTCAGTTCCAAGTTTCTTTTAAAACTAAAGATACAAAACATAATAAAGGTGTAAGAAGAGTTACATAGATATTAATTCAAATAAAAAATGATGGAGCGTGGTTTCGCAGTTCGCTGCCGGGGCGTCGAAGATTTAGCAAGTGATAGCAACGTATAAACGTATAAACCAAAACCTCAAGTTTGACCGAAAGACCGAGTTACACTTGGTTGGATTTATAGGTTTATTGAATCAGTTCTCGTCTCGTCTCGTCTCGTGTCGCAATGATTTACAAGATGTAGGTACAACTAAAACTGAAATTCAGAAAACATTAAAGTTTATAACATAAGTATCTACAAAACAGGATTAACGTATAATGAAAACAATACTAAGTTAGTATGAGTACCTACATAGACTTAGTTTTTTTTAATTAATTTTATGGTATGAGTATACGATTAATTAACCTACTTACTTAAAAGGTATCCCAGAAGTAAAGAGACATTATTCAATGCTCATACTGGATACAAAAAAAGTTAAGGAAAAAGGAAAAAATGTTACCAGCTTAACCACTGGTAACTAATATGTCCAAATAGTGAGGACACTGCTTATCTTCTGAAACTGAAACGAGACAATCAAGAACCGTTTGCTAATAGATATTATTCATAACTTTCGACATATTGACTATTGAGAAATCAGCGACAGTTCATAATTTTATTCAAAAAGAAGCTTCGAGAATATTATAGTATCTAAAAAATCATTACATTATGTAGAAACGAGTGAGACTAATTTTAATTAAAAAGATTTCGGGAAGATGATGCACAAATACAAATACAAATACAAATACAAATATTTTATTTGCACAAAACACAGTTGTTACAGATCTTAAATATAAGTATGCGCGTGTGTTCAGCCTGCTTGCATGCAAACGTTTATAACTTAAAAATTTAAAACTTAACTAAACAAACTAATTCTTCCACTCTAAATATTCTTTAGTACTATAAAAAACAATAGCAACTAAACGAAATATGAATACGGGAAAAAATGTTTTTGAAGAGGTTTTTTTATTTAATTAACAACAATTAATGCTAATGTTTTAATACTTATATGCACTAATGTTGAAACACTCAGATAACGTATGCCACTTAGGTTAGGCGAAAAAAAAGTTTTGGCTAAGTTAAAACAAATAAAGTGGTTATATACCGCTATCGAAAAACTGTTTAAAAAACAAAAAAACCGACTTAAAAAAAACCTGCCTATAAAAATCAATAATATTCAAATCATTAGATATCTATTGAAGTCGGGTGGGGCTGGAGCACAACTTTTTCTTTTTATTCTTAAAGCCCCACCCGACTTCAATAGATATCTAATGATTTGAATATTATTGATTTTTATAGGCAGGTTTTTTTGAAGTCGGTTTTTTTGTTTTTTAAACAGTTTTTTTTTATTTATTTTTAGTGTAAGTACCTTCTGCATTAGGTATATTATTTAGGTAAAAAAATCAACTCAGCCAAACGTGAGATAATCGCGGAGAAACATATTTACATACGGATCAAACTGAGAACCTCCTTTTTTGAAGTCGGTTAAAAAAGACTACACTAAGGTATCCCTTTTCTAACAAAAAAATATCATCTAATTCGGTTCATAAATAAGAAAGTCGTCAAGGTAGTTGATGCAAAATGATAGTATTTTCAGGATTACTTGAAAACTACTTGACCGATTTGAAAAAAAATTAAATGGGACCATCTCGCAAGCAAATCCAATCAAACAAAAAAGAATAATCAAAATCGGTCCATAAATGTCGAAGGTACGCGCGAACAACGATAAAAAAAAACATATAATCGAATTGAGAACCTCCTCCTTTTGATGAAGTCGGTTAAAAAGGAGTCATTTTTAAGGTATTTTTCATGTTTAGAAAACTATGAGATTTTTTTACCTATTGATAGTCTATGGCGGCCATTATTCGATATAATATCAAGCGATTAAAGAATATTTTAAACTAGCTTTTGCCCGCGACTTTGTCCGCGTGGACATTCGGAAAATCGCTACGGAACCTTTGACCAAGATAAAACGTATCCATGTTTTACCACAGGCTAACTATCTGTGTGCTATTCCAAATTGGTTTAGCCGGTTTTAAGTGATTGAGTAACAAACAACCAAACATTAAACTTCACATTTATAATATTATTAGTTCCCGTTCTCGTTTTCATTCATAATCCCGTTCCCGTATTATTTTTACCTGAAAAAATTGAACCCCTTTGGGAGTTGAATAATGTCTACTGAGTTGTGTTGGAACCTAAAATGCCATTTAGGCAATAAACATCCCATAAAACCTGAATAACGACATCCATATCGATTTATGAAAAAAAAGTAAAGTAGGTACTTGTTAATTTTAATTTAAAATAATGTTTGCATGCTATTGTTAATGGTTGAATAGGTAGATCTTTTAAAGACCTCCAATGTACCCTAATCAAATGCAAATAAATGATATTCTATTCTATGGGTTCATTTACCCCCATCTACCCCTAAGGGGTTAATTATCGGGATATCACAAAATACGTGTTTGCTTTTCAAACATTGATAGTTTTTAAAAGTACTCCTACGAAGGTTCACGTCAAAATGACTATTTAATTATTTTTCATTCAAAACATGGACCCAGTTTTACCCCTTTAAGGGTTGAACATAGCCACTATTATAGGACTTTAAAAATGCCATTTTCGTAATCAACATCTCATAAAACCTCAATAACGACATCCATATTGAGTTTGGGCTTTTTACCCCATTTACCCCCTGAGGGTTGATTTTTAGAAATTTTCGAAATACATTATATTGTTAAAATAAATAAAAAAATAAATAAACAGGTACATGGTGTCAATCCCGACAAAGTTTATTCTATTCGAAATACATGTTTTATCATTTGTTTATGGAGGTACTCCTACGAAGTTTCAAGCCTTAATGTCTATTTCACATTTATTTCATACAAAGTTTGAACCCCATTTGACCCCTTTAGAGGTTAAATAATGTCTACCACTGAAAAATAAGTTCCATTTTCGCAATCAAAATCCCATAAAACCTCGATGACGCCACCCATATCGATGTTGGGCTTTTTTACTCCATTTACCCCCTAAAGGGTTGAGTCTCAGAAACCCACGAAACACGTGTTTGCCTATTTGTTTTTAGAAGTACTCCTACGAAGTTTTAAACTTTTAAGTTGAAATGTCTATTTTTTTTCCATACAAACTTTGTACCCCCATTTTCAACCCTTCAAAGGTGGAATTTCCAAAAATCACTTCTTAGTGGGTGTTTACACTGTATAAAATATCTATGTACCTACTAAATTTCAAGTCTCTAGATTCAGTGGTTTGGGCAATAGTCTGTCAGTCACCCCTTCACTTTTATATAAGAGATCATAGAAGTGATGAGCTTATCTATTCGTGACAAAAAAAAAATATTTGCCGTTTCATAGGTAAAGACCCAATATTTTAAATTGATTGTGCAATCTTTAGGTAAAATCAAGAAGCTTATACCTATTTAAAAACCGGCCAAGTGCGTGTCGGACCACGCGCAGTAGGGTTCCGTAGTTACCGTATACAATACCATATTGAATACGCGTACCACTATAATTTTTTGTATGCAAAAATAACTTTGTTTTTCATAGTGTTTGTATGAGTGACAAAGTTATATTTGCGGTTTTGGAAAATGTGATATATCTCTAAAAATTATCACTATATCTCGTTCAAACCAATTTTAGTTAAAAGTATTTATTACGATCTACAGCATATATTTTTTTTAGATTTTTCACTCTCTTATTTTAAAAGTTAAAGGGGGAGACACACTCATTTTACCACTTTGGCAGTATATATCTTTCAAACGGTTGACTTTGAGAAAAAATAGTCTTAGAAACCTCAATGTCATTTTTAAATACCTATCTATAGACATCCCGCACATATAGGTTTGATGAAAAAAAATTTTTCAGTTTCAGTTTCATGTATGGGGATATCCATACATGAAACTGAAACTCCTTTATTTTTTTCATTTTTATGTAAAAACCTTAAAGCGGTTCACAGAATACATCTACCTACCAAGTTTCATTATAGTGTGATCCTAATACTTTCGGAATAAAATGGCTGTGACATACGGACGGACAGACAGACAGACATGACGAATCTATAAGGGTTCCGTTTTTTGCCATTTTGGCTACGGAACCCTAAAAACCTACATAGGTGTCAATTAGTTAACGTCTGTTTTGAAATTGAAACACAGAATTGAAACTTTTTTCATTTTCTACAATAATTACTTTCCACAACAGTCCAAAGAGAAACATCTGTCTCGGACATAAAAGTAACAATTTACGTGAAAAGTTGTGAAATTAAATAGTTGGACATAAACATTTTACTATTACGAGTGTTGGTTAAAAGTTTTAATTACAGCAGGTGAAAATTTTCCGCACGGTTTGTTTTAAAAGAGAGTTTTAAAAGAGACGTATGAAACAATTTTTTTTCAAACAATTCTATGGAATACGCCGAGTTAAAATGGAAAACTTAGGTAAATAAAAACAATCAAAATGTTTGATACTTTTTACATATATGTATTTATTTATTTATTGGGCAGTCAACAAAAACATGTACACTAATTAATACAATAAAAGGGTTAAAATATTGATCTTAAATTTAAGTGCAGTTTTTAATTAAAGACAGCTACGGCATGCGATAAGGCTTAGTAAAATTATACAAAACAGTAGATAAGCGGTATATTCTACTTATTTGTTTCAAATAATTTTATTATACAGTTTTAACATTTAACAAAAAAAATACACGTAGCTATTAAACGGTGTGCTAAGCGAAATAGGTATTTTAGGTCATAATAAAACAAAAAAAAAAACAAATCGTATTTAATTCTTACAAAAGGTTTTATTGTTTTAATGGAATCTTTTGTTGCAGACTATGACTGTCCTAGGGTTTTCCGTAGTATTTAAATAAAAAATGCAAAGCGAAAGTTTTTACATTGTTTTGAAAGAAGGATGCTTTACTACTTATTTATATTATATTAATATGCGTAGAATTTAGGTAGGTAGATATCAGTGGCGACGAGGCCAAGCGGGCGATGGGGGGTGACCCATCGCCTGCCTTACACGGTCTTAACTGTCTGGGGAGATGGCTACACTTGCTCGGCCATCTCCCAACCGCGAGGGGGCCCGGGAAACCGGGCCGCCGCCGGGTCTAAATGAGGCGACTCCCACAGGGGACCCTCAGGGCCAACCGGCGGCGCGAGGGCAAGTACGGGAGTTTTTAGTGGGTATTCCCTCCTCCCGAGATCCCATCGAGCCATTCGGCTGGGTGGGATCACGGGAGGCAGTCGTGGAGGGAGCCGCAACGCTGAATGTTGCGGTCCCCTCCTGGCGAGTCCCACATGCCCCCCTCCCGCTCACCTGCGGGCGGGGAAGCGCATAAAGGCGTTTTCACCGGTATATATAAAAAAAAAAAGTATCAGTGGCGAGAGGTGAAATTATGGTGAAGGTAAGCGGTACTAGAAAAATTTTATCTGCATAGTGGATTAGTGGGGTTAGGAGTTTGAAAAGGTAAGCCGATGGTAATCGGCTTGTATAAACCCTTCGCCACTGGTAGGTATGATCGCAATTACCAGTTCATCAGACTTATTTAGCCACACACACAACGGACACCTAATAAAGTCGTGAAATATGAATGTGTTTGATAATTTATTAACGTGCCTATTCGCGGAAACAGATATGGTATGAAGCATTTTGGTTAATTAATCATTTATGTAGGTACATTACCATAGAACACCGAATATATCTTCCGATTCCGTTGAGTATTCCTGTTTCCGACATAACGTGGGAGCTCTGTACAAGGAATTCGACATTATACATTAAATGAAAATTTTGTTGGAATGAAGGAATGATTGTGAATAGTTTATTTTACTTTTAAATTATTCTTATAGATACTGCTCTTAATTTGCATATCTAGAGAATTAAAAAAAATCCATGGCAATCAAGAATTTCTAGAGGAAAGCTATTAAAATGTAAAAAAATATAACTTTAATAAAATGAACACCTATTGCAAAATTAGATTTTACAATTGTTAAATTGTGATTGAATACTTAATTTGTAAATGAACTTGGGCTCTTTTTTTGAAAGGCTTCGAGCTCTCTTAAGCTAGGATTTCCTAGGATGACGGTGACGTAGATGTATGTAAACAATACGGTGCGGTTTCTGACGTCACGGTGTCGCCGTATTGTTTACACAGACAACATTCAGTCCGCTATTATTACGGCCGTAATATGACGGCACCGCTAGGGCCCCTGTTAAAATTACTATACAAAAATCATTATGACTATTTTTTTACAAAAAATACGGCGTAGTAAAAATGTCTGAGGCAAGTATTTTTTTTTCATATTGGCAGAACTAAGGAAAGAGGAAAAAGTCACTTTAACATTTCCATTAACAAATGAAACATCGTTACGTAAGTACTTATATTTTGTAACGAGGGAAGAGCCCTCCCCGGCTCCCCATTAATCCTTTGGTAATAAATTTCACCGCAATAATTAAAGGCTTTGCATAATAAAGACGATGTCATCTTAAGCCTACTTCCGTTAAATTTGACCAATAGGTACCAAGGTTATTGGAGTTTTATAACGCTTATCGTAGGGAAGGTGGTTTTGAGATCCATCATGAATATTGCTGGAAGTTTTAATAGTATTAAACCGTCGAAGAAGTAAAAGTACCTACATAAATCCTTACCTTACAATAAAGTAATGAGTTAACATAAATTAAGAAGTTTTGATCATTCGCATCGGTCGGTATCCATATCGTTTTATATCAACCACATGTAGAGTAAATAATATTTTTAAACAAAACAGCTATTTGTGTAGTATAACGCTTTTCCTAACTCTTGTCGAGGAACAGCGTGCATATGTGAATATGACAATATTCGTACGTTTTAGATTTTTTTTAAATTCACTATGACAGACAGTAACTATTATTTATTAAAACTACTTGCTCTTTGCCCAGTCAAAAGTTCTGTATCGCCATGTCTCGACTCTGCTGCCGTACTACCTTTAGGATTAGCTGATTTAGGGTCAATAGTATGAAAATATGGTGTGGGAGGTTTATTTTTTTTTGTATTGAAAACGTAAAGTGGTAGCTACAAAAAAATCAAGCTAATGCTACAAATATTAAATTGCGTATAATATTAAAACCTTACACATAATTGTAAAAAAAAAACCAGAAAATCACCAAAAGCGCTTACTTAGGTTCATCTTTATGGCGTAAATAATAGCGGAAACGTATTGAATTATATATCAAAATACACTTTAACGTACTGTGAAGTTACTTTTATTCAAGACAGATAATCGTGATAATGATAATGATGAAAATAACAAAAACATCGAAAAATGCAGAAGCAGAAATGAGGTTATTTTCTTTACATGTAAAGAAAAAGGCAAGAGACAAATATTCCAGCCTTACCGAGCCTTAAATAATTACTGTCAACAACTCAGGTATTTTTAAACTGCCTAACATAAAAAACCATACATAATAAAATAAAATCAAATACCTATTTTAGCAGGCAGACAGTAATATTTATTGAACCAACTTGCACTTTGCCCAGCCAAAGGTCCCGCATCGCCGTGTCTCGCCTCGGCTGCCGTACATTTGTGTCATTCCACTCGGTTTGACTGATTTGAGTGAAGCGGAAAGGTCGCCCGGATGGTGTAAAATACAGATTCACATTGTATTAGTATTTTAATTCATAACAAAATTCATTAAAAATGGCTCTGAAAAGCTGCCCCCTACTCAAATGGCCACTTTTATATTCGTGCGCTAACTTAAACAATAAAAATAAGCCATAAACTCTAAAATACAACAATCAATGTCTATGATTTGCATTACCTTGCGTGTGACTTGATTGTCTAATCTAATTGCTTATTTTTAAGCTTTAAGTTAGCGAACGAATAGAAAATTGGCCATTTGAGTAGGTCATTGTTGTTTTACACATGATTTTTAACTCCATGCCAACCATTTTATTTATTTAAAAATATAGTAGGGTTTAAGTTTAAAATTGCCGTTTTGTTTGGAGAATTTTAAATAATTTGCATTTTCCATAGTAACATTGTCTTAATTAATTTCACAACCATGAACGCTAATGTTTTAAAACTTTTATGCACAAATTTTTAAGCACTCAGCTAACTAATGCCACATGTTGACATGATATGTGTTAAGTGACAAATAAATGTAGGTACCTATCGGCTAAGTTACAACCAATTAAGTTGTCATTTCTGCTAACAAAAATGAAGTCACTTTTTTTAACGTTAAGGAAAGAAAATCAGAAATATTTTTATTGCTGATCGATTTTATTTGTATTGTTAATTTGAAGTAATAACAGTGACTGAATTATCTTTATCATCATAAAAGATACGAGAGCTTCTTTGTGTAAAAAAAATAGGCAATTTCGTACTTTAACCCATATTATTTTATTTAGGAAAGTTCAAATTAATTCAAATGTTTTTTGCACCACTCCAATTTTCTTTAGAGATAATTCAAATGTTTTTTCTAAAAGGAAAATTATAGTAGAAAATCGCTTACCACTTGCGATGGCATATGCATGATATATGTATACCACGACAGCCATTTTGAACTCACCCTAATAGGTCTTAAAGACACTAGGTCAGTTGACATTGCATTATTTATGTGCCAACCCTACAGAATTTCGGTCAACCTTAATTTTCTTTAAGTGTGTTTATTTAATATAAACGTTCAGTTGATTCTATACTACTGTCACAGTGTATTCAGGGTTATTTCTAAAACACCAACAATCTCGCAGGAGTTGATTACTAACATCATAAACAGCAAAGT
The DNA here is from genome assembly GCA_928269145.1 of Agriphila tristella. Taxonomy (NCBI): domain Eukaryota; kingdom Metazoa; phylum Arthropoda; class Insecta; order Lepidoptera; family Crambidae; genus Agriphila; species Agriphila tristella. The sequence goes on along the minus strand of OV743433.1, from coordinate 49,814,344 downwards.
TTGTTCTACGAATTTCTGAAAAAAAAATCGCCTTTCTTTTCTTTTTTTATAAAAGTTAAGAGAACAGCCGCTTCTTGCGTTTTTCCGTGCACTTTGGAACATACTTTATGTACTTACAGGCAATTTCGGACCAAACTGGCCAGAATAATAATGAAAAACAATATAAATCTTACATAATAGTAATAATAATTTTATTTATTTAGATAACAAAGATCCATTATTGTTAGTAAAGACATAAAAATATGTTAGTTTATTTAAAATATCTACAGGTTCAAATCAATAACTTGATAAAAATTAGAAATAGAAATTATCACACATACAAAGTCAGAGATAAAATGATTAAAATATATATAATCATTTTATAAAATCGTTTTGATTAGAACGCAATTTTTATTGGCGAAAACCTTGGTAAAAACTAACTGAAACAGAAAAGAAAGTTATTTAATATTCCCATGTGATTTTTGGTCACTGTACCCGGAAATAAAGTCGTGAACTTTGCAAAACTGCGCAGAGACCGCATTTTATTAAGGAAAGTTACCTACGTAAAATGGAAATAAAATGAAGATACTTGGAGAATAAAAGCGCGCTGTGCAGGTGTTTTCCAGGTGTTAACCTCGCAAATGTCAGCAAAAATAAAAACATTTTTTTTGTGGTAAAACTTTTTAATTCCGATTTTTGTGTGGAAAATTATACTGTTTTGTATACCTTTTTATATTATTTGAAGCTCTGAATATTATAATGTAGGTACACCGTTATTTTATAGTCGTTTTAATTAGGTAACTTAAGGGAGTGTTCTTTCTACCAATATAATTAAACATTTTGGCCAAAGAAACATGGATCGTAAAACTATTTTTTTTTACTTTCCGATACTAATTAATGTTTTAGCTGTCCAGTTAGTATGGGAGGACCAACATTTTTTGTTGTTTTTCGACCCATGTTTCTTTGGCAATAGGTATGTTTAGTTTCATTGGTAGAAAACGACTAGCAACAGAAAAATAACAGTGTATAAGCCTTTTTAGGGTTCCGTACCCAAAGGGTAAAAACGTGACCCTATTACTAAGCCTCCGGTGTCCGTCTGTCTGTCTGTCCGTCTGTCTGTCTGTCAGTCTGTCCGTCCATCTGTCTGTCTGTCTGTCACCAGGCTGTATCTCATGAACTGTGATAGCTAGACAGTTGAAATTTTCACAGATCGTGTATTTCTATTGCTGCTATGACTACAAATGCTAAAAACAGAATAAAATATAGTCAGGTGGGGTAAGTGAAACATACTTTATTTTTATTTTTATTTAACAAGGTGTAGTAAAGCTATAAAACTCGCAATTATAGTAGCTGTATAGGCAATGTACTCCTAATTAAATCAGCCTTTAACGGTATGAATATAAATATCTAAAGAATTGCATTAAGCAACAAAATCACGAAAAGAATATAAAAGCTAAGAAGTGTTTCACTTACCCCTGACATCATCTGTGAACTGCAACCAGTCACTAGGTGGTTTTTAATTAGATAATCAGCCCGCCGGTGTGCCTATAGCCTGTCTCTAGTCACGCGCAGACCAATGAGCTGCGAGTATTTTGTTCCCTTAGGAGTTCGATTCTTGGAACGGAGTATAATTAACTTTTAACTTACACTAATTAACTTATTTTTTGCCAGCTTTGGCTTTTATGTGCCAATCTATTGACAACGAATTTTCTAAAGTTTTATTAATTACATTAAATTAACATTTTATACAATATAAAAATCATAAACTTAAAAAGAATAAATAGCTTTCTTTAGAGCATTTTTTATATTATGGTAAGGGCAACTTTTTTAATGTTCGCATTCGTAAATTATGGGAGTGTACGAAATTATTTTTTATTAGAAAACTTTTGGAACCTTTAAAAGCGCCTTAATAATGTCAGTGAAATATTAGCAAATCCTTAATTTAATTCGATAAAAAGTTTTTCAATTGCTGATTTTATGTCTTCACTTTAATTTTAGCAGACTTTTTGCTTGTAAAACTGGTATAGTTTTAATTTTTTTTTCGCCAGCACTTTCGCAAACTTTTTTTGATTTGTCTAAGAAAAATCCAATATGATTATCTTCATAAACATTTTCATAAAATTCATCTAATTTTAGTTCTTGAAGAACGTTCATAGAATATCATATTGATAATTCATTTATTACCAAATCTTCATTCATAATATAAATACGTAGCTATAGTGTGAGCGTTGCATGACAAATTACAGCTTTCTAGTGTTTACTCTAAGTAGTCAATGAGTTAAGCCGTGTACAGACAGGCGGATAAGAGTCTCTTATTGTCTTCGGAACCCTATAAAACTTCTATATGCCTTGGAAAAAACCTACTTAATTATCCAAATAGCTCCCTTGTGATCCTCGGATGTGCTCCATGATAGTTCCTCGGGAATAAGCTACCCGTAACCCGTAACTCAGTTTGCGAAAGCCTTCTGAAACTGGTCGAGATGTAGATAAAAGATCAAAGCCCGAGGGCCTACTCCGGGAAACGAAAAACGATAATCGGACTATTTTTATTCTGCTACGTGACATTGAAAGTGAAAGTGAAATATATTTATTTAAATAAGCTCACATAATAAGCATTTTTAAATCGTCAAGACGTCTTTTAACTGACAAGAAAAATGGGCGCAAAAAACTTGTCAGCTTTATCAATCAGATGGAACGATATTTACAAATATGTATATCGTTTCCAGACTTTATATTAACAAAGATTAACAAATAAATAACATTATTGAATTAGCTCATTTCTTAATGAGTTTCAAATTTCTTAATCAATTTACAGATTTTAAGCTAAATTCAAAGTTTGAACTTGTTATTCAGTCTAGGCTGTTACAATAAATAAAAATAAAAGAAGAACATACAATTCAATATGCATTAAGATAGGTAGTCAGAAGCAGACCCATTCCCACTGGCAGCACCAGTTCACGAACATGACGCATGAACCAGCCATCTCTTCGCTCAACCATATTTGAGGGATTATTAGTTCAATAACTCAACCTACTCAATTGTCGTTTGATTAACGTTTTAGCTAAGTTTGGTTTCTATGTTCTTTTGGCGTATATAAGTACTTACATAGGTAAAGGTTATTCCACAAATCCTCCCTGAAATTTCCCCTTGTTGGTGGGGAAAATGGGAATAAAAAAAAATACTAGAATTCCCCCTTTAGGGGGGAAAAGTGGTATCTAAGAAAAGGAGTCTACAATTCCCTTTAAAAATCCCCCTGTGAGAAAACTGGATTGAAAAATTAAATGTACTACATACATAAATTTAATATCACCAGATAAATTTTGTACTTTTCCATAAAACATGCAATAATCACATGTCACCGAAAATTCTTGGACGAGTGGTTGATTCGTCCAAGCGAAAATTACATAAAATTAAAGAAGGTATTAGTGCGACCAGAAAATGTTTGACACAGGTATTGTTACGGTGTCGCTGACGCTTCATATTTAATTACTTACGTGAATCGAGCTGCATGAAAAAGGTTCGAAATTCGCGACAATCGCGGCACGAAACTTTTTTTGTAGTAGACCCTCTGGTCCCAGAGGTGCTGAAAGGGATTTTCTCCTTTTCTCGTTCTAGTTAGTGACAGGAACTAGTACTGGGTTACTCAATTACTTACGTTTATAAGCGGGAATGGTGTTTCGAAGTTCAGAGGACTTGTCCGGTTTCCCTATGACAAGTACGGGTAAGCGCCCCCGGACCCTCAGCCTCCGCTGCTGCAACCTCTCAACCCCCCCGCAGCAACGGTGTCCTTTTTGTACCCTGATCCGTCCCATTTTACACACTCCTATACCCACCTCACATCCCTATCCTAATCCTATTCCTTCCCCTCCGCTAAGCTAAGGTCTGCCGTGCCGATGGCTGCATGGCTAGGGGCGTGCCTAGTCATAAGCGTGCCACCCTGGAAATTGGTGCCCTCCAGGCGTAAATAGCCTTACCACACACGCGGGGCTCTGTGTGGTGGACAGTTGTCTTTCCCTAGCTAATCGTGGGAACAAAATGGTTTCAAATTTTTTTAATAAACCTGGCTGCGGCGATAGAGCTCGCCACTCATCACGCGTAACTTGTTTCTCTCGGGGCGAAAAGCGGGCATCGGAGACCCGTTTTGCTACGCTGAATGTATGTGGAGCGATGGAGGAGAAAATGGATGAGGTGTGTTTGATTATGGAAGAAAAGAAGTTGGATGTTTTATGCGTGAACGAGACGAAAAGAAAGGGCAAAGGAGTCTCAGAACATGGCCCGTTTAAAGTTCTGTGGTCGGGCGTTGCCGAAAATGAGCACGCGAGTATGGGCGTGGGACTCCTGCTGTCGGAAAGGATGATAGAATGCATGACTGAGTATGAGTGTGTTAGTCCCAGACTTCTCTGGGTTAGACTCAAAGTAGGATTACTTCGGATACGCGTCATTGGCGTGTATGCTCCCGATATATCCAAGTCAGCAACGGAAAAGGAGGATTTCTGGAAAAGTGTGGAAGACATCTTGAATGAATGCAAAGATAATGAAAGGATAGTTATGCTTGGAGATTTTAACGGATGGGTAGGTGTGAGAAGAGAGGGATGTGAGGGAGTTTTAGGAATATATGGAGACAAAAGAGTAAATGATAATGGCAGGAGTTTGATTGAGGTATGTTTAGAAAAGAATCTTGTGGTAACGAACACCATGTTTGACCACAAGGAAATTCATATGTACACTTGGCAGAGAGGGGAAAAGAAGAGTATGATCGATTTTGTGATTGTTGATGAAAGACTGAAGGGCAAAGTTGTAGACACCAGGGTCTTTAGGGGTAGTAACATTGGAACGGACCACTTTCTTGTAGTGTCTCGGGTTAGTGGTCTGTTCAAAAGTTGGCGTCATCGTCCCACAGTGTCAACAACGGAGCTGACTAGAGTAAAAGTTGTGAACCTGGATGAAGTGGAAGTGCAAAAGACATATTTGTGCAAATTGAAAGAACGATTGGGAAATGTGGCTGAAGTGAAAGATGGCAAGCTTGAGGAAGTTTGGGAAAAGTTTAAAAAAGGTGTGACTGAAACAGCTGAGGAAATATGTGGAGTGAGTAAAAGGAAGAATGCTCCCCCAATAAACTGGTGGGATAGTGAGGTAAGACAGATAGTGAATGAAAAGAAAAAAGTATGGCAGGATCTGCTGGCCATCAAAGCCAGTAAAAGAGTGGATGCAAGTGTTACAGAAGAGGATGTTGATACAGTTGCAAGGGAGTTTAAAAGGATTAAGAAAGTAGTGAAAGAAAAAGTAGACGAAAAAAAGAGAAAGATGAAAGAAAAGTGTGACTTCAAACTCTGTGATAACTTTCGAGACAATATAAAATTGTTTTGGAAACAAGTGAAAACGTCTCGAAGTGGATCACATAAGTCTAAAATGAATGTGATAAGAGATGAAAAAGGTGAGCTAGTGACAGATGAAAAAGGTGTACTACAGGAGTGGATGAAATATTTTGAGAGTTTGTTTGAGGCGGATGGCTCTATGCTAGAAGCCTCGGATAAAAGGGTGGAAGACGAGGAAGAGACAGAAGTGGATGAAAGAGATATATATATGGATGAGATTATTAGTGCAATGAAGAGCATGAAAAGAGGGAAAGCAGCAGGATATGACAGAATTACTGTTGAAATGCTGAGAGGTGGGAAAGAGCTGGTTGCGTCCTGGCTGTGCCTGATCTTTAATAAATGTTGGAACAGTGGCAAAGTGCCGGAAGATTGGCGTAAAGCCGTGGTCGTGCCGCTGTACAAAGGGAAAGGGTCACGGCAGGATGCTAAAAACTACCGCGGGATCAGTCTTCTCAGCATTGTCAGTAAATTGTATGCAAAGGTACTGATTGAAAGAGTGATGCAAAAAACTGATCAGAGTATTTGGGATGTGCAAGCGGGATTCAGAAAGGGAATGGGATGCACGGATCAGGTCTTCTCCTTGAGGTGCTTAACCGAAAAACACCTGGCTAAGCACAAAAAGGTTTACTGTGCCTTTGTGGACCTGGAGAAGGCCTACGATCGAGTTGACAGGAATGAGCTATGGAAGGTGTTGTCCGAATACGGATTGGAGAGCAGACTGATTCATGCACGGAAATCTCTCTATGAGGATTCCCGTGCATGCGTCAGGATTGACGGCGTATACACTGACTGGTTTGGCATCTCTAGGGGTGTCAGACAGGGATGTGTTGCGTCACCATGGCTCTTTAATCTGTTTTTGGACAGTTGTATGAAAGGTCTGAGAGAACGTGACTGTGGGGTTGTGATGAATGGGACTCAAATCAAGTGCCTTCTCTACGCTGACGACCAAGTTATACTTGCGTCTTCTGCGCAAGAGTTGCAGGAAATGATGTCGGTTATGAATGAAGATTTTGTGAGAAAAGGGATGAAAGTGAATGTAACTAAGACTAAAGTGATGGTGTTTGAGAGAGATGAAGAAATGACTGACTGTACGGTAATGTTAGGTGGCGAAAAAGTGGAACAAGTCCGTGAGTTTGTATACTTGGGGAGTTTGTTCACAAGGGACGGAAAGAGTGAGGAAGACATAGAAAGACGAGTGAAGAAAGGAAATTCGGTGAGTGGTGCTATACACTCGGTTATGAGTAGCCAAACCGTTTCTGCAAAGGCGCGAATGGCTATTCATAACGGAGTGCTGGTACCGACACTGATGTATGGAAGTGAATCTTGGGTATGGCAGAAGAAGAATGAAAGCAGAATAAATGCGGTAGAGATGCGATCGTTGAGGAAAATATGCGGAGTAAAACTGAGTGATAGAGTGAGCAATGAGGTGATTCGCAAAAGGTGTGGTCTGAAAGATGATATAGTGACAAGAATTGAGAAAGGAATGCTCCAGTGGTTTGGTCACTTAGAGAGGATGAATGAAAGGCGAATCACGAAAGAGATATACTGTGCGAATGTGGAAGGAACGATTGCACGAGGGCGTCCCAGAAAAACCTACGCGGACCAAATAGAGGTTATTATAAAAAAGGCTGGTGTACGCAGTGACAAAAACCGCAGGGCATGTATGAAAAGAGTGATGGATATGAATGAAGCGAAAGAAGTGTGCAAGGATCGTAGCAGGTGGCGATCCATAGTCTCTGCCTACCCCCAAAACAGGCGTGAGTGTATGTATGTATGTATGTATGTGGTGTTTCGAAGATTTTTGTAAACCATAAAATGTTCTAAACGTAGAGCAGGTACCTATTTTTTAGATGTTGAATAAATAAAATACACAAGTCTATTCTTTTACACAATTTGTATTTATTATTTAAAGAATAAGTAGTTAAGAAAACCTAGATTAACAAGTTTAAGTAATCGTCGGACCACTGAGTAATTACAAAAGTTATAAAATAGTTTCGACTGCATTAAAACTGTCATAAAAATGTTACGGCACTTTACTGCCCGCTCTTTACTCAACAATAGCGAAAACTTGTCCACATAAAGACATCAGGCTATCGCAATAAAACGAAGTTTCAGTTAGTAGACTGGCTAGACCTAACTTCGTTTAGTTTAATTCAAATAAGTAGTATCTCTTTATTTAAAAGAAAAAATGGTTGGTATCGCGCTGTAGCGATATGCAAATAACTCAGTCGTCATGCATCTCATTAAGATTTATATAAAATCAAACAAAAACAAATGAAAACAAATAAAAACAAACCATCTTCTTCTTTGCGTATCGCCTCCGATATCATATTTGTGAGGACCAGGAGCATGAAAACAAGTAAAATTCAATTACTTAGCGAATTCAACTAGTTTTTCACGGTTTTTATGTAGTGTACTTCGTCTTAAGTGCTCTGACCAAAGCTTCAATGGACTAATAGCCTCGCTAGATGTAGGTAGGTACTTAGGTACTTACCATCCTATTCGAACACTCGTACTATTTCCGCTACTTCCCCAAGATTTCTTTTAAGCGTCTTCGAAAAGTTAAAGGTCTTTCTTCCGACTGAATACTGCCTTTGTCGAAACTACTTTCTCTTCGATTTGGTTCTGCAAGAAGTTTGTGAAACGAGAATTTGTATTGATTAAAGTAATAGGTACCTATATATTATATAGATGGTAGAACTAACGGTGGTCTGAAAGTTAGTTATTAAAAATCAGTTCATATACAAATAAGTTATACCCGAACATCTGAAAAATCATGTAGGTAATGAAAATAAAAATGAATGAATTTACTACTGAACCGATTTCAAATTTTCTAAAAATGGGACCGATCTGAAAAATTGAAATCGGTCCATAAATGACGTAGTACTTAGGTACTAAGGTAAAAAACATAAAAAAACATAAAACCGAATTGATAACCTCCCCCTTTTTGAAGTCGGTTGAAAAAAGGGCCTGACTGGAATCTTGTCTTGTTTTACTGTACTTAGGGAACGTACCCATAATACATGACCCATTTTTTACAATATTTTACCACCATCCCCCCTTGGTGACCACCCAGTATACGGGTATAATCGCGAAAAAAAAATCAGCTGTTCCATACAAAAGTACAATCCTACTCTATCGAAATGTATGAAACAGCTGATTTTTTTTCGTGATTTAAAGGTTGGTCCGATAATGAAAGTTGTTCAGTTTGATGGTCTGATCAACCCCACGAGGGGTTTTGTATAAACTAGACCCCCCCCACTTCTATTTTTACAGAAACTTTATTAATACGTGTGCTGTATGCTAAATCTTACCTACATTAACAAGTGATTTTTTTATCAAGAAAATAAAACTTAATGTAAAGCATATTGTGCCAGGAACTTAATTTTACAATAACAAAGTCCTAAAAAAGGCCTAATACCGCTAAGCGCTGTGCGCCATATTTGAATTCAGTTCCGAAAAAGCGCGATATTTCCCTATTATTGACTACGTGACAAAACCTAAACTCTCCTCCCCCGCCCCTGTGACCAAGCGTGGTATTTTAGAAATCCCCCTCCCCCTCTTAATCAGTTACGTAGTATGGGTACGTTCCCTTAATAGGATATACTTATAATTATAACAAACGTTTACACACCTATTTAAAACTAGGTACTGGATGTTTGAATTACAACTGTCCATTGAAAAGTTCGAACCCAAGTATTTAGCAGTCAGGGCCACTGACCGCTGAACTTAATTAGATTCTGTTGCTGGTGTGAAGGTTCTAACCACAACTGAAATAGTGTTGCTAAAGGGTGCAAGTCACGTTCCCAAACCCTAAAAACCTTTAAAATAGTTCCCCCACACGCCACTAAGTGGGCTCTTTACTGAAATCTTACAACTTCCACACACGTTCGGAAGTTTTCAAAAGAAATGATCGCATCGATATTTATTAGGTTTATAGCTGCCTATAACCTGTCTAGAAAACTGACTTAATTTCTAATACATTTTTTGAAATGACAGTGGGCCCTTTGAAAGTTTTTTTACGATAACGTCAACACTTATGCTTGTATAGGTACTTTATTAATCACGACTCGATCATGAGCATTTGATCATTTTATTTGGATAAAATTAAGATGATATTTTTAAATTTAATTAGCATTTTTATTTAATTCAAAGTTCGCGGGTTCGATTCCAGCCTGAAACAAGTCAACAATTATTTCAATTGAATGTCGAGGTAATTCCACACATTGGTGAAATAACGCTGGCTTTCAGCGTAAGATTGGGATATACTAAGTACTTAGGTAAGTATCTAAATTTTTTTTTTTTATAGAAAAAAATTGACGATAGTGACTCGGTAGCTCAGTTGGTAAGAGCATTGGACCGGACTTCCAAAGGTTGCGGGTTCGATTCCTGCATGAGACAAATTCTGGTGACGAATCAATTTTTTTCTAGTATATTATTTAGTATCGTTAGATAAATTGTATAAGTGTCGTTTATCTACTCGTATGTGAGAGAAGTACGATTATTGTCACAAAATAATAAGGTACCTACTTAACAAGATTTTTACTAGTAACAGAATAAAAAATGTAATTGCTACAAAATCCAAACAATAAAGCTAATTATCTAAAGTTAAAAGTACCAATCCTTTTCACAAAATTATTTCACAAATATTTCAGTAGGTATAATTAATTGTCTCAAACACTAAAGTTATTATCAAACCCTTTCATCTTGAATAGATTAGAATAACTTAACTAGAGCAACTACATGAAAATTCATTGAACTTCTGTAATCAAACTGAAAAGCCCAGCTTTAGTACAGTTTTGCCAGAGGCTAGACTGCGAAACTAGGGCAAAAGTCTGCCACTGACACCCACTTTGTAAGGATTAGATCACTTTTGACTAAAGATTCATCCTACAATAGGACGCACTTCATCGCCCGCGAAAGTTAAATATTACAGGAAAAACCAAACAAGGTGGAAAATTCAACAGTTTGTTGAGCAACACTCGGTCCGGTCAGCCTGCCTAGCATGACCGATTTATATCGCGTGATATAGCGTTTTATCACGTTTCTGTCAAAAAGACAAAGGAATTTGACAGTTGAGTGTCGATAAAATGCTATATCACGAAATCGGTCATGCTAGGCAGGCTGGTGTCGGATGGCCGACTGTTAAATTTGCATTACAGTCAGTGGCACGAATCATGAAAATTTTTCGACGGAGTGGGGATAAGTTCGCGCATGTGCTCTTGTGAGCGACCAATAGCGCGCGCCCCTCTCCCGCCGCCCGCGCCCTCATCGCAACGCATACCCAAAATACGCGTTCCGCGCAATCCCCACCCGATTTCATGATTCGTGCCACTGACTGTACAACTGAGCGCTTCCGTGCTTCGGAGGGCACGTTAAACCGGCAGTCCCGGCTGTTGTTAAGTTAGAGGCCTTACAGTCGGCTTGATAAACTTTAACACTAGAGGTGGCCACTAATCCTCATGCGATAAGAAGAAGAAAGCATCGTTAATTTAGTATCGTTTACATTGATTTATAGAAGAAACCTCTGGTAATTCCCTACACTGTTTGTTCGTAATGTTGTACTGTTTTAAGAGTTGAAATAAAAGACTTTTTAACGGATACTAGCGCGGTTTTATTGAAAGTACTTTGGTAATTAGTTGGTATTTGGTTTGATTTTTCCTTCTTAGAGGATATTATGAGAAGTGAATATGTTTTAAGAGTTATTAAGATTTAGAATTGGCCCAATCGACCCAATTTAGAATCGGCTTATCTTGATAGCAGTTTTTTTACAACAAACAAAACAGAGAGAACCCACTTATCTTCTACCAACTCATTACTAACAGGTAGATACTAATATCGTAATGAGTTAATAGAATATGTAACCTAACTAAACCTACTAGGATTTTCAAAAGATTTATATCTCTTAATAAATGTTTAAAACAAATGTTCAAATATTAAGTTACACTTGAAAACATCTGCCACAAACAATTTTCCTTTTCTATTGGGAGTTTTATCTTGTTCACGGTTCACTTGTCCCAGAATCTGGTGCACGACCCGATGTAATAAATTGATGTAATTATCGATGGTGCCTACGACACTTGACTAACTACCCGAGATGAGGAACTCAGCAGACGACAAACTCCTTTGTTAATTAAAAGGTTATCATTCAGGTTCCAGTCTAGACCATTTTTTGTTCAATATTTTATTTTTTATTCTTAATTGTTTCATTTTTTAATGCCTACATTTAACACGCTCGCCGTATGAAGAAGAGCGGTAGAATACATTTTCGGTTTTGTAAGCTTCGATGATCGAAGTTTGTAAGTAACAAATGTATCAAAGAGGTCCTTTTTAAAAGCATCAACCAGGCCCGGTCTGGCCAGGGCGGCTGGTCAGCGATCGCCGAGGGCCCCCGGCTCAAGGGGCCCCCAAAAGACTGACTTGGATAAAGATGAGATAATTAGTGTTGTGGCCTGGAGTAGTGACGAACATACCAAAAAACTGTTAGCATAGTTAAATCAATAATAATTAATATTGTTCTTTCAGGTAGAGAACTAGAGATACAGTAATTAATAAATCTAAATTTGCTACTGAAAAATCTTTGGCAATTCATTTAAACCACATTAATTAAAATTTAAAACTATTTAAAACTATACGTTAGCTGCATGCAGCAAATATAACAATTTTGCTGAGAGAGGCCCCAGTGCCGGATTAGCCCATAAACAAATTAAGCAACTGCTTAGGGCATCACGTCTGGGGGCATCATAATCGGCACCGAAAAAAACAAAATATTTTTTTCTGTAAGAAATAAGAAAAATAAAAATTATTTATTTCAAATTCATTTGTGTGGCGCTGTAAAACGACTTACTATAAGATTAGTGGATGAAACTGACAAAAAATCGCGCTGCGCTGCCGTTTTCTTTTTACTATAGACAGACATTTTTCTGAAAAAATCTGAAATTTTGTGCATATCGTAGACAACCTCCATTACGTAGATGGAAACCCTATATAGGGGGCCCACAGACTTGGATTGCTTAGGGCACCAAGTAGTCTTAATCCGCCACTGAGAGGACCCCATAGTTCTCGTTTTATTTCCCGGGTGGGGGGCCTCAAATCAGCATCTAGCCGAGGGCCACCAATGAGCCAGACCGGGCCTGGCATCAACATTGTCGAAGTTCAGCGAGCGAAAGGTTTATACTTAAGCTGTCCTGTCATGAAACTTATAACGTTAACTAATAGTGTTGTATCCTATCATCGAATTTAAAGTTTAAACTAAACGGTCTTGACGTGACCAATACTCTACGTTACGGTTTAATTAATGTCATGATAAAATAACTGATATTGTATATTGCATCGAATCTTAAAAATCCTATGATAAAACAGGACACCCTTGAAGAATTTCCGTTAACAATAACTATGACTTAAAAACAAAGAAGAAAAGTTCAGCTTTGAACAAATATCGGATAGACAGTAAATTGGAAATTCTTTCGCACACTTTATGTAAGTGCGTAGAGTAGTGAAAATGGCTACACCTGCGCCAAGTTTGTTCAAACATGTTTGATGTTTCACAGACGCTAATGTCACCTAATGTCGTATATTGTTAGGCTGTGGTTGACTTTGGAGCATAGGTACTGTGTCATACTGCCTCCCCTTCTATTGACATTTATTTACAAGAAACTTGAGATTGAGTGGCGTGCTTTTAGTAAAAGAACATATATTATTATAACTGGATAAATTCAGATATTTTACTTTTCTATTTTGCTACGGTGCGAAAGTAAACAGAGATCACACACATCACAGAATAGACATAAGAACTAGGTACACACAAAGATTTAACTCAAACACACAAAAATACATTCGCCCGTAATGATAAAATTATTACCTACTAGCTTCCGCCCGCGACTTCGTCCGCGTGCATATTAGAGAAAATCCTTAGGGAACCTACAACCAGGATCCGACCAGCCGTTTTTACGTCTGCGCGCTTGGTGGGGACCCGCCAAATGACGTAAAAACAGCTGGTCGGATCCTGGTTGTAGGTTCCCTAAGGATTTTCTCTAATATGCACGCAGACGAAGTCGCGGGCGGAAGCTAGTTTATTACAAAATTTTAAGATCCTAGCTTCGAAACTGAGGGACTTTCATACAAACTTTGGACCCCCGTTTCACCCCCTTGGAGGGTGAGTTTTGAAAAATCCTTTCTTAGTGCACCCTTAGACCTCATAAGGAACCTACGTGCCAAATTTGGAGTCTCTAGACCCAGCGGTTTGGGCTGTGCGTTGCTACGTGAGTCACCAATCAGTATCTTCTTTTATATATTAAGATTGAAGGTATAACATTCGTTGAGAGAATTTAATGAATGTAAAGACTTTTGATTAGAGCTTGACTGAATTAATTAACTAATTTTCATTCACAAATCCTTGCATTCTACTTAATAATAATCTTATAAACACAGTAGGTGGGTAGCTGATTTTCATTTCAAAATAAGACAAAGGCGAAAATACAAATATGAATTGCGTTAGGAAAATTTCATTTTCTTTATGCGTTACAGTACAACACGAAGCAATCTTAGAAACGGAAAGTGTGCCATATAAATATGCACAAAGCCTTATTTACTGACGCGCAAACATTATCACAGCTCCGATTATTCTGTATACATTCTGAGGGCAGGGCTGTCACATGCTAACATTGCGCCTGAAATATAAATATGGAAAGTTTTGGGCACCCTTAGATGACTAATGAGGATCAGTAACGATTTTTGTTTAGCAGCTTATCAGAAAGCTTGTGCCACCACATGCTTAACTGTGAAGAAATGTTTACGATATCTCTTTAACCTAAGAAGTTATACGAGCTAAAACACTGTTATTTTGTCGGTCCTTATGACGTCATCGCAACGTACGAGAACCTTGTGTCGTATGTGATAAAGCACATATGCATTGAGCTTGGCATTTCCTTTAAACCCTTATAACTGAACCATTTCTAAACGGATTTCAAAAAATCTTTCACTAGGTTTCATAGCTATGAATATGTTTCTATATTACATCAATAAAACTATAGGATTCAAACCTGTTACTGATCCTCATTGAGGTATTTTGGAATATTATGAGAAATACTTAGTTAATACGACATCCCTATGAAATGCTACCGTTTCAATTACTATGCACGTATATAGCAGTGAAATCCTTTGCTCATCAAATGCTGAATAAACGACTTATTTGAATTATGAGTAAAAAAGTAATATTGAAGTCACATTAACGAACTCTAGTGTAATAAATGGAGACGGCATAAAACTTTCCATCCAACTTTATGGAATAACAAAGCAGCAAATATAATTCTTGTAAGTACATAATTTCACGAAGGAAAATTCTTTGTCGGCACCCCTATTGGTTAAGGGGAGGCTGCCAATTTCTCCGCCTCGGTTACGAGGATAAAACTAAGAAAGCATTTATTTTTGTACGTGACTGCCTCTAGAGACATTATAATGTAACGTGTAACGATATCGGCCATTCCAAAAGCCCTTATTGTAACAAAAATCGGCTATATGGTCCCTAAATTGGGATTATTTACTAACTATTTTCCATCTATTCGAAATGCTACGTTACTTCAATGGAAAACTTTTTGGGTAGGGATAAATAGATGTCTATAAACGCAGAGCAAAAAGCTATTAAAAGTTATATGATGTCTGTTAGAGATTGCCTTTCATCAGAGACTACAGAATATTTTGTTGAGATAAATAGCAAATGAACTACACTTTCAACTGATAACAATCAAAGTTATCTGAAGGTGATTCCAGACTGGAGTTAGTGACTATTTTCGACATTAACATCCAAACATTTGGAAACAAAACTTAATATTCAGAGACATATATGTGAAGACATTTCGTTTATGGCAAGCCCCGAGGGATTTTATTGCGTTTTTTAATTTATGAAGAGGTGTATATACCTACAGGGTGTCCCAAAACTATGCCACATGGAGGGAAAGTACCTTAAATATTTAAGATAGGAAATTTTACTGAAAGAAGACTTTATTTTATTTTAAAAATTAATGCAAACTGCATTTAAAGATTTTTTTTAATATCGCATTATTACCTATACAAATTGATACAATACGTAATCATTAAAATTTAAATATAAAATTTTATGGTCTTCCTTTTGTTTAAGATGCTGTGTTATTTAATAAAAAATAATTCTAATGAGTAACCCTTTCGATCGGTATCGTAAAAATAAAAGATTGTTTTTTTCTTATTTGGTGGGTTCGATTCCTGGTGAAGGCCCGCGATTTTTCGAAAATCTTTGAATACAGTTCCAATTATTTTAAAAATCAAAATGAAGTCTTCTTTCAGTAAAATTTCCTATCTTCAATATTTAAGGTACTTTCCCTCCGTGTGGCAAAGATTTGGGACACCCGGTATATTGTATAGTACTTACATCACTTTTAGTCGGGGGAATGTCGTAAAAATTATTAAAAAAAATATATTTATATCCTAGTGAATACGAGCCTTAAAACAGGAAAATTTTGTGTTTTATTGAAGAATTTCCGTTTCGTTTTCGTTGAATAGCTGATTATGATTAGTCCTGTTCAGAAAACCAATACAAAGTGGTCAATAGTAATACATAAACAAGTTATCTTTGCCGATATTTAGGTTACTAGATTGGGGGTGATTGGGGAAAATATCGCTATTGTATTGTATTCTGTCAGAAATATTGTTGAATCTACCTTAGGAATACCGGGTGTAACAAGACCCTCAACGAAGCCGAGGTCTACGTATTCTGCCCATCAACAGGACCATTTCTCTTCAAAATTATTGCTGGAAAACGATTTTAATTTTTTATGTTATAAAAGCATTGCAAACTTTACCACGCAATTTAACGCGATAACAGTCCTCGCCTGCCTATGCTACACAGCTGTGTGCGGCCAAGTTAAAAGGCAGCCTTTATGAGCGTGCTCATGAGATACATTGAGTGATGACGTTTTACCGCGATTGTTTGTTACGAAATACTTCAAATTTTGATAATGTTTCTTTGGACAAAAATTAAGGAAATAACGAATAAAATATATAAGAATTTATAAAAAAAATATATTTTACTTTGACCTTCAATAACTTCGTAGCTATTGGTTTCCCAGGTATAGTCTAAAAGACAAAAATGATCCTGATGATGGGCGGAATGCGTGGACTTCGTTTTCGTTGAGTGTCTTGTTACACACGTCATAGTCTTTTGTGAGAAAATGGTAATATCCTCATCTATACATATAAAATTCTAAATTGATTGATTGTTGGGATAGGCGTGGAGCCCTAACGGCTGAAGGTAGAGACATCATTTTTGGAGGGTAGATACCTTTCATGATGTAGATGAGCACTAAGAAAGGATTTTAGAAAATTCCCGTTATACAGGGTGCTACAGGTTGTTCAAGTTTGTATGAAAATTTGTAAAGGGTTAAAGGTAGAGACACCATTTTTGGAGGGTAGATACCTTTCATGGTGTAGGTAAGCACTCAGAAAGGGGTTTGTAAAATTTTCGTTATACAGGGTGCTACAGGGTATTCCAGTTTGTATGGGAATTTGTATAGGGCTGAAGTTGAGACACCATTTTTGGAGGGTAAATACATTTCATGGTGTAGGTAAGCACTAAGAAAGGGTTTTGTGAAATTTCCGTTATTCAGGATGCTACAGGGTGTTCCAGTTTGTATGAGAATTTGTATAGGGCTGAAGGTAGAAGAACCATTTTTGGAGGGTAGATACCTTTCATGATGTAGATGAGCACTAAGAAAGGATTTTAGAAAATTCCTGTTATACAGGGTGCTCCAGGGTATTCCAGATTGTATGAAGGTAGAGACACCATTTTTGGAGGGTAAATCCCTTTCATGGTGTAGGTAAGCACTAAGAAAGGGTTTTGTAAAATGTTAGTTATGCAGGGTGCTACAGGTTGTTCAAGTTTGTATGAGAATTTGTATAGGGCTGAAGGTAGAAACACCATTTTTGGAGGGTAGATTCCTTTTATAATGTACGTGAGCACTACGAAAAGGGTTTTGGAAAATTCCCGTTATATAGAGTGCTACAGGGTGTTGAAGTTTGTATGAAGGTAGAGACACCATTTTTGAAGGGTAAATACCTTTCATGGTGTAGGTGAGCACTAAGAAAGGGTTTTGGAAAATTCCCATCATACAGGGTGCTACAGAGTGTTCCAGTTTGTACCTACATGAATTTTTTTGAGAAAATTTAAATGTGTGAAATGAGGTGTACAGATAAATACCTAGGTATATTGGCAATCCGTGACTTTCAAAATAAATGCAAAACTATCTTAATCACGCGAACGAAGTCGCGGGCAAAAGCTAGTGTCAAATATAAAAGAAATTAAATACGTCACACAATTAAACAGGTAAGTAGCTGTATATTAATTTAGGATAACGCACGACGCCAACTTCCGATGGATTGCACGCGGACTGTAAGTAGTATGTAAAAGGTGTGGCGTATAGAATTTCATATAATGATATCTGATTTGTTGTGCTCCCGTAATCGAAGTCTGAAAGAGAATGAAGCGGTGCCATTCAATCATACTTAGAAACTTTAAGTCGAACAAAAATCTCATCAGCAAAGGTCAGCTTGATTTCTTCCCGCAAAGGAACAGTTGTAAAAAGTTGAGAGCGAATTCCGGCTGACTCACGCTGGCCGAATCTTTGCTTTGATAAATGAAGTGTCCGCGGCACTGCCTCCTATGACTGATGGCACCACTTCTTACCCCCTGATTTTAGTAACTTTTTACACTAAGTATAATTTATTTAGCGCCATTACCTTTTCGTGGGTTGGGGAAAAGTTGGTCATGTCAAAGTTACTTAAGTTTCGAACCTTGGTTTGGACAGGCCTTTTGTGTATCTGACTGATCCAATTACTTGAAAGACGATTTTTTTATGGAAACTCTAGAAATTTATTTTTTATTTCACTTGCGCCATTATACAGGGTGTGAAAACTTAAGGCAAAATTTATATGTTTTTTTTCATTTTCGATCCAAAATGTTGTTTGAATAAAATATTTCATGTACAATAAATAATCATTTTTCCTTGCGCCAACTTATACAGGGTGTGAAAACTTCGGTATTTTTTTTCTACATTAATTTTTTTTTCTACATAAGGAAACTGATTAGTTAATTTTTCATTCTTATTAATTAGTAGAGTGACCCACCATTTCAAAGCATAATTTATATGATTTTTTTAATTTTCCATCGAAAATGTTGTTTGAATAAAATATTTACAATCAATAATCATTTTCCACGTGATTATATTACTGTACCTGTGTAGGTAAGTATATATTTGTAATAATTTAACAGTCGCCTCGATAATTTGTACGCACTTGATATCAATTAAATTGTAAATACTAACTTTAACGTAATAGGTGTTCCCTTTGAAAGTGGCGCCTTTGATCATCGAATTCAATAATACCAAAGTCATACAAATTATGTGTGACATTATAGTAAATTGATTCGCCGTTACATATCAACTATAAACAGAGAATATACGTCGGATTTTATAAGCAAAAATGAAAACGAAATCCGCAAATGGATGGCAAAGGTTATGGGATAAACTAGATTCCTCACATAACAACGTGACGCTTTGAAAAAAATATATATCCCTTAAAACAAAAGCATACCTTATTTAACATGACCCTTCGCACCATAACATACACGAGAAGCAAAGTTCTAACTTCACTGGTCGCAAACGATGCGTGTGACAAATATTTACACGAATGTAATACTTTCATAAGCAACGATATTACGTTATGTCAATTTATGCTAATACAAAACCCTAAGAAAGATGTATCGTGCACACTTTATGAGTCTGAGAATTGGCCGCCGACATTTCATAAAGCGGAAAGGGGGATATATGCTAAAATATTAGCCCTTTTTACGTCTCGTGCATATTACGGATTTCCTAAAAGCTTAGTTGTGAAATGTTGGGCGACCCGTAGTCAAGTGGGGATTCGAATTATTTTAGTACCTAATTTAAAGCACAATAACTCTCGAGACGTTAATAATATGTTGTAGTATTTTGAAAACATCTATGCTAGTTTCGCAAAAACGCCTAAGTTTATTTGAATGATTGAACTATAGGTAAAAGTAGGTTTAAGTTTGTATCAATAATTTAAAAAGTATTTTTATTAATTAAGTTGAGATCTTTTCAAATTCATCAGTATGTTTTCGGAGTCTATATAAATCGTACTGAATAATATTTTACATTTTTTAATAATATAAAAAGCATCAAAAAGCTGCTGTGATGTTTCATCAATATTTTAAATTGAAAAGTTGACGAGAGTTTATTGTGCATTTACTGTATTGCCACTTGTGATAAAATTCCATAAAACAGGCCAGTGATATTTTTATAACAACACTAGCGGCCGTCCGCAACTTTGTTCGCGCGAATTTAGGCCCGTATTTATAAACCGCTCTCAACGTTGAGAGCTATCTTGAGATCAGTTTTGTGATGCGCTACTTATAGGAACAGCATCACAAGTATGATCTCAAGATAGCTCTCAACGCTGAGAGTGGTTTATAAATACGGGCTTTTAATAAGTGGTCAAGGGCTTGCACATCAGTTTTGCAAGGTGTCGCCATCTCTGAGGTCCCGGGTTCGATCCCGGCTGTATCAATTTAGAAAACGAACTTTACATTGTCTCAGGTCTGGGTGTTTATAATACTACGGTTGTCTCTGATTTCCATAGTTTTGAATCCGCAATGTATAAAATGTTTTTCAATATAAAAAATAGTTTTATTTGACTTGCAATCAGGCGTTTATTTTAAAACAGGATACAGCGACTCAGTTCGGTTCCAGATAATTGGTCTACATTGTCTATAGCATTATTGACGGCTTCTGATATGGCTTATAGCCAATTTTGTTGTTGGCAACTTATTATCGACATCGTTTCATCGTAATTCGTTGTCTTTTGACGTTTTTCTGCTATTGTCATATTAGACAAAATTTTATTGGGTAACAAGGAGAGACATCGCCAGGCGACTTTAGTAAATGGGGAATTTCCGAAAAAAATCAAATTGGCTGATTTATCTATAGGTAGGAATAAGCTCCCTTAGTAATAGAAATAAGTTTCAGAATTTTAGGTTCCGTGAAAAAATATATTATATCAAAGTCTCTTCGACTTCAAAAATGTACGAAAGTTACAGCAGAATGGAAATTATACCTTTGCCGCTAACTGACACAAACACAACACGTATTAAAAAAAAGTTTTAAACATTTTGTATTGAATCTTTTTTTTATACCATGTTGTGGATGTGGCAGGTGGTGACAAAGGTATAATCTCCATTCTGCTGTTACTTTCATACATTTGTGAAGTCAGAGAGACTTTAATTTTTTTTTAAATTACACAACCGAAAATTTTGTAACTTTTTGCTATTACTAAGGGACCTTATTCCTAGCTATAGAAAAATATTCAGTCAATTTGATTTTTTTCGGACATCCCCCAGCGCTTTTATCAATCGGATGTAAAATCTAATCGCAAGTCGCAAACCTAATTTCAATAATTCCATTTTACAAGCGATTGTCGATAAAAAGCGCTAATTGACTAAACTCGCATGCCAAGTTGACTCGTGTAAACACCCCGTTGCCTGCTATGTTGTTTAGCTACTGAGAGATAGCTAATTTTAAAGTGCCGTCAAGCGGGTGAAAATTGTATTGTACAAATGTGCAAGTACTTATGCTAAATTGTAATGCTTATTTACTTGTTTTGGCCACATTTGCATAGGTTCAAAATACCTATCAGTTAATATTTCTCTTGTTTTAATTAAATATATTGTCTATAGTATAGTAGAGCAAAAAAATTTGTTAGGTTTATTAAAGAAAAGGTTTTTTCAAAATTTTTATGTAACTGTATTGACAATAGATTCTAAAAGATCAAGAAATAAGTTGGCAATAAAATGGGTTCGCACTTCGCACCCAAACGTA
This sequence comes from Agriphila tristella, assembly GCA_928269145.1. NCBI lineage: Eukaryota > Metazoa > Arthropoda > Insecta > Lepidoptera > Crambidae > Agriphila > Agriphila tristella. The sequence goes on along the minus strand of OV743433.1, from coordinate 49,793,070 downwards.
AAAGCGATTCAAACTATAATAGCATGATTGAGGCCTTCTCAACCTAAATGGTGTCAAGTCCCTTATTTTCATTCATTTATTCAAGTGAAGTAATGTAAAAATTATACAAGAAATACCCTTTTAAGACTTTTTCGTAAACTTAAAGAAAAATATGCTAAGGGCTTGTAATATTTAGCTTTATTAAAATGTTATTATAATTAAGGCATGGCGTAGCTAGGTCAGTTTTTCGGAGGGGATCGAGGCCAGTTTTTGGGAGGATAGGTCCATACAAATTTATTTATTTATTGATTAAGATACACCAGCGACAAAATCATTTTACATTGTATAATAAATGGGCATATAGATATTCAAAGAATAATGATTTGCCTTTATAGGCGTATACAGCACTTCTAAAAACGAATATTAAGTACTTACAACACAATAATAATTAATAGGTACAGTTAACTTAATCTACATAAAAAATTTAAAATTCTGTTAACATAATATTTATGAAAACTTACATAATAAGTCTTTCAAAATGTTATCAAAAAGTAGTTTTTTTTAAATTAAATAGCCAAACAAGAGAGAAAATCTGTCATTAAAAATAAGGTATTTTTTATTATTATAAATATATAAAATCTAAGATAATCAAGGGTTGGACGAAGAAGAAAACATTGCCACACACTTTTTCTTAAAAACTCTTTCTGTATCACCAAATATGTCTATGTCGGAATTATTGACATCATTATATGTTTGCATGCAACGGTAAGGAGGATGAGCGTTTTTCCCTGAATTAGTCCTGCTAAAGGGTATGCTAAAGTTTTTGGTTAATGCTTGTCTAGGTGTGTGGTATGGAACATTCAGGTCAATTTTTGATAATAGATAGGGTGAGTTAAGGTTACCATGAAGGAGCTTATGCAGAGTTAAGAGGTCGATAACTTTGCGTCGATTATTCAGCGACGCAATCCTGAAGTGTGAGAGACGAGTATCATAATTAGATCTGTAAGGACAACCTCGATAACGGAAGGCAAGGTAGCGAGTAAAGTTTCTCTGAATGCGTTCTATCCTTTGGACATGAATATCATAAACAGGATTCCATACTGATGAGGCGTATTCCAAGATGCTACGTATAAGGGCATTAAAAATGACAATGACAGTTTTACAGTTTTTAAAAGCTTTGCATGTACGCTTTACAAAACCCAGCAATTTCCAAGCACGCGCAACGATGCTGTCGATGTGTTGTCTGTAGTCTAATTTATTGTCTAATAATACGCTAAGGTCACGAACCGCTAAAGATTGTTTTAACACTTCATTAGCAATTGAATAGTTAGCTGTCACAATGGTTTTTTTTCTGCTAAACTGTAAAAATGTGCACTTCTTCGGGTTAAGTTTCATTCTATTCTTCGTGCACCAAGTACGAATCGAATCAATATCCTTCTGCAAGAGTGCCACGTCGCCTTGATCACGAACACATCGGAAAAGTTTTATGTCATCCGCAAAAACTGAAATTTGACTATGTTTGATACACTCTGAAACATCATTTATAAACGATAAAAAAAGGATTGGACCAAGGTGCGACCCTTGAGGAACGCCTGAATTGACAGAATAGACCTCTGACCTAAAACCGTGGACTACAACAGTATGAACTCTAGACTTGAGGTAGGAGCTCAACCAGCGAAGCAAAGAGCCATGAACTCCATATGATTCCAACTTAGCCAATAACAGAGCATGATCGACCTTATCGAATGCACTCGAAAAATCTGTGTACACTGAATCGACTTGAATGTTATCATCCATAGATTTTGTTATATTTGTGACGTATTCCATTAAATTGCTAACCGTAGATTTGTTCCTACTAAATCCGTGCTGGGTTTCTACAATAACATTTTTTAGATGGATAGTTAAAACAGGACAAACAATGCATTCGAATACTTTGGCAAATAAACTAAGGATAGCAACCGGCCTGTAATTTTCCACATTGCGTTTATCACCCTTTTTTAGGATCGGTATGATATTTGAGCGCTTCCATGTAGCAGGAAATATGCCAGTAAGCAGAGATTTTTCAAAAATAAGCTTTAATGGAAGCGTCAGGTGCTTAGATACCATTTTAATAAAGAGAGGTGGTATTCCGTCCGGGCCGGCACCTTTGCTCACGTTTAATGATTTCAAAATAGTCATTATTTTACGCTCTGTGATGTTTATTTTACTAAGTGATAATTGAGGGTTATGATCAACAAAACGAGGAGGAGGCGAATTATCCGGTTCTTCGTAGATAGAGGAAAAATGTTTTGCAAATAAATTGCAAATACTTTCACCCTCTCCTGCTGTAACACCATTTAACTGCATTTCCATTGGAACACTACAGTTAAAATCTTTTTGTTGATGAACAAAGGCCCAAATTTTTTTAGGATTGTGAACCATCAAGTCTTCTATTTTATCGACATAAGCAGTGTAACAGGTAGATATTAAAGAATCGATACGACGACTGCAACGCTTCAGATCCAAGCCGTCCCTAGGGTTCTTATATATTTTGTACTTTCTAAGTATCCTTTCCTTTTCTCCGATCAATTTAATCAGGTTACGAGTGAACCAGCCTGGGAATTTCATATTACGAGGTTTAGATTTGGGTATCGTATCATCAATAATCTTGTACAAGATCTCATAGAACTTAGACACTGCAGTATCAACGTCCTTAAGTCCGCTAAGCTCCGTGTACCAATCCACTTGACCTAGCCTTTGATTAACAAAAGTGTAATCGGCTTTTTTAAAGTTATGCGTGGCAAAAGTTTTACTTCTCAACGCCGGAGTTAAACTCACATTTACATTTATCTCTAGAGCGGGATGATGGACATAATCCAGTTTACTTATAGGACACAAACATTCAACAATACTAATGTCACTCACGTTACTTAGAACTAGATCTAAAATACGGTTATTCTGATTTTTTACATTGTTGAATTGTGTAAGATTGTTTAAGGACATAAAATCTATTAATTGGTAACCTAGATTACAAGAATAGTTATTTGGAGATAATATATTTGAATTTACATTATTTGAGTCCTCTACCCAATCAATAAAACCCAAGTTAAAATCCCCCAGAATAATAATGTTTGTGTTAGGGCGGTTTCACCCGCGTGGTTCCCGTCCCCATGGGAATATCGGGATAAAAAAGTATTCTATATTTTAATTTAGGCTATTTACTATCTGTGTGCCATCACAGTATTACAATTCTCCAAAAATATATCCAGCATATCGCCATTCACAGGAGAAGATAAGTAAGCAGCGCATATCAAACACTCCGACTGTTTACCGTTTATTGTCATTTTCACTGCCACCCAAATGTCCTCACATATGCTTTCAAAATGATTCACTCTTCTAGAACTCACCGATTTGGAGACAGCAATAAAGACACCACCCCCATCTTTACCAGCCAAATAGGTCGAATCGCGATCCCTTCTATAGACGTCATATTTAGTGTCGAATAGTTCGTTGTCTTGGATGGAATCGTTTAGCCATGTCTCAGTTCCAACTATAATATCGTAATTATTAGACGCAGTAGCTAATTTGATGTCCTTAGTTTTCGTTCTCGTGCCCCTTAAGTTCTGATAGTATATGTTGAATTTTATAGAAAAACTTACTGACTAATACTTAGAAATGACTGTTTTTATTAAAGGTTACCAAGAGATTCGTGACATCTTATTTGCTTGGCCGGAGCGTTATCGTCTTTCCGTACAAAAATACGACCATTTCTTATCCAAACGTACTTGTATCCCTTTTCGCGTGAAACATTTCTTGTTTTTGCGTGTAATGATTTATTGAACGGTGATAAATGCTCGGAGACATAGATAGGTGACTTTTTGTTGCCAAAACCCAAGTGAGCAGAGTTTAGCTTTTCCTTTTGGTTCTTTTTATTGAACGTTGAAACCGCTGCTAATATTTCGTCACGTTTTTTCGTGCTTGGCAACTTTACAATAATCGATCTCGGTCTATCAGTTTCTTCATTCATCTTTCTGACCCTAGTGCTTGTTAAGATATCGTTGTCCTGTAAGGGAACGGAGATCACCTTACATAGTTGTTTTGCGATGGATACAATATTTTCTGTTTTACTCTCTGGAACACCGTTAATTTCAATGTTTGTTTCGCGGGAGTGTTGTTCTATGAGGTTTAATCTATTTGTAACATCATTCATACTGTTTGACAATGATGAATATTCCTTCTTAATGGCGTTTAGTTTTTCTTGAGATTCCTTGAGTTCTGTCTTAACGCGGTCGTATTCGTCACTTAGGAATTGTATACTATCTTGAAGCTCCCTGATTTTATTTAATGATCCTTTAATTTCATTGAACTCTCCGGAAAAATAGGACTTGACTGCCGTTTCTACTGCTTCAGCAACCGACAGTTGAATTTCTCGACGAATTTTCGTAAGGAGGATATCGTCGTCTGATGAATAGGTTGTATGAGGTGATGATGATTGCTGTCTACCAGTTGGAGGTTTCCGCTGTGTGACATTTGTTTCATTCGATTGATCAATATCTTACATCTACCAGTAGCTGAGCCAAATCGTTGAGTGTTACATCCATGAACGGGAGTATTGGTGTTATCAGTCTTTTTTTGGATACTTTTGCAACTAGGGCATTTCCAATTTTCCTTCTTTTCTTTGTCCATGAGAGAAAATAATTTATACGAATAATTCACACATTCAATGTCGTAGGACTCGTGGCAAAGGCAACAAGCTAAAAAATCTCGGTTCAATATCTTCTTTGAACAAGTTGCACAATTTTTGTATTTTGGTGGCATTCTGTATTTAATTAATCTTTATAGCAGTGGAATAGTGTTTGTAAAAATTGGCAGAAAAAAAAAAATAAAAAAAAAAAACAAAAAAAAAAGTGATTGTAGTCAGGATCGAACTCGCTCTGGTACGACTATTGCAGAATGGTGATACACACCACTGCGCCACGCTGTTTCTAATCGAAGCGACAAATTACGCTAACATAAGGTGCGCTCTATTCCGTAGTGGCAGCGACCGGTGACCTTGAGTGCGACGAGTGCGACACAATGACAATGCACAATGTGATATTTCGAAATATTATTCACTTTGTATCTTTAAAAACACTGCATGTATCACAACACGGTTTTCACAGTTCAGCAGCAACTCAATGGAGCTACAATTTGTGTAGAAATCAGCGAGCAACAAACACTTTAAACTATTGAAAATGAATATTATAATCGGAGCAACAACAAACGTGTGTAGTCTTAACAATGTTCACGGACGAAATTTACAAATAAAATCACTTGACAAAAAAAAGATTTTAAGGGGCCGTATACAACGTCAAATGTAGAAAGTTGATTATAGTACCTACTCAGTTATGTGATTGACAGAAATATGAGAGCTGAAACTTTTCTCAACAGAAAAAAAACATTTAGTGACTTCCGATATTGTAGTTTTTCACTGATGTGTGCCTGCCAATAATAAAACTATAATATTGAAATCAGAAACATGAGAACTTTAATCGATAGAAAAAATCGTAATGTGACCTCGAGTTTTTCACTGATGTGCCTGATAAACTATAATAAAAATAAACCTTAACTAACTATCTAGTTTTGTGAAAGATAGTTTTCCAAAATAAGAAATAGTATATTAGTTATTAATTAAAAACTAAAATGCTGTCAACAATCTCGAAAATTTTTACTATGAAAATTGCTTCCAGCGTTGCGCCCGCGGCCCCTAAAAAGAAAGAAAGAAAGATACTTACTTCTAATTTATTCAGAAACATACACAAGTAATGGGAAAAAGGTGTTACCTATTTATTTATTGAAGTGACACACATTATATGTTTATTTCCTACATTGAAATTATAATTTTATCTCACTACACCTATATTAAATTGTATTACATTTTTTAAATTAGTTTACTGTACGTGATGATGACATTGCAATGGAGATGTTTTTTATTCTTTATCTTCATCTGATCCAAACTGACCGATTGCGATTTGTCGGTCACTCGGGCGGGAAGGAATGTATGGCAAAGAGTAATTTTTACAGAATAAAATACATCTGTTTTGTACCGCAGACGCTCGAGGTTAGTTGGTCATAATTGATCATTACAAAGTTAAATTGATCACATTGTACGTCCTATTGAAGTTTAATTTTTGTGTTGTGAGTGTTGTAACCAAATCTCTTTTGAGGCCCTGTGAGAATAACAGCGTGCTGTGGAGTTCTTCGGACGACACAGCAACATCGCTGAGGTAGGGTCCTTGTTAGTCTCACTCACTATTTTGTTTTTTTTATTTATTTAAGGTTCCCTAACCTAAATTTTCTTTTTTTTCATTGTTTTTATTGTTAGCCTTAAGTAAATATGTTTATAGTTTTTAGAGACTAATAAATCTATTCTATTCTATTCTATTCTATTCTACATTACAATCGTAAGAATAAGCACTTTGTAGTGCTTAGTTAGTGCCAGAAAACCTCTGGAAAATTACATTAAAAATTAATAGGATGCTCAAACGAAGGTATACCTCAGTTATTTTCTGTAAGTGCCTCTTAATATGTTACTAAAGTATGTCACTGTGATAACATAAAACAAAAATGTGACTTTCATATAATGTATTAACGATCAAAACAAAAATGATTTTCTACACTACACTTACTTTACATTTAGTCAATGCGGAAATTTCATTAAACCTACCAAATTAAAACACTCTGAATGTTGCTTCATCAACACTTAAATGAATTTTCATCAACGCCCGAGCGGTCTCCGGCGACCGGACAACAATCTATTGTGTCTCGTTTTCCGGGCGTTGACGAGTTAAAGTATTTCTTTCCGAAATACTTCACAATGCAGGACTTTTACCATTGTATTTTATAATTGAAACACGACAGTAGAGGTAATTCAATAGGCGTCTAATTGAAAATAGCACGGACTGTCCTCGCCTCGCCGGATAAATAGAATGGCAGAAAGCGCTCTTTTTAACGCTCTTCATTTAAAGATGTAAGTAGTTATATGAAATAAACGAAATAAAACACTTTTTAACGGGGGACAGTCCCCCGTAACCACGGGAGCTGCAAAGGTGCCGAAACGTCGGGAAAATAAAAAATCAAACCAAATACCAACTAATTACCAAAGTATTTTCAATAAAACCGCGCTAGTATCCGTTAAAAAGTGTTTTATTTCATGTCTAGTGAGCGAGTAAGCTTGAGAAGTGAATAATTATGTAGTTATCGGCTTGTTTGAAATGGCGCGTTGGAACTTAGCTACTGCCGATCACATTCACATTGGGTACATTTCAGCAGAATAATTGCTAAGTCGTCGGATACAATAGAGTACATTTTTAACCATAGAAAGTAATATAATTCAATGGTGCATTCCAACAGACTAATCGCTGAGTCATCGATTGGCATAGAGTACATTTTAACCATGGATCATTAAATTATTTTACTTTCCCTGGTTAAAATCCACTCAGTGACGATCGATGACCCAGCGATTAACCTGCTGGAATGCACCCATTGACTAATAAAACTAGCATTAAAAAGATAAAAAACTGGCCAAGTGCAAGTAGGCAAAAAAAATTACGTTTGTTGTATGGGAGCCCCCCTTAAATATTTATTTTATTCTGTTTTTAGTATTTGATGTTATAGCGGCTACAGAAATACATCATCTGTGAAAATTTTAATTGTCTACCTGTTGTCGTTCTTAATATAAAGCATATAAGCGCAAAAAAACATGTTTGTTGTATGGGAGCCCCCTTAAATATTTTTTATATAGTTGTAGCCTTCCGGGCTGTTTGGAACTAATCTCGAAATACCCATTGCTTAATACAACCTAATACCTAAAAGAACTTTGCTCATAAGGGATGAAACCCGAATGGACTTACTACCAAAAAGAGCTGTTCTCAATACAAACTATTGTCAATAAGACTCAATTTCAAATGAACCGAGTCTCATTTAAACTTATTCCCAAAACGTCTCATTCCCAAAATACACTAAAATATATACACATGAAAATATCATAACACACGATTCTCATAATGACTAATTTTCAAAACGTCTTAGGCCCGAAATACACTGAATGTAGCTTTCCATAAAGAGTATTCGCCTTTGCCCGAAGCTGTTACGTGTTTCAGTTTAGCTTGAAGGGACTGGTCTGCTGAGTCTTCCAGTAGCTTTTTTAACTCCTTGATAGCCTTATTGAAACAAGTTTCGTCAGAGGAAAGGCGGGACTGATACCAAACTCTTCTTAATCGTCTTTTTTCTTGAATTTTGTCTTTTATTACGGCTGGTAGGCAGTTTGGTTTCGTGTCATGGTCAAGAATAGGGGTGCTTTTCCAAGCGGCAATTTGGATCTAGTTGGTTATACATATGTAGGTACATGCCTCATCTACATCTGCCGCAGTTTTCATAGGAAGCCTAAGGTCAAGATTGCTCTCAAGGTCGCGAAATGCATCCCAGTCAGTCCTGTGATTATAAAGACTTCTTACGTTGCGTTCTCTCGTAATAATCGTAGAGCTTAGAGTGAGGATGGCGGGTGTATGGCCGGACGAGCCGTCTAGGCCAGATTCGATTGCGGTGTAAAGATGGGAAATATTCTTTGTGTAGCGGCATCTACCTACGACGCCGCACATACCAACACAACACAAAGATTAGTAAGGAATAGTATCTCGTAGTATGAGAAATATATGGATAAACATACATCTCGCTGACGAAGTTTACTCAGCGACGCATCATATATATACAACTGCCAACCATCATCGTTTTGACCGCGGTCCCCGGGCTAATACTACCCAGCCCGGAGGAAGATCTTCCATTAGGCCTTCCTACTAGTGGCTACCTCTCTCCATACTATCCTCCACAGCATACCATACTACACTTTTTAATGAAGAAGTCCAGTAAGTCAGGGTTTTTCGGGGATCAGTTGGCCATATGTTGGTTCTCCTGTAGATATTGGGTAAAGACGTTCATTGTCATGCAGATAGTTGTGCATTTGTTTTGAGAGTCACGGATTACCCATATACCTAGGTATTTATCAGTAGACCTCATTTTACACATTAAAATTTTCCCATAAAAATTCCATGTAAAAACTGAAACACTCTTTAGCACCCTGTATAACGGAAATTTTCCAAAACCCTTTCTTAGTGCTCACCTATACCATGAAAGGAATCTAACCTCCAAAAATAGTGTATCTAACTTCAGCCCTATACAAATTCCCATACAAACTGAAACACCCTGTAGCACCCTGTATAACGGAAATCTTTACAATTTCAACTTTATTACAATGAAATAAATGTCAATTCCATTTCTAAGAAAAGCAAAAACACGAAGTTAGCCGATTGAGTGTGTTTAGGGACTAGGACATTTTGAAAATCTGTTTTTATGATAATCGAGTACTTTGATATTAAAATTTAGTGTATTTTGGGAATGAGACGTCTTGGGAATAAGTTTAAATGAGACTCGGTTCATTTGAAATTGAGTCTTATTGACAATATATTGAGAACAGCTCTTTTTGGTAGTAAGTCCATTCGGGTTTCATCCCTTATGAGCAAAGTTCTTTTAGGTCTTAGGTTGTATTGAGCAATGGGTATTTCGAGATTAGTTCCAAACAGCCCGGAAGGGTTGTAGTATTTGTTGTTATAGCGACAACAGTAATATATCTTCTGTAAAAATTTCAACTGTCTAGCTATCACGGTTCATGAGGTACAGCCTGGTGACAGACAGACAGACAGACGGACGGACAGCGGAGTCTTAGTAATAGGGTCCCGTTTTTACCCTTTGGGTACGGAATCCTAAAAAGGGTCGAAGCAATAATTCTTTGTAGTCTAGATTCTGCTTTCGAATTTTCACTAACGAAGTTTAGTTACCTATCGCCATTGGATCCCCTGCCTATTAGATAATTGATTTAATTAATTAAAGGAATTTTCATTAATCTGAAATACTAGTTCGAGGTTGAATAAAGGTGCCTTTGAAATTATTAAATGGATTGGTGTACTACAGGTTTATTATTGGAGATGAGAAGTAACAGACCTAATAAAAAAAATTAAAAGGATTATTATAAATAGAGAAGAATTTAGTCGGGCTGCGACCGCTATTTTTTATTCAGATGATTTCCAGGATTTTTAAATAGAGAAAAAAATAGAGTCGGTCTGGTGGGGCTACGAACGATTATTTTTTTCGTGATTCGACTAGGTTAAAAAAGATACCTACTTACATTATTTTTTCGAGTTCCCTGGATCGTAAACATACATCGAAATACACTCGAATCGTTCGAAATCGATATGGCTGCTAAGTCGAAACGCGATATTTGCGTTCACTGCTTGACGGTTCGAGCTGACTTGAAATAAATCAAAACCACTCCAAAGGTTTTTACGAAGCAAGGCCTCACAGGTTTGCGTAAAAAATAAAAAAAACCGGCCAAGTGCGAGTCGGACTCGCGCACGAAGGGTTCCGCACAAAAAAACGGCAAAAAAATCTAGGCTGTTGTATGGGAGCCCCCCTTAAATACCTATTTTTTTCTGTTTTTAGTATTTATTCTTATAGCGGCTACAGAAATACATCATCTGTGAAAACTTCAACTGATGTCTAGCTATCACGGTTCATGAGATACACCCTGGTGACAGAACCCTGGTGACAGACAGACAGACAGACGGACAGCGGAGTCTTAGTAATAGGATCCCGTTTTTACCCTTTGGGCACGAAACCCTAAAAAATAAAATAAAAACATGATTATCATGCCAAAAACAAACTACTTAAAAGGTTAAATAAGTAACAAGTGAAGTGTCATTGCAGTCGAGGGACCATTTTGTGGAATAATTTTTGATCAATTGTCAATAATTTTATTGTTATTAATTAACTTTTCAGTTCGTTTTTTGCAGGACAGACGTGTTTTTTTACGTATTTTTTTAGCTTTTTATTTCATACATTTTAACGTTAAATTATACAGGGTTATTTGTAAAACACCAACAACCTCGGAGGAGCAGCGAAATCATCCAAACAATATTCGACTTTCCATACAAAACTTGATCAGCTGTTCGGACATTTGTATGGAAAGTCGAAGAACAAAATAATGCTGTTGTTTATGGTGTTAGTAATCTTGTTCTGCGAGGCGAGGTTGTTGGTGTTTGTTTGAAAAAACACCATGTTTAGTTTTAGAATGTGCTTAAAAGGCATTTCATTTGATACCCATATCTCTTATAGCCTGGAATACACATGCTACTAAAAAAGCACGCTTGTTTGCTACTAGATAGTTTGCTCATTTATAACATGCTCTCCGAGTGTGTACATTTGCTCATGAAAACACAGACCTGAGAAGCATACTTATTACGAGCATACTTCTTTCTAGCACGTCTGAGATACACATGCTCATTAGAGCATTCAAAATTGACGTTTTTTTGCGGAATCGTGTGCGAAATAAATTAAATTCAGTTATATTATCACTTTCAACATAATTAACAAATAAACTTTAATGAAAAGGAACAATAGACGAAGGAAAAGTAAGGAAGGTGCAGAACGGGTTTAGCAGTAGAGTGCTATACTTTACAGGAAAAAAATTACAAGTTCATGTAAATTATTTCTCCCTCAGAAATACTCATGATTTTCTATTGAGTTTTTTACAAGTTGTAAGTTTTTTTACAAGTTTTGATTTTTCGATAAACGAAATCACTAATACAAGAGTGAAAAAATATTAGTTAAATAAACAAAAACATTTGTAGTCTTTAATTTAATGTGTTTTGAAAAAACGGATTTGTGGAATAATTATTATCAAGAAAATGCTTGTTTTTAAAAAGTACAAGACTTGTAAGTTTTGATAAACAGGCCACAGGTCTTCCAGAAACATTCATAATTTCGGTAAAGAACTATAAAATTTAAAAAATTATCATTGCACCATCGCGAACTGCCTACACAAACAAATCAAGTAGCAAAACAATCTAGTAGCATGCTCGCATAGAACGCGTTCAGATTTGCTTTGGAGCCACCCCTCTCTCACCCCCACCTTACACCGTGTGCTAATTAGCACGAAAAATAGACCGGCTTGCGATAAGTAGCGTGCTTAATCACAAGCATGCTCTTTTCGAATACACATGCTAATTTTATGCTACTAAGTAGCATCTGCTCGACACTAGCATGCTTTTGTGCTACTACGTAGCATGTGTATTCCAGCCTTAAATAAAAGTGAAGGGGTGACTGACATATCAACGCACAGCCCAAACCGCTGGGTCTCGAGACTTGAAATTTTGTACAAATATACTTTATACAGTGTAGGCATCCACTAAGAAAGGATTTTTGGAAATTCCACCCCTAAAGGTATGAAATGGGGGTTCAAAGTTTGTATGGAAAAAAAATATTAAATAGACATTTCGACTTGTAACTTCGTAGGAGTACTTCTAAAGACAAATAAGTAAACACGTGTTTCAGGGTTTTCCGAAAATCAACCCTTTAGGTAGTAAATGGGGCAACAAAAGCCAAAAGTGACTGACAAATCAACGCACAGCCCAAACCACTGGACCTAGAGACTTGAAATTTTGCACACAGATACTTATACAGTGTAGATATCCACTAATTAAGGATTTTTGAAAATTCCATAGTGTGTATTCCTAGGGGATGTAAAAAGGGATAAAAGTTTGTATGAAAGTCCCTCAGTTTTGAAGCTAGGATCTCAACATTTTGTATTTAGGCTGACGATTGAAAATTAATAAATACGTGTCTCAGCGTTTTTCAAAATTCTACCCCCGAAGGGGTGAAAAGGAGGATGAAGTTGTGTATAGAAGAAAATTCTTCATTTTCGAAGTAAAAATCGCTAAATTTTTAATTTAGGATTATGGATGGAAATCTAACGCAACGTATATTGTTTATGTTAGTATTTTAATCCCTATGGGGATGAAATGGGGGTGAAAAGGGGTAAAAAACCTAAAAATAGATATGGATGTCGTTATCGAGGTTTTGTGGGATGACGATTGAAAAAATGACATTTATTTTGAAGTCCAACACGGTGGACATGATGTAACCCCTAAAGGGGTGAAAATGGGGTTAAAATTTTGTATGGAAAAATAATATAAAATAGACATTACAACTTTAAACTTCGTAAGAGCATGTCTAAAAATAAATAGGCAAATATATATCATAAAAATCGATATAGATGTCGTCATTGGGGTTTTCTGGGGTGGTGATTGCGAAAATGAGATTTATTTTGAAGTCCAACGCGGTGGACATGAAACATCATGAACCTGGACCTGGACATGCACATCCAGGGGACGGGAACGGGAACAAGGACGGGGACGGGAACGGGATCGGGAACGGGGACGGGGACGGGGACAGGAACGGGGGCGGGAACGGGAACGGAATGAGAACGAAACGCGAACGTGACGTCAACGTGAACGGAATGGGAACGGGAACGGGAATGGGACGGGAACTAGACGGGAACGGAAAGGGAACGGAACGGGAATCGAAAGGGAACGGAATGGGAACGGTACGAGAAAGGGACGGGAACTAGACGGGAGCGGGACGGGAACTAGACGGGAACGGAACGAAAATGGTACGAAAATGGAGAGGGAACGGAACGGGAACGGGAACGGAAAGGGAACGGAACGGGAACGGAACGGGAAGCCTCATACGAGGCCCACCACACGCGGCAAAGGTCTTGCCTCGCGATGCAGTGCACTTGATGGGGACCCGCCTAATCACGTAAAAATGGCTGGACGGATCCTGGTTGGTTCAGGTTCCCTGAGGATTTTCTCTAATATCCACGCGGACGAAGTCGCGGGCAGAAGCTAGTTGTAATAATAAAGAAAGAAAATTCTTTCAAATTACAAAATGGCGTCATGCAGCCGACATATTGCCTTTTTCAAAAAGTCTTGCCGTTCCAAAAAGTGTTGTGTTCAGCGTTCATGTATGTTTGTATAAACTTTTATTTTTTGGGCAGTCGTGTAAAAATCCTAAAATTGTAATTATAGAATTATATCTATATTATCCGAAGTAAGAATAGTTTATAGTTCTTTCACAATTACTTCGGAGCCCTCAGTGGACGAGCTGACTCGAACTTACCTGTTTCTTGACTAACATAAACCGCCTTTAAACCACAAATAAACCCTTACAAAACACATATTATTATTTCTGCTGTTTGTAGTGTATATCACGCAACTAACATGACAAGACATATTGGTTTAGCTAGCAAGTCATTTATTATGGAATATGTAGTCTCGAATACGTGCTGTATCACAAACTGCCATCTTGCTGAAACCGAACTAGTTATTTAGTTTATCTGTTGTCTTTACTTTCTTTTATAGTACTGGCTAGTATAAAGAATAAAAAATTGGCTATAGTAATTTAAAATCTTACCAAAAAACCTAAAAGGTTTTTACCACACATAGCATACTTGCTACATTTTGGACAGTTTCGTGAAGCATTTATTTATTTATTTATATTTTAGCATGATATTTGTTTAATACTGCTTTATGTTTTTTTATGTTTTTTTTGTATTTGTTTTGTCTCTGTTTTTGTCTCTGTTTATGTTAATAATTATACATCTCAAATTCAAGCATAAAATTAATTAACTCTGCCAACCATACCTCTTGCCGCCTGCCTAATTTAATTTGTATTTTAGTCCATAAGTACTTTTTTATACTTTTACTTATTCATTTTTTTTAAACAGTTTGCCTTAGAATTGTAACATGCGGTGAAACTCTGTCATTGGCTTAGTGTAATTTTTAAGTTTATATTTTAAGCACGATTGTAGTAAAGAAGCTGTTGAGTTTCCTTATAAATAAAAATACAAAATAAAATAGCAGACACTACAAACTATCAACCAAAACACGGTTTCACATTTGAAAAATCGCCGTCTTTTGTCGTTTTAGCATTGCTTAAAAATACAAGAATAGAGCACCACAGTTTAAATTCCAAGGATTACGAGATAAAAAAACACACACAAAAACACAAGTTTGAACATTGCTCTTACCTAAAAAACACTGTTTCACATTTTAAAAACCGCCGACTTTTATTGTATTCTAAAGTACATAAATAGGGCACCCCAGTTTAAATTCCAAGGATTTAAAGATGAAAGATACGAAAACCAGTTTAAACATCGCTCTCACCTAAAAAACCAAAAAAGTTTTTACCACAGATAGCAGACACTACAAACCGTCAACCGAAACATGGTTTCACATTTGAAAAATCGCCGTCTTTTTGCTTATGCTTTAATTTTGAAATACATTAATAGGGCACTACAGTTTAAATTCCAAGGTTAACGAGATAAAATACACAAAAACAAGTTTGAACATCGCTCTTACCTAAAAACACGTTTTCACATTTTAAAAATCGCCGTCTTTTATTGTTTTAGTATTGCTCAATTCTAAAGTACATAAATAGCGCACCAAAGTTAAAATTCTAAGGATTACGAGATGAAAAACACAAACAAGTTTGAACGTCGCTCTTACCTAAAAAACCTAAAAAGTTTTTACCACACATAGCAGACACTACAAACTATCAACCAAAACACGGTTTCACATTTGAAATATCGCTGTCTTTTGTTGTTTTAGCATTGCTTTAATTCAGAAGTACAATAATAGGGCACCACAATTAAAATTCTGAGGATTACGAGATGAAAAACACAAACAAGTTAGAACATCGCTCTCACCTAAAAAACCTAAAAGGTTTTTACCACAGACAGCAGACACTACAAACCATCAACCGAAACACGGTTTCACATTTGAAAAATCGCCGTCTCTTGTCGCTCTAGTATCACATTAAGCTGAAACCGCGTCGGCTGTTAGTGAACCAGGTCAAGTGAATGAGATCCACACGTCGATTCATCAGCGTCAAATGTCTGCGTGAAAAATATTCTGTACAAAAGGGACGTTAGTCTTTGATAAGATTCACTTTTGATTTTAGTAAAATCGTGTATTGAGTGAAAATTGACAACATAATATTGTTCAAATAAAAATAAGGCTCATTAAATCATAGTAAAACCATATCTTTTTTATTAAAACTTAACAATAACTTACCATCCATTCCAGAACAATACATACTGCAAAACAAAATCTTGCATTGCGCGCAGATTTGAAATCGTGTTGAAATCATTAGATTATAGGGACCTGCCGGGGTTGGCAACGCAAAGCTAATTATAGATGTCGCTGCGTACGCTTGTTCCTAAGACAGTAGACGTTCAGAACAAACTGTATGGGAAAATATTTATTTATTATGTGGTTTTTTTATCGAAAAAGACCCATCGACCCAAAATGGATATACACCGTCATTTTGTAGTCATTTTAATTAACTTAAGGGAGTGTTCTACTAATGAAACTAAACATTTTTGCCAAAGAAACATGGGTCGAAAAACGACAAAAAAATTTGACTTTCCCATACTAATACAATGTTTTAACTGTCTAGTTAGTATGGGGGGATCGAATTTTTTTGTCGTTTTCGACCCATGTTTCTTGGGCAAAAATGATTAGTTTCATTGGTACTACACACCCTTAAGTTAATTAAAGCGACTACAAAATGACGGTGTAGAAGACTATTTTACAATGCAAATGCCGGAATTTAAAACCCAATTAGGACGTTTTTATTCTTACGGAATTTATAAATTTTTTCTTTATCCAGATTTTTCGGAAATTTGTAAGTGCTAACATTTTAAAAGCCTATTACACATAATTTAATAATTTTAAAGCATAAAAAACGATTTTTAGGTAAAAGTCCTTTGTTTTCATAGTTCTCGTGGAACAAGCGTACGCAGCGCCATTTTGACAGTTGCCTTCCCCATTACCTGTGAAAGAGCGTCCTCACTGAGAGCATTCACGTGTGACCATTCGACGTTGAATATCCGAGTGACGTGGATGTTGAGCCGAGCGTTACAATTACAAAGCTTACACGCAAGCGTGAACTTCGGCCGGTGTGTGGACGTTGCTACGATTTTCCGAAATGGCTCGCATTCGAATGTTCACGCAAATATGCCCGGCCACATACACGACGGAATCAAATGCTCCAAGCTCGTAAAGGAATGTACGACTCGAACGTTCATAGTTTTGCTCGAAAGTGAATGCTGGGCTCGCTGGGAAGCATTTGTTGCTCGCCTACGATTTTACAAAGGCTCACGAAAGAATGTTCCTAGTGAGGACGCTCCTAAAGATTATAATCAATATAGGTACAAATCTATGGATGACTAATACACTCATCTGTAGAATGCATAACACCTATCTGTATGGTATATACAGGGTGCATTTGTAACCATTCTCCAAATTTTAAGGATGTGTTCAGTCCATGAAACTGAACAACTTTCTCTAATGGCCGGTATATATTTTGATTAGTGTTTAGTGCGAGTGGCTCGTTTAGTGTTTAGTGTTTAGCAAAAAACACGTTCGGACAGTCTCTGTTTAGTGTTTAGTGCGAGCGAAGTACAGTGTTTAGAGTAGCTCCTCCCGCGCGTCCCGCACGTCCCGCCTCCACCCCTCACTTGCAGCTAAACACGCACTAAGCACGTCTGGACAGGACTGTTAAGTGTTTAGTTCATATCAACAAAGCCTGTACTAAACAGCGTATGCTAAACAGTATGGGACATCACCTACTAAACACTAAACACTAAACAGTGCACTAAACACTAAGCACTTTACTAATCAATATGTATACCGGCCATAAGAAACACATGGTCAAATATATTAAAAAAAATACTTTTGATACAAATCAAAGAGATCACGTGATCAGGGGGTCAAGTCTGCTAATGTTTTCGCCAAAATCGTTGTTCAATGGTGTTTGAATGGTAATGATTTTTAACACAGTTCTTGTTTCTTAAACCCAAAACCGAAACACATTGTGTTTTTTGAACCCAAAACGGATACATATTGTGTCTTGATTTTGGGTCATTACAACACCATTGAACTACGATTTTGACGAAAACATTAGCAGACTTGACCCCCAGTTTAGTATGGGATGACCAACATTTTTTGGCGTATTTCGACACACGTTTCATGAAGAATGTTGGTCAGTTTCATGGACTAAACATCCTTAAAATTTGGAGAGTGGTTACAAATGCACCTTGTATTGATACAGCTCTCCAACTACATGTCTGGAACAGGTTATGAGTGTACTTCTGTTTGTATTACCTAGGTATACCTAAGAGTACGTTACTTCCCGGAACCTAGATTCCTTTGAGACTAGGAACCTAGACTTGTCTGAGCCCTAACTACGACATATTGCCTAGCGTTTCATGTCGAATTCAAAATGCTTTGAGTCGTATCGAAAATTGAATATCCTGCTACTGTATTAGGGTACCGAGATTTTATTCTGAACAGCCTATTGTTCGGTTTTCTTTTAGTTAGAAGAATACAGGCATTTTCATATCGGTCACAACCGTTTTTTTACCTCGGGTGTTGACATTAAATCCAACTTTTTCACGCTGAAATTATAATCATTTGGTTCCCGCAGTGGGGTGGTTCCATTCATGATTACAAGCGACTTTAACTATGGGGCCAACTCTGATATCGAGAAAAAAATCAGATGTTCAAAAAGCGCAATATCTACTCGACCTTTATGTATGGAACAGCTGATTTTTTTATTCTATTTGTATTTATAACCATTCACATGTAAGTATAAATTAAGTATTTCAAAGGAGAGCCTAACGGTGGACCATTCTTTTTGTTAGACGTTTATTTGAATAAAGGATTTTAATAACATTTCATTTTAAATCCTGAATTTTTCGGAATTCATTTATGTAAGTGTGTTTACTAGTTTTACAACTATAATTATAATGTTTCTGTATTTGTATTTTCGCATTTAGCAAGAATTATGAATGTAGTCTGCAAAAAGTCAAGACTAGCGGCCGCCCGCGACTTCGTCTGCGTGGAAAGTTTTTTTGCTATCCCTCGAGAACAGTACTTTTATTCTGGATAGCCTCCGCCTGCGAAATCGTCCGCGTGGACACGTAGAGAAATTTCTTTAGCGTGGCATAGACAATAGAAACATCCCCAGGTAGGTATCCCTTTTGCCCGCGAATTAACAATATGCGACCAGTTTAAATGATCTCCTTAGTGTATGAAATCTAGTACTACGGAGAGTTCAAGCTGTTTCTTAGGTTCTTCCCACCCGAATTAGATGAACCATAGCCTAGGTTTTAAGTTGGACCCTATGCTACCAAACTGTGAAAATCCCATCAAAATCTGTTTAGTAGCTTTTGAGTTATTTACGCACAAACATTAAGAATCTTCTTTTTTATTATATGTATAGATTTAACAGAATAAAAAGCATAATTATTCAAAACTATGAATAGTTTAAGAGCGATTACGTTCCACCATTGTTTTTTTATTATAGGTAGGCTTATTTTGTCCGACATATACAAAAAAAGGTTTATTCAGAAAACCAAAAATTCTGAGTCGCGCTGAGAAACAATGTGAAAAAATCTCTTAACTCTATCCAATAAGTTAATAATCATATTGTAAAACGATTCTTACAAAATGATAATAAAAAAAAGATATCCCAAATTTCGAACTTAACAAGAGACGAACTTAACAAGAACTTAACTATTTATTAATTCAAAAGTTTTCGAATTCGAAACGTAAACGGTGCTTAATCCGATTACACTCCATTAAGCTCCGTTCAAGTGAAGGTATTAAAAATACATATTTTTAATTTATGTTCATTATTTCAAGCTTACTTATTTTGTTCGTAGTTTTTTTAATAACTCCTGTAATTCGTTTTTAATGAGGGGTTTTCAAAGTGACATAAAAAATATATGGTAACTTTTTGCCTGACTAGATGGCGTTTATGATCAAGTGAAGTGTCAAAATTGGTTTTGAAAAATAAACGGCTTGTACTTAAGGTGGCAGATTTTTAGGTTGCAATGATTTTAAACCAACTTCAAATATTTTAGGACTTATTGCCATTTATAATACTTATCATTGACCGAGCGCGTCCCCGTTTCAGCTTGGGCAAAAATAACAGAATAACTATAATAGTACAAGTTCGTTGTATGTCCGACTGTCCCGCTATCCGGCTGTCTGTTTGTACTACTCAAATGACCATTTTTCTATTCGTTCGCTAACTTAAAAATTAAAAATAAGCTGTAAACTCTAAAATTACGTGGCAGAGGCTTGTCAATTCCATACAATACAACAATGTCTGTGATTTACACAAACTTGCGACGTGTGACTTGATCGTCTAATTGCTTCTTTTTAAGCTTTAAGTCAGCAAACTAATAGAAAAGTGCCCACTTGAGTAGGGGGCAGGTCGCATTTCTCAACCGATTCTCGTGAAATTTTGTGAGCAAATTCTATCCTACTAATATTATAAATGTGAAAGTTTGTGGGTTTGGATGTTTGTTTCTCGATCACGCAAAAACTACTAAACGGATTTGGTTGAAATTTGGCACATACATAGTGGATAGCCTAGATTAAAACAGAGGATACTTTTTATCCCGATATTCCGACGGGAACGGGAACCACGTGGCGGAGATAAATGGGGAAAACATACCATATTTCGAAAAATGATTAGAAATGTTACAAACGCGAGGTCCAGAGCTCTACAAAGCCACTAGTTAAATTTACGATTATACTTGCTTTGAAACGATCTGATAATACCAAGTCATCGCTAAGCTTTTCATACGACCGCTAAAACCACGAAACATCAATTCTGCGCTCCCCTATCCATATTGTTTTTCCGCTCCAAATATTGTCAACGCTACAACGAACATGCGAAAAAAATCGCATGCGATAGAAAAAGTATAGCCCGCCATCGCTAGTTGATTGCCCCACATTTCTACTCGGCCTCGATTCTGCTAACGTGAACGAATGGTGTCGCAATGATGTTTCAATATTTTTGCTTTTATTATTAAAACCAACGAACTAAAATTTATGGAAGCGTAATTGCAAATAAATATTGTCTAAAAAATAGCACCACGGGGCTAAAGAATAAATTAAGCGCCCGGTGAGAGACGTTAGCGTTCCTTACAGTAATTGCAATTGGTATTTGTATTTTTGGAAAAGAGAGAGTTTATTAGAAATGATGTCCTGTGTAGTCAAATGGTGTAAAAGACGCAAAGAAGGCAAAAAGATGCAGAGATAACGGATCATAAGAATGTTTTTTTTTCGTTTAAGTATAGAAAATATCTATGAAAATACAGAGTATGGTCGCTTTATGCGACCAGTGTTCAGTCAATTTGTGCTGCATAACAAAATGCCAGCATTTTAGCCCCACCCACTTGGTTGTTGCATTTTTTGAATTGCAATTCATGCTCCATAGATTTTTAGCTCGCTGACTAAGACACCCTATAATATTGTAAGCCTATTATATTGAAAACACCATTGAGACGCAATTATTACCATAATATTAGCAGAATCGGGCCTGGATCGTGAACACACCAAGGTGCTTTATTGCATTGCGTCGGCATTTGGCCTCTAGGGGCAATTGTGTTGTGTCACAGACGATATTTCTCAGAAAGAAGTATCGATTGCAAATGACACAGTGAAATGTTTCATGCGAACAAAATGTTGATTAGGTACGGTCTTATACCGCTTTAGGTTGGGATGCATTGAATTGAGTACCCACTATACTATACCTATAGTACTATTCAATGCATCTCGTCGTTCAATGCAATCGTGTTAATACGAACAGCTATCAAAAAAAATAATGCGCGTAAAAACATTTGATACAGTAATTTTGAATGAGAAATTTGAAAGCCCTATCTACCGCCAAAAAGAGAAATGAAATTTTCCAAAGGTAATAATTTATTTTATCGAGTAGGTACTTTTACGTGCGTTTCCCTCGATATATGTTCGTGCTAAAGCTAGGGTTTCCTAGGATAGCGGTGCCGTCATATTACGGCCGTACGTAATATAGCGGCGTTGAATGTTTTCTATGTAAACAATACGGCGACACCGTAACGTCAGAAACCGCGCCGTATACGGCAGTTTACATAGACAACATTTTACGCCGCTAAATTACGGCTGTAATATGACGGCACCGTCATCCTAGGAAACCCTAGCTTAAGGGTACTTGAATGATGGATGTAACTGTAGAGTGTTATTTGATTAGTAAGAAAGTTTACTGAAACTACTTCAATCCTACTAATATTATAAATGTGAAAGTTTCTGGGTTTGGATGTTTGGATGTTTAGATGTTTGGATGTTTGTTCCTCAATCACGCAAAAACTACTGAACGGATTTGGTTGAAATTTAGCACACAGATAGTAGATAGCCTAGATTAAAACATAGGATACTTTTTATTCCGATATTCCCACGGGAACGGGAACCACGCGGGTGAAACCGCGGGCGGCCGCTAGTAAAACATAACTAAAATTAATTATAACTCCAAATCACAAAATACCTTTAAATTTTTTGGCGGAAATAAGTACTTTGAATTTTATAACAGGTTTATTACCATTAAAAGTTCAGACGAGGAATAAATACTTACTTTGAATTTTATAAGAGTACTAGCGGCCGCCCGCGACTTCGTCTGCGTGTAAAGTTTAACGGGATAAAAGGTACTCTATGTCCTTCTCTGTACCCCTGACAACGTGTATGTAAAATTTCATGATGATCGGTTCAGAAGTTAAGGCGTGAAGGCGTAACAAATAAACAAACAAACAAATCAACGGACTTTCGCATTTATAATATTAGTAAGGATTTTTACATATTCATAATTCGGCTATTCTTTCCTTTATCAATATTAAATCCATAAATCCACTAGTTTGTCATTATAAGGCAAAGTTTATTATTCAATATGAAAGCTATGAAATAACAATCCATTGTCATACTAACAATTTAATTAATACCCAAATAAACTACCGGCACTTAAAATTTGCATAGCAAACATTTGAGAAAAGCGGTATGCGAAACAAATTGTTTTTATACGCAAATAGTACCTGCAAAAACGTAGGTAATGTATTCGCATAACAGTAAATTGCCGAATCGGATCGTGGTCCATTTAGTTTGTTTTCATTACATTTCATTGGCTAAAAGCTAGGTGCAATGGACCAATAAACATTATGTGAACGTAAATTGATGTAAAAAACCGGCCAAGTGCTAGTCGTACTCGCGCACGAAGGGTTCCGTACCAAAAACAGCATAAAAATCACGTTTGTTGTATGGGAGCCTCCTCTTAAATATTTATTTTATTCGGTTTTTAGTAATTGATGTTATAGCGGCAACAGAAATACGTCATCTGTGAGAATTTCAACTGTCTACTTGTTGTTGTTATTAATATAAAGCAAAAAACAGCAAAAAAAAAAACACGTTTGTTGTATTGGAGCCTCCCTTAAACATTTATTTTATTTTTAGTATTTGTTGTTATAGCGGCAACAGAAATACATCATTTCACAAAATTTCAACTGGCTAGCTATCACGGTTCATGAGATACAGCCTGGTGACAGACAGACAGACAGACCGACAGACAGACAGACGGACAGCGGAGGCTTAGTCATAGGGTCCCGTTTTTACCCTTTGGGTACGGAACCCTAAAAATAAAACGTAAAAAATACTCCTGAGAGATCGAGAGCTGTACCCGTAGTACGAACAGTTATCGAGAAAAAAACGGGCGTCGAAATAAATCGATAGAGCAGTTGTTGAGGATAGGGCACGTGCAACTAAAACCACGTTTTTTGCATGTTTTTTCCGTATTGAGGTGAACGCAATAACTATACGTAAGAGTAGTATTTATATAAACAACTGCTTCATTTTCATTTGTTTTATATAAATACTAGCTTCCGCCCGCGACTTCGTCCGCGTGAATATTAGAGAAAATCCTTAGGGAACCTTCAACCAGAATCCAAACAGCCGTTTTTACGCGATTAGGCGGATCCCCACCAAGCGAGCAGCCTCGTGCGAGGCAAGACGTTTGCCGCGTGTGGCGGGCCTCGCACGAGGCTGCTCGCTTGGTGGGGACCCGCCTAATCACGTAAAAACGGCGGTTTGGATCCTGGTTGAAGGTTCCCTAAGGATTTTCTCTAATATTCACGCGGACGAAGTCGCGGGCGGAAGCTAGTATTTTTATAAAACAAATGAAAATGAAGCAGGTCCAAATATAGTGGTAGATATCCCGTTCCCGTTTCTTTACACTTTTCCGTTCCCGTTCCCGTTCCGGTTCCGGTTCCGGTTCCGGTTCCCGTTCCCGTTCCGGTTCCGGTTCAGGTACCCGTACCTGTTCCGGTTCCGGTTCCGGTTCCCGTTCCGGTTCCGGTTCCGGTTCAGTACCCGTTCCGGTTCCGGTTCCGGTTCACGTTCCCGTTCCCGTTCCCGTTACCGTTCCCGTTCTCGTTCTCGTTTCCGTCCCCGTCCCCGTCTTCGTCTCCGTCCTTGTCCCCTGAGGCTGAATCATGTCGACCGTGTTGGATTTCAAAACAAATGTATTTATCGCAATTACCATCCCACCAAACCTCAAGAACAACATCCATATCGATTTTTATGTTTACTTACCCATTTACCCCCTAAGGGGGTGATTTTTAAAATCACAAAATATATGTTTGTCTATTTATTTTTAGACTTGCTCCTACGAAGTTTAAAGTTGTAATGTCTATTTTATATTATTTTTCCATACAGAATTTGTACCCCATTATCACCTCTTTAGGGGTTAAATCATTTCCACCGTGTTGGACTTCAAAATAAATGTCATTTTCGCAATCGTCATCCCAGAAAACCCCAATAATGACATCCATATCTATTTTTAGGTTTATCTACCCTATTTCACCCCCGTTTCATCCCCATAGGGGTCAAAATACTACTAGTAACAATATACGTTGCGTTAGATTTTATTCATAAGCCTAAATTATAAATTTAGAGATTTTTACTTCGAAAATAAAGGATTTTCTTCTAAACACAACTTCATCCCCCTTTTCACCCTTTCGGGGGTAGAATTTTGAAAAACGCTGAGACCCGTATTTTATTATTTTCAATCATCAGCCTAAACACAATATTTGGAGATCCTAGCTCCAAAACTGAGGGACTTTCATACAAACTTTCATCCCTTATTTCATCCCCTTAGGGATGGAATTTTCAAAAATCCTTCCTTAGTAGATGCCTACACTGTATAAGGTATCTGTGTGCAAAATTTCAAGTCTCTAGGTCCAGTGGTTTGGGCTGTGCGTTGATATCTCAGTCAGTCAGTCAGTCAGTCAGGACTTTGAATTTTATATATATAGATGACACTGAAATTTAGAATTTGGAAGGTAGACCAAAAAGAAATCAAAAGCTGGATCGTTGCTGGTAGGTAATAGCAGTTTTGGATGGACAATTTGTTCACCGCCATCTACCGACGAAAAGCAAAATGAAATTTACTCTATCAAATACTTTATGCGCGTTTTTATAGATGTTTGTGCTAGGGGTAGGTACTGAAGAGGTATGATTGCCAAAAAAATGGTGAAATCAATTAGAGTTTTGATTTGATTTGAGTTTGATTCGGGTCACATAATAGCAATGTCGTTGCTGTTAAAAAAATAACTAAGTAATTTGACTTCATTACAACAATAGAGTTGCAAGCAAACCAATACAATATATCTATGGTTGCAAGTTATATTTTTGTAAAAAATCAGCTTTATTTGTCGTGGGATCAATAATCGTTAGATTATTATGTGATAAAACAAAATAAGTAAAATACCTAAAGAATGGCCAATTTAATAGATTAAATTTGCAACTTCATTAAAATTCTAATTCAACCTTATAACGGCAAGCACACAATATTTTCTTTTCAAAGGCACGATTACTTTAAAGTCTTTTTCAGTTAAAAATACACATAGGTATTGTAATCATCTCAAAAGAATGCTTAATACTTTGACAAATACACTATTGTCAAAATATGTGATCTATTAAATTGGCACTACTTAACCGTGAGCCCGCGACAGTATTGCCTACGTCATATGACATCACGATGAAATGCATGGCACACGGTCGGAAAAGTTGTGCTTAGCGAGGATCAGAAGATTATCGCAAAAAAAATGTCCGGAAGCTTGAGAAAATCTTCCACTTCCGGTCTAAATTTTAAAATTATATTTACGTCATGTGACATCAGGTAAGAAACCCGTGTCATCATTTAGTTTTCAGTCGTAGAGAGAGTAAACATAAGTCTGTCAGTTCTGAAATGACTAAAAAACAATAATTTTAAGTTTAAGGTATTCCGGCCATTTCAGAACTGACAGACTTATGTTTACTCTCTCTACGTTTGAAAACTAAATTGATGACACTGGTCTCTTAGGCCCGTATTTATAAACCGCTCTCAACGTTGAGAGCTATCTTGAGATCATACTCGAGATGCTGTTCTAATTAATAGATCATACTTAAGTACAGGTTTAAGTTCATGGTATCAACTGAGATCACTCATATTAATAAACAAAACTCTGCACTTGAGATCACTCTTGAGATGATGATTGAGCGCCTGTTCGCCAAGTGCTGCAAAACCGTGACTTGAGAGCGTGCGCGCGCGGGAAAGTTATTAACCCCCGATGCAAAAAGAGTGGAATGTAATTTTATATTGATCTGCTACGTATGTGTTTGTACCTATGTACGTGGATCTACGTGGATAAAACTATAGATTTTCAAAATCGAATAAAGGAAATTAATCATTATGATGACATTGATTACTATATTACATAAATTACGAAATGTATTAGTCATAATAACAATTACAATTTCCCGCCAATTTTTTACCGTTTTTTTATCATGAAACAGAAAAGGCAAAGGCATTTTTGTAACATACAGCCACAGAATAAATAATCCAAGACTTCAGTCTTCTTGAACTGACGTAGTAAAATAAAGTGATATTTTATTTGTGTAAATAAAGTAATATAAATAAATATTACATTTAACCACTTGTCTAAAATGATCTGCACTAATTTATGAGAGTACAATTATAAAATTATTATATTTTGTAATTTGAGCTAATTATTCTACACAGCTTAAACGAAACGTTAATCATTCAATCTTAATTCAAAAGTGTCATGTTACTGTATAAAAACCACCGTGAACTTAAGATCCTGCTCTTAAGATTGATCTTAAGAGCTGAGATCGATCTCATTTGATACGCTCTTGATATCTGACTATTAATTAATAAGCAACTTAAGATGCTGCTCACATCTTGAGAGCGTATCAGCTGAGATCGCTCTTGAGACCGGTATTGAGAGCGGTTTATAAATACGGGCCTTACTGATGTCACTTTTGTCAGCAAATTTTGACCATTTTTTCTGCGATAATCTTCTGATCCTCGCTCAGCACAACTTTTCCGACCGTGTGCCACGCATTTCATCGTGATGTCATATGACGTAGGCAATACTGTCGCGGGCTCACGGACTATACTTTATACACCGTCATTTTGTAGTCATTTAAATCAACTAAAGGGATTGTTTTAATAATGAAACTTAACATTTTTGCCTAAGAAATATGGGTAGAAAAACGTCAAAAAATAGACAGCTAAAGTAGTATTAGTACGGGAAAATAAACAAAATGTCGTATTTCGACTCATGTTTCTTTGGCAAATATGTTTAGTTTCATTGGTAGAACACTACCTTAAGGCCCGTATTTATAAACCGCTCTCAAGAGCGATCTCAGCTGATACGCTCTCAAGATGTGAGCAGCATCTTAAGTTGGATATTAATTAATAGTCAGATGTCAAGAGCGTATCAAATGAGATCGATCTCAGCTCTTAAGATCAATTTTAAGAGCAGGATCTTAAGTTCATGGTGGTTTTTATACAGTAACATGACACTTTTGAATTAAGATTGAATGATTAACGTTTCGTTTAAGCTGTGTAGAATAATTAGCTCAAATAAAAAAAAAACAATAATTTTGTAATTGTACTCTCATATTGCACATTGGCCCGTATTTATAAACCACTCTCAATACCGATCTCAAGAGCGATCTCAGCTGATACACTCTCAAGATGTGAGTAGCATCTTAAGTTGGATATTAATTAATAGTCAAATATCAAGAGCGTATCAAATGAGATCGATATCAGCTCTTAAGATCGATCTTAAGAACAGGATCTTAAGTTCACCGTGGTTTTTATATAGCAACAAGACATGATTGACGTTTCGTTTAAGCTTTGTAGAATAATTAACTTAAACTATAAAATATAATTATTTTATAAATTTGTACTCCCATGCCGCGCGGGCATTGAAGAATTAAAACATAAATAAAATATCACTTTATTTTATTACGTCAGTTCAACTTACGTGAAGAATACTATACTATACTACATAATGTATAAATCGGACCGGGTGTATGGCGTTGTTAGCGTGATTTGGAACGCGCCCTTCGCATATATGCGAAAAATTTTCAAGTCAAAGAACCATGTTTGGACTTTCGAAGTGTTCGGCGAACTAATAGAAGACTGAAGTCTTGGCTTAAAACGAATATTATTTTGTGGCTGTATAATGCAAATGCGCCTTTACCTTTTCTGTTTCATGAACAAAAAATAACTGAAAAAAATGGCGGGAAATCGTGATTTTTGTTAAGTACATGTTATTAAATACATTTCGTAATTTATGTAATTTCGTAATCAATATATTATTGATATATAATAATATGATATATATCATATATCATAATAAACATAATGATTAACTTCGTTTATTATATTTTGAAACTCCATAGTTTTATTCGTAACAGTTTGGCCCGTATTTATAAACCGCTCTCAACGTTGAGAGCCATCTTGAGCTCATACTTGAGATGCTGTTCTAATTAATAGATCATACTTAAGTACATGTTTAAGTTCGTGGTATCAACTGAGAGTCACTCATATTAATAAACAAAACTCTGCACTTGAGATCGCTCTTGAGATGATGATTGAGAGCGTGTTCGCCAAGTGCTGCAAAACCGTAACTTGAGTGCGCGCTCGCGCGGGAAAGTTATTACATTAGCTAATTTTTTAAATATTTCCAAAAACAATTTCTTTTCGAGTGGTGAAAATACGTATTATTTTGAACTCATATTTAAGATACGTCTATCTATTTACTTAAATTAAAGTAACTTTACTTTTAAACGAAATGTAAAGTTATGTTTGGGCAAGAAGCTGATAATGGTTTCTTGAATAAAACGTCGATTTTGACTCGAAATTCACATTTACTTGGTTAAAAAATTAAAATACATGGGGCGTTTTCAATAGTGGCCGATCGGAAATTGTAACAGAATAAAAGTAAAAAAAAACAGTTGCGACTACCGGCGTTAAAATGACACCTGTATGAAGAGGTCCGCATCAACGTATTTATAACAGATTGCCGTTGCATTAGTTCTGGCGCTTGGGCGTGGACATCTTCTCCCCCGTTGAAGAATCCAAGTTCTTCAACCAGAAAGTTCATCAGCAGCTGGCAGGCGGCAAAGGCGGACCAAAGCACGTCTTATGGACCCTTTCGTGGTATGGACGTCAGCAACTCTCGGAATCCCATCTGGTCCAGGATATAATTTTTCGACTCTTCCTAAACGCCAATTCAGAGCGGGGTTGTTATCTTCTTGAATCAGCACCAAGTCTCCAACGTTGAGTGTGGCTTTAGATGTTTTCCACTTAGTTCGTTGCTGCATCTCTGATATGTACTCCTTTTGCCATCTTCGCCAAAAATGTTGGCGTATTTGTTCCAAGCGAGCGTAGCGATTTAGAGAGGTCTCCTTCAAATCCTCCAAAGCAGCTGATGGCAGAGCGTTCAACGGTCTTCCTAGTAGAAAGTGCCCAGGACTCAGGGAAAGGAGATCATTTGGCGAGGAGGACATAGGGCAAAGGGGGCGACTATTTAAAATTGCCTCCACTTGTGCCAATAACGTACTAAATTCTTCGAATGAAAGATGCGTATTTCCCATAACCCTTTTGATATGATATTTTGCAGACTTCACCCCAGCCTCCCACATACCACCAAAATGGGGAGCGTAAGCCGGGATAAAATTAAATTTAATTCCCTCCTGAGCAGCAAACTCAGATAGAGATTCAGAAGTTTTGGTTAAAAAATGAGACAACTCTTTTGCGGCTGCCACAAAATTTCTTCCATTATTGGAGTATACTTCAGCTGGCTTACCGCGACGCGCAACAAATCTACGAAATGTCATTATAAAGGCTTCTTTAGACAAATCTGACACCGCCTCGAGATGCACGCATTTGAAACGTAAACAAATGAAGATGCACAAATAACATTTTACAAGCCTAGCACCACGGCCCTTCCTATTTAAGATGAAGAAGGCACCAGCATAGTCAAGGCCGACGGATCTAAATGGGAAATCAACTGATACGCGATAGGAAGGTAAGTCTCCCATTTTAGGAAGTAGTGTTTGACCGCGAACACGAGTGCATGTGTCACAATTTTTGACAACGCTCCTAGCGAGCCTTCTTCCGTTAACCGGCCATACTGTTTCCCTAAGCGTAGCTAATAACAGCTGGGGACCAGCGTGGAGATTTCTAACGTGTTCACGCTCAAACAATAATTTCGTCATATAATGCGATGCATCCAGCAATATAGGATGCTTCTTATCAAATGAGTAGTTTGATGAATCAATTCGTCCTCCAACTCGTATGACAGAATGTTCATCTAAAAATGGTGATAAAGATAATATTTTAGATTTATTATTCAAAGGCAATCCCTTTAAAAATCTGTTGTATTCAACATTAAAACACTGTTTCTGTATTATTTTACATATTAAGTTAAATGAATTTTTGTACTCTTCGGATTTAAGAAATGTATTTAATCTGTTATTTTTATTTTTAGGATTTATATTATGTAGATAACGTAAAACACAAGCTAAGATTCTTTGCACTTTATCAAAACTTGAACACCTTTTGAAATCTATTAGCGAATTATCTTCAGTTATAACAGTTAATGTTCTTAACTCTGGTAAGTCCTCAGCGATTACCTTTTTATTCAAAACAGGCCAATCAGTTTCATTTTGGAGTAGAAACGCAGGTCCCGACCACCATAATTCTATATTTGCAATTTGGTTGCCATTAACACCGCGAGATATCAGGTCGGCGGGATTGTGAGCTGTTGGAACATAGCGCCAAGAACCAGGATTTGTTAATTCCAAAATTTCACCAACTCTATTTGCCACAAATTGCTTTAAGTTACTAGGATTACAGTTAATCCAGGCCAAAACCACGCTTGAATCACACCAGTGAACTATACGCGTGGGAGTGTATCTTAAGGAGTCGATAACACTTTTGCACAACCTAGCAGCTAAAAGCGCAGCGCAAAGTTCTAATCGGGGTATGGTGCACGGTTTCAGGGGTGCCACCTTCGATTTAGAACACAGCAATTTCATTGTAATCTGATTGTTGCAGTCCAAAGATCTAAGAAAGACACAACTGCCGTAGGCGTGTTGAGAAGCGTCACTAAATGTATGCAATTCTATTGATACTGGAGAATCACAAAGAGTTCTACGTGGGATATTCAGGTTAGCGAGAAAGTTAAAATTATTAGATATTTCATGCCATTTATTCTTGATATCTAAGGGAACGGGTTCATCCCATCCTACACCCTCTACCCATAGTTTTTGTACTAGCATTTTGGCTTGAATTATGCAAGGACTTAACAGCCCTAATGGATCATAGATACGGAATGAGTGAGAAAGTATTACTCGTTTTGTTACAACGTCAACTTTAGGCGGAACCTTTATAGGGAAGTTAAAACTATCTTTAGATGGATCCCAACCTAGACCTAGAGTACACGAGGACTCACTCAGGGTTAAATTGTCTTTAGAGGTCAACTCTGAATTTTCAAATAATGATGTACAGTTAGTTTTGAATTTGCGTAAAGGAAAACAGGCAGAATTAAGTTCTTTTGTAATTGAATTTAGAATGTATTTTAGTTGTGTTTCGTCATCACAACCTGTCAATAAGTCATCAATGTAGAAGTCATTTTGTATGATTTCCTTGATACACTGATCAGAGCATTCCTCTCCAACCTGCTTAATACATCTGGTACTTAGGTAACTAGCACTGGCAGTTCCATAAGTTACAGTGTTGAGTTGAAAAGATTTGATAGGTTCATGCTCATTCTCTCTCCATAATATTAATTGCAAGTTTCTATCTTCAGCATTGACTTCTACTTGACGGTACATTTTGGCGATGTCGCCGGTCAAGAGAAAGTTGTATTGTCGTGATCTGATTAATATGGAGAAGAGAGACTGTTGTACATTAGGACCTACCATTAAAATGTCGTTCAGAGAGAATCCTGAGGTAGTGGGGGCGGAGCCATCGAACACTACTCGGAGTTTAGTTGATTCGCTCTCCTCTTTGAAAACGGCGTGATGACATAAAAAATATGATGGATTTGGTACTTGTATAGGTGATTCAGACAAATGACCCAAGTCATGATATTCACGTATGAAGTTTGAATATTGTAGTTTTAATTCAGGATTTTTTCGAAATCGTTTTTCTAAATTTAGAAGTCTTTTCTTAGCTTGAAAGTAAGAATTACCGAGGCAGTCGGGAGTGTCCTTTAGAGGCAATCTCACGCAAAACCTGCCATCAGCAGAACGTGTTGTATTCGTTTCAAAATGCCTTTCGCAAGCAATTTCGTTTGAGCTGAGAACTGTCTTTTGCGGAAGTTCTTCGAGCTCCCAGAATCGTTTTAGTATTTCATCAACTTCAGAAGATGCGTTAGTCATAACATGATTGCAATGAACTTCATTAGGATTAGCTGGATTTGTAGGACCAGCAACAATCCAACCAAATTTTGTGCTACGAAGATTCAGTTTATTGGATCCTATAGACCTTTGCTTACACCCAAGAACATCCCAGAAGAGATCTGCTCCGATTAAGACTTCAACAGGTGCAGGTTGAGCAAAGTGTGGATCGGCTAATTTAATGTGTTTAGGTATGTCTAGATTTTGGATATTAACAGGTGTCTTTGGCAACATTCCTGTTAGCTCTTCAAGGACATAAAGAGATAAAGTGATTTCGTAAGTACTATTTATAGATTTTATATTAACTGTACAACTTTCTACAACTTTATTGGAACAATTGTTTCCTATTCCAATAACGTTAATAGAATTTAGAGGTGTAGACTTTAGTGATAATTTTTCTAATAGAGATTTTGCCATGAACGAAGACTGACTCCCACAGTCAAGCAATGCACGCACTTTCTCCATCTTGCCATTTTGTGGATTTAGAATTTCTATTATTGCAGTGGAGAGAAGCACTTGATTGGAGTTTGCATTGGAAAATGTTACCACAGAATTATTTTCATTATTATGATCGGCCACATCGGTAGTGGTACAGTTAGCAACAACATCAGGGTCATGTAACAGAGTGTTGTGTTTTTGATTGCATTGACGACAAGGACCCATCCTACATTCACTCAAAGGGTGCCCTTGTCGCAAACAATTTTTACATAATTTATATTTAGAAATAAGTGAGTATTTTTCGTTAAGCCCCTTTGATTTAAAAACTGAACAGTCATATATTCTGTGGTTACTGTTACAAATAATGCATAAAAATGAGGAATAATTCTTATTTGAGTTTGAAGCAGCGAAAACGCTAGTATTTTTATTCATATCTGCTTTATTGTTGTTATTATTTGAATTATTTTGATGAAATGAACGAGAATAATTATTTTGACCTCTTATACTTGAATTTGGTGTTTTATAGTTATTGTTGTTAGATGTATGTTTATTTATATTTTTATTGCAATTTAAGGACTGGAGAACATCAGCACGATCCACTAAGAATTTATTGAATTGTTCTAATGTAGGAATATCACTGAAAGTGTTACGAAATTCTTCCCATTTTATATTTGTATCACTGTCTAATTTATTCGAAAGCATGAAAATTAAAAGCACATCCCAATGCTGAGTGGGAAGACCAAGAGTTGTAAGCGCGCGAAGATTTTTCGTAACACGGTCAACGAGGAAGCGCAACGACTTTTCCGATTCTCGCGATATAGGATGTATTTTAAATAATGAATCTAAATGATAATTAATAAGGAGCCTTTTATTATTGTAACGCTGGCAGAGAAGCTGCCAAGCTTCCTTATAATTAGCAGATGACACTTCTAGATTTGAGATAATTCGTGCTGCGTCACCTTCCAGATACGAAATCAAATAATGAAATTTATGTATATCGGACACGTTTGTTTTGTTATGAATCAAATTAGTGAAAGTGTCCCGGAACTCAAGCCAGCGGAAGTAGGACCCGTCAAATTTTGAAATCTGAATTTGTGGCAATTTAATTCCTAAGTCTATGTCAGGGCACTCATGAACTGTTTTATTATGCTGTAAACAATTATTTTGTTTTAAAATAGCTTTAGCTGCTGCAATGCATTGAATAAACGAGTCCTCAATGAGTTCCCGTTCATCGACCTCGGATAACAAATCATCAGAATTTAACACCTCTATCTCAGTCTGTAAATCATCGAACCTGGCTGACAAACTTTCAATTTTATTTAATTTTAAATTTAATTCTGCAAGATCAATTTCACCTATTTCTCCGTTTTTAACATTTAATTTGTCTAAGTAGTTTTTGAATTTAGTAATTTGTCCCTTAATAGAACTGCGTTTAGTATTTAGTGATTTTAAATTAGTAATAGATATGGTAGGAATTGGAGAAACCGACAAATTAGATGCCTTCGTAGTAGGTGAGGGCGGTGGTGTCATTTTATATTAATAATAGTACTCACCGTAATAACAAAAAAAAACTATCAAAAAAATCAACAAGGTTCAACAATTATCAAAACGGAATTCACTTCTTTAAACAAAAAAAAATAAGTAAAATAACTATTTTAGGGCTTATCTGAACTCCAGACGTTGGTGGAATGTATTTGCAGGTGGCTGGGGTCCGAGCACAATGACACACACCGCACAAAGGAGTATTTTTGCTTTAAAACCGGTTAAAAGTCCAATTCAGAAATTAACGCAAAGTAGCCTCAAACCATTTTTTTTATAAACTTTATTAACCCACGAGTCAGGTAGAAGCAACAAAATTAACACTACGTGGCATGCTTTGGCGTACAATCAGTCTGAATAGAGTCATTCGTGTCATCGCATGTCTTTGTTCTAGGTGATCTCAATATTTTCTCAACTTCTAAGGTGATTTGTGGTTATTTTTGGTGGAGTGCTACAATAAATTGTTTTAAATGTGGAAGAGGAAGGTATGTATTGAATTTTTCATGTATTATTTTAATATTTTAATACGGAATTGATAGGTCTATTGAGTGTTATATCAGACATGTTTTAAATATGCAATTTTTTACTTAAAAACAAATTCACAGGCATTTTTGTTTATGTGTCGGGCTTTGTCGGGCAAAACTTTTTTTCGCATATGAAAGGTCGGACCCTCATCTATCATATTTAGTTGAAAGTAGTTCCTCGTTCTTCCTCCATTTTGAAAAAATAATTATTTTTCACTCCAGGTCAAATTATATTTTATTTCGATTTTAACAATTTATTAACTTTTTTCTTTGTTGTTTTAGGAAATGTTAAGAAACTTAACTAGGCGGGCATTATTTGACATGGTGCAACAATTTTTGATGACAAATTGATGACCAGTTGGATTCATTGGAGAAAAGATTATGGATGTTACTGGCTGCCCGGATCACGAAGAAAATACTCTAACTTGATTACTTAGGCATTCCAAAAGTGAATTTAAGGCTAAAGGGGTTGCTGCAAGGTACATTAAAGACCGCTTTGTGAAAAAAAACAATGGCTGGCTGGCTCAATTACATTACCTGTTTGGAGACTTCAAAAAGTCAGTAGGCCTATCAAAGAATTTATTGAATTAGTGATCGGAACAAGCGGCGGAAAACAAAAGGTATAAGTCAGCAAGCTCTAGGCAATACGGACGCATCAAAAATAATAAAATAAATAATAAGCAGGCATCACGAGCATCATAATATCTAAAAACGATATCTTTTGCTAAAAAATATTAAATGCAAAGAAACACACTCCTGCAGAGGCTTTAGCTATTTTTCCTTCCCTTCCAAGTCCTTAGACACTAGTCTTGAAGAAAATAATGACTCAGATGACGAAACGGATTGCGAATCTGATTAGTATAATCAAATACTGTGTAAAATGTCTTTTATTTTTATTTTTTATTTGTAATATATTTGCAAAATTGCATTTTTTTACTGAAAATAGAAAAAAATGAAATTATATGGCTTTATATTAAACGATTATGTTTTTTTTAATGATATTATGTAGTTTTCATGTCACTAGAAACATCAAATAATTTTGACCGAGTTTTTAATACAAATACTCCTCTGTGCACCGTCCGTTCAGCGGCCGATGTCAGCTTCACCGCACTCCAACGCGTACGCTCTGGAATGTTCGATTTGTCGGATCAAAATTACTGTATAAACAATATCTTTTTAGAGCACTGAAATGCCCGTTAATAACAAGAAACTACTGAATAAATATACTATTATGCAATTAAGTTTTATTCAATTCACAATGAATAAACCAAAAAAAAAACTTTAGAATTAAGTAAAATCTTGTTTTGTAAAATTTATGTTCCTTACTATTCACTAAACTAACGAATTATTCACTATGATTAATGGGAAATAACACCTTTGTATCAGTATAAACAGGAAAATCCTACAATGAAATAACAAGTTATGTACTTACTTGCTTGCAAAGTTGCAAGTCATTTGCAATTTGAAAGTATGATTTTTTATCTTTCGTTGAATATTTTTCCTAAAAAACTATAGCACAAGTAAAAACAATTCAGATTATTTAAAGGATTAGGTATTAAGGAGTATTTTGTTTGGAT
This sequence comes from Agriphila tristella, assembly GCA_928269145.1. Taxonomy (NCBI): domain Eukaryota; kingdom Metazoa; phylum Arthropoda; class Insecta; order Lepidoptera; family Crambidae; genus Agriphila; species Agriphila tristella. The sequence goes on along the minus strand of OV743433.1, from coordinate 49,756,464 downwards.
TTATTGGAACATAATGGAACAAAGGATAGCACTTAACTTCTGCTTAACTGCCAAGTACGATTCTTTTGATGAGTCGTTGATCTTTGCAGGCAAACGTAGAAAAATCCACTTAATTGTAATGGAATAATAATCAAGTCCAGTTATTCCGTCCTTTGCTTCGTAATTACTTGACTTGGAAACTGCTGGTCACCGGGGCGTGGCACATCGAGCCTTTTCCAAATATGCAGTGGTCTTGTTAAACGGTCGCCAAAAACTTTCTTGTTTGGGCAAGAAGCTGATAATGGTTTCTTGAATAAAACGTCGATTTTGACTCGAAATTCACATTTACTTGGTTAAAAAATTAAAATACATGGGGCGTTTTCAATAGTGGCCGATCGGAAATTGTAACAGAATAAAAGTAAAAAAAATCAGTTGCGACTACCGGCGTTAAAATGACACCTGTATGAAGAGGTCCGCATCAACGTATTTATAACAGATTGCCGTTGCATTAGTTCAGGCGCTTGGGCGTGGACAAGTTACTTTATAACTCAATTCAATTACATATCCCTTGATCCCGCCAATCATATTTTTTTTGTTTCCATTTTTTCTGTTCGTGACACAGAAAAGGCAAAGGCATATTTGCACCATACAGCCTAGAGTTCAGTCTTCTATATTCTATACTTTGCCAAACATCTTGTATTAATTAGAATAATTTTCCCGCGCGCATACGCGAGGTGGAAGGGCGCATTCCGAGTCACGCTAAACAGCGCCATGAGCGCACTAAAGCCTGATCCGAAAGCATTATGTACTCGTTAGTGTTTTGTGTTCATGCTTACATTACAATCGTCACATAAGTTGAACTGACGTAAAAAAATAAAGTGATATTTTATTTGTTTTCATGAAAACAAATAAAATAGCACTTTATTTTTTAATAAATTTAAATAAGTAATTATTACAATTTACCATTTATGTCTAAAATGTTTAACGAAACGCTTTGTAGTTTGAGCTACTTAATTCTACACAGCTAAAACGAAACGCGGTTAAGATAATTCTTATGGTTTATGGTCGGTCAATCATTCAAACTTCATTCAAAAATGTAGTGTTGCTATCTACAAAAATCGTGAACTTAAGATCCTGCTCCTAAGATCGAGCTCATTTGATACGCTCTTGATATCCGACTATTAATAAATAATCAACTTAAGATGCTGTTCTCATCTTGAGAGCGTATCAACTAAGATCACTCTTGAGATCGGTTTTGAGAGCGGTTTATAAATACGGGCCTAACTATCTCGCGCGCGCACGCTCTCAAGTCACGGTTTGGTAGCACTTGGCAAACACGCTCTCAATCATCATCTCAAGAGTGATCTCAAGTGCAGAGTTTTGTTTATTAATATGATTGATCTCAGTTGATACCACGAACTTAAACCTGAACTTAAGTATGATCTATTAATTAAAACAGCATCTCGAGTATGATCTCAAGATAGTTCTCAACGTTGAGAGCGGTTTATAAATACGGGCCTAAGTCTTGGATTTTGTATTCTGTTTCTGTGGCTGTATGATGCAAATATGCCTTTGCCTTTGCTGTTTCATGATAAATAAACGGAAAAAAAATTGGCGGGAAATTGTAATGGGGAGGCGAAGGCAAAGTGAATTACAGATGGCGCTTAGTCTATGGAACAATTGTCAGTTTGAGCCTATATTGTATTGACTGTGTATTAAGTGATTTTACTTTCTTAGATTGTATTTTTTTTCGATTTTGCGGACAAACAATGTATTCTATGCTAACTTTAGCTCAGATAAAAGAAGAATTACGGAAAAGAAAAGCCAAAACAACAGGCAAGAAAGTTTATAGCAACTTACAAAAAATTGCTAACAAGCATTACATTTCTTTAAATTTCGTGTAAGATTTACAAGTAATCTTTTTATTTCAGATTAGAAGCATATGATTTAAATTTTAACAAAGCAACTGAGTGTGAATTTCCGTGTTTATAGTTGCCTCATCATACCTTCTGTGCAATAGTAATTTCAAGTTTCTGTACTGGAATTTCTGTACCATCCAAAATTACACGAACCGTTTTATCATATTTATTTTATTATTCTAAGTTTCTTGAATGACTCTGGCATATAAAATTCTATTAATTCTCTGTTTGGCCCCAATAGTCGGCTTATTTCATATTTGATATACTTATCAAATTCATCCAAGTTATAAATATGTTAGAAACTGCTGAAAAGCTGTTATAATTCAAATGTTGTTTTATTTTAGCGAAGCTTCATCAAATTCATGAAACATTCCTTTTGATTTATAATGTTTCTCAGGCTCAGCAAAGGAGAAAATCGAGGGAAAAGCATCTTTTTTTTATATTTTTTGCCCACTATTTTTTTTTGTTACTGGGAAATCGATGAACTCCAATATTTTACAAGTTACATGCATAACAATGCGGCATTTTCTCAGTATAAAATTAAAAAGTGCAATACTCCAAGAGATTCCCATATGTTTTGACACTTTCTTTGAGGCGGCCGGGTACCAAAGACCAGACGCCACCTATCGGGATAAAATTGCGCTTTTCCTCCCCATTGTTATTATGATTATTACATTTCCTAATTTATGTAAGTAATATCGTAATCAATATCATCATAATGATTAATTTCCTTTATTAGATTTTGAAAATCTATAGTTTTATCCACGTAGATCCACGTACATAGGTACAAACACTACGTAGCAGATCAAAATAAAATGACATCCCTCTCTTTTTGCATAACTTTCCCGCGCGCGCACGCTCTCAAGTTACGGTTTTGCAGCACTTGGCGAACAGGCGCTCAATCATCATCTCAAGAGTGATCTCAAGTGCAGAGTTTTGTTTATTAATATGAGTGATCTCAGTTGATACCACCAACTTAAACCTGTACTTGAGTATGATCTATTAATTAGAACAGCATCTCGAGTATGATCTTAAGATAGCTCTCAACGTTGAGAGCGGTTTATAAATACGGGCCTAGTTATTTAAAACGACCACAAAATGACGGTGTATATTATGTCAATGGGTAGACATTTGACAAAGCACGGAGTTTCTTCAGCAGTGCTTATTACCGGTACGCAGGTGTCGCCGCGCTCGAATAATGGATCAATTTGCTTAACTTGCAAAGTTTTTCCTGTTTTGCGGCAAAACTTGAGAAATTTTATTGCCTTATTAACAACCCAAGTAACAAAATTTGGTACTATAAAAGTCCTGAGAACGCTTTAGGACGTGCTAATTAGTTTCATGATAAGCACTATAATGGTATTGTAAACCTTTACAGAAACCCAAATAGGCCCTAGTTTTATCACTGATTAATTCTATAAACATTACATTAAGGCTCTCACGGTAATCAATCAGCTCTACACTTGAAAACCCAAAACTTGTTTATAGTGCTATTTTGATCTTTTTATCACACTATTGTTCGCTATTTTGTTCGTGCTGTGTTCATGTCATCGTGAATGTTCCCCAAGAAAACAAAATGTCATTCGCTATTACAATTTGTAATTACAAAGGACATTCTACAAAACATCACCTTTGATCGACCATTGACCGTAACACCACCTTAACTTGCACTTGCGAAAATAATTGTATCGATAAAATCACTATGCTGATTTCAAATTTGACAATGCGCCCTCATAATTTTCGTGATTTCATTAAATTTAAATTAATAAAATAAGGACTCGTTCCGACTATGGCTGCTATAGTACACATTGGCTCCAGCCGTGCTACTAATGTGCTATCATGGCATAAACAGCAGCCATGTTTTCACCAAAAACGGATTAGTCCATTAATTATTCATTTTAGTGCTTTTATCTCACGCTTTAGTCCGGTAACAGTAACACAAAAAGTTTAAGTTATTTAGCAACTGCACCAGAAGTCGCTATGATACTATTTAGTACCATAGAAGAGTTTTCATGACTTTTACAGAACTAGCCCCATAGCGATGTTGAGGGAGCATTTAAGAAGCTAAACCGTGACATAATGGTTGTGCAAGGTACTTTTATAGTACAGATTCATTCTGTAATAGTGTTTTCGATACTGTTACAATACTAGTACTGTATAAGTTATATTGACGCAATATTAGTGCAAAATAGATACATAAAAGTGACAGTAAAGTCGTCTATAGTACTAAATAGTACTATAATCGCTTTTTCATATCTATTACAGTGCAACACTTTAAATATTCTTTTGTGTGTCCTGTAAGTATTCTAAGAGCTGCATCATAGAAATTAAATGCTCTTTAATATTATAGAACCAAACCGCTCTGTGGAAAACCTTTATAGCACAAGCAGTCACAACGGTTACCATTTAAGGCCTACTATATCACTGTTTAGTGATAAAACTCCTTGGTTATAGAAACTTTTGTTACTTGGGAAGGAAGTGGGTACGAGGAGAGTCGCAGTTTATAGCAAACAACATAACTATTTTTATTAATACATACTTTCTTAAAGTAAAAATTACCTAATACCTAAGTCAACATTTATTCTAGTAAGTATAAAAAACATTCTTTTCGATAAACTAAATGGAAATTTACAAATAAAAAACGATATTCAGTTCCTTTGATTTAACCTTCGCTAATTGGCACTCACCAATATTATTTGCATTTCCGGGTCACACAGATTTTAAATTTTCGTTGAACTACTTTGCCGTTTGTAAGATTTAATAAATAATTAACTTAATAAATAAAGCTAGGGTTTCCTAGAATAGCGGTGCCGTCATATTACGGCCGTAATATAGCGGCGTTGAATGTTGTCTATGTAAACAATACGATGACACCGTAAGTAACGTCAGAAACCGCGCCGCGCCGTATTGTTTATATATGTTATAGTCAAACCCCGAAGTCCAGGCGCTCCTAGGTTTGCCTAGTCAAACCTCAGGTTTGACAAGAAGGCTTAGTCAAAGTCCAAAACTAAAGCGTGTTTCGGGCTTTGACTAACGCATTTATAGCCAAACCTAGGAGAGACTAACTTGGACAGTCAAAAACCGAAACGCAAGTCGATCGAATCGGGGTTCGACCAGTCAGACTTAAATTAGGTACAGAATATGTTTTTTTTTTATTTAATAGTAGGAAAAACACATTCTTTAGAGTGATAATTTAATTAAATTAATAATCTTTGTTTCGCAGGAAGATTGTTGATTTAGTTACATTTTATCTCAAAAGAATGTATTTTTACACACTTACATACAAAATAAAACATTCTGACCCTAATTTAAGTATGACTGATCAAACCCCGATTTGATCGTATTGAGTTTCGGTGTTTGACTATCTAAATTGGTCTCTCCTAGGTTTGGCCACAAATTCGTTGGTCAAAGCGCTTTAGTTTTGGACTTTGACTAAGCCTTCTTGTCAAACCTGAGGTTTGACTAGGCAAACCTAGGAGCGCCTGGACTTCGGGGTTTGACTATAACATATAGACAACGTTCTACGCCGCTAAATTACGGCCGTAATATGACGGCACCGTCATCCTAGGAAACTCAAGCTTTAGTGACTTTAGATAGCTACTTAAATAAAGTTAAATTTCTATTTGTATTTATTCATAACTTAATCAATGCATCGTTAGAACTTAGCTATTTAGCTATTGTTATTTTAACCAGTCTTTAAGATAAAATCAAATAAATACATACAAAATATGACATAACGTTACGTGACGATACATAACCCATACAACTTTAAAACAGGATAATCTTATGTTGTGACGTAAGAAAGACGTGCTTTTTCCAAGCTTATAATGTTGATCCAAGCATTTTAGCCTATATTTTATAATATCCTTTGTTCTTTTAATAGAGACGTGTTTTTTCCAAGCTTTTATTGTTATAGTGAAAGTGAAAGTGAAATATATTTTATTTAAATAAGCTCACATAATAAGCATTTTTAAATCGTCAATTCTTTTACCCTGCCACCCATTATGACGTCTTTTAACTGACAAGAAAAATGGGCGCAAAAAACTTGTCAGCTTTATCAATCAGATGGAACGATATTTACAAATATGTATATCGTTTCCAGACTTTATATTAACAAAGATTAACAAATAAATAACATTATTGAATTAGCTCATTTCTTAATGAGTTTCAAATTTCTTAATCAATTTACAGATTTTAAGCTAAATTCAAAGTTTGAACTTGTTATTCAGTCTAGGCTGTTACAATAAATAAAAATAAAAGAAAAACATACAATTCAATATGCATTAAGATAGGTAGTCAGAAGCAGACCCATTCCCACTGGCAGCACCAGTTCCCGAACATGACGCATGAACCAGCCATCTCTTCGCTCAACCATATTTGAGCCTCATACGACACCACCGCAGAAATGATTAAAGAGAGCATGACATACTAAGACTACCTATGTTAAGGCATCGAATTGAAAATTTATATCCAAAAGCTTTTCATAGGTCTTTCACTAAACTACTGACTATAGAAAGTAAAAATATTGCAATTAAATAAATCAAAACAAGGTAAGCTATTTTTGAGTAAGAAGTGCCATACATACAGACAATATAAAACAGATCTTTTATATACAAGTTATACGACGCCCTTAATACAAGCAGACAGAAGCAGACCCATTCCCACTGGCAGCACCCGTTCACGAGCATGACGCATGAACCAGCCATCGCTTCGCTCAACCATATTTGAGGGAACGTAACGGAACGGAACGTAAATAATAATTGAGATAAGTTAGAGGATCCAAGCATTTCAGCCTATATATTGTAATATCCCTTGTTCATTTAATAGAGACGTGCTTTTTCCAAGCCTTAACTGTATTATAATTATTAGATAAGATAGAGGATCCAAGCATTTCAGTCTTGATTTTGTATATCCTTTATTCATTGAATAGAGACGTGCTTTTTCCAAGCTTTAATTGTTATTATAATTAAGATAAGATAGAGGATGCAAGCATTTGTCTTGATTTTGTATATCCTTTGTTCATTTAATAGAGACGTGTTTTTTTCCAAGCTTTTATTGTTATAATAATTAATAATAATAATAATAATAATAAACACTTTATTGCACACGACAAATCATAGTACAGAGAGAAACAAAAGACAAAAGAAAACATACAACAGGCGGCCTTATTGCTACATAGCAATCTCTTCCAGGCAACCTTGGGTGAGAGGGAAAAAAATAAATAAATAGGAGAAAGGGGAATGGGTGCATGGTAGAGGATAAATATAGATAATGAATATATGCTAGAGGATAAATACAGATAGAAAAGAGAATTAGATAATATAATATTATATATTATGAGCAGAGGAAAGGAAATGAGTTCTGACTTGATCGCCAAAGGACCTCAGAGTCTGAGCCTTTCTGATACCTTCAGGAAGGGCGTTCCATAAACGGACAGCATGGACCGAGAAGGAGTATGAAACAAAGTCGGTAGAGTGCTTAGGCATGTCTAGTGTAAGGTTTGAGGAGGAACGCAAAGTACATTGTGAAGATGAAGAACGAAAAGAGAAACGAGTTTTAAGATAAGGAGGGGTAGTAGGTAGTAAAAGAATCGAGTAAAGGAGTTTGAGAGTGTGTAAGTCCCTGCGCCGGCGAATAGGGAGCCAGTTAAGTTTGTTACGGAAATGGGACACGTGGTCAAATTTACGAAGATTATAAATGAATCGGATACAAACATTCTGCAGACGCTCCAATTTGCCAAGTAGCTCCTCCGACAGGTCAGTGTAGCAGACATCAGCGTAGTCAATAATAGAGAGTAAGAGAGACTGTGCCAGTGTGACTTTGGTACAGGTCGGCAAAAAATTGCGTAGCCGGTTGAGTGAATTATAAGCAGCGAACACCTTTTTCCTCATTGCTTCTACATGTGGTTTCCACGACAGATGTTGGTCAAGAATAACACCAAGGTTCCTGACAGTACTCGAGAAAGGAATGATTGTGCCGCCGAAAGACACACCCGGAAGCTGTCCAAAATCGATCCTCGAAATGAAATGGCGGCTGCCAATTACAATGCACTGCGTCTTAGCCGGGTTAACGGTCAAGCCAAAGGATTTACTCCAGCACTCAATTTGCGCGAGATCTGAGTTGGTGGTAGCAATTGCCTGTGAAAGTTGCGCTAGTGGTACTTGAGTGTAAATCTGCAGATCATCGGCATAGAGGTGATAGGAACTAGAAATGGAGAGTGTGATAGAATTTATAAAGATAGAAAATAGAAGTGGGGATAAGACGCCACCCTGAGGAACACCGGCCTTTATATCGCACCACTCGGAGAACGAATCTCCAACGCGAATGCGCTGCCGTCGCCCTAGCAGGTAACTTTGAAACCAATCAATTGCAGCTGGAGATATGTTTAGAGAACGTAAAACGCCAAGGAGGATGTCAAAGTCGACGGTGTTGAACGCATTACTAAAATCTAGTAATGTCATTACCGTAAGATGATGATTTTCCATCCCCAAGCGTATGTCATCAGTAATCTTCACAAGTGCTGTAGATGTGCTATGGCCTTTCCGAAAGCCGGACTGGAATGGATTGAGGAGATGATTTTTAATAAGATGGTCAGTGAGCTGTTGATGAACAAGTTTTTCGAGGACTTTGGATAGGAAGGGAAGGATTGAAATTGGACGAAAATCAGAAAACAGAGTTGGTTTAGGTTTTTTAGGAAGAGGGATAACATTTGCGTCTTTCCAGGACTCTGGAAAGGTTCCGGTGGAAACTGATGTATTGAGGATATGGGTAATTACAGGAGTGAGGATATCAAGGATAGGAAGGATCATTTTGCGACTGATAGAATCGGCACCTACAGCAGTGGAACTGATAGACATAATAGTTCTCCTCACATCACAGTCTGCAACTTGATTAAGAGAAAAAGGAGGTTTATTGGTTGGCATATTAGAAAGATCTTGTAAAGTTTTAGCTTTACAGTTGCCATCAATAGGCGTGGACGATGTGAAGTGACTATTAAGTCTGTTGAAATCGATATTGTTACCTGTTTCATTGTTAGTAGATTTGCCAATACCAAGAGTTTTTAAAAATTTCCACACTTTTGCGGGATCTTCGTTTTCAATGGAGCTATGAATGTGGCGTCTTATGGCGTCCCTAACCACGGTATTGCATCGGTTTCTGGCGCGAATCATTCGTTTTTCGTTACATTCCGAGGAATCGATTTTGAACTTTGCTTTGGTCAAGTTCTTTTTATTCATCATCGCTCTAATCTCGTCAGTTAGCCAAGGTGCAGGGAGATGTTTAATTTTGACTGGTTTGACAGGCGCGTGTTTATCGTAGAGCTCTAAGAGAAGTTTATTGAAATATTCAACCTGCTCATCCACAGAATGGAGAGAAAAAATTGCCGACCAGTCCATGTTAGCGGCATCTTCCAGTAGTTGGTCTTGATTGATGCGATTGAAGCTACGCTGAAGCTGTACAGTAGGTTTTAACTTAGGAGGGCGAATCCGGTAGGACAAATAAACCAGATCATGATAGGAGAAGGCATCTGCAGAATGTTGACCATGCTTTACAGCTAAAGTAGGAGAAGAGACGATCATAAGGTCAAGAAGTGAGGGAGCACAATTCGGAAAGTGGTGAGTTTCATTTAAGGGTAAGATGTGTAAATTGGAGGAATTAACAACAGAAAGTAATTTATTGGCACGGTAATCGTCTTTCATAAGACATGTGTTGAAGTCACCCATAATTATGGTGTGAGGATACGAGGGAGCAAAGTTTTCAAGGAGTTTTTCGAGTGACTCAAAATAGTCAACTCGGAGAGAAGGGCTATAAAAGACACCTAAGAGAAATTTAGAGTGGGACAGAGATACTTCAAGGAAAAGATGCTCGGCGCTATTGGAAGGTGGTGGCTGTGGGGAACGACTGAGAATAGAAAAGGAGATATGAGAACGAAGATATACAGCCACCCCTCCGTGTGAGGAACTTACACGATCATTGCGTATCAATTGAAAGCCAGGTAAGGTGTAGGAGGCAGAAGAGAGGCAGGGATTGAGGAAAGTCTCGGAAACTAGAATGGCGTGAACATGTTGGCAATCGAATGACGCTAGCATGTCAGGAAAATGGGCAGGGATACTTTGCGCATTTATGTGCACAACGTTAAAGTTTTTAGAAACATCCTGGAAGGTATCATTAAGAAACTCGTTTATAGGGCGATCTATGCTTTGGAAGCTCAAGTCAGAGGTAGAAGAAGAACATGACAGAAAAAGTTCATTACTATTATCTAAAGATAAATCCATAATACTATTAGGTGAATAATTATATATAAATAACTTAAAATAAATAAATTAACTAAAATACATAAATAAATAGTACCCACAGGTTGACTGAAAGGAAAGCAGAAAGAGAACACATAACATAAAAAGTCAACATAAAATAGCACAAAAATAAAGCGTTTACAGATTAGTCACAGCATAAGTGTCACATGACAGAAGGATTGACTGTATGAGTATAAACTCCTTAGCATAAACATAGTTGAAGAAACTAATAAAAAAAAATAAAAAAAAAAAACTACTCTAATCTGTGATATGTCATTGTCATGTGACACTTGACACTGCGACTACGAAACGACTACCTACAGAAAAATATAATAAAATAACAAAAGGAAAACAAAACAGAGTGTAAAAATAAAGGAATACAACAAAGATTAAGCAAAGCTGTAGACACTAAACAAATAAGACAGAAGGAGCTGACAAACATTGAGTAAGTATTATAATATGAAACGTAGTAAACGATAAAATAATTCGGACACATTTGACAAACCTAACCTATTTTCTTTTCGCAGAGGCAGCCCTCTTGCCCCTAGGAACGGGAGCCGAAGGCGGAGGGCCTTCCCGCGACGCCGCCGACTCCGCTGCCGAAGACGAGCCGGCTTTTTGGTCCGACAACCTGTCTATGTCGGCGTTCGAAGAAATTCGGTGCCGCTTGCCGTCGCCGCCTACCGCTACTATACGGCCAGCGCTGGTCCAGCACTTAGTGATACCAAACCGCTCGCGCGCTGCTACGAAGATTCGGTGTCGGTGCTTAGTCAAAAATTCTGACATAGTTATGCCAGTGCCCTTTAAGTTCGACTTTGCCAGCCACAAGTTGTCCCGCTGTGACTCCGAGTGAAATTTTAATAGCAGTGGTCGGGGTTTATCCGGCCGTGCCTTACCCAGACGGCTAGCTCGGATGATGTCCTCACCGCATATCTTGACAGCAGCCAAATGTTCAGATGTCACCTTTAGTACAGTTGCACTCGGGTTCTCATCCTTCGACTCAGGAACACCGTGAAGAAGGAGCATGTTCCGCCGACTCCTCATCTCAACATTATCGCACTCTGAGACTAGCATGGCTATTTGTTGCTCCAAGTTCTTGAGTGTTGCCAAGATAAAGTCACGGAAAGCCATGAACTCGGCTGACAGAGACGACAAGGATGGTTGTTGAGGAGTGCTAGTCTTCTTCAGCTGGTCCTCGAATGATGCCATCCGCTGAGTAAAGGACTGTGACAGTGCCTCAATGGAGCCTTTTAAGCTATCCATGTCGGTTCAGTGTAGTGCAGTGCAGTGCTTGGTGATTAAGTTGAATAAGTGGAACTTATGACAAGGATTTAACAACTGCAGGTACTATCTTTTGTCAGTACATAATGTATGATATCTAAATATTTCAGAAATACTGAATTACTAATTAAAAATTCCAAAAAATATAAGAGCAATTTCAAAAAATGTCTGTTGAGTTTTACGACCTACCCCCGAAAAAGTTAAGTTTTTCGGGGGTAAGTTACTTATACCTCTAACTTAAGTTTAAAAAAAATTAAGTTAGAGGAACCAAGCATTTCAGTCTATATTTTGTAATATCCTTTGTCCATGAGCGCTATTACCCGCGTTTTGATCGTTCATTACAAGAGTAGGTATGTATTAATAACTTTTATGCAGTTTTTTATTTATTCTTTTTGCAGAGACTAACGAATGGCGGCGAACTCACACGCGGCCCAGGATAAGCTTGAAAGCCTTTCTACTCCCATTATCACGAGTGATGAAGCAAATTGTTTATTGCCATAGAGGTACTGTCACTGGATGGGTGGGTATTGGGTAATAATATTATCCCCAGTAACAGTAACTCCGATGCTGCCGCCATACAAACACATTTATTACAATTCATGAATTAGACAATAAAAATAAATGAACTACCTATATAAGAAAAACATTTGTAGAAAATTTCAGATTTCATATAGGTACAATGTCAAAAATAAACGAGAATACCTTTGGGGAAAAAATAAAAATAAAATAATTTAAAAACGCAGGTCACCGGTGACCTGCGCGGCGGTTAACGTGTTAAGTAGCACGTTACACATCAAAGGCTTTTAGTAGTAGATACACAGTTTAAAAACATTGACTCGGATCCGACATGAAAGGGACCTATCCCAGTTTTTTTGCCGAATTGTGTAAATAAAAATATAGATAGGTATTTCTTCATACTCGTCTCAGACCAATTTTTTTTTATTTGATCTGAGATATTCGTATGAACAATCCAAAAGGATAAAATTGAACTTACTTATACCTACTTATAAGGAAAATCTTTATACCACTGCAAGGGAAAGCTTCGATTTGAGACTACATTTTCCAGTACTTTTCTCCACTCAATGTTAATACAGACCTTCTATTAGTAATAATATATGCATAATTTACATATACCTACATTATTGCACTTGTTTAATTAAATTTAACCACGTTCGTTTAGGCTTCAAAAAGCCATTCGGTTTAACTTAATGAGACAGCGTGGCCACAACCGCATTACTATTGCAGTTGTATTTAATAAAATTATTAGCACAAACAAAAGCCTGGTCTAACGCACACGCGCTGATGTAATTATGGTTTTATTGCTTGACAACATGTTGAAATTGTTTGTGAGGAAATAACGAAATTTTCACATTGATGCATCCAAAATTATTTCAAATTGTTCAAGAGAATCAAGTTTAATAAACACAAAAGCCACTTGAACTAAAAAACCACTGGCTGCGGCCGCGCTCCTTAAGGCCTGGGCACACCGGATGCGTAGACACGCGCGTGGTTACGCGTGCGTGTACACGCGCGTAGTTACGCACGTAACCCCCTGACACACCGGGTTACGCATACGTCTACGCGGCACGCAACGCAACCTGTCCCTTGCGTACCCAGCCGCTGCGGCAGCCATGTTTGCGACTCTAGTGCGCGATGTCAGACGAAGATTGAGTAAATGGACTAATTTTTTCGCACTAATTCAGATAGTTTTTCTTTAAATATCGTTATTCATTACTTAAAAACAAAATAAAACACCACTTACTACCGGTAGTACCGGTACTATTTGTAAACAAATACAACTGAATGCGTAGTCACGCGCGTGGTTACGCGCGTAGTGACGCGCAGGAAAGATACGTGCGTGTTCGTATTTGTTCGGTGTGACGTCCAATAGGGAATGCCATTGAGTACAACGTCATCAATGCGTTCCGCTCTGCGTAAGTACGCAGCCTGGTTGTCTCATGAGAGCTGCAATGCGTAGGGTTACGCATCGGTCTACGTGCACGCGTACGTTACGCAAGCGGTGTGCCATGTCTCATAAGGTTTCAGAGATTACAACGTCATGGTACGTCTACGTGCACGCTTACGCATACGCTTACGCATCCGGTGTGCTGGAGCCTTTAATCGGCAAATCGCCTAGCGGCAGGCTGATTATATTATCTAACTAAAAACCATCTTTACGGAATCGTCACTGACAAACCGTTTGACAGGAGAAATCATGAATTCGTCGCGGTTACTAAGTTAAATAATACTAATTTTGGAGCATTTCCTTGCAGAAGTGCTCGATTTTGTTAGTTCTTTGGTTTTTCGCTGGAGGTAGCACTATAAGAAACTCGATTGCTGATACGAAATCGAGATTGACAGCGACGATTCCGTAATTATTACTGCCCCCCTACTCAAATGGCCAGCATTCTAGACTGAATAACAAGTTCAAACTTTGAATTTAGCTTCAAATCTGTAAATTGATTAAGAAATTTGAAATTCATTAAGAAATGAGCTAATCACATAATGTTTTTTAAGTATTTGTTAATCTTTGTTAATATAAAGTCATATGATAAAGCTGACAAGTTTTTTGCGCCCATTTTTCTTGTCAGCTAAAAGACGTCATAATGGGTGGTAGGGTAAAAGAATTGACGATTTAAAAATGCTTATTATGTGGGCTTATTTAAATAAAATATATTTCACTTTCACTACTAAAACTTTAAAATAAGCAATAGACTATAATATTACGTGCCGTAAGCTTGACAATATCATAAAATACATCGAAGTCTGTGTTTTACATAAGTTTGCGGCATGTGACTTAATCATCTATTGCTCATATTTAAGCTCTAAAAGTAAGCGTAGCGTTCAAACGAATAGAAAGTTGGCCATTTGAGAAGGGGGGCAGGTCGCTGGATAGTTTCTAATTAGATAATCAGCCTGCCGGTCTTCGTTCGTCGTATTCTTACTCTATTCAACAATATTTCCGTTCGAATTCACGGCACATTTTCGGTGCATTCTTGGCTCATTCTCAGCGCATTCTCGGCGCATTATCAGACCATTCGCCATATCCTTACGCACCGTTAGGAAAATATTTTATATTATTTGACCTCATGACGTATCCAGTACTTTTTCTCATGTCTGCCGGCCTATTCCCGAGTGTTTTATAACTGGTCGCGTGGAGCTTGCGACTACGTAACGGTATTACGTATGATCCCTTGAGCCAGTCCCTTTGTTACGGACTAAGTGTCTTTTTACCACATCAGCCTGAAAGTCATTTGAAAGGAACGTAGTAAAAACAATATTGGATTTTCATCTTTATGTTTTCTATTAATTTTTAATTTTAAACCGTTTAATCGTTATGCCAATACAGCTAATTGAAAACCCAAACGCCATATTATTTATTTATGCATTGTGAAAAGAAAAAAAAAATAAGAATGACTTTTGCGCTTCAACCGTAGTCGATATTTTCTATGTGAATACATCACATACTTCAGTCCGACCTCCGTTTTTTAGGGTTCCGTAGCCTAAAGACAAAAAACGGAACCCTTATAGATACGTCATGTCTATCTGTCAGTCCGACCGTCCGTATGTCACAGCCACTTTATACCGAAACTATTAGGGTTAACTACACAGTTGAAACTTGGTAGGTAGATGTATTCTGTGACCCGCTTTAAGATATTTATACAAAAATAAAAAATAAAAGATTAAGGGGGCTCCCCATACATGGAACTGAAACTGTTTTTTTTTCATCAAACCAATACGTGCGGTACGTCTATCGATTGACGTTGAGGTTTTTAAGACAATTTTTTCTCAAAGTCAACCGTTTGAAAGATATACACTGCCAAATTGGTAAAATGTGTGTCCTACTAATTTTTAAAACAAGAGAGTGAAAAATCTAACTGTAGATCTTAATAAACACTTTCAACGAAAATTGGTTTGAACGAGATATAGTTGGTAGTTTTAGAGATATAGCATATTTTCCAAAACCGCAAATATAACTTAGTTATTTATACAAACTCTATGAAAAACAAAGTTAATTTTGCAGATGAAAAATGATATTGGTTTTCAATAATGTATGGTATAAGGTAACTACGGAACCCTACTGCGCGTGGTACGGCACGCACTTGGCCGGTTTTTTATTACTACACTAGTGTGTCAGCGTAGCAGCTACGACGATGAACATAAACGCTACGATATCATTTTGTAGCAGCTACGAGTTATAATACTTCACAAAGGGCTTTGGGTAACTAACTATAGACATGTGGCGTCATCATTTTTACTAGCGACCACTCTTGGAAGTTATTTTTTTCATAAGAACAGTTCAATAGAAACAAGTTTTAGTATGGAGCTCATATAGCTAAATGACATCGGAGCCGAGATATTAACCTTTTTATTTTTCAAAGAAAATCAAAGATTTAAAGCATTTTCTTTACCAAACTAATTCCTAAAGCATATTTTCATCATCATCATCATTATATAAGCCGCATGTCACCCAATGCTTGGTTTAGGCCTGCCCCGAGGATCTCCACAACGCTCCAGCGCTGCCCGCATCCACTCCAGGAATCATTCAAAGATCTTCGAGCATTGTGTTCAGGTTTTCCAATACGAAGATGATGAAACGAAGATGTGTTAGTCATCATCGTCATATCAGCCGCACGACACCCACTGCTGGGTATAGGCCTCCTCCAAGGATCTCCACAACGATCGGTCCTGTGCTGCCTGCATCCAGCGGCTTCCCGCGACCTTCACCAGATCGCCGGTCCACCTTGTAGGGGGCCTACCCACGGAGCGTCGTCCGGTGCTCGGTCGCCATTCAAGAACCTTTCCACCCCAACGGCCATCTGTTCTTCTCGCTATGTGCCCAGCCCATTGCCACTTATGCTGAGCAATCCTTCGAGCAATGTAGGTTACTTTATTTCTCTTGCGGATCTCTTCATTTCTGATTTGGTCACTCATGGAAACGCCGAGCATGGCTCTATCCATCGCACGCTGGGTGACCTTGAGCCTCCTTATGAGACCCATAGTATAGCGAACCACGTTTCACTGCCGTAAGACATCACTGGCAATGCACACTGGTCATAGACTTTATCTTGAGACACTGAGGTAAATCGGACGCGAAGATTTTTCGTAAGACAACATGGGCATTCGACATGATTTTCGTCTTATCCTTATTCATCCTGAGACCGACTCTTTGGGAAGCATTGCGGAGATCTTCGAGCATTGCGTTCAGGTCTTCCAAGGTCTCCCTGTCTCACACCTCGCTGCAGTTGGATAAGATTTAAGCTCTGGTTCTGTACTCGGATCGACAAGGTGGCATTTTCGTATAAATACCTCAACACCTCGATATACCTGTAGTCCACTTGGCACCTCTGGAGAGACTGCAGCATCGCCCAAGTTGCTATCGAATCAAAGGCTTTCTCATAGTCCACGAACGCCAAGCAATTTGGCAGATTATACTTCTCAGTCTTCTGTATAACCTGCCGCAGCGTATGGATGTGGTCTATGGTGCTAAAGCCTTTTCGGAACCCGGCTTGTTCGGGAGGTTGGAAGTCGTCGAACTTGCGAGCGAGACGATTCGTAAGGACTCTCGAAAACAACTTATAGACATGGCTCATAAGGGGGATGGGTCTGTAGTTCTTTAAGAGAGACTTGTCACCCTTTTTAAAGAACAAAATCACCTCACTTATGTCGATGACGGAATTAAAAAGCTTTTGGAGGACTTGTCGATGACGTAGTTCATATGGCTGAGCATGAGACTTTGGAAGATCTGAACATAATGCTCGAACATCTTTGTGATTTCCAGAGTGGATGCGGGCAGTTGTGGAGATCTTCGAGGAAGGCCTAAACCCAGCGTTGCATTTAGGCAGCTTATATGATGATGATGATGAGAATATGCTATAAGAATTAGTTATGTTAGGAAAATGCTTGAAATCGTTGATTTCCTTTGAAAAATACAAAGGTTAATATCTCGGCTCCGATGTCATTTAGCCATATGAGCTCCATACTAAAACTTGTTTCTTTTAAACTGTTCTTTCGAAATAAATAACTTCCAAGAGTGGCCGCAACATTTGAGAACGACGCCAACTTTACCCAAAGCCCAAACTTAATCAGAGCAAAAAATAATCAGCTGTTCCATAGTATGTATGGAATGTATGGAACCAGCTGATTATTTTTTTGCTCCGATTAAGTTGGTCCCATAGACAAAGTTGTTCAGTTTGACGGTCTAAGCCATACCATAAAATGTGTGCCATGTTCGAAAAATCATCCTATATAATGTTTAAAAAACAATGTTAAATATTTATGAAAAATCAGAGTTCTATATAACACTATACAGTGCTAGTGCTACCTCTGTAGCTCTTGCAATCAAACACTTTCATTGTTTCATAATTATATTAGAGTGTATTAGAGTGCTGTATGCACTATAGCTTTTACAATCAAACTCTTTCATAGTAATATGTATTACTTATACCTTTAAAGGAGCAATTCTTGTATATTTATTTATATATTTCTGTGATCTCGGAAACGGCTCTAACGACTTTACTGAAATTTGGTATATTGGGGTTTTCGGGGCTAAACAATCGAACTAGATTAGTCTTATGTTTGGGAAAACGCGTGTTTTCGAGTTTCCATGCGTTTTTTTCGACGTAGAATATGGTCGCTATAATTCGTCCTGCCGGCCACTGTCCGTCTGGTCCAAACGAGTGTTACGGGTTAGAGTTCGCTCGGTGACTTCCTTTTGTTTTTTTTTATATGTTCAAGTTTTATTTTTTATTGTTTTTAGACAAGTTTAAAAAAAATATAGTTAATGTTTGAGATAACGATGTGGATTATCACCTAAACACCACTATATTACAATAAATAGTAATAACCGAGCAAAGCTCGGTCGCCCAGGTGCTATTATATTAAACAAAATCAATGTAAAACCCAATAAGAAGAATCAGAGTGCTATATAGAACTATACTGTTTAATAGTGCTAGCTCTTGCAATCAAACTCTTTCATGCGAGCCGTGCTCATGCCAATTTCGCAATTGTTGTTGGCATTCGCGAAAATGTAGCGTTTAATTAAAAACGAGATGTACGATGCTATGAAATTCACAATCGTTTCGACATTTCAAACTTGTATGGGTACCTTGTTTTTGTTGCACTTTGGAGGTATTTTATATTGTTTCGTATTTTTTTCAGCCGAGACATGAAAACATGCAAATGATTCTCTGAAAACTTTGATATAAATTCAATTAAGTATAGGTACTTCTCTGTTTATGAAATTGTCTTCAGGTGTAGGTAGAGGGTAACTAAGTATTTTAATTTTATAAACATTACGTCAGAATAAAATCTGAAATATAACTAAGTATATCAAATTAGTTTAGACTAATAATTGACGTCCTTGCTACCTACTGTTTTATTGTTTTGAAAAATATTACAAGTACTATAACACATAACTTTTCAGAATATTCCTTATCGGCACTATAGGTCTATTATAGCTAGTAAGATAAATAAGTGCTTTTGTATGAATGACTGTTTGTTGCCAAAAAAAGAATAAAGAAAGAATAACAAAATCTGTAACTCTAAAAATCTCAATGTTTGTAGAGCAAGTCTTCGATAAAAAAGTTGGAATCTTTAAAGATTTATAAAACATGATGAATACTTTTCTACTCAATAGTTTAAACTTCAGCATAACGACATTTATTCAGTGTTTAATAGCAACATTATTATAATTCAAATAATTTTGATTTTGTGTTTTTTTTCAAATTATAGTTTCACAGAGTCTCAGGTCTCGCCGCATACCGAATATTTAACGCCAAAATACTGATTTAAAGCGCAGCAACCATATTCGCAAAAATAAAAGAGAGTTCATAATAAATAGCGAGGAGCACGAAATACGCGGTCATTTTGGTTCCGGTTCGTTGGGGCAATGCGGTCAGTATATCATTGTGGAGGATGACATCTGTGCCTTTTTTACATTCAGTTTTATTATATTATTATAAAACGGAAAGAATTAATTTGTGCAGTTAAAAGTTAAACAAGATTTAAGAAGAGACTAAGGGCATATGATATATAATATAAGACTTATAAGTCAGTCAGTGGTAACTAAGCAACCCTTTTTTTTTTTTTTTTTAATGCCGTAGAAAAACGCCTTTACGCGCTTCCCTTCCCGCTGGTGATCGGGAAGGGGGCATGTGGGACTCGCCAGGAGGGGACCGCAACATTCAACGTTGCGGCTCCCTCCACGACTACCTCCCGTAATTCCACCAAGTCAAAGCTCGATGGAATCCCGGGAGGAGGGAATACCCACTAAAAAACTACGGCACTTGCCCACTCGCCACCGGTTGGTCATGCGGGGGGGGCCATGGGTGGTAATCACCCCAATTGACCCGGTGGCTCGCCCGGCTACCCGGGCCTCCTCGCGGTCGGGAGATGGCCGGGCAAGTTTCCATTTTCCAAGCCATCTCCCCAGACGGTCGGGGACCGTGCAATGCAGGCGATGGGTCACCCCCCATCGCCCGCGTGGTCCCCGTCAGAGCGGTATGAGGTGCGCGTAGCGCCTCCTCCTAGCGCCCAGCCGCCTGCGTCGGAGCCGGTTCGCATGAGCCTCCTCTTCGCGAACCCGCTCCGATGCCTCCTTCTGCAGGAGAACTTCCTCACAGAAGGAGACTACCGCCTCCCAGGATCTCTCGGTGGCCAGCATGGCCCGTACCACACTGGGCAGCGAGAGATCCCTCCCAATCACAGCTGTCAGAGTACTGCGCTGCGGAGCCCAGGCAGGACACACCTCAAGGGTGTGCTGTGCACTGTCCTCCGCATCGCCGCACTCGTAACACTGTGCGGACGCTTCTTTACCAATCCGACACAGATACTTACCGAAGCACCCGTGCCCGGTAAGCATCTGCGTCAGCCTGTATGTCAGCGCCCCGTGCCTTCTGGAGCACCACTCTTCAAGCATCGGGCGGATCGCCTCTACGGTCCTCACCCCATAGGGTTCCGTTTCAAGCTTATCTCGCCAGACCTCCAGCCGCACCTCTTCCGCTAGATGCCGGATAGCCGCAACCTCATCAGGGGCAGGACGCTCCCCTCTCTCAAGTGCACGCCTGCGCTCCTTATACACCTCCCTGAGTACCTGAGCATCTAGCTCCCAGGGAGGCGTACCAGCAAGTGCACAAGCTGCTGTGTCCGAAATCGTCCTGTATCCCCTAGCAATCCGAATGGCCATGGCCCTCTGCGACTGTCGGAGCCTCCTCTTATTCTTGTCACACAGACGGTCCGCCCAGACCGGTGCACCATACATGGCGATGCTGCGCAGCACACCGGAGAAGAGCTTTCTACATTTTTCGCTGGGACCACCGACATTCGGGAGGATTCGTCCCAGTGCGTTTGCAGTCTTTGCGATACCCGGAGCGAGCTGACTGAAGTGTTCTTGGAAGTTCCATCTTCCGTCAAGAACCAGCCCCAGGTATTTGATCCACGGACGCAATGGGATCGTGACATCATCGACTGTTAAGCTTTCTCCCGCTGGAGGACTCCTTCTCGGGCCATGAAAACAAATGGCTTGCGTTTTATCTATGGCAACATTAAGCCCCAGAAGTCTTATACGCTCGCAGACAAGGGAGGCACCAACGCTCGCCAGCCTTTTTGTTTCCGTCAATGTCTTGCCCCGGGCAGTGACCAGCGTGTCGTCTGCATAGCATAGGACACTCATCCGGGGCAAGAGGGTTCCGCGCAGAACCCAGTCGTACCCGATGTTCCACAAGAGTGGTCCGAGGACCGAGCCTTGTGGAACACCGCATACCATCTCCCTGTTCACTAGTCCCCCGTCGTTGGTCGGGTAGGTCACTACCCTGCCCTCCAGATAGCTTTCCAAAATTTTTATTAAATATGGTGGCAAGCCGTGGTATCTAAGCCCGTCTTTTATTACGTCGAAAGGGAGGGAATTAAAAGCGTTTCTGATGTCCAGTGAAACTGCTATAACTACCTCCCCTCGGTCTTTCGCCCTCTCAGACATCTCTCTAAGGGCCAAGATGGCGTCAACTGTGGATCGTTGCCGACGGAAGCCATACTGATTCCCGGCCAGATCCGGGCCTACCGTCTCCAGATGCTGTACGATTCGGTCAGCAATTATTCGTTCTAGCATCTTTGCCAACTCGTCCAGTAGGACGATGGGTCGGTAGGCCGCCGGGGAATCAGTTGGTCGGCCTTCTTTGAGAAGAAGGCAAAGTCGCCCCCTCTTCCAGGCACTCGGGAACTCACCGGTTTCTAGACAGTCACTAAAAATCTCCCGCAGAAATTCGCCTAGATGTTTTAGTGCTAATGGTAACACCTTCCCGGGAATGCCATCAGGTCCCGGTGCTCTTTTTTTGGCCGCGAGCCGCTCAATCACCATCTCCATTTCTCGCTCAGTGACAGGGAGAAAGCCAGACCCAACCTCGACCGGGCCTTGAGGGACAATCAAAGGGGCCGTTACTGGAGCGTAATCGGGGAAGAGACTGGACACTACCCTTGAAAGAAATTCCGGCTCCATTGTATCCATGGGTGGCGCCTGATGGCGGAGTTTGCTCCGCACCATCCGGAACGGACGCCCCCATGGATCTCTGTCAAGGCTTTGGAGGAATTCCTCCCAGGCCCGGTCCTTCGCCCTTGCGATCCCAACCTCGAAGGCCTTCTTTGCCTCCCTATAGGCTGTTAGGAGCCGCTGTTCCATCCCGGGCCTCGTTCTGCGGCGTCTCCTGCACCTCTGTAGGGCACGTCTGGCACGGAGGCTGGCGGATCGGAGGGTCTCCATCTCAGCCGACCACCAGTAAACCTGGTGTTTATTAGGAGGACCGTGGACCCTAGACATGGCCACATCGCATACAGTCGAGAGGGAACGCGTGATTTGGGTAACTCTCTCTTCGATGCTTCCCGGCATTCGCTGTGCGTCGAGGCACCAGGCCTCTACTAGGGCTGCCTCCTCAGCCAGCTCCTTGTTAAGCCCCGTGGTTGCCCATCTCGGGAAGTGAGCACCCGGCGAGCGTGAATTCCCGGCTGGTGTTCCCGCCCTCGGAGTGACCCTAAAACGGATATACCGGTGATCGGACATGGTTTGTGGCTCCGTTAGGACCGTCCAGTCCATCACCCTTAGGGCCAAGGTTGGGGACGCAAAAGTTATGTCCACCCGAGATCCCCCGTTTCCCCTAACACAGGTGTAGGTCGTTCCCCTATTTAGGACAACCATACCGGCCGACACCGCCCAGTCCAGAACCAGAGTTCCCTTTCTATCATCAACGCGGGAACCCCAGGCCGAGTGCTTGGCGTTGAAATCTCCTCCCACTAGCACCTGCATGGGGGCTAACCGTCGGACAACTCCACTTAGTAAATTTAACCAGCGTTCCAGTTCATCTTCTGGCCGGTTTGGGGAGAAGTACACGCCCACCAGGGCAAAATCCCCCCAAGTCACTGCCACATACCCGGGACCCCTTTCCCTGACTGACAGGGGGGGGGAGTGGGTGACTTTAGCCGGGACCAGAACAGCGACGGTATCGTCATCGTCCCCTATCCAGTTACTACGACGGGGCACACAATACGGCTCCGAGATAATTACTAGGTCCGACTGGTATTCCACTACGTGCTGCATCAGGACATCCTGTGCAGCAGCGCAGTGGTTTGTGTTCACTTGGAGGAGGTTGAGGTCGTGTCTGTCCATTAAGGCACTATTTCAACCCCCTCCATGGCCCCATCGTCGGCCCCGCTATCCCTGCCCATTGGTTTAGTGGGCGTTTTCACCTTCACTGGTAGAGGGCGGCAGCTCTTGCTACCCATCCTGTGCCCGGCAGGAAGCTTAGCCTCCAAGCACACAAGGCACCTCATTTCCATATTGCAGTGAGCAGCTTTATGGCCCTCTCTTCCACATCTGTAACACGCGTTAGAGCGGTCGACCTCAGCCGTACATAGCTGACGCATGTGTCCCACCGACATGCATTTGTAATAGCGGAGCGGGAGAGCTTCTAGCGCTTTGATGTGTGCGCAGCTCCATCCCACCATTATGCGCCCCGCATCTGCAAGCACTTTCGCCGCTGCAGTGGGACATTTTGCCATAGCTACTCCCAAACCACCTGGACCGCTCCTGATAGGACCCACCTTAACAAGTTCAGGGGAACACCCTCCCTTTTCCGATATAGTATTGCGAATGTCGTCCGCTGTCACCGAGTCATCCAGGCCGGAAATGCGTAGATCCACGCATTTGACCGGCCTGGAGATATTGGCGACTCCCGCCAAGGCTTCTCGGAGTTTAGTCGCCATAGCGTCTGCTTTCTCCGCCCCCTCTGAACCAGGAATCTCAATCATTCTAGCACCGTTCTGCGTCTGTTTGATTGAAACTCTCGAGAGACCCAAGTCCTGCAACTTAACGGCCTGCCTAGCTTTAAGAATCACCTCTCCATATGTGATCCCCTTCTCAAGAGCGTCCTGCGGGATTGTGAGGACCACTGCTGCCGTACGAGGGGGTGTCAGCTTAGGCCCCTTCGGTGTCTTTGCCTTCTTCGGCGCTGGATTGGGCTTGGTTTGTTGAGCCTTTTCCTGCGCTGTCTGTTTCTGCTTCTGAGGCTTTTTCGGCTTTCCTCCTTTACCCACCTCTTGCCAAGGTTCCTTCTCCCTTGTAGGGTCCTGAGCTGGCATCTGTGGTACAGGGCCATCAGGTGGGTGGCTAGGTCCAGCCGCAACATCCGCATACGAAGGCTGTGGCCCTTGCGAGGCTGGTGCGTCCTTGGCCCCTTTTTTCTTATTTGCCCCCAGGGGAGGTCGTCGATTGGGAGCAGGTCCAATTCTACCGTCTGCCTCCAGGCCCTCAAATCTAGCCTGTATAGCCACCCCAACAGTTTCCAGGACCGCATTTTTTATTAAGTCCAACCATTCCCCTTCAAGTTTGCGGGGATTCTCTTCTCCCCCTGCAATAATTTGTTTCGGCCCTTCTGCACGTCTAAGGCTCGCAGCTTCCGAGCTTTTCTGTTGGAATGCTTCTTTGAAAGCCTTAAGTTCCGATCTGAGATTCGAAAGCTCTGAACTTAGCCTGTCGTTTTCCGCCCGTAGGCGTGCGATTTCCTCATTAAGGTTTTGGTTGCTTGGGCCACGGACGGCAGCCACAGCATTATCTATCAGCCTATTGATTGAGTCCTTTTTCTCCTTGGACAGCTTGAGGGTGCAGACTTCTTGCCAGACTGCTCTCACCTCGTCAACTGCTGCCTTACACGGTCCCTCTGCCTGAACCTCCTCAGGGGACTTAACCGGACGGCTATCCTTCTTGACACTTTCCGAGGACCCCTTTCTAAAAGACCTGAGGCCCTCAGTTTTCTCCGCATCCTCCGAGGGGGAGTAATCATCGTCGCTATTCGCCTTAACACGTTTTCTGGCTCTCGAAACTCCAACGTGAGTGTTAACTGCCTTCTTTATTTTCGCCTTAATAGGCGGTTTAGCCGTCACTAACTAAGCAACCCTGCGAAAATAATTTTACTTATATTATTACGAGAAATGCGATTTTATATTGCTTATAATTCAAAATTTATACACCCAATGTCATATTTTCTTGGGTTTTTCGCGATTCCCGGCATCAAGGAATCGAATTACATATCATCTATTAATATAGGTAAATAAACGATACTTTCGCGTATCAAGAAACATTCCTTGTGTGATCAATTAAATTTAAGGGACAGTCAACAACAAAAGTACTTAGCTCTTTAGTACTTTGTCATAGCACTTTTGACATTGAAAATGTCTTTTCCTTCGCTCCAGTATAGGCACCGATTTCACGAAAAAGTGCGATCCCCTTATATCACAGAAGGTTGTGAAGATATGATATTCAAAAAGACTCAAAAGACGCGTATTTACGAGAGCTACAAGGTGCAAAAAGAATTATTCGAGAAAATAAAAAACGTAAGAAATTATGGCCGAAATAGTGGAAAAAAATCATTTCTTTCCGATTTTTTGAATTTGGCGCTCGATATTTAGTAAACGAAGAATGATATCAAAATTTTGAGAAAAACTTCCTCTGAACAATTTAGTCAGCTACAATTTGAGCCTAAAACAAAGACGATCGGGTTAAGGGTTTGCCCTGTAACTTAACCTTTAACATTGAAAATGTTTTTTCGATCGCTTCAGTATAGCCCCCATTTTCGCTCAGAGTGCGACATCGCCTTGGTGTCGTCAGTTTTAATAGTAGGGGAGCCCAGGATGCTAATTTGGTATTTACTCGAGCGTCGAAGAGACCTATTGGATTGCGAAGCTTAGATGATAAGAAGAAAAAAATGACATATAATATATACACTTTCATCGGTGGGGGGAGCGGCTATAAATTTTCAAAAATGTAAAAAAAAAACAGTTGCATGGACATACTCGAGCGCGTCAGATATTAATAGCATCCATGTACTACGTTTTTTTGAAAACATACGTATGTTAATCTGATTGTTTCCATGATGGGGAGTTGTCGCGCGTAAGGGTTGAAAACGGAAAAACGCCTTGACGCGCGGCTAATACTTGGTGGAGGTATTTAATGGGATACTAGGTTCTCTGCCGCGCTTTAGTAAATCCCAAAATCCCCTCTTGGGCTCCCCTACTATAAGGCTACATGAATGGTTGAAGCCTCAAATTAAAAAAAAGTGCGCTCCTAGAGGCGCGTCGCTTCGCCGAGGGCTTCAAAATAAATCTTAGATTTTTAAATATATTTTAGGTTATAGTAACCTTTCAATAAAATAGTCATGTTTATAAAAATTAAATATTTTTATATGAATTTCATACAAACGAATCACAGAAAAGTAAATCCAAAATTGTTCATGGCTTTGCTGTGATTTCAAAGTATTGTAACTAATTCAAAGAAAGGAATATATTTTTTATAAAATTCAATTATTAAATTAATTTTCTATGTACCCGAAGGTCGTGAAAGGCACGAGATCTGTAAATTTTTTTGACAGAATTGTCTCACAATTTATTTTCACACTTTTAAACATTATCCAAAAATTGCAATTTCTGACTGTACTAGGATTCCTGTTAAAATTTCTTTTGCCTCGTAATATAATACTCAATACAAATGAAGTTTATAAAAAAGTTAAGCATTGAGAAATACAGGCCAGAAAAATACAAAATACGTACACAAGAAATATTTTTTGCATCACCTCTTTGAAATCTTGCACCCCTTTCTACATTTACGCATAAAGTATGGGTTATTAAAAAAAAAGGATTTCCTTTTCGCAGGTCCGGATATCCTGGGAAGCTACCCGGTACACACCATTGTCTGGTGCTGGTGCGGCTTGCGTGCTTTGTCTGTGTACCATTCGTTAATAGTCCGTCGGGACTGCTTTTGGTCTGCCATATTTAATAACAGAAATATGAAATTGCCGTTTTGTATGAAGATTTTAAAGAACCAAATTCAACCTTCATTGAATTCGTCATTCTATAACGAGTAAATTTACAATGAGTTTTCTCCTTTTTGCATCGCTGTGGCACACAATGTTATTGGAGTTTTGGTTTTTAATGTTTCACAGTTATATTTTTTATTTTGTACTGTAATACTGATTTGGTTTTTACTTTAATTTCGTGTGCAGCTTGGTGCAAATATTTATATTTATATTCAATTCATACAAGATATGTATTAATGATAATAATCTATGATATTCTGACTCACTAATTGATTTCAGAAAATTGATAAAACCAAGTTTGTCAGTGATATAGCAAGAATCGCACGGCACAGATCACAATCAACTAATCCCATCGCCATTCTCAACTACGTCAAAATTGCTGTTGTTAACAACAAAAAAGGAAGTCCGGAGACGGAATTTCTGTATCTACCTACTGTGCATCACAGACGAAAAGTAAATTACATTCCACAGAATGGCTCTCCCGGACCGCGGTTTCGCGTTGTCGAGATTAAAATTGGTGGAAAAAAGTCTTACTTCTGAAAAAAGTTAATCTCAAAAGTAAGTCGATTAACTTTTGTACTTCACTATTCGTACTCGACGTCAGCCATTTTTAATATCCCCACTGCTGGGGCACAGACCTTCCTTATGGGTGGATAAGGAGGATGGGCCATACATACAGTTCGAGTCTCGATAAAAAAATGTACTTAACTATTTATTTCATTTAAGGAATGCTCTGCTCAGACGTTCCTACAATAAAACAAAAAATATCAATAAAAGAATTTTTCGAAGAAACACAAGGGAACTACTCAAAGTCAAAAAGGATATGCACAGTTATTGAGATATTGGTAGGTTTATGACAATCCAAAACAAACTGAGCTACTGGTCTGCGACTACGAATAAAGGCACAACGGAAATCCTTAAAAATTAAAATGTGACCACTCTACCCTTTCAAACAAAAAATAATCTTCTAAATCGATTCTTAGACAAAGATGTTATGTCCGAAAATCCGTAAACATTCGTGCGTTGGCAAGCTAAATAATAGATATTTTTCAGGATTATGTAAAATTTTTATAGGACCACACATGAACTATCTTCTTTGATATAAAAAAAGAAATTGTATACGAAGTAATGGTAAAACATACATAAAAAAACCGTCGGCTTGATAACCTCCTCCTTTTTGAAGTCGGTTAAAAACAAACAGCGTGAATTCGGAAATTGAGTTATGGGGATTGTACCTACCATTAAAGTTAAAAAAATATTTACACGCTTACATACCTACCACAAAGCGGTTGAAAATAAAAAAAACCGGCCAAGTGGGAGTCGGACAGGCGCACGAAGGGTTCCGTACCAAAAAACGTTGTTTGGGAGCACCCCTTAAATATTTATTTTATTCTGTTTTTAGTATTTGTTGTTATAGCAGCAATAAAAATACATCATCTTTGAAAATTTCAACTGTCTAGCTTACACGGCTTATGAGATACAGCCTGGTGACAGACAGACAGACAGACGGACAGCGGAGTCTTAGTAATAGGGTCCCGTTTTTACCCTTTGGGTACGGAACCCTAAAAAGCTTTTATAAAAACAAGAAAAACCTTCTTCATCAACCTGAAAAACAAAACAATAACAGCTTTACAAACGCGCTTTTAAAATACCTGTAAAAGCAAGAAATAATATTCAAATAGAGCAGCCTTTTCGCTGTAGTCGTCCCGTGACCACGGCCACCCAAAAAAGCAACAAATCAAAACTTAATAATTATAAAATCGGAATTAACCAATACACGCGCTGTATTCCTTAAAAAATGTTTTATTTCTAATGAACTGTACGCGCGGAAACCTTAGAAATGTTTATTCAAATCATTAGATACGCATATCAATTTTAATAAAACACGTCTAATAAAGTCGGGTGGGGCATTTAGAATTAAATAAAGTGGCTGTAACATACAGACGGACAGACAGACATGACGAATAAGGGTTCCGTTTTTTGCCATTAGGCTACGGAACCTATACTTAACTTACCTAGGTACCTATAAAAACTATGGCACCGTATTCTATCAGCAAACATTTTGCATTCTAAGGTATTATAATGATTACTTAATTAATAATGATTACTTTTCATAATTATCATTGCATCAATCAGTGATAAATATTGCGACTAATGTTGAATGAGTGAGTATCGCAAAAATATGTTATTTGAATTAGCGCCAGTTCTGATGTCCGCATAGTACACACGAGAGCACATCCAGCTATACCTACAATTGAACTACAAAAAAAACTTTAATAACGTAAGACAGTGCTTTTGTGAATGATATATTTGAAGTGTACAACAGGGCCTGACGTTACAGAGCTAAAAGTCGCCATCACTCCAATATAATAACGAAACTAGGTGGTTTGTAGTAGGTATTCTAGTTTTTCTTCATGAATTCATTGACTTCGATGCGGGTTTATTTTAATTGTTCTGTGGTGGGAAATTTTTTTTGACGTAATAATTTCCTTTGATAGGCGATATTAATAGCTTTCAAAAAGTATTTTTATTTATAGCAGTAAGACTTTTAAATCCGGAGAAATTAATATTTTTCGGCAAGGTCATCTAAAATAAAAAGTTAAGTTGCCGGTAATTCCAACAGGAGAGGGGATAGACCCCAACATGTGCGGGGGGGTTATCGATAAAATTGATCATATTATGTATATTTTGTCTATCAGTAAAGTATAACCGGTTTGCTCACGGCTAATACTAGGTGTAACCGGTTAAAATTAGGTCTATCCCTCTTTATATTTATGGGGCGTTAAGAAAGGTATTTTTATTGTCTGTTAAAAAAAAAACCACGGTAGGAACTTTTTGACACTTTTTTAATTAAAAGGTAGTGGTTCTTTGACGCGTATAAATGCTCCGTACTTGCGCGGAAGTTGATTCAGATCGAAATATAGCAAGTTGGGTTGTAAGTTGCGCACAAAGGCTCCGTGCATCGTATACAAGTTGCGTTCGACGTACGCATCAGTTTAGAACTTTGTCACTTTGTTGTATTCGTCATTTGTTATTAATTTCTCTTCTAAAAATAATAGCTTTAGAGTGACAAAATTCTAAACTGTATACGTACCTTTTTGAAGACGTGACTGTACGTCAAGCGCGTGCTGCGTATATATGCTGTGCGTTTATACGCATCAAAGGCGTTATCGAAAGATGGCACTTTAAAAGCAATGAAAGTGGTACTAACTATGTTAACCACTGAGAAGAAAAGAGTTATGTAGGGCTCCCATACAACAAAACAATCGTGATTTGTTTGCCTTTTTTTGGTACAGAACCCTTCGTGCGCGAGTCTGATTCGTACTTGGCCGGGTATTTTAGATAAGTAGCTACTAATTTGATTACAATTAGTTATCTGCTTTCCGGTTTGACTCAAAGAAGCAGTGCTAATAATTAATTTTGATTGATAGATTATAATTTATCATATCTTATCTACCTACTTCCTTCAATGTGCTATAAATGGCTATTGGTTCATGAATTTTTATTAGTTTCTCCTTGTAGAGCCAAAAAGAAACAACTTTACAACGTACTGCAATGGTAATTATACTTTTTGTCTTATTACAACCAAATTGTACAACAGCGCACTTATCTTTCAAGCTCAGTGGTACCTAACGATTATCGGGGAAAATTATTTCTTCTTCTTCAGTCTCAAGTCACCCTTGACTTGTTTTTATCCATGCTGGCCTACCAAGCGCAACATTACAAATTTTCGTTGACACATTTCTCGCGTTAGCCCGAGATATTTGTCCGCTCGCTCCGCACTAATGTGACCGGCCCCCTGATTACGTAACTCTGTGGCTAACAATTCTCGTTTGAAATCTATTGAAATCGCAGTTACATAGCTGCTTTAAATAAGATAGTTGTCACATTGGTTCCTACTAAAGCAGATCCATTTGCGAGCAAAACTGCTGGTACGCCAAATGAACTCTCGAACCAAAGGTTTAAACGCTAATGGAGCACCTACAAGTCTGCGGACTTAAAAACCAGCGGATTTGCTCGCTGGCTGTGCATGCTTGAAATTCTAAGCCCGCGGTGCAAAAATTTGCCAGTGGATCAGTCGCGCCGGTGAGCCTACACTCTTTTTACGACCTGTATCTTAGTTTTCTATTAGAAGGGATACTAAATAAACCTAGTAACTCCATAAAAACGTCTTCCTCGGACATCCTCAAATAATTTCGGTAGTCATTTGGTTCACCAATAAGCTCTGACAGTAAATTTAAATGGGACAAGTGTTGTCTTTTTTGCCCATACTGTATAGCTTTTCTTCTTTTTGTTCTTTCTGCTAATGTAACAGTATACCTAGTAATAAAGTACCGTAACTCCGTCTAAGAGCAGGCCCTGACTTCGTCAGCGATGAGAGTAGACTGTTTTGCTCGCCAATGGATCACCTACGAAAGCCAGGGAGCCGGAGAACCAACGATTTAAACCGTTGGCTCGCCGGTTCGCAAATGGATCACCCGCTTAACTGCGATTTCTATCAGAGTTGATTGCAACAACCTTTCAAAATCAGGGGGCAGGATCAAGGGCGTCGCCAGGGGTGGGCAGGGGGGGGAGGCAGCGCCCTACCCCCCTAGAGGTCAAAAATGTAGCCAACTGCAACGTAACCAAAGTCCTAAGGCCGTGTGATTGACTTGCTTTTCCGATATATCCTGCATAAATAAACTTGAATAATGGGCAATGGGCTGGCGACGCCCTTGGGCAGGATAGACATCGCGAGATAAATTGTCCACAAGTGGTCACGGTGCGCATGCTAGGCCCGTTGGTGCATATGCTCGGCCCGTTGGTGCGTATGCTAGGCTTGATTGGGTACCTAACAGTTCATGTGCTTTTCAGATGAAGCTGTCCATACTGTTGGTGACTTTATCTGTGGCTGCTTTGGCGCTCGCCAAGTCTACTGAGATGGAAGCAGCCTCTAAGTCAGCATTCATCGATGGAATCACTAACTCGTCAAATATCATTTTGCAGTGCGTTATTTTGTTGGTCTCAAATGTTATATTTTATAGATAACCTTCCGCCTGCGGCTTTGTCTGCATGGACAGTCGTGTGTCTAGTGGTTCGCCCTCCCGTGTAAGACGCAGGGGTCCCGGATTCGATTCCCAAGGCGAGTACAATTTATACTCGTTTTGGCTGGTGGTAGTGTATTTCAAGTCCGCCTGGCTAGCTGCCACCACCTTACCAATGTCTGACGCCATAAGAACAATGAAATATTGTTGTGTTTCGGCAGTTATAGGTAAGATAGCCAGTTCCTAAGTGATGAGGATTCCGAGTGTAGTGCGCTTCCACCTTCGCCCTTATCGTCACTTAACATCAGCTGAGGTGAAGTTCAAGCCCGTTGTGCATAAAAAAATAAAAAATCACTTAAGAACCTATGACCAGCCTGCCTAGCATGACCGATTTATATCGCGTGATATAGCATTTTATCGACACTCAACTGTCAAACTCCTTTGTCTTTTTGACAGTTAAACGATAATAAAACGCTATATCACGCAATATAAATCGTGTTATGCTGGTCATGCTAGGGGGGCAGGATAAAAAGTATTTATCTAATACGTACTATTTTCTCTCTCCTACAGGGGCACATTTGAGTCGTCATCAGATTTCTCAACTTTGGAATGGGGCAGAGGCTTTGGTTTTTTGTATAGGATCGAAGGTTTCGTGATTGAGAACCTTAAAGGCGGCAAGATATCAGGCATAACACAAGGCCCCGGGAGAGTTGGTTCCAACTGGAATTTGCAGCTACAAATTGAACATTTTCGTGGGATGACCCTGTCCTTCGATTTTAGATTTTACGGCACTAATTATTGCGACTTTCTCGACGAGTATTCTGACCCACAGATAAGGGAATATTTAACTATGGAGTAATTAGGCTGTCAAAGCTTGACAGTTCATGAATTAAATATTTTTTGAAGTTAATTGTTTTTTTTTGTTTTTTAACCCTCGACCAAATATGAATATAAGATTCTTGCCCCCGACGCAGCGCAAAGAGTGGTGTTATAAGTTTGAAGCCTATGTCTGACATTAGATTTTTTATTGAAGGGGGTAGAAAATGAAGAGAATACTATGCGTTTTCTGTGAAATAAATTTTTGATTTGTCAAAAGATATATTAAGCAAACCATCTGTAAAAAAACGCATTACGCAACAAGCACAACTTTTATTGTTTGCATCACTCTCCCCTTATAGGTCCAAATAACGTACCAAAAAATGCATCTTTATAAAAATGAGTAGGTAGCCTATTTATATGTAAAAAAATATATATATATTAAAAACACGACTGCCCTGCCAAAAACGAACTAAAAAGTTAAACAACAAGGTGTCATTCGGGGGACCTTATTATGATGGACCAATTTTTGATCAAAGAGGTCCCCCGACGGCAATGAACAAAGTGTCGTTTATTTTTTTATTAACTTTTTAGTTCGTTTTTGGCAGGGCAGTCGTGTTTTTAATTTTTTTTTTTATTTATTGATTTTTATTTCACACATTTTAGTGTCATATTATATAGTTTTGGAATGTGCTCATCAAGGCCTTTAATTTGATGCCCATATTGTAAAAAAGTAGAAAAAAATTTTTTTTCACATTTTAAAATGGCGTCGTACAGTCGCCATATTATTTTAATCTAAAAAAATATAGCCAGTGTCACTTGGGATGCTGTAAGGATTCTAACGATACCCCATTTCCAAATCAGTTCAGGCATTAAGAAGTTATAGTGGAATAAAGAAACTCACATACCCGTAAAACACTCTTTTTGCTTTGGGCAGTCGTGTAAGTAATGCTTTTCTTTGGTAAGCGCATATCCTTCCTTACATATAATAAAACTAGTGGCTCCGTGAGCTGTAGACCTCGCGAAAAAATAAAATAAAATGTCGCCATGAAGTTTTCAAAGCACACAGTAGGTACGTGAGTATTGCAGCTAGATGGTGCTTCTAATTTTGATAATTTTTCAGAATGGGTGAGTATTTTTTTATAAATTTGGAAAAATTGGCTTGACTGAACAGTTATATATATTTATCGAACATACTCACAAAATTTCACCAGAATCTGTTGAGAAATGCGACTTGTAGAGGAGATCAAACAGCCGGAAAGCTGGAATGAAATATGTTTTTTTACATATCTCCGTCATTTTCACAAATTTCGAAAAACTATCTCGACCATTATTTTTTATATATTTATCGAACCTGCTCACAAAATTTCACCGAGATCGGTTGAGAAATGCGACCTGTAGAGGAGAACAGCCAGCGCTGGAAATACGGACTGAAATTTGATTTTTTTACATTATCTCCGCCATTTAGAAAAAAAATGAAAAACTGGCTTGACATAAGAAATCTATACAATTTTCAAACCTGCTTACAAAATTTTACGAGAATCGGTTGAGAAATGCTACCTGTAGAGGAAAACAGACAGCCCTGGAAAGCCGGACTGAAATATGTATTAGGTCTTTACCTATGAAATTGCCGTTTTGTTTGAAAAAAGTTAAAGTATTTTTTTTCGAACTTATTTATTTCTTTTATTCAAAGTAATCACCCCTGCAATCAATGCATCTTTGCCAACGCTGTGGCAGTTTATGGATGCCCTTCTTGAAAAAATCAGCTGGACAGGAGACAACAAACTCTTCAAAGGCGTTTTGTACTGCCTCTCGGGAATTGAATTTTTTTCCCGCTAAAAAGTTGTCCAAATTTTGGAAAAAGTAATAGTCGGTAGGCGCAAGATGCTAACATCAAAAGCTGCTGCCAGCTCAGCTGTAGATTGCGATTCATCTGCTTCCACAATCGCCTTTAATTCATCATTGTTGACCAAAGTTTCCGGACGACCACGAGGTTCATTTTTCAAGTCAAAATTCCCAGAACGGAACCGAGCAAACCAATAACGGATTGTACGTTCGTTTGTACAGTTCTCTCCGTAAACGTCGTTGATGTTACGTGTCGTTTGTGCCGCGTTGGTACCACGACGGAACTCATATTCCATAATTACACGAAATTACGAAGTATCCATTATGAGGAAAAATGTTGAAATGTAATGAAAATACAACGCTAATCAATAAACAAAAGACTGATTTTGTAAATAGAATGTCATATTTTTAAAACAAAATTAATTTGAATTTAGAATTCATAGCCAATCAAAACTTTTTTTTGTTTGAAAAAGTCTGTACTGCAATACGGCAATTTTATAGGTGAAGACCTATTATTTTTAACATTTCTCCGTCATTTTGAAAAATTTCCAAAAACTGGCGTGACAAAAAAAATCTATATTATTTTCAAACCGGCTCACAAAATTTCACGAGAATCGGTTGAGAAATGCGACCTGTAGAGGAGAACATCCAGCGTCAGATAGCCGGACGTAGAAAAAGTGTGTCTGTACATTACATATATTTCAAAAAAAAAATTATCTGGGGCGATGGAGACATACTAATAGAGTAAGAATTTGAAAAAAAAAGTGTGTTTGTTTGTCTGTTTGAACACGCTAATCTCCGGAAATACTCAACGGATTCGAATGAAACTTTTTTTGTTATATAGCTGTTAAGCCTGGGAATAACTTAGGGTATAATTAATTTTAGAAAATGGAACACCTGATGCAGAACCATAATGGTCCAACTTAACTATGAGGAATATAAAAATAACACCTTAGCAATAGTTTTTCAGCCTGATGAGCATTTTTTGTTGAGGTAAAAAAATCGAAGATCTGGAACACTTGATGCAGAACCATAATAGTCCAGCTAAACTTTACAAAACATAAAAATGACATATTTGCAAAGTTGTTCAGCTGGGTGAGCATTTTTTGTTGAGGTATAAATATAGAAGATCTGGAACATCCGATGCAGAACGATAATGATCCAGATAAACTATACAAAATATAAAAATGACACCCAAAATAACAAAGGTTGTTCAGCCTGATGAGCATTTTTTGTTAAGGTATAAAAATAGAAAATCTGGAACACCTGATGCAGAACCATAAGGCCGTCCGCTGCCTTAAGCGGGATCCCGCCGCGGGTACACGGCGCGGGAATATAGATTGCTGGTTTTTGACGGACAGATGCTTGCGCAGTGCATGAGTAAGCTCTAATCTATGTCGCCCCGCGCGCGTGTCCCGCTCAAGGCAGCGGAGGGCCTAATGGTCCAACTAAACTTTACAAAATATAAAAATGACATCTTTGCTAAAGTTGTTCACCCTGTTGAGCATTTTTTGTTGAAGTATAAAAATCGAAGATCTGGAACACCTGATGTAGAACTGTAATGGTCCAGAGTCCAGATAAACTATACAAAATATTAAAATGACATCTTTGGAAAAGTTGTAAGTTTAGCCTGATGAGTATTTTTGTTGAGGTATGAAAATCGAAGATCTGGAACACCCGATGCAGAACCATGATGATTCAGCTAAACTATACAAAATATAAAAATGACACCTTAGCAAAAGTTGTTCAGCCTGATGAGCATTTTTTTGTTAAGGTACAAAAATCAAAGATCTGGAACACCCGACGCAGAACCATAATGGTCCAGCTCAACTATACAAAATAAAAAAATGATATCTTTGTAAAGGTTGTTCAGCCTGCTGCGCATTTTTGTTGAGGTACAAAAATCGAAGATCTGGAACACCTGATGTAGAACCATAACACTGTTACAAGTATTTTTTATGTAACTACATTAGTTCATTTATATGCATATGCCGAAGTCATAAAGTCCACGCGTACGAAGTCGCGGGCATCAGCTAGTTTAGTAATATTTTTTTGTTTTAAAATGTTTCTTTATATAAATAAAATAGCCAGAAATAGTTTTTACTTAAAAAAAAAATTTAAACTGTATTTCAATGGGATTTTCTACGAGTCTAAAATTGTACTTATCTTTCAAATGATGGATAGGTAAAATGCTTTTTTATTTAGCCACGATCGATCATCATCATCATCACATATCAGCCGCACGACACCCACTGCTGGGTATAGGCCTCCCCCAAGGATCTCCACGACGACGCCCAGTGTCCGCATCCAGCGACTTCTCGTGACCTTCACCAGATCGTTGGTCCACCTTGTTTTTTTTTTATAATCTGCTACTCTCCGCTTTTTGGCAGGACCTTTTTTGCCATTTATGTTTTCATTCGTTTCTTATTTTCTTTAGCTTTAAAGAGCTATTGTCTTTATCAGTTACACTTATTTTTTTACAATGTTACTTACTTTCTGATACAGTCTTCTTCTTTTCCTTGATTTTTTTATACTTACATTTCTATTTCTCATTTTAATAACATTTATGTCACTTGTGCTTTATCCTTCACCTTGTTGGGGGGCTACCAGTAGTGTCGTCCGGTGCCCTTATTACTTTCCGCCCCAACGGCTATTGGTTCTTCTCGCTAGGTGTTCAGCCCACTGTCACTTCAGCTGAGTAATCCTTCGAGCGATATCGGCAACGTTAGTTCTCCTGCGAATCTCCTCATCTGATTGGATCACGCAGAGAAACGCCCGTGTTCCCGCTGACGAGCGCATTTTTGTAGCTGCGATTATCGCGGCTATAATCGCGGTGATAACCGCGGTGTTTATCGCCCGCGAAATGACACGACAAAGGTTTTACTTAGCCAGCGACAAATAAGCGCCGCGATTATCGCAGCTACAAAAAGACGCTCGTGGGTGTTTACGTATTGAACTCCATAATAATTATGTTCTATTCTCAGGGACAATAAATCGCTCAGCGATTGATCGCTCGTGGGCGTTAAGCCGCTGCGCGTGGGCTGCGACTGTGAGTCGGACTGTATGGTAGCGGCAAGCGCTCTGACTGCCCGCGGTTGACTTTTTCCTATTGTCATTACGAAATATATTTTTCGACACATGATTTAATACCCTAATTTGAATGACAAGTTTATTGCTGGGCTGGAGCGGTGCTGTTGCGGTCGGTGCCGTTATAGTGTGCCATGTCCTTTATAGTCATTAAAATTTCCAAAACATATTGCATGTACAGACTTGGCTCAGTTACAGATTTAGTACCGAGCGACCGAGCTTTGCTCGGTTATTACTAACTTACGGTTACGGTACTTAACTAACGGTTAAACTTGTCTAAAAACAATAAAAATTAAAAAAAATATATAAACTTGAACATATAAAAAAAGTAAGTCACCGAGCGGGATTCGAACCCGTTACACTCGTTTCTTGCCGTCCGGATCTTAACCCGCTGGACCAGACGCACAGTGGCCGGAAGGACGAAATTAGCGACCACATTCTGCGTTGAAAGAAAAACGCATGAAAACTTGAAAACACATGTTTTCCCAAACATAAGACTAATCTAGATCGCTTATTTACCCTCGAACGATTTTTTTCAACGATTTCGGTCAAATTTCACCAAATATAAATTCTTAAAACGTTTATCAGTTTGGCGATATCGATAACTCAGTATGAATGAATCAGTCGGCTCTTATCTGACAAAACAGAATTATTTATTTATATTTTCACAATAAAAAACGATAATGCTGTTATAATAAACACCAATTTTTTTAGGAATCCGTAGTCAAGTCAACAAACGGGGGACTCCGGCACCACGGCAGCTGCAAAGGTGCCGAAACGTCGGGAAAATTAAAAATCAAACCAAATACCAACCCAGTATCCGTTAAAAAGTGTTTTATTTCATGTCTAGTGAGCGCGTAAGCTTGAGAAGTGAATACCCTAATAAAATGTTTTTTTTTGTGTTTTGGAACTTTTGCATTTAAAAGCATAATATTTTGCAAATGACCGACAATGCCAGAAGTAATCCACAACGTTTGCAAACGCGGGGTATGAGACGGGTGACCGTTCGAGACTGCGATAATGAATATTAAAAACCTATTTAATAAAAAGGTCGGGTTTGGGATGAATCCATCCGAAAGATTGTCAATGTACTCGTGAAACTGAAAACCTTCCAACAGAAAAAATCTAATAAAAAAAATTAACTCTCACCATACAAAATGTTGGCGGCAAATTAAAATTTTCTATGGGGAGTCCAAATTTTTTTTCGATTTTTTTCTGTTGAAGGTGTTCAGACTCACGAGCTTACATCGTCCTCCCTTTGGACGGATACACGTTACACCCTGTATAAGTAGCTACTACTTAATTAAAATACATAGTTATCTGCTTTCCGGCTTGACTCAAAGAAGATGTACCTACTAATAATTAATTTTGATTGATAGATTACAAAATAATCTAATTATCTTATCTACCTACTTCCTTCAATGTGCTATAAATGGCTATTGGTTCAAGAATTTTTATTAGTGTCTCCTTGTAGAGCCATAAAGAAACAACTTTACAACAATCTGCAATGGTAATTATACTTTTTGTCTTATTACAACCAAATTGTATAACAGCACACTTATCTTTAAATCTCAGTGGTACCTAACGATTTTCGGGGAGAATTATTTCTTCTTCTTCAGCCTCAAGTCACCCACTGCTAAGTGTAGGCCTCCTTGCTTGCACGCCATCCCCTTTGGTCCTGTCCCTTTCTCATCCAGTTTTCTCCACTACTTTGGTGATGTTGTCTGACCATCTGGTTTTTTGGCGGCCAACGCTTCTGGTACCGGTCCTTGGTCTCCACTCCAGCACATTTCTGCTCCACCGGTCATTGGTTCTACGACATATGTGACCGACCCATCGCCACTTTATTTGTGCAATCATGCGCGCATTGCGCTGAGAGGCGTTAGTTAGCTTAGTGCGGCTACGGATCACCTGTTTCTTACTTTGTCGCGTAGAGTGATACCCAACATGGCGCGCTCCATCTTCCTTTGGGCTACCTGCAGTTTCTGCTCCGTAGACCATGACCAGCTGAACGCAATGCTAGTATGCCCCTTTATTAGAATATAAATATTTACTGTCTTATTCAGAGATGTTTCATAAAACTGGGGTGCAAGACTGTTCTAACAAAATCTGGTTTTGTGCTTAGATCCCAGACTAGCTCGTATGACTCCGCTTGTAAACCATCCTTAAACGGTGGGACTAAACGTTAAACTGTCACTCTGAATACGATTTGCGCTAAAATAGCGTTAGTCCGCAGTCTAACGTCATGTTAACTTTGGCCCTAGTTTAACGAACGCACTCTGAATAAAACAGTATGACTATAAAAACTATACAGAAGGGTACAGGGACAAAATAAGCAATGTCGCATTAAATCTAGATTCGATATAATTACGGAAAAACGTCGGATTTCGTGTTTTTTTTTTAGTTTTATACAAATAAAATACGCTAAAACTTTTACAGTCATCCCAATCGTATTTTTTTTTTAAACTCTGTACAGGGTAAAAAACTGTAAAGGTCCGTATCATAACGTACAATAACGAACAGAAAATTGGCCATTTGAGTAGGGAGGCTGCCCTACTCAAATGGCCAATTTTCTGTTCGTTCTCTAACTTAAAGCTTAAAAATAAGCAATTAAACGATAAGTCACATGTCGCAAGTTTGTTTACATGTAAATTATATTGTTGTATTGTATGGAATTAACTAGACTATATGACCCGTAATTTTAGAGTTAATGGCTAGCTCTGTAGCTAATTGGTAAAATTTCCTTTAATAGTGCGTTATTATAATTGGGAAAACTTATTTTTTATTTTTTATAAGTATAGGCATAGGCATGCAAAAGTTTATTTGTATAGTATGTTGATCTCTGCAAATCACTATTAGCAATTTCATAAAAATGTTTTTTTTTAAACTTTCCGTTTCGTGGTTCCGTACCCAAAGGGTAAAAACGGGACCCTATTACTAAGACTCTGCTATCCGTCTGTCTGTCTGTCACCAGGCTGTATCTTATGAACCGTGATAGCTAGATAGTTGAAATTTTCACAGATGATGTATTTCTGTTGCCGCTATAACAACAAAAACTTAAAACAGAATAAAATAAATATAAAAGTGGGGCTCCCATACAACAAACGTGATTTTTTATGCCGTTTTTTGCTCGTTATTAATAACGACTGCAGGTAGACAGTCACATATGATGTATTTCTGTTGCTACAGTCCCCTGATTACGTAACTCTATTACAAACAATTCTCGATTGAAATAGATTGAAACCGCAGTTACATCGCTGGTTTAAGTAATATAGTAGTCACATTGGTTCTTACTAAAGCAGCAATGTATCTGCGATTTCTGTCAGAGTTGATTGCAACAAAATTACAAAATCAGTGGGCAGGATAGCTACATCGCGAGATAAATTGTCGACAAAGAGTCGCGATATTCATGCTAGGCCCGTTTGGTGTGCACGCATAGCCGGTTGGTTGGTGTGCATGCTAGGCTTGATCGGGTACCTAACAGTTCATGTGCTTTTCAGATGAAGCTGTCCATACTGTTTATGACTTTATCTGTGGCGGCTTTGGCGCTCGCCAAGCCTACTGAGATGGAGGCGCCCTCTAAGTTTGCATTCGTCTATGGAGACACTTCCTCGTCAAATATCCTTGAACAGTGCGTTATTTTGTTGCTCTTCAATCTTATATTTTATAGATAACCTTCCGCCCACGGTTTTGTCTGCGTGGACAGTCATGTGTCTAGTGGTTTGCCCACCCGTGTAAAACGCAGAGGTCCCGGGTTCGATTCCCAAGACGAGTACAATTCATAATCGGTTTGGCTGGTGGTAGGGCTTATTTCAAGTCCGCCTGGCTAGCTACCACCATCTTACCTAAGACTGACGCCAAAACAACAATTAAACAATTGTTGTGTTTCGGCAGTTACAGGTAAGACAGCCAGTTCCTCAGTGATGAGGATTACGGGTGTAGTGCGCTTCCACCTTCGCCCTTATCGTCACTTTAAGGTGAGGTGAGATGAAAGCCAAGCATTATCCCGTCGTACATAAAAAAAAATTGACCGGGATAAAAGTATCTATCTAATAACTACTATTTTCTCTTTCCTACAGGGGCAGATTTGAGTCGCCATTGAATACTACTCTATGGAGAAAAGGCTTTGAAATGTGGTATAGAATCGAAGGTTTCGTGATTGAGAACCTTCAAGGCGGCGGGATAACAGGCATAACACAAGGCCAAGGGGATAATCTGGGCTGGAGTGTGCTTCTACAACTTGAAATGTATCATGGGTGGACGATGCAATCCTTCGATTATAGAATTTACGGATTTGATGTGACTCCACCTGTCAATCATTCTGACTAACAGATTTCGGAGTATGTAACTACGGAGTAATTAGGCTGTCAAAGCTTGATTAAATGCTTGAAATATTTTTTTGTAGTTAATGTTTTTTTTTTGTTGTTTTGTGGTTAACAACATTGGGCTCTGTTGATCAATGCATTCTAGATTATTACGAACTTATTACGAACAATGTTTTCTACACTTATAAACTGTATTAAATTACCCACAATTTGAGCCTCATTGCAGCTCTATTGACCCCATAGGAGCTTAGTTGTGATGACACAGATTGTAAGTGTAGAAAACATTGTTCGCAAAAATTGCATAGTTTTGACCCTGGAAAGCCAACATTAAAATTTATAAAATTTCGCAGTTTTTCAGAATTTCCTAGATGCTTTTATACTTTTATAGATATTCTTTTTAATTCTTCTTCTTTAAAATTCTCTTTACTTTTTTTGAATAGCAAAAAGTAGTAGATCTTACTCAAATGAAACATTTCGAAATTAGCAAGACCTTTTTAATCATTTAAATTGAATTTTTGTTGAAAATTTCACTAAAACAAAATTTGATTTCTAAAACATCACGCTTTTTAACCGACCTCAACAAAAGGAGGGGGTTCTCAATTCGATTGTTTGTTGATTTTTATCGTTGTTCGCGCGTATCTTCGACATTTTTTTGTTCGATTGAATTTGCTTGCGAGATAGTTCCATTTAATTTTTTTTCAAATCGGTCGGGTAGTTTTCAAGTAATCCTGAAAATACTATGATTTTGCATCAACTACCTTGACAACTTTCTTATTTATGAAC
This sequence comes from Agriphila tristella, assembly GCA_928269145.1. Taxonomy (NCBI): domain Eukaryota; kingdom Metazoa; phylum Arthropoda; class Insecta; order Lepidoptera; family Crambidae; genus Agriphila; species Agriphila tristella. The sequence goes on along the minus strand of OV743433.1, from coordinate 49,713,761 downwards.
CGAATTAGATGATTATTTTTGTTGGAAAAGGGGTACTTTAGTGTAGTCTTTTTAACCGACTTCAAAAAAAGGAGGTTCTCAGTATGTATGTATGTTTCTTCGCGATTATCTCACGTTTGGCTGAGTCGATTTTTCTACCTAAATAATATACCTAATAGAAGGTACTTACACTAAAAATAAAAAATAAAAAATTGTTTATAAAACAAAAAAAAACGACTTCAAAAAACGCAAGAAATAATATTCAAATCATTAGATATGCATTATCATTGTTATAATAAAAACACGTCTATTGAAGTCGGGTGGGGCTTTTAGAATAAAAAAATAGGAAGTTGTACTCGGGCCCCACCCGACTTTAATAGACGTGTTTTTATTATAACAATGATAATGGTAATGCATATCCAAGAAGCTTATACCTCTCTCCAATGGAGATTGCACGGCCAGTGTCATAGTGAAGATAGAAAAAATGTCCTCGAGTAACGTGACGGCTTATTGCAACCTCTTTCTTTAGTGTTACAATACGTGTTCGTTGTTCGTCGTTCGTTCGTTCGTGAGAAACGAAAACGTATTGTAAAACGAAAAGAAAGAGATAGCAATACGCCGTGACGTCACTAAAGAGTCTTTTTTCAATCTTCACTATGATACTAGCGTGCAATCTCCATTGTGGGTATAAGCTTCTTGTACATATCTAATGATTTGAATATTATTTCTTGCTTTTTATAGGCAGGTTTTTGAAGTTGTTTTTTTTTTGTTTTATAAACAATTTATTTTACTGTGCATTACATACCAATATTATTAAATGATCAAACGAACTTACCTTAAGTGAAGTTTGATCCTAATTATCCCGTCTTCGTCGAAGAGATTAATTTTAACTCATAAGGAACCTATGTGCCGGAGTCTCTAGACCCAGCGGTTTGGGCTGTGCGTTAATAAGTCAGTCACCAATCAGCATCTTCTTTTATATTTAGATGAGCAAAATTACTTTTTATTATAATAAGTCGTTTAACAAATTAAAATTATTTAATAAAAAAAAATTAATTAAAAAAAAATTGGACTAGAGAAAATCCATATTTAATTTACACATTTTTTAATTAGATTTTTGTCATTTACAATGCTTTTTTTATACAATACTAAATAATATTATACTAGAAAAAATACGACTCGCACCAGATCAAATTCTCGGACGGGATTCGACCTTTGAATATCCGGATGCTCTGACCGCTGAGCTACCGAGTCACTAGTGCATCGTCGAATTTCTTCTAGTATATCATGCTCTTACGCTGCAAGCCAGCGTATTTCACCAATGTGAGGATTACCTCGACATTCAATTGAAATATCTTTCCAAATATTTCGACAATTGAAATAGCTACCCCCCCGTCCCCGTCCCCGTCCCCGTCCCCGTCCCCGTCCCCGTCCCCGTCCCCGTCCCCGTCCCCGTCCCCGTCCCCGTCCCCGTCCCCGTCCCCGTCCCCGTCCCCGTCCCCGTCCCCGTCCCCGTCCCCGTCCCCGTCCCCGTCCCCGTCCCCGTCCCCGTCCCCGTCCCCGTCCCCGTCCCCGTCCCCGTCCCCGTCCCCGTCCCCGTCCCCGTCCCCGTCCCCGTCCCCGTCCCCGTCCCCGTCCCCGTCCCCGTCCCCGTCCCCGTCCCCGTCCCCGTCCCCGTCCCCGTCCCCGTCCCCGTCCCCGTCCCCGTCCCCGTCCCCGTCCCCGTCCCCGTCCCCGTCCCCGTCCCCGTCCGTGTTGGACTTCAAAATAAATGTCATTTTTGCAATCGTCATTCCAGAACACCCCAATAACGTCATCCATATCTATTTTTAGGTTTTTTTTACCCCATTTCACCCCTATTTCATTCCCGTAGGGATTGAAATACCACCAATAACAATTTACATTGCGTTAGATTTCCATCCATAAGCCTAAATTATAAATTTAGCAATTTTTACTTCGAAAATGAAGGATTTTCTATACACTACTCCATCCCCCTTTATCCTCCATCCTTCAATCGTAGAATTTTCAAAAATGCTGAGACACATATACTTTAATTTTCAATCGTCAACTTAAACACACAATTTGAAAATCCTAACTTCAAACTGAGGTACTTTCATACAAACTTTGATCCACTTTTTTACCCCCTTAGGGGGTTAATTTTGAAAAATCCTATCTTAGTATTCCACGAAAAGTTTTATTACAATAGGGAATATGAATAAGTCACCGATTTTCATAAAATTGAGCTTGATCGCTGCGGACACTTGTAAAAACATGATGGAACAGAAAGAAAAATAAAAAAATGAATTATTTTAGTTTTATCACACGATGAAATCAGGGGAAAATAACGTTTTTTTTTTCATTTTCGAATATAATGCACTTAACAGTCAGTCAGATAGAATATCCAATAAGAAATAATATTTTGTATGACACATATGTACTAAAACGCAAAATTTAAGGAGATAATTGAAGATTCTTGGCTAACTCCATATTAAACGAGCCTGAAACACCCTGAAACGTGATAAGTGACGTCACATATTTGTATAGAGCGTTTTCGGCGGGAGCTGATGCGTGCTAACTTCGAGTAACTATATTACGAGAAAAAAACGCAAGAGAAAAGTTTCAATATAACAGTTGATTTTCTCACGCATTATACTATTGATTTTGATTAAAAAAAAATGTATGCATAATTATTCCCTATTGTGGTATAAGAATTACAATATTAAATAAATTTCACCGTATCGCCACTTTCGGTCAGGAAAGCATCTTAAAACACGTCCGTACGGCTAGACTTCCGAGAAGGAGAGGGGAGGGAGGGAGGGAGAGATGACGCTGTACAAAATTAATTTGAAACTTTTAACTGATGTACAGTTTGAAGTTTCAATATTTAATAATTGGTAATAAACTCGATTAGAATAGGGATACACTTATTTCATTTTTAGATATACTCAAAAAATAACTGTGTATAAAATGCGGTTTGTCCTCTTCGTTCAAACTCAATTATTAATATGAAAGAAAGATACACAACTTTTTTAAATTAAATAGGTATATTAAGCGTATGTTTTTTTTATGAAAACATAACATACTGAATGCTGCGAAGTAGTAATAAAGCTGCTACGAGTATGTTGGTGCTACGGGGCTACGGGGCTACGCGGCTACGGGGCTACGGGGCTACAGGGCTACGGAGCTACGGGGCTACGGAGCTACGGGGCTATGGGGCTACGGCAATACGGGGCTACAGGACTACGGCGCTACGGGGCTATGGCACTACGGAGCTACGGGACTACGGCACTACGGGGTTACGGGGCTACAGTGCTACGGTGATACAGGGATACGGGTTTACGGGACTACGGGGCTATAGGGCTGCGGGGCTAAGGGTATCCGTGGTGTTCCGTCCGTAAATTCTGTCACTCCGTGGTGTAGTTTCTTTTGGGTTTTCCACGGGTTCCACGGTGACCGTGGAAGTATATGAGCCTCCGGTGGATCTTCGACTTTTTAAATGAAGAATACATGAAGCTTAAATATGAAAATATAAAATAGTTTTAATACTAAATACTATCTGTCTTAATACTATCTGATTTTCTGACCAAAGCGCGGTAGACAATATTTATTAGAGGTTTAAGTTAAAGTAGGTGTACATACAATACTTATTCTTTGATTAAAACTTAAATAAAAATACAATGTAATAAGTAATGTGTTGTGTCTTTTACCTTAAAACTCAATTCATAATTTGAAAGAAAGTGACAGAACTAACATACTCTTTAGTTATATGTTTATTTTTTATTTTTATGGAGCTAAAGCATTGCCATAGCCCAATGTTGTTAACCACAAAACAAAAACAAAAAAATAACTATATAAGTATACCAAGGAAATTATAAGTATTTAAGTAGTACTTATAATTTCTTTGAAATATACAAAAAATATTTAATTCATAAACTGTCAAGCTTTGACAGCCTAACTACTCCGTAGTTACATAGTGGCATAGTCGAATTTCTTCTAGTATATCTCAAGCGTTATTTCACCAATGTGAGGAATGACCTCGATATCCAATTGAAATATCTGTCCAGATAAAAGTCTAAAGTATAAATATCTTTCCAGTTCCAATTACACTCTTAAAAATACCTAAATTTCCGTTGAAACTGAAATCAAAGACTTGGGAGTAATACATGATAATAAGCTTATATTGGACTAACAAATTGACAGTATTGTTAAAAAAGCTAACAAGATGCTAGGGTTCAAAATGAGAATATCTGCGGACTTTCGTTTCATAATATGAAATCAATAAACATATATACTGCACTTATGTAAGAAGTCACCTAGAGTATGCTAGCCAAGTTTGGAATCCCCAATACGAAATATATAAGTGACGGATTGAATCTTTTCACGAAAGGTTTCTAAGATATCTAGACTACAAGGCCCGTAATTTTTCGATTGATTATGAACACCGCTGTGAGCGTTATAATTTTTTGAAATTAACATTAAGACGAAAGATAAGTGATATTTTGTTCTTATTCAAAACTACCAATGGATCAGTAGATTGTGTGTGATATGCACTAACTTATCACTAAGTCCACGGCATTTTATGTGAAATTCCGTCATTATTCATAATTATTAGAGCGGTTCGAAGTTTTAACAATGTTGCATCTGAAGACCTTGACTTGTTTTGTACCAGCAGCTGTCGTAAAGTTAAGCGAATCCTGAGTGAACAATACTTTATTTGGCATTAACTTTCTTTTCTTGTTTTTTGAGTATTTAACATTCACAATTTACTATTATTTTTTTAATGTATAATTAATATAAGTAATATGAATAGTCCCGCCTAAGAAATAATATGGTGGATAGTTGACATTTTTTCTAGTAAATTATTATGTGCTATTAAATACATTTTAATTTCTGTAGAACACTAGGTACTTACTTACAAAGTACTTGAACACAAGTACCTATGTAAAAACTACCTCAGTTTGTTATATTTAAGTAAGTACATTTTTATTCATATATGATGTGAGCTCCAGTTTTTCGTTTTTTTTTTAATACTATCTGTGGACATTTTTGATTAGCATTGGATTATCCATAGTCTTAATCATTAAGTTATTTCTCTGTTACTTTACAAAATAAAATAAATAGCAAAATAAATATTTTGACGAAATTGCTATAAAATAATTTTTAAATTTGAGATTTTCGCGGGTTCGATTCCCGGCCCAGAATCAATTTGGTGCGAGTCGTATTTTTTTTAGTATATTATTTAGTATTGTATAAAAAAAGCATTGTGAATGCAAAAATCTCAAATTTAAAAAGCTGCTTTTTTTGCGATTTCAGAGTTGGTTCAATAGTAAAAGTTTTTCAGTTTGATGTTCTTCTACCATATTCTGGTTTAGCCATTTATTCTGTTACACGTTGTATAGTGGATGTAATATTAGCAATTAACACGGTTCATTGCTCCGGACTAACACAACGACATTTTTATTCGAACACTGAATTCCGATGCGAGTGAACGTCTCGCCAAGCGATATTGGAAATTCCACAAGAAATTATTAAGATACCTCCAGAGTCCAATAATTTTGTCGATGTCATTGAGCAATACGATACGTCGCTAATGAAAAAAAGAAGAAGACCTGTTTGTCTTCAAAAGTTATAAAATTAAAAATAAATGGGGCGGAAAAATCACGATAAGGAAAAGGTAATAGAGAATCCACTTTCAAAGAAAATAAAGTAATTACACTGATAGCAAGGTTAATTTGAATAAAAAACTGCCTGTCTATTCTGTAACCAAACTCGCATTTCACTTCGAACCTCACTTCACTGCGCGCGAATTTGTTATTAGAAAATAGCAAGCTACTTTATCGATTGCAAAAGGTTTTAGGTAAGTAACTAAAATCTTTTGTGATGAAAAAAACAGCCTATCATTATCTCATTTAACATTCATATGTGGTCTAGCTAACATTATTATGTCAAATCCAGTGATTCAACTTACAAAATATACTACACTTTCGAGAAAACACCATGTCAAGATGTAGACTGCTATTCTTATTTTTTAATAGGGTATCTACTTAATTGTTATAATTTGAGCCCATCTGTAATTTATAAAAAAATCAAACGTTTGTTTGTTTTTTTCGTAAGGTATAATAAATTGAGTTGAAGACAAAACACATAAGTATGACTAAAATAGGTTTACATAGGATTTAAATCTTAAGTGATATAGTGCTGTTTGTAACTGCAGATGTTTCGGACAGTCTGTGCATGTAAACGTATTACGTATACACCTTAATAGCGTTATGCACTATGCAGCCTCGTTGTTTGAATACGTTGTGTACTGGGCACTAAATTGTGTGCAAACAACGCGCGCAGATGGGTGTGTTGATCTTACTGAGATAATGTTATTACCTCGAAGGATGGAAGATGTGACAGATGGACTATTGGTATCGTATACATTAATAACACACTTATTAAATTGAATAATGATTTCACCAAATAAATTTCCACTTCTTATTCTTCCACTCCGCATGTCTAATAGTTTTTGAGATATGATGCTTGAAACATTGACACTCACCGGCATATCTAACCGCCTACACCGTTAGGGTACGTTCAGATGGCAAGCGCTCAACGCGCGTTGAACGCGCGTTAAAATTTGTATAGTGTTCACATGGAGCGCGCTTGTCAGGCGTTGAACGCGCGTTGTCGCAGCCGCCCTGGTTCAGTTTGAGTTCTACATTTGTCGAAGATGGACATAGAAACAGTTTAAACGGTGATTTATACCTATTTCTCGATATAGATTCGATAAATTGGTGTTAAAAGCTTCCGTTTCTATTTCGGACGATTTCTGGATGAACTGAGTGAACCTTAAAATACGTCTATCTGCGTCAAAAGCGCGCGCTCATCTGAACGGCAACGTAGATAACCAATGATCTCAAAGCGTGCGTTGACGCGCGCTGACAACAGACAAGCGCTAGCGCAGAGTTCAGCGCGCGCTTTATCAAAACGCACGTTAGCATGTGTACGGCTTGAATAAAATGTATGTAGTTCTTATGCAGTTGTAAAAACGCGTTATCAAAACGCGCGTTAAGTGCTTGTCATGTGAACGTGCTCTTATTTTCATACATGCTCAATTCACAGTCTCATAAATAAAAAAGTTTGTGCATCTCTGCAATGATTTGTATGTTGATAGATTAGTCAGGTGTTCATTTTTCGAATAAAAATGTCAAATAAGTATAGACACCTCTCAATTTATCCAAAAAGAGGAAAAGGTAAACCAATTTGCTTGCAAAACATGGTTCCACCCACACTCCCTTACGGTGTTGAGATAACATACCAAAAATGCAGCTTTACATCGCGTTTTGCGTTTTAAATGTAGAATTTTACTGGGTTATCTCGTTGGTTTGGTTTTTCTTTTGGGTTTGGGCTCAGTTGACTGCCAGTATAGAGTAACAAGTAGTTTATTTTAACCATGACTCATTTACTCACATTAAGAAGTTGTAACAATAAAACTGAGCCTAGTGTTAAAAAAGCGGTTTTATCGCTGAAAGACGAGACTGACAACCCCAGTATAGTTAGGTCTTAGGATTTGTAAAAAGGCTTGGAACAAATATTTATATTACAATACCTATTTTTATGTTCCAATAAAACTGCAGGCAAACACCATGATTAAATCTTCCCAATGGTGGGCAATAAATTCAGGACATCTCTCAATAATCATGAATCAGCTTAATAGTCCAATTTGTCTCTTTAATTGCTAAAGGATTCTACGTGGTGGTGTAAATATATCCCGTAGATTGAAGAATTGGAAAATAGACTGTTTACTGTACTTATCTTAATATGTTTGCATGTAAATATCCATGTAAATTCGTAAAAATCTGTAGATGTGTAGGTATAATATGCACTGAAGAACTACAAAAAATATTATTTACAGTTAAAATAACAAATACACGCGTAGGAAGTTAACAATTCTTCATTATTTTATTTCTCACTTTCTCTTATTATAGAAACTGGATACAAAATTCGTAAAGGAAACAAAGGAAATAGTTTGAAATTGCCATTTTTTTTCAATAACTTGAATTTTTGGTTTAGGTAAGAATATAAAAAAGTTGTTTTTTTGTCTCATTAATGTACCTACTTACAAAACTATAAGAGAAAGAAAATTTTAGACAAATAGCACTTTTTCCAAAACCGCAAATACAACTTTGTCATTTATATAAACACTATGAAAAACAAAGTTATTTTTGCAATGATAGTGGTGTTAAATAAGGTAAATTAAGTAAGGTATATGGTAACTACAGAACCCTACTGCACTTAGCCGGTTTTTTATTTTCGTGACGTTTTGGCACCTTTTAAGCTCCCGTGGTCACGGGGGACTGAAGCTGCTCGTGAGCCTACCCTCAAGCATGGAATATTGCTATCGAAGTTATCGAATGTTTTTATACGCCTAATTTTTTACGATAGCTGTTCTTGCCATGGAAACAGAACTGGCGCTAATTCAAATAGGATAACATTATACCTACTAGCGACCTGCCTTCGCTTCGCTTCGGTGTAGTGTGGAATTTGACATCATGTTACATGGTCCATGTATCTTAATATATAAAATCGTAAACTGAATGACTGAATGACTGACTGACTGACTGATCTATCAACGCACAGCCCAAACCGCTGAAACTAGAGACTTGAAATTTTGCACACAGATACTTTATACAGTGTAGGCATCCACTAAGGAAGGATTTTTGAAAATTCCATCCCTAAGGGGATGAAATAAGGGATGAAAGTTTGTATGAAAGTCCCTCATTTTTGAAGCTAGAATCTTCAAATTTTGTGTTTAGGCTGACGATTGAAAATTAATAAATACGGGTCTCAGCGTTTTTCAAAATTCTACTCCCGAAGGGGTCAAAAAGGGGATGAAGTTGTGTGTTAAAGAAAATCCTTTATTTTCGAAGTAAAAATCGCTAAATTTATAATTTAGGCTTATGGATAGAAATCGAAAGCAACGTATATTGTTTTTGTTAGGATTTCAACTCCAAAGGGGATGAAATGGGGGTGAAAAGGGTTAAAAAAACCTAAAAATAGATATGGATGTCGTTATCGGGGTTTTGTGGGATGATGATTGCAAAAATGACATTTATTTTGAAGTCCAACCACGGTGGACATGATTTAACCCCTAAAGGGTTAAAAATGAGGTTCAAATTTTGTATGGAAAAAGAATACAAAATCGAAATTACAACTTTAAAATTCGTAGGAGCACGTCTAAATATATATTTTGGGATTTTGAAAATCAACCCCTTAGAGGGTAAGTGGGGTGAGTAACATAAAAATCGATATGGATGTCGTTTTTGAGGTTTTATGGGATGGTGATTGCGAAAATTAGATTTATTTTGAAGTCCAACGCGGTGGACATGACACATATGGACCTGGACCTGGACATGCACATCCAGGGAACAGGAACGGGAACCGGAACGGGCGCGGGCACGAGAACGGGAACGGGAACGGAACGGAACGGAACGGAACGGAACGGAACGGAACGGAACGGAACGGAACGGAACAGAACGGAACGGAACGGAACGGAACGGAACGGAACGGAACGGAACGGAACGGAACGGAACGGAACGGAACGGAACGGAACGGAACGGAACGGAACGGAACGGAACGGAACGGAACGGAACGGAACGGAACGGAACGGAACGGAACGGATCGGAACGGAACGGAACGGAACGGAACGGAACGGAACGGAACGGAACGGATCGGAACGGAACGGAACGGAACGGAACGGAACGGAACGGAACGGAACGGAACGGAACGGAACGGAACGGAACGGAACGGAACGGAACGGAACGGAACGGAACGGACCGGAACGGGACAGGAACGGGATGGGAACGGGAACGGAAACGGAAGGGGTACGGGACGGTTATGGGACGTTTACGGGACGGGAACGCAAACGGGACGGGAACGGAACGGGAACGGGGAACGGGAACGAGAGCGGGAGCGGGAACGGAAACGGGAACTGGAAGCCTTGTGCGAGGCCCGCCACACGCGGCAAATGTCTTGCCTCGCGAGGCAGCGCGCTTGATGGGGACTCGCCTAATCGCGTATAATGGCTGGCCGGATCCTGGTTGAAGGTTCCTTAAAAGGATTTCGTCTAATATCCACGCGGACGAAGTCGCGGGCAGAAGCTAGTTACACATATAAACCTTCCTCTGGAATCACTCTATCTATTAAAAAAAACCAGCCAAGTGCATATCGGGCCACGCGCAGAAGGGTTCCGTAGTTACCTTATACCATACCATATTGAATACCACTATAAATTTTTGTCTGCAAAATAACGTTGTTTTTCATAGCGTTTGTATGAATGACAAAGTTATATTTGCGGTTTCGGAAAATGTACTACATCTCTAAAAAATTATCACTATATCTCGTTCAAATCAATTTTCGTTGAAAGTATTTATTAGGATCTACGGCAGATATTTTTTTTTATATTTCACCTTCTTATTTTAAAAGTTAAAGGGGGAACACACATTTTACCACTTTGACAGTGTATATATCTTTCAAATGGTTGACTTTGAGACAAAATTGTCTTAGAAACCTCAATGTAATTTTTAAAGACACTCCGCACGTATAGGTCTGACAAAAAAATTTTTTTTTCAGTTTCAGTACCATGTATGGGGTGCCCCCTCTTAATCTTTGTTTTTTTTTATTTTAATGTAAAAATCGTAAAGCGGTTTACAGAATACATCTATCTACCAAGTTTCAACTGTGTAATCTTAATAGTTTCGGAATAAAGTGGTGTGACATACGGACGGACAGTCGGACAGACAGACAGACAGACATGACGAAACTAGAAGGGTTCCGTTTTTTGCCATTAGGCTTCGGAACCCTGAAACCGCATCAAAATCCGTTGCGTAGTTTTAAAGATCTAAGCATACATATTAGGGACAGACAGCGGGAAGCGATTTTGTTTTATACTATCACTATTTATTCTGTGATACTATGTAAGTGATTTTGCGATAATTTTAATAACAACTTATTCAACATTAGTCACAATATTTATCAAGACAGATGCACTGATTGGTACAAACATTGATAAGATTTTATAAATAACTAAAAATTTTATCACGATAATTATGATAAGTAATAATCATTATCTCTAAAATCACGTCACATGTCGTATTACTTCCGTAAGATTATTTTTGAAAAACTCCTAATTAAGAAAGTACGTTAATAATCTTCAAAGCTTACAAATGAGTGCGATAGGCGTCGAAGTGAATCATCACCGTGAATCGTCACTTCGTCACCATCGACACAGTCACCTATTGTGCACTCAATAAATAAAATGTATCAATGAAAATCTTCGAACGAATTATAGACGAATACCTAATTATTTCTTGGAATGCAAATTGTTGCTGATAAATAACTAACATGAAGGTGCCGTAGTTTTTGAGTTTGGGACGGTTCTCCTTCAGTTATTTGTCCGTTGAATCATTAGCCAACACAACTTTTCATCAGCGAATGTTTCTCTAAAATATCTTTCATCTACGAATTTTTACTCTGCATTATCTTTTGCCAACGAACGTTTCGCCGGCAGTCGCTTCAACGGCGATTGTTTTGCATGAGCAATATTTTGACATTGATCTTTTCATCGCCAGACGCAAGAATATCCTTACATATAATAAAACAGTAAAAAAAGTGTGACTGTACATTACATATATTTCAAAAAAAAAATATCTGGGGCGATGGAGACATACTAATAGAATAAGAATTTGAAAAAAAAGTGTGTCTGTTTGTCTGTTTGTTTGTCTGTTTGAACACGCTAATCTTCGGAAATACTGAACGGATTCGAATGAAACTTTTTTTGTTATATAGCTGTTAAGCCTGGGCGTAACTTAGGGTATAATTGATTTTAGAAAATGGAACACCTGATGCAGAACCATAATGGTCCAGCTAAACTATCCTTATACATATAATAAAACAGTAGAAAAAGAGTGTCTGTACATTACATATATTTAAAAAATATAAATCTGGGGCGATGGAGACATAGTAATAGAGTAAGAATTTGAAAAAAAAAATGTGTCTGTTTGTCTGTTTGTTTGTCTGTTTGAACACGCTAATCTCCGGAAATACTGAACGGATTCGAATGAAACTTTTTTTGTTATATAGCTGGTAAGCCTGCGGGTAACTTAGGGTATAATTGATTTTGGAAAATGGAACACCTGATGCAGAACCATAGTGGTCCAACTTAACTATAAGGAATATAAAAATGACACCTTAGCAAAAGTTGTTCAGCCTGATGAGCATTTTTTGTTGAGGTATAAAAATCGAAGATCTGGAACACCTGATGCAGAACCATAATGGTCCAGCTATACTATACAAAATATAAAAATGACATCTTTGCAAAGTTGTTCAGCCTGATGAGCATTTTTTCTTGAGGTGTAAAAATCGAAGATCCCGATGCAGAACCATAATGGTCCAGCTAAACTATACAAAATATTAAAAATGACACCCTAGCAAAAGTTGTTCAGCCTGAGGAGCATTTTTCGTTCTGTTCACTGTATGTTTCACTGTATGCATTTCGTTGAGGTACAAAAATCGAAGATCTGGAACACCTGATGCAGAACCATAATGGTCCAGCTAAATTATACAAAATATAAAAATGACACCTTGGCAAAAGTTGTTCAGCCTGATCAGTATTTTTTGTTGAGGTATAAAAATCGAAGATCTGGAACACCTGATGCAGAACCATAACACTGCTACAAGTATTTTCTTATGTAACTACATTAGTTCATTTATATGCATACGCCGAAGTCATAAAGTCCACACGTACGAAGTCGCGGGCATCAGCTAGTTATAAATAAGTATAAATAAAACTAGCGGCCGCCCGCGACTTCGTCTTCGTGGAAAGTTTTTCTGCTATCCCTCGGGAACAATACGTTTTATCTGGATGAATGGTAGCCTCTGTCCTTTTCTGCCCCCCTGACAGCGTGTATGCAAAATTTCATGATGATCGGTTCAGTAGTTAAGACGTGAAGGCGTAACAAACAAACAAACGAACTTTCGCATTTATAATATTAGTAAGGATAAGGATGCTATGTTATATGATAATTTTTTTTAACAATCAATAGGCTGATTGAAGATACCCAAATTTTTTGTAAAGCACAATTTTCGTTCTACAATTGGGAAAAACCTTTACGTAATGTATTTTAATATGAACTGCAACAAAAAAAATATGTATACCACCAACAAACTAATTTGTGATTGTAATACAAACATACGCAAATGCAAAAAAATGTAGAATGATATCGCTAGACGGCGGCATCAGCATAATCATTTAATTTAAAAAAAAAAGATCAATGTCAAAATATTGCTCAGCCAAAACAATCGCCGTTGAAGCGACTGCCGGCGAAACGTTCGTTGGCAAAAGATAATGCAGAGTAAAAATTCATATGTGAAATATATTTTAGAGAAACATTCGCCGATGAAAAGTTGTGTTGGCTAATGGTTCAACGGATAAATGACTGTAAGAGAACCGTCCCAAACTCTTCAGAGGAAAGAGTAGAAAGAAGTAACGTAAGTAAAAACCTTCAAAAACCCGTAACCTTGGACGAATTAACCACCCCGTAACGAAATACAAAACAAAATGAAAACAAATCAATGAGTAAATTATTTTCTGTTTTGATTAAGGTACGTTTCAAAAGGAAGACTAGAAAAAAAAACGTACTTAAGTAAAAACCTCCTTTAAAAATCCGAAAAACAAAAAAAACTTTATTTTTAGGGTTCTGTAGCTTAATGGCAAAAATCGGAATCATTATGGATTCGTCGTGTTTGTATGTCCATCTGTATGTCACAGTCGCTTTATTTTATTCTGAATTTATTAGACGTGTTTTATTAAAATTGATATGTGATTTTAATATTATTTCTTGCTTTTTAAGAGGTATTTAACCCGGCCACATACAGACGGAATCCCGATTCCGTACGGAAAAATCCCACATGTGTGTGGTAGGTCCATAGATTTGTATGCATTTCCTGCGTTTGGAATAATATGTACGGAATTACGAAACGAGATTCCTTCTATGTGTGGCCACTCTAAAAAGTAGCTCAAATTGTATGTTGTATAAGATCAAATAATATAGGTACCTACGTAGTTTTCAAATTTCGAATACTGGCCAGAAAATTTTGATTGATTTTGAACTATGAATTTTTGAGTCTTTTAATATAAAAAAAAAATTTGCTTTGCACTGCTAAAAAATTTTTTTTTACATTTTCGACAATTTTTCGAAACGACTGGAATATGTTTTTTTAACATATCTCCGCCATTTTGTAAATATTTTTAAAAACTGGCTTGACTGAAAAATTCCATATAATTATCGAACCTGCTCACAAAATTTCACGAGAATCGGTTGAGAAATGCGACCTGTAGGGGAGAACTTCCTGCAAACAGACATACGAATGAATTTTTGCCCAAGCTGAAGAAAAAACGCTCGCGCTTCGCACTCGCTCTTTCAAAAATCGGTTACGAACTGGAGAAGTTATGTTTAGAACATACATAAAAAAAGAGCTGTCTTGAGAACCTCCTCCTTTTTTTCAAGTCAGCCGAAAGTGTAGATGCGATACAAATAGTAGATTATACACCAAGGGGATAAAGCACTGTTTTATGTCACGGGCGCTACATTGAATCCTGAACGTAAAGAAGGATTATGCCGATTTTTCTATACAAGCTAGGCCATGATGCGCTTTGATGAAATTACCAATATACTATAGTAAATTTATACTGATTGCGTGGGAAGAATGCCATTAAAATATAATGCGGGAGAAAAGAGAAATCTCAATCTCAAGGAGCTGTTTACAGTTATAATTGTTTGACATTTTCCTATTATATGACATTTCAAAGTCAAAGTCAATGAGGTATGTATGGTTAATGCGCATTATGGCCCAGAATCCGGCATGATCCTTTAACTCCCGAGCGCAGCGAGGGTGTTATAGGTTAATTCCGGAGCAAAGCGAGGGAATTAAGATTGAGTCCTGAGTGCAGTGAGGGATTCAAGCGCCCAAGAAAAAAACAGTTATATCCCGGTGGTGTATACTCTACTTTTCTCACTTTATGCGAGACAATAAAAAACCAGGCTTAGTAGATAGTGTTTATTACAGCATATTAAAAGTGCAAATTGATATTGGAGACATTAGTCCAATTATGGAAAGATAACGTTATATTTTTATTTGGTACGTTTATCGAGGTTGAGCTAGAGTTTATTTGAGTTGTGTTCAAGGCTTCGGACACTTGTGTCTGAGGGTCGAGTTGTTCCGTAAAGGTTGGAGAAGGTCGTCTCTGCTGCAGTGGGCTTGATGTAAATGTGACGTGTTTTGAGGAAGATGACTGTTGTGGCAGAGGCGTCCAGGGATCATCAATTGTAGATGATGTTTTCATATTATCTTTTCACCAATACGATAGCTCGTTCTTTCTTTATTTTTTATAGAATTTTCAATGTAGCCCTCTGCCACTGCATCGGACTTCCAGCCACCGTATCGTTTTATTTGGGCTATGTCTGCTCCTGAATCTGCCAACAGACTCGCAGATGTTCGTCTAAAACAATGGCCTGTGTAAAGCTCGGGATTTTCCAATTTCAGGTATTTATTATTATTATTATTATTAATTCATTTATTTCGGAACGAAGTCCATAGATAGTGTTAGTAACAATTTACCTTAAAAACTAAGTTAGTAATTAGAATACAGATTTGATTTGAATTAAAGTAAAAATAAAATACATTAAATTAATCATACATTATTACACAATAAAATTCATACATTAAATTTTGCTATGTTAGCATGCCGTTTGGCCCATAGGCTCAGGAAGACAGAGTCCCAACGTTCGACCAACAACGCCCTCAAGATGGTATTGTCGCTGTTTCTTACTCTGTTTAACAGAGACGCGCAACGCTTTAGCAATCTCTCTTGGCATGGCAC
Source organism: Agriphila tristella (assembly GCA_928269145.1). Lineage (NCBI taxonomy): Eukaryota > Metazoa > Arthropoda > Insecta > Lepidoptera > Crambidae > Agriphila > Agriphila tristella. Next base: position 49,697,857 of record OV743433.1, on the reverse strand, counting down.
TAATTTTATTTTTGCCAATGACTTGCCTTGTACATTTCCCATTGTTGTAGCCTACAAAAAATCTGTTGGTGTTTATATTAGAAGGGCGTAAGGCTTGGTACTTTTCGACTATTGTGGTATGGTTTTCACGAATTACAAATGACCGTTCTCTATTTGTTTTTGTGTCCGGCAATTTTACTAGTAATAACTCTGAATGTTTTTCGATAACATTGACTTTTATATTCACGAATTCAATTCCCTGACAAGTACCATTCACTCCAAAAATCAACGCCACCTTAAACAAAATTTTTATTTTTATATTATGATTGTATATTTTCAGTTGTTAACGAGTATATATTAATTAATAACAATATTTGCGGTCAAATATTTACATTGAAAACTAAAACATAAATAATTTTTGAACTGTGTGACATAAAATGAGAAATAGATAGTGTATAAACTCAATCAATAAGTAGGTTCCAGTGGCGAAGAGTCCACACAAGCCGATTCTCATCGGCTTACCTTTGGAAATCCCACCCCACTAATCTACTATGCAGATCATAACATTTTGCATCATTTTTGTAGAGCGGCTTACCTTCGTCATAATTTCACCCTTCGCTACTGGTAGGTTCATAGGTTGTACTCACTTTTATGGTAAGAAAACTGTGGTCGGGAGCTTCATTCAAAAAAAAATCCACGTTTTTTGTTTTAAGTATCTTTGACTTCTTTGCTCGATGTCCATCCGATTTCCTTTTTAAAAATGACAAAAACTTGGTATATGTTTAATTTGGATATTATGTTTGACGCTAATTGTTGCTTTGAGCATCGAATAGATACACCACAGGCTGCTTGACTTCTTTGTAGCTGATAAATATTCAAAATAGACCAGAAGCACTGATTCAGACACAGACTTTGCGCCTTTTGCAAATTTCCATGTGTCAAATTCTTTATAGGCTTTCAGGTATTTTTCCTTTGACTTTTCTGGGAGTAGATTATTGATAATGCCTATGATATCTACTTTAAGCTTCTGGAGTCAAAATACTTTCATCACTCGAATTTTTTTATTTTTTCTTTGAAATACCTATTTATAGAATCTTCTAAAGCTAGTAGTACTACTAGCTACGGCTATAGCAACTTCTTTCAGCTGGCGTGGCCTACTCGATTTGACAAACAAATGAAGTTCGTCTCAGTGCGAATCTAGTGGGCCACGGCCTCGGTCTTCGAAAATCGAGTTGGCCGCGCCCGCTGAGGACACATTCTGTTTAGTGAAATTAGACTTTATGGACATAGCAATAAGAATTATGAAAGTGAAAATCACATTATTGACCAGCGGGTTATAATAGAACATTATAACCCGGCTAAAGCCAAGAGATATAATGTCTTGCTTTCGGTAAGGTTTACATGACATATAATTCGGCATTGTCGAGCATGTGGTGTGAAAAGTTAATTAATTAGTTTTTGAGAACCAACGTATTGTGTATGAAAGTAGTACCTATTATATGGGTATATAGGTATACCATAGACAGAAAAATTTTCGCTGCGCTCGTATATACTTGTACTATTACATTATACATGTTTTTCATATTGGTTCATAATGGTATACTTACTTATTATTTAAAAAAGTCATTTTTATTATTTTTAAAGTTATGAATAATACCTTAGTGATCCATTAAGAGGCAAGTGCAAGTTCAATCGCAATTAATCAATGTTACTGCAAGTTTGCGTTGTCGTCGGTTTCCGCTTTCAAGTTTAGCGGCAAAGTGCCGCCCGGCAATACATCATAATAATAATTGCAACTGCACATGTAGTGGCATAATTACTACAATATCTCGATGAATGTTTCTAAATATAGTATCTACACCCATGCTTTAAATCCTTACTAATATTATAAGCGAATTTTATTTGTTTGTTTGTTTGTTACGCCTTCACGTCTTAACCACTTTACCGATCATCATGAAATTTTGCATACACTTGCCAGGGGTACAGAGAAGGACATAGGGTACCTTTCATCCCGAAAAAATGATTGCACGGGATAGCAAAAAACTTTCCACGCAGACGAAGTCGCTGGTGGCCATTAGTTCTCTATAAATGTTTCTGAAACAGTTAGCTTATATGCCAACATTAAAACAACTAGTGTCATAGTAACCATAATATCATCCAAACGAGTATTATAATGTTGTACCTACTAAATTTCATAATGCAACTCCAACATTAAAATATTCCCGCTGTTCCCAGTAGTCTTACCGAGTAGTATCCAGTGTCATATTAACGACTATATCATGCGGCTCAACACCATAAGGCGCTGTTCTAATTGGCATCTGTCGCGCGATCATGGGTTTCGATTTCATCGTGCGATGAAACTGAACTATAGACGCATCGCATGATCGCGCGACCGTCAATTAGGACATTCAATTCAATAGATATCACTAGGTTTGATCGCACGGTCGCACGACCATTTTCATCGGACGGACGCACCATCGCACGACCGATGGCCAATTAGGACAGGGCCTAACACCAAGCACCATCACCGGCAAACTACAAACCGAATTTAAGTTGGTCAAACAGCTCTGGAAATTAATGGAAAAATGATAACCGCCCCCTATAGCTAAACACCATAACAACCATCTGAGAACTGTCGCCGATAACCTACAAACTCATTACAGAAAACCGCATCGAAATCAGTTTGGTAGTTTTTGAGAACCGTTCAAGTGCGACCCCTGGTGGTGTACCACTATTAAACATTTCCAAAAACCTGCGCTGAAATAAAACCTTTTGAATGCAAAAACTTGGCAAAAACCAAGGAAAATAGTAACAGACAAACATACAAACAAACACACGACCTCTAACTCCAAACGCATGTGCCACCTCCGTTCCGTTCCGTCCGTCGTCGTTTGTAAAAAGTATACCTTACTCAAATGAAGATCTTTTTAAATATTTTAATTTAATTTTTTGTTGATATTTCACAAAAACAAAATTTGTTTTCTAAAACTTTGGCTCAATTTTCATGTGAATAAAGCACGCGAATTTTTTACTGCGCATTGTAGACTAATATTTTTACTCTCTAAAAATGTCAAAAAAGTAATTCGAATTAGTATGTTTTTATAAATAATTTAAAAAAATATATTTTAAAATATCCTGAAAATAGTTCACTTTTGCATTACATTATTTTGGATCAATATTGTTGCAAATGACCTACCCATCGCCCCTTATAATTATGATTCCGGTCTAATTTCTAATAACCCTATATACATTGACCGTGTTATTACAAAAGATTGTTTAAACACTGTTTAACTAAACACCTGTTTAAATGTGATGCTGTCTCTGCCAAACAATATTGTCAAAAAAGTGACAGCATCACATTTAAACACGTGTTTAGTTAAACAGTGTTTAAAAATCAGTCATTTGCCTTTGTAACCCATTTTACCTTCCTTTTGTTTTTTTTTTAATTGTAAGTGAACTATTAGCCTGACAGATTTGATTTTGAGCTCTAATAAAAGATAAATAAATTTAATACAAAATATTTTTTTTGTATCCTTTCTTCATAGGGCAAGTGGTTTTGCCAATATTTCGCGAAAAACGTGAGAAAAACCTAAAAATTTTAATTTTTGGAAAAAATTGGTCATAGCTAGGCTCCTATGGAGTCAATAAAATAATAAAGAATAGAGTTGAGAATAGAGTTGAGTTCAAATTGTATGTAATTTAATACAGTTTACAAGTGTAGGACATATTGTACGCAAAAAATGCATAGTTTTAGCCCATTTTCTGTTTCCATCACAGGTTTATCGAAGATGCAAATTTGAATTTATACTACCCTAACAGATCCATATAACATACCAAAAATGCAGAACTACATCACGGTTTGCGAATTTAATGTCTTTATTCGACGACCTATTAACCCACCCATAAAAGCTGGACATAGAGGGGGCCTTCGATAATGCGTGGTGGCCACAAATAGTTTGTCAATTGAAAGATAAAAAATGCCCACTGAATCTGCGAAGGCTTGTGGACAGCTACCTCAGTAACAGGAAGGTAACGGTGAGATACGCAGGGGAAGAATATAGTAAAAGTACAAACAAGGGTTGCGTCCAAGGTTCCATTGGCGGGCCCTTGTTTTGGAATATCATCTTGGACCCCCTGCTCAACCAACTCACCGCTGCCGACGTCTACTGCCAAGCCTTCGCAGACGATATTGTATTAATAATTGAAGGTAACACGGCCACTGAAATAGAAAGGAGAGCCAATGCCGCCCTCTCCCATGTCCAGAAGTGGGGCGTGTCGAACAAGCTGAACTTTGCGCCACATAAAACCAAGGCGATGGTGATTACCCGAAAGCTGAAATTCGACACGCCCAGGCTGGAGATGGGAGGGACGGACATTGAGCTGGTAGAAGAAATGAAAATATTAGGCGTCCTAGTCGATAATAAATTGTTATTCAACAAACATATTGCATATGTATGCAAGAAGTCTATAAATATATATAAGGGAGTCAGCAGAGCGGCACGAGCTACCTGGCGACTGGATCCGGAGATCGTTAAAACAATTTATAAAGCGGTAATAGAACCAATCATTCTATACGCAGCCAGCGTATGGTCCAAGGAGACACGGAAAGCAGTCTCCAGGAAAGCTCTCAACACTGTACAACGAGGCTTTGCTCAAAAAATCACCAAAAGCAACAAAACGGTATCCCTTAACGCTGCCTTAGTACTGTTGGGGCTGCTTCCGCTGGATCTTCAGATCCAAGAAGCATCCCTGCTTTTTGAGGCAAAGCGTGGGAAACCCCAGGCAGTACTAAGAGGCAGAAAGGTCGAACAGCGAGCCTCGTTCATGACTGACACCCACCCCAGCAGGATGCTAAATTCGAAATTTACTTGTTTGGACAACGCGGAAGAGGATGGCAAACTGGCAGAAGGCTTAGTGAAGATATACAGATGGTAGCAAACTGGAGGGGAAAGTTGGAGCCGCCCTGACCTGTTGGGAAGGACCGATTGAAACGTGTACCCGGAAGTTTAAGCTGGAGCCATACTGTACAGTCTTCCAAGCCGAGCTGTATGCCATCCTCCAGGCGACCGAAATTATTATTGGCAAAAAATTTCAGGAAACGGCCGTACTCAGCGACTCGAGATCTGCTCTCCAGACGCTACTTGATCCGGACTCTTCACACCCTATCACAAAGGCAATCCAGGGCAACCTTCAACACCTCAGAGACAACCAACAGCTCGTCTCACTATTTTGGATAAGGGCCCATGTCGGAGTGAAAGGGAATGAGAGGGCGGATCAACTGGCGAAGGAGGCGGCTCTCAAGTTGAAAACCAGATCGGACTATGACTGTAGTCCCATCTCGTTCATTAAACGCCACATCCGGGCGGAAACGATCGAGGCATGGGACTGTAGGTATAGATCTGAAAACACGGCCGAGACCACCAAGGTCTTTTTCCCTGATGGGGTGGCAGCTTACGGTGTGGTGAGAAAGATGTCCATCGATCGATTGGCGTCACAAATACTGACTGGTCACGGAGGGTTCTGTGCATACCTGCACAGATTTAAGCGCAGGGACAGCCTCTCCTGTATTTGCGACCCCGCAGCGATCGAGGACATTTTTCACATCATACTGGACTGTCCAATACACAGTATCGATAGGCACACTCTGCAACAAAAAATTGACACAAAATTGAGTAAAGACACCCTGAAGGAAATAATGAGCATCAAGAAAGAAAGAATGTTAGTAATGCAGTATGCCAACAAAAGTAGTAGAAATCGTAATAAGGAGGAACAAGGATTGACTGGCACCAATTAGCCCCAAAAAATTATAAACAGGCAGGCAATTATGGTAAAGCCACCTATTAAGTAAATAATAAATTGTAATACAGTTATGAAGAAACACAACAACATTAGAAAATATACATATAGATATAAGATTGTACAAAAGTAAGAGATATACCTATACAATTAAAATATGAAACAAATAGAAACTGTAAATTTATATTGTTAGTAATGAAGGTTTTGTAAATCAATTGTTTTTCAATCCTAATTATATGTCGGCTGTTTTCTTGTTGAGTGTCACTTATCAACTTGATATTACTTGACAGTGTATTAGTGTTGCCATAGTTCATGCAGTTGTCGGCAATCACTCACAGACAAAACATCCTTCTGACGTTTAATGCTAGTCTGTGAACCGTGGAGCAAAGACTGACAGATTGACGTGCCGTGGCGCGACACGGCACGGCACAATGGTGTGTTTCCGGTTAAGTCTATGCTCCACGTGCGTTTATGTTTGAAAGCGTATAAAAGCGTTGGTTTTTGTAAATTGTACTCACTTTTGCTCGGTCTGTCGTCGGAACTGGTGGTGTAATAAAGCATATTACTTCTGTTGATGTGGTTTATGATTTCTGATCAATCCTAACAATATATTAATGAATTATACTAGAGTCAATATACATAAGAAATAACATTGTAATAAAAATAAGAAAAAAAAACTATGTAATATATAAGAAGAAGAAAACTGTAATAGTTATTAAAGAATTGTAAAAATGGTCCTGCCAAAAAGCGGGGAGCAGTTGAATAATAAAAAAAAAAAAACCCACCCATAAATTCCACCAATACATAAACAAAATAAAAAACCATTTCTAAAAAAATGGCATTGAGAACGCTTGATATAATTATGATTATCGGCCGTTTGCACTTAACTTAAGAATCGCCTGTCTTTTTCTATTGTACAACTCGACCAAATTAAGACGTTGTCATGAACTTAGCTGTCATGCAGCTGTCATACGCCTAATTATCTTGGTTGAGTTGTATTTAGGAAGAAACTTAGGCGATTCTTAAGTTAAGTGCAATCGGCCGTATGTACCGCAGAGTCTGTAGTCTGTACACGGTCTAAGTAGTACAATTATTGCAGATAGGCCTCTCGGAAATGGTTGGAGTGCAATTTGATTATTTCAAAACACTACATTGTTATTTTGGAAATCCATACACTTACTGATTAAATTGGAAATCTGTGATTTCCAGCTTGACTAAAAATAATGATAAGCTTGAAGACACTGATACTGATAAAAAAAAGTAATTAAGGGTGTGTTTGAACTGGTTAGCAAAATATTCGTATTTTGGTGAGCAGAAAAATCTATTCGGTCAGCCAAAATGATTAGTTGGTCAGCAACTTTTTTGTGAGCGATTCAGTGACCTACCTACATCTAATAAAATTTGAATCGTTTGATTCGGCTTGTCTTGACAAGTACTCTGTTAGGAGATAGTGTCCAGGGTCTGATGATGGAGTAGGAAGGCTACAGGAACTCTGTAATAAAACCATATAATCCCATCGTTTGATTCGTCTTGACAAGTACTCTCGTGAGAGACTGTGTCTAAAGCCTGGTGATGGAGAGGAGAAGGAAGAAGGTAAGGCAACTTTAGGAAAGGCCTGGTATGAGATCGGTGAATGTTTGGGACTGCGCTAAAGAAAACGTACCCCATAACCCTCACTCCATCCCCCATACATACCCTATAACCCATACTCCAGATCCGGTACCCAATACCTGATACATCATACCCCATGCCCCATATCCCACGCCCCATACCACACACCCTCCACACCACACCCCACACACCATCCCACTGACCCCATACCCCACACGCTACACCTCGTACCCCGCACCCCGTACCCCACCCAAAACCCCCATAATATACCCCATACACAATACCCCACCCCATACCCCACATACATTTGCGAGTATCAACACTATGCTTTGTGCCTACCATGCTCATGTAGTTTAAATTTTGAGATATGGTGTTTTGTTTTGGGGAAACTCCGTTGATAAAGAAGATATATTTAAAACACAAAAAAAATGCATTCGATCAATATGTAAGCTCCACCAAACTGATTCTTGTAAGCCATTTTTTATCAAATTGAAGATACTAACACTCCCTTCGCTATATACATATTTATGAGGCAGCATTATACATCAGAAACAATCTGAAAAATTATGACACTATAAACAGTAAGAGACATAAGTAAGTATACTTTAAAAACGCTAAATTTAAATAGGTAAGGTAGGTAAGTTAGTAAAATAATTATAAGGTCTACCAATGTAGTTACTAAGTAGGTACATGTTTTTATTAATAAACATTTTGGAAAAACTAAGACTTTTTTACTTTCCTTATATTCGAAATAAAAAGAAGAGTGTTTAACTCGGGCAAAAGTCAGCAATCCCATCCTCGAACTATAGCCGCCCTCGCTATGCTCGGGCGTCTAAGGCCGGCCACACACAGACAGAATCACGTAACAGAATTCCGTACATACGTGATTCCGAACGCAGCAACTGCATACAAAATCTATGGGCCTGCCACACACATGCGGGATTTTTCCGTACGGAATCTTCATACATTGTCGAAATTCCGTTCGGAATTCCGTAACGGGATTCCGTCTGTATGTGGCCGGCCTTAATATCTCGTATGGGAATTGCTTCCTTTGGACCCTCGTCTAACAATCTAATATTTTTATGGGAATAAAAATTTATAATAATCTATCTCAGCATTTAAAAACAGAGGCATCGTTCTATAAACTAAAGCAAATTTTACTGGACTACTCTGTAAATGAATTTCTTAATGATGATAGCATTAATTAGCTATTTGACATAGAATTCTTGACATTTGACTATGGTATGAATACATTTCGCGTATGTGTCATTTCGCGTGTGTGTCATTTTGCGAAATCAAAATGTGTCATTATGCGTAAAATTCGATTTTATATTAATTTATTTCTGACATTATACTTGCAGTTTGCAGTTAAAAAGATATAAATATTTTAAATTGTTGATATTTATTTTAATGTAATTAATTATTCATAATGTTGAAATGTAACTAATTAAAATGTAATCAAATTACGAATTTTGCACGCCTAGTAAGGTTGAATATGGAGAGCCAAAATTTTCTTTTGCATCACATTTATCATGCAAACACAATCCACACATAATCGATTTGAATTTGCAATCGATTTTCGAATTGATTTAGGTACATTTGCTCTCCAACTGTTATCGATTTAATAGTTATTTGCAGTTCAAAGTTTGCTGCTTGATTTTAAGTTAATGCGAACCAAATAATTTTATTTGCGGGCCAAATAATTAAACTGTTGATATTTATTTTGATTAATTCATTAAGCATATATTATAATTACCTATATTATAATTATCTTATCTTACTTCGTCTTCGTTCAGGTATAAAAGGCTTGTCATTTAGGATAAGGTATTAGTTTCACCTTCTACGGCCAAATCAAAATAATATTCAAAGGTAAATAAGAGTGACTCATGTTTTGCCGCTTCTGCTGTGTTATGTTATATTCTATATCACAACACTGCTGAAGAAAATCAGTCGCCTGTAGAAAATTCTAGCCCAACTTGGAAGATTGGCTTCCCTTGAAAAGATTGATCCCTAACTGCTTGTGTATTTTTCAGATGAACCTGTCCGTGTTGTTGGTGACTTTGTCGGTGGCGACTTTGACGCTCGCCAAGCCTACTGAGATAGAAGCGCCCTCTAAGTTAGCAGTCATCGATGGAGTCACTTCCTCCCCAGATCTCATACACACGTGCGTAATTTAATGTTCCCTAATCTTACACTTTATATAAAGAATTCAAAGATACCTTAACGAGTTATTGATGGAAATCAAAACCAAAGCCCGTGCTTTTTGGTATCTGACAATTTTGCTATTCTCTGACTGTTAATTTTTACTGAACTTTGCACCGTAGTATAAAACAGAATTTGCACGTATATTACTTCGGTATAGGTATTACCTCAATGCGATTTGATGACGTATTCGAATAAAAGTAGGTAGAATTTGACGTTTTACTTTAAACTCTAAACGAGTGGGCGTTTGCACTAAACTTATGAATTGCCGTAGTTTCTTCATAATACAAAGTCGACAAAGACAATTAGACAACGATAATTAGGCGCTTGTCAGCTTTATGACAGCTAAGTTAATGACACCGTCTTAATTTGGTCAAGTTTTCGGAAAAGACTTAAGAGGGCTCCACACTCGCACCGCGAAAGCCCGCGAAGGCCGCGAAGCGCGAGTGTGGAGGGTTTCGCGGCTTCGCGTATGGGCTTTGCGGCTTCGCGTTCGCGCTTCGCGGCGTTCCCCGTCCGGTGGCGGTTTTTTGGTCCGCGTCAAAAGCCGGCTCCACACTCGCGCGCGAACCGCGGCCGCGAATCACGGGCGCGGTTCGCGCATGAAAACGGTGCGAAAAATATAGCCCTCCAGACTCGGGCGCGAACCGCGGCCGCGAATCACGGCAACCTTAGTTCGGCACACAAGTCCTTTGACGCGGACCAAAAAACCGCCACCGGACGGAGAACGCCGCGAAGCGCGAACGCGAAGCCGCGAAGCCCATACGCGAAGCCGCGAAACCCTCCACACTCGCGGTTCGCGGCCTTCGCGGGCTTTCGCGGCGCGAATGTGGAGCCCTCTAAAGGACTTGTGTGCCGAACTAATGTTGCCGTGATTCGCGGCCGCGGTTCACGCGCGAGTCTGGAGGGTTATATTTTTCGCACCGTTTTCATGCGCGAACCGCGCCCGTGATTCGCGGCCGCGGTTCGCGGCGCGAGTGTGGAGCCCTCGTTAGATGATTCATAAATTTAGTGCAAATGGGTGTAAATCTTTCAAAAGTTTAGTTGTATGTAGATGTGGGAAAGTGGCGTTACAAAAAATCTTTTTTTCAGCGAACAGAAACTAGATAAGAGAAAGGCTATTAAAATAATAATATTTTAAAAGTAATCGTGATGAGAGTGCCACGGTGGTGCAGCCTTTTGCTTAACCTGCATTTATTTCATTGAATGTTTAAGACAGAATGGTCATAATGTGCAATAACTATTTTATTTCTCTTACAGGGGCAGTTTCCGGTCGTCAGCGAATTTTACTGGCTGGAGTATCCGCCTCGATCCCAGATCTAGAATCAGAGGCTTCGTGATTGATAACCTTAGAGGCGGCAGGATAACCGGTATAACATCAGGCCTCGGAGACTGGGATCTGACCCTAAAACTCGAAAGGTTTCCTGAGGAAACGATGTTCTTCCAATACAGATTTTACGGCACTATGAGCGCTAATTCTAATCAACTTCTCTCAGAAGTGATGGAACCTCGTGTGCAAGTAACTAATGAGACGGAACCGAAGTTAGCAGTCGTTGATGCAGTCACTTCCTCGTCATTAATCATTTCTTCGTAAGTAAATTTGTTGCTCTCCAATGTGATACTTTGCAGACTTATTGATCGACAACATAACGAAAACCCGTTCTTTTCATTTCATCTGGCCATTTGGCATAACAATTTTGCTTTTTCATTACCTCTGTGTGACTGATCGACCTCCCGCCATCTCTCCCGGTTGACAGACTGTCTGGCGCAGTCAGATACGGGTCCCACTGCGGATTTTACTTGGTCAGTCCAGCGCATCGGTGATCTTCCACGTGATCTGGTTCCCTCCACTTTGCCCTGTACGACCATCCGCTCTATGGAGTCGTTAACCCGCCTAGATACATGGCCAAAGTATTGCAGTAGCGCGACTGTACTACGGCCGATAAACGCTGCGTGATGCCGAGCTCCTGGAGTATGTACACGTTTGTGCGGAACTCCGTCCACGATATCCCTAGCATCCTCCTCCACACCACCACATCTCTAAAGCAGGGGTGGACAACTTGTCTAGGGCTGCGATCGATTTTAAAATTTCCTGGCCTATTGAGATCGACTTAAAGTATTTTTGGAGTATTTTTCACTACAAAAACGCCGCACCCGCTACAGGGGCCCTATTTTTGAATTGCTCGGCTGGCGTCAAGCGATCGTTTCTACTGATTTTAGTTCGACAGCTCATACATTTGAGTCGATTTGTCGAACGAAAATCAGTAGAAACGAGCGCTCGACGCCAGTCTACCACAAGCAAAGCACTTTTTGTTATGTCTCTCGCGATCGACTGCACTATCTCCAGAGATCGACTGGTCGATCGCGATCGACTTGTTGGCCACCATTGCAATAATTATTTTATAATAAATAATAAATTATTAGTTATAATTACCTATAATTATTTTATAATCTTACAGGGGCGCTTACTACTCGGCCAACCCTATTCGCTGGCGCATCCGCCTCGCTTCTAGAGCTATTATCGATGGCTACGTGATTGATAACCTTAGAGGCGGCGGGATAACCGGTATAACATCAGCCATCGGAGACTGGGACCTGAGCTTAGAACTTGAAAGGTTTCCTGAGGAAACGATGTTCTTCCAATACAGATTTTACGGCACATGGAGACATAATTTTAACCAACTTCTCTCAGAAGTGATGGAACCTCATGTAGAAGTTACTAATGTGGAGTAATTTAGGCTGTCAATGCTAGCCAATTCTTCAAGGAAATAAACACTTTCTAATGGAATATTTGCTTTTTTTTTATCGGTACCTATTTCATAACTATTAATAGAGGATTAAAAGTACCTACGTGCAATGGCTGGTCTGGTTTACATTATCTTAGCTGTTAGTAGAGAGTAGACCACTACATGGTTCTACCCAGTTTTATTTATGCTTATGCCACTTCTCACTTGATTCTAAAATAATGTCAAACACGTCACAGTAGGCAATGTACGTCTACTCTCTACTAACAACTAAAATAATGTAAACCAGCACTTGCGTAAAGCAAAATCGTAGCATCAACTTCAGCTTCTAGACAAGCTGAAGTTGATGCTACCGATTTTGTTATTTGCTTTAGCTTTGTGTTTCCAAAAGTATAATCTTTTGCCGAATTTGAAAAAAAAAAATATTTCTTCTTTTCAAAGTCATGTACTTATCAATCCACCCTCATAGTAAGCAATTTTGTATGCAATTCGGCACAGCGCCTCTGGCGGTAACTCAATGTTATATTTATCAGTTTGACCAATAATAAAAAAATATTTTATCAGTTTTGAATAGTTTTGATACAATTATCTTTAAGATTTCGATTTTGGTGGACATGGTGTCACCATGGTACATTATTATGGTGAACATAAACACATTCGCAATAAAAATCGGCGATAATAAAAGCCACCCTATTAGCTGTACAATTCGATAACCTTTTTGGTGCCTTCCAGTGTGTAGGCCGTAGGTGATTTTGTTGGATTAAAAATAATTATTCCTACCTACTATTTTAAAGGTCATTTACAATGACCTGATATTGTTTTTTTTTTAATATACCCAGGAAAGTTTCTAGGCTATTAACAAAAGAGACGTATCGCGTTAGCTTTTCTAGAATATTTCATTGTGGCAAATACTGGAAAATCTGGAAATCCTATGCCACTACGTCACTTGCACAGCTAGCACCTGACGAATAGAATTAGAGTTCCCAGAGCTTTTACATTCGTATTAACTTAGAAACGCTAATCCAGTAGGTACGTCACCGTTGTTATTGAGACGACGAATAGGATGAGGGTTTCCAGAACCAACTTATAACATAGTATATTTCGATGACTTTCAAGCGTGAATTAACTAGGAAACCCTAATGCGTCATCGTTCGTCACGGCCTGCGGGGACGTATTCCGGTAGCATTCCCATATATAAGGTCCATCTTAAATAGTGCACATAATTTTAAGGAGTCAATGTACTCATGTATACAAATAACTATGGTACCAACATTGAAATTGCGAAAAAAAATCAGCTGTTCCATACAAAATTTAAAATCGAATAGATCAAAATGTAGTTATGAACAGCTGATTTATTTTTCGCTTTTTCAATGTTGGTACCATAGTAAAAGTTGTTTGTATGCATGAGTACGTTGACCCCTTAAAATTATGTGCACTATTTTAGAAGGACCTTATATACGCAGACGGGGATCGAATCGAACCCGGGACCTCAGAGATGTTGACACCTTTAAAAACGAGTGTGCAAGCCATTCGACCACGGTCGTCGCAATTAAAGTGCAAATAATCAGATTTTCGGCTTGATATAAAATAATAGATAATCCTAAAGATACAAACATGATAAAATAGTAATGAACTTGATTAATTCATCAATTAATCTATTTAGATTATTAAATCTAATCTTATAATGGTTGGTATCAGGTATAAAATGGCTTGTGATTCAGGATAAGGTATTAGTTTCACCTTCTACGGCCAAATCAAAACAATCTCCAAAGGTATTTTTTTCTTATTTAAATTATTACTCTTTTAGGCACTCCGCTGCGTTAAGCGGGACAGATGCTTGCAGTTCATGAGTAAGCTTTAATCTATGTCGCCCCGCGCACGTGTCCCGCTTAACGCAGCGGTGTTTGTACTATTAGTTATTCTGTGGCGGAGAGCCTCATGCTTGGACGGTTGCTGGAAACAATAGAATAATTACTGATGCTCAGGTACTTTGGTATATATGTCGTTTCAGCTAATGTCATGCGTGATATTATTATTGATATTTTTATCCCTTTTGTCTTTTTTGTTTGTTGACATTTTTTGCCATTTTGAAAAGTCACTTGTAGTTATTTGTTTATACTTTATATACTGATATGAATTAAGCATTAGTGAAAAATATTGTGGCAATAGTGTTTTTAAACTGTGTTGTAAAAATGCGGTCGTTTCCTATAATATTAAATAAAATAAAAATATTACAACGCTGAAGAACATCAGTCGCCTGTAAATAATTCTAAATAAGCCCAGCTCCCAGGTCAATGAATTGACCAATGAGGATCAGTAACGATTTTTGTTTAGTGGCTAATTAGAAAGCTTATGCCACCACATGATTAACTGTGAAAAAAAAATTACGAAATCTCTTAAACCTGAGAAGTTATAAGAGCTAAAATACTGGTTTTTTTGGGGGTCCTTATGACGTCATCGCGACGTACGCGAACCTTATGTCGTACGTGATAAAGCACATATTGCATTGAGCTTGGCATTTCCTACAAACCCTTTTAACTCATCCATTTCTAAACGGATTTTAAAAAAAAAATCACTATATTTCATAGCTATCAAAAAGCTTATACCTTTGATAGCTATCAATATGTGTTTATATTATGTCAATAAAACTATAGGATTCAAACCTGTTACTGATCCTCATTATCTATTCGTTCGCTAACTTAACGTAGGGCCACTTTAATAGGCCACATTTGACATAATGGCAGTCCATAGTGTGATTTGTCAAAATAAATCGTAAAAATTGCTTTATTTCCTGATTATTACAATAAATAATTATGTATTATGAACTGAAAAAAGTTAAGCAATTATGCCTTTGAATAAATAAATATTGTGTCCCCACCGTTAAAAGGTTACGTTGTTGAGTTTTCATGAACTGTCAAATGTGACCTATTAAAGTGGCCCTACCTTAAAACTTTAAATAAGCATTTGACGTTTATGTCACCAGTTTGGCTTACTCCATAAATCTTTCAGTTTTTGTTTGTTTTGTTGCTTTGTTTTGAATCAACAAATTTACGACACTGAATGGCTTTTTAGAGAAAGAATAAACAGATTGGCCATTTGAATCAGGGCTCAGCTTGGAAGACTGACTTCCCTTGAGAAGGTTGACCCCTAACCTGTGTTGTGTATTTTTCAGATGAAGCTGTCCTTGCTGTTGGTGACTTTGTCGGTGGCGACTTTGACGCTCGCCAAGCCTACTGAGATAGAAGCGCCCTCTAAGTTAGCAGTGGTCGATGGAGTCACTTCTTCGTTACATGTCATTTATGAGTACGTACTTTTGTTGCTCTCCAATATGATACTTCGCCGACTTATTGGTCAAAATCGTAACGAAAACCCATCCTTTTCATTTCATCGGGCAATTTTTCATTTACACTTTTGCTTTTTCATTGGCTCTGTCTGACTGATATTACGTCGTGGCCTAATATTTTTTTTTTCACTGCAGTCCATGCCGTAAATTGTTAACCCCGTATAATTATTAATGTGCTTGGTAGACTTTGATGACCTTTTGAAATTGTATTTTTATGGCTGTTCGTGCTACGTACGGGTACCGAACGATGGCTCAGTATAATCTATCATCCAGAAATACCGTCATCCCATTCATTTTTAGAAATAATGTCTTCTCAATTCGACAGGGTAATGGGGAATGTCCGAAAAAAATCAAATTGGCTGAATATTTTTCTATAGGTAGGAATAAGGCCCCTTAGTAATAGAATAAAGTTTCATAATTTTCGGATGCATGAAACAATTTTTAAAAATCAAAGTCTCTTCGACTTCACAAATGTATGAAAGTAACAGCAGAATGGAGATTATACCTTTGCCACCACCTGCCACAACCACAACATGGTATAAAAAAAAAAGATTCAAGACAAAATGTCAAAACTTTTTTTTTAAAATACGTGTAGTGAACTGTCAAATGTGTGCCGTGTATGTGCCGGCCTAGAATAGCACTACCCCCTATCATCCCGTGGGTGTCGTAAAAGGCGACTAAGGGAGCATAGCCTTCAAGAGACGGGCAGCAGCGTCTCCAAAAAAACCTTGGCCTACTGCGATCGCCAACCCGCCTGCCAAGCGTGGCGATTATGGCAAACCCCCCCCCCCCCCCCCCTCATGCACAATGGATCAAAAAATTGGCCCCTAGTCCCCGGCAGCCCCGCTATTCCTAGCTACGGTAGCGGCTACGGTAACGGCGGGGCAGGGGGTGCTAAGAATCCCCGGGTGCGGCTCGGCTACCAAAAACGACGACAACTGCACCTGACAACACGCGCACACTAAGGACCGACGCGAAGTTAACCGAGTTGGAAGAAGTTATCAGCAAGGTACACTGGGACATTATCGGGTTATCTGAAGTCCGAAGAGCGGGAGAGGACTCGATAATCCTCAACTCCGGTAACTTGCTTTACTACCGGGAGGGCGACCAACAGTCCCAAGGTGGTGTCGGGTTCATCGTCCACAAGTCCCTCGTCAACAACGTGACTACCATCGGAAGTGTGTCGACCAGGGTGGCGTACCTTATACTCAGAATATCCAAACGGTGTTCGCTGAATGTTATACAGGTTTACGCACCGACCTCGACACACCAAGATGACGAAGTGGAGGCTATGTATGAGGAGATCTCTAAAGCCATGCATAGCTACAAAACCCACTACACTGTTGTGATGGGGGACTTCAATGCAAAGTTGGGGAAACGATGCGGTGATGAGCTGAGAGTGGGGCAATTTGGAGTTGGGCAACGGAATGACAGAGGCCAGATGCTGGCTGACTTTATGGAGAAGGAGAACCTCTTTATGATGAACTCCTTCTTCAGAAAGCCGAAAAGCCGGAAGTGGACCTGGGTCAGTCCGGACGGTAAAGTCAGAAATGAGATAGATTTTATCATGTCGACGAAAAAGCAAATATTCAATGATGTCACTGTGATCAACGCTGTTAAGACGGGGAGCGATCACCGATTGGTACGTGGCACATTGAATATCAACCCAAAGCTGGAAAGATCTCGACTGATAAAATCAAAATCAACAATTCGACCATTGCCGGCCCATATTCAAAACCCCGAGAGCTTTCAACTCGAACTCCAAAACCGCTTCGAAGCCCTTGAGAACAGCATAGATGTGGACGATCTAAACAACATGGTGGTGGATACTGTCCGTACGGTAGGGTCCAAGCTCTTTAAGACCCGCCGTCCCAAGATAAAGAAACTCTCCGACCACACACTCCTACTCATGGATCAGAGACGTGAAATGAGGCTCCAGAGTTCAGTAGATGCTAATCGTTATCGGCAGCTTAATAGACAGATATCTAAGTCTTTGACGAGCGACCTTCGCCAATTTAATACGAATGAATCGTATTAAAGAGGCTATCGAGCGGAATAAAGGCTCCAAAGTGTTCGCGAGAGATCTGTCTATTGGGCAAAGCCAGATGACGAAGCTGAAAACTGACGACGGACGCATCATTTCATCAAAGCCTGAAATCCTGAGGGAGATCGAGAGCTTCTATGGGCAGTTATATTCCACGCAGACACCTGTTGAAAGCAAGGCTAAAGACCCCAGAGCCAAGCTTACCCGACACTATACCGAAGATATCCCGGACGTCAGCCTGTACGAGATTAGTATGGCTCTCAAACAGCTGAAAAACAACAACGGGGCGGGTGACGATGGAATCACTACAGAGCTTCTGAGAGCGGGCGGTAAGCCGATACTCAAAGTCCTCCAGAAGCTCTTTAATTCCGTCATCGTCCAGGGCAGAACGCCAAAGACATGGAACATAAGTGAGGTGATCTTGTTCTTTAAAAAGGGTGACAAGTCCCTCTTAAAGAACTATAGACCCATCTCGCTTCTGAGTCATGTCTATAAGTTGTTTTCGAGAGTCCTTACGAATCGTCTCGCTCGCAAGTTCGACGACTTCCAACCTCCCGAACAAGCCGGGTTCCGAAAAGGCTTTAGCACCATAGACCACATCCATACGCTGCGGCAGGTTATACAGAAGACCGAGGAGTATAATGAGCCACTTTGCTTGGCGTTCGTGGACTATGAGAAAGCCTTTGATTCGATTGAAACCTGGGCGGTGCTGCAGTCTCTCCAAAGGTGCCAAGTGGACTATAGGTATATCGAGGTGTTGAGGTACTTATACCAAAATGCCACCATGACGATCCGAGTACAGAACCAGAACACAAATCCTATCCAACTGCAGCGTGGTGTGAGACAGGGAGACGTTATCTCTCCGAAACTGTTCACAGCTGCGTTGGAGGACATCTTTAAGCTCTTGGACTGGAAAGGACTCGGCATCAACATTAATGGCGAGTACCTAACACACCTTCGTTTTGCCGATGATATAGTCCTTATGGCTGAGACCATGGAAGACCTGAACACAATACTCGAAGATCTCCGTAGTGCTTCCCAAAGAGTGGGTCTTAGGATGAACATGGAAAAGACGAAAATTATGTCAAATGCCCATGTTGTACCCTCTCCAGTTCATGTTGGGAACACTACACTTGAAGTTGTTGACCATTACGTATACCTAGGACAGGCAGTCCAGTTAGGTAGGTCCAACTTCGAGAAAGAGATCTCTCGCCGAATCCAACTCGGGTGGGCAGCATTCGGGAAGCTTCGAAAAATCTTCGCGTCCGACTTACCTCAGTGTCTCAAGACGAAAGTCTATGAACAGTGTGTGTTGCCAGTGATGACTTACGGCAGTGAAACGTGGCCGCTAACTATGGGTCTCATAAGGAGGCTCAAGGTCGCTCAGCGTGCAATGGAGAGAGCCATGCTCGGCGTTTCCCTACGTGATCAAATCAGAAACGAGGAGATCCGCAGGAGAACTAAAGTAACCGACATCGCTCGAAGGATTGCTCAGCTGAAGTGGCAATGGGCGGGACACATAGCGAGAAGAACCGATGGCCGTTGGGGCAGAAAGGTTCTGGAATGGCAACCGCGCACCGGACGACGCTCCGTGGGTAGGCCCCCGACAAGGTGGACCGACGATCTGGTGAAGGTCGCGGAAAGCCAGTGGATGCAGGCAGCGCAGGACCGATCGTCGTGGAGATCCTTAGGGGAGGCCTATACCCAGCAGTGGGTGTCGTGTGGCTGATATGATATGATGACGTGTAGTGGTTGTGGCAGTTAGCGGCAAAGGTATAAACTCCATTCTGCTGTTACTTTCATACATTTGTGAAGTCGAAGAGACTTTGATTTTTAAAAACTTTTTTACCCAACCGAAAATTCTGAAAATTTTTTCTATTACTAAGGGACCTTATTTCTAACTATAGAAAAATATTCAACCAATTTGATCTTTTTCAGACATTCCCCATTTTGCGACCTCTTTACAAAATCAAATATAAGTTTAACGAAGTGATAAAAAAATAGGTGAGATAATTATGAATTCTTTCTTTTTAAATTCACAGTTTTCAGCCACTTTTTAAGTCCAAAAAAATTAGGCGTGCACGCTCACCCTCGCGCAAGCGACGCGAGCGGGGGAAGGCGGGTGGCGGGAGGGGGGCTCACGCGGGTCGACCGTGCGATGCGCAAACAGTGACAACAATTTAAATTTGTATAGGGAAAAGATTGGGGTAAAAATAAAAAATAAAATTACTTCACAAATTGATTGTACTGCTGTTATAGAATGACCTGAGAAAATATACACATATACATACAAGGTTATTTTTAGTATATACAAAACCTCTCGTGGGGTTGATCAGACCATCAAACTGAACAACTTTCATTATGGGACCAACCTTGAAATCGCGAAAAAAAATCAGCTGTTTCAAACATTTCGATGGACTAGGATTTCTTTTGTACGGAACAGCTGATTTTTTTTCGTGATTTCGAGGTTGGTCCCATAATGAAATGAAAGTTATTCAGTTTGGTGGTCTGATCAACCCCACAAGAGGTTTCGTATTAACTAAAAATAACTTTGTATATACAGGGTCATTTTTGGACCCCTTTTCAAATATATACATATTCAAAAAATTCAAAATTCAAAAATAATTTATTCAGTCTAGGCTGTTACAAGCACTTGTGAATGTCATAGAAGCTACGCCATCGGTTCGCAAACCCTAAGCGGGAGACCTTGTAACGAGAAGAACCGGCAAGAAACTCGTCAAGAGCTGCTTTTTTCTCCCTGTATATTTTATACAGAGTCGTCAACATTGAAAAATGAGCTCCACATTTAAAGTGAGGTCATTTTCCATCACAATAATTAACAAAAGTTTGCACACAATGGGTAGGTAGGTTGAAATTAAATACCTACTACATATCGGATAGGTAATTGTGAGAGTAAATAACTTTCAACTAGTTAGGAAATCGCTCTGTCTGCTACTCGAAAGTGCACCTAAGTAGGCAAAATTTACTAAAAAACACATGTTACAATGACATAAAAAAATAATAAATAAAAAAAAAACGCAATTTTTACAATTCAATATGCGTTAAGATAGGCACTCAGAAGCAGACCAGATATATATTATATATATCATCATCCTCCTGTCCTTATCCCAATTTATTTGTAGTGCTCTACACAAAATCAAATTTTGCTCTCGTAGAACGACCACTATTGGGGTCGGCGCAGCATGTAATACATACTGCATTAGGTTTTGGCAAAGTTTTACGGTCGGCCGCCTGCCTGACACCAACCCTCCTTGGGAATGCTGTTGTTGACAGTTTCACTGCCATTCGAGTGACGCTTTGTGCGATGGTCTGCACCGGGTCCCTAAAACTTCCCTCTATCGCCTTCTACGATACCCACGGGATGAGATGGGACAGTCCTATTCTTAACCGGAACTGTGCGGCCCCAAATAGGTACACAGAATGGGGAATTTCTGAAAAAAAAATTGGTAAGCTTTCGATATATCTTTTTTATCCGACTGCAAGAGGGTTATGTTTTTCGCGCGTATCTTGTATGTAGTATCCTACTATATTGAGGGCTCACCTACTTACTATATTTTTTGAAAAAATATATAGTAGGCAAAACTACAATATTTTTCATGTGAAAAAATTAAACAAAAGTAACGAAAAGTCAAAGTCAAAGTCAAAGTCAAATAAGCTTTATTCAAATAAACTTAATTATTAAGTACTTTTGAATCGTCTATATTTTCCTACCACCCGTTCCAGACTTTTTTAGCTGACAAGAAGAACGGGCGCAAGAAACTTATCAGCTGTAACAGCCATAAGTAACGATATTTACAAACTTGAATATATCGTTACCAGATAATTACAACAGGGTGACAGGATTATTGGCAACAATATAGACTTATTATATTACTTCAACAAAGTACTTATTAGCAAGTTATGTGTTACATCATTTCCACGCATTTAGATCTTTAAGATAATCATCTACTTTATAATAACCTTTACCCATGAGCGTTTTTTTAACATGGTTTTTAAATTCATGCAAAGGAAGATCAATCACTTGTTGTGGAACTTTATTAATAAAGGCTATGCCTTTCCCCATAAATGAACCTCTAGTTTTTGCAAGCCTAAATCTTGGAAAAAATTTTACTTATATGCATATAAGTAATTGCATAATATTTTTTGTGATTAAACACTTATCTTTATGGTTGTTGAATAAATTATGAAAATCTTAGTACTTACCTAAGTATCTATGAAAAATGCAACTCCTTCAAAATCCTCCATACGAAACGGCAACCTACTAAATTTTATTGGACTTTTTCGCCAACTATATTTTACACTAAAAATCTTGAAACTCTATATTTGATCCAAAAAAGGTTGGCAACCCTACTTGTATGTATGTAAGTTTGTTTGTTTGTATGTAATATTCTTTATTACCTCATATCTTTGAAACGGCTGAACGGATTCCTATTATTAACATATCGTTAAAGTCTTGTCAGCCCAAGTGCTCTTAAGAAGGTGGCGTTATGAAAAAACCAACATGGCGGCTCTACGGTGCTATTGTACGTAGTGGAAAAAAATTTGTTTTAGAATACTGCAATATGGGTGTCAAATTAAAAGGCTTATTATAAGGATTCCAAAAAGGTAAATCATGACCGTAATATATAATAACTAAAAAGAAATAAATAAAAAAATATGAAGAAACCCGCCTGCATAAAAAGTCAAGTCAACTGAAAAGATGGAAACAATATTAAATATTAAAGGAAACAATATAACATGCAGTCGGAGGCATATAACTCAAATCATACATAATGTCACTTTCTTTATGCATGCCTCCGACGACTGCATGTTATTGTGTTGCCTTTAATATTTAATCTTGTTTCCATCTTTACAGTTGACTTGTCTTTTTATGCAGGCGGGTTTTCACACGGTAAAAACAGATTTCTTATAAAAAGACAAATTGCTTTGGCTTAAGACATATTTATTAAATCAAGAAAATGATCCTCTCCCTATAGACGCTAGACAATAATTTCTTCGTAATAGTAAATAATATTCTTAAAAATATTTAGTTGTTACAAGAATAATAAATTTATTTCCAGACACGTGTTGTTTCATTCAAGACACCGTTATTTTGTACAGTCAAGTAAATGTATTCTTGATACGAAAAATCTTATATATCTCTTATAGATTAACCTTACTTAGAGTAAATTATAATTTTACTCATAATAAGTAAATGTTTAATTGGCCTAAGTAATTACTGATTTTTGATGAAAAAAATAAATGGAGATTTTGTGTATTGAACGAAGATGTATATTTTGTTGTTGTTGTATATTATGTGGTGATAATTGGAGAACACCGATGACTTCCTTTTCCTTGACTTCCTGACAAAAATCAAGGAAGATGATCCTCGAAAGAGGAGTGGAGTCCGGAAAGCCGTTCCAAGTAGGACGCGACACCCAAGAGGCAACAAACCCGATTGAGATTGACATAACAAAATTAATTCCAACTACTTAAAGAACTAGATAAAAATCTTAACACCGCGGGTCAGACCATGATGTCAACAAACCCACTAACTTAACTCTAACTTAAGTCATCTTAAGTTAAATACATTGCTTTCTTACATTTTTTTAAGAAGAAAAGAAAAAATACTCTCGACTTCAAGATAATAATCTTTGTTGAAGGATAAATTTCCCAAAGTAAAAATGTTATCGTGTTTATCGAAAACTATGATTACGTTGTTTCAAAATTTTAGTATTTCTCTGTTTAAAACAAAATTTCCATAAGCCGAAGAAAATCATTTCTCAGAACAAGAAATACAATTTTGTTTTTGTTAAATTAAATATATTAAATTCGTACTTCAACTTATTATTAAATTATTTTGGGCCAAAATTGCATGTCTAAAAGTTAGACCGAATGTTTTGATTGAAGTAAATCTTTACTCGATTGTATAATTTCTTATGCTAGACCTAAAACGAAAAAAAAAATATAATGAGCACACATTAAATATTATGCACTTCATAAACAATAAACTTTCTCTTAATCGAAGAAAATGATTTTTTGAAAAAGGTTTATCTAAATCCAAGTAACTTGTAGTTGATTTAAGATGATTTTAATTTGATGCAAGAAGATGGACATTTCTTGATTTTAATTAAGTCAATTTAATGGATATAAGTTTAAATAAGCCTTGAAACAAAAATATTTCTCTTAATCATTAAGAAAAATATTGTCTGAGTGAAAGATGAACACTACTTTTGTTTTAAAAATATTGCATTAGCCTAAGTAAATATATTTTTAGAATAACCAAATATTTCAAGAAATTGGTCTTTCTTATTTAAAGAAATCCTTTTTTACTGTGCAACATATTTATTTTATTTTATGGAGCCTGGCCCAAAATAATTCATCACACTCAAAGTATTTTAAATATCCTAGGTAGTTCAATACCAAAAATAAATAAACAAGAAAGCAAATTAATAAAAAAATAGCCAAGTGCGAGTCGGACTCGCGCACGAAAGGTTCCGTACCAAAAAACGATAAAAAAAACCGGCCAAGTGCGAGTTGGACTCGCGCAAGAAGGGTTCCGTACAAAAACCGCAAAAAAACACGTTTGTTGTATGGGAGCATCCCTTAAATATTTATTTTATTCTGTTTTTAGTATTTGTTGTTATAGCGGCAACAGAAATACATCATCTGTGAAAATTTCAACTGTCTAGCTATCACGGTTCATGAGATACAGCCTGGTGACAGACAGACAGACGGACAGCGGAGTCTTAGTAATAGGGTCCCGTTTTTACCCTTTGGGTACGGAACCCTAAAAACACGTTTGTTGTATGAGAGCCTCCCTCAAATATTTATTTTATTCTGTTTTTAGGGTTCCGTACCCAAAGGGTAAAAACGGGACCCAATTACTAAGACTCCGCTGTCCGTCTGTCTGTCTGTCTGTCTGTTTGTCTGTCACCAGGCTGTGTCTCATGAACCGTAATAGCTAGACAGTTGAAATTTTCACAGATGATGTATTTCTATTGCCGCTATAACAACAAATACTGAAAACAGAATAAAATAAATATTTAAGGGGGGCTCCCATACAACAAACGTGATTTTTTGCCGTTTTTGGTACGGAACCCTTCGTGGTCGAGTCCAACTCGCACTTGGCCGGTTTTTTTTAGTATTTGTTGTTATAGCGGCAACAGAAATACATCAACTGTGAAAATTTCAACTGTCTAGCTATCACGGTTAATGAGACACAGGCTGGTGACAGACAGACAGACAGACGGACAGCGGAGTCTTAGTAATAGGGTCCCGTTTTTACCCTTTGGGTGCGAAACCCTAAAAACGTGGTACAAAAAGATAGTAAAGGGTCCTACAAAAATGAGGATCAGTAACGATTTTTTTTTAG
Source organism: Agriphila tristella (assembly GCA_928269145.1). Classification (NCBI taxonomy): domain Eukaryota; kingdom Metazoa; phylum Arthropoda; class Insecta; order Lepidoptera; family Crambidae; genus Agriphila; species Agriphila tristella. Next base: position 49,672,763 of record OV743433.1, on the reverse strand, counting down.
TTGCTAATAAGAAAGCTAATGCCACCACATGATTAACTGTGAAAAATTTTTTACGATATCTCTTAAGCTTGAGAAGTTATAAGAGGTAAAACACTGATTTTTTGGGGGTCCTTATGACGTCATCGCGACGGGCGCGAACCTTATGTCGTACGTGATAAAGCACATATTGCATTGAGCTTGGCATTTCCTTTAAACCCTTTTAACTCAATTATTTCTAAACGGATTTCAAAAATTCTTTCACTAGGTTTCATAGTTATCAATATGTGTTTATATTATATCAATAAAACTATAGGATTCAAACCTGTTACTGATCCTCATTGAATTGAGGATACACAACGTGAGTAAGTATCTACCATATTCCGCATTAGAGGTTATCCCTATCTAGGGACCATAAAACTAAATAACTTTTACTATGGGACCAACTCTGACATCGCGAAAAAAAAATCAACTGTTTCATACAAAAAATAATAACGAAAATATCAAAGTGTATGAAACAGCTGATTGTTTTTCGCGATTTCAGAGTTGGTCCCATAGTAAAAGTTATTCAGTTTGATGGTCCCTATTTACCATATTCAGCATAGGGGTTATTTTGTAACACGTTGTAGATACTTTGATAATTAATGTAAAAAACTTATAATATCAACAAAACTTGCAAAAACTACTGCCGGTTTTATATAAGTTTGAAATTTGATTTTTTCTTTCAAAAATGAATTTGAATTTATTCTATGGAAAAAATATAGACAAAAATCCACAAAATGTTTATGTTTATCTTCTATTTTGTGTAAAAAAAACGCAACTTTCCGCCCACAATCTTGTTACTTTAAATAATTCAGATTGTTCACATATTTTCTACTCAAATCGAATCTAACTCGGCGATTTCTTTGATATTTGTTGTCTTTGTTACCGGCAAACGGCAATGTGTATAATCCAGCATTGTATATACACCGTCATTTTGTAGTCGTTTAAATTAACTTAAGGGTGTGTTGTACCAATGAAACTAAACATTTTTGCCCAAGAAACATGGGTCAAAAAACGACAAAAAATTTTGGTCCTCCCATACTAACTAGACAGCTAAAACATTGTATTTGTATGGGAAAGTCCAAAATTTTTGTCGTTTTTCGACCAATGTTTCTTTGGCAAAAATGATTATTTTCATTAGTAGAACACTCCCTTAAGTTGCTTAAAACGACTACAAAATGACGGTGTATATGCCTGAAACGACTATGCAATGGATAATGTTACTGGGTCTGTTAAATTACATAATCCAATAGCTTATGGGACCACATGAACAACTGTGAAGAAATTTTTGCGATATCTCTTAAAACAGAAAAGTTATATGGTCTAGAATCTGTTATTTTGTGTTGTAAAATGACGTCGTTGGTCATACAGGAGAACCTTACGTCGTACGTAATAAAGCACATATTTCAGTGCGCTTGGCATTTCCTTCAAGCCCTTAAAACTTCGGAACTACTCGCTTGATTTAAATGAAACAAAAACACGTGTATTTCTATACATTTAGCTACATGATCATAAAGTTTCAAGTGATTTAACAGACCCAGTAACATTTTCCATTTAAGAAAATATATTATTCATTTTATACTTTGCCTACGAATTATATCCTCATGTATACCTACCATTAAATCTTTAAGACAGAATAATCATAATGACCAATAATTATTAAATTTCTTCTACAGGAGCCATTTCGTGTCGTCACGGAATACTACTCAATGGAGCACCCGCCTCCCTCCCTCCACACCTAGAATCAAAGGCTTGGTAATTGAGAACCTTAGAGGCTGCAGGATAACCGGTATAATATCGGGCATCGGGGATATGAACCTGACCCTAGACCTTGAAAAGATTCCTGGACAGACCATGTTCTTCCAATACAGATTTTACGGCGCCAATTCTCACCAACTTCTCTCAGAAGTGATGAAACCTCTTGTACGAGTAACTACTGAGACTGAAGCACCCTCTAAGATAGCAGCCATGGATGGAGTCACTGCCTCGTCACATCTCATTGCCTCGTACGTAAATTTGTTGCTTTCCAATGAGATACTTTGCAGACTTATTGATGAAAATCATAACGAAAACCCGATCTTTTTATTACATCTGGCAATTTTGCATAATTTTGCTTTTTTCATTAGCTCTGTCTGAGCTAATGAAAAAAGCAAAATTATGCAAAATTATATTATCTTGACCTAAATTTTTTAGTTTTTGCTTTTCACTAAGTCTATGAACCCCAATGATTTTAGAATTCTAATATCATTGATGAACCTCGTATATTTTTAATGTGCTTGGTAGACTTTAATGACATAATGTCAATTTACAATGATTTAAACATCATTTTGAAACAGAGTCTGACAGATAATAAGAACACCACTCTGCACAGTGCCACTTTGGAAAAAAAATGTTTATAGGTAGTTGACAAGTTGGCTTAGCAAGTTAATGCAGTGAAAACGCACGACTAGGTACACCGCTTTTAAGATTGCAACTGATCACTGATTTGTAGTTTTGTTTAAACACTAATTTAATCTTGTAAAATTATTTTAATTCTTTTGAAATTTAGTTGTAGTTAGTGTTTGGGATAGTATAGTGGCGTAACATATGAACTTTTTCGGCGAGTAAAGAACTAGATAAGAATGGTAGTGTAAAGTAATCGGGACAGGAGTGCCACGGCACAGCCCTTGCTTGACTTGCATATATCAATTGAAACAGAATGGTCATAATGACCAATAATTATTTTATTTCTCCTACAGGGGCGATTTCCAGTCGTCACTGAATGCTACTCGCTGGAGCATGCGCCTCGATCCCAGATCTAGAATCGATGGCTTCGTGATTGAGAACCTTAGAGGGTGCAAGATAACCGGAGTAATATCAGGAATTGGGGACTGGCACTTGATCCTAGACCTTGAACAAATTCCTGGGCAGACGATGTTCTTCGAATACAGATTTTACGGCACTATGAACGCTAATTCTAACCAACTTCTCTCAAGAATGATGGAACCTCGTGTACAAGTTACTACCGTGGAGTAATTTAGGCTATTAGTGCTTGCCAATTCTTCAAATAAATATACACGATTAACGTAATAAACACTTTCTAAATGAATATTTGCTTTTATTTTTATCAGTAGGTAATTCTCAACTATTAATCCTCTACATTAAGAGTCTTGATTTTAATGTTTAAGATTCTTGATTGTTACATAAAGCAGTTGAACTTTGAAGCATCAACTTCTCAAAACAAACTATTCTCGTAAAATAACAAAATAGGTAGCAACCTACTTTGTTATTTTACGAGAATAGTTTTTCAATTCAATTCAATATATTTGTTCAAATCAAGATGTTACAATTAAAAACAAAGTACAAATTATGGACCCTGTTGGGTATCGCAATATTGGGAAGGAAGAGGAGACAAGAGGACGACTTTCCCATAATAAAATAAAATAAACTAGATTTTGCGAAAAGCGGATACAAACACCTATCTATTGTCATTGTCGCGTAATATAAGTTTGTGTATGTTATCACTAAAGTATTCTTGAATATTGTAATAGCTTTTTAAATTAGTTTTTTTTTAATTGGTTTGTACATTTGTTATCAGTTTTTTCACCTCTTAAATTTTCCGGTAATTTATTGTAAATCCTAACAGAAATGTTATAAGTACTTGATAAACATAGATGAAGGCGCGCAGTTGGGATCAATAATTTATGTTTATGTCTTAAGAGAATATTTAAATTGCATAATATCATCACGTTTTGAATTTTTAATATTTTTTATTTTATTTTCGTTTATTTGGGATAACAACAACCATAAATTTACATTTATTGACTTAGGTCTAATTACTACGGCTAATGTCAATAATAGCTGTTATTCTCAGTTTTAATTCACAGAAATTGCCGAGAAGCAATGTTCTTATATAAAAAAATTATATAGTAAAGTAGAAAAACAAAAATAATGTAGGTAGAAAAACAAAACCACGAAACAGAAGTACAATGAATTATTCTCGACTTGTGTCGGTCGAACGGCAAGAAGCGGCTCTGGGGATCGACATCGTCGTCGTCCGTTGTCCGTGCGTTATGGTAAGTATCTGACTATGTAGCTCGCTACCTGCCGCTACACCAACAACGCTTCCAGTCCTACAATGTGGATACAATAAGATTAAAACCTATTTGATGATGTTTATAAATAAATAATATGTAAATAACTTTGTTTCATTTATGATCACTGGTCACGTGTTCATAACCACAGAACAAAGAATTTTTTTTTTCCCCAGTAGAAGTCGCATGTGGGCGGCACCCGTGTAACATCATATCTGCGAAGCTCCGCACATCTTTGAATTTTGCTCCGTCAGTCGTATGAACGAACGCCAAACAAAAAAATCTTCAAAAATAATATAAAAATGCCGAGGTGCATATAAAAGAGCAAAATCGATATTCACATATATCATTTAGAAAACGGGTGCATAAAATATCGGAGGCGAGCTTTATTTAATTAATTTTGATTTTAATTAAAAATTCAACTGATATTTTCCTTTTAAAATTCATAACAATAAATATCCACCTTTATGCGGTATACACTTATGATCCATATTCCAACGCACAATTTGACATATTCTTGAACTTTCATAAACACTAAAATATAGAATGGCGGAAATGTCACTCAATAGGGGAGACCGAGAAAAGATGTGACTGTGAAGAGTTGAAAAGTATTATCACCATAGCAAAAAATTGATAAGTAAATGATAAACGTCTAAATAACAGTTGATTTGATACACTCACCACTGAAAACACGCAAAAACAGCACGGAATTTTAGTCAACTTAAATAGTACGTTATAGGCGAGTCCGGGAAGCTAGCATTTTATTGTCAAGGATTTTAATCATTCGAGGCAATTTAATGAAAATTGCTTCCCCTACAAGGCTGCGAAGTCTCAAGAAATGAGAGGAAAAAAATTCTTAGTTAAAATGTAATTTTGAAATTGGTCATGTAGCCATCAAGTTTTATAAAAATAACGTTTTATAGTTATTTTTAGATTTAGAATACTACACTCCTGGGGGTCAATTCTGCTAATCTTAACCTCGAAATCGTGGTTCAGTGGTGTTTGAATGGTAATGCTTTTTGACACAGTTCTTGTTTTTTAAACCCAAAACCGAAACACATTGTGATTCTTAAACCCAAAATGGAAACACATTGTATCTCGATTTTGGGTATAAGAAACAAGAACTGTCAAAAAGCATTGATCCACGTTTTTGACGTTAACATTAGCAGGCTTGACCCCCTGAACTTGTGCGGGGCGGAAAGTAACTATTGAAATTAACTCGATAGGTATAGGTGCCGGCACATAACTTGGCAAGTTCTTTAACGCGCATATACTTCTACGCCAATACTTTTCTTTGTTTGCCCGATGTAAGAGAGCCCAGTAGCAATCTAGTTTGTAGACGCCTAGCGCCTGCACCTTGAAAAGGGATGTTGCACTTGACAGGTCGTAAGAGTTGGTTTATCTTCCTCGTCGGCTTGAGGTCTTGATATACACACTCTTCAGAATACCTACAATCTTGTCAATGACTTTCATGTAAGATAGAATGGCAGGTCGTCGTTCTACTATGGCTTGCTTGACACGGTTTCTGGGTTGGAGGGGAGGCGTGGTACTGGTAACTTATTACTTCGCAGAACGTGATTGACATGCTGAAGCTCAGCTGTCAGGTCTTGTTGGTCAAAGATCCCAAATACAAATAAATACAAATAACTTTATTTGCTGTAAATAGGGTGATTACTTATAATTCCCGCGTACTCTCCGAAACAAAGATTTCCCTATGGTAGGTAGCTAACTGAAAAGGATGGTGGTGGAATTCACCATTGAGGTATCTATCTGTAAGTGTTGCTCTTCGAAACATCTGATATCCTTATTTATTTTATTTGGGTTTCTGAATTTTGAAATTCAAATATTTTTTGCTTAGTAATTAAGAAATGTCAGGATTCCACCGAATTATGAAATAGGGTTTACACGAATTATTGATATGAAACTTTTTAGGATAAGCTAAGTGAAGAATGTTAACCAACCCGGTTTCCCTTATCTCATTAAATTTTCTTAAAGTACTTTATGTGTTAATAAATAAGGTGGTAAATCGCACTATTAAAATTAGCTTACGCCATCTAGCGGCTGAGTAGCAGCATTATAAATATACGTATTATTTAATTTGGTACCAAGTTGCTATGGTAATACGACATAAATAAACTTTGTGATTTATGGCTTTCTGGATATTATACATTTTTACTTTTTATCCAATTATGTGTTCACAAAGTGTGTGTGCGTAGCATGTAACTATTGAGTGGGGGGCTTGGCTTCGATTTTTAATGTGTTTGTTTGGTTACACTGGTTTTCATACTAAATTGAGCTCATACTACTTCTATCTACTTCTATGTTCTGTGTTCATAACTGTTTTGTTTTAAATTTACAATACAAAATATATTTCAAATTTAAAACTCCAAAGTTCGTTGCTCCAATGTAAGGATTTTAAAATTTTGAAAATGAGGTCGGCAACTATCGGTTTGATCTATATTGAACTAGATGAACTAGAATGCGAATAAGTTTCTTTTGAACGGTAAACAAAGATAAGGAGTCCGTGCCATTCCCCCACAGAATGAAAGGCATAAGCATAATACGTGATCAATGCGGTTTCTGTATTTGTAGTTTTTTTAACCGCGCGAAGAGCGTACCTATGTAAAAGTTGGCTTATAATTAATCCTGGTTCTTTGGGCAATAATCACGAAGAGCTTATTATGGCAGTAAACAGACACGCATTAGATATCTTTGCAATGACTTCGGCTTCGGCCTAATGAAGTAGGTAAGGCGCAATCTATATCAGGATATTCGCTGCGAAGTGCGCCCCGGCCCCCGACAGTGCGCGGAGGTCCTGGTGGAGGGTTTGCATTTTATGTAAGAAAAGGTATAAGATTTCATATTTTCGTGCATCCTGTGTGTTCACATGTTGAACAGATGTGGATTAAATGTACAGTTAACAGTGTTAAAATGATAATAGGCACAGCTTATCGTCTTCCTTGGTTAAATGTAGACAAGACATATTTCTTAATGCCTTTACTGACTCAGTAAACGCCCTGTAGTGTAGTCAAATTAGGTTGAATTTGCAAAAAGTAGGGAAGTAATTCGTGTAGTTGTAATTTTTTATGGAATCATTAGAAGACATGAATATAAGTTTCCTCCGAGTTTGCACCATTCCTGTTATTTACGAAACATCGTTTAAAGTTAGGTATTAACATTAAAGTCCCAATATTTTTTTAAATGTAATCCCTACAATAACAGTTTATTGCCATGTTTTGTTACAATTTTAATTACCTATCATTGCTTAAATCAGATAAAAAGTTACCGACATAATTGACAAAAGCTAAACCTAGGAGCGGGTATATATTGGAATGCCTAATTTTTTTTGTCCTAACTGTCTTTGGCACACTACTTATTGGCCTAAAAACTTTTTGCACAATTTTCATTTGACCTAAATTTGTTTGGCCAATTTTCACTTCGCCTAAAATTTTTTTTCCGCATGTTTACTTCCTAAATTCATCATTAAGCATAACTATTCATAATCCCTAATGTTTAAAAGTACTAAATAACGATTCGCATAATTGTGTAACGCCTAATATTTTTTTTGCCGAATGTTTACTTCCCTTAATCATTATAGGAATAATCGTTTCTAATCGGTATTGTTTACTACTTGTAAATTGAAAATTACTCAATTTCACTAAACACTTTTGAACAATTTTACCAACAATTAACAACAATTGCACATGATTTAAATTACGAAAAATTATGTTTTTGGCAAGTAATTAAAAATAAAGAATGAGCAGATAAACCTGTCGTTGTCTTTTTAATTGCCTATTACACTCAAGAATGCAAGCAAGTATGCACACAAGCAAACATGACAACATAAGTACAATCAAGATCAAATAGCATGCTTGCATGGCACGCATGCATGCATGCAAACAAGGCCATGCATACTTGCATGCAAGCAAGAGCAGATTATGCATGCATGCAATCAAAAGCAAGGAATGCATGCATGCAAACAAGCATGCAGCATGCAAGAAAGCATGCAGCATTTAAGCAAGCATGCAGCATGCAAGCAAGCATGCAGCATGCAAGCAAGCAAGCAAGCAGCATGCAAGCAAGCAAGCAGCATGCAATCAAGCAAGCAGCATGCAAGCAAGCGTGCAGCATGCATGCAAGCATTAGGGAGCTCCGCTCGCTTCGCTCGCTCCGCTGCAAGTGGTCAAAACACTAACCTAACCTAACCTAATGGTCTTCGCATTAAGAGTTTTTCTTTATAGCGGGGGGCCTCAGGCCCCCCGACCCTCCCGAGCAGGGGGGGCAGCCCCCCTGCATCCCCCGGCAAGCATTTTGCAAGCAAACATGCAAGCAAGCATACAGGCATGCAAGCGAGCAAGTGAACAAGCATGCAAAAAAAGCATGCATGCATAAAATCATGCAAGCATGCAGCATGCATGCATGCAAGCATTATAAAAGTGTTCAAAACCCTAACCTAACCTAACGTAATGGTGTTCGCATTAAAAGTTTTTCTTTATAGCGGGGGGCCTCAGGCCCGTTTTTTGACGATTTGTTTCTGTCACCAACTTGAATGCAATACAATATTGTTATGCCAAAAATTATGTATGCAAGACAATATTAGGGTTTACAATACTTCGGCGTAGTCATTATTGTGTCAAAAGATATGTATGCTAATAAATTTTAGGACAATTAACATTAGTCGTTTTGATAATGAGGGAATTTAATGTTTAGGCGAAACGACAAAGATGCGAAAAAATCTATTAGGCCAAACAATAATTGTACGTAAGGAGTTTAGGCCAAAGAAATTCGGCCAAATGAAATTAGGACCAATGACTTTAGGCGAGTCAAGGGACACCCCCTAGGAGCGCCACCTTTCTGACGTCGTCGTAGGTACTTGTTCCACTACTTTATCGAGTGACAAAAATTGATTTGATGAACAGTAATGCTAGGGCCACACTACCGTGATATTATTATGCTTACAATTATGACCATTGATGAACCTTATGGAATAACTGGGAAACCTATAGGAATAAGGAAAATTATGGCCATAATTATTGCCATATCACGGTAGTGTGCACGTAACACAACGCACGCTTAACACATCGCAGACGGGAAGCAGGGTTTTGTAAGTCCCGGACCTCAAGAAGGCCGATCTGCTGGCTGTAGAACTGCGCCGGGTACTAGGTGTGGAAGCCTCCGTAGGGCTCCCGGAGAGGACGGTGGACCTCATTGACACGGGCCTGGACGACTCGGCCCTAAAAGATAAGGTCCGTGAACTAGTCGCTGCAAGAGTACAGTGCGAAGTGTCGAAAATCAAATCGTGCCGTCCGGCCCATCTACAATCGTAGATGGGCCGGACGGCACCAGACAAATACGGATGAGGTGTCCGATAAAATTTGCGAAGGCGGCAGTTGGTGATGGGCGCATCAGGGTGGGCTGGCTCGTGGCGGCAATACGAACGACCGCCCACTGCGATGTTACAAGTACAAGTGCTTGGGGCACACTAAACACTAAACCTTAAGTGTAGATAAAAATAATTATATTATCTTAAAGGTCGTTTGTACAATGACCTGATCTGATATTGAATTTTTTTAATATTAGAAAAGTTATCATTAATAAAAGAGACGTATCGCGTTAGCTTTTCTAGAATATTTAGTTGTGGCAAATACTGGAAAATCTGGAAATCCTATGCCACTATGTCACTTGCACAGTTTGCACTTGACGAATAGAATTAGGGTTCCCAGAACTTTTCCATGGGTATTAACTTAAAAACACTAAGCATTCCCATATACGCAGACGGGGATCGAATCGAACCCGGGACCTCAGAGACGGTGACACCTTTGGAAACCGATGTGAAAGCCATTCGGCCACGGAGGTCGTCGCAATATCTGATTTCCGGCTTGAATAAAAATAATACTATTAGGTAATTCTGAAGACATGATACTGATAAAATAGTAATTAATTTGATTAGCTAATTAATCAATTTTTTTGACATACATTTTATTAATCTAATCTTACTTCCTTTGTTCAGGTATAAAAGGCTTGTGATTTGGGATAAGGTATTAGTTTCACCTTCTACGGCCAAATCAAAACAATCTTCAAAGGTAAATTATATTAATTTAATTTAAATTGAAATTATTATCAGTCTTTTATCCATTGCTGTAAACATTAATTAGAATAATGACTGATGCTCGGGTACTGTTTTACTAGTCCATTCTAATGTTTTTAGTCCGACTTTTTTTGTAATAATTTAGTCCCTTTTAAAACGTGTTTTTATTAAAGTTTTTTTTTGTAAATTATTATTTTCTGCTTTTTAGTTAACGAGCTATTAGACTAAAAAAATATACTAACTCCTATCGGAGCACTCGTCAAGACGATTCAAACGAGCCCAAACTCGATAGGGTTGCATGGTTTTATTACAGAGTCCCAGTGGCCTTCTTCCGGCTCCATCATCAAACCCTGGAAACTATTTCCCAACAAAGGAGTCGTCAAGATGATTCCAACGAGCCCAAACTCGATGGGGTTGCATGGTTTTATTATAGTTTCTATGGCCTTCCTCCGGCTCCATCATCAGATCCTCGGACACTATTTTCCATTAAATTACTCGTTAAGATGATTCAAACGAGCCCAAACTCGATGGGATCGCATGGTTTTATTACCGAGTTCCAGTGGCCTTCTTCCGGTTCCATCATTAGAACCTGGACACTATTCCCCAACAAAGTACTCGTCAAGACGATTCAAACGAGCCCAAATACGATGGGGTTGTCATTGTGGCAACGATACCATAATATTGCATTGCGTTTCAGTTCTGACCTATGTTCAAAGTTTCAAGTCTCTAGCTCATCCGAAAGCTACCTAGTTTAAATCGTTCGCAAACTTTGTGGAGAAACAAACAAACAAACGAGAAAGCAACCTATTAAAAACGTAAAAAAATTTATCACAACGCTGAAGATCGTCAGAGACGCCTGTAAATAATTCTAAATAAGCCCAGCGCTAGCTAGCGCAAGCTATAATTGGTCATCCTATCCTACTAATATTATAATGTGAAAGTTTGTGGGTTTGGATGTTTAGATGTTTGGATGTGTTCCTCAATCACGCAAAAACTACTGAACGGATTTAGTTAAAATTTGGCACACAGATAGTAGATAGCCTGGATTAAAACATAGAATACTTTTTATCTCGATATTCCCACGGGGACGGGAACCACGCGGGTGAAACTGCGGGCGGCCGCTAGTTTTGAATAAGCCACCTGATTCAAAATGACCAATTATCTATTCGTTCTTTGACGTTTATGTAGCCAGTATGGCTTATTCCATAAATCTTCTTCCAGTTTTGTTTGTTTTGTTGCTTTGTATTGAATTAACAAATTTACGACAGTGATTTTTTTAGTTAATGCCAATAACAGTTCAATAGCAGCTTTTCAGAGAAAGAATAGATAGATTGGCCATTTGAATCAGGGCTCAGCTTGAAAGACTGCCTTCCATTGATAAGGTTGACCCCCAACTGCTTGTGTATTTTTCAGATGAACCTGTCCATGTTGTTGGTGACTTTGTCGGTGGCGACTTTGACGCTCGCCAAGCCTACTGAGATAGAAGCGCCCTCTAAGTTAGCAATCGTCGATGGAGTCATTTCCTCGTCACCTGTCATTTATGAGTACGTAGTTTTGTTGCTCTCTAGTGTGATACTTTGCCAACTTATTGAACAAATTCTTAACGAAAACCCGTGCTTTTCATTTCATTAGACAATTTCTCATAACAATTTTCCGTTTTTATTACCCCTGTCTGACTGATATTATTGTTTTTTTAATTTTCACTGAAGTCCGTGTCGTAACACTAACCCGTATATTTATAACGTGCTTGGTAGACTTTAATAACGTTTTGAAATGCAGTTTAGACGAACGGTAAAACAAAGGTTTGAGGTTATTTTTCGCACAAGTCATTACGGAAACATGAAAATGTAGTACGAAATGTGCACTCGAATAGAGTATGATCAGAGTCATGTTGTTATGTATTTTGTAAAAATCAATGCAGCGTTTTCAATCTAAAAATGGCGACTCTAAATTGAATTTTTTTGACGTTTTCTTATAATTTGTTAGACCAAGTAGTGAAAATGATATTATATTACTGCAATCTACTCACAAATCCCATGCGTTTGATATACTCGTACCATGTGGTATATATCAGTAAATATTTTTTCTTTGTACTGAAAACTTTATGACGTCACAGTTTCTACCCCCACCATTTTCGCGCTTCGTACTCGTACTGCATTCAGTACGATCATAGTAAAATCAAATATGGTACGATGTCCTGATCACAATTATATAATATGACAATTACATAGTTGTGATCAGGACATCGTACAACAATCGTATTACAATATGACATTATTATATAATATAAAAATGTGGTATTTCATTTTCATATTTCCGAGATGACTTGACGAAAAACGTTTTCTAAACGTCTTTTTGTTGTAACTTTGACGCCGAACTAGTTGTAAACCTAACCGCGCGTTTCATAAGTCAATAAACAATGTTTTGAATATTATTTTGAAACATAGTCTGACAGATAGTAAGAACACACTCTGCCAAAAAATATATAGTTCACAAGTAGTGGAAACACGTGATTACACCGCTTTTAAGATAGCAACTGATTACTAATTGGAAGTTTTGTTTAACTATTTGTTTTTATTTCTTTTAAAATTTTGTTATTGTTAGTGTTTGGGATAAAGGCATTTCAATTTTGTTTCGGCGAGTATAGAAACTAATAAGAATGATAGTGTTTTTAAAGTAATCGGGACGGGAGTGCCACGGCGGCGCGGCGCAGCCCTTGCTTGACTTGCATTTATCCATTGAATTTTTAAGACAGAATGGTCATAATGGCAAATAATTCATTTATTTCTCCTACAGGGGCAATTTCCAGTCGTCAGTGAATACTATTCGCTGGAGCATCCGCCTCGATCCCAGATCTAGAATCGATGCCTTCGTGGTTGAGAACCCTTCAGGGTGCAGGATAACCAGAGCAATATCAGGAATCGGGGACTGGGACCTGACCCTAGACCTTGAACAGATTCCTGGGCTGACGATGTTCTTCCAATACAGATTTTACGGCACAATAAGCGCTAATTCTCACCAACTTCTCTCAGAAGTAATGGAACCTCGTGTGCAAGTAACTACTGAGACGGAAGCGCTCTCTAATATAGCAGGCGTCGATGGAGTCACTTCCTCGTCAGATGTCATTTCCGAGTATGTAATTTAGTTGCTCTCCAATGTGATACTTTGCAGACTTATTGATCAAAATCATACACTTTATTTCACTACAGTCACATTACACTCAATTTATACAATATCGATGACGATATATAAGGATCACATCTACGTAGCGGTTTCGCGTCAATAGTATCATTAACATGTGTCAACGGTCGGAGCCAATCGGGCGGAATTGCGCTTGAAAAATTTATGTTACAGGCTGTCCGCATTTGTTTCGCTTGTCGAACTCATGGCGAAACCTATCGTTTTGAAACAGAGTCTGACAGCAAGGAAATTATAAGTACTTCGTAGAACAGGAAGGTCCACACCGTATTTTTTATAATACACTTTATCCTTAAGACATTATGGTTTATATTTCAATAGAAAAAATTGCGGTCCAGTTGAGATAGCAAGTACGAGGTAAGGGTTCTATAACATTGCCAGCATACGATGTCTTAATAAGAAACAAAAACGAGGAAATGAGGATGCAATGGCAAAAATCGCTACAAGTAAATGTTGGAAAATATTCATTTGTGTGTGATATGGTAATCACTTCAGAGCCGATGATGACTTCAACAAATGTGCACTTGAATATTCTAATGCTATCATTTTTTTATAATAAAACTGCTTAGGTTCAAACTTATGACATCATCTGGTTCAAATTTCATCAAAAGTGGTTCACTACACGAAGCATGAAAGGATATCGAACAAATGCTTTCGCGTTTCTTAGTTAGTTTAACCAATAATAACAAATTGCATAAAAAAAGAACAAGTCTATTTGTTTTCAAACTTATGGTTACCCTAATAGAGCGAGACAAACTGACCTCATACTTGCTATCTGTTTTTAGCCGCAGAGCACCTTCCTTAAGAACATAACTCTGCCAAATATGTTCTATCAAAGACTTAGATATCTGTCTATTAAGCTGCCGATAACGATTAGCATCTACTGAACTCTGGAGCCTCATTTCACGTCTCTGATCCATGAGTAGGAGTGTGTGGTCGGAGAGTTTCTTTATTTTGGGACGGCGGGTCTTAAAGAACTTGGACCCTACCGTACGGACAGTATCCACCACCATGTTGTTTAGATCGTCCACATCTATGCTGTTCTCAAGGGCTTCGAAGCGGTTTTGGAGTTCGAGTTGAAAGCTCTCGGGGTTTTGAATATGGGCCGGCAATGGTCGAATTGTTGATTTTGATTTTATCAGTCGAGATCTTTCCAGCTTTGGGTTGATATTCAATGTGCCACGTACCAATCGGTGATCGCTCCCCGTCTTAATAGCGTTGATCACAGTGACATCATTGAATATTTGCTTCTTCGTCGACATGATAAAATCTATCTCATTTCTGACTGTACCGCCCGGACTGACCCAGCTCCACTTCCGGCTTTCCGGCTTTCTGAAGAAGGAGTTCATCATAAAGAGGTTCTCCTTCTCCATAAAGTCAGCCAGCATCTGGCCTCTGTCATTCCGTTGCCCAACTCCAAATTGCCCCACTCTCAGCTCATCACCGCATCGTTTCCCCAACTTTGCATTGAAGTCCCCCATCACAACGGTGTAGTGGGTTTTGTAGCTATGCATGGCTTTAGAGATCTCCTCATACATAGCCTCCACTTCGACATCTTGGTGTGTCGAGGTCGGTGCGTAAACCTGTATAACATTCAGCGAACACCGTTTGGATATTCTGAGTATAAGGTACGCCACCCTGGGGCCGTACCGGCTAACGAATCGATTATCGAAAAGTCTATCGAGTTTCAACTTAAAACAGAAAAAAATAAAGTATGGAATTTCGTCTTTTACTTTCTGTTGACTTAATTTGGAAGATATCGATGTTCGTGTGACATCATGAATTGGGGTTTGCCATTTTAGCCCAATTGGGGCTCGATTTATGTTTTAATTTGAAACCCAGCAGACTTTTTGATAATCGATTCGTTAGCCGGTACGGCCCCTGGTCGACACACTTCCGATGGTAATCACGTTGTTGACAAGGGACTTGTGGAATGTGGACGCTGAACCCGACACCACCTAGGGACTGTTGGTCGCCCTCCCGGTAGTAAAGCAAGTTACCGGAGTTGAGGATTATCGAGTCCTCTCCCGCTCTTTGGACTTCAGATAACCCGATAATGTCCCAGTGTACCTTGCTGATAACTTCTTCCAACTCGGTTAACTTCGCGTCAGTCCTTAGTGTGCGCGTGTTATAAGTTGCCAGGTGCAGTTGTCGTCGTTTTTGGTAGCCGAGCCGCACCCGGGGATCCTTAGCACCCCCTGCCCCGCCGTTACCGTAGCTAGGAATAGCGGGGCTGCCGGGGACTGGGGGCCAATTTTTTGATCCATTGTGCATGAGGGGGGGGGGGGTTTGCCATAATCGCCACGCTTGGCAGGCGGGTTGGCGATCGCAGTAGGCCAAGGTTTTTTTTTGGAGACGCTGCTGCCCGTCTCTTAAAGGCTATGCTCCCTAAGTCGCCTTTTACGACACCCACGGGATGATAGGGGTACTATTCTAGGCCGGCACATACACGGCACACGATTACACCTCTTTTAATTTAAGTTTCAACCCTAATTGTATCTTTTAAAATTATTTTAATTCTTTAAATTTTATTTTCGGTGAGCGAAGAACTAGATATAAATGATAATGTTTTTAAAGTAATCGGAGGCTTTATTATTGAAAGGCGGCGAACGCTCATTACGAATCTTCTAATTTTCATACGATATAGCAAAACTTGCATTTTTGAATCGCTTGTTGTCAGTGTAGCACCCATAGACATAGAAAAAATTTTCACTGCGCTCAAGAAGACCAACAAAGCGTGGAAAAGAGAAGTTAATATTATACGGACAATATTATACGTTTCAAATATTTGTTAATCCTTATTAGAATTTCAAATAAAGCTATCGTTTAGCCATGGTGTCTTGTGCTCTAAGTAATTGTGATGTGATCAAAAGAAACAATCCAAGTAATCACACTTTCCTAAGGTAAAAAATATTTTGCCACACACTTCTCTAAAACCAAATTTCGCTACGTTTATTCGTTTATCGACGAAGAAAACAGTATGGAACATAGTTTATTAATTTTCTTTGCCATATGCCACGCTCGATGCAAGTCGTCTGTAACTAGTCGCTCTATAAAACTAAAAGAGTGTCAGCCAGCAGTAGACGCCTTTCGGCTGTGATGATTATATTGTTATTTTATTTTATGAAAATTATCAAATGATAATGTTGATGAATGATGATCGTATTTGTTACAAATAGGTAAGACACTTGATTTCAAGAAAAAATCTAAATGAGTGACAAAAATACTGGGTGGGCGACTATTAAACTAAGTAGATAACATTTACTAAATATATAACTGATTTAGGCTAATACAATGAGGGCTTCAAAAAATATCTTTTGGAATGTTTTTGTGGGTGACGATAAAAATATTTTGGGATACTGTAATACTATTTGAGCATACGTATATCTTTTTTGGAAACAGCAGAACGGCGACGATGAGACTGTAACCACAGGTATTAGGGTGCTCCCACACAGCAGTTATATAACGATGACAGCTGTCATCTGTCAAACTTTAAACAGAAATATCTTGGAAATTACTCATCCCAGACTGATGGTGTCTTTGAAGAAATGAAAGGTTTTGGTGAGATCTTCATTTTAGAGGACAAACTTAAATTTGACAGCTGTCGTCTAAAATGAAGATCTCATCGTATGAGTACTTTTCGAGATATTGCTGTTTTGAGTTTGACGGCTGTCATCTGTCATACTTAAAACAGCAATATCTCGAAAAGTACTCAACGCTGCGAAATACTTATAATACCAGGCAAAGTTTGACGTCGAGACCGCTCTTATTCCGCTTGATGTTGCTGTCGACTGTACACCAATTAGTTATTAGGAAGCTTGTTTTTATTTTCTTTTTGTGAGCCCTTGGTTCGTTGCCCAACATAGTATATTTGTCATCTTGATTAGATTTATAGTCGCCTTTTTTAATGTATGCCAAATTTTAAATGTTTTGTGTGACAACCTCAGGTGTCGCCCAAATAGAAATTTAGTTGCCCGTTCTGATAACTAGTTCTCAGTTTGTATTTTAAAGTAACCTATTTTCAATTCTTCTAGTCGCCCTCAGTCCGTCGCTCACTTAGTATTTCAGTACGCTATATTCAGTATTTTTGATACCCAAAATGGGAATTTATTGTTACCCGATTAAATACTACCCCTCGTTTTCTATGGATTGCATATTGCAGGACGCGCCATTTTTATAGCATTACAAAATTTTGAGTTCAATTTTTCTTTTTTTGTTATACTGGGAGAGTTTTATTTTTGTTTAAAAATGTGTGATAGCAGTGAATGTGAAGATTTGACACTGCCCCACAAAGCGACTGAACACTTGTTGCATAATAGCGCCCATAGTTTGTATGGCAGCCATTACACACGTCAATCTGGTGTAATCTGATCAAAACCACAGATTGATGGAATTTGATGCGGTTGGTTTGCGACGTTACACGGTCAATCCAGCGAGATCTGGATCGCAGTAGATCTTGGTAGATTGACAATCTACCACGATCCACGGTGGTCTTTGGCAGGGTTGCCCACTTTTTGCATTAATTTTCGCGTGATATCGATCGATGCCCCGAGTGGTGCAGTATTCAACATGCCAGTCTACCACGCAAGAGATCCCGGGTTCGATGACCGGACGAAATTGAAATGAAATATTTTAATTTCTGTGACGGGTCTGCGTATAATAAGTACCTATCTATTGCGAAATGTAAACCTACCTAGTAAAATCAGTTGTCTAGGGTTAGATGGCGCTGTGTGTGTAAAATCAAATATCGATATTTATAAAACTATATTACTAAGCTATGAACTATCTGAGTGCCAAATTTCATCCAAATCAGTTCAGGAGGAGAAAAGCAGGAGGTTGTTTTTCTGTTCATCTGTATGTTATTTTAGGGTATTATTGGGCTATATTTTTTATAAATTTCTCAAAAGTACTTACTAAAGTATTTTACCCTAGGGTACCTTTGACCAGGATAAAAAGTATCTTATAATTCAATCCAGGCTATAAACTGTGTGTCAAACTCCATTCAAATCAGTTCATCCTTGAAAACAACATACAGACGAACAGAGAAACAAACTCCTGTTTTTTTGAAGTCGGTTAAAAATATTAGATCGCAGTATATTGTGCTAGCTAGATTGTCAGTCTACCGTGGTAGATTAGACAATCTACTGCGATCCGATGCAAGCAGATTGTATTGAAATGTGGACTTATATTTTTTTATAAATTTCCTGAAAGTAAGTACTTACTACATATTAATTTCAATGTTTAAAAAAAACTAAAAATACCAAGGATACCTTTGATCGAGATAAAAAGTAGGTATCCTATGTTTTAATCTAGGCTAATAAACTGTGCCCTAAATTTCATATTAATCAGTTCAGCCTTAAAAAAAACATGTATCGGATAGCAGTAGATTGCAATGAGCAGACTGCAAGTTCTCAATTCGTTTGTATGTTTGTTTTTTAATCATTTTTCGAATGTCCACCCACGCGGATGTAGTCGCGGGCGGAAGCTAGGTAAAAATAAATATGTACTACATTTTTATAAATATTCCAAAAGTAAGTACTATAATGTTTAAATATTTAGAAAATAATACTATTACCTCGAAAAAAAGGTGTCAACCCTAAGCCAGACCAAGCCAGATTGACGTAGATTGACAATCCAGCACAATCTGATCACGCCAGACTGCGCCAGACCGCGCCAGATTGAAACAGATCACGAACAACGTTACACAATCAATCGCGCGGTCTGGCGTGATCAGATTGTGTGTGTAATGGGTGCCTATGTATACGCTCATAGATATTTCTAAAAAACGAAAATTATTTTACGTAAGTACCTATGATATGTTATGTCGGTATTATTTTTGCTGCCGTGTTTTGGTCTTTTACACCACTTGACCACACTTGACGTAATTTTTTACCACTTTTTTAATTATTCTTTTGTAATAACGCCAACGACTGTCACCGAGCGCGTGGCAGACATGACTGAATGGTGCTTCGGTTGTACTTTTTTAGCCCCGCCCACTCGGTTGTAGTTTGCGTGGTGCTATTTTTTGACAAGAATTACACTTCCTTAGTTCTTTGTTCGTAGGTCATAGCGGCTGAATTCCACTGCGATGCATCCCACTCCGATATAGCGGCACTAAAACAACCCGAAATGCTCTAAGCGAAAAAGCAAGGACAGTCCGACAATGCTACAAACGGTAGGTTTATATTCTCTACCTCCAGAGTACATAAGGTGTCGAAAATGACATTTAAAAATTGAAAAGGAGGACTGGAGGAGGTTAGGTATCTTCATAGCCTATCCATATCCATATTTTTTTAACCGACTTCAATACTTGACACACCACAGGAGGTCGAAAAATTTACTGATGAAATGTAAAGATTTATAAGCCTATACCTAAAAAAGTTTTAAACCTAAAAACGTGGGGCGCATTTTGTAAGATTTGTTTCTTGTCTTTGTCTTGTATTATAGTCTTTTGCACTTTTAAACCTTTAAAAATAAAATTTAAATGTTATTTTCGACACCTTATGGTATTCCGGAAGTAGACAATATAAGCACTAACTACCGTTTGTTGCTCTGTCGGACCATCTCCGTTGCTTTTTCGAGTTGTCGCACTGCAGTGGCGTTATATCGGAATGGGATGCGTCGCAGTATTCTTCTGTCGCTATCGAATTAGCCGCAGTGACAAACCTGTCGCGATCGTGTTATCCGTAGTTTTGTCATTCATTCACATTACACCGCATGCGATGAAAATGAGTAGAGTAAAGAACGCTCGCTGCCTTTCAAAAATAGGGCTCCTGGACGGGAGTGCCACGGTGTAGCCCTTGCTTGATTTGCAATTATCAATTGAATCTTTAAGACAGAATGGTCATCGACTAATAATAATTTTATTCCCCTACAGGGACAGGGTCCAGACGTCACAGAGTACTCTTGGCTGGCAGATCCGCCTCTTCTTTCCTAGAATCGATGGCTTCGTGATTGATGACGTTAGAGGCGGCGGGATAACCAGTATAATATCAGGCATCGGAAACAGTTACCTGGCCCTAGAACTTGTAAAGTTGCCTCAGGAACCAGTGATGTCCTTCCGATATAGATTTTACGGTATACGGGGCCGTAATTCAACCAAATTCTCTTAGAAGATCACTTCTAAGATTGAGGTTCCATCAGGAACCTGGTGTTCAAGTTACTATTGTGGAGTAAAATAGGCTGTCAATGCTTGCCTATTTGTCAAGGAAATAAACACTTTCTAATTGAATATTTGCTTTTATTTTTATCGGTAATTCTCAACCGCAGACCACACAACAAGTACTTACGTTTCTCAACTATTAATCCTCTACGTGTTATGGCTGGTTTACACAAAGATTCTTTGGGTTTACATTATCTTAGCTGTTATGTTGTGTTAGGCAATGTGACCTACATTGTTCTAATGCCAACCAAAATATCGGTATTTATTTATTTATTTATTTATTTATAACACACATCTATCTTTACAGTATTGTAATATATATAAACGACACATTACAATGCAAAGTCTATGAACCTGAATGCGTAAGAGACGCAGACTGTCTGGTCAAATAGCTATTTATCGGTCGCTATCCTTGCATAACATAAATAGATAACTTCCTCGTTGGTCTAAATCAGCTTTTTACAACCCTGTTAAACAACCTTTCAAGTCATGAGTGTTGGGTGATCAAAACATATGAAAATAGGTTCTACTTACGCCCACTCGGATGAATATTTGGAGCTGTTTGCGTTCCACAGTTTTCTTCCGGCGCATACTTTTCCCACTCGAGGAAATAAGTGTCTCGACCATGGCCTTCTTAAATCCAAGCAGTCTTCCACTACACTAATATTAGATACTGTTCTCACTGATTATTGTTCTTGATCACTGTTATTGATTACTGTTCTATTTTTGATTCGCAATGACCGCACTGGCAAGGGAGGTGGTGGCGTTGCCATTTACTTGCAGAGTGACATTCCATACAAGATCTGAGTATCTTTTTCTGGAAATTTGTATTAAGGGTGCCAAAGCCGTCCTTGCAGCGGTTTATTGTCCCCCCACTGTAGACTACCTCTCTCATCTCGAGTCTGTCTTTGAACCACTCTGTACGGACTATAGATATCACATAATCATGGGCGATTTCAACACTGATCTTTCTTGTAACACACGTCAATCTGTCATGCTATCCAATATTGTCAAGTCAGTCAACCTGTCTATTCTGCCTTCTGCGCCAACTCATCACAACACTTCTTCCAAAGACACGTGGCTTGACTTGATAATTACTTCCCCTGATTACGTCATAAGCCATAGCCAGTTACCTGCGCCGGGCTTTTCTAAACACGATCTCATTTTCATTCAGTATCGTTTAAGACCTCCCAAGCTCAAGCCCTCTGTTGTTTGGATGCGCAATTTTGTTCGAATAGACCTCGACAAATTAAAAGAAGACGCCAATAAGCTTGATTTTAGTGCCATCCTTAGTTCATCGTCAGTTGATGCTAAAGTCTCTCAACTTAACCAATGTTTACTTCAATTGTTCGATGTCCATGCACCGCTGAAAGCAGTTCGAGTTAAGCGGCCACCTGCTCCCTGGATAAATCGAGGCGTTCGCATAGCTATCTCTCGTCGAGATCGTGCCTTTCGCAAGTTTAAGAAAAATCGTACAGATGAAAACTGGCACCTCTACAAAGCCGCACGTAACAGGTGCACTCGAATGGTAAGGGCAGCTAAGCGTGATAACTTCCATGATAACATCTCCAACTCCTCTTCGGCCAACACATGGAAGTTCCTTCGTTCTGTTAGGCGGGCCCTCGGAATAAGCGTTTTAAAAAAAAATGATTATTTTTCCGAAGAATGATTTTATTTGAAAGATATAGAAAATGTGATTTAGTAAATTTGTTGAAATGGAATTATGACTTGACTGAGTCGAATGGTGGCTGGGACGCGACTGACTAACCAACCTGAACTGCCCGCGGATGTGGAGCCAGACTGCTTAGTCAGCCCGCCCCGAGCTACCCTTCAGCAATATTACATACAAATATCTAGTATAATATAACAACCCCCTCCTTAAGAGGAAACTTACGGGAAATTAAGAAAGTTTCCGAAATTACCCAATGCGCAAGCGAGGTGCATTGTGGTTGCTTTCTAAGTTTTCTTGATTTTCTTCGTTTATTGAAGAATCTGTCGCGGTAGATTTAGAGCACAGTTTCGGAAATTTTCTTTTGACTAAATAAACTAAAATTACAATTACAACCAAGGATATTGACAGAGTACTTAAAATTGGGAAGCTGACATGATTATTAAAATTATTTGTTTCATTGTTATCTAGGTCCTTTATTATCTGGTTGGACATGCTTTTAATATTCTTTAGATCATTCAAATTTACACTTTTTATTTTCATTTGTGGAATATTGACGCTAATTTTCTTGAATGTATTTAAATTACAACAACTATCGTTAATAATATTAAAATCTGAAAATACAGTAGGAATATTCAATTTAGGATACGACTTTGTTATGAGTTTAACATTTCTATGGAAAGCTACGCACTCGAGAGGAATGTTAAGTACACCTGTACCTGATATTACAATTTCGGATACAACATTGTTACATTCTATTGACAATTTTGTGGGCTTGGATTGGACAAATACCCATTTATTGTTATTTAATCTATGCCAAATATCTACATCACCAACAATAAACTTATATGGATAAGTTTCAGGAAGAGAAGTTAGAGCTTTGGTAATAATTTCAATTTCACAGGATGGATTATTAAGAACTGCGTAGACATCAGTAATTTCGCAAAGGTAAGTTTCGGTAAGTATCTTTTTACAGTTATTTAGGTCTTTCAGGTAAGTGTAAAATATTTTATCTTTTGATAGAGCTAAGAATTGTTCAGAAGGGACAATCATAGCGAAAGAATCTATTTTACTATCGGTGTATGGAGTTGGCAAAGGTATGGTTTTATAAATATTAAATTGTTGCAAGCTTACTAATGGTAGTTTAACAATAAACATTAATTTATTATTTGTGTAATAACAAGTTAAATCTGCTGTATTCATTAATACATGTATGTTGCTTATATCTAAATTAACTGGGAAATCCTTAAACTTAGGTAATATTTTTAAATTACTAACAAGTTCATTATACATCTGACCTGGGGTTAGAATAGATGGATGCAGTGTGTTGCTTTTAACAAACAAAATGGAATTTAAAAGATCTTCAATCTTAAAAGATATAGTAAGTAAATTGGCTTGTAACACATTTAAAATATTACTTAGTCTAACCTTAAAACTAATTACATTTACAATTTCAGACACCTTTTTTTAGGAAGCCGGATAAACCTTCAATGACGTCAGTTAATTTTGCTTCATTTACATTTAATTCATGTATTGATTGGTTTATATTATATATAGCTGATTGAGATACCATTATAGTTTTCGTTATAGAGTCTGCTAATTTTTTATCATTATTATATAAAGCTTGAATAGCATTATCATAGTCCCTAGCATCGTCTTCATCTAATGTTCCAAATATATGTTTAAATGCAACGCCTGTACCTCCAAACCAAGCTGCTCTTTTGGAGATATTATTAGACATTATATGAGAAATAGATTTGAAATCTCGCGTGATATCTATATAAAGGGCTTCTAATAGCTGTAACAGATTTTGGCATTGCTCATGATCGATTTCGTCATTTTCACGACATTCAGATCGGATAGTGTTAAACACGTAGTGAATATTTTCTAAGTGGTGTTCAATCGGGAATACATCAACCGGAATTACGATATGGAATTCATCATTAATGATTCTTAAGATGCCAATAGGGTCGAAAAATACACCAGGGCTCTTGGTAATGTAATCAATATACTGGTTCTCGCTCCTTGCCAAGGTGATTCTGCAAAGGTATAATAACTTAATTGTAAATAAATCTAGAAACAATAACCTAATTTGTATATTATATTAGACGTTGTAAAATAATATTAACGTAGTATAGTATATTTATTAAATCTAACAAAATTATAAAAAATAGAAAAACTTATTCTAATCATTTTCATGTGCAGGTTTTACTTCATCAAAATGATGTTTGACATGGCGCCTATTTATCAAGAGAGACAGCGTGTTATTGCCATGGATCTTAACAATTTTGTAAGGGCCTTTCCATATTGGCGAAAGGGCTTTACGGAGCCTGACATGATTTTTTAGGTACACGTAGTCACCTACTTTATATTGGATTGCACGTGAATGCTTATCGTAATAACCTTTGGATTTTTCTTAAGAGGCGCTTATATTTTCCAAAGCCTTTTCACGAGATATTTTGAGGCGGTGCTGGAGCATTTTAATATACTCTGGGTAAGTTACATCAGGCCATTGATCAAAAACTGAGTCAGGGATGTACGGCTTATGGCCAAAGAGGAGCTCAAATGGCGTGAATTTGGTTGTAGTATGCACGCTGCTGTTATATGTCAACATGGCAGTATATACGAACTTATGCCAATCTGTTTGATGTTCATTCACGTATGATTTTAGATACTCCTTTAGAGTGGAGTGGCTGCGCTCTAGGGCGCCTTGAGTTTGCGAGTGATACGGTGATGACCAAATTTGTTTAATTTTCAAGAATTCGCAAGTACGCTTGAAAAGGTCGGCTGTAAAATTTGTACCTTGATCTGTTAGTATAGATTTTGGGATTCCGAATAGAGATATAAAATGTACTAGACATTCACAAGTTTCTTCCGAGGTAGCGTTAGAAATAGGATAAGCGGTAGAAAATTTAGTTAAGTCATCCTGAAGTGTGAGGATGAATTTCAACTTGTGAAGGCCTGCTTCTGGTAGGGGACCAACGAGATCAAGACTAATTCTTTCAAAGGGACGAGTTGAAGTAGTAGTGATTTGCATCGGGGATTTATTTATTTTCCGCAATGCTTTATTTGATTGGCACAATTTGCAATTTTTTACATAATTTTCGATGTCGGTACGCATGTTTTTCCAATAATAGCGTTCTTTGATTCTACTATACATCCTGTTACAACCAAGATGTCCTGCAATTGGGATATCTTAATTTTCTTTGAGAATTTTAGTGATTTCAGATGGAACAGGATATATAATAGTATTGTGGTGTATGTTTGCTGTTATGTTTGTATTATTAAAAAGGTACATGAATATGCCGTAGATTTTGACGAAAGAATATTGTTCAAAAAGATTTTTGAAATCTGATATAGCGATTTCGTTGATGTCACCTTTGAGAAGAATATCGTCACGTACTGCCTTTAGAGTTTTAAATATCTCGGGATACGTAGAAGCGTCGAAATAGTATACTTTGGTAAATAGGAGATAGTATGTCTTCCCTTTAACTTCGAGTTTCTTGAATGAATGTAGTTCTCTTTCAGAATTTAGAATATCGGATGAATCATCCATGGCAGACAAAATATCTTGGAGAGAGGGATTAGATTCATCTAAATCAATTGACACAGGAACTAGGATAGTTTTACAACTGCTCTTGAGGAGAGATTCGTTGTACTCTTTTATATGAGTATTGAATGTTTCGTCTTTGTTTGCAAAGGATTTTAAGAACGTATTAAAATCTTTATTAGAATTCGAAAGTTCTCGTGACGTTTCAGGTATTTCAGGAGGAGACGGCGGATTAGAAGTCCCTGCAGGAGGATTGGAATCAGGAGGGTTTGTATTTTCAGGGCTGTATGCAGTCAGAGATAGTTCATCACCATCTAGGAGTGGAATTGAGGGTAAGTCATTGCTATTGGACCCAAGGAGACTAGAAGGAATGCGGACATCTAGGTCATCTAAGGTTATGGGACTGAATGGCGGAGAGTTTTCAGGATTTGCAACAGGATCTTGGTTTTCAGGGACGTTTGGTTGTGGAGATGGGTTTTCAACTGGACTTGAAGAATCATTCTCAAGGATCTGTGGTAGAACAGGATTAACTGGATATCTTCCCTTTTTGTATACAATGTCGTAATCAAACTCTTCAAGTTTAAGTCTCCATCTCATAAGTTTAGATCCTGGGTCTTTATGATTGAATAACCATTTGAGAGGTCGATGATCGGTAACGATTGTGAATCGGCGTCCATATAAATATGGGCGGAAGATCTTGGTACCAAAGAGAATGGCGAGACATTCCTTTTCAATCGTCATGTAATTGCATTCGGCTTTATTCAGTGTTCGCGATGCGTATGCAATCGGCTTATCTTGTCCTATCGGACCTTGGGAAAGTATGGCAGAAATAGCAAAATTAGAAGCATCGCATGTCAATACAAAGGGCTTGGTAAAATCAGGGTACATTAACAGAGGGGCAGAAGTGAGACAATTTTTTGATTGTTCAAAAGCTAATTGATGTTCATTCTGCCAGTTGAACGGAACGTCTTTCTTTAAGAGGTTAGTTAAAGGTTTGGCTATCTGAGATACATTTGGTATAAAACGGCGATAATAGGATACGAGACCCATGAAAGATTTTATATCTTTTGGGCACTTGGGTTGCGGAAATTGTTGGACTGCTTTGATCTTCTCTGGGTTAGGTTTTACACCTTGATCTGTGATAATATGTCCGAGGTAAGACACTTCTTTATGAAGGAACTCGCATTTATCAGGTTGGAGCTTGAGATTGAAGTGTCTCAGTCTATCGAAAACGTTGGAAAGTGATTTTATGTGGGATTCGAGGTCATACGAGTAGATTACAATGTCATCGAGGTAGACGTAACATTGTAGACCTTGGAGGCCTGAAAGAGCAGAATTCATTAAACGTTGGAAAGTTGACGGGGCATTCTTCAGCCCGAACGGCATGCGAGTAAATTCGAAGTGACCTTGAGGAACGGTGAAGGCGGTTTTGGGAGCGTCATTGGGAGACATTTTTATCTGGACGACTCTCCACTTACGTTGACCAGACGCATCTGATTTCTTTGGGACTACCCATATAGGAGAAGACCAGGGGGACATTGAAGGTTTTATAATTCCTTCAAGCATTTTATCGATCTGTTTCTGAACTTCCTGTTTATGTACTTCGGGGAATCTGTAAGATTTAGTATTGATTGGATTGGAAGAAGTGGTAGGTATTTCATGTTGAATTGCATCAGTGTAAGTTAGTTTATCATTTGGCAGGTGGAAAATGTCTGAAAAGGTGGCACAAATGCCAATAGGGCATCTCGTTCTTCATGATTTAGATGAGATACTCTCAAAAGATCGATGACTTCATTTGTTCGATCTACAATGTTTTTTTGAGAGTCGTCACTGCGTGACGTATGAAAGATTTAAAAGCTATCATTTTCTTCTATTGGTGATATTTTTAGTTTCATATCAGAATTTATAGTCAAAGGGGATTCAGATGTGTTTACTACAGAAATGTTGATTCTCGAATTTGGTTTTACTTTGACCATGCAGTTGGCTATGAGTAGCGATTCGATGGGATGTTGGTCGAGGATAAGACCTTCCTTAATTTCAGGATTTTGAACGGAACATTCGATAATTGTTTCACTCCGAGGTGCAATGACATAGATAGGTTCTGTGAATTTAAGGGGAATTGTAATTTTATTTATTATCAATTGGTCTTTGGAAAAGTCTATCTTACTTAGGGATTCTGATAAAAAGTCGTTTCCGATTATTCCATCGTATGGGAATTTTAAATGACCTACGAGGTGAAATTGATGTCTGAGGGTATGGAAATTTACTGGTATGGTGCCCAGTGATATCATGGGGTTGGCTTCGTTACCAAGTCCTGTGAAGGTTACGACCTCGTCGCATGTTAAAGGAGGCATCTTGTCTACTGAACATTCTTTTATTAAACTTATGGCTGCGCCACTATCGATCAAGAACGATAAAGGTTCCTTGGAAACTGAAGTTTGGACTTGGATAAAAGGTAAGTGTTTCTTTGATGGATTTGTGGTAATATTATGTATTTTAATCTTTTGTTTTTCTTTTTCAGGAGCAGAAATAGGAGCACTAGCGGAAGCTGTGGCGGAGGACTTGTCTGGAGTACTGGATTTAGTGATAGGAATCAGAGTGTCTGTGGATTTTGGATTGGTAAGTATTCTTTGAGGATCTGCATAGTCCTTGGATATAGGAGAATGGGCACTTATTTGGGGCTGGTTACCCTTGTGGTCCCTGGATTTAGGAGAATGGGCACTTATTTGGGGCTGGTTACCCTTGTGGTCCCTGGATTTAGGAGAATGGGCACTTGTTTGGGGCTGGTTACCCGTGTGGTCCCTGGATTTAGAACGAAGCCGCTTCAGTTTTCATCCAATCAATGCAAGATTTGATTATTCTTCATACCAACTCAGTTGCCTTCACTAGAAAGAAAAAGCCAATCAAACCATGGATCACTGTTGGTCTCCTAAGAAGTTTTCGAAAAAGGGATAAAATGCACATGGCTGTTAAAAAGAAACCGAACAATGATGAGCTTAGAAAAGCATACCTGAAATATAGAAATAGTTGTAACGACCTAGCTAAAATACTTAAAAACCGATACTACAAGGAAAAATTCAATAAAAACTATAAAAACAATAAAGGTACATGGGAAACAGTTAAAGAAGTATGTAATATTAAAAAGAAAACATGTAAAGCAACGGCTCTGTTGAAAGTTCTAGACTCACCTAAAGAATCTCTAAACATAGTAAATCAGCACTTTACAACAGTTGGGGCAGAGCTAGCTAATGATATAATGAAGAGAACTAATTCGTCCGAAGCTGAACTTGCAAAAAGCAAGTGCAAATCTGATAATACGCACTCAATGAGCTTAGTTCCTACAGACTACATAGAAATCGATAAAATAATACGGAATCTTAAAAAAGATAGTGCCCCAGGAATTGACAGTATCCCGCCAATAGTACTGGCAAATTCTCATCAAATCTTGTGCACTATGATAGCTCACTTATGTAACCTGAGTATGTCGACTGGAATATTTCCAAAAATATTCAAACAAGCAGTAGTAGTTCCGGTACACAAAAGTGGTGACAAAAAGCTGGCCTCGAACTACCGTCCTATTTCACTGCTTAGTATAGTTAGCAAAATAATCGAGAAAGTGATGAACACAAGACTAACAAACTATTTAGAAAACCAACAACTACTTGCTAGTACACAATTTGGTTTCCGGAAAAATAAAAGCACTGAAGATGCAGTTGCATCTCTCACTGCTCAGGTATCAGAGTATCTTGACACGAGTCAAAGATGTGTTGGAGTATTTATTGATCTTAAGAAGGCGTTTGACACTGTGTCCATTCCAATACTTCTGGTAAGAATGGAGAATCTCGGTATTCGGGGAATTGTGCTGCAATGGTTCCGTGACTACCTTCGTGATAGAAGCCAAATTGTTAAAGTTGACAATTCATTCAGTGATATCTCATTTAACAACTATGGAATTCCGCAGGGAAGTACGATTGGTCCTACCCTCTTTCTTATTTATGCAAACGAGCTCTGTAGGTTACAGTTAGAGAACGGAACCATTTTAGCCTTCGCAGACGATACTGCAATAATCTTTGGAGGAGAAACGTGGTCACAAGTCCAAGGATTTGCAGAAAGAGGAATTGAGGAGGTCGGGAAATGGTTTGATGACAACTTATTGACTCTAAATGCAGCAAAATCAAAATATATTTGCTTTCGAGTCAACAGAACATCAGACCCACCCCCACAGTTCAAAATAAAAGCCCATAAGTCTACATGCAATGTTCGTACAGACTGTGACTGCATTTCGCTAGAACAAACAGACACTCATAAATACCTTGGTATTACTATTGACAAAAATCTAAATTGGCAACCACATATAACAGCTCTTAGTAAAAGGGTTAGAAAACTCCTTCCTATATTCAGAAACCTCCGTGACGCAGCTGACAAAGAACTAGTGCGAAGAGTGTACATTTCACTGTGCCAAACAATTTTGACCTACTGTATCCCAGTATGGGGAGGGGCATGTGCTACTCATCTGATTGAATTGGAAAGAGCTCAAAGGGCCGTAATAAAAGTCATGCTGCACAAACCACGTAGATATCCCACAGACACACTACATAAAGAAAGCTCTTTGCTAACTGTAAGACAACTGTACATATATAGCACTGTTCTAAGACAGCACAAACACACTGATATCACATTAATACCCCAAGACCAACGACGTATTCGATTACCTACTCGTTATTTCAAAACAGCTTTTGCCAAAAGACAGCTAATTAATATGGGTACATTTCTTTACAAACGCATAAACGATAAAAATAAAATTTATAAGATGAATAGACATGCTCTGAAACAAGTTATGCTTAATATTCTACTAGAACTCAACTACGATGCTACTGAGAACCTTCTAAAAATTGAAACTTAACAATATTTTATACTTTTTAAACTTTTAGTTTTTTGCATTCACAATGCTATTATTATATTAAGATCCCGTCTGAGTAGGTGAGTCGATTTTTTCTAATATTTTTTCATTATTTATTCATATTAATATTTAATACAATAACTATCTCCTCTAACTTGAACCATACCCTGTTCCTAGCCTGTTGCACACAAAAAGACACGAGCGCGCGTTCATGCACACACATCCACCTAAGCGCATACCCACGCGAATAATGTACTCCTACCTACATGAAACGTACACTTACTTCAAATAAAATGCACACTACTTCACATGTAGATATTAATGATTATAAGTTAAGTTTTACTAACACCAAAAAAAAAAGAATAATTACTGTACCTACTTAGTATTAATTGAAAATATTTGTTTTTTAATTCTCTTTTTAGTGTTTACTTAGCACTTTAGTAATACTTCTTACGAGGAGGTGGGGGCTGGTAACCTGAGATACAGGTACTACCTAGTTCAGGTATCAGTCCACCATAATCTGCGAAATCCTACTGCTAAACTTATTTAAGTACATTTATGTTAAATTGTAAGGATTATGGTGAGAATTAAATGATTATTATTATTATTATAATGGGCTTTCGTTTGAGGCTGGTTACCCGTGTGGTCCCTGGATTTAGAAGAATGGGCGCTCGTTTGGGGCTGGTTACCCGTGTGGTCCCTGGATTTAGAAGAATGGGCGCTCGTTTGGGGCTGGTTACCCGTGTGGTCCCTGGATATAGAACTATGGGCGCTCGTTTGGGGCTGGTTACCCGTGTGGTCCCTGGATTTAGAAGAATGGGCGCTCGTTTGGGGCTGGATACCCGTGTGGTCCCTGGATATAGTAGAATATTTAATTTAGGTATAGTGTCGGTTTTAGTGATTAATTTTCCAGTGCGACACCGCCGGTCGGGAAATCTGTTGAGTTTAAATGATTATTATCATAATAATTTTCATTTACATTTCCATATTCTTCAAATGGTGATATGGTATGGATTGGTTGACCTTGATTATGAGCTGGACGAGCAGGATAAAATCTGGTTTGTGAATTGTTATTGCCACTACCGTAACGTCGGTTGTTGTATTCTCGTTTTCTACAAGTATCAATTGTATGGCCGGGATTTTTACAGTATCTACATGTAACATTGCCTATCTGTTGAGGAAAGGATCTATTTTGAAATTGGCGTGGACGCCCTTGATTTGGAAGATTTGGTGGAAAAGACGGGGTATTGCGACGCGCGGTAGCTAACAATATTTTTTCCTCCAAAACCGCAAAATTAATGGCCTCATTCAAGGTTTCCGGATCACGACATCTTACAACAGTGGATAAGCGAGGGTTTAACCCTATAATGAAAGTATGAAGTGCAAGGTCTTGCATGGCAGCGACACGGCCTGTCTGAACTGGTTGGCCGTTTCGTTGCTGAGTTGTTTACACTCTTGTAAGTCAGATAGTAGGGCGGCGTAGTGCTTTCTTTCCCCGAATTGCGATTTTAGGAAATCTTCAAGTTGTTGCCAGTTTTCAAAATCTTTAATAGAGCATGCAACCTCGGCGCGCCCTTCTAGCTGACTTAGTATATATTTCAATAAAATACCTTGCTGTGACAAAGATGCTAAGTCTATTGGATTTTTACAATTGTTTATGAATGCATTTAATTTTTCGCGATTTCCGTCGTATTTGTTAATGAATTTAATTAAAATGTTCAAATCTATTTCCGACATTGTGATAGTTGTATTGGTAGTAGATTTCGTGTTCGTGGCACTGGCACTGGGTTCTTCCTTAGGCATTTATAAGTAGTGAGGCGGACGGCGGACGAGAGATAGTCTAAACAAAGATAAGGAACGAGTCTCGGTAGCCGGGCGTAGCGGAATGCGTGGGCGGCAATAAATGTTCACTGAGATTGGAATGAACTAACAGGAACTGCAGGAACACGATGAACATTTTCACACACATATTCTTCTGCACCTTTTTTTGAATTGCACTCACAGTTCACGATCTGGTAAGTATGAGCGAAATAAATACACAGTTTCTTCGGCACTTTCTTTGAATTGCACTCACAGTTCACGATCTGGTAATTACGAGCGGAGGCAGAACCGGGAATTTTATTAATCCCTTTCCGATGCCACCAATGTTAGGCGGGCCCTCGGAATTAGCGTTTAAAAAAAAAGATTATTTTCCCGAAGAATGATTTTATTTGAAAGATATAGAAAATGTGATTTAGTAAATTTGTTGAAATGGAATTATGACTTGACTGAGTCGAATGGTGGCTGGGACGCGACTGACTAACCAACCTGAACTGCCCGCGGATGTGGAGCCAGACTGCTTAGTCAGCCCGCCCCGAGCTACCCTTCAGCAATATTACATACAAATATCTAGTATATAACAGTTCCTTTGGGCTGGGAAAATCATCTTCCCACTCTCACTCCTACCCCTTTTCTCCTAATGTTTTTAATAAGCATTTTTCTACGACCTCCTCATTAGACATCAGCACCAAGTCAAATACTATTTCAGACATTATTTCCAGTGGCCCCTTGCTCCCCGAATCCTTTTCTTTCTGTCCAGTGACTCTAGACGAGATTAGTAAGATTATTGTATCCATAAAGTCTAAGGCAGTTGGCTGCGACGATATCAGTAGGGATATGATTATCTGTGTTCTTGAACAGTCACAATATCAATCATTCCTTTCTGACAGGTGAATTTCCTTCTCTTTGGCGTATGGCTTTTGTGATCCCTTTACCAAAAACTTCGTCTCCTCAACTATTAAACAACTTTAGACCAATTTCCATTCTTCCTTTTCTTTCTAAAATTCTCGAAGCCGCCGCTCATAAACAAATCTCTTCTTTTATCTACTCGAACTCCCTTGTTAATCCCTTTCAATCTGGTTTCCGCCCTGGATACAGTACTACCACAGCACTCATTAAGATTACTGAAGATATCCGTCTGGGCATGGAAAGCCAATCGGTCACTTTTATGCTTCTCATTGATTTTTCCAACGCTTTTTATATGGTTGACCATGACATTCTGCTAGCCGTCCTTAAGTCTCTGAACTTCTCGTCGTTGTCACTGGAGTGGTTTTCCAATTATCTCCGTGGTCGTCAGCAGGCAGTACGTTTGGGATCAGATGTTTCCCAATGGTGCAATGTCTCTGCAGGCGTGCCACAAGGTGGTATTCTATCTCTCCTATTTTCCATATTCATTAACGTCCTCTCCTCGTCGCTTAGCTGTTCTTATCATTTTTACGCTGACAACTTACAGATCTATGCACAGACTTCTGCAGACGATATCAACTCAGCTGTCTCGTTGTTAAACTGTGTGCTATATAAAATTGGGAAGTGGTCAACCGGCTTTGACATTTTATTTATTTTATTTTATTTATTTGGGATAACAAACAGTTGACACAATTAATACTATTTATAAACTATTACATTTCCAATATTTACAATCGTGCAACCCACATCACTATCGACGGATTAGAACATAAGTAGTGTTTCTCAATTTTCACAAAAGAATACAGTAAAAAGGCATGTTAATTTAAATAAGATTGTGCATTACAAAATTACAAGGGTTCGGTAACGATTTGTTCTTCCTTCAAGATACTTATAACATGTTTTTTGAATTTTGTTTCGGAAGTAGTAAAAATGTCAACATCAATGAATGACTTATTATAAGTATCAGTAAGTTGTTGAAGTGGCACACGCTCCTTAGCACGAGTTCTGCCCGTAGAGAGGTGGAACAGCCGGGGCACACGTATCTCTCGGTCGTCGGTGCCAGCTGCGCGGTACTACGTAGCACAAATCGTTGCTCAGCTCAGAGCAATCAAATTTGTTGTTACAGATTTTATATAGCGTCATGGCACTAAGGACTACATTGTAAGCTAAGTATATTATATTCATCCAGTAGCTGAGCGTATCAGCGTATGATAGGCGTATACGATAGTATTTAAAGTGGACGCTACGCAAAAATTTGCATTGTATTTTTTCTAAAGATTCTACATAATTTTGTTATAAATAGGGTTCCATATTTGAACAGCATATTCCAATTGTGATCTTATGACGGTTTTATATGTAGAGAAATAGAAAAGTAGAAGGGCGTTTGAAATCAGGGGTGGATCTAACAATAAAACCGTACATTCTGAGAGCTTTATCTTTAATCGAGTTAATGTGCTGGTCTAAATGTAAATTTGAATCCAAAATTATTCCAAGGTCCTTAACAGATTGAGCTGATTTTAATTCGATATTGAGTATTTTATATTTATTATTAATGATATTTTTATTTTTCGTAAAATTTATGGTTAAGCACTTTGACATACTAAGCTGAAGTTTATTTTTATTACAGTAATTTGAGAACCGATCTAAATCATTCTGAAGTAATTCAACATCAGTAGTATCTTTAATGGACTTATAGATTTTCAAATCATCAGCATACATAAAGAAGTTTGAAT
Organism: Agriphila tristella; assembly: GCA_928269145.1. NCBI lineage: Eukaryota > Metazoa > Arthropoda > Insecta > Lepidoptera > Crambidae > Agriphila > Agriphila tristella. The sequence continues at coordinate 49,637,648 of OV743433.1, read as the reverse complement.
TTATGAAACATTCTTTGATGTCATTTATAAAAAGGTTGAACAACAGGGGACCCAATATAGATCCCTGTGGGACTCCAGATGATACACCAACGTTTTCTGATTTAAAACCATTAAGGATGACTGTTTGTGATCTGTTGGTTACATAGGACGCAAACCATCGGAGCAAATTTCCGCGGATTCCATTGTACGCTAATTTTTTTAGAAGTAGTTCATGATCCACCTTGTCAAAACATTTTTGAAAATCTGTATATGTGTATATTGTGTCAGTTTGCAAGCGACGATCCATATTCTTAAGCATCGTTCCACAACTACTAATCTTATGATTTTCACCAATAACTTGTTTATTGGTGAAAATCATAAGATTAGTGGTTGTGGAACGATGCTTAACAAAACCATGCTGTTCAGGTATAATCACGTTATGTAGACAAGGATAGATAATGTTATGCACTAACTTTTCAAACAACTTCGCTACAACGGAGAGAATAGATATTGGACGATAATTTTCCACATTATGTTTGTCGCCACTTTTATGCACTGGTGTGATATGAGCATGTTTCCATGTGATTGGGAAAATGTCTTCCAGGAGGCATCTGTTATATAATATGTGAAGAGGTTTCGCTATTTCATCCGCAGTTGATTTTAGAAATATAACAGGTAAACCATCTGGACCCGGCCCCTTCGATACATCTAGTTTTTTTATTTCATTTATTATGGAATGTAATCTAATATGCATAGCCGTTAACCCATCCAAGTGTCAGGCAATCATTGTCGGAGGCTTGAAACAGACCGTTAAGATTTATTACAGTTCGGTACAGCCCGTAATGCTTTCTGAACCGATTTAGGAACTTTCTTCCCACTCGCACAAAAATCACTCTAGTAACTTCCTTAATTCTTCCACTCATTGATTATGCTGATGTCTGCTACCCTGACTTGAATGAGGATCTGCTTAATAAGTTGGACGGGCTTATTAATAATGCCATCCGTTTCATATTTTGCCTTCGTAAATTCGATCATGTTTCTTCGTACCGGTCTCAGCTTAAATGGCTCTCTATTCGTCAAAGCAGGCAGCTAAGGCTGCTCTGCTCACTCTATTCCATCCTCAACAATCCCCATTCTCCAGACTACTTGAAATGCAATTTTCAGTATCTCTGTGATACTCACGATCGTCCCCTTCGCTCTGCCAATTCTCTTGCTCTCTCCACTCCTCTCTTTCATTCTGGCTATATGTCTGATTCTTTTACGCTGCAAGCTACCCGCCTCTGGAATAATCTCCCTGAAACTATCAGAAGATCTCCTAGTAAAATTATCTTTTAAAAGAAACGCTCATGCTTTTCTTTTGGAAATATGAATGATCATTGTCTCAAACTTATTTCTTGTTATTTTATAATATATTTATATATTTTATTAGTATTTATATATTAGTGTTTATATATATGTATATATATATTTATATATATATATATTTATATATATATATATACATTATGTACCTATGTATTACTTTGATATTTTTAAGGTTCTGTAACTCTTTTGTATTTACCGCAAATTCATGAATGTCTTTTTACTGATGGTTGACTAGTATAGAATGCTCTTAGCATTAAGTCCGCCTTTGTACCATACTTTGTGTATTGTTTTGCAATAAAGATTAATAAATAAATAAATAAATAAAATAAAATAAAATATTCCCCGACTCTTCTGCAAGTAAATCTTAGTAGCAAAGTACATCAAAATAAGACTATCCGTGTTTAGGTTGACTATGAATCCACTTCATTCGTAAAGCTCTTTTTCAACATACTTGCTCGTAAAGTGAGCCCTAATACATCGCTTTTAGGGCCATAAACCGAGCTATAACAAACACGTGCAATAATATATAAAACACTAGTTGGTTATAGAATTATTCCTACCAAGTTAAATAGGTACCTTACTGCAAGTTATATGCGAGTAAACAGAGCATTCCCAATTTAACCGGGTAATACAGTTATTTTTTTAGCAACAACAAAGAGGTTTTATGCCGCTGAAAATTCATATATATTTTTGGAATAAATAAACGTGTAAGTCCTTAATTAAGTCAAACAAATATTTATTATTATCATATTATTAATAATTCATAATATTTTGTTAAAAATATTAAAATATTTGCATTTTATCACATAAAATTATATTTTGAGGTAGACTGAATGCTCACTAATCCTGTTGTTCGCAAAATATTCTTGCATTGCGCGTGTGAAAAAAAAAACAAAAACCTATTTTGTTTTTGTCGTATTAGTTGCTGTGTGGTAAATTACTTTGTTTAATTTCCTCGCAAGTGTGTTAAAAAACGTCGTATGAAACTCGTGAGCTCTTGCTTATTGCACACTCGGCTGAGTTACGCCCTCGCCTGCGGCTTGGGCTGCAACCCACAGCTTTGTGTGCAATGAGCAACCTAAGCTAACTTGTCTCATAATGTACTATTTCAACACATTGCTCGTAAAGTGAGTCCTAATACATCGCTTTTATGGCCATAAACCGAGCTATAACAAACGCGTGTAATAATATATAAAACACTAGTTGGTTATAGAATTATCCCTACAAAGTTAAATAGGTACCTTACTGCAAGTTATATGCGAGTAAACAGAGCATTCCCAATTTAACCGGGTAATACAGTTATTTTTTTAGTATAACAACAAAATGGCTTTATGCCGCTGAAAATTCATATACATTTTTGAAAGGTATATAGATATATGAGAGGCGCCGGAGTAAAACACGTAGTCGCGGTAATTCGTTTATTACGAGACTGGCCATGACACATACATCACAAATTGAAGGTATGCCCATACAAAGAATTTCACGGATACCTTACACCTCCACCCTTAAATTACACTTATAGATTACAGTTTTGATTTAACATAATAACTAACATTATAACTTATTCTATTTTAAATCTGACTACCGGACGACGAGTTCTTTTGGGACAATTCACTGGTGACGGTGAGACAGATGGCATGTCCGCTTCTGCTTCGGAGGAAGCAGCCAATTCACGTATAATTTCCGGTGCCCTTGATACACTCTGTGTCTCATTATTTTCACTAGTTGATTCTACCCCAGAACTAATCCCCCCTGGTTCTGTATCTAGATCCGCCACCACATCCTCATCCCTATTCAACTCTCCATCTACACCGACAACGTCGTCTGGACAAGTAACACTAGAAAAACGCGCTCTGCGCCTAATTTGATCTACATGCCGTAAAATATGTCGACCGTATTCATCACCGAGAACGTACCCACGGGATCCCTCTTTATCTGTTACTTTAGCTTTTACCCATTTCGAATTAGAACCGTACCCTCTGGCCCATACCTGTTCCCCTTGCTCCAACTCGCGAGAAACTCCACCTGCGTATTCTACTTGCTTGAGCTGCGCTGCATGTACCTTGTCTTCTACACTACGCTCACTCCTAAGCAAGTCCAATCTTGAACGCAGCGAGCGTCGCTCATCCTCGTCGCCACTGAAAGGTATATAGATATATGAGAGGCGCCGGAGTAAAACACGTAGTCGCGGTAATTCGTTTATTACGAGACTGGCCATGACACATACATCACAAATTGAAGGTATGCCCATACAAAGAATTTCACGGATACCTTACAATTTTTGGAATAAATAAACGTGTAAGCCCTTAATTAAATCAAACAAATATTTATTAATATAAAATTATTCATAATTCATAATATTTTGTTATAAAATATGAAAATATTTGTATTTTATTACTTAAGATTATATTTTGAGGTAGGCTGTATGCTCACTAACCCTGTTGTTCGCAAAATATTCTTACATTGGGCGTGTGAAAAAAAACAAAAAAAAACCTACGCGCCTTTTCCCATCATAATTATCATATATTGTTTTTGTCGTATTTGTTGCTGTGCGGTAAATTACTTTGTTTTTTCCTCGCAAGTGTGTTAAAAAACGTCGTATGAAACTCGTAAGCTCTTGCTTATTGCACACTTGGCTGAGTTACGCCCTCGCCTGCGCCTCGGGCTGCAGCAACCCACAGCCTTGTGTGCAATGAGCAACCTAAGCTAACTTGTCTCATAATGTACTATTGAACTTCTTAATGTAGTAAAAAGGTTACAAGATCCACTACTGTACTTCTTGAGTAGTAAAAATGTTGCAAGATCCGCTACTGTACTTCTTTGAGTGGTTTTAATTACAAATATGCAACCCAAAGTTCATTTTGTAGGTTTAACTCATATCTTCCACTCTAAAGCAGCCGAAGGCTGCATTTCCCACCTTTATAGATGGACCTGTTAAGTAATAAGATCAGCTACAATTATTACTAATGAGCTAGTTGGGAAGGTCACCGTTGTTGTTTAGACGACGTATAGGATGAGGGCTTCCAGCACTTTTAAACGCGAATAAACTAAACCCTAGTGTAGTGCGTCACCGTTTGAGACGTATTTAGGTAGGGTTAACGCGTGTTTACCGGCTGGAAATGCTAACTCAGTTCGTCACGGCCTCACGGCCTGCGGGGACGTATTGAGGTAGCATTCCCATATACGCAGCTGGGACAGAATCGAACCTGGAACCTCAAAGATCTTGACATGACACCTTTGAAAATCGATGTGCAGGCCGCCATTCAACCACGGAGGTCGTCGCAATTAAAAGACCAAATAATCAAATTTCTGGCTTGGCTAAAACTAAAAGATAATCCTGAAGACATTTGTGTCTTCAGTATTATCTATTATTTTTAGTCAAGCCGGAAAATGCCTTGATACTGATAAAATAGGTATCCGGATATAGATATCTATAGCCATGATACTGATAAAATAGTAATTAACTTGATTAATTCATCAATTTCTATCACACGCACTTTAAATAGGTAATCTAATCTTACTTCCTTTGTTCAGGTATTATAAATGGCTTGTTATTCAGGATAAGGTATTAGTTTCACCTTCTACGGCCAAATCAAAACAATCTTCAAAGGTAAATATTTTTTTTTATAAAATAAAATTATTATAAGGTTTTTTATCCTTAAAGGATAAAAAACTTATAATAATTTGACCATTCAAAAGTGCTAAATTCCAGTTGTTCACGTTCCATTTTTAAATTTTCAATACAAATGATCAAAAAAACTCTGTTTGAGTGCGAACTTTGAGATAATATGGATATACAAAACACGTAATACATTAGACAAATACCTCATTATTCCTAAACAAATTTCTTCAGAATCTTTAAATACTTACCAGTAAAAAACATGTCAAAGTGTTGATTTGAGCATTTTTTAACATTTTATTTTCTCTTTGATTAACTTTATTTTCTCTCTTTAATGCAATCCTTGACAACACGAACAATAAGTGAAAAAATAAATATGAGTCGTATTCTTAAGGCTGGCCACACACAGACGTAATCCCGTTACGGAATTCCGAACGGAATTTCGACAATGTATGAAGATTCCGTACGGAAAAATCCCGCATGTGTGTGGCAGGCCCATAGATTTTGTATGCAGTTGCTGCGTTCGGAATCACGTATGTACGGAATTCCGTTACGTGATTCCATCTGTGTGTGGCCGGCCTAATTGTTACAGCTGAAACTTTTGTAAAAAATACCTCTGACAAGCAAATTTTAAATACCATTAGAACAGATTGTCTTCGTTTTAAAATATTTACCTGATAATTTATTATGTTTTTCTCTATAGAATTTTGTTTTCTAAAACTAAGCTTACATCAATTAGGTACTATTGATGATATAGTAGCTTTCAGTCATTAAATAACTTCTTTTGAAAAACGCAAATTTTTTTGAAATGCAAATCAGACTGATAAACAAAATTTGGGATATTATGATGTCAATAGTAGATTTATAAAGTTTCAATTGCATAACTAAAATCTAATTTTAGCTACTTTAGATTTTATTGATACCTAGCTTTAAAAAAAACTATTTCATCACTGACTCACTCACTGATGATCATCAACATTTTTATTAGAGCCAAGCTTTTAACTCTACAAGACCTAACATCACAAACTCAACACCTTAGTCGAAATATGTGACTTGACCGTTTCCTTACTTCAAGAAGTTTAGTATAACAGAAAAGTTTGGGCAACATTTTACATGAAAAATGCCGTTTTTGGTGGGATAACTATTTGTTCGCTAACATAGAGCTAAAGCTCTTGCTTATTTAAAAATAAGCATTAGACGTAATGTCGCCGATGAAGTTTGTTTCGTTGCTTTGTATTGAATTAACAAGTTTCCGAAACAGTTTTTTTTTTGTTTATGTCAATAATAGTTCAATGGTTTTTGCAGCGAACGAACAGCAGGTTGGCCATTTGAATCAGTGCTCTCAGCTTGGAAGACTGGCTTCCCTTGAGGTTTTTTTTAAATACTACCTACCTCTAACATAGGGTTAGAGCCTGCATAGAGTTCTCGCATATATATGCCTCTCGCACTTTCATTCTGCATACTTCACATTCATACATCATCTTTTATACTATAACGGCCGGGAAAAGACCGCCTATTCTACTTTTATTACTATCTATTTCCTTTATTTACACAGTTTTCTTTATTAATTTTAACATTTGTTTTTACATTTTACCCTTATATCTTATTTCTAATTAAATGTTTTCTTACTATACATACACTATCTCTATTTAGTTTTCTTATTTCTTAATGGCTTAGGTTTAAGCAAGCACCAGATATAATGAAATATAACGCCCAAAAAATCGTAAGTACTTACGAGAATTTAATCCCCATTTTAATATAAAATTAAAAGTAAACTCTGCTAACCTAAAAAGGCAAGTATCTTCAGAATAATCGCTGAGCTACCTAAAAAAGCCACGCGCATGCACCAAATATGTACTCGCATTTCATTTAAAAATTTCATCCAAATATGTTACACAACTTTATCCTAATAAAGTAAATTAATATACAAAAATCATTGTTTACCCAAAAAATATAAATGAAGTTCTAAAGGTTTACTGATACTACGGCCCCTAAAAAAACATTAGTTTGCATTCATTTATTAATGGCTACCATTTAAAGCGGCAGTTTACATACAAATTACGTATTTTATTATGCTTTTAATTTTAATGTTTTATCAGTTTTTATTTATTTTTAATTTTGAATTCATTATAATTCTGATTTTATTTTTGATTTTTATTGTGATTATTTTTGTTCTGATTTTAATTTTAATTTTGGTTTCAGTTTTAATTTTTATTTTATTTTTTTTCTTATTTTTGAATTTATTTTAATTTTGATTTTGATATTTATTCTGATTTTTTTTTTATTTTCTGATTTTAATTTATATGTAAGTTATGTAATAGTATGATAATTCTGACTTGTTGTGAGTTGGAGTTTTTGTTGTTTTGTTGTATCGAGTGCTGTGTACACTCGTAAGTGGCAAGCATATAATGAGTGTTATTGATAAAAATGATATGTAAATGTTTGCTATGTATTGCTGTCAGTGTACCTAATTAAATAAATTAATACAAATAAATTTAAAACTTAAATATGGCAGTCCTTAGTTTAATTTTAATATTTTAATGTTGTTGAAGAGTGGATCTTCAAAAAACTTAATCTTAGTGATAAATGAGTCTTCAAACAACCAACATTACATTCATTTATATGGTCATAATTATTTAAAAATATTTATTTCAATTTCAATTATTTATTGACCACGTTATAACATAGAACGTTACATTTGGCATGTCATAGCGTTACATTATTTAAATAAATCTTAAATACTATGTTTAAGTCATACATTCAATAAGTCATTCTAGAATACTATTAACTACAGGAGACTTTATTCTTATTTTCTGTAAAATGTCATGATATTGTCAAAAGGCCTTATAAAATAAATTAAATTAAAATTTACAATGTCATGAAAAGTCAATTTCGGTCACAATATTATTATTACAAATCGAAATTATTTTGCTTCCATGTTTTTGTCATGAACTCATTAATTTTGAAAAAAGGGTGTGACTCAAAAAATAATTTTATTACAATCTTAAATTTGGTCAGTGGCAATTTGGTGATGAAAAGTGGTAGTTTATTATACATGTCAATTTTTAGGTGAAATCCTTGTTTGTGCGTTTTTATGTAGTCGAGTCACTGGGGTCTGTAACTTTTCTTTGTTGCGTGTATTGTACCGATGTACGTCCGATATTTTGGGTAAGTGGTGTTTCTGCATGTGCACTTCCAGTAGAGATTTATAGATAAACAAGCACACCACAGTCATTATCCTATTTAATTTAAAATATTCCCTCGCTGAATGATGTCTCTTGAGGCAATTAATGATTCTTATGGACCTCTTTTGGCAAATTAACACTCGTTCAATATTTGACGCATTTCCCCATACTGTAACGGCGTAGCTAATAATAGAATGAAACTACCCAACTAGCAAAAAGCTATCTTCAAGACTACTTCTAAACTCTCTTATAAGAAACTTGTAGTATGCTACACACCCAGGATCAGGGCCCAGTTATAGGAGCAATTATTTCTATAATAATCTTATAACCAACTTAATGAATGCTACTAAACCCTATAAAATACTTGAGGAATCGCAATTGCTTCGATAATAATCTGAGACTACACAATTACAAGCACAAATTCTCTTATTAATATATTACACAAGTATATTACTAAAACAATCTTGTTTATAATGTACTTAGTTATTAGTTATAAGTAAGTTTTTTAAACAGATAAAGGTTATCTGTCTTGTTGTTTCGTCAGTTAATTGTTCCGAGTTGTTTTGTGGTTAAAGTTAAAACATCTACATAATACACTTTCTCTTAATACAGAAGTAATAATATATTGCAATTAGTATTTGTAATTAAGTAGGTATGTGATCGGGAAGCTGGGGAACTCATTTTTACTGTAAATATGTACCGTAATTTGGTTAGTTTCACCAATGCCCCTCGAAAATGAGCACGTATAGTAATGTTGTAAAAAAATATTTCATCAATTTTAATGAATATTCGCCATGTTTTAAAATTGCTCTGCATTAAGTACTTTATAGAACCTTAGTAGGTAAATTAGTGTTTGTAGCAGTTTTAGTAAGTACAGATAACTCGTCTCCATTTTGAAACAAATTAGGGTTCCCGAAATCTGTTTACACTAATGTTTTTGTTTTCTTTTTTAGGATTCATTAAACTAAGCTGGTTGAATTTTTTACGTCGATTGTTTTCTGACAAAATATTCATTAAATTTATTAAAAAAATATGAAATGGCCTTAGTTAGAAAATATACATTTTGAGTTATTGGAGGCTGCAATGGGTGTGGGATTTTTGGTTATTATGAATTGTGAATTATAAATTATGAAAATGTTAGTAAGTATGAAAAATGCAAATCTTTAAAATCCTCCGTACAAAACGGCAATCTACTATATCTTTTGGACTTTTTCGCTATCTACTATATTTTTACACGTAATAATCTTAAAATTAATATATATTTGATGCAAAAAAAAGTTGGCAACCCTAGTGGGATTCCAGTTTCTTATTTTCGCAAGATGACGGAGAAATCAACGAAATGGTTGAGTTTACTAATAAAGTGTTTGGCCTAGTGGCTTGTAAGCTTTTTTAATCTCATAGCGCTCCTATTGAGTATAATAAGATTTAAAAGAGTCTCGAGCAAGACTATAACGGCGCAAACTTATAGTAATCTTAGAGAAATATCTTAAAAATCTTGTTATACTTAGAATATGCTACGTGATGCTACTATGGGATCAAAATATTATTCAGGACTATATAGTCTTACTACAAACAATTATACGAGACTTATTCTTTTAAGTGTCCTATATAATACTCTTGCAGCTAACTATAAGACTGAGGTATAAAAGCAAAAGGTCTTTAAAATAATTACGCTCGTGAAATGCTATTACTAGTAAAAGTGTCCTATAAATGCTTTATAAGTTAGTCTTGTAGAGAACTATAAGACTAATATATAAAAACTGATGCCCTTGAGTATGTTACGACTTGTCAAATGACATTATAAGTATAAAAGAGTCTACAACAATAGATAGAGCTCTTTATAAGAACGTTATTAGTAGAAGCAGACTTATAATCAATCTTTATAGGATTACTTTGCTTGTTGGGTACTGTGAAACTACTGATACTATAGTTTTTCTACTAACTAGAGATCTTAATTTAAATAGGACGTAATTCGCGCTTGCTTATTTTTTACATATTGTGTCAATGTGATTTTCATTACTGATCGTGTAAGCAACGTCATATCCTAGAAATGTGGTGCTTTTTGTTTCATTCAGTTGTTTTTCTTTTCTTAATTTATAATTAATCATTACAGTTTTATCCCTATTTAAAACTATTCCATTTATTTCAAACCATTTTTTTATATTGTCTAATACTTTAAGTTTCTTTTCATTTACTCCCTTTTCGGTCGTGTCTTTTACACCTATATGAGTATCATCCGCAAACAACGTAGCGTGACTTCCAGCTGGTAAACAATTTTCGAGATCATTCAAATAAATTAGAAATAACAAAGGCCCTAAAATAGATCCTTGCGGAACACCTATGCTACATATTTGTTCATTAGAAATTGTATTATTGATTTTAGTGACATGTTTCCGACTCGTAAAGTAAGTTCGTATTATTTTCTGCTCTTTTCCTTCAAATCCATAATAGTTTAACTTAAGTAACAAAATAGCATGTCTTAAACTGTCAAATGCTTTGGATAAATCGCAAAAAATGCTTGAACATTTTTGTTTTTCATCTATCGCACTCAACACGGAATAAACAACCCTAAGAATTGCCATTTCTGTGGAACGACCTTTACGAAAGCCATATTGAGTATCCGTAAGTAGATCATTTGATTCAAAGAATTTAACCATTCTATCTTTAATAGCAGTTTCCAAGATTTTTGAAAGCACTGGTAGTATACATACAGGTCTATAATTTCCTATATTTTTGGTATCACCTTTCTTATGCAGAGGTACAATTTTCCCAATTTTCAGAGAATCTGGGAAAATACCTTGCGCTAGGCAGGCATTGAGGGTGATTAAAATTAGTCTAATGAAAAGATCATTGTTCAAAATTAACTGCTTCATTATTTTACAATTCATGCCATAAATATCTCCGGATTCTTTATTCTTAAGGCCTTTAATGATTTTTTTAAGTTCACGAAAAGTCAACGGCTCAAAGTTAACGCACATACAAGTTTTTTTGATTTGTTTAAAAATTGCTCGCAATGATTCCTATCTATTTGAATAAACTCTGTTAATTTTGCTGCAATTGTATTAAAGAATAAATTAAAAGCATTTGCAATTTCTTTTTCCCCTTTTACCAAATTACCACTGTTATCAGTGACGGCATCAAATTTACTGAGTTTTTTTTTGCTTTCTATTTGTCTGCTCGTTGATTATTTTCCAAAACTCTTTTTTTTTATTTTTAGATTTTTCGATTCTTTTCACATAGGTTAGCTTTTTAGCTGTTACTAAAACTTTTCGAAATACTTTTCTTTACTTTTTGAAACGATTTTGCGTTTCATCGGAAGGATAACAATCATTTAATAGTTCTAAATTATCTAATTTTCTTTTTGAAACGGTTATACCTTTAGTTGATAACACAGTTGATCTCTTATTCCCATACTTTTTTTTAATTGGAAATGCAATATTGAAGCAGTACTTTACAAAGTCCATAAGTATATTCATTTTGTCACTAGCGTCTACTGTATCACAGATCAGATCATAAGTTCTCTGAAAATCTCTATTGAACAAGTATTCAAAATAATTGACATTGCTTTGAGAATAAAGTCTTTGCATCCTGTATTGATTCCTATTATCAGCATTTTTATTTAAATCTGTTTATATATAATATTTTAAAAATATTATATTGTGTTCAGAAAGCTTTTGACTTAGAACTACCGCCTCGTGATAACTGTAGTTACTATCTTTGCTAACAATAAAATTATCAATACAAGTTGCACTCTTTTTCACAGTCCTGGTGGGCTCTTTTATCATTGGTATACAATTGACATGTTTTCATTTTTCACAAGGTACCTTAAATCGAAAACCATTTCGAGGTTTTTCAGTTTCTGACACCGTACACAATTTTTCGGGGCTATTGATCAATTATTTAACGAAATATGTGGAAAAAAACACTGTATCATCAAGATAAAGGAATAATAAAAATTTAACTCCTTTGCATAAAAAAGTTGTGTGATTTTATCTTAAAAAAATAATAATCATAAAAACTGTCGCTGTCAAGTTTACAATGTATGTCAAAGTCTGTGTCAAGAATCAAAATATTTTTCACTTTTATTCGTTTTGTTTTGAATGTATTCATGATATTTTTAACTTAAATCAGTATTTTGATTAAATTTAACATCTATCAAAATATAATATCAAGTGTCGCAACCTTACCAAAGTGGACTTCATCATGCTGCTGAAGCTGAATTCTTTTGCGAAACATATTATTTTTTAGAAATAAAAAGATATTGTGTACGTTTAAACTTGTTAAATAAATACAGTTTGTTTTGAAGTGCATTAATTTCAATTTCCATAAAACTTTAAAGCAACACACCACCTGTAAACGTGTAGACTTTGGTTTGGCACGTAAAACAGTGTTTGTTTGGGCATTCATCACAGTATTTTTGCAGGCAGGAACTACACATGAGATTATGGAATCTATTTTACGTATATATTTATTTATTATTGTTGAAAATAAGGTAAAAATAGCGACAATAAAGGAAAACAACCTCGAGCAAAAGATAAACAAACAAACGTCATTAGCGTCCATAGATTAGTTTGGCAGGTTGACGTCAAAATGTTTTTTTTATTCATATAGGCAAAGGATAATGTCCGCCAGAAATCCTTTAAACGGCACTTACGCTCTTTTAGAATAAATAAGTTTTCAAATGAATATTACGTTGACTTAAAATAAAAATTTTGGAAAAGAAAAAAATACGTGTCTCTTGTTTTCATCAGTAATTTCTAAAAAACAAATAAAAAAACAGGATAAAAATTTTGAAATGTTGTCAATTAAAGTTTTCTAAAATACTCAAAAATGATTTAGTTTTCTTATCTAATTTTAATAAGTCCAGATTAAAGTCTCCTGCTAATATTAACTTCTTATTTTCTCTGGTCACTATATGTAATAATTTTGTCAAGATGTATTCAAATATTAAAATATTATATTCTGCTCTGTACATGCAAACGATTACAATCTTTGAAGATTTTAATTCTATGGCTGTTAGTTCACAATTCAATTCAGAAGTGAGTCTATTAATATTATGTCTTAATTTATAATCTATATTCTTTCTTACAAAAATAGCCACTCCGCCGTGTCCAAAAATGAGTCTATTATAATACGACGCCATTAATGAAGAATCAGTCTTCAAATAACATAACATCACACTCCTTTGTATGGTAACAATTGTTTTAAAATCTTATGTAGCGACGGGGTGAGAATAAAGCCGCGAGACTCACCCAATTTGCCATCAATATATACTTGGTTATATGCATAAATTTTATGGCAAACGTAGTGATATATTTGGGTACTAGTGACACAAAACTTTGCTAGTTAAAATTTGGTGCACGCGTGGCCTTTTTGGGTCATGAAATGTTTTTGTAGTGCAGGCATGACTTTAGCCCGAAAGATTTTGGCACAGGTTTCATTTATTTGTACATATTATAATTTTTTTGGATGAGGCTGTTTAGGGTAACGATTGTCTTTTTGGTGGTCATTAAATTTCATCCATTTCTTAACACATATATTATATTCTTATTTAGTCTATGTTTCTTACACTTGCTTTATTGTCCTAATTACATTCTAAATTGAGTTTTGTCTTATATTTTATACTTAATATTACTTATGCTAAGGAACAATATTCCATAATACTATTTTAGCATACATTTCTAGGCGTCTTACTCTTATTACTATATTTTTACAAAACTGTAGAAAAGTTTCACTTTCCTTTCCTAACATAATTTATTGTATGTTCTTTGGACTAATTTTACATTCCAATTTTTGCTCAGTATTGCATCTCTCTCCCTTGAGAAGGTTGACCCCCAACTGCTTGTTTATTTTTCAGATGAAGCTGTCCATGCTGTTGTTGGTGACTTTGTCGGTGGCGACTTTGACGCTCGCCAAGCCTACTGAGATAGAAACGCCCTCTAAGTTAGCAGTTGTCGATGGAGTCACTTCCTCGTCACCTGTCATTTATGAGTACGTAATTTTGTTGCTCTCCAATATGATACTTCGCCGACTTATTGATCAAAATCATAACGAAAACCTATTCTTTTTATTTCATCGGGCAATTTTTCATAACAATTTTCCTTTTTATTACCCCTGTCTGACTGATATTATTGGTTTTTGATTTTCACTGAAGTCCGTGCTGTAACACTAACCCCGTATATTTTATAACTTGCTTGGTAGACTTTAATAACGTTTTGAAATGTAGTTTAGACGAACGGTAAAACAAAGGCTTGAGTTTATTTTTCGCACAAGTCATTACGGAAATATGAAAATGTAGTACGAAATGTGCACTCGAATAGAGTATGATCAGAGTCATGTTGTTATGTATTTTGTAAAAATCAATGCATCGTTTTCAATATAAAAATGGTGACTCTAAATTGTACTCTTTTTGACGTTTTCTAATAATTTGTTAGACCAAGTAGTGAAAATGTTATAGTGTATTATACTACCGCAATCTACTCACAAATCTCTTTCTTTTACTCGTACCATATGGTATATTTCAGTAAATATTTTTTTCTTTGTACTGAAAACTTTATGACGTCATAGTTTCTACCCCCACCATTTTCGCGCTTCGTACTCGTACTGCATTCAGTACGATGTCCTGATCACAATTATATAATATGACAATTACATCATCAGGACATCGTACAACAATCGTATTACAATATGAAATTATTATATAATATAAAAATGTGGTATTTCATTTTCATATTTCCGAGATGACTTGACGAAAAACGTTTTCTAAACGTCTTTTTGTAATTTTGACGCCGAACTAGTTGTAAACCTAACCGCGCGTTTCATAAGTCAATAAACAATGTTTTGAATATTGTTTTGAAACATAGTCTGACAGATAGTAAGAACATAACTCTGCCAAAAAAATATAGTTCACAAGTAGTGCAAACACGCGATTACACCGCTTTTAAGATAGCAACTGATTACTAATTGGAAGTTTTGTATAACTATTTGTTTTTATTTCTTTTAAAATTTTATTGTTGTTAGTGTGTGGGATAAAAGCGTTACAAATTTTTCGGCGAGTATAGAAACTAATAAGAATGATAGTGTTTTTAAAGTAATCGGGTCGGGAGTGCCACGGCGGCGCGGCGCAGCCCTTGCTTGACTTGCATTTATCCATTGAATTTTTAAGACAGAATGGTCATAATGACAAATAATTCATTTATTTCTCCTACAGGGGCCATTTCCAGTCGTCAGTAAATACTATTCGCTGGAGCATCCGCCTCGATCCCAGATCTAGAATCGATGGCTTCGTGGTTGAGAACCCTACAGGGTGCAGGATAACCAAAGCAATATCAGGAATCGGGGACTGGGACCTGACCCTAGACCTTGAACAGATTCCTGGGCAGACGATGTTCTTCCAATACAGATTTTACGGCACAATAAGCGCTAATTCTCACCAACTTCTCTCAGAAGTGATGGAACCTCGTGTGCAAGTAACTACTGAGACGGAAGCGCTCTCTAATATAGCAGGCGTCGACGGAGACACTTCCTCGTCAGATGTCATTTCCGAGTATGTAATTTAGTTGCTCTCCAATGTGATACTTTGCAGACTTATTGATCAAAATCATAGATTTTATTTCACTACAATCACATTACACTCAATTTATACAATATCGACGACGATATATATAAGGATCACATCTACGTAGCAGTTTCGCGTCATTAGTCATTCATTACTTAACATGTGTCAACGGTCGGAGCCAATCGGGTGGAATCGCGCTTGAAAAATTTATGTTACAAGCTGTTCGCATTTGTTTCGCTTGTCTAACTGATTGCGGAACCTACTGCGGTGTTTAGCAGCGAAGGTGTCTAGGCTACATGTGACAACGTTTTAAACATCGTTTTGAAACAGAGTCTGACAGATAGTGACAACCTTGGTGAGAACACAACTCTGCCAAAAAAATTTATAGTTGACAAGTTGGCAGTCAATGCAGTGGAAACCAAGGAAATTAAAAGTACTTCATACAACAGGAAGGTTCTCTGCGGCTAAAAAACGGTCCACTTGAGATAGCAAGTACGAGGTCAGTTTGTCTCGCTCTATTAGGGCAACCATAAATTTGAAAACAAATGGACTTGTTCTTTTTTTATGCATTTGTATAAAAAAGAAAAATAGCCCGTCCGGGATTTTTCTTTTTTCGGGGCCGGAACGGGCACGAGGCGGGGACGGAACGTGATCCTGACGGGGAGTTTAATGCATACGTAACGTAAGTAAGCTAGTCGCAACAGTTGACGTGGTGATAACGTGCTAGTTTTGTGAAAACAACCTTATTAAAACACTATTTATGCGACTAATTTTATATTTTCAATCTCAATTGATACAATTCCACTTTTTTCTAAACCGATTTAAGTATTTTTCATTTCATTGCAGTAGGGAAGCTAAAGAAATAGTTTTCTTTGAGGTTTACTAACGTTTTAAATAATCCAATGAAACGGAAAGTTGTTGTCATCCTAATTGTTTCTTATTAAGAAATCGTGTGCTGGCAATGTGCTGGAAAGAGGCACCCTCACCTCGTACTTGCTATCTCAACTGGACCACAATTTTTTTTTATTGAAATATTAACCTTATGTTATAAGGATAAAGTGTATTTTCGTATACACAGAAATATGGCATGCACCTTCCTGTTGTACGAAGTACTTATAATTTCCTTGGTGGAAACGCACCATTACACCTCTTTTAAGATTGCAACTAATGATATGAAGTTTTGTTTCAAGACTAATTGAATCTTTTGAAATTATTTTAATTCTTTAAATTTTTTTCGGTGAGCAAAGAACTAGATATAAATGATAATGTTTTTAAAGTAATCGGAGACCCTATTATTGAAAGGCGGCGGACGCTCATATTACGAATCTTATAATTTTCATTCGATATAGCAAAATTTGCATTTTTGAGTCAGTGAGTGAGTCAGTAGTTTTTAGTGTAGCACCAGTGACACAAACTTATCGGACCCGGTGACCAAAACTGGAACTAAGTTTTATTACTTATTGTTACCTAGGATACGCCGTCGACTACAGAAAGAGTGTATTTCATAAATGTCAAAACTGCGGACAACACGATCGCGACAGTTTGTCACTGCCGCCGCTAACTTGACAGCGACAGAAGACGACTACGATTATCGTCATAGCTGAATTCCACTGCGACGCATCCCACTCCGATAAAGCGCCACTGAAACAACTCGAAATGCTCTAAGCGAAAAAGCGACGGGACAGTCCGACAATGCTACAAACGGTTGGTAGTGTTTATATTATCTACCTCCAGAGTACCATAAGGTGTCGAAAATAACCTTTAAAAATTTTAAAGGAGGACTGGAGGAGGTTTGGTATCTATTCATAGCCTATATTTTTTTAACCGACTTCAAAACTTGCCACACCACTGGAGGTCGAAAAAATTACTGATAAAAAGTATATAAAATGATGTCTCCCGTAGAGATTTATAAGCCTATACCTACAAAAGTTTTAAACCTAAAAACGTGGGGCGAATTTTGTAAGATTTATGTCTTGTCTTTGTCTTGTATTATTGTCTTTTGCACTTTTAAACCTTTAAAAATAAAATTTAAATGTTATTTTCGACATCCTATGGTATTCCGGAAGTAGACAATATAAGCACTAACTACCGTTTGTTGCTCTGTCGGACCATCTCCGTTGCTTTTTCGAGTTGTCGCACTGCAGTGGCGTTATATCGGAATGGGATGCGTCGCAGTATTCTTCTGTCGCTATCGAGTTAGCCGCAGTGACAAACCTGTCGCGATCGTGTAATCCGTAGTTTTGTTATTCACTCACATTACACCGCATGCGATGAAAATGAGTAGAGTAAAGAACGCTCGCCGACTTTCAAAAATAGGACTCCTGGACGGGAGTACCACGGTGTAGCCCTTGCTTAACTTGCAATTATCCGTTGAATCTTTAAGACAGAATGGTCATAACGACTAATAATAATTTTATTCTCCTACAGGGGCAGGCTCCAGGCGTCACTGAGTACTCTTAGCTGGAACATCCGCCTCGTCGCTTCTAGAATCGATGGCTTCGTGATTGATGACGTTATAGGCGGCGGGATAACCAGTATAATATCAGGCATCGGAGACAGGACCTTGTCCCTACGACTTGCAAAGTTGCCTCAGGAACCAGTGGTGTCCTTCCGATATAGGTTTTATGGCTTATTACAGGGCCGTAATTTTAACCAAATTCTCTCAGAAGATCAATTCTAAGATCGAGGTTCTATCAGGAACCTCGTGTTCAAGTCAATACTATGGAGTAAATAAAATAGGCTTTCAATGCTTGCCGATTCGTCAAGGAAATAAACACTTTCTAATTGAATATTTGATTTTATTTTTATCTGTAATCCTCAACCATTAATCCTCTATATGTTATGGCTGGTTTATATTATTTTATGTTAGGCAATGTGACCTACATTGTTCAAATTCCAACCAAAATAGCGGTATTGTAATATATATAAACGACAAATTACAATGCAAAGTCTATGAACCTGAGTGCGTAAGAGACGAAGACTGTCTGGTCAAATTGCTGTAGGTAGTTGCTATTTATCGGTCGCCATCCTTGCATAACATAGATAGGTGACTTTCTCGTTGGTCTAAATCAGCTTTTTACAACCCTGTTATACAACCTTTCAAGTCGTGAGTGTAATGGGTGATCAAAACATTAATATGAATAAAAATAGGTTCTACTGACGCCCACTCGGATGAATATTTGAACACTGAGAAAAACGGGCTACTTAAAATTGGCAAATTTGTAATGCACCGGCAGCCAGATACGTATAATGTGCTTTTCACATGAAATAAATAAGAGCCATACTTATAATGAGCCGACACCATGTCCAGTAAGTATGCGGCATAATGCCCTGTAAAGACAATGTAAACGAGTTACTTGTAATGAGGCCGAATCCTTAATACGTAAGCCGCATCATGAAATTACTGTGCCCGCACTGTTAACGTTTACGTATGCGGTTTAATGATGCCGCATATGTATTAACGGAGCAGCATACGTAATTTACTTAACCCGCAACAGGAAATATATATGCGCTATACGTACGAAGTTATACAGCCGCATTATTTCAGTATCCAGGCTCTTTACAACAGTAACTGGTTGCCAAATCATTGTACTGACTCCGTCTCATTAAGTAATAGTCCGGGTTACGTACATAATGTACGAGCAGGGTCGGAGATATGCCGATACATTTTACGTACACGGGATAATTAATAATGTCTCCGCCTACATAAACATTTACGTATCCTGGCTCATTTTACGAACTCCGTTTACTTACTGGCAGTGTTCGGTACATAGAATCTTTATGACGTCAGCCGCATCATGAAATTACTGTGGCGCACTCTTTACAGTTACGTATGCGGCTTAATGATTCTGCACGGAGCAGCATACGTAATTTACTTTACCCGTTACATGAAATATGTATGCGCTATACGTACGAAGTTATACAGTCGCATTATTTCAGTATCCAGGCTCTTTATAACAGTAACTGGTTGCCAAATCATTGTACTGACTCTGTCTCATTAAGTAATGGTCCCGGTTACGTACATAATGTACAAGCAGGGTCGGAGATATGCCGATACATTTTACGTACACGGGATAATTAATAATGTCTCCGTCTACATCATCAGTTTTTACGTATCCTGGCTCATTTTACGAACTCCGTTTACTTACCGACTGTGTTTGGTACGTAGAATCTTTATGACGTCAGCCGCATCATTAAATTACTGTTGCGCACTCTTTACAGTTACGTATGCGGCTTAATGATTCTGCACGGAGCAGCATACGTAATTTACTTTACCCGTAACATGAAATATGTATGCGCTATACGTACGAATAGTTATACAGCTGCATTATTTCAGTATCCAGGCTCTTTATAACAGTAACTGGTTGCCAAATCATTGTACTGTCCCTGTCACATTAAGTAATGGTCCCGGTTACGTACATAATGTACGAGCAGGGTCGGAGGTATGCCGATACATTTTACGTACATGGGATAATTAATAATGTCTCCGTCTACATCATCAGTTTTTACGTATCCTGGCTCATTTTACGAACTCCGTTTACTTACCGACTGTGTTTGGTACGTAGAATCTTTATGACGTCAGCCGCATCATTAAATTACTGTGGCGCACTCTTTACAGTTACGTATGCGGCTTAATGATTCTGCACGGAGCAGCATACGTAATTTACTTTACCCGTAACATGAAATATGTATGCGCTATACGTACGAAGTTATACAGTCGCATTATTTCAGTATCCAGGCTCTTTATAACAGTAACTGGTTGCCAAATCATTGTACTGTCCCTGTCACATTAAGTAATGGTCCCGGTTACGTACATAATGTACGAGCAGGGTCGGAGGTATGCCGATACATTTTACGTACACGGGATAATTAATAATGTCTCCGTCTACATCATCAGTTTTTACGTATCCTGGCTCATTTTACGAACTCCGTTTACTTACCGACTGTGTTTGGTACGTAGAATCTTTATGACGTCAGCCGCATCATTAAATTACTGTTGCGCACTCTTTACAGTTACGTATGCGGCTTAATGATTCTGCACGGAGCAGCACACGTAATTTACTTTACCCGTAACATGAAATATGTATGCGCTATACGTACGAATAGTTATACAGCTGCATTATTTCAGTATCCAGGCTCTTTATAACAGTAACTGGTTGCCAAATCATTGTACTGTCCCTGTCACATTAAGTAATGGTCCCGGTTACGTACATAATGTACGAGCAGGGTCGGAGGTATGCCGATACATTTTACGTACACGGGATAATTAATAATGTCTCCGTCTACATCATCAGTTTTTACGTATCCTGGCTCATTTTACGAACTCCGTTTACTTACCGACTGTGTTTGGTACGTAGAATCTTTATGACGTCAGCCGCATCATTAAATTACTGTTGCGCACTCTTTACAATTACGTATGCGGCTTAATGATTCTGCACGGAGCAGCATACGTAATTTACTTAACCCGTAACATAAAATATGTATGCGCCATACGTACGAATAGTTATACAGCTGCATTATTTCAGTATCTAGGCTCTTTATAACAGTAACTGGTTGCCAAATCATTGTACTGTCCCTGTCACATTAAGTAATGGTCCCGGTTACGTACATAATGTACGAGCAGGGTCGGAGGTATGCCGATACATTTTACGTACACGGGATAATTAATAATGTCTCCGTCTACATCATCAGTTTTTACGTATCCTGGCTCATTTTACGAACTCCGTTTACTTACCGACTGTGTTTGGTACGTAGAATCTTTATGACGTCAGCCGCATCATTAAATTACTGTTGCGCACTCTTTACAGTTACGTATGCGGCTTAATGATTCTGCACGGAGCAGCATACGTAATTTACTTAATGGCCGGTATACATTTTGATTAGTAAAGTGCTTAGTGTTTAGTGTTTAGTGCACTGTTAAGTGTTTAGTGATTAGTAGGTGATGTCCCATACTGTTTAGCATACGCTGTTTAGTACAGGCTTTGTTGATATAAACTAAACACTTAACAGTCCTGTCCAGACGTGCTTAGTGCGTGTTTAGCTGCAAGTGAGGGGTGGAGGCGGGACGTGCGGGACGCGCGGGAGGAGCTACTCGCAGAAAAAATAGAACGCGCTTCTAAACACTGTACTTCGCTCGCACTAAACACTTAACACTAAACAGAGACTGTCCGAACGTGTTTTTTGCTAAACACTAAACACTAAACGAGCCACTCGCACTAAACACTAATCAAAATGTATACCGGCCATAAGGTGAAGTCGGCTCGGGGCTACCGAGATATTGAGGGGGCGAAGCAGCGGGCGGGCGGAGCAGGCGCGGGGGGCCGCGCTCATATTCGTAAACATGCGAGCGCTCGTATTTACGTAGATGAGCATCAAAGTATCGAGCGATGACCAATTTTGCCACAAACTGTCAAGTCACTGTGGCGTTTCGGTGAGGCTGCTCGCCTGTTACGCGAGAGATCTCGGTTCGAACCTCTGTCGGACCAAAAGTTTTTTGATGGTTTTTACGATATTCTAGAATGTTTACATTGCTTACACAATATTTACCTATATAAGGTTATTTATACACGCTGAAATTTTAATCATTTGGTTCCCGCCGTGTGGTGGTTCCACTCATGATTACAAGCAACTTTTACTATGGGGCCAACACTCCTGCTCGCAAAAAAAAATCAGCTGTTCCATACATTAAGGTCGAGTAGGTATTGCACTTTTGTATGGAACAGCTGATTTTTTTTTGCGAGCAGGAGAGTTGGCCCCATAGTAAAAGTTGCTTGTAATCATGAGTGGAACCACCCCACGGCGGGAACCAAATGGTTAAAATTTCACGCTGTATAGGTAGTCCATAATTTTTATTTTAGCTGTTGCACCTTTAAAATATAGTTTTATCTTTATCATTTGTGAAAAGAGTAAAATAACACTTTATAAACCTATAACTTTGCTTGTTTTTATGAAAAAGACAGTTAGTTTATAAAATCTATAATAAACTCTAAAAAACAATAAGCATTTACATCTTTTGTATTTTCTTTTATTATACTGACGCGGTACGTTTGCTGTTTACAAAGCACTTCGGGGTCTTGTAAATAGCAGACGCATTAGTCTGACACGTCTGCTATTTACAAAGCAACTTCGGGTGGCTAACGCATCGGGTACCTATTTACGAATATGCGGCCCGCGCAGCGCGGCTGCTACTTCCGCGGCACTGTAGGCTGTTGTAGGCGAGATGTCGTAGGGTAAATGTGCCAATAATGATTCCCAAAAAGTAATTGCAAAAAAATGTTTTAGTTAATAATAAAAGGTTCTCGAATACTAATAATAATTCGCTAGTTTTATTACAAAGGTATTTACTGTAATAGTCTAATAAATATCACATTGACGTATGTACAATTAATAAACACTACACAGGGTTATTTGTAAAACACCAACAACCTTGCAGGAGTAGATTACTAACATCATAAACAACGACATTAATTTGTTCTACGACTTTTCCGAAAACAAACAAAAAAAACTACTTTCCATTCAAAGCTCGATCAATAATTGCATGGAAAATTTCTCGAAAAGTACTCATCCCAGACTGATGGTGTTTATGATAAAATTAAAGGTCTTGGTGAGATCTTCATTTTAGATGACAGCTGTCAAATTCAAGTTTGATAAATTTGAATTTGACAGCTGTTAAATATGTAAAGTTAAGATCTCACCAAGACCTGAATTTTGTTTTTAAATTCTTTGGTCAGCCCCCTAGCACAGAGAAACACAATATAATATAGCGTTTTATCGAAAAATACAAGTACAATTCCAAGATAGCGGATAGCGGCCAACTTTTTTTGTTAGTGGGCTGATTTTGACGAAACTCGGTTTGGGGCACTATTTTGACAAGAAAACAGCAACGCAATGTTAGAAATAAAAAATCAAAGAAGGCGGCCATCTTTGTTGTTTGCGGGCTGATTTCTATGAAACTCGGTTTGGGGCACTACTTTGACATTATAACACCAACGCAATGTTAAAAATTAAAAAAATCCAAGATAGCGGCCAATTTTAACATTGAAAATGTTTTTTCGATAGTTTCAGTAAAGTACCCAATTTCAGCCAGAGTGAGACATCGCCCTGGTCCAGTGAGTTTTGGGTCTACGTGAATGTGATAAGCGTCAAAAGATGCGTCTTGGCAAGGGCTACAATATGGTGAAAAAAATTTTTTTTAAAGTCCAGAACTTTTTCGAAAATCGCATAAATGTAGAAAAATGACACACTTTTTCGGGGTCTTTTTTCACTAAATCTAAAATTTCTCAAAAACGAAAAGCTTTATTGAAAAAATGAAAAGAAACGTTTTGAAAATATTAAATGTCCCTCACTCTTACGGTCTGGGCTGTAGCTTATCCTTTATGTAGCGAAATGTCGGGATACTGCCTATTGTTATAGTGATTTTATATTTTGTATTTTTTATTTATTTCCACAGTTCTTTTTTGATAAAAAAAATTAAACTTTAATTAATTAAATAAAACTTGTAATACTTGTCAGTGTTATTAAACTCGACGTTCGTATGGCCTAAGGTGCGTCCAGATATGTTCTTTTGCCCGTACCGTACCTCCGTTCCGATCGGCGTCGCGATCAAAGAACGCTAGTCTGGACGCATGTTCGGAACGGTGCGGAGGTACGCCGTTCCGTTCGCCAAACAGGTACGCCCCGATCCACCTCGAATCTCTCGCTCTTTTGCCCGTACCCGTATCTCTCGCTCTTGAGCGTCGCGAACAAAGAACGCTAGTCTGGACGCATGTTCGGAACGGTGCGGAGGTACGCCGTCTCGATCGCCGACAGGTACGCTCCGATCCATCGCGAGTCGGTTTTTTCGCCCCGTTCAAAGGAAAAACGGAACGGAGGAACGGTACGGCGCTAGTCTGGACGTGATCGCGGCGACGCCGACGTTCGGAGGTTGTAGTACAGTAGCCCGTAGTACATTTAAATTACGAAAAAGGTTAGGTACCGTTTGCCGTTGTGATGTAGTTATTTATTATGAAAT
This sequence comes from Agriphila tristella, assembly GCA_928269145.1. Taxonomy (NCBI): domain Eukaryota; kingdom Metazoa; phylum Arthropoda; class Insecta; order Lepidoptera; family Crambidae; genus Agriphila; species Agriphila tristella. The sequence goes on along the minus strand of OV743433.1, from coordinate 49,612,932 downwards.
TATAGATACTTTAACCCAAGTTTTACAGATCCTAACTCGCCGTAACCTATATTTGTATATCTCCAAAAATGAGATTTTTTATTTTTCGAGGTTAATCACATGGTTTAGCTATTGTCGTGTTTTACAGCGCTGTGTTTGATTGCCACTGATAATAGTTAGACTGTGAAAAGTAGCCATACACAGATTTAAGACCAGATGAAATGGATGGACTTTATCTGGTCTTAAATCTGTGTATGGATACTTTTCATAGTCTTAATATTATCAGTGGCAATCAAACATAGCGCTGTAGAACACGACAATAGCTAAACCATGTGATTAACCTCGAAAAATAAAAAATAATCATTTTTGGAGATATACAAATATAGGTTGCGGCGGGTTGCGATCTGTTAAAGTATCTATAATTTTGTAATAAATAACTATATCACAACGGCAAACGGTAACCTTTTTCGTAATTTAAATTTACTACAGGCTGCTGTACTATTGGATCGGAACGTTGATACGGAACGGAGGTACGGTACGGCGCTAGTCTGGACGTGATCGCGGCGACGTTCGGCGGTTTGATCGGAACGGTGGTACGGAACGGAGGTACGGAACGGGCAAAAGTAGCGTCCAGACTTATTTGATCGGAACGCTGGTACGGAACGGAGGTACGGTACGATCAAAAGAACATATCTGGACGCACCTTTAGCGCCAAGATGATCTTTGTTGTGGAAGTTTTTATTTTCCTTTTGAATTGATTTACTGTTTAATTTTGACGCTATAATAGCACTGGTCGGATGGTCATAATGTTGTACATGATTCAATAAAATTAAATTACCGGATGCATTTTTTACTGCGTCCACTCGCACACATTTTAGAGCGATCGTGACGCGACCCTGGTACGACCATTTATCACAGAGCTACTCTTCCGAGGCAAATGCTACTGCACGATAGGTCCGACATATTTGGCTAACCATAACACGATAACTATTTGTCTCGCGGAATCAGTAAAGCCAATACACTGTAATTTGAATTAGGTAGGGTGTTTTGGCATGACAAAACATAAATAAAATTATATTGCATTGTTTTGTATGTATATGCTTATATCTCCTTATATATTATATAAAACTAAAAAAATAGGGATATAAAAGACACTTAAATTAATCGATTTAGGCCTATAAATCCAAAACACTGTATTTCAAGTTACAGTGTTTTGGATGAATTAATCGAAGTTCTTGACAATCTTTTTTCTACCTACTTATTCGTTTGCACGGCAGTGTGGTGTGACCCAATTTTTTTAAAAGTATGGTACAGGTTTGAAACTTGTTTCCAAGTATCGATATTATCATTAGGGCAGATTTTTACTATGCACCAAAAAATCTATCCTGGTTAAAAAAGTTACAACTAACTGCACTGAAGCCAAAAATATGAACGTTTTTTTTTGTTAGCAATTACTGTAGGAGCAAAAGAGATGACGCTATTATCTCCAGTACACATGGCGTACATCTCTAGGCGTGTCGTAGTGAGTTTTTGTGTGTAGGTAAACGGATAAACGAATCTTGAGCGAAAGTTGAACAGAAGAAGGGTTTTAGTTTGAGGCCCGAGGCCAAGCCGAGGGCCACAATAGGTACTTACGAGTAAATACAGAAAAGTAGATTCAAAATATTATATCGTGGGTTGCTGTTATTTCAATTTCGAGATTTGAAATGACTTGATCAGTCATGTCACATGTCTTTCTTAGTTACTCTGCGATTCCAAACTGAATGAGAGTATGACGATGATGCCTAGGTAAACATAGTTTGCAATTGCAATGAGGGTTGTTATCGCACATTCGAGTGATGATGAAGTCGGCGCGAGAGTCTCGCATGCTGCATTTGATTTTGATTAGTTTTTTATTAGGTTATTTTATGTAGAAATTCAGATTTCATTTGTTATACTTACATAGTACTTAGGTTACCTTTCAATAAAATATTAATGTTCTATAAGAATGGAATAAAAAAAAATATTTATTAAAAGTCATTAACTTCATTTTCAAAGTAACAGAAGGTCGTGAAAGGCAAGAGATGTGTGATTTTATTGTTTGTGGGCTAATTTCAATCTAACTCGGTTTGGACACTATTTTGACAAGAAAACAGCAACGCAATGTTAGAAATAAAAAAAAGTCAAAGATGGCGGCCATCTTCATTGTTTGCGGGCCAATTTCTATGAAACTCGGTTTGTGGCACTATTTTGACATTATAACAGCAACGCAATATTAAAAATATAAAAATCCAAGATAGCGGCCAACTTTTTTGTTTGTGGGCTAATTTCAATGTAACTTGGTTTGGGGCACTATTCTGACAAGATAACAGCAACGCAGTGTTAAAAATATAAAAATCCAAGATGGCCGCCAACTTTATTGTTTATTTATTTATTATTTATTTTATTTAAACTTTATTGCAAACAGAGCAAATGGCGGACTTAAAGCCTTAAGGCATTCTCTTCCAGTCAACCGGTAAGGGTGTTTAGGAAAGAAATCGTGGCGGCAATATTAATATAAAATAAAAATATGTAGTAAAATACCAATACATACATAAATATTATGAATATATAATACAATATAATACATATATATACACACAATATATACATATAAGAATGTACAGCACAAATGTCAGATATGACAAGCTAAAGTGTAGAACTCATGTAATGTTCACGAACCAATCTCTTGAACACGAACTTGCTAGGGGCGCTTCGAACATTCACGGGTAAAGCGTTTGTGGTCCAATTTAGATGAAACTCAGTTTGGGGCACTATTTTGACAAGAAAACAGGTATACAATGTAAAAAATACAAAATCCAAGATAACGGCCAACTTCTTATTTGTTCTCCTTTTTTTCAACCGACTAACATCGAAATCAACCTGAAAACAGAGTTGACTGCCCCTTTTGTGTTTTTTACCATTGCGTTGCTGTTTTCTTGTCAAAATAAATAATAAATATTTGACAACATCACATACATTGCTCCAATCCCAAAGTAAGTAGCTACAGCACTTGTGCTATGGAAATCAGAAACAACGGTGGTATGACACACACCCAGACCTGAGACAATATTGAAAAGTTCATTTTCTATATTGATCCAGCCGGGGATCGAACCCGGGACCTCAAGAGATGGTGACGCCTTGAAAACCGGCGTGCGAACCACTCAACCACGGAGGTCGTCGAATAAAAAATAGAACCCAAAACCGGGTTTCATCGAAATAGACCCACAAACAGCAAAATTGGCCGCCATCTTTAATTTTTTATAATTTTAACATTGCGTTGTCGTTTTCTTGTCAAAATAGTGCTCTAAACCGAGTTTCATCGACACTGGCCTACAAACAACGCAGCTGGCCACCAACTAGGATTTTTATATTTTTAACATTGCGTTGCTGTTTTCTTGTCAAAATAGTGACCCAGACTGAGTTTCATCGAAATTAGATAAAATTATAATTATCATCTATAATAATTGCAAGAAAAACAAGAAAATAATAATAATAAATGAAAGTTTGACGAGTGACGGAATTTTCTTTAATTCGGCCGCTTTTGCCCTAAATTCGAAAATTTTTATGCAATGTTGTTAAAAATATAAAAAATCCAAGATAGCGGCCAATTTTTTATTTGTTCTTCTTTTGTCAACCGAGTTACATCGAAATCAACCTAAAAACAAAGTTTGCTGCCTTTCAGAGAGAGTCTCAACCTTTTGTGTTTTTTACCATTGCGTTGCTGTTTTCTTGTCAAAATAGAACCCGAATCAAAAATTTATTTGCTAGACTGCGATACATAAGGGTCTTAAAATATTTCATATGGTCACATCACATTCACCAGGAGCTGGCATGCAAAATATAATAGTGATAAATATAATATGTCAACATTAATGTCATTCAAAATTACAAGTCAAACCGGGTTTCATCGAAATAGGCCAACAAATAGCAAAATTGGCCGCCATCTTTGATTTTTTTATAATTTTAACATTGCGTTGTCGTTTTCTTGTCAAAATAGTGCTCTAAACCGAGTTTCATCGACACTGGCCTACAAACAACACAGTTGGCCACCATCTAAGATTTTTATATTTTTAACATTGCATTGCTGTTTTCTTGTCAAAATAGTGACCCAGACTGAGTTTCATCGAAATTAGAGAAAATTATGATTATCATCTATAATAATTGCAAGAAAAACAATATAATAATAATAATAAAAAATGAAAGTTTGACGAGTGACGCAATTTTCTTTAATTCGGCCGCTTTTGCCCTAAATTCGAAAATTTATGTCCCTGAATTCGACATAGAATAAAGGAAAATGAAGTCAGAAACTTTTGATGATATTACATAAATTTTAGAGTGCAAAAATTTACGTCATTATTATTATCAACATGCTTACAAAAATAAGCTTAGCTACAATAAAATATACATTATTATTACGTGGCTGAAAATAGAAAACTTTTTACTTTTGCTTAGAAATAAGATTTCTATCGGTATTAATTACTAATGTTGTTTTAAAAAAAATCTTTACGTTTTGTAAAATCTATGTCTGGTACCACAACAGGAACAAATAAGTCAGTGTCAATTCCAAATCTAATCGTCAGTTATTTTGTTATTTTTCGAATAAAGGCAGCTGCTAAAATAAGGTCTAGCATTTGCTCATGATTACAATATATTTGACCAAGAAACAGGGTCGATATATTATGAAGAAAAAAGCCACGAGGTGAAAGCGAGCATTATTATTATTTCGCTGTAGTCCATCAAAAATGTTTGCTGACAATCACACAGGGTTCCATTCCATGCAATTATGCGCAAAAAACTTGCTTCCCTACTGCGGCGTCAACAGTGGCAATGGCATCCTGAAGGTGTTTGCATCCAGATTCCAGACCAACTGTCCCATTCAAAGGCAGAGGGCTGAAATAGCGACAGGGCTAAAAAGTAGGTACGGTATTGCTTACTAACATAGGTTTAAGAAAAAAAAAACTAATTTAATGTTGAATTCATTGTAGTAGCATCAGAGATTCAAAGTTGAAAACCCTTGGGGGGCTGGTATTTGGCGTATTCACCCTACCATATCATCGAAATCGACCAAAAAACAAAAAAGTTGGCCGCCATCTTGGATAATTTTATATTTTTAACATTGCGTTGTTATTGCCTTGTTAAAATAACACCATAAACTAAGTTTCATCTAAATCGGCCGAAAAACAAAAAAGTTGGCCGCCATCTTGAATTTTTATATTTTTTACGTAGCTTTTTTGCGTAGCTGTTTTATTGTCACAATTGTGTTAAAAACCGAGTTTCATCGAAATCGGCCTACAAACAAAAAAGTTGACTGCCATTATGGATTTTTCAATATTTTCAACATTGCGTTGCTATTTTCTCGTTAAATTAGTTCCAAAAACCGTGTTTTATGGTAATCGGCCCACAAACAAAAAAGTTGCCCGCCACCTTCGATTTTTTTTATCATTGCATGTTGTTTTCTTGCCAAAATAGTTCCAAAAACCGAGTTTCATTTTAATCGGCCCTTAGGCGACGGCTACACGTCGTGGTAAATATCGTGATCCAACGCCATAGAGCAAATTTTAACCATGGAAAGTAAAATATTGAATATTCCATACAAACTACTTTCAATGGTTAAAATTTACTCTATGGCGTTGGATCACGGTAAATACCACGCGTCTAGCCGGCGCCATAAACAAATTGGCCGCCATCTTGGATTATATGTTCTTAGCATAAACTTAATATAGCGAAAAATTTTCGAAGTCTATGGTTCTTAGTAGGTAAGGTAACTCGACGTATAGATATCCCGAAACATTTTAAGTAGTCGCATTAGTTAAAAGATACCCTGGAACCGGAAAAAAACAGCCGCTATGCGTATCGGAATAACCGCAAGCATTAAGGATCATTCCCACAGCTCCGGCGCGTCACCGGCGCGTCACCGGCGCGTCAACGGCCCGTCCGTCAACGTCAAAAATATGTGTGAACAAGCAGTTCAGATCACCGGCGCCGGCACGTCACCGGCGCGTCGCCGGCTCGTTTCAGTCAAGTCAACGTCGCTTCACCGGCAAGGCAAGCAGGGTTGCCACTTTTTTGTTTTAATAAAGTATAGGTTGCTATAATAGGTAGAAAAAAGTACATTGTGGTATGGAAATAATGAATTATTTATTTATTTCAACTTTAAAAACCTACTGTTTAAGTATTGTTTTTTGGAAATATTTTGGTAACTTTATTAGACTTAATTTACTTATTCCACTAAGTTCAAGTAAAGGTAAGTACTATTTTCTCGAATTATAATAGAAATACAACAACGTATGCGAATGTCGGATTTTCGGGTAAACAAATGAATGTCGGAACACAAGTGAAGGCATGAAAACATTGTCTACAGAAATTGTTGTATTATTATTAAAATTCGAAAAAATAGTACCTTTGCTTGAACTTAGTGGTAAAAGTGAATTAAGTCTAACAAAGTTACCAAAATACTACCAAAAACAATACTTAAAGTTCTTAAAGTTGAAATAAATAAATAAATACTTTATTTCTACACCACAATGTACTTTTTTCTACCTATTATAACAACCAATAATTTATTATAATAAATAAGTGGCAACCCTGTTTGCCATGCCGGGGACGCGCCGGTGACGTGACGGCCGGCGACGCGCCGGTGACGTGACGGCCGGTGACGCGCCGGTGACGTGACGGCCGGCACGTCACCGGCGCGTCACCGGCCGTCACGTCACCGGCGCGTCCCCGGCATGACAAACAGGGTTACTACTTTTTTGTTTTAATAAATTATTGGTTGCTATAATCGGTAGAGAAAAAGTATATTGTGGTATGGAAATAAAGTATTATTTATTTATTACAACTTTGAAAATCATTTTTTTATTACTTTTGTTAATATTTCGGTAGCTTTATGAGACTTAATAATTCACCTGTTCCACTAAGTTCTAGCACAGCCGATATTTAGTTCATACAGTCGATCATCGAAGGAGTCTAGACAGAGCAATGGTGCGGGGTGGTGCAGTATAGAAGGGGGGTGGGAGGTCCCGAGAGGCTAATATAATGAAAAAATCAAGATGGCGGCCAACTTTTTTATTTGCGGGCCGATTTAGATAAAACTCGGTTTTTGGTACTATTTTGACAAACAAACAGCAACGCAATGTCAAAAAAGTAAAAAATTCAAGATGGCGGCCAACTTTTTTGTTTGCAGGCCGATTTCGATGAAACTCGGTTTTTGGTCCTATTTTGACAAGAAAACAGAAACGCAATATTAAAAAAGTAAAAAAAATAAAGATGGCAGCCAACTTCTCTGTTTGCGGGCCGATTTAGATGAAACTCAGTTTTTGGTACTATTTAGACAAGCAAACAGCGACGCAATGTTAAAAAAGTAAAAAAATCAAGATGGCGCCAACTTTTTATTTGCGGGCAAATTTCGATGAAACTCTGTTTTTGGTACCTACTATTTTGACAAGAAAACGGCAATGCACTGTTAAAATGTAAATAATTCAAGATGGCAGCCAACTTTTTGTTTGTGGGCCGATTTCAATGAAACTTGGTTTCGGGTACTATTTTGACAAGAAAACAGCAACGCATTGTTAAAAATCTAAAAAAATCAAGATGGCGGCCAACTTTTTTGTTTGTGGGCCGATTTCGATGAAATTCGGTTTTTAGTACTATTTTGACAAGAAAACAGCAACGCAATGTTAAAAATGTAAAAATTCAAGATGGCGGCCAACTTCCCTGTTTGCAGGGCGATTTCGATGAAATTCAGTTTTTGGTACTATTTTGACAAGCAAACAGCGCGACGCAATGTTAAAAAAATAAAAAAATTCAAGATAGTGGCCAACTTTTTCTTTGCGGGCTAATTTCGATGAAACTCGGTTTTTTGGACTATTTTGACAAGAAAACGGTAATGCACTGTTAAAAATGTAAATAGTTCAAGATGGCGGCTAACTTTTTTGCTTGTGGGTCGATTTCGATGAAACTCGGTTTTTGGTACTGTTTTGACAAGAAAACAGCAACGCAATGTTAAAAATGTAAAAAATTAAAGATGGCGGCCAAATTTTTTGTTTGCGGGCCGATTTTGATGAATCTCGGTTTATTGGTACTATTTTGCCAAGAAAACAGCAACGCAATGTTAAAAATACAAAAATATCTAAGATGGCGGCCAACTTTTTCGTTTGCAGGGCGATTTCGATGAAACACGGTTTTTGACACTATTTTGACAAGAAAACAGCAACGCAAAGTTACAAATGTAAAAATTCAAGATGGCGGCCAACTTTTTGGCTTGTGGGCTGATTTAGTTTTTGCTCCTTTTCTTTTTGTTTATGGGCCGATTTCGATGAAGCTCGCTTTTTGATATAACTTTGACAAGAAAATAACAACGCAATGTTGGAAACATTAAAAAATTCATAATGGCGGCAAACTTTTTTGCTTGTGGGCTGATTTCGATGAAACTCGGTTTTTGCTACTATTTTGACAAGAAAACAGCAACGCACTCTTAAAAATGTAAAAAATTCAAGATGGCGGCTAACTTTTTTGCTTGTGGGTCGATTTCGATGAAACTCGGTTTTTGGTACTATTTTGACAAGAAAACAGCAACGCAATCTTAAAAATGTAAAAAATTAAAGATGGCGGCCAAATTTTTTGTTTGCGGGCCGATTTCGATTAATCTCGGTTTTTGGTACTATTTTGCCAAGAAAACAGCAACGCAATGTTAAAAATACAAAAATATCTAAGATGGCGGCCAACTTTTTGTTTGCAGGGCGATTTCGATGAAACACGGTTTTTGACACTATTTTGACAAGAAAACAGCAACGCAAAGTTACAAATGTAAAAATTCAAGATGGCGGCCAACTTTTTGGCTTGTGGGCTGATTTCGATGAAACTCGATTTTTGGTACTATTTTGACAAGAAAACAGCAACGCTATATTAAAAACATAAAAATATGCAAGATGGCGGCCAACTTTTTGCTTGTGGGCCGATTTTGATGAAACTCGGTTTTTTGGACCGTTTTAACCAGAAAACGGCATCACCGAGTTTCATCGAAATCAGCTCACAAGCGAAAAAGTTGGCCGCTATCTTGAATTTTCACATTTTTAACTTTGCATTGCTGTTTTCTGATCAAAATAGTGTCAAAAACCGAGATTCATTGAATCGCCCCGCGAGCAAAAAAGTTTGCCGCCATCTTAGATATTTTTATACTTTTAACATTGTGTTGCTGTCGTCTTGTCAAAATAGTACAAAAAACCGAGTTTTATCGAAATAGGCCCATAAACAAAGGAGTTGGCCACCATCTTGAATTTTAACATTTTTAACTTTGCGTAGCTGTTCTCATGTCAAAATAATAACAAAAACCAAGTTTCATCAAAATCGGCCCACAAGCAAAAAAGTTGGCCGCCATCTTGAATTTTTTTACATTTTTAACATTGCGTTGCTGTTTTCTTGTCAAAATAGTACCAAAAACCGAATTTCATTGAAATCGGCCCACAAACAAAAAAGTTGGCCGCCATCTTGATTTTTTTTTTATTTTTAACGCTGCGTTGCTGTTTTCTTGTCAAAATAGTACCAAAAACCGAGTTTCATTGAAATCGGCCTACAAACAAAAAAGTTTGCCGCCATCTTGAATTATTTACATTTTTAACAGTGCATTGCCGTTTTCTTGTCAAAATAGTACCAAAACCCGAGTTTCATCGAAATTGGCTCGCAAATAAAAAGTTGGCCGCCATCTTGAATTTTTTGCTTTTTTAACATTGCATCGCTGTTCGCTTGTCAAAATAGTACCAAAAACTGAGTTACATCTAAATCGGCCCTCAAACAGAGAAGTTGGCCACCATCTTTAATTTTTACATTTTTAACTTTGCGTAGCTGTTCTCATGTCAAAATAGTACCAAATACCAAGTTTCATCGAAATCGGCCCACAAGCAAAAAAGTTGGCCGCCATCTTGAATTTTTTACATTTTTAGCTTTGCGTTGCTGTTTTCTTGTCAAAATAGTATTAAAAACCGAATTTCATCGAAATCGGCCCACAAACAAAAAAGTTGACCGCCATCTTGATTTTTTTAGATTTTTAACACTGCGTTACTGTTTTCTTGTCAAAATAGTCCAAAAACCGAGTTTCATTGAAATCGGCCCACAAACAAAAAAGTTGGCCGCCATCTTGAATTATTTACATTTTTAACATTGCGTAGCTGTTCTCATGTCAAAATAATACCAAAAACCAAGTTTCATCAAAATCGGCCCACAAGCAAAAAAGTTGGCCGCCATCTTGAATTTTTTTACATTTTTAACATTGCGTTGCAGTTTTCTTGTCAAAATAGTACCAAAAACTGAGTTACATCTAAATCGGCCCTCAAACAGAGAAGTTGGCCACCATCTTTAATTTTTACATTTTTAACTTTGCGTAGCTGTTCTCATGTCAAAATAGTACCAAATACCAAGTTTCATCGAAATCGGCACACAAGCAAAAAAGTTGGCCGCCATCTTGAATTTTTTACATTTTTAGCTTTGCGTTGCTGTTTTCTTGTCAAAATAGTACTAAAAACCGAATTTCATCGAAATCGGCCCACAAACAAAAAAGTTGACCGCCATCTTGATTTTTTTAGATTTTTAACACTGCGTTACTGTTTTCTTGTCAAAATAGTCCAAAAACCGAGTTTCGTTGAAATCGGCCCACAAACAAAAAAGTTGGCCGCCATCTTGAATTATTTACATTTTTAACATTGCGTAGCTGTTCTTATGTCAAAATAATACCAAAAACCGAGTTTCATTGAAATCGGCCCACAAACAAAAAAGTTGGCCGCCATCTTGAATTTTTTAGATATTTAACACTGCGTTGCTGTTTTCTTGTCAAAATAGTACCAAAAACCGAGTTTTATTGAAATCGGCCCACAAACAAAAAAGTTGGCCGCCATCTTGAATTATTTACATTTTTAACAGTGCATTGCCGTTTTCTTGTCAAAATAGTCCAAAAAACCAAGTTTCATCGAAATTAGCCCGCAAATAAAAAGTTGGCCACCATCTTGAATTTTTTTACATTTTTAGCTTTGCGTTGCTGTTTTCTTGTCAAAATAGTACTAAAAACCGAATTTCATCTAAATCGACCCACAAACAAAAAAGTTGACCGCCATCTTGATTTTTTTTATTTTTAACACTGCGTTGCTGTTTTCTTGTCAAAATAGTACCAAAAACCGAGTTTCATTGAAATCGGCCCACAAACAAAAAAGTTGGCCGCCATCTTGAATTATTTACATTTTTAACAGTGCATTGCCGTTTTCTTGTCAAAATAGTCCAAAAAACCGAGTTTCATCGAAATTAGCCCGCAAATAAAAAGTTGGCCACCATCTTGAATTTTTTACTTTTTTAACATTTCGTCGCGCTGTTTGCTTGTCAAAATAGTACCAAAAACTGAATTTCATCTAAATCGGCCCGCAAAGAGAGAAGTTGGCCACCATTTTGAATTTTCACATTTTTAACTTTGCATTGCTGTTTTCTGATCAAAATAGTGTCAAAAACCGAGTTAAAATAAATAAATAAATACTTTATTTCTACACCACAATGTACTTTTTTCTACCTATTATAACAACCAATAATTTATTATAATAAATAAGTGGCAACCCTGTTTGCCATGCCGGGGACGCGCCGGTGACGTGACGGCCGGCGACGCGCCGATGACGTGACGGCCGGTGACGCGCCGGTGACGTGACGGCCGGCACGTCACCGGCGCGTCACCGGCCGTCACGTCACCGGCGCGTCCCCGGCATGACAAACAGGGTTGCTACTTTTTTGTTTTAATAAATTATTGGTTGCTATAATCGGTAGAGAAAAAGTATATTGTGGTATGGAAATAAAGTATTATTTATTTATTACAACTTTGAAAATAATTTTTTTATTACTTTTGTTAATATTTCGGTAGCTTTATGAGACTTAATTCACCTTTTCTAGCACAGCCGATATTTAGTTCATACAGTCGATCATCGAAGGAGTCTAGCTAGACAGAGCAATGGTGCGGGGTGGTGCAGTATAGAAGGGGGGTGGGAGGTCCCGAGAGGCTAATATCAACGCAATGTTAAAAATGAAAAAATCAAGATGGCGGCCAACTTTTTTATTTGCGGGCTGATTTAGATAAAACTCGGTTTTTGGTACTATTTTGACAAACGAACAGCAACGCAATGTCAAAAAAGTAAAAAATTCAAGATGGCGGCCAACTTTTTTGTTTGCAGGCCGATTTCGATGAAACTCGGTTTTTGGTCCTATATTGACAAGAAAACAGAAACGCAATATTAAAAAAGTAAAAAAAATAAAGATGGCAGCCAACTTCTCTGTTTGCGGGCCGATTTAGATGAAACTCAGTTTTTGGTACTATTTAGACAAGCAAACAGCGACGCAATGTTAAAAAAGTTAAAAAATCAAGATGGCGCCAACTTTTTATTTGCGGGCAAATTTCGATGAAACTCTGTTTTTGGTACCTACTATTTTGACAAGAAAACGGCAATGCACTGTTAAAATGTAAATAATTCAAGATGGCAGCCAACTTTTTGTTTGTGGGCCGATTTCAATAAAACTTGGTTTTGGGTACTATTTTGACAAGAAAACAGCAACGCATTGTTAAAAATCTAAAAAAATCAAGATGGCGGCCAACTTTTTTGTTTGTGGGCCGATTTCGATGAAATTCGGTTTTTAGGACTATTTCGACAAGAAAACAGCAACGCAATGCTAAAAATGTAAAAAAATTCAAGATGGCGGCCAACATTTTTTCTTGTGGGCTGATTTCGATGAAACTTGGTTTTTGGTACTATTTTGACATGAGAACAGCTACGCAAAGTTAAAAATGTAAAAATTCAAGACGGTGTCCAACTTCTCTGTTTGCGGGCCGATTTAGATGAAATTCAGTTTTTGGTACTATTTTGACAAGCAAACAGCGCGACGTAATGTTAAAAAAGTAAAAAATTCAAGATGGTGGCCAACTTTTTCTTTGCGGGCTAATTTCGATGAAACTCGGTTTTTTGGACTATTTTGACAAGAAAACGGCAATGCACTGTTAAAAATGTAAATAGTTCAAGATGGCGGCTAACTTTTTTGCTTGTGGGTCGATTTCGATGAAACTCGGTTTTTGGTACTGTTTTGACAAGAAAACAGCAACGCAATGTTAAAAATGTAAAAAATTAAAGATGGCAGCCAAATTTTTTGTTTGCGGGCCGATTTTGATGAATCTTGGTTTTTGGTACTATTTTGCCAAGAAAACAGCAACGCAATGTTAAAAATAAAAAATACCAAATTTCATCGAAATCAGCCCACAAGCAAAAAAGTTGGCCGCCATCTTGATTTTTTTTAGATTTTTAACACTGCGTTGCTGTTTTCTTGTCAAAATAGGACCAAAAACCGAGTTTCATCGAAATCGGCCGACAAACAAAAAAGTTGGCCGCCATCTTGAATTTTTACTTTTTTGACATTGCGTTGCTGTTTGTTTGTCAAAATAGTACCAAAACCGAGTTTTATCTAAATCGGCCCGCAAAGTAAAAAGTTGGCCGCCATCTTGATTTCTTTCATTTTTAACATTGCGTTGATATTAGCCTCTCGGGACCTCCCACCCCCCTTCTATACTGCACCACCCCGCACGATTGCTCTGTCTAGACTCCTTCGATGATCAATTGTATGAACTAAATATCGGCTGTGCTAGAACTTAGTGGAACAGGTGAATTAAGTCTCATAAAGCTACCGAAATATTAACAAAAGTAATAAAAAAATGATTTTCAAAGTTGTAATAAATAAATAATATTTTATTTCCATACCACAATATACTTTTTCTCTACCGATTATAGCAACCAATAATTTATTAAAACAAAAAAGTAGCAACCCTGTTTGCTTTGCCGTTGACGCGCCGGCCGGCGACGCGCCGGTGACGTGACGGCCGGTGACGCGCCGGTGACGTGACGGCCGGCGCGTCACCGGCACGTCGCGCCGCCGGCGAGTCACCGGCAAGGCAAACAGGGTTGCTACTTTTTTGTTTTAATAAATTATTGGTTGCTTTAATCGGTCAAGAAAAGTACACTGTGGTATGGAAATAAAGTAGATATTATTTATTTATTTCAACTTTGAAAAACATTTATTTTTATTACTTTTGGTAATATTTTGGTAAATTTTTTAGACTTAATTTACACCACCAGTTTAGGATGAGTATTTTTCAAGATAAATTTCTGTTTTAAGATTGACAGATGACAGCTGTCAAACTTAAAACAGCAATATCTCAAAAAGAAATTGTTAACCTTCACTTGTTTTTCCGACATTCATTTGTTTACCCGAAATCCACACTCATTCACACACAAAATTCGAAGAAACAGTACCTTTACTAGAACTCGGTGGAAAGGGTGAATTAAGGCTCAGTTGCACCACCCAACTTTAACGATAACAGGCTAGTTCTAGTACCGGTTAAGCATAAGTTAGCCAAAAAAAGAGGTTGTGAATTAAGGCTCAGTTGCACCACCTAACTTTAACGATAACAGGCTAGTTATAGTACCGGTTAAGCATAAGTTAGCCAAAAAAAGAGGTTGTTAGCCAGCTTGATGTCCTTTGACAAGTTTGACGTGACAAATAGGTAGCATTACCCATTGACGATAACTTTAACTTTGACAGCGTTTTGGTACAGAATAAAGTTACAAAGTAATAAAAAAAGATTTTTAAAGTTGAAATAAATAAATAATACTTCATTTCCATGCCACAATGTTTGTACCAATAATAAATAAGCGGCAACCCTGTTTGTCATGCCGGGGACGCGCCGGTGACGTGACGGCCGGTGACGCGCCGGTGACGTGACGGCCGGCGACGCGCCGGTGACGTGACGGCCGGCGCGTCACCGGCGCGTCACCGGCCGTCACGTCACCGGCGCGTCGCCGGCCGGCGCGTCAACGGCAAAGCAAACAGGGTTGCTACTTTTTTGTTTTAATAAATTATTGGTTGCTATAATCGGTAGAGAAAAAGTATATTGTGGTATGGAAATAAAGTATTATTTATTTATTACAACTTTGAAAATCATTTTTTTATTACTTTTGTTAATATTTCGGTAGCTTTATGAGACTTAATTCACCTGTTCCACTAAGTTCTAGCACAGCCGATATTTAGTTCATACAGTTGATCATCGAAGGAGTCTAGACAGAGCAATCGTGCGGGGTGGTGCAGTATAGAAGGGGGATGGGAGGTCCCGAGAGGCTAATATCAACGCAATGTTAAAAATGAAAGAAATCAAGATGGCGGCCAACTTTTTACTTTGCGGGCCGATTTAGATAAAACTCGGTTTTGGTACTATTTTGACAAACAAACAGCAATGCAATGTCAAAAAAGTAAAAAATTCAAGATGGCGGCCAACTTTTTTGTTTGCCGGCCGATTTCGATGAAACTCGGTTTTTGGTCCTATTTAGACAAGAAAACAGAAACGCAATATTAAAAAAGTAAAAAAATAAAGATGGCAGCCAACTTCTCTGTTTGCGGGCCAATTTCGATGAAACTCTGTTTTTGGTACTATTTTGACAAGAAAACGGCAATGCACTGTTAAAAATGTAAATAATTCAAGATGGCGGCCAACTTTTTTGTTTGTGGGCCGATTTCAATGAAACTTGGTTTTGGGTACTATTTTGACAAGAAAAAAGCAACGCAATGTTAAAAATGTAAAAAAATTCAAGATGGCGGCCAACTTTTTTGTTTGTGGGCCGATTTCGATGAAATTCGGTTTTTAGTACTATTTTGACAAGAAAAAAGCAACGCAATGTTAAAAATGTAAAAAAATTCAAGATGGCGGCCAACTTTTTTGCTTGTGGGCTGATTTCGATGAAATTTGGTTTTTGGTACTATTTTGACATGAGAACAGCTACGCAAAGTTAAAAACGTAAAAATTCAAGATGGTGGCCAATTTCTCTGTTTGCGGGCCGATTTAGATGAAATTCAGTTTTTGGTACTATTTTGACAAGCAAACAGCGACGCAATGTTAAAAAAGTAAAAAATTCAAGATGGCAGCCAACTTTTTTGTTTGCAGGCTGATTTCAATGAAACTCGGTTTTTGGTCCTATTTTGACAAGAAAACAGAAACGCAATATTAAAAAGTAAAAAAATAAAGATGGCGGCCAACTTTTTGTTTGTTGGCCGATTTCGATGAAATTCGGTTTTTAGTACTATTTTGACAAGAAAACAGCAACGCAATGTTAAAAATGTAAAAAAATTCAAGATGGCGGCCAACTTTTTTGCTTGTGGGCCGATTTTTATGAAACTTGGTTTTTGGTATTATTTTGACATGAGAACAGCTACGCAAAGTTAAAAATGTTAAAATTCAAGATAGTGGCCAACTCCTTTATTTGTGGGCCGATTTCGATGAAACTCGGTGATGCCGTTTTCTGGCGAAAACGGTCCAAAAAACCGAGTTTCATCATAATCGGCCCACAAGCAAAAAGTTGGCCGCCATCTTGCATATTTTATGTTTTTAATATGGCGTTGCTGTTTTCTTGTCAAAATAGTACCAAAAATCAAGTTTCATCGAAATCAGCCCACAAGCCAAAAAGTTGGCCGCCATCTTGAATTTTTACATTTGTAACTTTGCGTTGCTGTTTTCTTGTCAAAATAGTGTCAAAAACCGTGTTTCATCGAAATCGCCCTGCAAACAAAAAAGTTGGCCGCCATCTTGAATTTTTTACTTTTTTAACATTGCGTCGCTGTTTGCTTGTCAAAATAGTACCAAAAACTGAATTTCATCTAAATCGGCCCGCAAACAAAAAATTTGGCTGCCATCTTTAATTTTTTACGTTTTTAACTTTGCGTAGCTGTTCTCATGTCAAAATAGTACCAAAACCAAATTTCATCGAAATCAGCCCACAAGCAAAAAAGTTGGCCGCCATCTTGAATTTTTTACATTTTTAACATTGCGTTGCTGTTTTCTTGTCAAAATAGTACTAAAAACCGAATTTCATCGAAATCGGCCCACAAACAAAAAAGTTGGCCGCCATCTTGATTTTTTTTAGATTTTTAACACTGCGTTGCTGTTTTCTTGTCAAAATAGTACCCAAAACCAAGTTTCATTGAAATCGGCCCATAAACAAAAAAGTTGTCCGCCATCTTGAATTTTTTACTTTTTTGACATTGCGTTGCTGTTTGTTTGTCAAAATAGTACCAAAACCGAGTTTTAGCTAAATCGGCCCGCAAAGTAAAAAGTTGGCCGCCATCTTGATTTCTTTCATTTTTAACATTGCGTTGATATTAGCCTCTCGGGACCTCCCACCCCCCTTCTATACTGCACCACCCCGCACGATTGCTCTGTCTAGACTCCTTCGATGATCAACTGTATGAACTAAATATCGGCTGTGCTAGAACTTAGTGGAACAGGTGAATTAAGTCTCATAAAGCTACCGAAATATTAACAAAAGTAATAAAAAAATGATTTTCAAAGTTGTAATAAATAAATAATACTTTATTTCCATACCACAATATACTTTTTCTCTACCGATTATAGCAACCAATAATTTATTAAAACAAAAAAGTAGCAACCCTGTTTGCTTTGCCGTTGACGCGCCGGCCGGCGACGCGCCGGTGACGTGACGGCCGGTGACGCGCCGGTGACGCGCCGGCCGTCACGTCACCGGCGCGTCGCCGGCCGTCACGTCACCGGCGCGTCACCGGCCGTCACGTCACCGGCGCGTCCCCGGCATGACAAACAGGGTTGCCGCTTATTTATTATTGGTACAAACATTGTGGCATGGAAATGAAGTATTATTTATTTATTTCAACTTTAAAAATCTTTTTTTATTACTTTGTAACTTTATTCTGTACCAAAACGCTGTCAAAGTTAAAGTTATCGTCAAAGGGTAATGCTACCTATTTGTCACGTCAAACTTGTCAAAGGACATCAAGCTGGCTAACAACCTCTTTTTTTGGCTAACTTATGCTTAACCGGTACTATAACTAGCCTGTTATCGTTAAAGTTAGGTGGTGCAACTGAGCCTTAATTCACAACCTCTTTTTTTGGCTAACTTATGCTTAACCGGTACTAGAACTAGCCTGTTATCGTTAAAGTTGGGTGGTGCAACTGAGCCTTAATTCACACTTTCCACCGAGTTCTAGTAAAGGTACTGTTTCTTCGAATTTTGTGTGTGAATGAGTGTGGATTTCGGGTAAACAAATGAATGTCGGAAAAACAAGTGAAGGTTAACAATTTCTTTTTGAGATATTGCTGTTTTAAGTTTGACAGCTGTCATCTGTCAATCTTAAAACAGAAATTTATCTTGAAAAATACTCATCCTAAACTGGTGGTGTAAATTAAGTCTAAAAAATTTACCAAAATATTACCAAAAGTAATAAAAATAAATGTTTTTCAAAGTTGAAAT
This sequence comes from Agriphila tristella, assembly GCA_928269145.1. Classification (NCBI taxonomy): domain Eukaryota; kingdom Metazoa; phylum Arthropoda; class Insecta; order Lepidoptera; family Crambidae; genus Agriphila; species Agriphila tristella. The sequence goes on along the minus strand of OV743433.1, from coordinate 49,594,600 downwards.
AAATAAATAATACCTACTTTATTTCCATACCACAGTGTACTTTTCTTTACCGATTATAGCAACCAATAATTTATTAAAACAAAAAAGTAGCAACCCTGTTTGCCTTGCCGGTGACTCGCCGGCGGCGCGACGTGCCGGTGACGCGCCGGCCGTCACGTCACCGGCGCGTCACCGGCCGTCACGTCACCGGCGCGTCGCCGGCCGGCGCGTCAACGGCAAAGCAAACAGGGTTGCTACTTATTTGTTTTAATAAAGTATTGGTTGTTATAAAAGGTAGAAAAAAAGTACATTGTGGTATGGAAATAAAGTATTATTTATTTATTTCAACTTTAAAAAACATTTTATTTTTTAATTCTGTTAATATTTTGGTAACTTTATGAGACTTAATTCACCTGTTCCATTAAGTTCTAGTAAAGGTATTTTTTTTCAAATTTTAATAAAAATACAACAATGTGAGTGAACTTCGGGTAAACAAATGAATGTCGTAAAAACAAGTGAAGCTAGGAAAACATAGTCTTGTGATCTGTAAATAAATTATGACGTCATCCGCGATGTACGCAAATCTCAACAATTTTTTTTTATTGATATTGCTGTTTTAAGTTTGACAGCGGCCATCTGTTAATCTTAAAACAGGAATATCTCGAAAAATACTCATCCTAGACTGGTGGTGTAAATTAATTACCAATATATTACCAAAAGTAGTAAAAATAATTGTTTTTCAAAGTTGAAATAAATAAATTATACTTTATTTCCATTCCACAGTGTAATTTTCTGTACCGATTACAGCAACCAATAATTTATTTAAACAAAAAAGTAGCAACCCTGTTTGCCTTGCCGGTGACTCGCCGGCGACGCGCCGTGCCGGTGACGCGCCGGCCGTCACGTCACCGGCGCGTCGCCGGCATGCCGTAGCAATATGCGTTTGACGTTGACGGGCCGGTGACGCGCCGTTGACGCGCCATGACTGATGTGTGTGAACAGTGTAGTACAACTTGTATGTAACTATATTTTTGACGTTGACGGGCCGGTGACGCGCCGTTGACGCGCCGGAGCTGTGTGAATGATCCTTTATACTGCAGCCCTATTACGTAAATAAGTAAGCGGCTTCATTATAATGAACCGCGCTATTTATAAATAGCTCGGTTACTTACGTCGTCGTACTGCGCATTTAACGTATTTGGGGTTGCCATCACATTAAATTATGTTGTTTGGTGGTCATTAGCTACTTTATAAGTTTATTTAGCGTATTTGTGTTTGCTCTGTTTTTACAACCAAGTGGGCAACCACTTAAGTTGACTAAAAATATAAGCGAAACTAAATAATTCTGTTTCTGGCTCCAGGGGGGGCTCGGGGGGCTTGAGGGGGCTCGAGGGGGGCTCTGGGGGGCTCGAGGGGGGCTCGGGGGGGGGGGCTCGAGGGCGGCTTATTGAGTTTGGAACCGAACCTGCTTTACTCCTGTAGGTCCCGGGTTAGGTTAGAAATTTAAGGTGAGCGCGTAGCGCAGCGGAGCGTGAGCCTTAAATTTTGAGGTTATTTTTTTATAACAGACAACAGAAATAAACTTATTTTACACATTGCCGGTGGACTACCAGGCATTGTATACAATGCCTAGGCATTGTATACAATGCCGGAGAATACACATTGCCGGTAACACATACATTTTACTATGAAAACCGATGTTATCTGACGGCGTGTTAACGCGTGGCGTCAGACAAATGTGCCCACACCTTAAGTCTGATGTGCTGCTTGTTGTCCATTATAATAATATCATTTAAGTATTGTTTTGTAAGATTATATCCAAAAAAATATGCTATTGTGCTAAACGACAAAATAATATGCTAGACAGCAAGAAAATCTACCTTGAGCATATATTATGCTGTTACCTAAAGCAACCCAATAAAACTTTGTGTTAATTATAATCGATGATATTGAAAGAAAGCTGTAAGTTTATACAATAATCAAAATGAAAGAGGGAGTTGCTTCCTTTTACACCAACGTACCGCAGTATTGCCGTGGCGTTAGTATCAAATCAATGAAATAAAATATCTACAATACTAATTATTAGTAATAATATGTTAATGGTCATTCGAATTATTCGAATGATTGAGATAATCGAATGATCGTTCATAATCGCGCATCGGTAGCATCTGGCAACACCGGATCTCACTCTTGCTTGCCAAAAGGTCGCGTCGTTCGTCTTCGTCGTAGCAGCGATGAATTTTGAACAAGAGATTTGTGAAGCTGGTTTACAAGATTTACTCCCAATCCTTCAAGGTAAATGTCTCGGTTTTATTTAGTCATGATTTTTTGTTTTATTTAGACATTGAAATGTATCTATTTAGATTATAAATTTTTGTTAGATCTGTCGTACTCGCACTGAAATATGTATGTTGCGTCATACATAAATTAACTCTTCGTTTTCACCAAGAAACAGGTATTAGTTTTCTGAGATTATCTAAGCTAGTTTTATGCAAAACTTGTAGAATTCTCGTTTGTAAACCAAAGATTTAAATCGTCCGTCCGTAAACATAACAACGCATCACGCATGCGTGCGCCATCAGCGCCATTGCACGCACGCGCACTTGCTTTTTCCAAGACCTATTTGGATCATGTAAACGAGCAAACCAAGTGAACTTTGACGTCGCCGTATAGGTACAATACAAAAAGCTACTTTGTCCAAGTTTCTTGGTCCAAGTTTACTTGGATCGTGTCAGCGGGTATCCAAGTATACTTTGATCAAAGTTTTTTCACCCACAAACAACAGACATACGTATTTTACAAGTAGGTATTTGTTTGTTTTATTGAAAAAATCTGTATAATACTAATTACAAACAAGTTTAAAACCTTTTCTTGTTGAAAACTAGGAGACCGCCCCGACTGAACGCATGTAGGTAATTACAAGTAGGTAGGCACCTACATAACTAGTTTTGTACATATTTGTTTTATTATTTGTATTTTTCAGACAATCTTATAACAACACTGGAAACAGCCATTTTGTTAACCGACGTGGATTTGAGAGAATTGTTTCCCCAACTTGGCCCCAGAAGAAAACTAAACAATTTCCTATTAGAACATAAAAAAGTGACCGGTGTCAATGTACGTACCTACTTGTTTATTGTACATCTTGTATTTAGTTAATAAAAATGTTTTCTTTTTTTTCCCTTGGACCGATGCTGTATACTTTGTAATAAAGTTTTTTATTTATTTTTCTAGGACCTTGAAATTAACAACTCTACTGAAAACGCTGAACATGATGATAGGACACTGGACACTGATGATGATGATGATAATGCAAAAATATCTGCAAATTGTACTTCTACTGCAGCTAATAACACTGTGAGTTACTCATAATCATAACATTAGGTACTCAGTTTGATAACATAACGTACTTAAAAATTTGTCAAATTGTAGCCACCATTTAACATGTTTCTCTTCGAAAGATTTTTCTGTTCCAATAGATTTTCTCTTGATGGGCAAAAATTTTTCAGTCATTGTAGTTACAAGTTTACAAGATTGTAGAATTGTAATACAATTCTGACAAGCGGCCTCACCCTTTTTTGGTGCTCACTCAAATTTTTATTTTGTAGCTGAATTTGTTAGGTACTTTATGTTTGTGATATGGACCAAAAGCATTGTTTACACAAGGCCATCACTGGCTTGAATAATTGTTTAGACAAGGCCAATACCAAGCCATCGCTGTGACTGGCAGCCAGCGATGGCCTCGTGCAAACCTTACTTAAGATAAAATTGCCCGTCATTAAGATAGGACCGGGTACCTATGTATGTATGTTTGTAATAATTCTAAGATTAAATTTTTTTGTTTCAGGTATTGAAACTATTAAATGTAATGTTATTTTCTTTTAGTAGCTTGTATGAGTATTTAGAAGGCACAAGTCAAAGTTAGTGTGCTAGTAGAGTTTAGGTATATTGTTTAACCAGCAAAATGTAAGTACATCCGTATGTATAGTATTAATTTAGTACATTATTAAAACCAGTATTATTACAACCCGTATAGTTATGCAGGTCACACACCATCAATTCGATCCTCCATTTGGCATGATACTGCCGATTGGATCCAATCGAATTGACCGTGTGTCAGCGGTGGATCGGCTTCGGTTGGACAGATCGAATTGACGGAACAATCAAAATTCAATCCTTTTGGCTGGATCATGCCGATTGGATCATGCTGATTGGACCGTGTATGTCAGTGGGCGATCGATCGTATGATTTTCTTAACCGACTTCAAAATAGAAGGAGGTTCTAAATTAGATTGAATATATTTGTTTTATCATTGTTTGCGGGTATCTTCGACATTTGTAGACCGATTTTGATGTTTCTTTTTCTTTATTTTTTATTTTTAACCGATTTAAAAAGTAGGTTCTCAGTTTGACCAGTATATCCACGATTATCTCACGATTGGCTGAACTGATTTTAATGCGGTTTCTATAAAAGTATTTGTTGCATTAAGGAGGTTTTAGTATTTTAACCGACCTTAAGAAAGAAGGTTCTCAATTTGATTGTATTTTTTTTTTCTCGTTGTTCGTGCCTGTCTTAGATATTTAAAGACCGGTTTTGATGATTATTTTTTTCTTTCTAACCGACTTCAAAAAAGGAGGAGGTTATCAAGTCGACTTTGTATGTTTTTTACCCACGACGGACGGAACGGAACGGAGACGGTATATGCGTTTGGGGTTAGGCTGGCCCCAGACCTACCGGTTTCATTTCTTTGCTTTGCTGTTCTACCATGGACCGCCGGCCAAGAGGCTCATTTTCAATTTATCGCATATTTTGACCAGACCACATTGGCAAGATAGCCATTAGTTTGGTGTTATCAAATATCGTCATCTGGGTTGCAATGCGAAGTTTTAGTTTAAAAAAAAACTGCTGTTTCATACAAAAATTAATAACAAAATTATCAAAATGTATGAAACAGCTCATTTTTTTTCTCGATTTCAGATTTGGTCCCATAGTAAAAGTTGTTCAGTTTATGGTCCCTATCTACCATATTCAGCTTTATAAGGCTTTACCAAACATCTTGTATAAATAAGCGATCGATTTATTTTTAACGATTGGAGTCCATGTTCAGGGTGGCATATCTCCTAAAAGCTTCCTACTTCGCAATCCAGGCGATGTTATTTGATAACACCAAGCTAATGGCTATCTTGCCAATTTGGTCTAGTCCCAAAATGCGATAGATTGAAAACTACCCTGGCTGGCCGGCGGTCTTTCAAGCAAGGTAGAACAGCAATGCAAAGAAATGAAACCGGTAGGTCTGGGGCCAGCCTTAGAGGCATTGGCGGATCCAGGGGGGGGGGGCATGGGGGCCATGGCCCCCCCACGAGGTTGGTTACCTTTGCGGATTGCATTGAATTTTAGGCTGAATAATGGAGCTCTCGTGTTATCCTGCTGACTATCGCTCGAATTCGGAACAGTTATTATTACGTTAAAATTTATTTATTGAGATATTATTAAAATTATTATTTTCCGTTTACTTAATTAAAGGCTGTGTGCTTTGTAGGTTATCGGCAATGATTCTCAGATAGGTGTTTTGGTATTAAGCCGCTAGAGGGCGCTGCAGTTATCATTTTCCTATTTATCTTCAGAGCGATTTGACTGATTAAGATGCGGTTTTCTGTAATAGAAATAGGTTTGTAGTGTGTCGGCGATGGCTTTTAGTTTTATGGTGTTGAACCGCTAGGGGGCGCTGCAGTTATCATTTTCCCATTTATCTCCAGAGCGATTTGACCGATTTAGATGCGGTTTTCTGTAATAGGTTTGTAGTGTGTCGGCGATGGTTCTTGGTGTTATGGTGTATAGCCGCTAGAGGGTGGCAGTAATAATTTTCGATACGGTTTGACTGATTTAGATGCGAGTTTTAGGGTACTTTGATAATCCCTGGACCTACTGGGATAATTACGATGCGGTTTTTTACATTCAAAAGGTTTCATTTCAGAGCAGGTTCTTAGACATGTTTCATGGTGGTAGACCACCAGGGGGCGCTGCAGCAACCAGATAAGTCATGTTTGTCTATTACCATTTTCCTCGGAAACTACTGAGCCGATTACGATGCGGTTTTTTGCATTCAAAAGGTTTCATTTCAGAGCAGGTTCTTAGACATGTTATATTGTGGTAGATCACCAGGGGGCGCTGCAGTAGCCAGATAAGTCGCACTTTAAAAGTTCTCAAAAACTACGCAACTGATTTCGATGCGGTTTACTTCTGTAATGGGTTTGTAGGTTATCGGCAATGATTCTCAGATAGGTGTTTTGGTATTAAGCCGCTAGAGGGCGCTGCAGTTATCATTTTCCCATTTATCTCCAGAGCGATTTGACCGATTTAGATGCGGTTTTCTGTAACAGGTTTGTAGTGCGTCGGCGATGGTTCTTGGTGTTATGGTGTATCGCCGCTAGAGGGCGGCAGTAATCATTTTCCGTACGGTTTGACTGATTTAGATGCGATTTTTAGGGTACTTTGATAATCCCTGAAACTACTGGGCCGATTTCGATGCGGTTTTCTGTAATAGGTTTGTAGGCTATCAGCGATATTTCTTAGATAGATGTTACGATGTTTAACCGCTAGGAAGCGCTTTAGTTATCTGTTCCCATTCATCCCGAGAACGGTTTGAATGATTTGATCAGAGCATTAAAATTATAGGTTTCTTAGTCTTTCTAACTCTTGCAACGCTACGTTTTCTTTAAACCTTTTTCTTTATTTTATCTTAATAACCAATTAAAAAAAAGTAGCTTCTCAGTTTGACCTGTATCTGCGATTATCTCACGTTTGGCTAAACTGATTTTAACGCGGTTTTCAGAAAAGTATTTGTTGCATTTGAGAGAAGGTTTTAAGTATTTTAACCGACTTCAAAAAAGGAGGTTCTCAGTTTGACCTGTATAATATGTATGTTTGTCCGCGATTACCTCGTGTATGGCCTGCATTACTAAGTAGTATACTGGGTGATCCAGATAGTGTCGTCCAAGATTTTTTTTAGATTATTCACACCTGGGTGCATCTAAAAATACCCTATGTATGTTCCGCGATTTTTCTTAGTTTAGAAGTTATGATTTTTTAAATGTGTTTTTGCGAATTTTCTACCGGACGGACCAAAAAAATTCATAACTCCTTTCATATTAATTTTTTTTGGGTTTTATTTTTGCAACATAATTGTCTTAAAACACTCTTCGACACATAAAATAATCAATTACATAACATCCAGATAAGTTCCTGAAAAAAGGGTCGAAAGTGAAAAAATTTTGGTTTTACTTTAGGCGAGTCTGACTCGCACTTGGCCGGTTTTTGTTTTATTTGCTAAGCTAAGAAGCCACTTAAGTTTTTAAAATCAGTTTGAATTGATGAAATATCCATTTTGTATTTTTAAAAGAATTGTTAAAATGTTACTTCGTCGAAGTAAAACCAAAAATTTTCACTTACGACCCTTTTTTCAGGAACTTATCTAGATGTCGTGTAGTTGATTATTTTACGTATGGAAGAATGTTTCAAGACAAATATGCTGCAAAAGGAAAATTCAAAAAGTTCTTAATATAAAAGGAGTTATGAATTTTTTTGTTCAGTCCGGTAGAAAATTCGCAAAAACATTTAAAAAATCATTACTTCGAAACTACGAAAAATCGCAGAACATACATAGGGTATTTTCGGACCTTTGTTCGCAAATACACCCAGGTGTGAGTAATCTAAAAAAAATTCTTTGACGTCACTGTCTGGACCACCCTGTATATTTAGTATTCAATAGTATTCAGTATTTAAGGCCTGGGCACACCGGATGCGTAGACACGCGCGTGGTTACGCATGCGTGTACACGCGCGTAGTTACGCACGTAACCCCCTGACACACCGGGTTACGCATACGTCTACGCTTACGCATACGCATACGCAACGCAGCCTGTCCCTTGCGTACCCAGCGGGCACACCGGATGCGTAGACACGCGCGTGTACACGCGCGTAGCTACGCACGTAACCCCCTGACACATACCCAGCCGCTGCGGCAGCCATACTATAAGTAATAAGGATTTTTTTACTATTAATAGATGTCTATGGTCATTATATGATGTCACTAGATAGTATATAACAAAGTCGCCTCCCTGCTGTCTGTTTCTATGTATGCTTAGATCTTTAAAACTACGCAACGGATTTTGATGCGGTTTCTTTTAATTGATAGAGTGATTCAAGAGGAAGGTTTATAATTATGTATAATAGATACATCGTGTCAAATTCCACACTACACCGAAGCGAAGCGAGGGCGGGTCACAAGTCCTTTTTTTGTTGGCAAATGCGACCTTTGATTTGTTTTGATTTTTTTCGGACATTCCCCATTCCATAATACATTATTTATTTTGTTAGAGCTCAGAAGTTTATGCAGTGCTTTCGATGAGGCTTCCCAGGCGTCTTAATTTTTGCCGACATATTCATATTTCTACATACGTAAAACCTCGATCAACTTATAATTCACCTAAGTATACCTTCCTCAGGAATCACTCTATCATTTGGTGGAAATAGCATGAATATACGTTTAGTAGTTTTTGAGCTTATCGCGAAGCGCAGATAGACAGACAGACAGACGCGGTGAGGGACTTTGTTTTATAATATGTATGTAGTGATGTGATATCAAGCAATTGATGACTAGTTTAAATTCATAGAAGTGACAAAGTTCTCTATTTGTACGAAAAATAGCAAATTTCATAAGAGGGGGACCCGAACAAAACAACTGAATGCGTAGACACGCGCGTGGTTACGCGCGTGGTCACGCGCGTGGTCACGCGCGTAGTGACGCGCAGGAAAGATACGTGCGTGTTCGTATTTGTTCGGTGTGACGTCCAATAGGGAATGCCATTGAGTACAACGTCATCAATGCGTTACGCTCTGCGTAAGTACGCAGCCTGGTTGTCTCATGAGAGCTGCAATGCGTAGGGTTACGCATCGGTCTACGTGCACGCGTACGTTACGCAAGCGGTGTGCCATGTCTCATAAAGTTTCAGGCATTACAACGTCATGGTACGTCTACGTGCACGCTTACGCATACGCTTACGCATCCGGTGTGCTGGAGCCTTTATCATTAGCTAGCTTAACTCAATAACTGCGCGGCATTTAACCGACATTAAAAAGGAGGACGTTCTCAATTCGTCGGAATCAGTTGGAGTGTTGCCTTTGGGGCGCTATGGGAAAAAAAGACTTAGTTTTTTTTTAAATCGGTGACCGATGACTGTTTTTGGTCTTATTCGATTTAGGGCATATATAGGAACATGTTTAAACTTGTAAACTGTTTTTGTTAAATGCATATTCAGTGAGTTGTATCAATTTTCGATCATTGTCCCCATCAATTTATGTCATGGCATAAGAATAAAATTAAATAAACTTTTTATTCTTATGGTCATGGGCATGACTTATCCCCGACTTGTGAGTCGGGGATACGTCATATTTCATTATTAATTATTAAAAAAAGTAAAAAAATCTTTATAGTTAAAATTACTCGAAAAATATACATTTTACGAAAAAAGTGTAAAAAGCCTAAATTGTTTCTACGGGTATCATTAATTGAATAAGAGCAAAAAAAGGAGGTATCATCGGCCCTCAGGACGACTTTGTCATTTTCTTAAACTTGACAGTTTCCAAACTTGTCTCATTATTAACTCGGCTCTTTCTAAGTTGATCTCTTTCTTAAACTTGACACTTTCCTAACTCGTCTTATTTTTAACTTGGCTCTTTCTTAGTTGGTCTCTTTTGTAATATTGACACTTTCCTAACTCGTCTTATTTTTAACTCGGCTCTTTCTACAATTTTCTAACTCGGCTCATTCTTAACTCGACTCTGTCTCTTTCGCTGTTTTTCCTCTCTTCTTAGCCGTGGTCCACCGGATCATTTCACCTAGGTGAACTACGGACCATTATTTACAAAATAATGTTTTGATATAAAACAAAATAAATAAAATTCAGTCAAAAGTACCAGGGCAACATAACTTAAAAGGAGTTATTTCGATTTATATTTTTGATAGATTAAAGAGCTAAAAGAAATCTTCGCGGCATGAAATCAAAATAACTCCTCGTAAGTTATGTTGCCCTGGTACTTTTCGTGTATTCTGAATATAACATTTCGCATGCCCTACCCTACCTACCTTATGGTACTGGTAGTGGATCGAACTTCGTTCGCAAACTTTGTGGACAAACAAACAAACAACCAATCAAACAAACTAACAAACGAGAAAGCAACCTAATAAAAACGTGTTAAAATGACGAAGTCATCCAGACAAGTTTAAGAAAGAAACCAAATTAGAAAAAGCCTAGTTAAAAATAAGACAAGATAGGAAAGTGTCAAGTTTAAGAAAATTACGAAGTCGTCCGGAAGGATCATCGGTCATCGAAAAAATATTTTTTTACAATTCTAATATTTTTTGGGTTATATTACTGCTTACAGAGCCCCGAATGCTATACTCCGACTGGACCATTTACTCATTAATTTATTAATTTGTTCAATAACTTTAAAAAGTTGGTATTAATAGTGTTTGTGTTTAACATCATACAGGATAGTTTAGACGGCAGAGCAATACTCAAAGAGGGAAAAGGAGGCTTACTGACGGAGGGTTCCCGACGGAAATTGAGCCAGCTGCTAATACACCACAAACTAGAGAAAAATTGTGCAAAGAAAATTTCCAGTGAAGAATTTTATAAATTAGCTACCGAAATTGTGGAAATATTCCACAAGGAACGCGTTGTGGTGTATTATTCTGCATATTTATCAGCTACAAATAAATTAGCTAAAAAAAATGCGTCCGGAAAGCTGTACGAAAGCTATATAGCTCGAAGGAGAAAGTTGCGAGAAGGCGGACAGTTGCCGGGAACTAGCCGTTCATCCTCAAAGTCGTCCAGATCATCGCTCAGATCCACGCCAACTATTACAGATGATGACATTTATAGCCTGGAATCTCTGGAAAGTGGTAAGCAAATAATCGCTAGTCACTTTTTTGTGATTTAAATGTGCCACGGGCGACTGTACGTACTATGATGCCCTTCTTCTAATTAACTTATCCCACCATACACATATAAATGAATTACAGGTATTGTACATGAAGAATCGTTACTATGGCTGAAAAACAATGTCGATCCATGGAAGTCTGTTGAAGAAAAGTGGGCAGAAACTGCAGATCACCGCCTAAATCGCATCCAATGTGGAAAAGGTGATATAGCGGATTACTTCAAGGATTTCCCAGCCTTAAAACAATCACAAGGCTATACCTTGGTAAGCATAATTATACCGTAGCCTTATTTTTTTACATAATCCTTCTGGTTTTTCTATAAAAACGTACGCAATGATATGATTATAAATGACAAAAGTTTGTTTATTTCTTATAAGACAAGTGTCTGAATTACAAAGGCACTAAAAGAGTCAAACGAACAACCCAAGCTCTGGACGTAGCGATCCAGACCTTTCTAACCAGTGGAAATAACATAGCGTACATTTATTGTATTCTTTTTTTCAGCTAATGAACGATTTCAGTCAACTGTATCCGGGAAAGGAAAATAAATTATTTTCCTCTATCACCCTCAAAAATGAAGAAATTATAAAATATGCTTCATTAAAATTACGAAAAATTAGGGACCAAGATACGAGATCAAAAATAGCAAATATAATTGCACTGATTGACGGTAAGAAGTTTTGCTCAAATATTAGTTCTTATTCATCATATCAGCCACACGACACCCACTGCTGGGTATAGGCCTCCCCTAAGGATCTTAGTTCTTATTATTAACCTTTAACTAATCTGGGTCTGGTTCATCACATTCTAAATTTGAAATACAGTGCGGAAATGAAATTCAATACTTACTTCGTGCGGGAAGTATTTCAAACCATCCTCGACAATGCAATCGCTAGCTACCCGTTCTTGGATGTAATGTACTATTTCTTTAAAAACATCATGAGAACTACAGTCATGAAATACAAGGATCTCAGATCAGAGACTCCACGACCATATTAGTGTATTGAAAAAATGACGTCCATAGTTGAAGGCTAAAACCTTCATAAAATTAAGTCTCAAAAATTAACCGAAACTTTTTTTTCTTTGAATACAGAAGATGAACCAGAGACATCTAGCAATGTTGCTTTGATGTTGCTGGCTTATGTCATCAACATTTCACCTGCACGGAAAATAAAAGGAAAGCCAGCGTGGAAGCCATCTAGAGCAGAGGTCTGCGACGGCTATATAACGCAAGCTGCTTCTGAAGCCGACGTTACCAACAAGATCATTCAAAAAAAGGAGAACCTGCAGAGGCTAGGCCGCACAGTTCAACCCTACGTTATTTTTGTTGGCCCTACCGTTACTGAGGTAAAAGTAGCATATGTAGTAATAAATGACACATTTTATAGTTTCAACAAATTAGTAACAGCAGTAGACTGTGCATTTAAAATATTTCAATCGATAGGAGCTTGTTACCCGGAAGAAGCTGGAGACATATGGCTTTTTATTCAATTGGGTTTCTACGATATTAAAACTAAATTTGACAGGCCCACGCAGGCTGTGAATACTCTTTTAACTGATCTAGAGTTAATACTTTAAAAATGTTTACCTGTTACTATTGCAAAAAAGCCAGTGCGTCTCCGAATTTACTTATTACTCATGTGCGAACTTTCTGTAAATTAACGGTAGGATTTTCGGGATTTCGGTGTGGTGAACAAGGGTGTTATCGTCATTATATTTCCTCTGCATCTTTCAAAAAGCACTTAGTTAGAGACCACCAGTCATTATTGTCAACCTTGCGTCATCCAAATAGTAACAAACCGATCGATACAGATACAGAAGCCAATATCTCAAATTTACCTTCAACGTCAAGCAAAGAAACTTACAAAACAGCAAATACGATGGAATCTCTACCAACTCAAAGAGATGAAACCTCTCTTGGTCACCATGCTGCATGTTTTGTCTCCACTCTATATGCTAACCCGATAATACCGCGTAAAGCCGTACAAGTTCTTGTAGAAAATCTTCAATTATTTCATTCTAAATCACAATGCATTATAGAGCGACAGTTGAATGATATGGTACCACCAGATCAAAATAATGTTCATGTTAAAAATGCTTTCAAAAAAATATTTAGCGCGTTCAGCGATGCTTTTGAGAATTTAGATTCGGAACACAAACGTTTAAAATATTTTAATAAAATAGGAACTTATTCTGAGCCCCTTGAAGTGGTTGTGGGTCAACGTAACGAGGCTAAAAAAACAGCGGCTGGTTCATTATTAGTACAAGTAAATTGTACAATGCAGGTGATTCCGTTAAAAGAAAATTTAAAACGAATTTTTTCATCAAAAAATTTCATGAAGGACACTCTTGAATATTTGGACATAGTACAAAATGACTCTTTCGGTATTGAGAATATTGTTCAGGGTTCAGTATGGAAAAAAATGACAGAAAGTTCTGTAGAGCATGATGCAATGATTTTACCATTAATAATCTACTTTGACGATTTTGAAATAGGCAATCCCTTAGGAAGCCACGCTGGGGTTCATAAACTTGGAGCTATTTATGCTTCAGTACCATGTCTTCCACCTCACTACGTGTCGCTTTTGCAAAATATTTTATTATTGGCTCTTTTTCACTCATCAGACAGAACAAGCTTTGGAAACAACATAATTTTTCAAAAAGTTTTTGATGTTCTTAATGATTTAAAGATCAATGGTATTCATGTTGAAACTGATGTGTACACCGGCAAAATAAAGTTTTATGTTGCAGCTGTGACCGGAGATAATTTAGGATTGAATGCTATGTTAGGTTTTGTTGAAAGTTTTTCTGCAAATCGGCCATGTAGAATTTGTACTGCTAATAAAGAACAAATAAAAACACTGCTTTATGAAGATGACACGTTGTTGAGAAACAATGTCAATTATGAAAATGATTTACATTTAAATGACATTTATATGACTGGTCTTAAAGAAAAATGCTCGTGGCTTGCTTTAGATGGGTTTGACTTATTTCAAAACGTCGCCGTAGATGTTTTACATGACTATCTCGAGGGTGCTTGTCGATATGTAATGTCATTTGTGATACAAAATCTAGTATGCACTCAGACTCTAATTTCTTTTGACAGTTTGAAATCAAGAATACGATATTTTAATTATGGACCTGATTCTGCTTCGACACCATGCAATTCTGTAGCAAAAGAAGGCTCAACATTAAAATTAAAATGTTCGGCTTCTGAAATGCTTACTCTTGTTCGATATTTTGGACTAATTGTCGGACATAATGTCCCAGATGAAAACGAAGTTTGGTTCTTATACATCAAATTAAGACAATTGTTGGATAAACTTTTGAGTCATAGAGTCCATGAAAACACTATTGATCAAGTAAAATTTTCAGTAGCTGAATTAAACGAGCTCTATCGTCAATTTGCTGAAACAGACTTAAAGCCAAAGTTTCATTTTCTTACACATTATCCAGAAATGTTAAAAAAATTTGGCCCACTTACCCAAATCTGGACGATGAGGTTTGAAGCCAAGCATCGTATATCAAAATTTGTGGCCAGAGCATCGCACAACAGAGTAAATGTTTGTAAAACAATAGCTATTAAGCATCAATTAATTTTAAACGATACTTTTCTTAAAAATGAAACTTTTAAGACGATCTCTTATGGCAAAAAGGCAAATATGACAGAAGCGCAAATTGAAAATGTAAGACTAAACTTTCATTCTCGAGGTATAATCGATAATAATTGTTGGTACTCATTATCGTGGGTGAAACTGTATGGTGTCCGATTTGAGCTGTCGTCAATTATAATTCTAGATATTTCAGAATCTTCAGGCTTACCAAAGTTTGGTGAAATAAAAAATATTTATTTACTTGACAATGATGAAGTTATATTTGAGTCTGTTTCATTAGAGTGTATAGATTTTAATCAGCATTACTATGCGTATCAAGTGCAGAGAACCAACGATTACCAATTACATAATTATAATACCCTTGTTTCACCTGTACCGGCTACAATTACTATAATGTCAAAGGACCATGCCCATGGGTCTATAGAAGTTCCGGCCCACGGTACACCGTGGTGTACACAGACGAATTGTGCATTAAATGAAAGCATGGCATGTCAAAAACTCAATAAACTGAATGTTGGTTAAGAAAATAAGTCGCCCTTTTTAGATAAAACGACTTTTTTTTCGTCAGTATGGGCACAATTTATTTCAACAATTTTCATATCAGAGGCATTTGTTTTATCGTTTTAGTCAATCGAAGTCCATTTTAACTATTGTTTACTTTGAATAAACTAACCAGAGCTGCTTTCAGAATCCAATGCATGCGAGAATCAAGTGGGCATTTCCATTCCAGATTATCGTTATATAAAATAGCGGGGCCTAACTCCAAAGTTCGGGATAGGGTCGGAGACTCGGAGTCCATTAGCGTAAAATGGGTCAAAAAGTAAAGAATGCACGAGAAAAAACACACTCACTGCAAAACACTTCCAAAACAAAACAAAACACAAACAAACGACAATCAAACGTTGTGACGTCGCCGTCATCGTACTGGCACTTTACTGTCAAACTGACAGTAAATCAGCCGAGTACACAGTGCTGCCATTGCTCTATTGGAATCGATTACTAAATCGATTTTAATCTTGTTCAATAGTGTTATAATCTAAAAAATATTTTATCATTTCAGTGGTTTTAATAAAAACTATATTTTTTGAGGTTATACTCAGTCAAACAAGAATTGCCGTTACAAATAATGTTAGTAATTAATAATATATTTTGTTGGTATCGATTTTTATATCGCATCGATTGTTTACGAGATTTTTTCGTACCTCGAGCAACGTCACTCGCATAAAAATCTTTGAATTGTTATTAAAATGGTTTTGGTGATGGCGACTTTATTACATAATAATTCCAATTGCATTATTCATATTAAATTAAATAATGATTTTTAAATTTTATGGAAAGTTTGTACACGGTATTTTAAAGTTGGGCCGTAGATGGGCGTAAGCCTTTAAAACTTTATGTCACTGTTCGATGGACTTTAGAATAACAACGAACCATTACACATCACATACGACATACGTACCCTTGGGTTTCGTACACTTACGTACACTTCCCATCATATTAGCACCAACAGTCTTTGTTTATTTTTCTCTCATCACACACTTACATGCATATGTAGTCTAACCCCGAAGTCCCGGCGCTCCTAGGTTTGCCTAGTCAGACCTCAGGTTTGACAAGAAGCCTTATCCTTAGTTCGCAAAATATTACATTCGCAAAATATTATACTTTGTACAATCACAGTCAAAGTAGTTTCTGCTTCTGCAAATGCCAGATTTTAGTAGATATGGAGAAATATTATTTTCAATCACTTTTTTATTTTTTTATATATATTTTATGTATATGTTACGGCTAATACCCGAAGTGCGGCTAAAACTAGGTGTAGCCGCTAGCTGTTGGCTAAAACTAGGTGTAGCCGATTTGCTCGCGGCTAATACTAGGTGTAGCCGGCTAAAACTAGGTGCAGCATGGGATATAAAGAAAGTTTTTTCTGTTGTCTATTAAAAAAAATAACCTCGAAATTTAAGGCTCACGCTACGCTGCGCTTCGCGCTCGCCTTAAATTTCTAACCTAACCCGGGACCTACAGGAGTAAAGCAGATCGGTTACACCTAGTTTTAGCCAACAGCTATCGGCTACACCTAGTTTTAGCCGGCTAGAACTAGGTTTAGCCGCACTTCGGGTATTAGCCGTAACATATATAAGGGAACGTACCCATACTACGTGACTCGTTAAGGGGGGGGGGTCTTTAAAATACCACGCTTGGTCACGGGGGGGGGGGGGGAAGGGGCCTATGCTTTGTCACGTTTTTTCATCTTGATACATTTTTTCACTTGTAAATTGTATGTAAAAATAAAGTACACACTCTTGGTATTTGTGGCAAGCGCCTTACTAATAAAAAGACAAAAATGAGCAAAATTTTTGTAGCTTTCTGTTAAAAATAAGGTAAAACCATTATCTATGAAATAGTACGTGAAAACCAAGGGGGAGGAGGGGGTCTTGGAATATACTACGGGTGGTCACTAAGGGGGGGGGGAGGGGGCTCAAAAATTGTAAAATGGGTCACGTAGTATGGGTACGTTCCCTAAATTATATATTTTTATTTGTATGTCACCAAAGTACTAGGGTCACATAAATATGGCGAATGTTTATTTCTACAATCTTCAATCACTTTTCGTTTTTTTTCTTTTTTCCGTAATGCATCAACTTCTATAATTTTCTTCCCTTCCTCACTTTTTTTTTCCTTTGTAATACGTCACCAAAGTACCAGGACCACATAAATATGGAAAAGGTTAAATTCTATATTTTATTTTAACACATAATTTAAAAATATCAAAATGTTATTTACAGAACTTAACCCATGCCATATTTATATGATTCTGGTACTTTGGTGACGTATTAGGAAGTAAAGAAATTAAACAAAAACACTTAGGTACCTACTCTATTTTGTTTGTGTTTGATTGTATTTATAATATTTTGAGAATATAATATTTTGCGAATGTAATATTTTGCGAACAAAGGAGACCAACTTGGTTAGTCAAACGCCGAAACTCAATACGATCAAATCGGGGTTTGATCAGGACCTAAATTAGGGACAGAATGAGTTATATGTATAAAAAATACGTTCTATAGAGAGAAAATTTAACTAAATCAGCAATCTTCCGGTGAAACAAAAATTTCTGTTGTCTGTTAAAAAAACTAAATATGTATGAAAAACATCTTTCAATTCCGATGTTACATTTAGTCAAAACTGCCTTACTCCTGCAGGTCAGGTCACGTGGTCCTGCATGCAGGTTGGAAATTTCGCAGAGCGTAGCGATCGTCTTAAATTTCGTGGTTATTTTTATAACAGACAACAGAAAGCTTTGTTTCACTGGAAGATTGTTAACTTAATTTAATTTTCACTCTAAAGAATGTGTCTTTCATACATTTAAATACAAAAAAACAAACTCTGTACCTAATTTAAGTCTGACTGGCCAAACCCTGATTTGATCAAATTGCGTTTCGACGTTTGACTTTCTAAGTTAGTCTCTCCTAGGTTTGGACATAAATGCGTTAGGCAAAGGTCGAAAAACGCTATTAGTTTTGGACTTTGACTAAGCCTTCTTGTCAAACCTGAGGTTTGACTAGGCAAACCTAAGAGCGCCGGGACTTCGGGGTTTGACTATAATACATACAACACGTGCAAAAATTCACAAACACACCCACCTGTGTGGATCTGTTGCCCGCAGGTGATACAGTATACACATCTTACTTACCCGTAACTTACCGTTTTACAAAAGCGTGAATACGGGCCCACCACCAATTTGTTTCTTTAACTTAACTTCAGATTAAACATCAGTACTGAGTTTCATTTGTTGTTTGTATTATTTCATCGTATTGTGTCATTTATGCTTTTAAAATCAGTCAAATTTCTTAAAAGTAGAAATATCGAAACTCGGTACTGATGTTTAACCTTCACCTAGGCCCTGGGGTAGGGGAGCACCGCCCCTACTGCCAAAAGGTGGCTCTCGGATCGCTACCGAAACGGGGCGATCTCCACATTTTATATATTTTTTTTGTAGAATACCGGTTATATCAGTATAAAGTCGGGCCTTGCGACATAGGTTCCGCAACTAGATAGGTTTATGCGTTCGTACATACTCGTTCACATGAACGAGCTTTAAGTTAAGTTTACCGTAGGCCTAGACGCATTGGTTTCCAGCGACGACCACGCGGACTCCATTGACGCCAAGGTACCCTTACTAGTGATTCTTTGGTCGGGAATCCTAGGTTGCTCTGACTTTCCCACCTCCGGCTCGCGCTACAAATAACTGAGATCTGAGACATTGTTAATGTTGATAATGGACTGTCTATTGTTGTACCTAATTAATCACACACTTACATGCATATGTAGTCAAGCCCCGAAGTCCCGGCACTCCTAGGTTTGCCTAGTCAAACCTTAGGTTTGACCAGAAACCTTATTAGTCAAAGTCCAAAACTAAAGCGTGTTTCGGCCATTGGCAAAAAAAATATGAATAATCCTAGGGGAGACCAACTAGGATAGTGAAACGCCGAAACTCAATACGATCAAATCGGGGTTTGACCAGTCAGACTTAAATTAGGGACAGAATGGGTTATATGTATAAAAAATACGTTCTTTAGACTGAAAATTTAACTAAATCAACAATCTTCCGGTGAAACAAAAATTTCTGTTGTCTGTTAAAAAAACTAAATATGTATGAAAAAAATCATTCATTTCCGATGTTACATTTAATCAAAACTGTCTTACTCCTGCAGGTCAGGTCACGTGGTCCTGCATGCAGGTTGGAAATTTCGCAGAGCGGAGCGATCGTCTTAAATTTCGTGGTTATTTTTTTAACAGACAACAGAAATCATTGTTTCACAGGAAGATTGTTAATTTAATTAAATTTTCACTCTAAAGAATGTATCTTTCATACATTTAAATACAAAAAAAACAAACTCTGTACCTAATTTAAGTCTGACTGGCCAAACCCTGACTTGATCAAATTGCGTTTCGGCGTTTGACTTTCTAAGTTAGTCTCTCCTAGGTTTGGACATAAATGCGTTAGGCAAAGGTCGAAACACGCTATTAGTTTTGGACTTTGACTAAGCCTTCTTGTCGAACCTGAGTTTTGACTAGGCAAACCTAAGAGCGCCGGGACTTCGGGGTTTGACTATAACACATACAACACGTGCAAAAATTCACAAACACACCCACCTGTGTGGATCTGTTGCCCGCAGGTGATACAGTATACACATCTTACTTACCCGTAACTTACCGTTTTACAAAAGCGTGAATACGGGCCCACCACCAATTTGTTTCTTTAACTTAACTTCAGGTTAAACATCAGTACTGAGTTTCATTTGTTGTTTGTATTCTTTCATCGTATTGTGTCATTTATTTTTAAAATCAGTCAAATTTCTTAAAAGTAGAAATATCGAAACTCGGTACTGATGTTTAACCTTCACCTAGGCCCTGGGGTAGGGGAGCACCGCCCCTACTGCCAAAAGGTGGCTCTCGGATCGCTACCGAAACGGGGCGATCCCCACATTTTTTTTTGTAAAATACCGGTTATATCAGTATAAAGTCGGGCCTTGCGACATAGGTTCCGCAACTACATAGTTAGGTTTATGCGTAAGTATAAGCGTTCGTATGCGAACGAGCTTTAAGTTAGGTTACACTCAGACGAAATCTATATAAGATAGGATTTCTACTGACGCCCTTATTTTTGATAAATATCTAATCGCCAATCCTCTCGTCCTTCCCGTATTACGTATTGTAAAGGCCTACTCAAACCTGACCGGTATCTTGTACCAGTGGCGGGGCTCCGTCGCAGAATGTCCTTTTCGCAAAATGTCCCCTGGTCGCAGATTGTCCCTTTCGCAAAATATTTCTTTCGCAAAATGTCCCATTCGCAAATCGTCTCTCGCAAAATGTCCCTTTCGCAGAATATCCCTTTCGCAGAATGTCCCTCTTGTAGCTAAAATATCATATCACACTCTCGCCAAATTGCCATTTTGTTCAAAATTTTCTATGAAAATGAAAAAATGAAAGTCAAATATGTAGGTCATTATGTATATTATTAATCATATAAAACTAGTAAATATGTTCATTATGTTTAAAAAAAACAGGTTTTCTAAGTAAATACGCATATCTTTAATTCAACTTATCTTACAATAAAATTCGTCACACATTAAAACATATTTTTACTTTAAACACTAGGTACATGTAATTGCAACCATACAAGATTTATTCGCAATATTCGCTGACAGAAACAATAAAAAATATTTTCATAAGTACCTTCCTATCTGATGATTATTACAATTTAGTGTTGTCAGTAGCTTAAAAATTCTCCCAAGCAGTTAGTATATTTTTGACTTTCATAGAACATTTCGAACAAAATGGAAATTTGGTACGAGTGATATTTATTTGATACCAAGGGGACATTCTGCGAAAGGGACGTTTTGCGTAAGGGACATTTTGCAAAAGGGACATTCTGCGACGAAAGGGATGGCGGTAGTGGTATACCCGACCGATATCCCGACCGGTATTTTGTATGGCATTACCGGCAGCAGTTGCGGAACACCTTTGAACAGCGCGTTACCGCCACCGGTATCGCCACCGGTACAGGATACCCTGTCAGATTTAAGTAGGCCTTAAAATCTTGCAATGGTGGATGCCTGTCAACAACCGACAGACAGTGAAATTCATCGTTCATAGTTGACGACCATGTAATTCTAGAATAGTATGATTAATTAAGCTTGTTGTGGTTTGTTATGTCTCAGTTTTACGATTGAAAATAAATAATATGAAGCTTTTATTATGTTTAGCGAATACGCCAAGTTGACGACTATGTAATTTTAAAATAGTATAATCAATTAAGCTTGTGTTTTTTTTGTATGTCTCAATTTCACGATTGAAAATAAATAATATGAATCTTTTATGTCTTTTTCCTTTTAAGCATTTAAAGCTATAAAACTTGTACAGGGTTTGAGAACGGAATTTCTTCTGTTAATAACCTTGTAAAAGTTAAAAAATAAAAAATGTTGTATCATGGCTGACTAAATGTATATGTATCGTGAAGTATGATTTTATCTAAATTACCAATTATTATATGCTTTTCGCTTACAGGTCTGGACTTTGGTGCTATATCGGTGCAGCTGTTAAGTTTGCTATAAAATTATTTTGCATAATAATAATAATAATAGCCGCACTAATATCGTACAAGTTCAACAAAAGTAGATAAAGCTTGACCAGAGTTTAAAAAAACCCTGCAATGAGGACGCGACCTTTGTGATTTATTTATACGTAACTATTGCCAGTAAAAGAAATTAAATGTGAAAAATGCCGCATGCGGGTTTTTAAAACATCTGGTCAGCTTTAAAATGATACATCATTCTTTATCGTACCCGCACCAATATTTATAAGTAGATATCTATGTAATCAGTGCAGGTTATACTACAAAGAAGCATAATGTTGTATAAAACTTATTAACTGTTATAGTAGAGGTATGAACGGGAAGTCGAAGCGTGGGCAGACCGCCATTCCTAAGATGTCAGGGCCTACCTCAACCAGATACGCCGCAACAAGGACGACATAGAAAAACCATGGGATAAGCATATCTCCAGCAGTGGACAAATATATATGCTGAGAAGACAAATAGAAGGTATGATACTAGTGTGGGACAATAAGGCACCATACCATTCACCATACGTATGTACATAGATAGACGGCTATTAGACATACTTGATTTTTAGGGTTCCGTGCCTCAAAAAAAGGAAAAACGGAAACTTAAAAATCAAGTGTGTCTAATTAGACTCACGCCCGAGTACATGCGATACTGCTGCGGGTATAAGGCATGATGCACTATTGCACTACGTGTTACGTATTGCACTCTATGCCTTACGATAATTGCACCTGTATTTTCCTTATGTTGGCATGGTACAGTCAGTGTCATTTATATACATATATACAGCCATTGAGTCAAAATATGTAAACACAAACCTTATTGTCAGTGACATAGAGGTGTGTAGATATTTTTGAGCTCTTGTTAACGTATATATATTTATGACGCTGGCCGTACATACATAGGTGTTCAGATAATTATTTTGAATATTAACCAATCAAAGTCAATTAAATTTTGTAGACATGGTCTAGAAAGTAATACCTAGGTCTGTGGTTTAATACATTTTCGTAAAAATTTATAGTTTAAATATTACAGGGGGTTTTCATATTTTCATTAAAAACTCCCTGCAATATTTAAACTATACATTTTTACGAAAATGGAATAAACTATAGATATTAGTTTCTCGATCGTGTCTACAAAATTTCATTGACTTTGGTTAATATTCATACTAATTATCTGAACACCTTTGTATGTACCATGCCAGCATAAGGAAAATACAGGTGCGAGTATCGTAAGGCATGGTGTGCCATACGTAACACGTATAGTGCACCATGTCTTACTATACCCGCAGCAGTATCGTACGTACGCTGGCGTGTTACATAAGTATGGTTCACCGTGCTTTACTGTTCCCGCACCAGTATCGTACGTATGCTGCCGTAGTATATACGCACGGTTCATCATGTCTTACTGTACCGGCAACGGTACCTTACCTCTACTACGACAGTTAATACGTCTGGCACATCATGCTTTACTGTGCCTGCCACAGTATCCTACCTATGCCGCCATGGTGCACACGTATGGCGCACCATGATTGACTGTGTCCGCCATAGTATCGTAAGTATGCCGCCGTGGTGCAAACGTATGGCTCACCATGCTTGACTGTACCCGCTACAGTATCATACGTATGCCACCATGGTGCACACGTATGGTGCACCATGATTTACTGTGCCCGCCACAGTATCGTACGTATGCCGCCGCGGTGCACACGTATGGCTCACCACTATTTACTGTGCCCGCTACAGTATCATACGTATGCCGTGGCGGTACACACGTACGGCTCACCGCGCTTTACTGTGTCTGCCACAGTATCGTACGTATGCCGCCGCAGTGCACACGTATGGCTCACCATTATTTACTGTGCCGGCTACAGTATCGTACATATGCCGTCGCGGTACACACGTACGGCTCACCGTGCTTTACTGTGTCTGCCACAGTATCGTACGTATCCCACCGCGGTGCACACGTATGGCTCACCATTATTTACTGTGCCCGCTACAGTATCATACGTATGCCGCCGTGGTGCAAACGTATGGCTCACCATGCTTGACTGTGCCCGCTACAGTATCATACGTATGCCACCATGGTGCACACGTATGGTGCACCATGATTTACTGTGCCCGCCACAGTATCATACGTATGCCGCCGCGGTGCACACGTATGGCTCACCATTATTTACTGTGCCCGCTACAGTATCGTACGGTTGTCGCCGTGGTACACACGTACGGCTCACCGTGCTTTACTGTGTCTGTCACAGTATCGTACGTATGCCGCCGCGGTGCACACGTATGGCTCACCATTATTTACTGTGCCGGCTACAGTATCGTACATATGCCGTCGCGGTACACACGTACGACTCACCGTGCTTTACTGTGTCTGCCACAGTATCGTACGTATGCCACCGCGGTGCACACGTATGGCTCACCATTATTTACTGTGCCCGCTACAGTATCATACGTATGCCGTCGCGGTACACACGTACGGCTCACCGTGCTTTACTGTGTCTGCCACAGTATCGTACGTATGCCGCCGCGGTGCACACGTATGGCTCACCATTATCTACTGTGCCCGCTACAGTATCATACGTATGCCGTCGCGGTACACACGTACGGCTCACCGTGCTTTACTTTGTCTGCCACAGTATCGTACGTATGCCGCCGCGGTGCACACGTATGGCTCACCATTATTTACTGTGCCGGCTACAGTATCGTACATATGCCGTCGCGGTACACACGTACGGCTCACCGTGCTTTACTGTGTCTGCCACAGTATCGTACGTATGCCACCGCGGTGCACACGTATGGCTCACCATTATTTACTGTGCCCGCTACAGTATCATACGTATGCCGTCGCGGTACACACGTACGGCTCACCGTGCTTTACTGTGTCTGCCACAGTATCGTACGTATGCCGCCGCGGTGCACACGTATGGCTCACCATTATTTACTGTGCCCGCTACAGTATCGTACGTATGTCGCCGTGGTACACACGTACGGCTCACCGTGCTTTACTGAGCCCGCTACAGTATCGTACGTATGCCGCCGCGGTGCACACGTATGGCTCACCATTATTTACTGTGCCCGCTGCAGTATCGAACGTATGCCGCCGTGGTACACACGTACGGCTCACCGTGCTTTACTGTGTCTGCCACAGTATTGTACGTATGCCGCCGCGGTGCACACGTATAGCTCACCATTATTTACTGTGCCCGCTGCAGTATCGAACGTATGCCGCCGTGGTACACACGTACGGCTCACCGTGCTTTACTGTGTCTGCCACAGTATTGTACGTATGCCGCCTCGGTGCACACGTATAGCTCACCATTATTTACTGTGCCCGCTACAGTAACGTACGTAAGCCGCAGTCGTAGTTTCAGGAGTATTCAGTGCGACTTGCGCACTACGTATGTACGTAGCCGGATGTCGGGCTACGTACGTACGTACAAAAATCGACCACTCGTAAATTACGTAACCCGCCCCATGATGAGCGTCAGTATGCCGACTACGTATGACTGACTACTTACGCGTAATGTAGCGGGTTACACACGTCATAGTGGTCGATTTTTATCCTTATTTTACGTAGTGCGGCAGAGGAAATTTTTCTCAGTGAAGCTGTTTGCGTTCCACGGTTTTCTTCCGGCGCATACTTTTCCCACTCGAGGAAATAATTGTCTCGACCATATCCTTCTTAAATCCAAGCAGTCTTCCACTACACAATTTAGATACTATTCTCACTGATCATTCCCCGACTATTCTGCAAATAAATCTTAGTAGCAAAGTACATCAAAATCAGACTGTCCGTGTTTAGATTGACTATGACTCCATTCGTAAAGCTCTCTTGAGGGTGAAAATAATTCGGAATGACCATTGTAACGAAATGGAAACAAAAATGAAACTATTCTGTTCTGTTCTGTTCTGTTCTGTTCTGATCGGTTCTGATCTGTTCTGTTCTGTTCTGTTCTCTTCTGATCTGATCTGTTCTGTTCTGTTCTGTTCTGTTCTGTTCTGTTCTGTTCTATTCTATTCTGTTCTGTTCTGTTCTGATCTGTTCTATTCTATTCTATAAAATGAAACCGTAACAAAAATGAAATACGTAACAAAAAAACAAAAATGAAATATTAAGGCATAGGTATTCACAACGCCCAATGAAGGACTTATTTTAATTGATCACATGCAATATGTTAAGCAATAAAACACTTTATTTATTTTTATTATTCGTTTTATTAATTAAACGTATATTAAAGTCAAAAGGAGATAAAAAAGGAACATAATTTCTCTTACTAACGTATTTTTTTCAATTCGAAAACCATCATAAAGAAAACCACTTATCATTGTGAATGCGGCTTTTGTTCATTTTTGTGACGTGAGAAAAAACGTGACAAAAATCATAACAAAAAAGAAAGAGCAGCCTAGTTTGACATAGCCTTAAATATTTTGGGCTTAACAGGAATGTCAATAAGTTATAAGCACTTTGCATTTCAATAACGGTAGATAATAATCTAATCTATACAATAAATGTTATTAATAATAATAATAATAATAATAATAAAAAGTTTATTTCGGAAAAACATCCATATGTGTTAGTAACATGAGAGCTTATATCTAGTGTTAGTGATTAATCCCAAGTCTTAACTACTTATATTATTTCGCTAGTAATTCGCCACCGGTGCGTGCAGGCGCACCCAGCGCATCAGCAGTGGCGAGTCCCAGCGCTCAGCTAGCGCGCACAGGATACTGTTAGGGCCACTAACCTGAATGATTTAGCTAACAAAACAAAATTGAACAAGAAAAGTTTGTTTTTGATTGCGGACATAAAAAACACGTATCACTCACTAAAAGTGTACGATGACAAAATGGCTGACATGTAATCGCTTCTTGCATGTGATTGGCTAATCTGAGAGCAAGTGTTTTCATTTGATAAGTAATTAATATTACTAAATTAGTGGACATTGATTTGGACCCAAAATTTTAACTATAACTGAAATGAATTAAAGTTACTATACCTCTATAGGAATTGCAAATTGTATTGACTTTACGAAAATTAAACAGATATTGGAATATTACAACTAGTATTTTAATAGAAACGTTTTTTGTTACGCGTGTCAGGGAGAGGACAAATTATTTTGTATGGGGATAATCCCGACTCGGTGTAAATATTGGAGCATATTTGCTAAAAACTGATTAATACATAGAACTATTTATATTTTCTAGATAGAGGGATAACTATTCTGCTATAATAATCTCATAGAGCATCAGATATCAATCAGTATTTTTTTTATATTCCGTGTGGACATTTTAAATGATTTTCACCCTTGAACTTCTTAAGGTAGTAAAAAAGTTACAACATCCACTACTGTACTTCTTGAGTAGTAAAAAGGTTGCAAGATCCGCTACTGTACTTCTTTGGTTTTAATTATAAATATGCAACCCAAAGTTCATTTATATCTTCCACCCTAAAGCAGCCGAAGGCTGCATTTTCCACCTTTGTAGATGGATCTTTAAGTAATAAGATTAGCTATAATTATTACTAATTAGCTAGTTGGGAACGTCACCGTTGTTGTTGAGACGAAGTATAGGATGAGGGCTTCCAGCACTTATAAACCCGAATTAACTAAACCCTAGTGCAGTGCGTCACCGTTTGAGACGTATTAAGGTAGGGTTAACATCTTAGTTCGTTGGGTTAACGCGTGTTTACCGGCTGGAAATGCTAACTCAGTTCGTCACGGCCTGCGGGGACGTGTTGAGGTAGCATTCCCATATACGCAGCCGGGACAGAATCGAACCTGGGACCTCAAAGATTTTGACATGACACCTTTGAAAATCGATGTGCAAGCCGCCATTCAAACACGGAAGTCGTCGCAATTAAAATCCCAAATAATCTGATTTCTGGCTTGACTAAAAATCCTACATCCTACATCCTACTAATATTTTAAATGTGAAAGTTTGTGGGTTTGGATGTTTGTTCCTCAATCACGCAAAAACTACTGAACGGATTTGGTTGAAATTTGGCACACAGGTAGTAGATAGCCTAGATTAAAACATAGGATACTTTTTATCCCGATATTCCCACGGGAACGGGAACCACGCGGGTGAAACCGCGGGCGGCCGCTAGTCCTACTAATATTATAAATGTGAAAGTTTGTGGGTTTGGATGTTTGGATGTTTGTTCCTTAATCACGCTAAAACTACTAAACAGATTTGATTAAAATTTAGCACACAGATAGTAAATAGCCTGGATTACAACATAGAATACTTTTTATACATTTGTGTCTTCAGGATTATCTATTTTTTGTAGTCAAGCCGGAAACTGCTTTGATACTGATAAAATATCCGGATATAGATATCCATTTCCATGATACTGATAAAATAGTAATTAAATTTATTAATTCATCAATTTCTATCATGCGCACTTTAAATAGGTAATCTAATTTTGCTTCCATTGTTCAGGTATAAATAGTTTGTTATTCAGGATAAGGCATTAGTTTCACCATCAACGGCCAAATCAAAACAATCTTCAAAGGTAAATATTTTTTTAATAAAATTGAAATTATTATCAGTTTCTTTCCTTTTAGCCTAGGAAGTAGTGGCAAAAGGTCAAAATTTTTCATTAGATGAATTCACTTGGCACATATTTAGCTTAGGTAAAACTGAGCTGATTTAGCCCGGTAGCCATCCTCCCCCCCTTGGCAGGTAGTGGGGGGTGATATTCAAAGTTTCACGCCGCCGCACTTCAGACAAAAAATCATATCTCCTTCAATATATCTATCACCTCGACTGTGGTATCATTTTATGATAAATTAGGGATAGGGGACTCATTTTTGAGACATTTCATGTACAGTTTCATAGAAAAAAGGTAAAATATAACGGATAGTATCAAAATCTCTTTGCTATTTTTTTTATTTAAGAGCCGGTATCTTCGAAAATACTAATTTTGTGCAAAGAAAAAAAATATTGTATTAAAGCAAATTTATCCAGCTTTTAAAAAATATATTCTTTATATATAGGTATCGTACAATGTCTATCTGAAAAAAAATCGAACATGGTATGCGACGGTGTTTCCCAACGTTTCCAAGAGCCAGTATTAGATGTTTTATTTCATGCAAAATGTATAGAACACAAACTTAACTCTGTAGCAAGCATAAAGAAATTCATTTTTGAGTCATTTAATTTTATAGACATTGAAAAAAAAATATATTGCTAAAAGTATCAAAAAAATGTTTTGCTATTATTTTTATTCAACAGTCAGTATCTTTAAAAATACTAATTTTGTGCAGAGAAAAAAAAAATTGACTTAAAGTACACTTATTCAGCTTTAAAAATATGTATACTTTAAATATAGTTATCTTACAATGTCTCTCTGAAAAAAATCGAATACAGTATGTGACAGTGTTGCCAAGAATTTCCAACTGCAAATATAAGTTGGTTTTTTCATACAAAATGTATAGAATACAAACTTAACTTTGGTATATTTTGTCGCTTATGTTCTTACGGTCTTACAATCTCTCTCAACTATCCTGCGGTCTAATACATACTTAGATCTTTTTGTGGAAGTCATAACGACTATAGAAAAAATTAGACATACGTGTTTTCAGTACGAGCAAGTCATAAAACGACGACGCGACGTGGCGTCAAAAGATTAGATCTCAAAACGACCCAGGTAGGAAAATATTCTACCAAATTAAGTCTAAAGTGCAAATAATGTTTAAATTATAATTATTAGGTACCCCAAGGACCTAGGCATATAAATTTATCGTAAAAATGAAACTATTGTTGCATTAAGTATTTTTATACACTTTTGAGCTGAAAAAAATGATTAACAGGCTTATTTTCATACAAACGAGGTAACTTTAAAGCTTTGGTTCTGCGCTCAGGATTAAACGAGATGTTATCTGATGATGGCAGTTTAAAGAATGGATGGCGGAGACTTATAATGTTAAAGAAATCGAACGGATTAGATAAGTCATTTAGCTCAGGGTTGAACTTAAAAAAATATCAAGCGAAAATTTTTAAGTATGGAAAATGTAACACTCAACACTCTAGACGGTCTCTGGTGTAAACGACTCTTCTGATCCGTTGGGTTTCTTTTGCGATCTGTGTCTTCTCCATTCACTCTTTAAATTGCCATCATCACATAATACCCCGTTTAATCTTGGGCGGCGAACCAAAGCTTTAAAATTACCTTGTTTGTATGAAATAGGGCTGTTGTTCCATTTTTCTGCTCACGAGTGTATAAAAATACTCAATGCAACAGTAGTTTTATCTTTACAATATATTTGTATACCTAGGTTCTTAGGGTACCTACCTATTATGATTTAAACACTTTTTGCACTGTAAACTTAATATGGTAGGATAGGACGTTTTCCTATCTGAACGTTTTGAGCTGATCTTTTGACGCCACGTCGCGTCGACGTTTTGTGACTTCCTCATTCTGAGATCAAGTCTGTCTATTTTTTTCAATTGTCGTTATGACTTCCACAAAAAAATTTAAGTATAAATTAGACTGTACGATAGCTGAGAGAGACTATAAGACCGTAGAAACATAAACATCAATTGGCCGCAAAGTTAAGTTTGTACTCTATACAATTTGTATGAAAAACCAACTTAACTTGAAATTAAAGACGTTTGGAAACACCTTCGCATACAATGTTCGATTTTTGTCAGATAGATATTGTATGATAACTATAAATAAGTTTGTATGTATTTAAAGCTGAATAAATGTACTTTAAGATAGTATTTTTTTCCTTTGCATAAAATTTGAATTTTCAAAGATACCAACTGTTGAATAAAAAAAAAAGCAAACTGATTTTGATAATGTCGTCAATATAGTAAAATATATCACTTTTATTCTATCAAACTGTACATTAAATGTCTCAAAAATGGCTTCCTCATCCTTGATTTATCACATTATGATACCACACTCAAGGTGTTAGGTATATTGAAGGAGATATGATTTTTTTTCTGAAGTGCGGCGGCGCGAAACTTTGAATGCCACCCCCCCTTACCTGCCAAGGGGGGGCGGATGGCTACCGGGCTAAATCAGATCAGTTTTACCTAAGCTACATATGTGCCAAGTGAATTCATCTAATGACAAATTTTGACCTCGCCATACATTAGTGCCACTACTGACCTAACTATTTAACCATTTATAAGTGCTAAATTATTATCTATACATATAATAAAGCTGTAGAAAAGTTGTGTCTGTACAAAGAAAATATTTTGAAAAAAAGTGGTTAGGGTGTTTGATAACAACCTATAAAACCCATTTCTATCATTTTTGGAATTTTTGTCTGTTTGTCTGTTTATCTGTTTGTCTGTTTATCTGTTTGTCTGTTTATCTGTATGTTTGTGCGCAAATAACTCAAAAACCACAGAATAGATTTTGATGGGATTTTCACAGTTTGGTAGCATAGGGTCTAACTTAAAACTTAGGCTATGTTTTATCTGATTCAGGTGGGTAGAACCTGGGAAACAGCTTGAACTCTCCGTAGTACTAGATTTCATACACTAAGGAGATCATTTTAAACTAGTCGCCTTATTGTTAAATCGCGGGCAAAAGGGATACCTACCTGGGGATTTTTCTATTGTCTACGCCACGTTAAAGAAATTTCTCTACCGTGTCCACGACGCGGATGATTTCGCAAGCGGAGTATATCCAGAATAAAAGTACTGTTCTCGAGGGATAGCAAAAAAACTTTCCACGCAGACGAAGTCGCGGGCGGCCGCTAGTGAGTGTATATTCGGATCACGTTCCATTTTTAAATTTTCAATACAAATGATCAAAAAACTCTGTTTGAGTCGTAATGAGTGCGAACTTTGAGATAATATGGATATACAAAACACGTAATACATTAGACAAATACCTCATTATTCCTAAATAAAAATGACTTCAGAATCTTTAAATACTTTCCAGTAAAAAAATATTTCAAAG
This sequence comes from Agriphila tristella, assembly GCA_928269145.1. NCBI lineage: Eukaryota > Metazoa > Arthropoda > Insecta > Lepidoptera > Crambidae > Agriphila > Agriphila tristella. The sequence goes on along the minus strand of OV743433.1, from coordinate 49,562,959 downwards.
TGTACTGATTTGAGCAATTTTCAACATTTTATTTTCTCTTTGATTAACTATTTTTTTCTCTCTGTTCCGTACTTTGAACAAGTTGTGTATAGTATTAACGCTAGCACAAATCATTTTCTTTTCTTTAATTCTTAATTTAAATTGAAACTGTATCGGCCACAATAACTGCAATCCTTCGTAAAACGAATCGCAGCGCTTTACTATAGACAGTGCTGCCATCAAGTACTCTAACGTCAGAATAGGAGAACTACCGTTCCGATCGCGAGCGCGCAGCGTGCGACACTACACCATAATTCATTAAAAATTAATAAAAACCAAATCAAATCCCAAAATCGAACTGTGAACTATTCCAAAACATAGCCAGTGCACGTCTAGAGAGAATTTGTGATCCATCAGCAACCAGCGACCACTCCTGGGGCCCCAGAGACGAGGACATACGAAGTCACCAGGTACGTGGTTGATACAGTTATTTCTCCAACACAAGTTTTTGGTCCATTCGAACCTGGATCATAATTAAATTCAAAATTAGATTTGTGCTGGTTATTCATACTAAAAACTATTTTTCGATAGTTTACTTTCTTCAATAAGCGCGGGGACCTACCGCCATTTTACGACTTTCATGCAACACTTTTATGCAATTAGCGTTATTATTTTTCGATAATACCATTGCGTACAGTGATTTTACATCGTATATTTGCGATATACAACGATACATTTACTTAACAAGTGATATTTTTCAATTTAGTTTAATATTATTTCGTGCGGTGTGCCATTACGCTAGGCGCCACGCAGTCGCGAATCCGTTTCAATCTCAATAAGGCTAGTTACACACAAAATATTTATAGTGTTTATGTATTACGCACATGACATTATTTCTTATTTAATTAGTATTTTCGTACTAGTTATTTATTGTTCCACTTAGTATTACGTACTAAGATTTTGCGAACTATTTAGCAAATTTGTATTTTCGTACAAAACTAAAACTTTATTAGGTTTTTAGCGGTTCTTGTATTTTCGTACAGTTCCCAAATTAGCGGTTCGTATTTTCGTACTTACCCATACAATATACATACATACCTATTAAGCGGAACCTGTATTTTCGTGCAGTTCCCATCTAGCGGTTAGTATTACGTACTCACCCATAGGTATATATCTATTTAGCAGTTCATGTATCTTCGTACTGAACTCACAATCAATCAATTTAAGTCTGCGACTATCCTAATTACATACGGTACACATTACCTACCTAAGCATACTTTACATACTTTTAATCTAATATAACTAGCCTACGAAACATTTACTTAAACTTACAAACTACATTTTACTTAAACTTCTGCACTACTACATTTACCTACCTAACTAAAACATACAATACAATAAACTATTTACAACTTAAAACTACGTTTATCTTATTCACCACAATGGAAGTTGAGCAATTAATTTTCGAGCGTGAACTCGCCCTTAATAATATCCAACGTATGGTAGATTGTATTGACAATGAAACAGAATTTCGAGTTCGCACTAAAGAGTTGAATAACGTTAAGAAGACATTTTTCGCAGTTCAATTAAAGATTGAAAAATTATTAGCAAAAGAATCGAAGTTCGATAAGGATGAACAGTTAAAAGTCCGTAATTCTTTTGATACTTTATACTACCAAGTTCAAGTTGTGTTGGATAATATGAAGGAAACTCAACGTAGACAGAGTGTCGCGAACATTAGTGTGTCACAACCCTGTCATGCTCACTGTACTGGCAGCGGGACAACAGCTGATTCGCATATTCGCTTACCTAAAATTTGTTTACAAACCTTTGACGGTAAAGTGACAGAATGGAATGCATATTACGATTTATTCAAATCTATTGTTCATGAAAACAAAACATTGACAAACGTCGAACGTTTTCGCTATTTGTTGTCGTCCTTAAGGGGTGAACCGTATAACCTTTTAAAAACCATTCAGATTACTGACAGTAATTACGAAGATGCTTTACAAATCTTATTAACTCGTTACGAAAATAAGCGAATTATTGCAACCAAGCATTTGGATAGAATATTGGATCTCGAGCCAATGTCAGATAAAAATATTGAACACGGTTTACGTAATATTATGAATACCTATGCCGAGAACTACTCTGCCTTACGGGCCTTAGGTATTAATATCTCTGATTGGAGTTTTATTCTTTTAAATATTTTATTACGTAAAATAACGCCAAATATTCGTAAGCGCTTCGAATTATCGTTACATTCGCCTAATGAAATTCCGCATCTTTCCGAATTACTCGATTTCCTTGAGAGGGAATTGGCGGCAACAGAAATCATGTCGGCGACCGCGCGCTCCAGCGCCGCGGCCGGCCCCACGGCACCGTCCGCGTCGCGCCCGCACGCCGCTGCTGGCGGCTCGGCCGGCTCGACGACACCTGCCTTTCCGTCGCGACACGCACAAGCCGCTCGTCGCGCACTATCTCGCACGCATTCAGATGCGCAGTATAATATGAATCGTAATAATAATAAGGAGTCTTATATTAATCGTAATATGAGTTTTCATGCAGCAACTAAAGCTGATTATTTAAAGCAAATAAAATGTGCTTATTGCAAGGATAATTCTCATCCACTAAATAAATGCGATAAATTTCAAAAATTATCTTTACCGGAGCGTAATAAATTCATAACTGAAAACAAAGTTTGTAGCAATTGTTTATTCCTTGGTCATGAAACTAAGGACTGCAAATCGCGTCATAACTGTCGTATTTGCTCACAGCGGCATCACACTTCATTACATGAAGATGTGCCCGTGCAAAATGTTACTTTAAAAACAGAATGTTCCATTTCTTCCCCTGAGTTACACTCGGTAGCGGAACCTTCAGCGCCCCCACCGACACTCGGTGTTTCTGGGCCTACCAATAAAAATGATTGTACAGTTTTATTGACCACCGCGTTAGTTAACGTTCGTCCCACTGATTCTAAGCCCTTTACTCCGCGTTTAGTGCGCGTCCTTGTGGACCAAGGCTCTCAGGTCACCCTAATTAGTGAGTCGTGTGTTCAACGTCTCGGTTTACCACGTTATCATTCTAAAATGAGTACTACTATCACGGGCATCGGTGATAAGGGTGAACAGCCGCGTGGTTATGTTTTATGTGAAGTTACGCCTCACTTTAAACCGACACCTAGACTTTTTATTGAAGCTCTTATTTTACCTAAAATAACGAGTTATTTGCCGAACATTCCGGACTCTTTTGAGTTTATTCCGCATCTCAGAAATCTTCCTCTAGCGGACCCAGAACTACGCTCTGCCCGTCCCGTTGAACTTCTTTTGGGATCAGACTATACTGATAGCATTCTGCTTCACGACAATATCAAAGGTCCACAAGGTACTCCTGTGGCAATAAATAGTATATTTGGTTACCTTCTCAACGGTAAAATTTCTCATAGTCTTTCTGCACCTCAAGTGTGTATGAACCTTAGTACAAGTCAACTTGACAAAACCATACAAAGGTTTTGGGACATCGAGTCAGTGCCTGACGATGAAAAACCCTTGACTAAGGACGAAGCCCTTTGTGAGTCCATTTTCGTGGAAACTCATAAACGCGCCGAAACTGGCAAATACATAGTTTCTCTTCCTTTCAAGAAGGATGCACCTCCTCTAGGTGAGTCTCGAGACATTGCGCTCTCACGTTTATACAAATTAGAAAAACGACTTTCTCATGATCCAGCTTTACGAGCGGATTACAATCAGTGTCTGCAAGAGTATGTAGACTTGGGACACATGGAACCTGTTCCTACTCCTACGAACAGTGACACGCCTTCGTATTATATTCCTCATCACTGCGTGGTGAAAAAGTCAGCAGTCACCTCTAAAACTAGAGTGGTGTTTGACGCTTCATGCAAAACTACTTCTGGGCGTTCACTCAACGATAATCTTCTTATTGGTCAAAAATTGCATCAAGACATTACAGACGTTCTTTTAAAATTTCGACTTCATAAAATCGTTTTCACAGCGGACATCAAAATGATGTATCGTTTTATAGATATTTGTCAAGAACATCGTGATTTTCAACGAATCCTATGGCGATTCTCTCCCCATGATCCTGTTCAGGAATACCGCCTCTGCACAGTAACCTTCGGGGTTTCTTCTGCGCCATTTCTGGCCTTACGCACTCTTCGTCAGTTAGCTGTCGATGAAGCTGCTTCCTTCCCACATGCTTCGCAAGTACTTCTAAATGAAGTCTTCGTAGACGACATCGTCACGGGCTCAGACTGTATCGATAACGCTCTTGCTCTTCAACGCGAGCTTATTGACATTTGCAAAGCGGGTACGTTCGAACTCCGCAAATGGGCAAGCAACAGTCCTGAATTTTTATCATCTTTAAATCAAGACATCTCCAATCAAGATGATGCTCTTATTCTTTCAGCACTTGACAATGACGCTTCAGTCAAAGTGTTGGGGTTAAAGTGGAATCCTATATCGGATACTTTTACCTATCAGACAGAGGTACCTACCCAAAAATGCACAAAACGCATTATGCTTGCAGAAATTTCTAAAATATACGACCCTTTGGGATTTTTGAGCCCTATAACTTTGTTTGTCAAACATCTCATCCAACTCTTATGGCTTTCTGGTACTGATTGGGATGATTGTCCTCCTGATGGTATTCGTGATCTTTGGTTTAGATTTGTAACAGAACTTTCACAATTACAAGACATTAAATTGTATCGTCCTGTGCTTCCATGTACTAATGATGTACAACTTCATGGTTTTTCAGACGCCTCTGAAAAGGCCTACGCTGCATGCGTATATCTACGAGTTGTTGACTCGGAAGGTGTTATTCACACTTCACTTCTTCTTGCGAAAACAAAGGTTGCACCTTTGAAACGCCTCAGTCTTCCTCGTTTGGAACTCTGTGGGGCTTTGCTTCTTTCGAAGCTTATACAAAAAATTCTCGGTGCTTACAGCACATTCTTATCGATTGACAAGGTATTTGCATGGAGTGATTCGTCTATCACCCTAGCTTGGCTACGCTCAACTCCTCATGAGTGGCGTACATACGTCTCTAATCGTATCACAGAGACCACCAACCGCGTGCCTGCCTCACAGTGGCATCACGTGCGTTCTGCAGACAACCCCGCGGACGTTGCGTCGCGTGGTGTTCTCCCATCCGAACTAGACCAACGACAGTGGTTGGACGGCCCCAACTGGCTCAGACTACCTGAATCTGATTGGCCTATTTCGAATGTAGACATTGACATAATCTCGACCGACGAGGAGCGTCGAAAGCATGTACTTGTGTCAAATGTTCAACCCGATATTCAATTATTCGAAAGATTTTCATCTTTATCTAAAATGCTACGCATTATTTCATTGTGTTTTCGCTTTTTCCATAAATGCCGTAAGTCGAAAACTTATGAATCCTCTCAAATTACAGTCCACGAAACTAAATTCACTCTCAACCGAGTTATCAGTCTTGTTCAACAAGAAAACTTTGCAGAAGATATGGTGCGTATCAAAAATGACGACGTGTGTACCAAACGTTTAAGAAAGCTTAAACCGTTTCTTGATGACGCCGGACTTCTCAGGGTCGGCGGCAGAATCAATCGTGCTAACGTTCCTTACGATGCAAAGCATCAAATTCTTTTACCCAAACGACATCATTTCACCAATCTTTTAATCGACTTTTATCATCTTACTAATTTGCACGTCGGTCCGCAAACGTTACAGTTTCTACTCGCCCAGAAATACTGGATACTTAGTGCTCGTGACGCAGTCCGTATGCGCACTCGCCGCTGCGTGCGCTGCTTCCGTACGCGCCCTGTCGCTCCACAGCCTTCGATGGCTCCACTTCCGGCCGCGAGAGTTCGTGCTTTTCGTCCATTTCTTCACGTTGCAACCGATTTTGCTGGGCATTTTTTCCTAAAATCAAATAAATTTCGTAACGCGAAAGTCTTCAAATGCTACGTGTGTGTTTTTGTATGCATGTCGACGAAAGCGACACACTTGGAACTCGTTCCAAACTTAACAACCGATTCTTTTCTAAATGCATTGCGCCGATTTATATCACGACGTGGCCTTTGCACTGATATTTACTCCGACTGTGGTCGAAACTTTGTTGGATGCGATCGTTACCTTTCCGATCTTTATGAGTTCTTGCGGAACGAAGATAATCAAAATATTATCAATAAACAGCTGACCAATTTAGCCGTTACTTGGCATTTTAACCCCCCCTATGCTTCTCATTTCGGAGGGATTTTCGAAGCAGCCGTGAAAAGTATGAAAACGCATCTTTTCCGTGTTATAGGTCAACTCACCCTATCTTACGATGAATTCAACACGCTTCTTTGCCAAATAGAAGCAGTTCTCAACTCGAGGCCACTTTTTGCTCAGAGTAATGATCCAGCAGATCCATTACCAATCACACCCGGACACTTCCTAATCGGGGAACCATTGACTTCTTTACCTGAATTTAACTTCACTGACGACAATACAAGTCGCCTTGTTCGTTGGCAAGTCTTGCAGCAAGCTGTCCAACATTTTTGGAAACGCTGGAGCGTTGAATATCTCCACCAACTTCAACAAAGAGGTAAATGGTTTCGTGATCACACTCACACACCCCTCCGTGAGGGATCAGTAGTCGTGTTAGTAGATAATACACTACCGCCACTGAAACGGCGCCTGGCGCGCGTGCATCAGCTGCATCCAGGTGCAGATGGTATTACTCGTGTTGTCACTGTACGCATTGGTAATACTCTTGCTAAACGACCTGTTGTTAAGGTCTGTCCGTTGCCCTTCGAGTAGGCGACTTTAGTTTACTTTCTTAGTTGTAAGCTAGGTTAGTAACTTATTCTTAGTTTCTTTCTTATTAAAATATGTATATTTTAAGGTCGGCGGCATGTTCCGTACTTTGAACAAGTTGTGTATAGTATTAACGCTAGCACAAATCATTTTCTTTTCTTTAATTCTTAATTTAAATTGAAACTGTATCGGCCACAATAACTGCAATCCTTCGTAAAACGAATCGCAGCGCTTTACTATAGACAGTGCTGCCATCAAGTACTCTAACGTCAGAATAGGAGAACTACCGTTCCGATCGCGAGCGCGCAGCGTGCGACACTACACCATAATTCATTAAAAATTAATAAAAACCAAATCAAATCCCAAAATCGAACTGTGAACTATTCCAAAACATAGCCAGTGCACGTCTAGAGAGAATTTGTGATCCATCAGCAACCAGCGACCACTCCTGGGGCCCCAGAGACGAGGACATACGAAGTCACCAGGTACGTGGTTGATACAGTTATTTCTCCAACACTCTCTTTAATGCACTCCTTGACAATACGAACATAAGTAAAAAAATAAATATGAGTCGTATTCTTAAGTGTTACAGCTGAAAATTTTGTGAAAAATACCTCTGACAAGCAAATTTGAAAAACCATTAGAACAGATTGTCTTCGTTTTAAAATATTTACCTGATAATTTATTGTTTTTCTCTATACGGCACTAATTTATAATTTTGCTTTCTAGAACTAAGCTTACCTTAATAGTCATTAGATAACTTCTTTGGAAAAACGCTAATTTCTTTGAAATGCGAATCAGACCGATAAACAAAATTTAGGGATATTAAGATGTCAATAGTAGATTTATTAAACATATAAAGTTTCAATTGCATAACTAAAATCTAATTTTAGCTACTTTAGATTTTATTGATACCTATCTAAAAAAACTATTTCATCACTGTCTCACTGATGATCATCAACATTTTTATTGGAGCCAAGCTTTTAACTCTACAAGACCTAACATCACTAACTCAACACCTTAGTCGAATATGTGACTTGGCCGTTTCCTTACTTCAAGAAGTTTAGTATAACAGAAAAGTTTGGGCAACATTTTACAAGAAAAATGTTTTTGGTGGGATAACTATTTGTTCGCTAACATAGTGCTAAAGCTCTAATGCTATTTAAAAATAAGCATAAGACGTAATGTCGCCAGTTGAAGTCTGTTTGGTTGCTTTGTAACAGTTTTTTTGTTTATGCCTATAATAGTTCAATGGTTTTTGCAGCGAACGAACAGAAGATTGGCCATTTGAATCAGTGTTCAGCTTGGAAGAATGACTTCCCTTGAGGTTTTTTTTTAATACTACCTACCTCTAATATGGGGTTAGAGCCTGTTTTTACATTTGGGTTTTTATCTACTCTTTCATACCAGATCTCGCATATATGCCTCTCGCACTTTCATTCTGCATACTTCACATTCATACATCATCTTTTATACTATAATGGCCGGGAAAAGACCTTTTTATTACTATCTATACCTTTATTTACACAGTTTTCTTTATTAATTTTAACATATGTTTTTACATTTTACTCTTATATCTTATTTCTAATTAACCTTTTTCTTACTATACATACACTATCTCTATTTAGTTTTATTATTTCTTAATACATATATTATATTCTTATTTAGTCTATGTTTCTTACACTTGCTTTATTGTCCTAATAACATTCTTAATTGAGTTTTGTCTTACATTTTATACTTAATATACTCTTATTACTATGTTTTTACAAAACTTGAGGAAAGTTTCACTTTCCTTTCCTAACATAATTTCTTCTATGTTCTTTGGACAAATTTTACGTTCCAATTTTTGCTCAGTATTGCATCTCTCTCCCTTGAGAAGGTTGACCCCCAACTGCTTGTTTATTTTTCAGATGAAGCTGTCAATGTTGTTGGTGACTTTGTCGGTGGCGACTTTGACGCTCGCCAAGCCTACTGAGATAGAAGCGCCCTCTAAGTTAGCAGTCGTCGATGGAGTCATTTCCTCTTCAAATCTCATACACACGTGCGTAATTGTATGCTCTCCAAGAATGTAAAGATACCTTATTGAGTTATTGATGCAAATCAAAACCACAGCCCGTGGTTTGATAGTATCTGACAATTTTGCTTTTCTCTGACTGTAAATTTTTACTGAACTCCTTACCGTAATACAATACAAAGCAGAATTTGCAACGTATATTACCTCAATGTTATTTGCAGGCAGACGTTTGATGATGTATGCAAATAAAAAATAAACATTCCGACGAACTGAGAACCTCCTCCTTTTTTGAAGACGGTTAAAAAGTAGCTAGAATTTGAAGTTTTTCTTGAACACTAACACCCGTTTGCACTAAACTTAGAATCTCCTAAGTTTTTTCTTAAAACAAGTCGACAGAGATAATGATTAGGCGCATGACAGCTAAGTTTATGACATCGTTTAAATTTGGTCGAGTTGTAGTTAGCGATTCATAAGTTTAGTACAAACGGGTGTAAATCTTTCAAAAGTTTAGTTGTAGTTATGTGGTATAGAGTTTCACCCGCGTGGTTCCTGTCCCCGTGGGAATATCGCGATAAAAAGTATTCTATGTTTTAATCTAGACTATTTACTATCTGTGTGCCAAATTTCAACCAAATCCGTTCTGTAGTTTTTGCGTGATTGAGGAACAAACATCCAAACCCACAAACTTTCACATTTATAATATTAGTAGGATATTTTTTTCGGTGAACTTGACCTGCAATCTTTAAGACTTTGGTCTTATTGTCCAATAATTCTTTTATTTCTCCTACAGAGGCAGTTTCCAGTCGTCAGTAAATACTATTCGCTGGAGCATCCGCCTCGATAACAGTGCTAGAATCGATGGCTTCGTGATTGATAACCTTAGTGGCGGCAGGATAACCGGTATAACATCAGGCATCGGGGACTGGGACCTGACCCTAGAACTTGAACAAACTCCTGAGCAGACGATGTTCTTCCAATACAGATTTTACGGCACATGGGGCCGCAATTTTAACCCACTCTCAGAAGTGATGGAACCTCGTGTGCAAGTAACTACTGAGATGGAAGCGCCCTCTAATTTAGCTGTCGTCGATGGAATCACTGCCTCGTCATATATCATTTCCTCGTACGTAATTTTTTTGTTCTCCAATGTGATACTTTGCAGACTTATTGATCAAAATCATAACAAAAACCCCTTCTTGTCATTTCATCTGGCAATTTTGCATACCAATTTAGCTTTTTCATTACCTCTGTCTGACTAATATTACGTCGTGACCTAATATTATTGGTTTTTGCTTTTTACTGAAGTCCGTGCCGTAAGACTAACCCCGTATTTTTTTTAATGTGCTCGGTAGACTTTGATGAAGTTTTGAACTCTGTTTTAAAAACATCGTTTCGAAATAGGGTCTACTTATAGTGAGAACACAACAGCTCTGCCTCTGTCAAAAACGTTCACAGTTACAAGTTAATGCAACCATATTTATTCTGTGGCAGTGGAAACTAACGATTACACTGCTTTTAAGATTGCAACTGATCACTGATTTGATGTTTTGTTTAAACAATTATTTAATATTTTAAAATTATTTTAATTCTTTTAAAATTAAGTTGTAGTATGTTGTATGTATGTATGAGATAGTGGCGTTACAAATAAGAACGATAATGTTTTTAAAGTAAACGGGACGGGAGTGCCACGGTGCAGCCCTTGATTCACTTGCATATTCAAATCTGTAAGAGAGAATAGTCAAAATGAACAGCCTACTTAATTATTTTATTCTTCTACAGGGGCAATTTCCAGTCGTCAGTGAATCCTATTGCATGGCGCATCCGCCTCGATCCCAGTTCAAGAATCGATGGCTTCAAGATTGATAACCTTACAGGCGGCAGGATAACCGGTATAACATATGGAATTGGAGACTGGGACCTGGAGTTAAACCTTGAAAAGATTCCTGAGGAAACGTTGTTCTTCCAATACAGATTTTACGGCACATGGGGCCGTAATTTGAACCAACTCCTGTCAGAAGTGATGAAACCTCGTGTAGAAGTTACTAATGTAGAGTAATTTAGGTTGTCAATGCTTGCCAATTCTTCAAGGAAATAAACCCTTTGTAATTTTGATATTTGCTTTTATTTTATCGGTAATTCTCCACTATTAATCAGAGGATTAATATTTTTCATTATCTTAGATGTTAGCAGAGAGTAGACCACTACTCACTAGTAACATGCCAGGCAATGTACCTACATTGCCTGGCATGTTCGTTGATTATAAAAAAATGTGATAGACAGCAGGCAATGTACGTCTACTCTCTACTAACAGCTAAGATAATGTAAACCAGCTTAACCAGCCTTTCTGCAAAGCAGTCTAGAAGCTGAAGCTGATTCTACCTATTTTGTCATTTTACGACAATAGTTTTTGGACAGTTCCATCTAGGTAGGTATTTAAAATAGGTACTTACCTATAATTATTTTTATTTGAGTAAGTACTTACTTACTCAAATAAAAATAATATAATAGACGCATAAGCAACAATCCTTACTAATATTATAAATGCGAAAGTCCGTTTGTTTGTTTCGCCTTCACGTCTTAACTACTGAACCGATCATCGTGAAATTTTGCATACACGTTGTCAGGGGTACAGAAAAGGACATAGGGACCTTTCATCCCGAAAAAAGGTATTGTTCCCCCAGAGGGATAGCAAAAAACTTTCCACGCAGACGAAGTCGCGGGCGGCCGCTAGTCTTTCATAATGAATAACTTTACAGGTTTTAAGATGATGGAATAATACGAAGATTAATAGAAATAAAGTTAACTTTTATTATGCACTAAAGGGACTCGTTACAGTCAATATTTCAAGAGAACAAAATGGAGGGAGCAAGATCCGCTGCTGTGTTCCATTGACACGAGAGTGTTGCCAGTTGGTTGTGTTCTACTTCAACATCCTCCCCTGAACACAACCCCATTGCTTTGGTGAAATGTTGATGCTTAGGTCGCTGCAGCCCTTTGGTTAAAATATCAGCGACCATCTCCTGAGTGCTTTTATATAGAACTGATATTTGGTTGCTTGAGATTTTTTCCCGTACGTAGTGATAACGGACATCAATGTGTTTGCTGCGGGCTCGATAGCTGTCATTTCCTGAAATACTAATAGCACTTTGATTATCACAGTAGAGTGGTGTAGGCCCATTAGGTAAATGGGGCCAGAAATCTTCATCTAACTGCTTAAGCCATATAGCCTCCTGTGTGGCTGTAGCCAAAGACATATATTCTGCTTCGGTGCTCGATAAGGCCACAGTGGGTTGCCTTTTAGAACACCAGCTAATAGCAGCACCCTGGAACATAAAAACGTAACCAGAACACGACCTTCTGTCTTCAGTGTCTGACGCCCAATCAGCATCACAATAACCCACGATGTTTGAATCGTTTTTTTTAAAAGTAAGTCTGATATCAGATGTGCCATTTAAGTATCTTAATATTCTCTTTACAGCATTCCAATGTTGAGCTGTAGGTTTATTATTATATCTACTCAATCTGTTCACAATATAGGCAATATCAGGTCGTGTTCCCTGTGATAGGTATAGTAAACAACCTATAACTTCTTGATAAGGGCACTTTATAACTTCCTGATCATTTTTTGCCTTTGTCAGTTGCAAGTCTGATTCACAAGGAGTATGCACAGGGTTACAGTTTTTCATATTAAAACGTGTAAGTATCTTTTCTATATATAGTGACTGATCAAGTGAAATCTCTCCATTGGCACTATTTTGCGTTATATGAAACCCAATACATTGTTTAGCTTCACCCAGATCTTTCATATTAAATTTTTCACATAGTTTCTCTTTTATTATGAGAGCAGTTTGGTCATTGTTATAAATATATAGTAAATCATCAACATATACGGTTATAATTAGAATGTCCTTTTCATTTATTATTCGATGATAAACACATGGATCAATCTTTGATCGAGACATTCCGATTTCTATTAAAGCTGTATTTAATTTTATGTTCCATTGTCTGCTCGCTTGTTTTAGGCCATATATTGCTTTGTTTAGTCTGCATACTTTGTTTCCTTGCTCAAAAAAAGGTGGCTGTGACATGAAGATCTCTTCTTCGATATCGCCTTGAAGAAATGCTGTGACAGCATCCATTTGATAGATTTTTAGGTTATATTTAGCAGCTAAGCCGATCACATATCGCATTGAGGTGTATCTTACAACTGGTGCATAGATTTCATTGTAATCTATACCCTTCTCTTGTTGATAACCTTTAACAACCAGCCGTGCTTTGTATCTTGTTACATTACCATTTCCGTCTGTTTTTGTTTTATAAACCCATTTACATGGTATCACTTTTTTGTTATTGGGCAATCAACTAGTGTCCAAGTATTGTTCTGTAACAAAGACTTGTATTCTTCTGTCATAGCTTTTTTCCATGCTTCCGCCTTTTCACATTGCAAAGCTTCTGTTATATTTTGTGGATCACTATCTAATAAAGTCATTGCTGATTCACCATTCATGCATACAAGACTGGAAACATTATCTTCATCAGCAGTGTTTGGTTCATAAATTTCAAGTCGTCGGGGTCTAAGTGCCATAGTAAATTCTGGAACATTTATGTTATTTTCAGGTACATATAATTTATCATCTGGATCAAGAAATATTGGGCTTTCTAATTCTGAGCTAATATTGATAACTTCATTGCTAGATATTTTTTCTAAAGAAACCTCCGGTGACAACGAGAAGTGATAGGCAGGTACTGGTTTGTGATTACTTTCAGTGCAACTTGCATAATTTTTATTATCACTGAATGTATTTTTCTTAATGGTTACTTCAAGTTTGTTGTTCATATCAGTTGCCATGGCATTTTCTAGGAACACAACATCTCTGCTCATTATTATCTGTTTGCAATTCTTATCAAAAAATCTATATCCTTTGGTACAATCACTATAGCCAACAAAGATTAACTTACGAGATTTGGGGTCTAATTTTTTCCGCTTCTCTTTAGGTATATGTACCATGGCTTCACAGCCAAATATCCGTAGATGACTCAGGTCCGGCTTGGATCCAGTCCAACGTTCCTCAGGAGTGACATCGGGTAGGGAGCGAGTTGGTAAGTGATTAGTGATGTATGCAGCAGTGGCTATAGCTTCTGCCCAATATTCTTTCTGTAATGAAGCATTAAATAACATACATTTTGCTCTTTCTACTAGTGTGCGATTCATTCGTTCGCTAACACCATTCTGTTGGGGAGTATAAGGGTTACTGGTCTGATGTTTTATACCACATTGCTTGAAAAAATTATCAAACTGTTTATTTATATATTCTTTTCCATTATCACTTCGAAGTGTTTTGATTTTAAGATTCAGTTCATTTTCTACTCTATTTTTGAATTCCAAAAACTTTTCAAATACTTCAGATTTATATTTGAGAAAATAGACATATATTTTTCTGGAAAAGTCATCAATAAAGGTTAAAAAATACCTTGCTCCTCCTATAGATGGCTGATCCATTGGTCCACAAATATCAGAGTGAATAATCTCTAACAGCTTGGTTGCCCGAGAGCCCTCATTAGGAAAAGGCTGCCTGGTTTGCTTCCCTTCTATGCAACTAATACATGTCACGTCTTCTTTTTGTAGAAGTTAATTTCACTCCAGTAGTGCAATTAGTTACTTTGTTTAAATCTGAAAAATTTAAGTGACCTAACCGTTGATGCCACAGGTATACATTATTTTCAGTAACAGCAGACATAGCTTGGACTGGCTCATGAATAATATTGAGCTTGTACATATTGTTTATCAAATTGCCGACAGCTACTTTTCTATTTTCTTTATTAGAAATCTCACATCCGTTGCTATTAAATTCAATTTTGCAGCCACTATCAATTATTTTGCTCACTGATATTAGATTTGTTCTCAATTGTGGTACATAAATGACATTCTTTATTAGTACTTTGTTGATATGTCCTTGTGCATTTGGTACTTTGATAATCACATTTCCACAGCTTTCAACTCTTAACACTTCTCCATCAGCCATTTTTTGATGTCCCCACTGCTGGGGCACAGGCCTTCCTTATGGGTGGTAAGGAGGATGGGCCATAACCCACCACGCGGGCCCAATGCGGATTGGTGGGTGTTAACGACTGCAAATGCAGCCGGGACCAACGGCTTAACGTGCCTTCCGAAGCACGGAGGAGCTCGAGATAATAAACTTTTGGTCACCCATCCCATGACCGACCCTTGCGAACGTTGCTTAACTTCCGCAATCGCTGGGCCAGGCGCTAAACCACTGCGCCACCGAGCTCTTTTGCCACGGCACGCGGTTTTAGAGGTTATGAAAAAAAATATTTGCAGACTTTTAACTTTTGATTACTTTCTGACCAAATACGAATTTAAGGCATGGGACGGCCCATAACCTGATGGAATAATACGAAGATTAATAGAAATAAAGTTAACTTTTATTATGCACTAAAGGGACTCGTTACAGTCAATATTTCAAGAGAACAAAATGGAGGGAGCAAGATCCGCTGCTG
Organism: Agriphila tristella; assembly: GCA_928269145.1. Lineage (NCBI taxonomy): Eukaryota > Metazoa > Arthropoda > Insecta > Lepidoptera > Crambidae > Agriphila > Agriphila tristella. The sequence goes on along the minus strand of OV743433.1, from coordinate 49,547,644 downwards.
TGTTCCATTGACACGAGAGTGTTGCCAGTTGGTTGTGTTCTACTTCAACATAAGATAATAGAATATTTAGCAATGCAATACTTTCCTTCTCTTATTCTTCTTAAATTACCAGGTATTTTCAACCTTAAAAAAATCGTCAATTGCCTTTTCTAAGATTGGATTTGATTAAGGCCTCGGCCACGCACGACATATCACTGGCACTGCGCGCGCGTCCTGCGATTACGTCTTGGTAACCACTGCGCAGTCGCGATGATGAGATAATATTTTTTTTATTTATTTACTTAAAGTTAAAGAATGCCTTATGACTTAATGTCATAAGGCATTCTTTAACAGTCAACCGGTAAGGGTGTTAGAATGTGTCGGCAACAAAGCAAAGATCTAAGGTTGATAATGCGAATATATTACTTATTTAATTTAAGGATAAATAACAAACATTAATACACATATAAATAATTTTATATATAGTATACATACATACATAAAAATATTAAATATACTACCCTATGTCAGATTCAAAGCGGCTAACGTAGAGAGCTAAGGTAATGTTCTCGGACCAATCTTTTAAATGCAAACTTGTTAGGGGCACTCCGTATTGCAAGGGGCAGGGCGTTCCAGAGTCGTTTAGATATGATAGGCCGACATTGAGACAGCGCGCAGTGGTTTTAACCAAACAAGCAGGACGGGCGCGGTGGTGTCGTAGGCGAGGCCTGGCACGTATGGCACAGGAAACAATAGTGTCTATGGGTATGTCATACCGATCGACGACGAGACCGTAGCGGCAGATATGGGCATTTGTTTTTCTTTAACTTGTCGTTCGCTGGTAAAAACACAAAGTAAAACTTGGTTGTCTTGAGTTTGTAAGCATCGGTTGGTACTTTTTGGAAGTAGCTTGTAACGATCACTCTAGTTCCATCAACCATTTTTGATGTCCCCACTGCTGGGGCACAGGCCATTCTTATGGGTGGTAAGAAAGATGGGCCATAACCCACCACGCGGGCCCAATGCGGATTGGTGGCTGTTAACGACTGCAAATGCAGCCGGGACCAACGGCTAAACGTGCCTTCCGAAGCACGGAGGAGCTCGAGATAATAAACTTTTGGTCACCCATCCCATGACCGACCCTTGCGAACGTTGCTTAACTTCCGCAATCGCTGGGCCAGGCGCTAAACCACTGCGCCACCGAGCTCCTCGACGATCACTATCGATCACTCATTCATTTCATATTCAAACAACAAGCACGTGGCGGTAGAAATGGGATTTTGTTTTTTCTTTAACTTATCGTTCGCTGGTAAAAGCACAAAGTAGATACACAGTAGGTACATATAATAAAAACTTATATATGTACTGTGGTAGATATTACCTACATAGCGGCGTGGCGGCGGCGGGCGCGTCGTAACTACGTACTTTGTGTAAAACGCCAGTTTTTTGGTATCTACTGTAGTCTAAGTATTTCTCTTTATCGGCGTGCGGCCTCAAATACTAGATACGTACATTTTAGATTTAGTTCCTGTGGCTTTCTTCCGGCTTCATAATCAGACCTTTGACATCGTCTCCCATCAGAGTACTTGTCAGGACGATTCTAACCAGCCTCAGTGTCTCAAGAGGAAAGTTTCAGTGTGTGTTGCCAGTGATGACTTACGGCAGTGAAACGTGGTCGCTAACTATGTGTCTCATAAGGAGGCTCAAGGTCAACCAGCATGCAATGGAGAGAGCCATGCTCGGCGTTTCCCTGCGTGATCGAATCAGAAATGAGGAGATCCGCAGGCGAACTAAAGTAACCGACATCGCCCGAAGGATGGCTCAGCTAAAGTGGCAGTGGGCGGGACACATAGCGAGAAGAACCGATGGCCGTTGGGGCGGAAAGGTTCACCGCGCATCGGACGACGCTCCGTAGGTAGGCCACCGACAAGGTGGACCGACGATCTGGTGAAGGTCGCGGGAAGCCACTGGATGTGGGCAGCGTAGGACCGATCGTCGTGGAGATCTGCGGGGGAGGCCTTTACCCAGCAGTGGGTGTCGTGCGGCTGATATGATGAATATCGTTTCATCTTCCGATAGATTTTTTAACATTGAAAATGTTTTTTCGATCGCTTCGGTAAGGTACCCAATTTCAGCCAAAGTGAGACATTGCCCTGGTCCCGTGAGTTTTGGGTCTACGTGTATGTACTAAATGTTAAAAGATGCGTCTCAGGAAGGGCTACAATATGGTGAAAAAAAATTTGAAAAATTCAAAAACTTTTTTCGAAAATCGCATAAATGTAGAAAAATGATACACTTTTTCGGGGTTTTTTCTCACTAAATCGACAATTTCTCAAAAACGAAAAGCGATATCGAAAAAATGAAAAAAACCCCTAGAGATATTGAGTTAGGCTACCTACTGAAATTAGTATATGTCCCTGACTCTTACGGTCTGGGCTGTAGCTTATCCTTTATGAAGCGAAATGTTGGGATACCGCGGGCGACACGTGCGCGGCGCGGGATAATGGTAATAAGTAGTAGGTACGATTGAAGTTTTTAAATAATTGTATATTTCAAAGCTTGTAATAGTGTTTTATATTTTGTATTTTTTATTTATTTCCACATTTTTTATAAATAAAAAAGTATTTAGATATATATTAAAACCATAATATTGATATTGATTAGCTCTAGCAGGTCAACAGATGGTATGACGTGAATAGAGCGTGAAGCGAGAGCTGATTCCAGATCTAGTCAAAGATTTAAAAATCGTTAGATACGGCGGCGCGGGGCGGTACCATAGTGTGACTGCACTGAAATGTCTCCATAAGTATGGACTTAGACACATAGTAAGCGACGTCACTTACTTGAATATGGATTCAAGTAAGTGACGTCGCTTACTATGTGAAAATGAAAGAGAAAGTAGTGTTAGCAATAACTGTAGGAGCAAAAGAGCTGATGCTATTATCTCCAGTACATGTGCTAGGCGTCGTAGTGAGTTTTTGTGTGTAGAGAAACGGATAAACGAATTTTGAGCGAAAGTTGAACAGAAGAGAGGTCTTAGTTTGAGGCCCGAGGCGAAGCCGAGGGCCTCTACTAGATCCAAAATATTATATATCGTGGTTTGCTGTTATTTCAATTTCGAGATTTGAAATTACTCGATCAGTCACGTCTTTCTTAGTGTCTCTGCGATTCCAAATTTTACAACGATCTCTGAGAATGAGAGTGTGATGATGATGCCTAGGTAAACATGAGGGTTGTTATCGCACATTCGAGTGATGATGAAGTCGGCGTGAGAGTCTCGCATGCTGCATTTGATTTTGATTTATTTTTTATTAGGGTTAATTTATTTAGAATACAGATGTTTTAGTTATACATAGTACTTAGGTTAACTTTCAATACAATATTAATGTCTATAAGAAAAGAATACTAAAATATTTTGTTAAATTCATTAAATTCATTTTCAATGTAGCAGAAGGTCGTGAAAGGCACGAGATCTGTGAATTTTTTTATCAAAACTATTTGTGGCTGACCGCGGATAATGCAGGAAAATGTAATATTGTATGCAATAAAAAAATTCAGTCCGATGCACCGTTTATGAGTTAGAAGAAAAAAGTGCGATAATTTCGCGGTTTTTTTGGCTTCCAAAAATTATGCACACCTCCTGGAACGGTGCGGACCTTCAGTTGGTCTTAAATCGGATTACACGTATTTAGGACCAGCTGAAGGTAATAAAACTATTTCCAGCTTACTGGAAATTAATTTTTCGAAAAATTGTAATTTGATTGACCTAGTAGCAAATATCCATTCCATATTTTTTACATAATTCATAATTAAATTAAAATAAGTTAGGAAAATAAACAATAGATGTGCTTCGTTTAAGTGCATCGCTTGATAATGGCTAGATCGTATCAGCTATTTTAATTTTAAAATGTTTGCAAGAATCTAAAATGTAATGCCATAACCATAGAGATGCCATAAGCTATAAAGACAGCGAGATCCATAGTTGTAGCCGTATCCGTAGTCGTAGCCGTAGCCGTAGCCGTAAATACTCTACAAATACATAAATAAATAAAAACTAAAAAAATGGGTATCAAGAACGCCGTTTCCTTGTGGCAAAACTAAAATGCCAAACTAATTTGGCCACGAGGAAACTTAAACGCTTGAAATAGAATACTTCAATAAATTTTAAATGACGACCAGAGTGACACTGTTGACATGGTCGCTACGAGTTTTATTGCAGACGCGCCTCTCGGAAATGGTTAGAATTATTCCATAACACTACAAATAGTTACAGTATTATCAGTAAGTGTAACCTACACTTACTGATTAAATTACGATTTCCGGCTTTGACTAAAAAATATGATAAACACTGAAAACACTGATACTGATTAAAAGTAATTAAGGGTGTGGCTTAGCTAAATATTTTGGTGAGCAGAAAAATCTATTTGGTCAGCCAAAATAATTAGTTAGCCAGCAACTTCTGGCTATCAAATAATTCTAAATCAATGAGCAATAATTTTATACTGGACTGCTGTAAATATTTTTAGCTGCTATCGGTGATCTGCTTTAGGTGAGCAATTGTGCAGGTGAGCAAACAGTGACCCACAATTAATAAAATAATAAATAATTCCGTGAAGCACACTGAGCGATTCAGTGACCCACGTCTAATAAAATTTGGCTCGTTTGATTCATCTTGTCTTGACAAGTACTCTGTTGGAAGATAGTGTCCATGGTCTGACAGTGGAGCAGGAAGGCCACAGGAACTTTGTAATAAACCACACAATCCCATCAAGTTTGGGCTCGTTGGATTCGTCTTGACAAGTACCTACTCTCGTGAGAGACGGTGTCCAGGGACTGGTGATGGAGAAGGTAAGGTAACTTTAGGAAAGGTCGGGTATGAAATGGATGTCCATGTGGGACTGCGATAACGAAAGTTAAGGTACTCTAGGAAAGACCAGGTATGAAATGGGTGACCTTTTGGTACTGCGATAAAGTATACATACCCCATAACTCTTACTCTATCCCCCATACATGATACTCGATACCCGATTCATGATACCCGATACATCATACCAATACCCATACCATACGCCATACGCCACAATTGCCACACGCCATACGCCAGTCGCGCCACACGCCACACCCCGTAACCCGTACCCCTACCCCGTACCCCGTACCTCGTACCCCGTACCCGTACCCGTACCCGTACCCGTACCCGTACCCGTACCCGTACCCGTACCCGTACCCGTACCCGTACCCGTACCCGTACCCGTACCCGTACCCGTACCCGTACCCGTACCCGTACCCGTACCCGTACCCGTACCCGTACCCGTACCCGTACCCGTACCCGTACCCGTACCCGTACCCGTACCCGTACCCGTACCCGTACCCGTACCCGTACCCGTACCCGTACCCGTACCCGTACCCGTACCCGTACCCGTACCCGTACCCGTACCCGTACCCGTACCCGTACCCGTACCCGTACCCGTACCCGTACCCGTACCCGTACCCGTACCCGTACCCGTACCCGTACCCGTACCCGTACCCCGTACCCGTATCTGTACCCCGTACCCGTACCCCAAATAATTGTTTGCATACTAAATATTTCGATTTATAGCAGAACAAAAAAAACTTCCCCTTAATTATGTATTAGATTATTAAATTATTATTGATCAATTCATCAAACACGCATTATAATACAATCTTATCTTACTTCCTCTGTTCAGGTCTTATCAATATCTTACTTCCTCTGTTCAGGTATACAAAAGGCTTGTGATTTAGGATAAGGTATTAGTTTCACCTTCTACGGCCAATACAAAACAATATTCAAAGGTAAGTAAAGAGTGACTGATGCTTTGGTACCTTGGCATATTAAGGTATGATTCTGATCTCGGCAGCAAGCAGCAGTGCTGCTGCTGCAGCAGTGCGCTCCAATTTGAACCCTAATATTATGATAAAAGGCTCAATTTGAAGTGAGCGGAGAAGTGTCGCGTATGCATAGCTATGCAGCCGCGACACTTCTCCGCTCACTTCAAATTGAGCCGTCTTTCATAAATTTTATGGTTCAATTTGGAGCGCAATGCTGCGGTAGCACTGCTGCAGCAGCACTGCTGCTTGCTGCCGAGATTGGAATCATACTTTTATGCCGCTTTTGATATGTTATGTCATATTCGAAAATCACAACACTGAAGAAAATTAGTCTCCTGCTAAGAATTCTTAATAAACCCAGCTTGGAATACTGGCTTCCCTTGAAAAGGTTGATCCCTAACTGCTTGTATATTTTTCAGATGAAGCTGTTCATGCTGTTGGTGACTTTGTCAGCGGCGACTTTGACGCTCGCCAAGCCTACTGAGCCAGAAGCGCCCTCTAAGTTAGCAGCCGTCGATGGAGTCACTTCTTTCCCAAATATCATACACAGGTACGTAATTTTATGCTCTTCAATCTTTAACTTTATAAAGAATGCAAATATACCTCATTGAGTTAATGATATAAATCAAAATTTGCACTTATATTACCTCAATGGGATTTGCAGACGTTTGATGACGTATTAGAATAAATTAGGTATAATTCGACGTTAGACTCAAAAGTTTAGTTGTAGTTAAGTGGGATAGTGGCGTTACAAATAAACCTTTTTTCGGCGAACAGGAACTAGATAAGAGGAACTCTATTAAAATAATCATGTTTTTAAAGCAATCGTGACGGGAGTGCCTTCCTTTATCCATTGAATCTTTAAAACAGAATGGTCATAATGTCCAATAATTATTTTATTTATCTTACAGGGGCAGTGTCCGGTCTACAGTGAATATTACTGCTTGGAGAATCCGCCTCGATCCCAGATCTAGAATCGAAGGCTTTGTGATTGATAACCTTAGCGGCGGCAGGATAACCAGTATATCATCAGGCATCGGGGACTGGGACCTGTCCCTAGGCCTTGAAATGATTCCAGAGCAGACATTATTCTTCCAACACAGATTTTACGGCACTTTTGATTATAACCAACTTCTCACAGAAGTGATGGAACCTCGTGAGCAAGTAATTACTGAGACGGAACCGAAGTCAGCAGTCATGGATGGAGTCACTTCTTCGTCATATGTCATTTCCGCGTACGTAAATTTGTTGCTATTCAATGTGATACTTTGCAAACCTATTGATCAAGATCATAAGTGGCAATTTTGCATAACAATTTTGCTTTTTCATTATCTCTGTCTGACATATATTATGTCGTGATCTAATATTATTTGTCGCTTTTCACTGAAGTCTGTGCCGTACGTATACCCCGTACTTTGATGACGTTTCAAGTGCAGTTGTAAACCTAACCGCGTTCCCTTGTATTTGGTAGAGTTTGATGACGTTTTCAAGTGCAGTTGTAAACCTAACCGCGTTCCCTTCTGTTTGGTAGAGTTTGATGACGTTTTCAAGTGCAGTTGTAAACCTAACCGCGTTCTCTTCTGTTTGGTAGAGTTTGATGACGTTTTCCAGTGCAGTTGTAAACCTAACCGCTTTCCCTTCTGTTTGGTAGAGTTTGATGACGTTTTCAAGTGCAGTTGTAAACCTAACCGCGTTCTCTTCTGTTTGGTAGAGTTTGATGACGTTTTCCAGTGCAGTTGTAAACCTAACCGCGTTCCCTTCTGTTTGGTAGAGTTTGATGTCGTTTTCAAGTGCAGTTGTAAACCTAACCGCGTTTCCTAAGTCAATAACAAAGTTTTCAACGTCGTTTTGAAACAGAGTCTGACAGATAGTGTGAGAAAACACAACTCTACCAAAAACTTTTATTTGACAAGTTGGCTCAACAAGTCAATGCAGTGGAAACGCACGGTACACCTTTTTAAGATTGCAACTGATCACTGATTTGAAGTTTTGTTTAAACACTAATTTAGTCTTTTAAAATTGTTTTCATTCTTTTAAAATTTAGTTGTTCGTTTAGTGTGTGGGATAGTGGCGTTACAAATAAGTAAACTTTTTTCGGCGAGCAAGGCACTAGAATGATAATGTTTTTAAAGTAATCGGGACGGCGGCAGCCCTTGCTTCTCTTGCATATTCATTGATTCTTTAAGACAGAATAGTCAAAATGAACAGTAATTTTTATTTCTTCTACAGGGGCAATTTCCACTCGTCAGTGAATACTACTCGCTGGAGCATCCGCCTCGATCCCAGTTCTAGAATCGCTGGCTTCGTGATTGATAACCTTAGAGGCGGCAGGATAGCCGGTATAACATCAGGCATCGGAGACTGGGACCTGACCCTAGAACTTGAAAAGATTTCTGAGGAAATTTTGTTCTTCCAATACAGATTTTACGGCACATGGGGCCGTAATTTGAACCAACTTCTCTCAGAAGTGATGAAACCTCGTGTAGAAGTTACTAATGTGGAGTAATTTAGTCTGTCAATGCTTGCCAATTATTCAAGGAAATAAACACTTTGTAATTGAATTTTTGCTTTTATTTTTATCGGTAATTCTCAACTATTAATCTGAGGATTAATATTACGTAAAGACGTGTTATGGCCGGTTTACATTATCTTAGCTGTAGACCACTACTCACTACTAACATGCCAGGCAAATGTACCTACATTGCCTAGCATGTTCGTTGGTTTTAAAAGAACGTCAAACACAGCAGGCAATGTACGTCTACACTCTACTAACAGCTAAGATAATGAAAACCAGTCCTTACGTAAAGCAGTCTACAAGCTGAAGTTGATGCTACCATTTTGTCATTTTACGAGAGTAGTTTTTGGACAGTTCTAGGTATTTAAAAATAGATAAGTACTTGAATAAAAATAATATAATATAACTTAAGAGGTTTTAAGATAATAGAATATACTAGCGACCGCCCGCGACTTCGTCTGCGTGGACAGTTATCCCTCGGGAACTGTTTGTTGTTTCTGGATGAAAGGTATGTCATAATTACAATGCCATGTAAACCCTATGTCCAAGAAGCTTAAACCTCCCTCCAATGGAGATTGCACGGCCATATGTCACAGTGAAGATTGAAAAAAGGTCCTTAAGTGACGTGATGGCTTATTGCTACCTCTTTCTTTAGTGTTACAATACGTGTTCGTTGTTCGTCGTTCGTTCGTTCGTGAGAAACGAAAACGTATTGTAAAACGAAAAGAAAGAGATAGCAATACGTCGTCACGTCACTAAAGGACCTTTTTTCAATCTTCACTATGACATATGGCCGTGCCATCTCCATTAGGATAAGCTTCTTGCCTATGTCCTTCTCTATACCCTTGACAACGTGTATATTAACATCTAGAAACACTGGTTCATGATGTATGATGACTCGATGAGAATATAGGGGTCGAGCACTACACACACACACACACATCCTTATAATATTTGTAAAGGCAGTTCTGTAACATGTTGTGGATTCCTAACTTTGAGACTATTTTCAAAAAAATCCGGAAAGGAATGGTTAACGACTATAATTTGTGACTTCATTGTTATTCATTATTAACTAATTATAATAATTTTATTCAGATAAGTAATAAAACCTAGCACTATCGGCATCCTGATATTGTTATCATACAATTATAATGTTGATAAATTAACACTTTGGAAGATTTATTTTGCATAATTATCTAATACAACTTATCAAAGCATATTTTGATTTTCGACATATCCCGAAATCAGTTAATCTTCTAGGATAAGACTTTACATAAGATACACTACCTATCACTAAGTGCTTAGCTATGAAATTGTTGATTTGTATGAAGACATTTTTAGTAAGTTGAATTTTTCATTACCACAACAGCAACATTCATCATTTATTCTCCGAGCTTAGCCTATTATACTGCACTATTATAATAAAAACAATCATTATACAGGGTGTTTGGAAATAGCCTTATAAAGCCAAATATGGTGGATAGGGACCATCAAATGATAAATGAAAAAAATAATTAAACAGCTGATTTTTTTTCGCGATTTCAGAGTTGGTCCCATAGGAAAAGTTGCACAGTTTGATGGTCCCTATCTGCCATATTAGGTTTTATAAGGCTATTACCAAACATCCTGTAGAGAATGAGCGGTTTTCTGACAGCTGAGAATTTTAGTTTATTTTTATGTTGATAGATGGCGTTATTCAACTACGTAGGTTCTTTTTTAATTTTTCCTAGCAGCTGAGTATACCACTGTATTATTTAAAACTCGATACTGGCAAAAATTACTCCCTTAAGAGGAGTGGATTGCCATAACAAAAATAAGAAGAAGAAAAATTAACTGTCAAATTGACAAAATCCTTTGCATTTTTCTTAAAAAGTTACGTACTTGGTTGAACAACGACATTAGCCGTCTTTTAGGAACTACTCTTTTTCTTAAACGGCCTTTTGAAAACAGCTCATTGAAAAAATATCTATGATAAAACAGCAGAACATAAGATGGTTCGCGATGCTTTAAGTAGGTACCTGTCGTACCGTACGACATACAAATGCACAGTTCCACCACAGAGGAAATAATCACTACTACGTTCCACTTTGTTCACCTTTTATATGTACACGGTGGAATAAACCAGCTGGACAGTAAAACGTTAAATATGGGTCTTAGATTATTGACATGATATGGGTGTGCTGTTGTCATTATAAATTGAACATAAAGGCTCGATATTTGCTCGGGCGGCAAGCGAGCCGCACCGGAAATGTTCCCGGCGGCAGTTGACAGCCGGATATAGCGTCACCACCGCCGGACGTGACGTCATAGCCTGACGCCCTGCGTGTTACTGTAATATAATAATAACACAGTTTGCAACCCTTTTGTGAAAGTGAAACTTACATAAGTAGATTTCACGACGTAAGATCACGAATGAACATGAACAATGTTTTCTAAGTACCTAGTTCTAACTTAAGTCAAAATTCAACTGTAATTTTGTCTAGGTCAACCCCTCACTATGATGTTAAATTGCGACACTATGACACAATTAGTGTCTGACATTAAATGACATATTTTTTGTCTGTTCCATAATTATCTACAGTACTTGTTGTATGGTCTGTGTAATCTACCTACACTCATTTCGATGCATGTAATTTTTTTATATATCAATAATATTAATGAGGATCAGTAACAGGTTTGAATCCTATAGTTTTATTGGTATAATATAAAAACATATTCATAGCTATGAAACTTGGTGAAAGATTTTTTGAAAACCCGTTTAGAATTGTTTGTTTTATAAGGGTTTTGAAGGAAATGCCAAGCTCAATGCAATATGTGCTTTTATATAAGGTTCGCGTACGTCTCGATGGCATAAGCTTTCTGATAAGCCACTTAACAAAAATCGTTACTGATCCTCATTGGTCTTTATTACATACACTGTTCCGATTCTAAATAATCGATTTTCTAGTAATTCGGCTAAACCGTTCATGTGTTCACGTACCTACCTACCCAATAAATGCAGCAAATGTTCCAAATTATTAAAGTCAAAGTCAAATAAGCTTTATTCAAATAAACTTAATTATTAAGTTCTTTTGAATCGTCTATATTTTCCTACCACCCGTTCCAGACTTTTTTAGCTGACAAGAAGAACGGGCGCCAGAAACTTATCAGCACAGCCATAAGTAACGATATTTACAGACTTGAATAATCTATTAGAACTAATATTTACAATTCAATATGTAAACTGCATCGTTTACTGGCCGACATAATGGCTGCACTAAAATCATGTATTCGAATTACGACCGCAACTATTTCGAGACTGTTTATGGTCATCCACGAATGGCCGTCCACATGGACGACGACTATAAATTTAATGCGATTGCAGATAACTAGAAACCGCCTGGTAAGTTAGAGCGGAGGGCATAAGCTCGACGCCACAAATAGAATAAGTAAACATGTACACCAAGTATCACTATAAAGAGATGATACGTAAATGAGATATTGATTGACACGCAGATATTATTTACACATTCTAACGGGTGTAAGAAAACCCTCAACGAAGCCAAAATCCACGCATTCCATCCATCATCAGGATCAATTTTGTCCTTAAGAATAGTCTTAAGGGCAAAAATGATCCTGATGATGGGCGGAATGCGTGGATTTCCCAGGTAGACCTGGGAAACCAATAGCTACGAAGTTATTTAAGGTCAGTCATTATTTTTATTAAATCTCATTTTATTCGTTACTAGCGGCCGCCCGCGGTTTCACCCGCGTGGTTCCCGTTCCCGTGGGAATATCAGGATAAAAAGTATTTTATGTTTTAATCTAGGCTATCTACTATCTGTGTGCCAAATTTCAACCAAATGCGTTCAGTAGTTTTTGCGTGATTGAGGAACAAACATCCAAACATCTAAACATCCAAACCCACAAACTTTCACATTTATAATATTAGTAGGATTTCCTAATTTTTGTCCAAAGAAACATCAAAATTTTAAGTATTTCGTCACAAACAATGGCTTCAAAACATCATCACTCAGTGTATCTCATGAGCACGCACATAAATGGACTGTCGGCCAACCAGGATCATTTTCGAAGTAGGAAGCTTCTAGGGAGATATGCCACCCTGAACATGGTCACCCATCGCTAAAAAAATATCGATCGCATATTTATATCAATGGTGAACAGGGTCGTGGGTGGCATCATTACCTGAACATATTTTTTGTGTTTTCATATCGATCGAATAAGAAACAAGGAACACAAGAGCATATACTTACACCGTCATTTTGTAGTCATTTTAATTAACTTCAGGGAGTGCTCTACTAATGAAAATAATCATTTTTGCCAAAGAAACATGGGTCGAAAAACGACAAAAATTTTGGACTTTCCCATACAAATACAATGTTTTAGCTGTCTAGTTAGTATAGGAGGACCAAAATTTTTTGTCGTTTTTTGACCCATGTTTCTTGGGCAAGAATGTTTAGTTTCATTGGTACAACACACCCTTAAGTTAATTAAAACGACTACAAAATGACGGTGTATATGTGAAATGTACTTACCTGCCCTGACCTCCTAGACGCTTCCTGAGAGCGACGCAAGACAATGGTTTTATTTACGCCTATGGGAACTGCCCTACCCCATGAATGTAATTAGATGCCAATATGTAGTCGATTATTTTTTTGTAAAAAAAAGTCTCTATGTTTTTACCCTGGCCGCGCGCATGCTTCCTGAAAACTAACCAAGCTGATGTCTAACATGTTTGTAATGATGCCACTTACAATCCTGTTCACCATTTATATCAATATATGCGATCGATTTATTTTTTGCGACTGGAAATCATTGTATGGGAGCCCATATGTTCAGGGTGCAATGTCATATCTCTCAGAAGCTTCCTACTACGCAACCCAGACGACGATATTTGATAACACCAAAGTAATGGCTATCTTGTCAATGTGGTCTTGCCCCAATATGCGATAGAATGAAAATGAGCTTCTCGGCCGACGACGCGACGGTCCAAAACGTTGCCAGCTGTGTAGCATACACTCGCAGGCGGGGTCTGTTGTACGCGTTAAGCTTTGTCCAGACTGGTTCATTTTGGCGTGTCAGATCACCGTATCTTAAACATACGTCGTCTCTTTGATACAGTATTACTTCAACGCACGCCCAACCAAACTAGCGATGTATGGTAAAGATAAGGTAATCTGCAGGGCTACTCAAATGGCCACTTTTCTATTCGTTCGCTAACTTAAAAATTAAAAATAAGCCATAAACACCAAAATAACGTGTCGTAGGCTTGTCAATTCTGTACAATACAACAATGTCTGTGATTTACATAAACTTGCGACGTCTGAATTGATCATTAATTGCTTATTTTTAAGATTTAAGTTAGCGAACGAATAGAAAAGTGGCCATTTGAGTAGCCCCCCTGATACGCTAAAATGATACAAGTCTGGACAAAGCTTAACATTGCGTGGTAATGTATGCAATGCTTTTTTTAACACCAAAAATTAAAATCGTTTCCCAGCAATAATTTTGAACAAAAATTGTCTTGATGATGGGCATAATACGTAGACCTTGGCTTCGTTGACGGTCTAATGTAACTTTCTAATAGCAAATTTATACTAATACTAATAGCGAGTGTTATTTCTACCATCACCATCATCATCATATCAGCCGCACGACAACCACTGCTGGGTATAGGCCCCCAAGGATATCCTCGATGAAAGGGCCAGCGCTGCCCGCATCCAGCGGCTTCCCATGACCTTCACCAGATCGTCGGTCCACCTTGTCGGAGGCCTTCCCTCGGAGCGTCGTCCAGTGCGAGGTTGCCATTCAAGAACCTTTCCAACGGTCAGTGGTTCTTCTCGCCATATGTTCGCCCACTGCCACTTCAGCTGAGCAATCTTTCGAGCGATGTCGGTTACTTTAGTTCTCCTACGGATTTCCTAATTTCTGATTCGATTACGTAGGGAGACGCCGAGCAATTACTCTCTCCACTGCACGCTGGGTGACCTTCAGTCTTCTTATGAGACCTATACGTAGCGAACACGTTTTACTGCCGTAAATTATCACTGGCATGGCGACACACACTGGTCGGCCTTTCGTCTTGAGACACTGAGGTAAGTTGGCAGCAAAGATTTTTCGAAGCTTTCCGAATCCAAGTTGGATTCGGAAAGCTCTTTCCCTATATTGGATTTACCTAAATAGATTATCTGTCTTAGGTATACGTTATGGTCAACAACTTCGAGTGCAGTGTTCCCAACATGAACTGGCTCGGGTAATACATACATTGGCCATTCGACATTATTTTCGTCTTATCCATATTCATCCTAAGACCCACTCTTTGGGAAGCACTATGGAGATCTTCGAGCATTGTGTTCAGGTCTTTCGTGGTCACAGCCACAAGAACTGTATCATTGTCAAAATGAAGGTGTTAGGTTCTGGCCATTAATGTTGATACCGAATCCTTTCCAGTTCAATTGCTTAAAGATGTCCTATAACGCAGCTGCAAGCAGTTTCGGAAATATAACGTCTGACTTACTGCCCTTACTGTATCTGCTCTAGGCTATACCAATGAAACATTTTTTTTAAAGAGAGAGAAGAGATGGTCGAGATTGTAAAAAATGTTGAAGCATCCTCTCTGGCGCTGGGCTTGGTTGGTATTTATTTTTGTCCTAAAAAATATTGAGTATCATTGGTAGAACTAGAAAACGAATAGTAAACTCGGGTAAAGTCACTAGAAAACTCAAAGCGGTTGGTATTACTAAAATACGTTTAGGTCTCAAAATAAATGTAATTTAGAACATTTGAAAGACTTTTTTTAAACAATAGCAAAGCAACATTTTATTTTAGTTAATATAGTTTCCACTTTCGATAGGTAGAATATTCTACCAATACAGAATCAAAGCGCTATTTTTATTCAATTTAATTAATATTGTTTTTTGCGCGAGGACCCACTGAAACAAAGACTCGGAATTACTAAAGAGAATGTCTTTTGTTCGACGATATCTCATTTTACAAAGTTTCATTAGATAAATGAATGTACCAACAAGGTACAGAGAACATCAAATTACTATCACAAAATGGCTGTCCTCTCCTCAAATGAATCGATACTTAAAACAGTTTCAGATGTCTATCATTTTTCAATTAACGAGTCTAAATGAGAGAATTAGCTTTTTTACGAGTTTCTTGCCGATTCTCCTAGATACAAAATATCACGGTTAGGGCTTGATGTTAACCGATAGCAAAGTTTATCATTATCAGCCTATCACCGTCTACTGCTGAACATAGGCCTCTCCAAGTGCACGCCACCGAGCACGATCCGCGTCCACTCTCATCCAGTTTTTACCAGCCATCTTGCGAAGATCGTCGCGCCACCTTGTCTGAGTGCGTCCCACACTATATTTGCTTATACGCGGTCTCCACTCAAGAACTCGTCTTCCCCAGCGGCCATCGGTTCTATTTTATTTTATTTTATTTTATTTTATTTTATTTGGGAAATTAACAGACAAATAACTTAATGAATAAGACTATGGATAATCCAATGCTAATTTAAAATTTCCACAAATAGTATTAAAAAAGGTATTTCGAAAAACTTGAGCTCACATCATTTAAGAATAAAAAATGAACTTAAATATTACAAACTGAGGTAGTTTTACATAATTACTTGAATACTACAAAAATGTGTAGAAAGTAAATTATGTATTTACTTAACAGTACATAAATAATATAAGTACTAGAAAAAATATTACTTGTATATTTAAAAAAGATTGCTAATGTTAAACACTCAAATTTAAACAAGAATAGAAAGTTAATGCTAAATAAAGTATTGTCACAGAATATATACTCTAACGCGAAAAGAAACGACACTTGCGCATGTATGCTCGTAAAATCGCTCGCGGTTATGTGTGCGTGTCTGGAGGCGTGCGGGGGCAGCGCGCGGCGCGCGGGGAGTGCAGCCGTTAGTCGTCGACTTGCCCGGCCAAGGGTTCTACTGTCGCTCGCCGCTCGCTTGGCCCATCGCAATCCGCATTGTACCGCATTTCTCACGGACTGACTACGCCACGCGACGCAACATTATTTAATTGTTAGATAATCATGCCCGGCGGCGGGCATTATTGTTGTGTTTGTTGTTGTGACAACAACCAAAAACAAAATCCTGATAAAAGTATCTTCGTATTTTAAAAGTTAAAATATACGAAATATTAGTCATGCCCTTACCCTTCCTTTTACCTTACTTTAATTATAAAAAAAGATCTGAAAACAAGGATTTCAGACGATTAAACTCGTAAACTCGCAAGTAGGTAAAATAGACAATAAATAAAAAAAATACAAATCAAATCTTTCATTAACATGTTAAAGATTAATAAATTTATTATAAATAACAGAAAATATAGTATAAGAGTTGCAATTTATGATGTATCTACCCTACCTAATATAATTTAAAGATTACAAAAAGTTATTATAAATCAAACCTATCTTTCATTAACATGTCCTTGCACAAGTTTATATTTCCTAACATACTATGTTATCTCCTTTGTTACAAGTCTAAATTCGGTATCAACCCTAGCGCTTCCACGCTCTGGCTCAAGGTCGCTGGCGCTCGAACTCTCATGTACAGAGTGTGTCACGGCTGTGGTATTGTTCACTTAAGATTCGCTTAACTTTACGACAGCTGGTACAAAACAAGTCAATGTCTTCAGATGCAACGCTGTTAAAACTTCGAATCGCTCTTATGATATATGAGTTCTGACGGAATTTAGTTCGGGCAGCAGGTACATGTAAAATAAGCCGTGGCCTTAGTGTTAAATTAGTGCGTAGTGGTAGCTTAAAAAGAAGATCAGCACAATCTACTGATCCATTGGCAGTTTTGAGTAAGAACAAAATATCACTTATCTTTCGTCTTAATGTTAATGGCAGAAAATGATAACGTTTACAGCGGTGTTCATAATCAATCGAAAAATTACGGGCTTCGTAGTCTAGATATCTTAGAAACCTTTCCTGAATAGATTCAATGCGTGACTTATATATTTCGTATTGGGGATTCCAAACTTGGCTGGCATACTCCAGGTGACTTCTTACATAAGTGCAGTATAATATTTTTATTGATTTAAGATTACGAAAGTCACCAGACATTCTCATTATGAACCCTAGCATCTTGTTAGCTTTTTTAACAATATTGTCAATGTGTTTGTCGAATATCAGCTTATTATCATGTATTACTCCCAAGTCCTTGATTTCAGTAGCAACGGAAATTTGGGTATTTTTAAGAGTGTAATTAGAACAGATGGGATAATAACTTCTACGGATAATATGGCCAGCCCACTGCCACTTCAGCTTGCTAATCCGGTGGGCTATGTGAATCACCTTAGTTCTCTGTCGGATCACCTCGTTCCGGTCCCGATCTGTGAGAGAAACTCCGAGCATAGCCCTTTCCATAGCTCGCTGCGACCGGCCCTACAGTTTCGGCTCCGTATGTCATGACAGGCAGGACGCACTGGTTGAAGACTTTCGTCTTTAGACTCTGTGGAATAGGCGACTCAAAGACTCGAAGAAGTTTCCCATATGCTGCCCAGCCCAGCTGTATCCTTCTGTTGGGCTATTTCTCGAAGTTGTATCTACCCAATTGCAATGTTTGCCCGAGGTAGACATATTTCGTAACAACTTCGAGAGGACTACCTTGTACTACAAATCGGTCCTGGAATTACATGTTCGTTGAACATAACTTTGGTTTTGTCAAAGTTCATCATCCGAAGACCGATGCGTAGAGAGGTATAAGCTAGGCTGTTCAGCATGTATTGTAGATCCTGCAACGTTTCGGCCACAGTGACGATGTCGTCCGCAAATCGCAAAGTTTATATAATTTGACGATTATTTTTTTTATTATCATATACCTACACTTAGGTTTACCATTTCAGAGTTTTGAAAGTCCTGAAAAAAAGCCGGATATATCAATAAAAGTCCGGACATTTTTTTTTTTCAAAAAGAACTGACTTAAAATTTTTATCTTTTGCCATGATGTATTTTGTTGTGTGCTTACATTTTAAAGCACAACATAAAATGTTTATTCCAAAAACAAAGTGATTTAGAGAAATTGGATAGTTAGAAACTGTTTATCGTGTCTTTACCTGTTTTTTAGGGTTCCGTACCCAAAAGGTAAAAACGGGACCCTATTACTAAGTCTCCGCTGTCCGTCTGTCTGTTTGTCACCAGGCTGTATCTCATGAACCGTGATAGCTAGACAGTTGAAATTTTCACAGATGATGTATTTCTGTTGTCGCTATAACAACAAATACTAAAAACAGAATAAAATTAATATTTAAGGGGGCTCCCATACAACCAACGTGATTTTTTTGCCGTTTTTTGCTCCATATTGATAACGACTACAGGTAGACAGTTGAAATTTTCACAGATCGTGTATTTCTATTGCTGCTATAATAACATATGCTATAAACAGAATAAAATAAATATTTAAGGGGGGCTCCCATACAACAAACGTGATTTTTTGCTGTTTTTTGGTACGGAACGTTTCGTGCGCGAGTCCGACTGGCACTTGGCCGGTTTTTCTATATTTTTGGTATACTGTATATAGACTGTATGATATGATTGACTGCATATTGAGTATATCTATATACACTATATACACACGTGGCCCAAACTCCATACATTTTATGACACATCTCTTTCGAACACTTCTGCTACGGATGTTTTATAACTAGCCTTACACCGCCCAATCTTAAAATCCGGACAAATTACAATGTCGAAAAAAGTCTGGACAAAAAAGTCCTGACATGTCCGAAAAAATCCGGACAATGTTATTGAGATGAAAACATTTAAATAAGTGTTAAGAAAACCTACGAGTATAGCCCTGTTCGTTATAAAGAACACGCGTGAAAAAATCAAATTGGCTGAATATTATTTATTATTAGGAATAAGCTTCCTTATATACAAAAAACTGATTTTTTAAAAAGAAATAACTTTGATTTCGCATTATTTAGGTATAGATGTAACAGTAGAATGAAAAATATTCCCTTTTATTTAAAAAAAAGTTGACATTCTGACACTGTGTAGACAAGTGTATCTTTTTTAAATAAGTGATGATTAAGGGTATATTTTCCTTTCTGCATTTCTGCTGTTACTTTGTACCCTACGTTTTGCAAGATCGAAATAATTTTACTTTTTTTATAAGAATCCACGTTACGAAAATTCTATTTTTTATATTAATAAGGGAGTTTATTCCTACCAATAAAAAATATTCAGTCAATTGGAATTTTGCAGACATGGGAAAATTTATTTTTTTATGCAATTGTCTATGTATGCAAAAAAAGTTTCGATTTTTTTATATTTTTTTGGAGAAAGAAATGATCATCTCTTTCGCGATTCAGATTCGCTGTAATTGCCCAACAAATTAGGGAACTTGATTGCTTTACAAAGAGGTCAGTGCGCTTAGATTTGTTTTCCAATAAAGATGTGACGTGGATAGAATAAAATGTTGGCTTTCTATTTAGAATAGGTAATTGAGTACCTAACGTAAAACATAGCTAATGTTTTCTGTCGTTACGTAGATTTTTTTAAGCAGTTAAAGGGATTGGATAAAAAATCTCTGCTCACTTCAATCTCATCTACTTCCGCCTTACGACCACCATAACTCATAACGTTGACGACAAATAAACAAAATGGCGACGAGGACAATAAAACGGGCTATTATTTACGTAAATAAAGCCAGAATAATCCTATACATCATTTTTAGTAGCTCTGTGTTGCCAGTCGGAAAAGTTGACGAGGTACCTACCTACTTTGAGTGGCAGAAGTGGAGGTAAGTTAAGCCGCGATTACATTAGCCAATCTAGTGTCCAATTTAGAAATCCAATTTAGGGTTGCCACCCGTATTTGACAATAAAATTGACAGTCAATTTTATACTAATAACTGATTTTTTATTTTCGATTCTCATCTCTAATCATAAAAAGATATTTTTATCTCTCCGTATATTAGTGTAAATTCACTGTTATTGTAATAATGTAATATATTATTGTTGTGTATATGCAAACCCAAAATTGGCTCCTTGGACACTAGATTCACAGGTTCCGATTTGTAACATTTTCTAGTTAATTTATAAAAAGGAATAGAATTTCTAGAAATTATTTATTACTTAACAATTTTGGACTTACGAAAGCCCGAAATCGTTCAAACAGTTACAATTTAACAACAGTTAAACGAATTCGAAAGGTGCCACAGATTTCCACTCAGGCAACTTCAGAAGTATAATAATATAGGTAATATCTTAGTTTAGGACTATGTCACATCAACTATTGCGGTAATATAATAAAGTAGGAACAACCGGAGCAAGCGCCCAGTTGGTGTGACAAAGTGCTTTAGTGAACAGCTACTTCTGAGACCGAAATCGCTTTTGATCCCACACGATCTCACACAAGAATCTAAGGATTAAATTATTCTCTTAAGCGTTACGAGTATTTTCGCTCGTTTTGTGCCATTTACTGTTAAAGAGGTTCACGTTGTTAAGCTAAATCGTACAAAACGGTAATTGCTTATTTCGAGACTGAAATCAACAAGAATTGGAAGAAAAATGTAATTGCTAGATAAAACAAGAAAAATAAAAAGTAAGAAATATTATTACCATTTTTGTAATAAGTGTTTTTAATGTTACAAGAAAAAGGTTTTAAAAATGTCACTCTACGTTGGGTGTCGTTGTAGGTCTTTTGGAAATATTCTAGGTTTGTGAAGACCACTCTTCGATTTAGGCATCCATTTGCGAAATAATGCGCTGTTATAGTGCTACTATAGCGCCGCCAATACATTAATTTTTATTACTCGTAACCCAAGTCAATATTTAAAAAAAGCTCATGTAATAATTTCTAAAATTGTCTCTAATATTTTTTGAATAACTCTTCAACAGTTTTCATTATTTCTGTAAAGTTTTAAAATCCATTTTAGCTCAAAGTGGCCACATTTGGTTAGAATGGATTTTAAAACTTACAGAAAGAATGAAAACCGTTAAAGAGTTTCTCAAAAAAAAATATTAGAAACAATTTAAGAGACAATGCATGAGCTTTTTAGGGTTCCGTACCCAAAGGGTAAAAACGGGACCCTATTACTAAGCCTCCGCTGTCCGTCTGTCTGTCTGTCTGTCTGTCTGTCTGTCACCAGGCTGTATCTCATGAACCGTGATATCTAGACAGTTAAAATTTTGTTGCCGCTATAACAACAAATACTAAAAACTGAATAAAATAAATATTTAAGGGGGGCTCCCATTCAACAAACGTGATTTTTTTCCGTTTTTTTTGGTACGGAACCCTTCGTGCGCGAGTCCGACTCGCACTTGGCCGGTTTTTTTTAAATATTGACTTGATTTTTTAAAATATTGACTGGTTTGGATTACGTAAAAAATTTAAAGACTAATTTCAAGTTTCAAGATGTAGTCCAATGTCATCTCTCGGGGTTTTTTATCTGGTAAGGGCACCTGCCCCGCTCACTGGTTTCGACGGATTATAAAATTTATTTTTCCAAATGGTAGACAATCTATCTGCCTCTGAGTTTTTTTTTAAATCGGCTTTCGTTTCCAGAATAATTTACTATTTGTCCGAAAAAAACAGGAAAATGTGTAAATTTTTCCACCATTATCGATTTTCCAAAAAAGTTACGGAGTTAAAATAGTACCATAGGATGCCCCGCAAGCACTTGCATCTTTTGACATCACTGCCTTTTTTTATCTTTATAATTTTCGAAAATAAAGCCAAGTTACACTCCCCCACGAAAACAATCTGATAAACATTATTAATGTTAAAAATAAAATGGCCAAACAAATCTCGAAGTGGTTTCGTAATTATCAGGTATTTTTTGAAATGTTGTCAGAACCAGTAATTTAGTAAAGAATGTATGTAAAGATTAAAGAAAATATTGAAACGCTTAAAATTATTATTTTAGAGCCTTCGTTTGATGAATACGAAATAGCGTGTTAATATGGAAGTTTACTTAGGATATTTAATGCAAAACAAGTTAAGTGACGCGGTGCCTTACGTAAATGCTTTTAGAGAATTCTAATCATCACCCTTTTAGGGATAGGACCTTTTTTGTGATGATTAACATAATTTAAGTAGGTATAGGTAGGTACCTACTTAAATTTACATTACAGCTTACTTTATTTTCGTCTGTTTTCGTTAAAACAATAATGTACTTACACTATTATATGAGGTAGGTTTTTTTTTTAATACAGGGTCCTTGTGGACGGTTGGTGAGTTACGTCACGTATATCCATGATTTGAGGTATCTATCCAGAAAATATCCGACAGGAGATCGCAGCTATCAGTTCAGTCCAGCTCCCATATTCAAATGGCCAACATTTATATGCGTTTGAACGCTGCTCTTACTTATTAAGCTTTAAATAAGCAGTCAACTATAAAATTAAGTACGTATTGTAAGCTTGTCAATTCCATAAAATAACATCAAAGTCTGTGATTTATATAAGTTTTCGACATGTGATTTAATCGTGTCCATTGCTCATTACCACAGAATAGATAATAGTACTAGCGTACAGAATTTGCACTCCTCAGAATCGTTTAAATAAATAGCGACTCTAGCCCCGAGACAATAAAGTGCAATTCAGGTCGCACAGCGCTCCCTTTGCTCCAAAACATTCAGTTAGTAGTTGCCTCTCTTTCTATCGCGTAGGTCTTATCCTTTCTGATGTATGAAAATGGTCCTCACAGAGGACGCCGAGCGTTTCATAGTCGCGCGTGGAGTGACGGAGCCCTGTCATTACTTAAGCTTGAATAGTACCTAAGCGTAGCGTTCACACGTAAAGAATGTTGGTTATTTGAGCAGGGGGCTCTGCAGACGCGTTTTTTGCCAACATGAGGTTTGGTCATAACAGAGTGTGTGCAGCAAAACGGAAGCAAAAAGTGGAGTGATTTTCAAAAATTAAAATCCATGATTTTATACTGTGAAAAATAAAAATAAAATATGAATACATATTATTTTTTTATTTTTCACAGTATAAAATCTGCCCTATATTAGAAAAATAAGTATAAAACCCCGTATATGTATGATGAACATTAATTCGTAACCGTATACGTACTTCAAAAAACAATTCACCATTTTTATAAAGGCTTATCCTGACAAAAGAATTTCATCTCACGCCATCCGACGTGTCTTAAATACCATTTAAGACCCATAGAATGAAAAGAACAGCAGGGGCTTTATTGCATACCGCACACCTACCCGCCTTTTCACTATTACCTCAATGCCAACGAGTTCTGCGGTAGAAATGTGTGAAGCTATCTCTGGGGAATAAGCATTGTCCTAATGAGTAAGTATTACCTAATTTAAATTAGGTACTTACTCTTACTTACTCACCGATGAGTAAGTACCTAATTTAAATTAGGTACTTACTCATCGGTGGTCACTGCGCACATTAAGTACTTATAAGAAAATGTATCCACTCCACAGCGCAAAGATTTAAAAATAATAGGATCGGATACGTAATTAGTTTTATTAAGAGTAGGTGGCATTAGGCGAATCAAACTCAAATAAGCTAAAACAAATGAAATAATTTTAAACACAATTTACAAATATAAGTACTTACGTCACAGATTTTTAATACTTACCTACATAACATGAAAAGTGCAATAAAACGAATTTGCTTTTTATACTAAGTACTTACCTATGTAACTGGGACTGCGCCGCCCGCCCTGTTACCCAGGCAATTTTTAAGATTTAGCTAAAGCTATTAAAACTTGTATTTCGTATTATAAAAGTGTATCCGACAATAAATTATTTACAAACAACACAGACGTAACAAGACTCATTTAATAAAGGTAGACAATGCAAATTACATTAAAAATAATAAACGCTCGTGGAGGGCGTTTATTGTGCAAAGAAAATATTATAAACTCCTTAGAAAATTCATCACGCAATATTTACTCATTACGACGTTATTGTTCTCAGACAAATGGAGTGAATTAAAGTGACACAATACTGTTAATTTTATCCGAGAAATGGTGTCCTTTGGATCGCGTGTCGGACAAAATAACGGGAGGACTGTCGGAATTAATTTTGATTAGTACTAGAATATGTAGTTTTCTGATAAACAGATTTAATTAGGTTTTGCTCTTTGATAAGACAGGTTTAATTGTTAGGAATAGTTAAGTTAGATATATTATTGTAGGATGTGTCCTCTTTAGTCACATAGCATTTAACAGAAAAATGAAATATAAGAGTCTTTGCTAGTCGTACATATTTTTTATCTTTATCTCTCCATTCCCATCTTTCTTTGGATGCTTATCTTATTTTATTCTGAAACTTACATAAAAAAATAAGCTAGATTACAAATATAAATACTTAGGTACATAAAAATGAGTAAACTTAATTAAAAGGTACAAAAAACTTATTAATATTTTGTCCTTTATCCTGCGCCGTTAATCAAGCTTAAGTCTGAAGGTTGTCTCATTTAGAAAAGTGGAAGTGGTGGACTTTTTCTGCACAAAAAGGTCAAATTTTCTCTGTAGCCTTCTTTTAAGTAGTAATTACGAAATTATCTTTCAATGCAAGCCTTTATTATAGGCCCAAGCAACAAGTGAGCACAAAAATATAAAAGTGATATTCTTCGTGCAGATAAAATTTAATGGTTAAGGTCCTACACTACGGAAAACTAAAGTGTTATTATAGACGACATTACCGCCCACGTTATAGCCCTGGAGTCAGGGCGGGCGGAAATAAAGTGTGTTTTTTTCCTTTGCTCGCTGTATACCTACCTCCCAACTAGCATTTTGGTAATAAGAATTGGTGTTAAAAGAGTTATTTAAAAGTGATTTTGGCAAGCAAGAGTTATACAAAGGTTTTAGCAATTGGTGTTAGAGCACGCTCTAACCCCTTACAACCTCTTATTTGGGCCCACGTCTTATAGCGCTATAAGTAATAGAATGGTTATAATGCTCACTCTTTTAACACTCAGAGTTACATTACAGTTATAGAGTGGCGTTAATGGCAAAAAATTTTTCGTATCTATAATGGTGGTATAATATAAATCTTGCTACCTCAAGCACTTTAAAGTCTGTATTATGGTTATAATAAAAACTATAGGTGGTACACAAGTTGTAAAGACTGCTGGTATAACTTTTATAGTAATATATTAGTTCTTTTTTAGGTTCATTTTTTTCTTGGAGTTACTTTATGTATCTTGATCAGTGTTGATTCGCAACTCAGAGCTGTAGCGAGTTTTCTTCTTCTAATAGTTTTCATTATTTTAGTTCTTAAAGTGTTACTGTTGTGTGATGTGTGATATCGTGTAAAAATAATGGCCAACTAAGGAAGTGTAATTAAGATTGTCAATAACTGCATCAGTCAAGTTTGTTTTTTTCATCATATGGCTAACATTTATTGCGAGTGCTACTTTATTGAGAGAATAATATAAGTTTTGCATCTCAATTTTGAAGGGCCTTGAAAATAAGTGATATTTGAATTAAAAATAATTTGTATTTTATCACGCGGGGCACACACTCAATATACATTTAGATAAAAACAGGACATTGGCTCTGTCTTTTACAGTTATTGTGTATCGTAGTAATAATATTGTGTTTTAAAATGAGAAAATTATACAAAAATGGGTTTTAAACTAGTTTTTTTTCATAATTATTTTTAGGTTATGTTTGATTTAGCATGGCGTCTATTCCTTATTACCCTAGGTTCCTATTATTACTATTAAAGAACAAGAAGTGCTAGATGGCCTGTAATTAGAACTATTGATGCACTTGTAATACCAGAACAGGGTTTTAAAGGTAATAAGAGTACAAGTTTAAGGTGTTTGGTTTTACTATGGTTCGACTTGGATGTAAAGGTAGTGGTATTTTAGGGTTACGTTTCTGTTAACTGACTGACTGACAATGACACTTTCGTTTTATCCACGAACTCATAGCGAAAATCACAAAATTCTGACTACTAGATCAGAAAAGATAACATTTAGAGGTTAGGCAGACATTAAACATCTATAAGAGTA
Source organism: Agriphila tristella (assembly GCA_928269145.1). Classification (NCBI taxonomy): domain Eukaryota; kingdom Metazoa; phylum Arthropoda; class Insecta; order Lepidoptera; family Crambidae; genus Agriphila; species Agriphila tristella. Next base: position 49,521,319 of record OV743433.1, on the reverse strand, counting down.
ATATTTTATATGTTTTATGATATCAAGTGAAAATAAGAGTTACAATGGTTAAATTGCATGTTAATATTTCTTAGTATAGCATAAAAGTAAATTTGAACCCCGCTGTAACAATTAGGGCTCTAAAAGTAACTCCATAATACCAATTGCTATCATATATAGGGGTTTCTAATTACTAAATTAAGTAGGTGTAAATAGGTAGCGATTGATACTTTTATATCAATTTAGGTGATAATTTCTTTTTCTAACTCCTTTCAAGAGCTCTTGTCTGTAGAAAGAGTTATAAGAAACTATAATATTACTTTAAGTATTTTCTGATACTTGAATTTATAAAAGCAGGTGCTATGATGGTTCCGACTATACCGTTTATACCTCCTTAAGTAATATAACGTTTCCTAGTTTAGTTAAGTGGTATAAAACATTTACTAAGCACTCTTTAAGAACACTTGGAAATAGTGAGACTTACTAGAAACCTTACTATTACCTTAGGTACTTATTGTTACTTGAAGTTACAATACCTAGTGTTACTATGGTTCAGCTTTTCTCTTTTATACCTACCTAAGTCATATTATGTCTTCTTGCTGCTGTTACTCATCTTGATGAGTTATTTAGTTATAGTCATGACCATTGAACAAACAAAAGTTTTACTGGACGCTTTTATACATCCATTAAACCAATACAAACGTTAAGAAAGGTGGAAACTAGCGTCAAAATGTTGGTTGGGCTATAACGTAACGCAGTATGCCCAAGTCGCTATTTTACCCTTAACAGTTTTGATAGTTGTTGTTTAATAGTTATTCTAGTTTGGAAATACCTTCTGCGAAGAAATACAATAAGTAGGTACTACCCAAATAACAATTTTACGTCGCACAATGGTCGTACAAACGTTATCTTATTACCACTGGTCGCAAAAGATAGGTCACACTAACGTTATAATAACGTTTGCTCAACGCGAAAAGGGCCCCATTTATACGACCTACATTGTTGTTTAATGGTCATACAAAAGTCACAAGATTACCACTTTCATCGTACAGTGGTCGCATCAAAACTTTACAACAACTCTTTCGTTATATTGTGGTCATACAGACGTTTTTGAGTGACGAAAACGTTGTATATGAGTCAAGTAACAACACTTGTACGACTGATTTTTAATGTTCGTCAGTGACTCGTGTTTGTGGTTATGTTTTGAGATCTGAGTGCAAAATAAATCAATTACAAGGAAATAAATGGTAAGTATTAATTAACTTTCATATCTTGCTAACTGTGTCTGTCTCTCATACCGTTTAGTTCGTCTGGGAATTAAAATTTTATGACAATATACCTATGTAAATACTATTCATATTTTCATGCCCCTTCATAATTTTGCGTTTGAAACATAAAATTTGTATTAATAAAATTATATTTAATTCTAAAAATGTCAACCATGTTAATTTTTTCGCATACTAATCTCTATATGACGTTTTAAAGACCAAAAGTCATTTTAAGGTTATTTGAAGACCAAGTAAAGCCGCCATTTTGTTACTTGACTCAAATGCGACTACAAGTCGTACAGACGTTTTAGCTAAAACTTTAATAAAACGTCGTATAGTTTAGTCGTGCCGACGTTACTATGACCAGTTTATTAGGACATATTTGTCGCACGACTGAAAAGTTAAATTTAAGACGTCTATAGGACCTAGCAGTCATCTCATTACTATTATAAGACTGCTATCCGACTTAAAGTCGTACAAGTCAGATCTTATATGACGTTTTTGCTTGTTGGGTATTAATCACATTCTAAAAATAATTTACTGGCCTATTTAACTATTTTAAAATTTAGACAACAATACGTAACTTAACTACCTACCTAATTCCTTTCTCCATCAGCCATTTTAATGTCCCTAGAGCTGGGGCACAGGCCTTCCTTATGGGTGGATAAAGAAGACGGGTCATAAACCACCACGCGGGCCCAATGCCGATTGGTGGGTGCTAACGACTCCAAATGCAGCCGGGACCAATGGCTTAACGTGCCTTCCGAAGCACGGAGGAGCTCAAGATAATAATTTTTTGGTCACCCATCCCATGAACGACCCTTGCGAACGTTGCTTAACCTCCGCAATCGCTGGCCAGGCGCTAAACCCTTGCGCCACCGAGCTCGTCATATTCCTTTATGAGAAACAAATTCACTAAGTATGGTGTTATAAATAAAAGTTTAGCAACCACTAATTACAGCGTGATTGCCGTTGTCAAACATAATAATAACAATTTACGAGCAGACAAAAGCTAACACGTTCTTATAGTAGGAAATTACATCTAATGTCTCGCTCAATGATCCGGCTTAGGGCGGGCGGCGCGAGTAAACTATATTACTCATCAACTCGCAAAAAATAGGTATCTTTACTAAGAATTATGTGAATACTGCGCTACAATATTATTCTTAAGTAAGACCGATAAAATTGATTGGACCATAGTAATTTTATTCGAATAAATATTACCACCTTTTCTGGATTGCTCAATCAGTTTTGTGAAAAGAACCCATAAAAATGTCTTAAATTAGTTTGCTATAATCCTTACTTCCTTACTAATATTATAAATGCGAAAGTCCGTTTGTTTGTTTATTTGTTTGTTTGTTTGTTACGCCTTCACGTCTTAACTACTGAACCGATCGTCATGAAATTTTGCATACACGTTGTCAGGGGTACAGAAAAGGACATAGGGTACCTTTCATCCTGAAAAAAATTATTGTTCCCGAAGGAAAGCAAAAAACCTTTCCACGCAGACGAAGTCGCGGGTGGCCGCTAGTATGAAATGAAATTGTAATTAGTAGGTATCATCCTTACTTTAATATTATAAATGCGAAAGTCCGTTTGTTTGTTTGTTTGTTACGCCTTCACGTCTTAACTACTGAACTGATCATTATGAAATTTTGCATACACGATCTCAGGGGTACAGAAAAGGACATAGGGTACCTTTCATCCCGAAAAAAGGAACCGTTCCCGAGGGATAGACAAAATAATATCCACGCAGACGAAGTCGCGGGCGATCGCTAGTTATATATAATTTGAATTGATTTTCGTTTCATAGTAAAAAAAATGCAGTAAGAAAGTGAAGAATTAATAAATATATGTAATTATTGAGTTTACCTCACATCAGCTGTACAATGAGGTTACTTTTCGATTGACTATTCTAACAACAGCGAGTGTGCTCAATAGCTGCATTAGCTCATTCCACCTTCTCCTTTCTACCATTAGGACGCACTGCAGGTCACCCGACCCGTTCCTGGTTGATATACCTTTCATACGTACCAAATGCTACTCAACATCGTTTGCAATGCGCACAGCTAAGGAATGGCCGTCGTCTGTTTCCAAACGCATACAACCTGACTCTTTTCAAGGCCAGAGTGAATAGGATGACCTTCTGGACAAGCTCGCTCCATCGTAGACCCTGTCTTTGCTTTCAGGCTAGACTAGGGTCAAGAGCAAACCCATTAATAAAAAATAAAAAAAAACTGACTCAATTAAAACCGACCACAGGAGCAAAGTCTCAAATTAAGATTGAACGTTGTAGAATGACCGTCTGGGTCAATATAATGAAATAAACAATAAACAGCAACATCGATTTAATCAGTTTATATTAATACAACTGAAACATTCTTGTTATTATTTCCGAAGTTACGAATCAAGTTTTGCTATTGTTTTCTCTTCAAAAGGTCAAACTTAACTTCGGAAACCAAGGAATGCCTATCAATGTTTTATCGATTGACATCCAGTTTGTGTTGATAGATGACCATCAGCCATTTTTGGTGTCCCCACTGCTGGGGCACAGGCCTTCCTTAGGGGTGGATAAGGAAGATGGGCCATAACCCACCATGCGGGCCCAATGCGGATTAGTGGGTGTTAACGACTGCAAATGCATCCGGGACCAACGGCTTAACATGCCTTCCGAAGCACGGAGAAGCTCTAGATAATAAATGTTTGGTCACCCATCCCATGACCGTCCCATGCGAAACTTGCTTAACCTCCGCAATCGCTGGGCCAGTAAACCACTGCGCCATTGAGCTGGATCATAGATATGTTAAAATAAATTATGGTTTTCTTTTGTACGTTTTTAATAAACTTTTCAGTAATTTAATTGTACTATCCGCGTCAATTGGTAATGCGCCTGGCGGCCATGATTTTAACCTCAAAAACGAAAAACAATTGTAATTTTCTCATATACCTAGACCCTTTCTTATCGAAAATAAGAATCCAATAATTAATATATTGTATTACCTATTAGAATTTTACTGTTTTTTGACATTTTTAGTTGTGGATGACGATGATGTTTATGTTAATTTGACAAGGTTCCAGCGCATTACCAATTGACGGGGATAGTAACTTCTAAAATGGCTTTACAACGGTTATATGGTGCCATCTCCGAGATCCCAGGCTCCCGGGTTCAATCCCCGACAGGTCACTTTGTTTTGTACTAAATAAAAAAAACAGGGATTGATTATCCCTGATTTCAAAGATAGGAAAGAAGCCAATCTTCATTGCTTTCGTTACTTTTAGAAAACATTTTCGACTTTTCTTTTATAAGACAGAAATTCCCATCCCGCGATTTTACGACGGTGCCGATGTGCCCTCTCGCGGGTCCGAATTTCATTAATTCTCTTTACGAGTAGCAGGTAGGGCCGATAAAATATGGCGATGAGGTCGAACTGAAGGGTGCCATGGAAATTGGGTTTGCTGTCCCTTCAGCTAATTTAATTTGACGATTATTACTTTTGTAGAAAAGAAGAATGTGAAAAATATGAAACCTCTATTCATATTAGGAACGAATGTTCTCTGTGTACCCCATAAAGTTAATATATTTGACGGAATTAACTTTATGGGTGTGCCCTTGCAGAAAAGAGGTGACGTATTATGTGAAAAACAAATACGTTATTAAAAAATAAAATAAAAATACGAGTGTCATTGCAGTCAGGGGACCATTCTATGCAACAATTTTTAATCATCTTTGATGATTGGTCCCGCGACTGCAATGTCATTTGTATTTTTATTTTATTTTTTAATTATTGACATTTGCTAATTAACTTTTAGTTAGTTTCTTGGTTTTTAAATTGTTTGTTTTGAAATAGTACCTTATTCGGTTATTAGTAAATGGAAAATTTATTGAAAGGACTTGATAATATAATAATAAAAATCTCCTAAGATAATACCTTTGTACCTAATAAGTTTAGCATTTAGAAATGACTACTTAATACATTTTAAACTTTTAGATTTTTGCATTCACTATGCTATTTTTATATTAAGATGAATAAATAATGAAAAATATTAGAAAAAATTGACTCACCCGTAGCAACTCAGACGGGATCCCGTCTTAATACATTTTGTAAAGAGGATTAACTACTTAAGTCCTATTATCAGCAAATAATAGGTACCTCTTATATAAAATATTAAATAGTAATAGGAAAATATCAGTGAATATTTTATTGAACTCAATAAACCTTCTAACTTTCAGCGTTAAATTATCTTATTTGAAAGCTGTAACCCTCATTTTCGTATCTCGTAACAATTATATTTTTATTCACCTTGACGGCCTAGCAGGGGTGGCAAATTAAATTCGTAATCAAATTAAAATTTCATCACCTTTGCTGCTTTAGGCGGAGATTTTTCTCTGTCAGAGATGCGTAAGCTGTAATTTTCATCTCATTTTGCATTGATATTTTTATAGACATAAAAATATCTATATGCAAAATGAGATGAAGAGATCTCTATGATATCATAAGTAGGTATGTCAATAATTTATTATTCGACATGCACTCGTTAATGAAATTAAAAGCATATCAATATTTATTTCCAGGATAGTGCTCGCCAAATTTTAATTTAATATCCTACCTTACAACTTAATTTCGAGAACCGAATTTTCCACAACTGAATCTACATACGAGCGTAAATGACTTCCGAAACCCGCCTATTATACGAGAACGAGTATTCACAGATGTTCCGAACTTCAGCCTACATATGTAGAAAACTTTCATAAGCCTAAAGTCAAAGCTCAGTATGCAAATATCTTGGAGTTCGCGCCAACTCATCTTTAAACGCATGACTGTAAAGATCAAAATGAGTTTGCACGCCTTAAAGTGGATAGATAAGGGATATTTATACAAAATCTTATGAGGGATGCCGCAGAGTAATATCGGTCTACCCGGGGAAATAACAATAAAGTGAAAGCCTTGTACCAGAACTGACAATGTGAATGATTCGATCACATTTTTACAGCCACTCTTGGGCAAAGGCGACACTTTATTCCTGTTCTGTGTGAGAGTAAAATAAATGTAGAAAGGTCCATCTTGCTCGTGTGGCGTCTACTTTCGCCCTAATGTTTGGTTATAATAGAACTAAAAGTAGCTGTATATATTTTCGACGTACCTACATAATTTTGTCGGCCATAATATATAACTTATTGGTTGTAATTTGATACGGCAATTTAGACTTATTAAATATTTTCAGCTTTGAAATACACTCGCGAGCAAAACTATGGAATCATAGACCTATTTTCATACAAACGAGGTAACTTTGAAGCTTTGGTTCTCCGCCCAGGATGAAACGGGGTATGATCTGATGATGGCTATCCAGGGAGTAAATGGAGAAGATTCTGATCTCCATACACACCTAATTGATCTGATCAGCATTTTAAGAGCTGTAAGGATCAGAGTTATCAGTTACAGCATTTCCATACATTTTAATGCTATTTTCGTGTATTTTTAAACATATCGAAACAGCTCTTAAAATGCTGATCAGATCAATTGGGTGTGTATGTGGATCTGAATTTTCTCCATTCATTCCCTGGATGGCCATCATCAGATCACACCACGTTTAACCCTGGGCGGAGAACCAAGGCTTCAAAGATACCTCGTTTGTATGAAAATAGGCCTATGATTCCAACTTTTTCTCGCGAGTGTACATACATCATATCAGCCGCACGACACCCACTGCTGGGTATAGGCCTCCCCTAAGGATCTCCACGACGATCGGTCCCGCGCTGCCTGCAGCCACTGGCTTCCCACGACCTTCACCAGATCGTCGGTCCCGCTTGTCGGGGGCCTACCCACAGAGCGTCGTCTGGTGCGCGGTCGCCATTCCAGAACCTTTCCGCCCCAACGGCCATCGGTTCTTCTCGCTATGTGTCCCGCCCATTGCCATACAGCAAGTATGAAATTGCTGATTTTTTTTTCTCACACACAGAGGCTCTCGTATCTTATTATTAAGAAGCTTCAGTTACTTGTTATTATTTCGAATTAGGATAATGAACACCATCATCCCACTATTAGCAATTAAATATTTTTAATTTTCTTTCCTAAAATTTAAAAAGTATCATAAAATTTATTCCTTTTTACTTTAGCAGAAACGACCACTTAATTCGTTGTAACTTAGCCGATTTTTATTTTTTTCAATTAACATATATTGCATTAGTTAGCTGAGGTTTTAAAAAATTGTGAATAAAAATTTTAACCATTGGCGTTCATGGTTGTAAAATAAATTAAAACAATGTTAATGTATGGAAAATGTAAATTATTTAAAATTCTCAATACAAGGTAAGTAGTAGCTCCAATAAAAAAAGAAGCGTTCATATCTTGGACGAATTAACCACATATTCTTCGGTATAAGTAGTAGGTGTAACGAGGATGTTATATGAATTGAATTATGTTTTTACTTTACATTTATTTTTATTGCTATTTACAGTATTACCACAGTATTACCTACATTACAATCCTATTCTGATATTATGCTGTAGTTTCAACATAAAACAACGCGTGTGGGTTTTTAATATACTTTCCTATTTGCTTAACATATAAACCTTATCTCAATTAATTTAGTGTACTTAGGTAATTTGATTCGCTGAAACGCTTTTTCTAAAGCAAATAAAATAGGACAGTACTATTTTAAACTTTTAGATTTTTGCATTCACAATGCTATTTTTATATTAAGATGAATAAATAATGAAATTATGCTACCAAGCCATTGGTAGTGCATTGGGCCGGAATCCTAAGGGTGCGGGTTCGAATCCCGTCTAAGTTGCTACGGGTGAGCCGATTTTTTCTAATATTTTTCATTATTTATTCATCCAGTACTATTTTTTACAATCTTTTTTATGAACAAGAGATACGAGTATTAATTTTACGTATGTATTTAAAATGTTCACAGAATATAAAATAAGTAATGTTAGTAGGTAATTGTAAGTAAGTACATTTAGATTGGTCGAAAGTTAAGAGATGTAAAAAAAACTTTAAGTACTGCGAATTAATTGTTAATTAGGTAGATATACCAAAGTGTGATTTTGTTAACATTAATTTTATGATATTGTAAACATTGTAACTTTTTATCTCTGTTAGTCGTGGTAAAGATATTAGTTATTAAGTACTTATAATATTTATTTAAATCTTTTAGACTGGCGGTATGAATCGTCAAACTATCAAATTTCAAATAAATATTTCAATCCACTTTCAAGTTATTGATTGACTAGAAAATCGACTTTTTTGTAGACAAGTCCACTTCAATAATGTCAATGACTGTGAGTATAAAAAATACAGCATAATTATTATGCTGTATTAACTGTAGTAACTTTTCTTAGATTAAAGAGTGTGTTTATTTTCAACAATGAACATCATTAAACGAAATTGGTAAATATTCACCAATTGTTTCTTATGCACTATAATGATAACCTCAAATAAATGAGTCGTATCATAAATCTCCCACAACTTCTTAATGGCCATGATATTCCCAAAGGAATGGTACAGCAAAACTTCGGCAAAACTTCCGTATAAATAGACCAAGTATATTACGTCCCCCATGCCGTTCGCAACTCACTTTTCATACCGCCATTATTCATGGCACATTACCGTTTAAACCTTCAAAGGTCTTTCATCTGTAGAAAAAAAGTAAAAAACAGTCACTGTTTCTTTGAAGTCAAAATTACTTAAAACATGCTTAAAACAGTCACTTGTTTCTTTGAAGTCTGTCTTTCAAAAGTTTTTCCGTCTGTGTAATCGGATCAGTAGCCAGATTCCAGATCCTATCTTATTTAAAGTAAAGCCTATATCTTATTCAAGCGACGTGATGGGCGGGCGGTAAAGTAGGTAGTGGAGAAATGTATACATTAACGTTAAGATTTAAGGGGATTAAGGATTATCTTAACTTGATTGTAAAGTAACTACTTTTGTCAATGTTGTATTGTGAAACATTTTGTTTTTAATCCAAGTGTAGGTAACTTACCTTAAGTATAATAAGCTATTATAGTGAAATCTAGATGTCCTTATCGCTCCACAAGGAATATCTTTTTTTATGCCGAGAAAAATTTACGTATTTGTTTGTTTGTTTGTAACGCCTTTACGTCTTAACTACTGAACCGATCATCATGAAATTTTGCACAGTCGTTGTTAGGGATACAGAAAAGGACATAGGGTACCTTTCATCCAGAAAAAAACGTGCAGTTCCCGAGGGATAGCAAAAAACTGTCCACGCAGACGAAGTCGCGGGCGGCCACTAGTTATATTATATTATTATGGCAGGTGGTATCCACCCTCTATGATTCCATCTTAGATTATTATCTCTAGATAGTGTTGTGCTTTTGGCGTACCGTCAGCAGAACATCAAGCTATACAAAACTGTCAAAAATCTCCCTTGAATTTTGAATCTTAAAGTTCTCGTTTATAAGTATAAAATTAGTTAAGAAAATTTAACACTTTGTGGAACGTGCCGTTTACTGTACTCATTGACTTGTATAAAAAAATTTTTCATGTCAGTGACTGTACTAAACAAAACACTCCAACTTTTTAGGTTTGTGTGCATTTTTAGCATCATCGCGTCCAAAGAGTATTGTAATAAAAACTATGGCCGGGTCACACCACTTACATTGTGTGCGTGTTTTGGTCACCCAACTGTTGAATGATATTTTTTCGACTCATTCGTAGCTTCGACTGTCTATCTAGACAATATAAATAATCAAAGGATTCCTCCACCTAGCCTCTAGTGGGCTCAATGGGACCCCGGGAGGGGGGCAATATCTACCCACTATCCACAAGATAGATAAGACTTATGCCAATTTAGAAATACAGTCTGCAACTCGTCAGAACTAATTTACTTTTTACGTCAAAACCGATAGAGAAAATTCTACATGCTGTGGCAACTCAAAGTGCTGTTGACCGTACCTATCGACAATTTTGTTATTGTAGACCTAGCTAGACAAAAGAAAATAATATAAAGAAACCTACAAGGAATGAGTTTCAAGACATATTTATTACATAATTAAATTATGCATTACAAATTCAATTAGATTTAAAAAGGTACCTAGTAAACAATATCATACAACATTTTATACACGGTGAAATCGACGATGTGAAAACATGAAATAAAACGAATACTTAGTAAAATAAAAAGAAATCGTTACTTTCATGATAGCATCAGTAATCTTTTACTTGTCTTCTTGTGATTTTTTTGTTTATGCCGAGTCCGTTACGCCAGCAGGAAAGAGGCTCCTAGAGGGAAGCGAGTTTGATGAATAATTTGTGCGCAATTCGGTGTAAATGTGCGCCAAATAAAAAAATTGTGGGCCTTATACTTTTGGAATAAAACGGGAAAAACGAATTCTGCTGGGGTAACGGTACTCCAGCAGGAAGAATCTAAACTAACGATCGGAGAGAAATAAAAGATATATGGGTGGGTAGCTTGATACTAGCAAGAAATGTGCGCCAAATATAAAATTAGTGGGCCTTATAGTTTTGGAGATATTTGATTTCCTGCTGGCGTAACGTTTTGCCAGATCCCAGATCTCGGAAACTACTAAATGTGCGATCTTACAGTAAACACATATTAGTAGCTCCTAATTTGTGCTATTTGTGCGGTAGAAAACATTTCAAAAATATTCACAGATTTTGAAGTAATCAGACATTTTCTGAAAACAGAAAAAAAAAATCTAGCGCCTAAACTACCACATAAATAAAGAAACCAAAAATGGTGTTCTATTCCTCTTATTATTTCTCATTACCATAAAAATTTTGAAAACCGCACATTCACGCGTCTTTGAATAATACCCACATGAAGGTGAGACTGACCATGTCATGACTTTGACAGTCAGCAGGATAAAAATATCTGAGATTATTTAGATCCAGGACCCCTATTTTTGAATCGCTCGGCTGGCGTTGAGCGCTCGTTTTTACTGATTTCCGTTCGACATCTCAAACATTTGAGTAGATTTGTCGAACGAAAATCAGTAGAAACGAGTGTTCTACGCCAGACGAGCGATTCAAAAATAGGGCCCCTGGCCCAAAGAATAATCTGTGCGGTTACTGAAGTACATGCTCCGAAAATTTCAGCTTAAAATTCTTCGTATTAAAGGAAATATCATTTAAAATCCAAAACAACTGTCAGTATTCCGATTAACCGACCAAATTCGATAGACCACAAAAAAGCGACGTGTTCATACATATTGATGACCTTCTTTAATATGTCGTATTATGCAGAAAAATTGTTTGTACAGTCGCGTTCATAACTTCTTATTGGCAAATGTGGGTAAATAGTGTTTTAACATTTAAATAGTTTGAGCCTGTATTCATACCGATACCACAGCCGGGAGAGTATTCTTCTTACAGTCGGACATCGCCCTTTGTGTTAGCGCAAAAGCCGCCGTTCGTCTAGCTAGACAGTTGCAACGACTAAAAGTGTGACGGTTGGCACGCTGTGATTTGCCTTTTTGAATTTCAAAAATATATAGGAAAAATAAGATAGACACTTAAAAATTCTTGTTTTATTCTTTGAATTATTTATTGTAATTTTTTCTAGAAGGTAGGTTTTCTAGAAGAATATTTTTTTTCAAATTTGTCTCTTTTCCTTCTTTTTGTGCTCTTAAAATAAGGAAAAGAAAAAGTTTTTCTTAGTATTTTCTCTTTTTTTCTTCTTCTTTCATTATAAATGCGAGGAAATAAAGGAAATTATATGTGTGATGATAATGATCATAATTTTAATTGTAAATCATTACTAATTTAGTAAGTATAAAATAAATATTAACTTAGTACCAAATTAGGAAATAATAATGAAAAAATAAGTTCCAAAATGGCAGCCATCTTCTTTGTTTGTGGACCGATTTCGACGAGACTCGGTTTCTGGTACTATTTTGACAAGAAAATAACAAAGCAATGTTAAAAAAATTAAAAATCCAAGGTGGCAGCCAGCTTTTTTGTTTGTGGGCCGATTTCGATGAAATTCGATTTTTGATACTATTTTGACAAGAAAATAACAATGCATTGTTAAAAAAATTAAAAATCCAAGATGGCGGCCATCTTATTTGTTTGTGGCCGATTTCGATGAAACTCGGTTTTTGGTACTATTTTGACAAGAAAATGACAAAGCAATGTTAAAAAAATAAAAAATCCCAGATGGCAGCCATCTTTTTTGTTTGTGGACCGATTTCGACGAAACTTGGCTTGTAGTGCTATTTTGACAAGAAAATAACAAAGCAATGTTAAAAACATAGAAATAGAATGTCAAAGAACAAGAAAGTCAATAAACAGGTGATCCGAAAACGAATCAATACATTTTATTTATATGAGATACGTAAAATATGACTTAGATTCATAAAATATGACTATATTATGGCAAAGGAAATTAATAAACTATGTTCCATAGTGATTTCTTTGTCGATAATTATTAGTTTATGTAGCGAAATTTGGGTTTAGAGAAATGTGTGGCAATATCTTATTTACCTTTGAAAAGTGTGATTACTTGGATTGTTTCTTATTGTCACATCACAATTACTTAGAGTACAAGACACTATAGCTCCACGATACCTTTATTTTAAATTCTAAAAAATATTTTAAACAAACTGTGATTGCTCATTTGCTAGGCGGGACGCTAGGGGCTCTTACTGTAAAAAATGTTGGCACATGTCACTTGATCCTTTGTCTCTTTTTTACATAGACCGTGTTCATATGATGTTAACTTTTACACGCTTTGTTGGTCTTCTTGAGCGCAGCGAAAATTTTTCTATTTCTATGGTTAAAAAAAATCCAAGATGGCGGCCAGCTTTTTTGTTTGTGGGCCAATTTCGATGAAATTCGATTTTTGATACTATTTTGACAAGAAAATAATGCAATGTTAAAAAAAATAAAAATCCAAGATGGCGGCCATCTTATTTTTTTGTGGCCGATTTCGATGAAACTCGGTTTATGGTACTATTTTGACAAGAAAATAAAAATGCAATGTTAAAAATCATAAAAAATCCAAGATGGTGGCTATCTTTTTTGTTAGTGGGCCGATTTCAATGAAACTCGGTTATTTGTACTATTTTGACAAGAGAACAGCAAAGTTATATTCACTTCTCAAGCTTACGCGCTCACTAGACATGAAATAAAAGACTTTTAACGGATACTAGCGCGGTTTTATTGAAAGTACTTTGGTAATTAGTTTGTATTTGGTTTGATTTTTGATTTTCCCGACGTTATGTTAAAAATATAAAAAATCCAGCCTCAGAGTATTTATTTCATACAGTCGAGTTAGTACCATAAACCGAGTTTCATCGAAATCGGCCCACGAACAAAATAATTGGCCGCCATCTTGAATTTTTACTTTTTTTACATTGCCTTGCTGTTTTCTTGTCAAAGTACTACGAAAAACCGAGTTTCATCGAAATCGGCCCGCAAACAAAAAGTTGGCCGCCATCTTGAATTTTTTACATTTTCTAATATTGCGTTGCTGTTTTCTTGTCAAAACAGTAGCAGAAACCGCTTTTCATCGAAATCAGCCCACGAACAAAAAAGTTAGCCGCCATCTTGAATTTTTTACTTTTTTAACATTGCCTTGCTGTTTTCTTGTCAAAATACTACGAAAAACCGAGTTTCATCGAAATCGGCCCGCAGACAAAAAGTTGGCGCCATCTTGAATTTTTTACTTTTTTAATATTTCGTTGCTGTTTTCTTGTCAAAATAGTACCAAAAAGCGAGTTTCATTGAAATCGGCCCATTCATCTCAAACAAAAATACACAATTAATATCAACTAATACATCAATGTGCGGCCGCCATTTTGAATTCCAATAATATCAAATCGTGCCAAAAACACTTTTTCATGACACCAACATAAGAAAATTGCAAACACTACTTTTAATATAATATAACCCAATCGAAAGCATAGTTAGGTATGACAAAAAAAAACGAAATAAAATTACAAAACATCCTTTATTTTTTTCTACCAAAATAATGTTAAAATGGTAATAAAATTCATTCAATTCAAGTAAAAATGAAATGAAACAGAAATAACTTCATTCGTTATTTAAATAAAAGCACTCACACAAATCACTTTTTTCACGACTGCCCAAAGCAAAAAGAGTGTTATGTGTTCAGGGTTCATGTATGTTTGTGGGTATGTGAGTTTCTTTATTCCACCATAACTTCTAAATGCCTGAACTGATTTGGATAAATGGGGTATCGTTAAAATACTTACAACATTTCGAGTGACACTGGCTATATTTTTTTTAGAAAAAATCAATATGGCGACTGTACGACGCCATTTTCAAATATGAAAAAAAAAATTTTTCTTCTATTATTACAATATGGGCATCAAATAAAAGGCCTTGATGAGCACATTCCAAAACTATATACTATGTCACTAAAATGTGTGAAATAAAAATAAATAAATTAAAAAAATATTAAAAACACGACTGCCCTGCCAAAACGAACTAAAAAGTTAAACAACAAGTGTCATTGCAGTCGGGGGACCTCTTTGATCAAAAATTGTTCCATGATAAGGTCCCCCGACTGCAATGACACTTGTTGTTTAACTTTTTAGTTCGTTTTGGCAGGGCAGTCGTGTTTTTAATATTTTTTTAATTTATTTATTCACTTAAATGTACGTAGACGTGACGACAAACCTGTTCGACAACAAAGTTAAGGAGGTCATCAATATGTATGAACGCGTCGCTTTTTTGTGGTCTATCGAATTTGGTCGGTTAATCGGAGTACTGACAGTTGTTTTGGATTTTAATTGATATTTCATTTAATACGAAGAATTTGAAGCTGAAATTTTCAGAGCATGTACGGGATCCCGTCTAAGTTGCTACGGGTGAGCCGATTTTTTCTAATATTTTTCATTATTTATTCATCTTAATATAAAAATAGCATTGTGAATGCAAAAATCTAAAAAGTTTAAGCATGTACTTTAGTAACCGCACAAATTATTCTTTTGGCTAGGATCTAAATAATCTGTGATATTTTTATCCTGCTGACCGTCAAAGTAATGACATGGTCAGTCTCACCTTCATGTGGGTATTATTCAAAGACGCGTGAATGTGCGGTTTTCAAATTTTTTATGGTAATGAGAAATAATAAGAAGAATAGAACACCGTTTATGGTTTCTTTATTTATGTGGTAGTTTAGGCGCTAGATTTTTTTTTTCTGTTTTCAGAAAATGTCTGATTACTTCAAAATCTGTGAATATTTTTGAAATGTTTTCTACCGCACAAATAGCACAAATTAGGAGCTACTAATATGTGTTTACTGTAAGATCGCACATTTAGTAGTTTCCGAGATCTGGGATCTGGCAAAACGTTACGCCAGCAGGAAATCAAATATCTCCAAAACTATAATGCCCGCAAATTTTATATTTGGCGCACATTTCCTGCTAGTATCAAGCTACCCACCCATATATCTTTTATTTCTCTCCGATCGTTAGTTTAGATTCTTCCTGCTGGAGTACCGTTACCCCAGCAGAATTAGTTTTTCCCGTATTATTCCAAAAGTATAAGGCCCACAAATTTTTTATTTGGCGCACATTTACACCGAATTGCGCACAAATTATTCATCAAACTCGCTTCCCTCTAGGAGCCTCTTTCCTGCTGGCGTAACGGACTCGTTCATGCCACCTTGAATTTTGATATTTTGATCGATTTGATTTTTGCCCTAAGGCTATACCGCACACACGCAATATTATTGCCAATAATTTGGATATTGACAATAATATTGTGTGTTTGCGGGCAATATTGAGGATTATGTCAGTGTTCAATCATATTGTTCAATATTATTGTTGCCAATATTATAGCGTGTGTGCGGCTGGCCTAAACATCAATATCGCAGTTAGATTCTAAAGATTCCCAATGACTTCGATTTTACCCTGTTTAATATTACTTAACACGTTGAATGCCAGCTACGAGATATCTCGTAGCTGTTTTTTTCTCAGATGCCAGATACGAGATATATCGTAGAACTTGTATGGCCATTTCTAAGTAAAGCGTTTATTCTGGCACCATACGGACCGCTGAAATTTGAGCATTGGCACCTCAAACAAAACTAGATATTAAGACAAAGTAAGATTATTTATTAGAAAATAACTTTCATAGTAATTAATGTAACGCAGTCTCGTTTTTTTTGGTTGTACAAAAATTGGTTTTAATTTACATTAGAAACGTATTAAAGAACTATAAAGTTTCACAGGTACTTAAAAATATCACAAGCTACATTAAAATAGTCTTAAAAAAATAAAAATAAGTTTATTCTGCTCGATTAGCTGCGTGGTATGTTCGGAAATAAAGCAGGTCTTTCAAGACAAACTGCGCACAATACCTTGATTCCCTGCGCTTTTTATCCTGTGCATCATACACGACAAGATTTGGTACGTGATTTCTTTTTTTTCTGTGACAGGAATGAGAGCTATTAGTGAAACTCTTGAGTAGTTGGCCTTGCTGTGGATTGCGGTACATCACTAAGAGGAGGACCGCTAAGATGCTTAATGATTTCTTCTCTGAATTTTAGCAATCGCATTTTGGATAGGGGATGTTGAAATCTGTACATTGTGTGGACGTTTTGAAAGTATATATCAAAAAACGACACTACGAGTTTTCTCGCAGGTAGCACCTAGTGAAAGTTTTTATATTGCTGGTGCCAATTACGAGAAATCTCGTATTCAAGATATCTCGTAAATGGCACTGTTAGTTAACTTTAATAATGGAGACGCCAGCTACGAGTTATCTCGTCACTTATAAATCTCAAGAAGATTTTGTCTATGTCGTAGTAAAAGTTGTCTACACCTAACCACCGTCGTTTAGGTACCTAACTAGTAGGTAATCACATACTTACGAAGTTTGAAACAGTTAGCAATGTCAACAACTAGATTAACAATATGTAGGTACTTGTGTGAAGTAAGAGCTGACATGACAATGACGATTTCAGTTCTTGAAAAATTTCCCGCAGAGGAAATTGGAAAGGTTGTGATTTGAGCTATATTGTTATTAAAATCACTGTCTGTGTATGGCATATCGATTGACCTACTTAAGGCAGTTGCGGGTTTTATTCATCCTGACATCTCCCGAGATATGTGCCGATTTACCGACTTGGGAGTCGAAGAACTGAATCGGTAAAGACGCTTTGGAAAGTCGGATTGAGGTTTTGCGTACCTTGTTAAAAGTTAGGTAACGTTTGAGCGTGACGATATATTTCTAAGTAGCTCTTAAGTCAATAACTATAATAATATTGACAACGGTAGTCTGTCTAAAAAGTCTGTTTACACGGGTAATTTCAAAGGTAATTTTATTACCTACCTAAATCCCCAACCACCCTACCAATACCCATCTAAATAAATAAATATGTTTACAATTAGAATTTTGACAGCACCAACATGGTTACCAGCCTATAAGTTTTTATAAACAATTTAATAATTTCTCATGTAAAGACTTTTAAGACAGACTAGGTATTTCAAAATGTTTGGTTTTAACAATTCCTGATTTCGATTTATCTAACCAAGTCTGCCTTTGAAACTCATCAAAGTTTAATTTTATTAAGTTTACTCAAGTACGCGAGTTGAAAACATAATGTTTCACTCCCATAAACTAATTGAATAAGTAATATTTTAAGCAGCTTTCAATAACTCTGTCCGCCTATTGTTCAAAATTAATTACCATTTGCCTTTTACCCTCTACCGGCAATAAGACAAATAATCCTCTCATTGAAAACTTCCAAGCAAACGATTTTTCTCTTCTGCTAAAAGTTGGCGAGGATTAAACTTGAACTGTAATGGCTTCTTAATGAGCCCCGACAAAGGCCCAGCAGAAACAATATTTACGCACATTTATAATGAGAAGCAAGGCTCCCTCGCCGACCTCTTTGCGATTCTACTTCGCATATTTCATTTTAATGTCCAAGACTGCGGCAGTACACTTTCTTAGGGCGAGCTGCGATTTTGAAGGGCCTGAGGAATCACTGAATCATTATTTAACGTTCTTTATGCCAACAATATCTATTTTACAGCCAACTACAACAAGCGCGCGATCCCGAAAAGTAGAAAGATTTGTGAACTTCAATAGGTACCATCTAACTATTTCAAAAAGTTTGGAACCTACCAAATCGTTTCTCAAAGTACATGTTGTAGCAACTATCAATAATTAGAACAATTTTGTTATTAGCTCGGTACCTATACTTATATTCTTCAAGCTGACATAGAAAAATAATGCTATATGTAGCTATCATGCATTTAATAAAGCAAAGACAAGGAAAGAACAAACCAATAAAACGTCAAATGAAAATAGGAACTCATTTATTTACATACAAAATATTTACATAAAAGAGGAGACTCCAACTACAAACAAAAATAAATGAAATGGCAACTTGAGCAAATTTACTTAAGTAGGTATAATATTATGCTTAACGGACTGCGATGCTCGCTCCTAAGTTTTAACAAGTGATGTTTTAGTAAATAATTATATCATACTATTAGTATTATGTAATCTGTTAATCGAAATAAATTGAACAGCTTTGTAAAATATTTATAAAAAAACAATGTAGAAAAAAAATACTAAATAATCCCAAAGAATGTTCAGTTATTAGAACACAAAAATAAATCTCAAAAATATTCTCAATGTCTTTAAATTTAACCTAATGAAACCAAGTAAAGCTCCAGCTTCAACTATTAATCCTTAGTATTGCCAAGGACATCCTAAAACTATGTGTTCATAAACTTACAATCTAATATAAAATAAGAAGTAAGTAGTAAGAAAAAAAGTGATGGAATTGTAACTTAAAAACTAAGTAAAGGAATGTAAAAGTATAAAAGCAGTAATTTCAAGATTTCAGTTAAGTTCTTTGGACCAACGAGAAGCTAAAAATAACGCTAAACCTAATTGTTTTAAAACTTTTTAAAACTTTTGTACAAACACCAAATTCAGTACTTGGTTTCGAATGACGCTGTAGCGACACACGTTGTGGCGAAAAAACGTCAGCGTGGTACGCTGAAGCGAAAAGTCTGCATTGTAGCGAAACCCATATTGTCGAATGACGCGACAGCGACAAACTTTGTGGCGAAATATAATTGTATGCTAGTTTGAAACTCAAAGGGTTGAAAATAAAACCCAAATTCCAAGTCTCATAATCAACGAAACAAAAGGTTATATTTCGAGTACAATGTACAAATTATCATATTTTTAATTACTTAAATTATTTCTGTATTAAATGTCAAAAATATTGATAATCAAATCAACTTTAAGTACGTCTATAAGACATCATTGAAGGAAAAGTAGTAAAGTAAGTAGGAAATCTTAGGAAGGTCGGGCAAACTAGCATAAAATTATATTTCGCCACAAAGTATGTCGCTCTCGCGTCATTCGACCATGTGGGTTTCGCCACAATGATTTTTCGCTTCAGCGTACCACATTTTTTCGCCACAACGTGTGTCGTTACAGGGTCATTCGAAGCCAAGTACTGGACCCCCAAATCTCACATTCACAGCTTTAAAATGAAAAAAATAGTAAAATATCAATATCAAAAATTGTGACAATCGAATTCGTAATATCACATTATACCTGCATGGGATTTAATGCTAACTCTTCTACTACTCACTAACATTTAGTTGATCGATTAATTCATAATACTCCGAGCGGAAAGCGACTAATCGCTATAAATCGAGGTCATCTTCAGTTTCACTATCACTGGTATCATTCAAAGCCTTTTGTATTTCATTTTCAACTTCAGCAGCACTTTGCGATTTTTCATCAACAGCCAGTTTATTATAAGCTATATTTATGTTAGAGTTATAGTTACTTGCGCAACATCTTTTGAAAATGCAGGCTATTAAAAAGTAAAGAGATATAAAAGAAATGACGAATAAGACAACTGAGAGAGCGATGTTTAATCTGTAATGCCAATTCACGTTTTCTATCTGTGGTATGACTGTGATGGGATAGCAGTAGAGCTTCAATTCGACGTCTGATTGGTTCACTAAGCGAGCATCGTCTAAGCAGGAAGAGCATTGGCTGTTCAGAGGGCCTATGCAGCCAGCACATGTGTAGTGACACTGTAGGCAAATCAAAGGGGATGATACTCCAGAAGGTTCTAAGTCTAAAGCTTCAATCGCTGTCGGCTTTGGCTCCTCAAAGCCCTGCCTTTTCTCAATGCCACCTTCAGTGTACGTGAAATTACGTTTTCTTGACTTCCTTTCCGTTAAAACCTCGCTGGGATACGTGCCTCCTGGACAATGTTCGTAGCATCGACCCTCGTACAAGTGCAAACCCTTCGCGCATTCTAGTGAAAGAAAGAACAAGGATCTTTTAATTACATAAACAAAAAGGGATAGACTGCCACCACCCTGCCTGTCCAGTTTCCATGCAGTTGCGAGGTCTTGCCAGCGGACCAATGAGGCTTGAGGCGCACGAAGAGGCACGTACTCGGGTTGATCGCACAGTGATACGAATGTAATGAGGAAAGGGACAGGTATACAGAATGTCAGAATCTTGTCACTGATCTCAAATAATTTTGTAGTTGATACTTATTTAAAACAAAACGACAAAAACAATAGGTGACACTGGACATGCACAAAAGGAAGACGTGCACAAAATTAAATGAAATCAGGAATCCTAAATAAAATAAAAGTACGTGAAACATGCATTTTGTCTACAGTGTGCAAAGAGGAGAAGGAAAATTAAGAATTAGAATTAGATAAAGTATCCGTTTAAGAAGCTTAGGCGAGTTATGGAGTTACGTGTATTTAAGCATATTAAGCCAAGCATACACATGCAACACGAAAACACATTGACTACTAATAATTACAAAACTTAACAAACTAAAAATAATATTAACGTGTGTAACTGCTATTAATTTCTAATGTATCGTTTGACATCAGAGACAAGATTTAACTTACAATGTTCCAAATGAAAATCTGTATAATTTTGTAATAAAAGATTGTTTTTATTATTTCACTTTCATATTAGATTCCATATATACAAATTATGCATCAACATTTACAGTAATAAATACAATTCATTATGCTACTTAACGCCAATTGGTGATCAATTTTATACATTTATACAACAAATTGTTATAAAAATGAGCGTTTCTGCGAACATCATCGCAAGGTTAATGTTACAACATGTATATAATATGCCAGATCCTTTGTTTGAAAAGAAAATTAAAGAAAAATTAATACTAAGTACGCTCACAGTACCCTTAAGTAGATTTTTACAATATAAGTGCCAAATGAGCAGAGAAACAGAATTAATTCTTGATTGACTCTAAAAATTTCGGAATTTTATTTTGCTACCCTTTGCAGACATCATACCAACTAATCAGGATCTAATAGATTGTATACATGTTGCATACACCAATTATACTATTAACTAAATACACAATAGGGAATATGCATCAATTTTTTTTTTTAATCTTAATCAAAAGTATAATGCGTGAGAAAATTAACTGTAATATTAAAACTTTTCTCTTGCGTTTTTTTCTCGTGATATAGTTACTTGAAGTTAGCGCGCAGCAGCACCCGCCGAAAACGCTCCATACAAAATGGTGACGTCGTCACGTTTCAGGTGTGTTTCGGCGCGTTTAATATGGAGTTAGCCAATAATCTTCAATTATCTCCCTAAATTTTGCGTTTAAGTACATATGTGTCATACAAAATATTGTTTCTTATTCGATATTCTATCTGACTGTAAAGTGCATTATATCCGAAAATGAAAAAAAAAAATTGTTATTTTTCCCTGATTTCATCGTGTGATAAAACTAAAATAATACTTTTTTTTTATTTTTTTTCCTGTTCCATCATGTTTTTATAAGTGTCCGCAGCGATCAAGCTCAAATTTATCAAAATCGGTGACTTATGCATATTCCCTATTTCACACTAAATCGATCACACTGTCCTACTCAAATATATTGGAACACAAACTCATCCAGTTGGAATATCGAAGTACTTTTTTTAATTAATTTTAAAGCTATCGACGCAATATTTACGCCCAATACTTTTTTTAACTACCAGTCAATGAGAAATCGTGATCGTTCAGTCGTTTTTTTTTTAATTTACAAGTTCCATGAGCAATTTGTACAAGTCTCAAAATTTATTTATACCGTCATAGCTACGTATTATATACATTTACCATTATTAATAACTTAGTCTAGATGGATTGGCAATCTTTGCTATGATCACAACCACAATATGCAATTTTTTATGTCTAATACGATTTACGTAACACATGTCTACTCCTTTCTTTACAAGGTTTCCATTGTTTCTGATATGGTCAATGTGACAGTTACGTAGCATTTCTTTATGGGTTAAGTATCTAAAAAGTTTAATTTTAATTCAAAGAATGACACGTTTACGTAATGCTGCCAACTAAGTTTTATTTTTGTTACTTAATTAAATGTGTTTTTTTTTACTAACATTTCGTAAGTATACAATTTTGAACCTCAAACGGGAAAAACTAATTAGACGAAAAATAAAGCTGCCCAACAGCCAACTCCACCTATCGAATTCACTAAACTTTTTGTATTTGCTAATGGCCAGTGCGTTTTTCAATAAGTTTTAACTCAAAAAGGTACAACCGAAAAAGTACCTGGGAAAATAGTGTGTTATGTTTTTCATTCGCTTTTCCTAATGACACTCACGCCCGATTGCACTAAAATTAAGGATCGCCTAAGTCTTTTCCTAACTACAACACGACCAAATTGAAACGGTGTCATAAACTTAGCCGTCATGTAGCTGTCATTCGCCTAGTTATCTTGGTCGAGTTGTAGATAAGAAAAGACTTAGGTGATTCTTAAGTTTAGTGCTTTTGCACCTCAGTCTACCGACACGTAGGAATAGGGCAGGTATCGTACCTATAGATAATATAACTTAATTATTTTTTCAAAAATGAATTGAAAGTCACATCTAATCATAATTAATTTCACGTTACGTAAATATGGTATTGGCCATAATAAATATAGAATGCATGTTAGTATTTTATTCACATTATAAGGGTCTTTAGTACGCGCTGTTTACCACGCGCCTGCAACTGACAAGCGGATATAGCCACAGTATAAAAGTATCAGAATTATATCTTCATACAAATCAAAACGGACGAAAGCGGGCCGCCCTGAGAATCTCAATATACTTCGGTACGTATAGTACGTGCATAGATAACAGACGTGGGAAATTATTTCTTGGATACTGAGTTACAATACCTATAGGTACTTATTAAGTCCTGTGTTTGATTCACATCTTTCGCACATACAACAAAACGTAATGATTATTAGGCTCAGTGCATACAACCATTCATTTATCCCTTGGAATGAACAAACATAAGATGGAACCAAATTATGTAACTATACAACAACAGGTAATAATGTTGCTTAAACTGAACAAATTTCAACACGGGTCGAAAAACGAAAAAAAAAACATACTCCCATACAAAATGTATTAGTCAGCTGACCGACTTACTATGGAAAGGCAAAAACAAAACAGTTCCTTGGAGAATGCGCGACACTAGCACCTGTTCCATTAAATATTGTTAAATAATTTAATGGAACAGGTTTACACCTTATATTTGTTTAACAGAACTTGCAAAACAATGAGGATGGTTTATCCTCATTGTTTTGCAATTCAAAAGCCCAATTCATGGAATGAATTCGACGTGGTTTCGTTAAACAGCGGGTACCACAATTGACTGGGAGAGCAATGCAGGCCCTGGGGAAATTAAAACTGTTTTGGCTACCGCAATGAATTTAATCAGAAATTAAGCAGGCCTCGCTGTGTATCTGAATTGATATTAAAGTTTAGGAATTCACGAAATTAGTAAACAATTTAAAAAAAACAGCCAATCACGATCAGACATCAGTTTCTCATATTTTTTCAATTGGAACAGTAGGAGTAAGTAGAATTATTGTAAGTGCCTACTAGGATTATTTCATACGGTTTGGGGAAATCTAATTAATTATTATGCGGATTTTGTACCTTGTATTTTTAAATAAAAAAATATTAAAAGTAGATATGTTTTGGTACTGTCACATTACCATAACAGAAAATCCTGTATTTGGTAGTTCGGTAATAATATTATTTAACATTGGAACTTATTATAACAGATATGTATCCCACAATAATTATACATAACAACACAATGGTGAGATGTCATCCATTCACCCGAAATGATTATGACTTAAATCTATAAAAATTATCGCCAATACATTACTTAAATAACCACCATTGACCTATCTAAACTTTAACTCAGTGTTATTTGTAAAACACCAACAAACTCGCTTTGTTCTACGAATTTTCCGAAAAAGACAAAAAATCGACTTTCCGTACAAAGCTCGAGTGTGTTTGGATATGAATGGAAAGTCAATTTTCTTTTTCTTTTTTCGGAAAACTAAAAACGTTGTTGTTAATATGTTAATAATATACTGGTAGTTGATGTTTTACAAGTTACCCTGTATAATGGTAATAAATAATTGTTGTTATCAACTTAAACATTTGAAATAAATGCGTCATGTTTTGGTATAAAATATAATGTAAATAATTATGTTCTATTAAATTATAATAACTACTCACGACCTTGTTCGTTAACAGAATTAAACATGTGTAAATTTAAAATTAACTAAATAAAAAAATAAGTAAGTATAATGATAACATGATATAATCCAAAAAGACTACATACGTAGTGTGATTAAAGAATTAAAATTCTATTTCCAGAAGTAACATTATTAGTAAATATATAATAAATACCTATTTACAATTATATTTGTAATGTTTTGAAAAAAAAAGTGTTTCCTTTGCAAAAGTGGACAAAAACTTTTCATCACTTTCATTACCTATCTTGTTTTCTTTTGGTTACGTTAAATTTTACAATAGCTAAAATCCAAGTTTATTTTAAGCAATTCTCGCAATTATTAATTTCTGTTAACTTTATGTAAACTAATTCAAAATGTACAATTTAAAATAACATTTACTTTAGAATTTAAACAGCTTTGTAGATAAAAAACTTTGTAAGGTTGAGCATTATGTCTTAGTGAACGGGATTTTGTTCAATCTCAGCCCATTTTTACAAAAATAACATTGGCTTACAATGAGTCATTTTACTTTCAATCTGGCTTATTGAAATGAAGTAAAAAGATAGGTCTTTTTGCGACAAAAATGGAACACTCTATAATAATAGCAACGCTATTCGTAGAATTAAAATTAACATTAAAATGTATAAGTTAAGGTTGAAAATGTGATGTAACTAAGAATTTTCTTAAGAACTATCAAACTTCGTTTTCCCAAAAATGATAAACTTTTTTACAATCAAAATTAAAATCTGAAACGAGCTATGACTCCTGTTTGTCTACTGTGTACGTACGTAAGTATTTTAGATGCAATTACGATCAAAATGGACGTTATATTGAAATCGTAACTTATTATTATTATAATGTAATTGCACTTTTTTTGGCATCCTCAACGCATTATGCCAATGTATTATGTAAGTAGATTAAAAACTCAAAAAAAAATCTGTTTTAAAAAACTTTTAATGGTTAACTGTGTTTGTGTGATAGAATTTGGTTCAACAAAGTCCTAACTACGTAAAGCTCACGATATTATTAATTTAAATTTCGCTTTTGGGATAAAACCATTAGGTTTAATCCTGGCGATCCATTTGTTAAAAGTATCCAATATCCAACGAAATTGGAGCTTAGTCCAAAAATGTCGGATATTTCTGTGCCCCTATTGCAAAAAATGTGCGGGTCAAAATTAAGCTGAGTATTAAGTCAGACGAACAAAGGGACTTTTATGTGGGGTGGGGGCGAAATGACCAAGTTATCAAGTGCACTTACGCCAATATTGAGTGAGGCGAAATTTAATAATGCTGCCGGAAAGACAATACACGACACAATTGTGAACATAATACCTAACTACCAAGAATAATGTCGTAATTTATATTTCATATTGATTTCAGTTCCATTATTTAACTTTAAAAAGACCTCTTTTTTACCCGACTGCACTGCAAGGAGAGGTTATGTTTGGAGTAAAGTTGACATTGCAAGTCAATTTTTATACCTACGCCTTTTAAGTATTAAATATTTTATTCTACAAATAACTATGTGTTTCAGTAAAACTTTTGCAAATCACGATTGCTGTTTATTTTCTACAAGATCCCTTTAAATTAAACGACTATTGACTTTAGTGTTGGACCAGTTTAACTTAGTCACAGAATATATGACTTAGTGCAGTATTTAGAATGCACTCAAAGAGAAACATGTTAATAGTTACAACAAGAGTTTGAAAAGCTAAATAAATAATTAAAACGTTTAAATATTATGTTATATTGTTCTGATATGAAATATTATGCTAAATGTATTATTATATCTAAAATGCGTTTTATCCTCACACAGACACAGTTAAGCTGAATCAGTTAACAAAATATTTTTTATTTAAAACAAGTAATTCACCCAAAGTGAGGTTAAGTTAGGTAGAGATGTATTTAATATTAATCCCCAACTAACAAAACACTATTTTTTGAGGACAGTAGCAATGTAGCGATGGACTAAATGAAACAAATTTTAACTCACAATACTTATTTCAGAAACTATACTACTAAATAAGTACTTGATGTTTTGAGCGGGTCACACTAAATCCAGTTAAATTGTAAGTTAAAGTAAAGTCAATAAACTCTGTAAAACGAAAACACGAGATAAACTAATTACTTCGGATTACTCATACGATAAACATCAAGTTTGGTTGGTACTGTTACTGTCACACAAGTGCTAAAAAATGTAAGAAATATCTAATAATAATTTTGATAATCTCGTTGTAGAATCCTAACACATTCTACAAACCTTAGTGTTTCAATTGTGTTAGCTATAGTGAATAAGTCTTATTGTAAAAACATTTATTTGATAAATAATTAAAAAACATGAAAACTTTATTTCAGCAGTAAAAGTAACTTACTATCGAACGTGATTTTTGAAAATGTATACCTAACTGAAACGACTTTCAACTATTTTAATAAATGATGTTTTGAATGGAAAATGTAGGTACAGCTCGCGCAACATAACTTGACCCTATTTTTAGTACCACGTGACCTGCGCACTACAATTTTTGTACTGAAAATTGCTACTGCGCAAGCGTCATTGTCTATGGTTTGGTTCAAGTTATGTTGCGCGAGCTATACCCTACGACGCCCTACGTCACATAAATGGTTTAAGCCTCAGTGCAAAAGTCAGTTTGTTTACTTTCAATTTACCACAGGACTTAACCACTCGTTCGTGACTCGACTGTCAATCACGACGAGGGTTTACGCCGAGTTAATCGACTGCTAACTAATCAGTGTGACCCGTCCATAACACGACATCGAGAGCTCACTACATTCTGTAACATGTACAAAATGCAATAACGAACCCTTCACTTACACAATCGTAACATAAATAAAAATAAGTTATAATTAACAGTACTAAATGTACTTAATTTTAACTTGGTATATTTTAATTAAAATCACATGCTGCCAAATAACGCAGCCACCGAAGCAACACTTATATTGATTCCCTAAAATGAACTTTAATTTAATCAGGTAAAGTGTAGTTTCGTGGTAAATGTATATTTGAGTTGTACTACCGTCTTTTGACTGAAGTTTGCAAAACATACAAACTTTCAAAACATACCAGAAGCTACACTTAGGCCACCTACGCACCGACAGGTAGCTTTCTTAGCGCCTAGCACCTAGATAGTCACCTAGCGAGTAGCGAAGTAAAAGAAACGATCACTAATGCTCGCAATGAACTGCGCGCTTGGTGCCTTCGCTAGGCGCTAGGCGCTAAGCAAGCCACTAGTCGATGGCCTTATGGTGCTAATACCACCTGAAATAATGATACTAAAATTATGATTTGTGTTTAAAAGGCAGAATCGAAAAAAAAATAACTACGGGTCTTTTATTAGGAAGACAAAGATTTTAGGAATCGATGGCGTTGAGTCAGATAATAAAATACATCTTATGCCAAAAAAAAACGAGGAAAAAACAGGTTTTTCTTATGTTTTAACTTGCTTATTGAACTTTGTTTATTTTATGCTACGAGTATAAAGAAATGAATAATATATATAGCCGATTGCACTAAACTTAAGGATCACCTAAGTCTTTTCCTAACTACAACATGACCAAATTAAAACGGTGTCATAAACTTAGCCGTTAAGTAGCTGTCATTCGCTAAGTTAACTTGGTCGAGTTGTAGATAAGAAAAGACTTATGCGATTCTTAAGTTTAGTGCTTTCACGCTATAGTGTCGCCTAGTTTACGGATATACCTAATGTAATAAAACCTGATTTATTCACCTACTTGATAGGATCCTTTTAAAATGAGCTGTCAAATATTAGAATCTACGATCAATTTTATTAATTCGACTCCTTTATAGAGGCTCAATATCTTAAATGACAAGAATTGAGGGTCCCCATAATATAATAGAGGTCTTAAAGTTTTGCTCAAGAGAATAATGGCAAGGGCATCAGATGTAAGTATTAGAAGCCATAAATAAATGAACAGTTTAGTACCTTGTCACAGCCAATTATAACGCTTTTTCAGTTGCAACCGTACAATATGAACGGAATAGTTGGCGCGATATGGTACCTAATGTTTAGCTACTTTACGTAGGGAATATCCTCTATAATCTATTGTCATTAATGTCCCTATTCATAGGGATAGTCATATTGCAAAGGGTGTGCGTTTTAATTACTTTTGTAATCTGTGGTTTAAGAACAAATTACTTCTGGTTAAAACCAGACTAAGTTCAGACAATTTTTGAAATCGTCAAATTCTTGCATTATGATATTTCCTGCACTTACAGTAGTAGGTATTCGCCGGTTCTGGACCACCGCCGCGGGGCCTGCTTTTGGCCGCTCTGCCGGGAACTCATCCTACTAGGCGCGAATTAAATTAATACCTACCGCGAATTAAAACCGCGAATCAAAACCGCGACCCGCGAATAAAACCGCGGACTAAATCGATACCTACCGCGGATCTCCTCGAATCGTCGTGGGTATAGTAGTAGGTATTCGCCGGTTCTGGACCACCGCCGCGGGGCCTGCTTTTGGCCGCTCTGCCGGGAACTCATCCTACTAGGCGCGAATTAAATTAATACCTACCGCGAATTAAAACCGCGAATCAAAACCGCGACCCGCGAATAAAACCGCGGACTAAATCGATACCTACCGCGGATCTCCTCGAATCGTCGTGGGTATAGTAGTAGGTATTCGCCGGTTCTGGACCACCGCCGCGGGGCCTGCTTTTGGCCGCTCTGCCGGGAACTCATCCTACTAGGCGCGAATTAAATTAATACCTACCGCGAATTAAAACCGCGAATCAAAACCGCGACCCGCGAATAAAACCGCGGACTAAATCGATACCTACCGCGGATCTCCTCGAATCGTCGTGGGTATAGTAGTAGGTATTCGCCGGTTCTGGACCACCGCCGCGGGGCCTGCTTTTGGCCGCTCTGCCGGGAACTCATCCTACTAGGCGCGAATTAAATTAATACCTACCGCGAATTAAAACCGCGAATCAAAACCGCGACCCGCGAATAAAACCGCGGACTAAATCGATACCTACCGCGGATCTCCTCGAATCGTCGTGGGTATAGTAGTAGGTATTCGCCGGTTCTGGACCACCGCCGCGGGGCCTGCTTTTGGCCGCTCTGCCGGGAACTCATCCTACTAGGCGCGAATTAAATTAATACCTACCGCGAATTAAAACCGCGAATCAAAACCGCGACCCGCGAATAAAACCGCGGACTAAATCGATACCTACCGCGGATCTCCTCGAATCGTCGTCGGTATAGTAGTAGGTATTCGCCGGTTCTGGACCACCGCCGCGGGGCCTGCTTTTGGCCGCTCTGCCGGGAACTCATCCTACTAGGCGCGAATTAAATTAATACCTACCGCGAATTAAAACCGCGAATCAAAACCGCGACCCGCGAATAAAACCGCGGATTAAATCGATACCTACCGCGGATCTCCTCGAATCGTCGTCGGTATAGTAGTAGGTATTCGCCGGTTCTGGACCACCCACCGCGGGGCTGTTTTCGACCACTCTGCCGGATGCGCACCCTATCTATTGTTTGTCAGACATTTGGTCTTCAAAGGTTTAATACACCTGTCATAAACTGATTTCTAAAGGGTATTGTTTAAACGCAGGTATTGGCACGTTTACTGCCCTCGGTTCCCAGACACAATAGAAAATCAATTGTTTCATTCATCAATTGTTCATAAACAGATTTCTAAAGATGCTGTTTCAATAATAGACTCACCATTAAATAACAGTTTTCTTGTTAAAAGCATAATCTTTACAATGGGCTTGTACTCGTTTCAACGTGTCACATTCGTACACGATCCAACATGTTGTCTTCGGATGACTATTTAAAGGACGACGATCCAGAGACGTTAGTACAGTCTACAATTGTATTTCGCGTCGATTTAATCAACCAATAGTTTGTATAAGTGAAAGAAGTGAGCGTGTGTGTTCCCAAAGATCTAAACATGCAGGTATGTTATTACTTTTCGTAAGTTATTGTAGTAGTAGTAGTAAGAATTAAACATTTCTTGCTCCCCCCTTCACATTGTTTTGATGCATATTAATGAGTGTGTTCTATTGTAGGGTTCAACTATTAATGTGGAAGACATGCCGAATACTTTCAAGAACTATTACTTTGATGCTTACAGTAATGAAGAGCTTGATGATAGACTCACTATCGTCGAGTCCGAGTTGTCGAAACCTCTTAAGCGAGCAAACAGCAATACCAACATTAATAAGTTTTTTGATGATTCCAAAACCAAAAAACAGAAAAAAGCCCTGGCTTCATCAGTTGGGCAGGCTCGAGAAGGAGGTATGTCCTATGTATCTACGAATGTAAACGCCACCGCCACACATCTTATAAAACTAGAAGTTTACGATCTCAAGAAGTTAGCCAAGGTGCCTGAAAACAGACAGTGGAAGCATGCCGACGTACGCATCAAGTTCTACACAAAGACTAGTAACAGAATCTATGAACACAGCAAGCAGTTGATTTATAACATAACAAAGGAAGTCGCTGAATCCCAAGACTGCAAAAAATACTTTTTCAATGATGAACCATGATTATTCTACACATGATCATATTTAACAAGATACACACGTTTAACATATATAACGAATGCCTAATTCTTTTGGTTATTGTATTATATCGCGATCAATATGCATGATAATCTGCACGTGTTATTTTTTTTAAACTTTATTGTTTTGGTCGTTCTATTCAAACGAATGCAAACAATGCTGTCTCCCACCACCCACGGCAGAGCAATTATTGTATAAATAGTAGTTTTACCTGAGCATTTTTGTTACATACATTGAGTGAGTCAAAACAGTACAGGTCAATCCGTTTATTGATATTAAACACTTACCATGGATTCTAACAAAGATCATGTGGTCAGTATGTTTTTTTGTGCGGACAATAATTACCAAGAAGAAATTAGCGTTGACAACAATGGTGGATTTTCCAACACTGAAGTTTTAAAACAGTGTAATGCTTTAGATGTTAATAATAGTGGTGATACAAGTTTTTTTTCACCTGAAGATGATGCTGCATTGTATGAAATTGTGTCTATAACAGAAGATATGTTAAAAAAGAACAATGTTGTTTTACAAACTGGGGGAGGAGTGAAGAGGAAATTTTCATCTCAAGATGATGCTGCATTGTATGAAATTGCCTCTGTAACAGAAGATATGTTAAAAAATAACAATATCTTTTCACAAACCGGAGGAGGAGTGAAGAGGAAATCATCGGATAATGGATTCATGAACGAAATCCATATGCAAGTTACCCCTGGACCATCATCGTCGTCAATAAATCAGTCCACTGTAGATAAAGTTAAATGTGACATCTGTGATGTGATGGTAAGTCGGAAATATTTTTCAAATCATGTAAGAAGTTCCTTTCACAAGAATAAGCTCCTATTAAGTCGACATAATTTTGATAATGTTACTGTTTTGAGCACTGCATTTGGTTCTAGAGTTGTTACTTATCAAATAACTTCACCTAATCTAAACCCTACAAATTTACAAACACCGGAACAATTTTTTGACAGTGTTAAAGATACGATTTCCAAATTAATTGATTATAGCATTAAAGAATTAACTATCATTAAAGTAAATTTTATTATTCATGCCGATTTTGTTCAAGAAACAAAGAGTTTGCATAATACATTCGATTTCCAAACATCAAATTTTAATATTTGCTTGGGTGATGACTTAGATCCATATTACAAGTTATTATGTGAAACGATAAACAACAAAATGAGGGATTTTGAAAAAAAGGATAGTGGTTGGTCTTTTGTAGCTATGCGTAATTTGGAAATGAATGTCAACAAGTTTAACCCTTTGCAGGGTTCTTCATATGTAAAATTACCAAAAGATATTCAGGCTAAAAAAGCGGTTATCAATGTAAAAAACAATGACCACGAGTGTCTTAAATGGGCTTTATTATCTGCATTATACCCCACACAACATCATGTAGATAGGGTGTCTTCGTACTCTAACCATTACAATAAACTAAATTTTAAGAATGTGTCCTTTCCGGTTAAGCTGAAGGATATTGTTAAAGTTGAAAGCAACAACAATATAAGCATAAACGTTTTTGGTTTAGAGTTCGATGAACATTCCGGGAAAAACACAGTGGTGGGGCCTCTTTATTTCACTAAGAATAGAAAACAAAGGCATGTTAATCTTCTATATATTGCAAACGGTGCTATCGGACATTATTGTTTTATTAGTAATTTATCTCGTTTAGTAAGCAAACAATTGACGGGGAGAGCTCATGCAATTTTTATTTGTGATGGTTGTTTGATACATTTTCCATCTAAACAAAGATTAGATAGTCACCAAAATTATGATTGTAATCACATTTTAACTGAACTTCCCAGTGCATCCAAAACGAGAAAAGGTTGGTTCGGTCACAATGAGTGTACAAATAAAATTTATTTTGATAAATATCAAAGACAAATGAAAATACCGTTTGTAATATATGCTGACACAGAAGCTTTTCTTAAACCAATTTCTGCTTGTGATCCAGATCCTTCCAAACCTTACACACGAAATGTACAAGAACATCAAATATATAGTTATGGTTATTATATTAAATGTTCATATGATGATAATTTATCAGTATATAAGACGTATACAGGATCTGATTGTGCTAACAGTTTCATGGAAAATCTTTGTAAAGCAGTCCGTGACATCCACAAAAGAAATTGTTTTGACAAAAAACCACCTATTACACTCAAAGATTGGCAACAAGCAGATGTTTTACAAACAAAAACTTGTTACATTTGTTCGAAAGATCTTGGTTCAGAATCTACTTTAGATTTTGATTGGAATACGGGTTTGTTTAGGGGTGTCGCACATAATTTATGTAGTACTAAGTTCAGAGCTCCTCATTTCATACCTATATTTTTACACAATTTAAGTAACTATGATGCTCACTTCATTGTACACGCGTTAAATATACAGGAAGGAGATATCGAAATAATTCCTCAAAATAAGGAAAAGTATATTTCTTTCACCAAAAAGCTAAATCTTAATGGACATGAAGTTCACTTAAGGTTTCTAGATTCTTTCAAATTTATGTCCAGTAGTTTAGACAACTTGTCTAAAAATCTCCAAGTGGAACAACTCAGAGAACTTAAAAAACAAGTACCGAACCCAGATGATTTCAAACTATTAATAAGAAAAGGTGTTTTCCCATATGAGTTAATATCATCGTATGAGTCACTAAATGCAACAACCCTTCCAGACCAATCTAACTTTTACAGCTCTTTAACAGAATCCAATGTTTCCGATGAAGACTATAAACATGCACAAGATGTATGGCAACATTTCCAATGTAATAGTATGTTAGATTATTCAAATATTTATTTAAAAACTGATGTGTTACTTTTGACTGATGTTTTTGAAAACTTTCGAGATGTTTGTTTAAAAACATATGGATTAGATCCAGCCCACTATTACACTGCACCAGGTCTTAGTTGGGATGCTATGTTAAAACACACTAAAATTGAATTGGATTTATTAACTGATTTTGATATGATAGCATTCATCAAATCGGGGATAAGGGGTGGTGTGTCTGTATGTAGCAACCGATATGCTAAGGCTAATAATAAATATTTGAATGACTTTGATGCGAACGTTCGTAACTCTTATTTAACTTATTTAGATGCTAACAATTTGTATGGTTGGGCTATGTCCCAGTACCTTCCCTATGATGGTTTTAAATGGGTTAGTAAAGATGTGAATTTTCACGTCTCTCCTACTTCAGATATCGGGTACATACTGGAAGTAGATCTCAGTTATCCAGATAAATTACATGATTTACATTCCGATCTTCCATTGTGTCCTGAAAGTATTTGTACTGGAGGTAGTAAACAAAAAAAACTAGTTCCTAACTTAAATGATAAAAAAAAATATATCATTCATTATAGAAACCTCATACAATGTTTACAACAGGGAATGAAGTTAGTTGAAGTACATAGAGTGTTACAATTCAAACAGAGTCCTTGGTTAGGAAAATACATTGATCTAAACACTCAATTAAGAATGCAAGCAAAATCTGACTTTGAAAAAGATTTTTTTAAGCTTATGAACAACTCTGTTTTCGGTAAAACTATGGAAAACATTGAGAAGAGAGTAAATGTTAAGTTACTCACACATTGGGAGAAACGGGGTAAGGTTCAGGGGGCCCAAAGTCTGATAGCTCGTCCTGAATTCCATAGTTTATCAATTTTTTCTGAAAATTTGGTAGCGGTACAATTAAACAAAACTAAACTTGTATATAATAAACCCATTTATTTAGGTTTTTGTGTACTTGATATATCAAAAACTTTAATGTTTGATTTTCACTATAATTATATGAAAAAGAAGTTTAACGATAATGTAAAACTGTTGTATACTGATACAGATAGTCTCATCTATCAGATTTTTACCGATGACTTCTACAATGACATAAAACCTGATTTAGATAACTATTTTGATACTTCCGACTATCCCACTGATAACGTTTTCAATTTTCCTAAAGTTAATAAAAAGAGAATAGGTTTTTTTAAAGACGAAAACAATGGTAAAATTTTTAAAGAATTTGTTGGCCTGGGTTCAAAAATGTATGCAATCAATGTAGAGGATAAAGTTATTGCTAAAGCTAAAGGAGTCAACAAAAACGTGACTAAGAAAATGAAAATAGATAACTATAGATCATGTTTGTATAATAAAAATATTCAATATGCCGAAATGTATCGTTTCCGATCAATTAAACATGTAGTTTTTACACAAAAAATTAATAAAGTGAGTTTATCTTACAACGATACAAAACGGTATATTATACCAAACTCTACTGATACCTTGTCTTGGGGTCATTATAGTATAAGAAACATTTAATGTGCTATTTATAATAAAATTGTAATGTAAAATTGTAGTCTATAAAATTGTAATGTAAAGTTGATATAAAAAAATTATGTAATAACTGTGTTCATCTAAATACCAGTGCAACAAGTCTAGCTTGTTTATTATACTGAACTGTTAAATTGTCTTTGTAATTTGTTTATTATATTATTTCTTGTACTGTCATGTTGTGTATTCTTTGCGTATGTCCAAAATTAATGTATTTTCTTTTTTTCTTTATAATCATTTTAATTTTTGAATAGATAATAAACTATAAAATTATGAATTTGTTTTTTATTCTTCATTCCTTTAATCGATCAAGTCACATTAGCACGTCACCATCATGATTCATTTCATTCATCCTTTTACCACTATTGTAGCAGGTCCGAGCGGATGTGGAAAATCAAACTTTGTTACAAATTTTTTGAAATATTCTAATGAAATATGTAATCAAGATTTTTCTGAAATAATATGGTGCTATGATGAAATGCAGCCTTTATACAATTTAAATAATGTTAATTACAGTCAAGGTATTCCGGATTTGACAATGTTTGATGGGAAAAATCCTAGACTTCTAATAATTGATGATCTTATGAGAGAGTCAGATGGTCGAATAGTTGATATTTTTACAAAAGGCAGTCATCACAGAAATCTAAGTGTATTCTACATTACGCAAAACATATTCCATCAAGGAAAAGGTCAACGAGATATTTCTTTAAATTCAAGTTATATCGTTTATTTTAAAAATCCTCGAGACAGAACACAGATACGTCATCTGGCTCGTCAAGTATATCCTGATAATGTAAAATTTGTAGAAGAAGCTTACAAAGATGCAACTGCACAAGCTCATGGTTATCTTTTTATCGATCTTAAACAAACCACAAATGATATGTGTCGTTTTAAAAGTAAAATTTTTCCATTTAATGGTTACTGTACTGTGTATATACCAAAAAAGGGATATAAATATGATGCGCAGCAAACGATTTCAGTCAGTTTCAAATAATGACTGAAGTGGAAACATCTGAATCAAAACAGCTTTTAAGAGCACTGCTTATACTAAAAGAACATTATCGCGAAGCTTTGTTAGAAAACTGTGATGATGATGAAATAAATCAAATTTGTGAATGTATTTTGAAAATTTTCAATGAAAAAATTACAGTTAGAGAAACAAGTAAATCTATTTTTAATATTTGCAAATTTAACTGCTTTCTTTCTACTGATGCTGTATAGTTAATCAACAGATAGTATAATTAAATATATCATTAAATTATTAAAATAATGATTCGAAGAATTACATCTCACAAAGATTTACTGAGAGCATTATTAACATTAAAACCAAAGTATCGAGAGACATTGTTGAAAAAATGCAATGATGAAGAAATTAATTGTATAACAGAATGTATTTTTAATGTTTTGAAGGGAAAGGTACCCTTAAAAGACAGCGAGAAGAGTAAACTGAAAAAACATAAAAGTGTATTAAGAAAGTTAATTTCAAAAAGATCTCATAAAACAAGAAAACAAATTGTTTTACAAAAAGGTGGGGCATTTTTACCGATTATTCTTGGTTCTGTTCTTAGTACACTATTAGGTTCAATTATAAATTAAAAATGGAAAGTACCAAGAAAATGATACTTATCGATCCCGAAGTTATAGAGAGATTGAAAACAGATAATAGTAATGCAAGTTCTAATAATTTATCACGTTTGGATGAAGAAATGGGTAAAGTTTTAAAGGCAAAAAAAGAGGATAGAGAAAAATGGACGCTTTACTTACAAACATTACAAAGATATCTGCATTTTATTGGGGAAGATCGAAAACCATTACAAATACCTATTTTACCTTTCGATGGAAAAGATAAATTAATAAAAGAAACAGTTGAGACAGAGCAAGGTGCAGACGACAAAGAGACTCCCGCTAAGATAAACGAGGGGGGTATTTATACAAAATCACAGCTACTTACATTTATACCGAAGTCATATAAATTGAAAGGTGAACTCTTAATAGATATACTCTTAAAAAATAAAGATAAAATATTTTGGAATGATAAAGGTACTGTGTTTATCAACAATAAAGAGGTTAGCAAAAGTAATATTGTTGACCTTCTGGGTGACATCTTAAGACCTCTCAAAAAAAACACTTCACCAAATGGGTGGATGGAATTTGCTCTAATATTGAAAGAATTAGCTGTTCCTTTAAGTTATATAGGTAATCCAAAAAGAACCACTTACATAAATATATTGTCTAAAAGTCCAACTTATTCTAAGAAGGTAAAAGATCTTTTAAAAGAAAAAGAAGCAAGTACACGTCCCGAGTTTGACAGTACACCAAAATTAAGAAAAACAAGTGGTGAAAATCAGATTAAAAAACATAGAAAGATCGATTGGGAAAGATGGACCCCCTACTAGAAATCAAAAATATTTATTATGATGTGTCCCATCCAGCTGGATACAGTAGTGTTAATAAATTATCTGAGGTTATGAAAAATAAAATGACTAAAGAAGAAACAAAAAAATGGTTGGAATCACAGGAAACATACACTATGCACAAACCAGTTTACCGGCGATTTCCGAGAAACAAGTATATTTTATCTAATTTTAATGAACTTTGGCAAGCCGATTTAAGTGATATGCGATCTTATAGTGAGTATAATGATGGTTTTAAGTATATTTTATGTGTTATTGATGTATTTAGTAAATATGCTTTTGCAAGAGCTATTAAAAAAAAGGATTCAGGTACTATGAAGGAACATTTTAAAGATATATTTTTAGAAGCTAAAGCCACTCCCCGACATTTACAATCAGATAAAGGTACTGAATTTATATCAAAAGATGTTCAATCATTTTTAAAGAATAATAGTATAAACTATTACACAACAAATAATCCTGATATTAAGGCTAGTATTGTTGAAAGATTCCAACGCACACTTAAAATGAAAATGTGGCGATATTTTACACATAATAATACTTACCGATATATAGATGTTCTGCAAGATTTACTTCATTCTTATAACAATAGTTTTCATAGAAGTATTAAAATGCGCCCTTGTGATGTTAATCTTGGGAACATTATGGTTGTATGGCGAAATTTGTATAAAGAAAAGGGGGTTGAAATAGTTCAACATAGAACTAAACCAAAATTTAATGTTGGTGATCATGTCAGGATTACTAAATATAAACATATTTTTCAAAAAGGATATGAGACTAATTGGAGTGATGAAATATTTTCAATTACTTCAGTTATAAAGAGATCACCTTGGGTAGTTTATACATTGCAAGATTTACAAAATGAGAACATTATTGGGACCTTTTATGAGAAAGAATTACAAAAAGTATCGTATGATCCCACTACCAAGTTTAAAATAGATAAAATACTAAGCACTCGTTATTCCGGTCGCAGAAAGGAATTATTAGTGAAGTGGAAAGGTTATCCAAGTAAATTTAATAGTTGGATTTTGGCTACGAATTTAGAAAAATCATGAGAGGGGAAAACTTTTATATAACTTTACCTAGTAATAGCTCTGCTACATACTTTCCAAATAACAAGACTACCAATTTCTCAACAAAACTACCAACATCTATTAAGTTAGAAGGCGAATGGTTAGTGGGAATTGTTGAATTTCAATATCCTTGTACCATATTCACTGTTCAAGATAATAATAATGTTATGTATGTAAGCAAGCAAATGAAGGTTGATAATGATGTAGAATTAAGTTTAATCACATACAAAAACCATATACCAACCTCTAGTTATGAAGATATAAATGATGTTATAACAGCATTGAATTCAAAAGAAACATTTAAATTGAGACATGACAAAATTTCAAGATTAATTACTCTCACAGGAGATGTAATGAATCTGATTTCTTTAAAGTTTTCTCCTGTATTAAGTCTTCAACTTGGGTTTGATCCAAATACTAACATAGCAACAAAAAAAACTGGTAAATTTCCAGCTAATTTATACTTAGGTTTACCATCACAGTTATATGTATATTCTGATATTGTAGAACCTCAAATGGTTGGAGATGTGATGTGCCCTTTACTGCGAATAATATCATTAGACCCTGTAAAATATACATATGGATCGTACAAAATGCACATTTTTTCAATACCTCACTATGTTCCAGTCATGCGCAGAGAATTCGATACAATTGAAATAGATATAAGAACAAACACTGGAGAGAGTATCCCATTTCAGTTTGGAACGAGCTGTGTTAAACTACATTTCAGACGTAAATAAAAAATCATGTACACGAGACAAAATAATGGTATTTGCCCATATCACCACTACTATTCACATCAGGCAGGAACCGGGGTTGGAGTAATTTATAAAGGTGTAGCACATCAGCGTGGGCATGGTATAGGAAGTTTTTTGGGAGGTTTGTTCAGATCAGTTCTACCTCTTTTATCAAATGGGGCTAAAGTTGTAGGTAAAGAAGTGTTAAATGCTGGAGCAGGACTTTTATCTGACATAGTAAGCGCTAAGCCTTTGGAAGAATCCCTTACAAATCGTTTTAAGGAAGCTACTACTAATTTAAAAAGAAAAGCCGATGATAAAATTAATAGAGTTATGAAAGGTTCGGGGTATAAGAATAAAAAGCGAAACACGAGAGGCCTCATTCGCTCACAAAACTTGAAAGGGAGAACAACGAGAAAAGGTAGACAAATTAGAAATTTAACTTATAACGACATTTTCTCTTAAAACACAAAATGTCATTCTTACATAATAATTCTTGTGAATGTGTTAAATCTGAATTAGATCTATTTGCATTACCGACAACTCAAACAAGTATAGAAAGTGGGCAATGGATTCATTATAAACCTATTTCATCTCTAAGTGATGATGGGCCTATAGAATTTCAAGTTCCTGGTTCCGGAGATGATTATATTGATTTATCACATTCTTTACTTCATATAAAAGCCAAAATATTAAATCAAGATTTAACTCCTTTGAATTCTGAAACTACTATTGTAGCACCAATTAATAATTGGCTCCACTCACTATTCAGTCAATTAGATGTATATCTAAATCAGAAACTTGTATCGCCACCAAATAATACATATGGATATCGTGCATATATTGAAACACTACTGAATTATGCCCCTCCTGCAAAAGAATCACATCTTACATGTGCAATGTGGTATGAAGACACTGCTGGAAAAATGAATAACGCGGATGATGCTAATAAAGGATTTACCACGAGACAAAAATATGTAAAAGATAGCAAGGAAGTAGAAATGATAGGACATTTACATGGAGATATCTTTAATCAGGATAAGTTTTTGATAAATGGTGTTGAAATGTGTGTGAAACTTATCCGTTCAAGGGAATCATTCAACCTTATGTCTTCAACAAGTGATATAAAGGTTAAGGTACATATATCTGATGCAACGCTTATAATTCGTAAAGCGCGTATTAATCCAAGTGTATTACTTGCTCATCAAAAAGTTTTGGCTACTACAACTGCAAAATATCCAATCACGCGTGCTGAAGTGAAAGTTTTAACA
Source organism: Agriphila tristella (assembly GCA_928269145.1). Taxonomy (NCBI): domain Eukaryota; kingdom Metazoa; phylum Arthropoda; class Insecta; order Lepidoptera; family Crambidae; genus Agriphila; species Agriphila tristella. The sequence continues at coordinate 49,480,159 of OV743433.1, read as the reverse complement.
ATTCCATCTGGTATACAGGGTAAAACACTTGATAATGTTTTTCTAGGGCAAATACCAAAACGTTGCATTATAGGATTTGTAAACAATACCGCTTTTAATGGTAGTTTTAGTAAAAATCCTTATGATTTCGATAACTTTGGTATTAACACATTTAGTTTGTATATCGATGGGGTACAAATTCCTTCAAAGGCATTACAACCACATTTTAATAGTGGGGTTTATACGACGATGTATCATACATTGTTCTCAGGAACAGGTATTCATTTTATGAATGAGGGTAATGGTATAAATAAGGATAGATATGCAAAAGGTTATTGTCTGATGGCATTTGACTTAACCCCTGATTTAACTGCATCTTCAACTTCACACTGGAACTTAATTAAACATGGAAGTGTTAGATTGGAGGTGAGGTTTGAAAACGCTCTAAATGAAACCATTAATTGTATTGTATACGCTGAATTTGATAATTTAATTGAAATAGATAAGAACCGTAATGTAAGCGTTGATTTTAGTAGTTAAATATATATTGAAACTAGGTATCTATATAAAATAAGTATTTTGTACAATGTTTGTCATTATTAATTTGTACTCTAGTGTAAGTTGGACATTATAAAAGTAGTATGAATACTTTTGAAATTTTTAAATATTTTAAAAAAATACACCATTCTTTGGTTTGTAATGTATTTGCAGCTAATCGGTTACCAATTTACATGTCACCACCTGTTTATTTGATAAGTAATTTAGATCCTGATACGAAACCAGGATCACATTGGATAGCAGTTTTTATTAATGCTAATGGTATTGGAGAATACTTTGACACTTTTGGTCGAAAACCTGAAGGTTATCATTTAACATTTTTAAAAAGAAATGCAATTAGATGGACATATAACAACAAAGTAATTCAAAACATTTTTTCATCCTACTGCGGTGAATATTCTCTATTGTATTTATATTTAAAGTATCGAGGAATGTGTCTAAAGAATTTTGTTAATATGTTTACTGAAAATACAATAAACAATGATATATTGTTAAAGAAGATGTTTAAATCTTTTTTCTGTGCATGATTATATTATAAATAAATTTATTATTAATATAAATTTGATTTCATAGATATATTTTAATTATTTAAGCAATAAATTACCTATGGATTATATTTTGAACTTTTATTTCTTACCCTATTAAAACAAGTAGATTTTGTTATAAAAATTAGGTGAGGACAAAAAAACAGTTTTTAATAATTTTTACCATATAATTTTATTAAGACTAAAATAAAATACAATGCTTACTTAAAACTAAACTTATTACATAGGTGTTGGAGAATATGAAATTTCCGTCGGATTCAATACATTGTTATCACTACTTAAAGCAATCTCCATCATTTCTTTATCCTCCTCCTCACTCCAATCAATTGATAGAGGATTAATCAGATGTGTACACGGTGAACATGATCTCGAGTAACCTGATGCAATCGTATCTATTTTAATCACATCGTTTTGATCGTTGCACATTGGACAATATGCCATCATGGTTAGTGGTCCATCGAAGTCGTCTTCTGAAGTACTCATCATTTGGGGTATATGAGTGTTGCACGGCGTAAAATATGGAATAAAATCCTCGTCTTCCAACATAGATTGCGGTAGTTGTCCATAATTATACCACATTCTTATATGATGAGCATAATGTTTTAAAATGGTAGTTTTACCTAGTTTTTCAATTATTTCCGTGTCCACTATCATTATTGTAGAGGATTCAACTATATATTCAGGAACACGCTCACTTCTTTCACTTATACAAACTATTGGTTGATTAAATCGACGCGAAATACAATTGTAGACTGTACTAACGTCTCTGGATCGTCGTCCTTTAAATAGTCATCCGAAGACAACATGTTGGATCGTGTACGAATGTGACACGTTGAAACGAGTACAAGCCCATTGTAAAGATTATGCTTTTAACAAGAAAACTGTTATTTAATGGTGAGTCTATTATTGAAACAGCATCTTTAGAAATCTGTTTATGAACAATTGATGAATGAAACAATTGATTTTCTATTGTGTCTGGGAACCGAGGGCAGTAAACGTGCCAATACCTGCGTTTAAACAATACCCTTTAGAAATCAGTTTATGACAGGTGTATTAAACCTTTGAAGACCAAATGTCTGACAAACAATAGATAGGGTGCGCATCCGGCAGAGTGGTCGAAAACAGCCCCGCGGTGGGTGGTCCAGAACCGGCGAATACCTACTACTATACCGACGACGATTCGAGGAGATCCGCGGTAGGTATCGATTTAATCCGCGGTTTTATTCGCGGGTCGCGGTTTTGATTCGCGGTTTTAATTCGCGGTAGGTATTAATTTAATTCGCGCCTAGTAGGATGAGTTCCCGGCAGAGCGGCCAAAAGCAGGCCCCGCGGCGGTGGTCCAGAACCGGCGAATACCTACTACTATACCGACGACGATTCGAGGAGATCCGCGGTAGGTATCGATTTAGTCCGCGGTTTTATTCGCGGGTCGCGGTTTTGATTCGCGGTTTTAATTCGCGGTAGGTATTAATTTAATTCGCGCCTAGTAGGATGAGTTCCCGGCAGAGCGGCCAAAAGCAGGCCCCGCGGCGGTGGTCCAGAACCGGCGAATACCTACTACTATACCCACGACGATTCGAGGAGATCCGCGGTAGGTATCGATTTAGTCCGCGGTTTTATTCGCGGGTCGCGGTTTTGATTCGCGGTTTTAATTCGCGGTAGGTATTAATTTAATTCGCGCCTAGTAGGATGAGTTCCCGGCAGAGCGGCCAAAAGCAGGCCCCGCGGCGGTGGTCCAGAACCGGCGAATACCTACTACTATACCCACGACGATTCGAGGAGATCCGCGGTAGGTATCGATTTAGTCCGCGGTTTTATTCGCGGGTCGCGGTTTTGATTCGCGGTTTTAATTCGCGGTAGGTATTAATTTAATTCGCGCCTAGTAGGATGAGTTCCCGGCAGAGCGGCCAAAAGCAGGCCCCGCGGCGGTGGTCCAGAACCGGCGAATACCTACTACTATACCCACGACGATTCGAGGAGATCCGCGGTAGGTATCGATTTAGTCCGCGGTTTTATTCGCGGGTCGCGGTTTTGATTCGCGGTTTTAATTCGCGGTAGGTATTAATTTAATTCGCGCCTAGTAGGATGAGTTCCCGGCAGAGCGGCCAAAAGCAGGCCCCGCGGCGGTGGTCCAGAACCGGCGAATACCTACTACTATACCCACGACGATTCGAGGAGATCCGCGGTAGGTATCGATTTAGTCCGCGGTTTTATTCGCGGGTCGCGGTTTTGATTCGCGGTTTTAATTCGCGGTAGGTATTAATTTAATTCGCGCCTAGTAGGATGAGTTCCCGGCAGAGCGGCCAAAAGCAGGCCCCGCGGCGGTGGTCCAGAACCGGCGAATACCTACTACTATACCCACGACGATTCGAGGAGATCCGCGGTAGGTATCGATTTAGTCCGCGGTTTTATTCGCGGGTCGCGGTTTTGATTCGCGGTTTTAATTCGCGGTAGGTATTAATTTAATTCGCGCCTAGTAGGATGAGTTCCCGGCAGAGCGGCCAAAAGCAGGCCCCGCGGCGGTGGTCCAGAACCGGCGAATACCTACTACTATACCCACGACGATTCGAGGAGATCCGCGGTAGGTATCGATTTAGTCCGCGGTTTTATTCGCGGGTCGCGGTTTTGATTCGCGGTTTTAATTCGCGGTAGGTATTAATTTAATTCGCGCCTAGTAGGATGAGTTCCCGGCAGAGCGGCCAAAAGCAGGCCCCGCGGCGGTGGTCCAGAACCGGCGAATACCTACTACTACTTACTTATGTTACATAGGAATGAATTTATTGAAAATTAAAACGTTTTTACCCAAAACCCTTTTAATTTTAATAAGTTCTTTAGGGTAGGTAATTATAAATTCTTTTGGGTACTTAGTACAAGAAATTGTACACTTGCTAGTACCTAGGTAGTAATAATTTAACAATCCTTCTATAGAAAAAGGGAAAAACTATAAGTAATTAATTTTATTCTAAGTTTAACTAAGTAAGATGAAATATATAAAGTTTTTGTGCTTAGTTTCCTTGTGCGATATTTGAAATCACAGTAATTGATTTTATAGTAAAATAAAACTAATATATCGAGTTTATATCTATAGCCACCAAACTTTAGTAAGAAGACTAGGTACTCAATAAAAAAACATTAATAATTAGTTTTTTCGATTCTGCCTGATTTGACAAACTAACTAAATCTGTGTGTTGGCATATTTCACATTTTCTCTAACAAAATGGAACCACGTTGACATTGGACAGTCGAAATTTAATTATTTACCCATTAATACTATTTTATAATACCTATCTATACATATTATTTGATACATTTTACCTAAAAGTACAATTGGAAATATTACGTTTCAACACCACCGTGCAGTAAATATGAATGACAAAACAAAAGCATATAAAATGCAGCAAGAACAAACTTATTGTCCAGACACACTATGCCGAAGTTACGCGGCCGAAGTTCGGCCTAGTTACGCGGCCGAAATTCGGCCTAGTTACGCGGCCGAACTTCGGCCTAATTAGGCCTGCAATGATTTGTGAATGGCTAGAAACAAATCTGCTGAAAATTACGTAGCGTTTTTTTTCTTTCTAAAAGCGTTGCCGCCGAACTTCGTACGCGTAGTATTATAACTTCGGCATAGTGTGTCCGAACTTCGGTCGCGTAATTTCGGCATATTGTGTCTAGACACTAAGATATAACTAACTCGTGAATACAAATGATAGGTATTGACATTTCGAGAACAGAATTTTCACGGTCACTGCGCGGTATGGAACGGTGCTAAAGACAAAATGATCCAATGCGCTTCGACGATTTAGTCACAATATTTTTTTGTGTAGCAAGAAGCTGTAAAACTAACAATCCCCCAGCTTTTAACTATTTTTTGTTTGACGCCTGTAGCACATCTCCGCCGCGAAACACCGCAGTAGGTTCCGTCATGAGTTCGACAAGCGAAACAAATGCGAACAGCCTGTTCTAATGCATAGATTTTTTACGCGCGATTCCCCCCTATCGGCTCCGACCGTTGACACACGCGAAAGTAGTGCCAAAACGTCTACATAGATGTGATCTGATATATCGTCGTTGATAGAAGACAATTCATGGCGGAACTATGGCGGAACTATGACGAATACCGCAGTTTCGTTGTTACTGTTTCGCGGTGGAATGTGTGCAGGCGTGAGCTATGAAAGACTTCGAGCAACAGAAAGAGATAGAATGCCAAAAATTGTCGGAGCGCGCGGTACTAAATTTCTCATCAACGTAGCGCCATCTGCTGAGAACTAAAGTGAACTTTGGAACTCCAGAGTTGCGAACACAATCTTCCTGGATCACTATTGGACTCGGACTACTGCGCCGATAAGCAAGGAGCCCTGGATGGCCTCGAACTAGCTACAGGAGATCTTAAATCTAAACTAATTCTAGCAGTTAGCACACAGTCGCATCTTAACCTACATGGTTTCGCCTTGTGGCAGTTTTTAGTTCTATTAGGGGTATAAGTGAAGTCGGCTGTTGAGAGTAGTAACAGGAGCAATAGACACAAACCTAGGCAGTGGTGGGGGGGTTTCTGGGCGTGTGTTGCGCACGCGCTGTTGCCCGCGTACTGTTGGCCGGCGACTCCGGGATCGCTCGCCTCCAACGCAGGCACACTCTCCTCGTGTATCTAAATATAATTGTTTTTATTACTTTTTGTTTCTAAGTGGGTAACTAACTACTAGGGCCGTAGTCAAGTATATTATATAAATGGCAGATTTGCTAAGACATTTCGGGGGGTTGAACCAGCGAACTAAAAAATATATGGAATAAGCATTCTGCTCAAAAAATGGCACCACATGCAAAGTATACAACTAAGTGGAAAGAGCTAAAAATGCTGGCATTTAATTATGCAACACAAAGCGTCTAAATACAGGTTGCAGCGACCATATTTTGTTTACTCATAGATATTTTCTATACTTAAACGAAAAAATAAGAAACATTTTTTCTGCATTTTTTACACCATTTGACTACAAAGGACGTCATTTCTAATAAACTCTCTTTTCCTATCTTTTCTCTACAATACAAACTGCAATTTATTGAAAAGAACACTAACGTCAGTCACCGGGTGCGTGGCTGGCTCGACTAAAACTAAGCGGGTTGTACTTTTTCGGCCCCGTGGTGCCATTTTTTAAGCAATATTTGTTTGCAATTTCACTTCCATAGATTTTAGTTAGCTGGGTTGAACCCTAAACCTCCCCTCCTGGCTACGGCGGCCCTGGTAACTACAGACAATTTGCAAGTAGATGAGTAAGTCTTTTTTCAGAGTTCAAATAAAATAAAGGCAAGTGTGGGGCGGGGCTTTTGAATGAGATGTTAGTACATATAACCCAAGTAACAAAAATTTCTATAACCAATGCGTTTTATCACCAAACAGTGATATAGTAATCCTTTAATGGTAACCGTTGTGACTGCTTGTGCTATAAAGGTTTTCAACAGAGCATTTTGGTTCTATAATATTAAAGTGCATTTAAGTTCTAAAATGTAGTTCTTAGAACACTTAAAGGAACATACAAAAGAATCTCTAAAGTGTTGCACTGTAATAGATATGAAAAAATCGATTATAGTGCTATTTAGTACTAAAGACGACCTTATTGCCACTTTTATGTATCTATTTTGGACTAATAATGCGTCAAAATAACTTTTACGGTACTAGTATTATAGCAGTATCGAAAACACTATTACAGAATCAATCTGCACTATAAAAGCACCTTGCACAACCATTACGTCACGGTTTAGCTTCTTAAATGCTCCTTCAACATTGCTATGGGGCTAGTTCTATAAAAGTCATGAAAACACTTCTATGGTACTAAATAGTGAAATAGCGACTCCTTGTGCAGTCGCTAAATAACTTAAATTCTAAATAGCTCTGTGAGTTTGTATTACTGCTACCAGACTAAAGCGTAACATGAAAGCACTAAAATTAATAATTAATGGACTAATCTGTTTTCGGTGAAAATATGGCTGCCGTTTATGCCATGATAACACATTAGTAGCACGGCTGGAACCAATGTGTACTATAGCAGCCATAAGCAGGACTAGTCTTTATTTTATTAATAAAAATTTAATTAAATCACGAAAATTATGAAGGCGCATTGTCAAATTTAAAATCAGCATAGTGATTTTATCGATGCAATTATTTTCGCAAGTGCAAGTTACGGTGGAGTTACGGTCAATGGATGATCAAAGGTGATGTTTTGTAGAATGCCCTTTGTATTACAATTAGCGAATGACATTTTGTTTTCTTTGGGAAACACTTACGATGTCGTGGCCACAACAAGAACAAAATAAAGATAACAAAAATCGTTTACGGTGCAAAATAGCACTATAAACATCTTTTGCGTTTCAACTATAGAGCTGATTTATTACTGTGAGAGCCTTTATGTAACGTTTATAGAACAAATCAGTGATAAAACTAGGGCCTATTTTGGGGTTATGTAAAGGTTACAGTACCATTATAGTGCTTATCATAGCACGTCCTAAAACGTTCTCAGGACTTTTATAGTACCAAATTTTGTTACTTGGGAAGTAAGCATAATGAGCAAAATGTTATCCTAAAACTACGAACGTTAATCTCTAAAATTTCAGCTACAAATAACTAATATTTTTAGAATTATTATTTCTCTAAAATAATAATACCTACCTACTAAAGTAAATTCTTTATGTTAGTCAAAATATACCTGTCTACATATATATGTTACGGCTAATACCCGAAGTGCGGCTAAACCTAGTTCTAGCCGGCTAAAACTAGGTGTAACCGATCTGCTTTACTCCTGTAGGTCCCGGGTTAGGTTAGAAATTTAAGGCGAGCGCGAAGCGCAGCGGAGCGTGAGCCTAAAATTTCGAGGTTTTTTTTTAACAGACAACAGAAAAAACTTTCTTGATATCCCATGCTGCACCTAGTTTTAGCCGGCTACACCTAGTATTAGCCGCGAGCAAATCGGCTACACCTAGTTTTAGCCAACAGCTAGCGGCTACACCTAGTTTTAGCCGGCTAAAACTAGGTTTAGCCGCACTTCGGGTATTAGCCGTAACATATATACACACTGCCACTTTTCTGACATGTGGATAAAAATATTACACTGTTTTAACAATAACATAATTGAAAAACCTTACTCATATTTTAGCTAATATACTTTCTACTCGATTTACATACTACAGTTAATAATATTACCTACACAGATAATGAAAGTATTATATTCAAAGAAAATAAGTCAACTTATCTCTATATTCTCTACACACATATAGATTAATAACGTACGAGGACATTAGTCATATAAACCATTTTTTCCGTACCAATAATCTTCCTTCAGCGATCAGCAAATTCGAAAAATCTATATCGAATAAAATGTATTAATCTTTTCGTTCGTCGCAAAAGGAATCAACTTGACACTACTAGTGGCTCTACAATTTTAACACACGAAAAAGTCTCTTTGATTGATGATGCGAATGACAAGGGTTCTGGAATACATGAAATAATTCTTGGATGATATGTAACAAAACGAGATTTTCCCACTACACATGTGTAACAAGATACGTGAGTATCATTCATGTTTAAAATAGTTTAGGAGAGATTATTCTCGCCCTTGAGGCAAAACATACCAAATCACTTCCTTAGTTTGAGTAGGTACCTATATCGGCAATTAGGGTTGAAATAGCTGAACTTTGGAATTCCGAATTCGAGACGAGTGAACATTAAGCGTTTTGTGGTAAATTCTGAATGTCCTATTATGGTAATCAATACCTTTTATCCACTATTAATATTACATTACCATTGCAGTTCATAAACAACGATTCGTATAGGTACATACAGAACATTCAGAAAAATTCTAATTAATAAAATAAACATAGATAAACATATCTATAATAAATATATAACATCATCATATAATCATAAATAATGCATGCATCCTAACTACCTAATCTTTTTAATAGGATATCATTTTATCTAATAAGCTATTTTATATTAATATAAGCTCTCTAAGACCGCGTTTCATTTAAATATGTAGGTACTTATGACCTTTATCACATTCACACTCACACTACCAACTAAACTAAACTAAGTACTAACGCTAATTGCCTTTACTGGTCCATAATGTACAGCTTTTCATACTAATTGTACATACATACATACATACATACACTCACGCCTGTTTCCCATGGGGGTAGGCAGAGACTATGGATCGCCACCTGCTACGATCCTTGCACACTTCTTTCGCTTCATTCATATCCATCAATCTTTTCATACATGCCCTGCGGTTTTTGTCACTGCGTACACCAGCCTTTTTTATAATAACCTCTATTTGGTCCGCGTAGGTTTTTCTGGGACGCCCTCGTGCAATCGTTCCTTCCACATTCGCACAGTATATCTCTTTCGTGATTCGCCTTTCATTCATCCTCTCTAAGTGACCAAACCACTGGAGCATTCCTTTCTCAATTCTTGTCACTATATCATCTTTCAGACCACACCTTTTGCGAATCACCTCATTGCTCACTCTATCACTCAGTTTTACTCCACATATTTTCCTCAACGATCGCATCTCTACCGCATTTATTCTGCTTTCATTCTTCTTCTGCCATACCCAAGATTCACTTCCATACATCAGTGTCGGTACCAGCACTCCGTTATGAATAGCCATTCGCGCCTTTGCAGAAACGGTTTGGCTACTCATAACCGAGTGTATAGCACCACTCACCGAATTTCCTTTCTTCACTCGTCTTTCTATGTCTTCCTCACTCTTTCCGTCCCTTGTGAACAAACTCCCCAAGTATACAAACTCACGGACTTGTTCCACTTTTTCGCCACCTAACATTACCGTACAGTCAGTCATTTCTTCATCTCTCTCAAACACCATCACTTTAGTCTTAGTTACATTCACTTTCATCCCTTTTCTCACAAAATCTTCATTCATAACCGACATCATTTCCTGCAACTCTTGCGCAGAAGACGCAAGTATAACTTGGTCGTCAGCGTAGAGAAGGCACTTGATTTGAGTCCCATTCATCACAACCCCACAGTCACGTTCTTTCAGACCTTTCATACAACTGTCCAAAAACAGATTAAAGAGCCATGGTGACGCAACACATCCCTGTCTGACACCCCTAGAGATGCCAAACCAGTCAGTGTATACGCCGTCAATCCTGATGCATACTAATTGTAGGGACTAAAAATAGAATTCCCGTATTGTGGAATTAATAATATAATATTGTACATCTGGAATCTGACTAACTCTATTATTCTTCAATTAGCTAATTTCTCTATCAAAATCAACCCTTTAAAGTCTTTTTAATTCATCTAAAAGCTTAATTGGTAAGCCAGTGTCATCAACAATATTTCTTTGTTTACGGAACAAAGGGGCATCATACTTGTCATCCAAATGACAGTGTTATTGCAAGTGACGTAATACCAGTTTTAGACGGATTTGTATTTTTAGCACCGATATGGGTTGGATACCTTATATAACGCAAATATAACGCAGTCATTGATACTGTAAATAATAAAACTGGTACCTACATAACAAACTGGAAAATACACAGTAATATTTTTTTATGCGGAGGCATCCAATTTTAGTATTGATCCCACTTCTGGTACCGCACAGTTCAAGGTGGCTACAGAATATAACTTACCGTATGTGAATCATGCCACACCAAAGCCAGATCGTCGTCGATGGCATTTTGTTTGACCTCCTCGACCGATTCTGGTTCGCTTTGGGTGTTCCATGATGGGACTGGAGGGCCAGGATTTGTTCCTAAGGCATTAGTCTCAGGCGAAGCGTCAAACTCTTGAGGTGGAGTTTCTGTGCCGTAGAATATAAGCTCCCATTGTGACAGTGGTCCTGCTGCAGGGAAAATTATTATTTTTCGAGTGTCACTATCAGAAAATGTGATGTTTATCGCGTATGGTTTTGTATTGCTTTATTTAACTGCTTCTGAGTTATGCAGACCACCAAAATTGGATTATTGTATGCCAATGTTTACAGAGAAAATATTTAAGCAAATATTTGACAACATCACATACATTTTGATTAGGTACTGTAAAATCCATTCTTAAAAATTCGTACATTACGAGTCTTAAACTACCTACTTACTTCTTTATAAATAAAGCTACTGAATTTTAAAACTAAGTAATATATCAAACTAATATTGATAAAAAGGTAAGGTTTCACAAAAAAATGCTATCAAATTCGCCGAGCCAAAATATAACGAAGCGCTAAAAAAGAAAAACATAAAAACCACCAACGCAAATTAATTTCACTTACTACGAAACGTTAATTGCAACTGAAAATAAAATGGAAATCGAACGAAACAATGTTGTGTCTATAGATTTCAACTGCGAAAAAAATTAACAATGCAAACACACGCCATGCAAAGAGTCGAGTACGGACATGGGGTAATTGACGTGCGGGTTCAAACTAGGCGGGCGAAATAAAACGAGGGCGACTACGGACAAACATACACAAATCATGCATCGCCACTACAGCTGTACCGTTCGCTTGAAGCGGCGCCGGGTATATCCGTTGAATTTTCGGATATTGCTCGAAGAGGCTGGACATCTTTCGACCTCTCGGGTCCGCTAACGGATCCGATATATCCTCCCTCAAGTGGAGGCTTAAGTCGGGAGCTGACGTTGTTGTCGTCTTTGTAGTGCTTTCTAAAGGAGAACGCGTTGCGGGTCTACTCTGCTTCGATTTTTGGGAGTTCCTATTCGGATTTTTGGAGTTCTTGTTTTTCTTTCTCTTGACTAAACCGACCGTGTAGGTGGGGACGATGGAGACGGCCTTCCCCCGGCTGTTTTTCCGTCCGGATTGGACCACTACGGGTCGTGTTGCGTTGCTCTTATTTCGAGCCGTAATCGGATTTCTGAACGGCACCGGATCGTTTTTAGCTGCTGGAGTGCTAGTTCCGTATAACGTTAAAGACCAGTCTTGCAATGTCGCACGACCTAATGAATCGAAAGGACACGTTCATAGGTGCAAGCATCAAAGAGGAAACATCTATGAGGTAAGTTCGATGAATCGAAATCATTAGTAGGTATAAATAGAATTGAATGTCGTTGTTACAAGTAAGCTTTTTATTGCACCTTAGATATTCACTGAGCTGGAAAAACAAAGCGATCTTTGTTTTCGATATCAAAGGGAAATACTTTCTTCTTCTTTATTTTTCAACATCATTTCCGAGTGTTACATTTATTCAGTTAAGATTCTTAATTTGATAAGTCAACCTCGAAATATTTGTTTTTATGCACTTAATTTTTTCGAATGTTTCTTACAAAAATGATTCACAAAAATAATTGCAATTGTCTTTGTAAATTTTATACAGATGCTAAAGTTTGTGAAACACTTGACGCAATCCAATTATCATTTTCAATAGCATTGTTATTATTTTAATCAAAATGTCTTACCACTGTATCGGCCTTCGTTCGACACCTCCAGTTGCCAGATCCCGAGCGGCGATTCCCCCCACATGTGCACCGACATGAAGGGCCAAGAGTTGAAACCCGCTCTGGACGAGTCGTGTGCCCTGCAAGTTCAATATCTCATCACACCGAACTTCTATAAAATTAAATGTATGTACTATGGGCAACAGCGTCGCTTAACCAGTTATAGCAACGACATTCGTGTGCGCGCGTATCGCCCCTGTACCCAGAATTTGCCACACTGGATGCGTTCTGCGGTCTGCGGTCCGGTCAACCCATACATTGCGTTCGCCCTATGTATGGGTTGACCGGACCGCAGACCGCAGAACGCATCCAGAGTGTTATAACCTTAAGAATGGTTAAGCGACGACGCTGCTGCCTATGGTACCACTTAAGCTAGGGTTTCCTAGGATAGCGGTGCCGTCATATTACGGCCGTAATATAGCGGCGTTGAATATTGTCATGTAAACAATATGGCGACACCATAACGTCAGAAACCGCGCCGTATTGTTTACATTGACAACGTTCTACGCCGCTAAATTACGGCCGTAATATGACGGCACCGTTATCTTAGGAAACCCTAGCTTTAGGGGTTCATTCCATCCACTAACGCCGCTAAAACTAGGGTTTCCTAGGATGACGGTGCCGTCATATTACGGCCGTAATTTAGCGGCGTAGAACGTTGTCTATATAAACAATACGGCGCGGTTTCTGACATTACGGTGTCGCCATATTGTTTACATAGACAATATTCAACGCCGCTATATTACGGCTGTAATGTGACGGCACCGCTATCCTAGGAAACCCTAGCTTTAGCGAACTTTCTATGACACTATGTAGATAAACTGCATTTTTGTTATTATTTTACTGGCTTCCACGATACAGGCTATTTAAGTAATTAAAATTAATGTAATAATTAACTGCTGAAGTGAACTAGTAAATGTACCCAGTTATATAGTTCAAAGCCAGAATAGGCGGCCAATTAAAATAGACACAGTTCAGAACGTGAATAGGTACGTAATACGTGGAAGCTATTCAATTGAGGCATATTGAGTGATAACAATGTCGAATATGAAATTCTCGTTTGCATTAATTTACAGGTAGTAGGTACCTACTTGGAATCAGTATAGGAATATTTGCCTCAAGGGTTCTGTGAGCTGCCTTTTGAAGTAATTATTAATCAAGTCGTTTCACTAATATAATGAATATATTATTATAGGTACTACTTATGAGAATAATTGCCGTGCGAAAATAATTGTCCAAATCTTCAAGTAGAAGACTGCCTTCTAAAAGCCTAGTAGAAGAATGGACTTTCTTGTCCATGGAGGTGTTAATTAGATGTAAGATTAAGCTTATGCTTCGGTCTCCAGCATGTCACAATGCTTTCTATAGAAATGTACTGTTGGGGTCTCTTTCAAACGCTGACGTCAGCGTATGAAATGAACTTATAGGAATTTTTACGCTGGCGTCAGACCTCACCTATAGCATAAAATAGGAGACCAAGGCCCAAGGCTTTAGTGATTTCCCGAAGGGTTAGTGCTATTCGACTTTGATGGACGCCAAAAGACTAGAAATTAGTAAAGTCAATTGAGCAACTAGTAAAAGTCTACAAAACGAAACTAAAAAAAGGAAAAGAGAAAAAACTATAAATTTCGTATTTTTGTGATATTGAGTTTACTTTGATCAGTAAATAATGATGTACATTATTCAGTAACTAAACAGTATTACATTTTGCTTAACACGTCCAAACATATAATATTAAATCGTGACGTTTTCAAAACCGTCGATATATTCAAGTCATGTAAGGCCAGTGTACTAATAACTTCGGCAGTTCGGCCTGATTGATACACCCGACTGAAGTTTCGGGCTAAATATTAAAATATGACGTCAGCATACCCAAAACTGACTAAGCTTCGGCCATGTTAAGTAGTGAAGCAAGCCTGCCCAAGTAATTATGCACTGGGAAACTTCACTTTGTTCGGATTTCCGTAGCCATTGTTAAAGCGGGATTATCTCTTGTTTTATTTTGCCATTGTGAACTGACACTGTTACCGAAAAAGTAACGCCACTATTTTCTGTAATTCAACTGTCGAGGTAAAGTTTTTCTGCCTTGATATCTGAATTTGCTGTGAATTTCAGAACTGAATAAAAGCCCCATTGATCAAAGCTGAAGTGAATTGTACTGATAGAATTATGGCAGTAGCTTTTATGAAAATTAAATTTTGTAAATGTTGCTAAAGATTGTAACCCACCTGATAATAAAATAAGAAGTAAACGCTACTCATAATCATAAGTTGAGACACAGTAACATGCGTGATATATGCATGAAAAGCGACAGCACTGATCGATATATATATAAAGCTACTTTAAGTTACCTCCTACTTATTCCGGCCATTTTGGCACTACATCCAAGTCTTTAATACTAAAAATGAAGTAACTATTGCTTTAGGTAACACATCAACATCAGCCTTCTGAAAGCCTTTTTGTATCAATACCTAAATTACCTAAACATTGCAGTGAAATATGCGTGAAATGGATTCAGATTTGAAACCATTTGACATTTTGAAATAGTATTTATGCGTGGAAACAATGCAAAGCGCATTCGTGATTTCGTCGAAATGTTTATGGAATGCTGGAAATGCAGTGCTGGTGGGAAAATGAGAATTGATGTGTGGTAAAGGCTTTTTGCATTCGCTGTTTGTCGGCAGAAAATAACTCTTTTGAAAGCCTTTTTTAAATTTAGTGCCATAGTGGCATGTCGAGAAAGTTGTAGACATTATTTTTTTTGCAGAAAATAAAAGGATTACTTAGATACTGGATTTTACGAATGGCGCCATAAGTTGAACCGCTGTTATTAATTCAGAAATTTCTAGTGATTAGGTCACCGATACAACGCAGAGTAATCAGGTTCGATGCTCGGGAGTGAAGGGGCTTGCAGTCGCCTGCCAACTATTGCCACAATAATTTAAATCCATTTGCCATAACTTTTGTATTGTACACGTAAATAGAACTCCGACTTCCTACAGAGTTCTATTTATGGGTATAAAACAAGTAAAATATTAACAAGTTTTTGCCACTTTAATTTCATCTAATGAATCCAACCCGACATTGCCGCCCCTGGGAAGGGACTGACCCACTTTGGGCCGGGGTTGGCGGGCCCCAGCGGCAGTCTTATGAAGTTTTAAATTTGTTTTTATTTGTCTTTTTTCTCTTTCTATCCCCCCTTTCTCATCTTTCTTTTCTCTATCATCTTTCTTTTCTATCCTTCCATCTTCCTCTTTCTGTTTAGTTTTTTTCTTGTCCCGGTCCGGCATCTGAGGGCAACAAGCCTCACCAAGGGATCCTTCACCAACTCCATACCAATCTTTAAAATTCCCACAGCCGTTCCTTTTCCTCGTATAAAAATATTTCACTATCCCTCCAGGAAACCCCTTCATCTTTCCATGAGTTTAAAAAACCACCTACCTCGGAGCCAGCAGTGTGACCTTGGTCCCAGCAGGCGACGTCAACGTGATGCGTATGTCACCCCGGCGCGCCGCCGACAGCGAGACGCGGGCTTGCACGTGCTCCAAGTAATTGACTCCAGGGCACGAGCTCACGTCCAGCTGAGTAAGGGAACAAAGAAGTTAGTTTTCATTGGGTACTTAACTATAACTAATTGTGTGACAAGAGACCATAGACCTATATCGAGATAGGTCTGTGCAAGACAAGAGACGTTATTATCATTGGAAATACTAATATACTAGCGGCCGCCGGCGACTTCGTCTGCGTGGAAAGTTTTTTGCTATCCCTCGGGAACAATATTTTTTTCGGGATAAAAAGTACCCTTTGTCCTTTTCTGTACTCCTGACAACGTGTATGCAAAATTTCATGATGATCGGTTCAATAGTTAAGACGTGAAGGCGTAACAAACAAACAAACGGACTTTCGCATTTATAATATTCAGTAAGGATAATACTAATTATGTCTGACTAGTGCTCGATAGGAGGACCATGCCAGCAGCATAAATCATTCCATGATCTACTTCAAAAGAGAATACTGTACTCACCTGCAGCAGGCCAGGGACACTCCGCACTTCAGGAATGAAGCTATAAGTACGTGATGGGCCCGTTTAACTGGGCCAAAGTCAAAGGCTGCCGGCCGTCAGAAGAGATAAGAGCTACGCGATAGAAAGAGAGGCAACTTCTACGTAAATATGACTGTAGGAAATAAGCGCTGTGCGACCTAAATTGCGCTTTATGGTGTCGGAGCAAGAGTCGCTATTTATTCAGATGATCTTGCGGAGTGTCCCTTCTATACTTGTACCTACTATTATGTATCCTGTGCCTGCAGTAAAACTGCAGAAATTGTTGGGATCAGTCACTGTGACGTTGGCGCGGTGAGCTCTAACTACCTATATGATAGAACTGGTCTATAAAACCTGCTCAGGCGATAGATTCTAGCTACATTAAACAATCTAATGAGGATACTGTACTAACCTGCAGTGAAACTGAAGATTTGGTGAGAAACAGCCGCTGTGACCTTGTTGCGGTGAGCCCTAACTAGTCTTACTACCTATATGATGGAACTGTCCGATAAAACCTGCTCAGATGGACCATGCCAGCTTCATAAAACAATCAAAGGAGGATACTGTACTGACCTGAAGTGAAACTGAAGACCTGGTGGGGATCGGCCGCTGTGATCTCGGCGCGGCGAGCTCACACTTCCTCTGCGGCGGAACCGTTCTCCAAGACCTGGCTAGGCGGACCATGCCAGCAGCGTCCAGCAGGCCGTATCCGAATGAGTGCGACACATTGCGACCGACGCCGTTCACCCGCCATTCCCCACCGAGGCTCAATCGCTCTGGCTTTGCAGTTCGCACCACTGTACAGAAAAATTAAAACCAGCTTGCTTAGCTAGATAATCTAACCAAATGGAGATTAATTAGTAAATATATCGATTATAAATAAATCGTCAATCTCGATGAGGATTTCTCGATCTGATTGAGAAAAGAACTAACATTAAACTCATGAAAAATCGGTAGGTAGGCATTTTCTTTGCAATTCAATAAGCCTACCTAACATCAAAACAGATCTGAACATACTTTTATGAAATAGCTAGGTAAGAACTAATTCAACAAAAATCTACTTCTTCAAATTATCTATAGTTACTCGTATTTTTAACCGACCTCAACAAAAGGAGGAGGTTCTCAATTCGATTGTATGTTTTTTTTATCGTTGTTCGCGCGTATCTTCGTCATTTATGGACCGATTTTGATGATTATTTTTTTGTTCGATTGAGTTTGCTTGTTCGTTTTTTTTTTCAAATCTGTCGGGTAGTTTTCAAGTAATCCTGAAAATACTATGATTTTGCATCAACTACCTTGACGACTTTCTTATTTATGAACCGAATTAGATTTTTTTTTGTTGGAAAAGGGATACTTTATTGTAGTCTTTTTAACCGACTTCAAAAAAAGGAGGTTCTCAGTATATGTATGTATGTTTCTTCGCGATTATCTCACGTTTGGCTGAGTCGATTTTTCTACCTAAATAATATACCTAATACAGAAGGTACACTAAAAATAAAAAATTGTTTATAAAACAAAAAAGACCGACTTCAAAAAACCTGCCTATAAAAAGCAATAAATAATATTCAAATCATTAGATATGCATTATCATTGTTATAATAAAAACACGTCTATTGAAGTCGGGTGGGGCTTTTAGAATAAAAAAAATAGGAAGTTGTAAGTAATCCAGCCTCACCCGACTTCAATAGACGTGTTTTTATTATAACAATGACAATGCATATCTAATGATTTGAATATTATTTCTTGCTTTTTATAGGCAGGTTTTTTGAAGTCGGTCTTTTTTTATAAAACAGTTTTTAACTCCAAAGAGAAAAGAGTTGGATATTTTTGCCGACGAGTGAATAATAGCAATAGATCCACTCAACCTATTGATTTGAAAAATATTCACGAGTGGTTGAACTGTCTTATCTTACGCCCCGACCTTTCAGGGGTGAAATAGTGCCTTTATTTGGTACAATAGTTTATACTAAAACCATAATTCATTTCAAGCATGAATGCGAAATCTATGAATAGCTTTTTTATTGTGAAATACTTAGATATAGCTTGGTAACGAAATGTTTTATTTGATACTATTATAAGTATGTATATAATTTTTTTACTTTATTCAAGAAAATATCAATAGAGAGTACTTACTTAGCTTTGTTAAAACATCTTAAAAAAGAAGCATGAAAATATTACAGGCTAAATAAAAAATCTATAAAACTCTCGTCTGAAAGTTCAAACAGTAAAGATATCTTCTTTCGTATTTTTATTCATTTATTTTCTGAGACGATGTACCGGTCCGATAAACATTATCAAGGAAACAAGAAATAATTCCGGAATTTCCATAAAGTAACATTTTGTAGGCAGTAACGAAATATTTCACGAAGAAATAATCATAATCGTTACGGTAGTTATTGACAAAAAAATGTCATTTAAATAATGTAAATCGATGATTTCTAAAAGGGCACTGTCACACTGTATTCTCTAGTTGAACATTTTGCAAGAGACGAAAAAAAAAAACAAAAGCCTCTTTAGTTCTAAACGAATATTTCGATGGCGTACCAACTTATGGAAAAAGAAGTTACTTACATGTGGCCTTTTTACAAAACTATTTTTTCTTTCGCAAAGTTAAAAGACTTTATCCTGGACAATTAAACTTTTAAAATTATATAATATAATATAAGCCGTTATAATTTAAGACTACTCATAATAAGGATTTAAAATATTTACTTTATTTGAAATAAAAACCGTTCTCCAATATTTTACTATAATTTCAATTCATTAATGCCGTTTTGCAATTAAAAACAAATTGAAAAATACACCTTTTTTTCGCAAAGTGACTGACTAATGAAACCTGAAATCCCAATATACCATCACCACAAACCTTTTAACGCTCTCGTTTAAAATCATTGGATATCTATATATAGTTCGAATGCTAACCCGAAATGCGAATGTGGTTTATTTCCACTCCACGTTATTAAATGCCCTATCAAAAGCGATTTACATTTTCACGCACATTTTCCCACACAAATCTCTTTCTCACCAAAGTAGAAGAGCGCGGACGCTGTCATGTGGTTTTCTCGCTCAAGCGAACGAGTGTGTGTGTGTGTGTGCGTGTGTGTAGTGTGTGTATGTGTGTGTAAGAGAAAGAGAGAGAGAGAAAGAAGAGAGAAAGGGTAAAAGAAATATGTCAGTTAAATTGAATCTTATTAAGTAACTAAATAGCTTACAGATTTACAGACAATACTAACAGACAAAAAAATGCGGTTCTGACGATTCAAAGTACTTCCCTCTTCCTTAGTCGTTCACTCTTGACAGAGTGGTCGTGGTTGATGACGATGCATTTTCATTTGATAAAGCAGCCCCTGCGATGCGCCTCCACGTGTTGCGGTCAAAGTACTTAAGTTAACCCAAATTCACTCAATGTGATAAGTTATTATTTTCGATTCTACAGTAGTCATCACTTACCGATATGCTGCATGTCCCTCCAGGTGAGGTCTCTATTGGCTTGCAGCGCGAGCGCACAGATGCCTGCGGCAAGCGGCGCAGACGCAGATGTGCCCGTGTGCCCCGCCGTGCATGAGTGGTGGAGATCGGTGGTCACAACCTGTAAAAACATCTTGATAAGCCTTCGTCATGGGTGGACAAGGAGGTTGGGTCTTCACCCACCACGCTATCCCAATACGGATTGACGGGTGTTAAGGGCTGGTTTATACGGGGTCACTGACTGGTCTCTGGACCCAATGACTCGGAATTTCGGTCCCAGTACTGTGCCCTAAAATAGAACGGGTGGCTATATAGACAGCTGGTCTGACTTGCGAGTGATCAGTCAGCATTGGACTGGGTTTAAAAAAGCGTCTACACGAGCCCAGTAGCAAGTCAGCGCTGGACTGGGTTACTGTATTACCATGTTACTGACCCCGTATAAACCAGGCATAATGCCTGCAAATGAACCCAGTAGCAACACTACCAACGGGTGTGTTTTAAAGCACGGAGGACAAAAACTGGTTTCATAGTGTCGCCATCTTTGAGCCGGATTCAAGCTCTGACTAGCAGGGAATGATAACGTTATTTTTAAGTATAACGTTATTTTTTACTTTTTTTAGCGTTAATTTTAAAATTAACGTTATGTCATTAAATAACGTTAATTTAGATAACGTTACATTGAAACTAACGTTATTTCAGTAAATAACGTTAATTTTAACGTTATTTCTTACTTTTTTTACCGTTAAACTTTAAAATTAACGTTATTCTAATTAATAACGTTATTTTTTTAGCGATAATTTTACCGGTATAATGTACCGGTAAAGTTTAACGCTAAATTTAACGCTAATTTTACCGGTATAATACTTTTAACGTTATTTTTACCGGTAAATTTACCGATAAAATGTTTTAACGGTATTTTTAACGTTATTTTTTATTTATCGTTATATTTTTTTTAACGGTAGGTATTTCAATCCCTGCTGACTAGGAACTTTTCTTTACAATCTCAGGTCTGGGTGTTTGTGGCACTTCCGTTGTTTGAGCATTCCATAACACACTACTTTGGAATAAAAAACCCATAGACTGATTTTTCAATGCCCAGATAAAGCTTTATTCGTTTAATAACGTATTATGCCGCCAAATTGAAAATGATTGTCAATGTTTGTTTGTATTTTTTTTTTTATTATTTTTATGTTATTCGGAATATAATTTAACTGACTGATATCTGATATCTGAGGATTGAAAAATCAGCCCTTGGACAAGTGCGAATCGGGCTCGCCCACTGAGGGTTGCGTACAAAGTATATTTTTTATGACAGACGGACAACAAAGTGTCTAATGGCATACTCGTACTTCCTAATTTGTCTGACTGGAAATAGTATTAGAATTAGAGTGAGTAACTATTAATAATGTAAATATGCCGCAACCCATATTTCACGCCGACGATAGACTGCAGACTTTGTTTGACCCAAAAGTTGGGCTAACTTTGATTGCTTACCAACGAACTAATAATAGATCGGACATGGGGCGTAACTTGAATATCATCGAGTTAACATAAGGTTAGCAAGAGTTTTACATCTTATATAAACAATGGTGTTTCAATACGTTAAGTTACTGATGCATTTCATTTTAGAGTTTATGCACTTTGTACATAAAAATTTTGTAAAAAAGAAAATGGGAAATGAAACTGCTATTAGCTATTATCATACGAAACGACAACTCATAGGTAATATTGATATTATTTTGTAAATAAAAGAATACCGTACAATAAGGGAGACGTACCAAATATTGGATACGTACCCAATAATGGATACATCAATTTCTGGAAAAGTAACCATTGCCATCTATTGTAACAGTCTAAAATTACTTCTTCAATGTTTAATCTCATGCTTTCTCCGACAACAGCGCCATAACTAGCTCCAGTCGGCTGTCAAAATTCAAAGTGTGTTTTTCGTTTATCGAACTAATTTTGATATAGTGTTGCAAAGTGTGTTAAACAACGGTAAGTGCGTTTATTTGTTGTTATAGGGATACGTATTAACTAGGCACATAGTTATTGCGACGTAATTAACGCTTTTTCTTGATATTTTTGGTAGGTAAAGAATTCCAGAACATTTTCGTAAATGTAGATACTTAACTCAATACTGGATACCGTGTTACCCCAATACTGGTTATCCAGTATTGGGATACATATAAATTTGTATGTACTTGTAGTTATTGAACTTAACTTAGAACTTATTTATGGGCTTATGAAGTTTGTACTGGGCTTGATCCAGATGTAATAGACTATGTTTGTGAACACGTCCCACGGGTTAATTTACCTTATTTGTAGTGTGTCTGTGTATTCCTTATACTGGATATCCCATATTGAGTGTTATGTACCCAATATTGGATATCCAATATTAGGAATACCTACTGTCCAATATAGGGTACACAAAATTATGTCGTTGATTTCTGTAATTTTTTAGAAAAAAAAAATATTTGCCGATTATTAGTGGAGCTAGAAGTTTATTTCTTTTTGGAATGTTAAGATGATTAGATACTTATCTCTATGAGTGTAACAAACAAATGTTTTTTATTAACTATGTTGGTTATTTTCCGGTTTTCAAAAAGTATCCAGTATTTGGTACGTCTCCCTTACATAGGTACAATGCATTTATTTAACATCAAACTAAAACTTTAAGTCTTACGTCGGTACAAGATTTTCCGAAGAAGTTATGAAGAGTAAATGTTATTGTTCCGAGATTTTAGACTTCTATTCATTCAAACTAAGTAGGTACTTTCAGTTTAATAACTAAGTAGGTATTCAAAAACTAAGTTAGCAGACGTAGTTGTAACTAGTTTCAAAACAGTTCAACAAAAGAAAGAAGGTAGAGGTACAGTCCCGCATTAAAAGTTGCCAGCAAATAATTGTCTATTCGTAAGTTTAAACAAGTTGAACAATGAAGACGTAAAGAAATTCACAGAACAACAGAATTTGACAATGATAAGTTTTATGTTTGCATAAACGAAGAATCATAAGGAGCAAAAGATATCCTTAACTAGAAACGGGACGAGAAAAAGTTTCGGAAAGAAAATTATATTGACGGAGATGTTATGACGATATGAGAAAACTGCCAACTTCAAAATAATAAAGTCTGTCAAATTATATGAGACGCCCTTCTTGCCAATAAAACTTTCAGATGGTTATATTTATTAGATAAGTCAACCAAAAAATTTTATAACAACTAAGTACCTATGTAAAAAGAGAATGAACTTTTATTATACCTAGCTATAGAGTAGACTATAGCCCCAATCCTGATAGATATTATAGATAAGTATTTTTAATTAATAGAAAACGTGGTGATAGTACAATAAAGTCTGTAGCAAATAAGATTTGTAGACGAAGAACATAGTGCAGCTTTTTCCGGTCAAATTCTCTCGACGCGCCTCCGTCGGTCGCGTCGTCGGTCGCCGCGCCGTGACCACGGGAATAAAGCTGTAAACTGATGCCTAGATATCGCAAAGCTATTACGATTAAGCAGTCAGCCCGTGACCACGAAACCCCGTCTCGTCGAAACGTCGGGAAAGGTAGGTGTTTAAACAACAATGTTTAGTTAAACGCATCTAATAAAATGCAACATATCGCGACGCCTCTCGTCAGAGTTGATAATGCGTCCTCACATCTTTCTACAGGTGACAGCTGAAAAACAGCGTTTTACTCAATCATCGCGGTAAAGATAAATGCTGAGCTTTTGCCTATTTGCGTCGCTGTGACACACATGTTAACCAGTATTGATTTAGTTGTTGTTTTTTTTGTGTGATTGTGATGCAAATAAATAGTTATCTATCTGTCTATCTATCAGATGTTCGATGAGCTGTAAGTTGGGTTACTAAATGACTGGAATTTTCCTTACATGTCAGGAATTTCAGGCATCCGTCAGGAAAACAGGGAAAACCTGTAGTGTTACGTTGAGAACTAGCACCGAATTCTAAATTTTTACATGTTTTTATTAAATTTCTTCGCTTTCAAGTTAGTTAAAAAAAATCTGTTCAATTAAGATTGAAGGCATTAACATCGCCGATTTTTATGTGTTGGTTTTAACATTAACGAATGTTCTGTTTCCGAGAAATTTTGCAAATAGGACCAGAAACAGGGTCCACGGAATATTTTTTTTACATCAAAGGTGGTAACATTTTTACAAATGCTTTCAATTAAATCTGTTGTGTATTATTCCAAGTGCATTATATATTTTTTCCATGATAGCTTCACGCGCGTAATCTTTCAATAATTTGAATTGAATATTGGGATTTGACCCTTCTTAGCGCCAACACATAACTTGTTAATTATTTTAGTGAGAAATAAATATCAAAAGTGTACTAGATGAAGAATGTAGATAAAGCTGTACAAAATGTCAGGAAATTTCCTAAAGTCAGGGAAAAGGTCATGAAATCTCATTATTTATTATTAATCTGGTAACCCTAGCTGTAAGTCACATGGCATGGCTCATTGGCTCGCGGAGCAAACGCGTCTATACATCGCAAAGATGCCGTCTCGCAATGTTGCAATATGGATATAAGGCGTTAGACTTCTTAAATTATCGTTCAAATTGTCATCCCTTACCTGCTTTTCATTGATAGCTCCACTGCTATAAGTCGCAGCGAGAGTCGAACTGCACATCTCGGAGTACCAAGGCACCTCACCGCGCTCCGTCGCCGAAGATATCGACAACGTCCATATCGAGTTGGTATACCCGTCGCAGTTGCAGTTGTCGTGCTCCCTGCCGCCGTTGCCGGACGCCCACACAAATATTGACCCTCTGCCGTTCCGCCCCTAGAGCGAAAATTTATTGGTGAACGTGTGTGTAATCAAGGGAAGAATATAAAAATAAAGCGTAAAGCGAGATAGCAATGAATGAGAAAAAGGCGCGCGCGGGAGTGAGACCGATTCGGTAGATTTGGCACTAAAATCACTAAATCAATATGGTAAAAATGACTATAGCGATAAAAGAGAAATGCTTCTACACGTTTCTGAATATTGATGATACAAATTATTTAGAGAAATTAAGACTTGAATATAGAATGTTGTTTCTAAATCATTTTTATTTTCCGAATTTTTAAGAGGTATCTTAAAATTAAAATGTATCAAGCCAAATCATTGAATCGTGTTTCTGCTTCTATACGTACTTACTTATCTGGAGAAAGAAATATATATCTTAATTTCAGATCTCTAGGATCTTTCCGCGACATAGGTCGCGGCCATGTGCTATGGCATTACATCAAAAAGTGTAAATTTTTGTAATGACGGAAGAAACATTGTGTCACGCGACGCGAGTACGTTATGTTATGTATTAGGGTAGCCAATTTTTTCCATATTCATGATCATTACTTAGGTACCTAAGTATATCATGACATGACATGATAAGTATAACTTCATAATAGTGAATGAATGATGAATAAGATTTTATCCAAAGCAGATTGATTTTACCCTAACTTAGATAAACATGACAACAAAACAAAAACTTATTTTAACGATTCCATTAGAACAGCGTGTTTCAAAAATATATATTTTGATAAATACCTAGGTACACGTACACACACAACCTTAATAAATTACATAATTTATCGACTTTCTTAACATAGAACTTGATCCTCTAACCAGGAAATAGGTTTTATTGACTAATGTCAAAGTTCATTGCAGGTAAGGCTCTATCTATCTTACCTTCTAATCAAATTTCCACTGTATACAAAGCCATAAGCCCAAAGGTCCAAAGAGGTTTGTCTAAACAGTTTAGTTAGAAAAGTAAATTTCATTGCCGAGTCCGTGACCACATAGAAATACGAGGGAAAATAATTGCATCATTATAGAAATTACTTTGTGCCTGTAGCAACCACCTTTTTTGCAGCCTTCGCTAAAAGTTTTATTGCCGAAAGTGAAATGTGTTCTTGTTAGAATGGAATAGAGTTTAAAATACGGTGTAGTGGTGCCAGTGACAAATTAAAGTAGCGAAGCAAATTTAACAGTTGCTTGTAGTGACATTATTAAACTTAGGTACGAGTAGGTAGCGTGGCTTGACTACAATCTGCAGTGGAGGCAAAATAATGAAAGCGCGATGTACTTTACTGAGTAGCTTTGAAGAGTATTGTTACATGAAATACGTTCGTAGGGCGTTCCCTTTTTTAATGCCAATTTACACTGTCAATTAAAAAAACATATAAATTTTACATATATCTAGAAAAGGGTAACTTTTATATATCACTACATATTATAAAACAAAGTTCCTATCACTTTACATAAAACTTCTACTTATTAAAAACCTAAACCTCCCTCAGGAATTACTCTATCAGTGATGAAAACCGCATTAAATCTGTTCAGTAGTTTTAAAGTTTATCGCGAACAGACAAACAGACAGACGCAGCGAAGGACTTTCATTTATAATATGTAGTGAATTCAATAATAGAGGCAAGTTTACAATAACACGTATTCTAACTACCTGTGTACCTGTTCTTTTAGAGTGGCAAATTTAATTTGAACTTTTCAAAATGTGACGAGTTTACTTATGTAGCGAGTTTACAATCACCCTAATTTTTTCTTAAGCTTTTTATATTTTAGTAAAATAGATCCAGAAAGAGTAAGTCATTCCTGAAGAAAAAGTTACATTATATTTGAAACACGTACCTTTGTGACTCCCTCAATAAACGCCCTGGTGGCCAGCTCTCCTGGACCATCGACAGTCTTCCCGTCATCATCTGGACCCCACGACGCGCTGTAAATGTCCACATGCTGAGGGTTCAGGCTCAAAGACCTGGCTTCTACGGCATCAGTGACGTCACCGTCCAGCATACGAACACCTGGAAATGAAAACTCTTTAGTGATGTTGCTATTGATTATGGAAATTGGAATATTCAACTCTGCTCAGCCTATTCTCCTCCGAGCCTGTTAGGTCGATGGATGTTGGGGTGTGCCTTAACCAATACCATCATAACATAATTAAAGGGGTAAGTGGACAAAGGTATACTAACAAAAAGTTCAAAATGAGTTATGATGAGTCTTTGAAAATTATGTTAAAGTCTGAAATGTATACGTTTTTGTCAGTTCACACCTTTGCCAGGATCTGTATTTTGGACACGAATCAAAATTTGCATGTTTTGAGCTATCGATCATTAGTCATCAGTCAATTTATCTTTTCTTAAACCCTATGATCGTGCAAAACAGACGATCTTTTTCAGTTTTGTCAGATAAACACCTTTGTCCGCACCCCTTTAATGGACTAAAATTAATACAATAGGAATTCACTATGCATCCTCAAAGACTACCCTGGTTTGTCAGAATCCTAAAACTATTTCCATCAGTTCTTATTTAGCAAACGTATAGAAAAGTCACTTTCTAGGTACTAGGCACTGAAGTCACTCGACTTCAGTGCCTAGTGCCTAGAAAGTGTCTACTTACACTTTCCGTTTCCTAAAACAACTGCATTGAAATCTCGACGTGACCTCGTAAATATTTTGAAGTACCTACTCGTGTGGGGTAAACACGGGAAATGCAGGAATAAGCACACCGCACACTCAGCTTGTCCCGAGTGATCCGGTATTTGTGGCGAACTTAGTGCTCCCTTTCCACTGAGATGAGCGAGCGATACATAGCGAAGCGGTGCGAGGTGAAAACTAAGTATTGGAGGTGCGAGTTGGCAGCCGACCGAATGCGACATGAAGCTGCGACGTGTAGCCACCTCATGTCGCGTACACTACTGGTTTGTATGTATTTCTATGAAATACCTTCCGTAGCCAGTGACACGAAGCCGTGACGTGTCACCCGACCGCACAATAAGTAGTGCCTACTTTGGAGCTACAACACGTTGAATTTGTTCAAAAAATGACCGGATTCGAAATCATGACTGCAACGACATGACGCGGCGTCGTGTCGCCGCAACATGTGGCGGCAACGGAGCTTCAAGGCCTTCAAGTCGCGTGCGGTCGGCTTCCAATACGCACCTTTATGGTGTAACGGAAGGAGAGAGTGAGGTAGATGTTTCATAGAGCGGCAGCTTACAGCGTCACATCCGACGTCAGCAGGCACGTATCCAAGGGGGGGGATAGTTGGGATTTATCCCCCCCCGAAATCCAGAACACACAGTACAGGACTAAATTCAAATTTTGCGGGCGAGGCACTCTCCGGTTTGCGGGATGCAGTTGTCCCCCCCCCCCGAATTAAAAGTCTGGATACGTGCCTGGACGTCAGCGTAAACGTTCCGATATGTTTCGGTCAGTGTGGAAAGGCAAGTTTCATACGCCATCATCAGCGTTTGAAAGAGATCACGACGACAGTACATTTCTATAGTAAGCGTCCTGCCGCAACGTACGGCGTGACCACGTGTGACATTGCAAGCGACCGATGGCGTTAAAGGAGAGAGTTACAAACGTAAATAGTTTCAAAGCTTATTAGCTGCCTCACTTGTCACAAGTGGAAAGCCATCCTAAAGCAGTAATACTAATTTGACGGGTAGCCGTTTATAAACGTCTTTATGTGTTTGCGCCGGTACCTCATGGTGACTAAAATTTCACCGTTTGAAATAGAACTAATAGGCAACGTTAGTAATGCTTTGTACACAATTTATATCGCTTGAAAGGAGAATGGAATGGTGAAGGTACATGACATTTTTATGGTCGCTATAACTACACGGTATTTATGCGTACTTTGATGCACTTTGCTGTCTTATGCAATAGCAACACTAATAAATTATTAGCTTACAGAGTTGGAATTTTGGCACCCATAAACATTTAAAGTTACTCTATTCATTCTTTTTGTGTCTCTGTTCAAATATTTTCCATTGCACAAGTTTCTTAAACGCTGAACTGAATCAATTAACTGTCACTGCTCCTATATTTATATAATAATTTTATATTCAGAGCTGAACTGAAAAATAAAATAAAAAAATATTGTGGGTGTTTCCGCCAAAATAAAACAAAAAATGAAGTAAAAGAAAAGCATTTTATAAAGAATTTAATCAATAAACAACTTCATATTTTTTACTCAACAAAACATGACAAAAATATTTAAAAAAATAGATATATTTATTTTTATTTAGGTATTTATAAATTTATTATTATTACTTATAAGTAGGTACCTACCTATAATTTTCAATTTTCCGTTTTGAGAATTTGCTTTTTACAATTTTCCGAAAAAAAAAATAAGAGTGGCAATTTGTGTAATCTGTGAAAAAAAAAACACAAAGAAAAACAAAGGAATTGTAATCAATCTCCAATTACGTCGAAGGGGTGCTGAAAATTGTAATTCAATTTAGCGAGCTAGAAAATTAGGGCGCTAACTGTGTTAGCCGACGTAATGAAATTTAAAAGGGCCCTTTTATCTGGTAGCTAATCGAAGCTACGTCAAGTTTCTTTAAGGATATAGATTTAATGAATTTTCAAATACAGTTCGATCAGAAACTCTGTTCACAGGATTCAAAAGGATTAGGAATTATGGTCTAAGAAACTTTATTCTTAATATAAAGAAAAACATTAGGGAATTTAAACGTAGAAGTATTATAATACAAAAATATAATTTTGAAAGATTATTGTATTTCGATAGCCGTTGAGGCGGAAAGGTTCTGAAATGGCGACCGCGCACCGGACGATACTCCGTGGCTAGGCCACCGACAGGGCGGACCGACGACGTGAGGGTGAAGGTCGCGGTGCGCCGCTGGATGCGGGCAGCGCAGGACCGATCGTCGTGGAGATCCTTGGGGAAGGCCTATACTCAACAATGCGGGTCGTGCGGCTGATGTGATGATGATGATGATAATGTGGTGATTGTTTTTCCAGTCTGTTTAATTTATTTACTTACTTGTTTTATCAGTATACAATTGAATTACCTAAGTATATAATTTTTACACTGGTATCATAGAATAACTAATAGTACACTGGTATTTACGTATTCGAAAAGAACCTTGACAGAGATTAAAACCTACTGAACTAATGGTGAGGAGAAACTCTACTTAAATAATACTTAGTTACTATTGTGAATGTTTAAAGGAAACTAAACTACTACTAATTGTCAGTTTACTTGATGTTAACAAGTAATTATTACATAACTTTTGCCGTGTGTAGCGTAGCTGCGTAGTACCTTAACTACATATCTCTCAACCCTAATAACACTACCTTTAAACAACTGTTTTCAGGATTAAGTCAAATAATTGGACAGTTGTAAACTTTTGTACTGAGTGTCGGTACGTTGCTGAAACTTCACGGCTAAATAAATAAACTGAAAGTCGTCGGATTAGCGAGGGAGGCAACACACGCCGGTTGAATAAGTACTTCACAATACGACAATCCACAAAAGACAGTTCTGAACAGTGTCGTTAAGCTACAATTCTTGACAGAAAATTAATTTGCAAAGGTTGTTTGTCGTGAAAAACAAAACAATGTAAAGAAAATTATGGTGTCGGCAAAATTCAATAAAGATTTTTGGACTTTGACTTTAATACGCTTTGTAACACATTTCCAAAACACACCCTACAGAAAATAAGATAGAGCAAGAATAATTATGTTTTGTTAATTTCCAAATAAATTTCTTACTCCATCTACCCTGCGTGTGAAAGAAAATCAAGGCAATCATAAAAAAATTGCCATGAATAAAAAAACGTTATTTTTACGTGATAGCGTTTAAATTATTAGATTGTCGTGATAATTCGCATAATGTCTCTTCGACAGGGATTGAAATACCGTTAAAAAATATAACGATAAATAAAAAATAACGTTAAAAATACCGTTAAAACATTTTATCGGTAAATTTACCGGTAAAAATAACGTTAAAAATATAAAATTTGCGTTAAATTTAGCGTTAAACTTTACCGGTACATTATACCGGTAAAATTATCGCTAAAAAAATAACGATATTAATTAGAATAACGTTAATTTTAAAGTTTAACGGTAAAAAAAGTAAGAAATAACGTTAAAATTAACGTTATTTACTGAAATAACGTTAGTTTCAATGTAACGTTATCTAAATTAACGTTATTTATTGACATAACGTTAATTTTAAAATTAACGCTAAAAAAAGTAAAAAATAACGTTATACTTAAAAATAACGTTATCATTCCCTGCTCTTCGAATTGTCGGTCTGAATAAGTCTAATTATTTGCCTCTCTTTTATATGAAAAATTCATTTACAATAGGTACCAGAACTAAATTTCTTCAGCACACACAGATTTCTTGCATGTTTTACCATCAATTGTTTGGAAGTTAGTGCTTAATATTGTTTTTGTGTACATTACTCTTCCGCAAGATAACACCTGATTCTATTTAATAAGTACTTAATAACTTCAAGCTTGGTTGTCTAATAACTTCAATCAGTGGAGAGGGAAATGAGTGTGAAAGAGTTAGCAGATAACGGTTGATCAATCCCACAAATGAAATATATACAGATCTACCCAAATGACTTATAAAAATCTTGCGAATATACACTTAAGCTAGGGTTTCCTAACAAAGCCGTCACATAGCGGCAGTAATTTTACGGACGTAAAAAGACTATTTGACTTTACGGTGTCCAGCACCGCTCTCTAGGTAACCGCGCCGTATTGTTTACATAGACAACGTTCTACGCCGCTAAATTAAATAATAATAAATAAATATTTGACAACATCACATACATTGCTCCAATCCCAAAGTAAGTAGCTATAGCACTTGTGTTATGGAAATCAGAAACAACGGTGGTATGACACACACCCAGACCTGAGACAATATTGAAAAGTTCATTTACTACATTGACCCAGCCGGGGATCGAACCCGGGACCTCAAGAGATGGTGACGCCTTGAAAACCGGCGTGCGAACCACTCGACCACGGAGGTCGTCAAATTACGGCTGTAATATGACGGCAACACCATTCTAGGAAACCCGAGCTTTACTGGACATATGCCCGGTTACTGAGGTACTTATCGGTGGTTTATCTTTATCGGAGGAGGGGACCACATTTTCTGGTTTAAAGTATTTTTTACACGACTGCCCAAAGCAAAAAGAGTGTTATGTGTTCAGGGTTCATGTATGTTTGTGGGTATGTGAGTTTCTTTATTCCACCCATTGAAATGATTCCACCATAACTTCTAAATGCCTGAACTGATTTGGATAAATGGGGTATCGTTAGAATCCTTACAACATTCCGAGTGACACTGGCTATATTTATTTTAGAAAAAATCAATATGGCGACTGTACGACGCCATTTTCAAATGTGAAAAAAATATTTTTTTCTTCTATTATTACAATATGGGCATCAAATGAAAGGCCTTAATGAGCACATTCCAAAACTATATAATATGTCACTAAAATGTGTGAAATAAAAATAAATAAATTAAAAAAAAATTAAAAACACGACTGCCCTGCCAAAACGAACTAAAAAGTTAAACAACAAGTGTCATTGCAGTCGGGGGACCACTTTGATCAAAAATTGTTCCATGATAAGTTCCCCCGACTGCAATGACACTTGTTGTTTAACTTTTTAGTTCGTTTTGGCAGGGCAGTCGTGTTTTTAATTTTTTTTTTAATTTATTTATTTTAAATTGAGATATACCTCAAAAACCGGGGGTTAGTCATGCACGACACTGAATGCAAAGTAATAAAATTAATTTATGTAAGTAAGACTCTTCTTAATTAATAACGAGCATTCCAACAGGTGATTCAGGGTAAAGCAATTAATCAACTCAGTACCTTAACTATTCATAAATAATTATGAAAACTTATTAAGTACCTACCTAACAAGAATAATTTATGAAAAAACATCCTACGAACAGAATTCTATCTAAACTACCTGTCAATAGTTATCCAGTTAGTTAGCAACTTTTTAGATGTTTTATGAAAAAAAATCTAATACTATTCGTACATAATCTTAATCAAGCATCCGTCTTCATGGTTAATATTACCAAAAGGCCATTTTAATAAGAAAAAATCTGGAACAGACATTTCACAAACCTAACCCCAAACACTATACAATATTCCAAGATAAATCCGTACAATAAAAACTTATGACGCGACATGTGCCTCTTTGAGTAAACCTCAACACTTTCCTCATATTTTCTTGAAACTTCGTGTGAAATGGCATTTTTCTTCTCAGGATCACGTCTGTCCTTATCCGAGAGAGGAACAATATTTTTTACATTATGTTACGTGCCCGCTCCAATTTATATGATGCTCAGTAAAAGAGACGTGGATTGCGGAGGAGGCAGCGAAAAATCAAAATGGCGGACTAAAATATACTAACAGATTAATGGAGTTGAAGAGGTAATATAATATTAATCTGTTAACTTAATTGTACGGAGATAGATTCATGTTTTCTCACAATTCCAGCAAGTAATGATAAAAATCGAATTACAATTTCAAAATATTATTATAATATTATTATTATTATTAGTGCCGGATAATGTTTACCCTAAATCTAGGGTAAATTAACCTGGCTGGCACCACTGTTTGTTTTTAAATAGAAGGCAAAGAGACTGATCTCAGACTCCCTATATCGCGTTTATTTTAGTTTTTTTTTAATTAACGTAAAAAAATACTGTACTAAAAATTCTGAAAAAAAATATATGAGCTTAGAACACTAAAATCTCGAAATGGTTTTCTAATTTTAGTACTTTCTCAAAATGAAATGTTGTCAATTAGAAATGTCGAATTGTATGTTTGTTTTAAAAAAATGAGAGGTTTTTGCAGTTGTTCCAAATACTTTTTAGGTAGGTAAGTAGTGAAAAATTTAGTCTAGTCATAAAATACATCCAAAGACTGTGAAATGAGCATGTTTCGTGATTATTCTATGAAAATAAGACCAATTTTGTGGACCTGTGTCTTTTTTTCCCCCGGTTTACTTATACCTAAGTAGTTACTTTATACATGGAAGCAATTTATATTAACCACCATACCGCATACTTCACGAATCTTGTTAAGTAGTTAATTACTCACATGCCTAATATCGTCATTATATATAACATCTCAGAATACATTATTGTGGCTTCGTACAGAGTGAATATTAACTAGTGAATACTTAGTTGAGGAAATGTCTAAATAATGTAATTATGATTGATGTTGTTATTGCTAATTACTGTTCCAAGTATTGGTTGGTGTACTCTTATCATTACATAATATATTGGTGTTGTAGGTACTGCTCAACTATGGATTATATAGAAATCGCGCAGTTACGAGAAAAGTGTCAACAAAATTATGTCGTGGTGCGAATGCTCTATGCTTGTTGGTACTAAAGATTACTAAAAAGGTACCGGGCTGGTTCGAGTCCACAAGTTCGTGGTAATACCGCAGCTACGGGTCCAAATCGTATCGTACAATACCAGTAGTAGTGACCCTTGTCCTCGAGAGATACCTTCTATGTTGGGCCCGCTGCGGCATAGACACCGGAACCGCACGATGCATGACATCATGGTCCCGTAAGTCTTATGTGTTAGTACGGGAATTAGTAGGGGGTTTAGTGGGTAGGGCCCCGGCACTCGCCGTGATGCTGGTACCATACGCAGGTTAGAATATCACCCTTACATAGTAGATAATCCAAGGGACCGTACCAAGCGCTTTGCCAATACATTTCTTATATGAACTGCTAAAAAATGGAATGCGCTGCCCGCTCATGTGTTCCCGGATAGTTGCAACCTTGGTCTCTTCAAGGCAAAAGTGAATAGGCATTTCCTGGGCAAGCGTGTAGTGACCCTTACCTCCAACTCTCGCTCCAAACGCGACCCCGACAGCACACATGGAGTTGTTCGCAGTGGCGGCTACCTCACCCGCGCACCTGGTACCGTGCCGATTCGAGTCCACCAAGTCGTACCGTGGCTGCGGGTCC
The DNA here is from genome assembly GCA_928269145.1 of Agriphila tristella. NCBI lineage: Eukaryota > Metazoa > Arthropoda > Insecta > Lepidoptera > Crambidae > Agriphila > Agriphila tristella. Next base: position 49,445,306 of record OV743433.1, on the reverse strand, counting down.
GAGTCGTGCGAGTTCACGTCGTACGATGCCATCGCATCCTAGAAACAAAATATAAAATTTAAACTAAGAAAAAAATGAGCAATTTTTTTCTATTCCTTTAAAAAGTTCACCCTAAATCTTTAAATTCTGCTACTGTATTTTAGGCACTGAAGATTAGGACCGAAATCCATCCTATTATTATATTATCACATTATCGATAAGAAGAGACAGTGCGTTACTGTATATCAGTAACGCAGGCCGTAATTTTTTTAACACCAAACAATACTACATACTGGTTTGCTAAGGCCTTCGGCAAACGGCGTCTCGTAGCGTAAGCGTATCGTATGGGATTTTATTGTCAATACAATAATAATAGTCGTAGCGTACTGGCCTAAAAAAGCAAGCGTAGAAAATACTTTCTATATGTTTGGTGATAGATTTCCGTCAATGAAGCTCAAGTTTAAATGGAACAATATCTACGCCTACGCTACGATTCGTGTGTAGAACTTTGCTCGTATCGTACACGTCGCGTCTTTACGATACGCTTACGAGCCATGTGCGGAGGGCCTAACAGTGCGTACCGCTAGGTACCATTATTGCCACGCTACGTACTTCCGTGACCCAATTCCGTTCTGGCCCACAGTGAAATTAAAAGCTGGCGAGATGAATCGTGTAATTCGAAACTGGGCCTTTGTTCAAATGTCACTCAGGCACTTTTGCCGTGCCCCAAAGTACCCCACTCGTCCCATCTTAACCTAAATCGGTGTTTGAAATCGTGCGAATATTGGGTACAAATAAACGAGAATAGGTACACAATTTGATCAAATATTTTGTGTTGATTTCTTTGCGAATCTACGGGGTGTATCAAAAACCCTGTCCGATCCTGAAACAGGTTGCTGAAACTGATCAACTTTCTCCGAGGAACAGAGGTCAAGAAACTATTTTTTTTTTCGACTTCCACACAATTTTAAAGGTAAATTTTAAATCAAGTACCTACTTCCTACTTGAGGAGCTCGATGGCGCAGTGGTTTCGCGTCTGGCCCTGAGATTGTGGTGGTTATGTAGCGGCACTATTGATATAGACAATATATGGAGAAACCTACACCTCGCTATCGAAGTTTTCTCAGCCACCAAACTATATATACAACTTCCAACCATCATCGGTTGGACCGCGGTCCCCGGGCTAAGATCACCCAGCCCGGAGGAAGATCTTCCACTTTGGCCTTCCTACTAGTGGCTACCTTATCTCCATACCATACCCTACTACATTTCCTACAGTTAAGCAATTTTCGTTAGGGTCGGCCATGGGATGGGTGACCAAAAATGTATTATCTCGAGCTCCTCCATGTTTCGGAAGGCACGTTAAGTCGTTGGTCATGGCTGCATTTACAATCGTTCGTTTCGCATAGTGGGTTATGGCTCATCCTCCTTATCCACCCATAAAGAAGGGCTGTGCCCTAGCAGAAAGGACATTAAAAATGGCTGATGCTCATTCCTAGTGTGTTATGAACCTTGGTTCATTATACTTACTTAATAATATCACGGATACTTTTTCGTACCAGCTAGTCCCTAAACATCTCATATTAAACTAAACTTCCTAACTTCCAACTTTTGCTTTCCACACAGGAATTCTTGTGATTTACCATTTGCGGTTACGTATGAAACTACACTCAATTAGTGTTAACTAAATAACTACTTCATCAACTTCACACAGAGTGCAGAACGGAATAACATTCACAACAGAACTACTTCTAGTTACTTACCTGTTTAAATTGTTGTCGAAACAGCTCTGAATATTAAATAACGCCGTTTAAAGCTCGGATTTTGTAAGTTTGCTTAATGAGCTACGTGATTTATCTCTTTATGCGTCTGATGAACGGCTTATGTTGAAATATAAATGGTACATTCATTAGCATTATCCTTTTACGATTTTAATGATTTAAGGACACAAACTTTTTCCTCACGAGTAAACGGCGGTACCTATTAAAAAATATTATTTTGAGCTCTCTTGTTTCAGAAGCCTTTATACATACGCACTTAAACTACTTAATGGGATGGCCTTAATCTTTAAAAGATCTCTAATGACCTAGAGGTAATACATCTAAAAACTTTCGCTGACCAGAAGATAGGCAGCAGAGTTTGCCGATCACAAAAGTTTAATACAGCCATCACTAACCCACCTCCAGCGTGGAGATTGTGGCAAGATACTCCGATAATGAGTTCAAATGGTGGTATGAAGACTTACGTAGTTGGCTATCAAGTCAGGATGGTCAGTCTCCAAGCCATCGTCGAGGGTGGTGACCACGACGCCCCGGCTCATGATTTGGTGGTATGAAGACAAGTCAGGATGGTCAGTCTCCAGGCCATCGTCGAGGATGGTGACCACGACGCTCCGGCTCATGATTTGGTGGTATGAAGACTTACGTAGTTGGCTATCAGGTCAGGATGGTCAGTCTCCAGGCCGTCGTCGAGGATGGTGACCACGACGCCTCGGCCCGTGATTCCTTCCCGCCACGCAGGGATCACGTTCATGTCTAGACCACCTCCTCGATTCTGTAATAAATCAGAGAGCGTTAAATTGACTCGAAATGCCATATAAGTTAGGTGATAAATGTAATCTTGTAAGGGAGGTAAATTACTCATAGTCATATTAGAACTCTATCTCTCATCGTAGAACTTTGAAATTGTATGAAAATCAAGCCGTATTTAAAAAAACAAGCTTTTAGGGACATCTAATCAAAATGTTGATAAATACTAGATGGTATTGTACTATCGACTTAAAAGGAGAGAAATCGTTCAATGAAAACCTTAAATTTTCTTGACGAAGAATTCAAATATTCTTTAAATGTTATGCATAAGCTGGTTAGTAACAATTTGCATGACTCAGCATAGAATACTACCGTAAAATGTTTCAAGGGCGAAACTTGCTTCAAAATGGCTCCTTTGCTCAAGAAAGAGTTACGAAATTAGACGAACCAAGCCATTTATATGTACACCACGCCTTAAGTTGATGGTGACAAAACAAGACTTCATTTTCGCGTGAAAGCAAATAAACTTAACGAAAAGTTCGTACAAAGCAAGAAGGGGTGGAATTAGAGAGTTTACATTGTGTTTTATGGAAACCAAGTAATTGGAAGCGTCTATGTTTGTCAATCCCGTTTGCTCAGTTAACAAGATTAGGGTACCCAACAATGTTCGTAGCGTAATGCTTTTAAAAGCGAGTTTTGTATATGAATTAAGTATTCTAAAATGCCTCTTAATTGTAGAGGTAAATATAACCAACTGCTTTTTACAAAATCTCACAAGAAAATATATGTACCTACATAATGAATTAAAAATGAATTAGTTTTACAAAAAACCCCTATAGACGATAGAAATCATCAAACTGATCAACTTTTACAATGGGAACTCTGAAATCGCAAAAATCTGCTGTTTCATGCAAAAATTAATAACGAAAATATGAAAATGTATGAAAGAGCTGATTTTTCTTTCGCGATTTTAGATTTGGTCCCTCAGTAAAATTGAGTTTGATGGTCTCTATCTACTATTTTCTGGTTTAGCTATTACTAATTCTGTTACAAGTTGTATATTTTGTTTTTCAATTGCTTACTTTTATACTTTTATGCTCAGCTGAAGTGGCAATGGGCGGGACACATAGCAAGAAGAACCGATGGCCGTTGGGGCGGAAAGGTTCTGGAATGGCGACCGCGCACCGGACGACGCTCCGTGGGTAGGCCCCCGACAAGGTGGACCGACGATCTGGTGAAGGTCGTCGGAAGCCAGTGGCTGCAGGCAGCGCAGGACCGATCGTCGTGGAGATCCTTAGGGGAGGCCTCTACCCAGCAGTGGGTGTCGTGCGGCTGATATGATGACTTTTATACACATATCATTTGCTGTATGTTGTATGGTCTGTGCTTTATAAGAAGACCATGCATATAAACGGAAGTCTATTACTCACGAGGTACCACATGTGTGGCCACTTTGGGTCGTTCAGTTGAAACTTGGAGTCAGCGGCGCGCGGCCGACCCTTCACCCGCCCTGGCTGAAGCTCTCGCTTGGACCCCGTCTCCCTTTTCGACGCTGATGACGGCGATGGTGCGTCTAACGACTTTGTCTCGGCTGTTGGTGAAACAAAAGAGGTTAGTTTTATTGAAGTAGCCATTTTCAAAGGCATCTTTAGCTTTTTTCATGCACAACGGGAGAGTGCTTGGCTTTACCTCACCTAGTGTTAAGTGACGATAAGGCCGAAGGTGGAAGCGCACTCACCGCTGCGGACCTGGCTATCTTACCTCTAACTGCCGGAACACAACAATTTTTAAATTGTTGTTATGGCGTCAGACTTAGGTAAGATGGCGTCCAAACATCCAAACAAACTTTCACATTTATAATATTATATAGTAGGAAGCGGCCGCCCACGGTTTCACCCGCGTGATTCCCGTTCCCGTGGGAATATCTGGATAAAAAGTATTCTATGTTTTAATCTAGGCTATCTACTATCTGTGTGCCAAATTTCAACCAAATCCGTTCAGTAGTTTTTGCGTGATTGAGGAACAAACATCCAAACATCCAAAGCCACAAACTTTCACATTTATAATATTAGTAGGATTACTAGCGGCCGCCAGTGGTTTCAACCGCGTGGTTCCCGTTCCCGTGGGAATATCGGGATAAAAAGTATTCTATGTTTTAATCTGGGCTATCTACTATCTGTGTGCCAAATTTCAACCAAATCCGTTCAGTAGTTTTTGCGTGATTGAGGAACAAACATCCAAACCCACAAACTTTCACATTTATAATATTAGTAGGTTGAATGCTGAGTACTCAGCATTCAATAAAGAAATCATTTTTCCATTAACAGAAGATTTAGGTACACTGAATTTGCATTTTGAACACTCGACAAACTCGAAAAATCAAAACTATGAGACCAATTTAATCAGAGCAAAAAAAATCTGCTGTTCATAGAAAACGTCAATATTATTACATATCTACTCGGCTAAAATGTATGGAACCAGCTGATTATTTACTAGCTCTGATTAAGTTGGTCCCATAGACAAAGTTGTTCAGTTTGACGGTCTAAGCCAGACCACAAAATTTGTCGACTGTTTTCGATTTCACCCTGTAGATTTATTTTTATCTTATTTAATTTTACATTTACCTGTTGACGAGCTGTCGTGTAAAGGCGGTATGGACAAGTAGTCCCTCTTTTTCCTTGAGAGGGCGCGCTGTTGTTTGGCCCACCGCACCCGCGTGTCCCCCTCCAGCCGGCCATGATGGTCGTGCGCAGGGGTCAACGACCTCTTTGATATGGAGTTGTGGTGGAAGTGGTAGTGGTCCCCAAATATCTGGAACGAAGAGAATTTTTATGTTGGTGATTTTTATTCATGAGGAAAACAATATCTATAGGAATTCTGCAGTCCACATTATCTTAGATTCATTATTTTTGAATTACAATTTTTTTCAAAATCCTGTCCTTAAACAAGTAATGAGGTGTTATGTAATAAGAAGTAAGTTTTTATTTACTTAGTTTTAAATACTAAATTAATTTTCAAATGCATAAAAATAATGATTTGATAACTGATTTTAGATAGCCAAATGTTCAGCGTTATTTGCAGCAAATAACAAAGAAAAACCTTTCAATACTGAAGTGTTTTTTTTAATCTTCATATAACTAAAACCTACTAAGTTTCATTAATACAAAGTACTTAAACAAAATTATTATAGGTAGCCAAAGAAATATTTTCTAAGTGCGAACTAATAAACCGCAATTCGGTAATGTTACAAATATTACAATACATATTTTATTTGGAATTCCAACAGTCCCGGAAATCAAAACAATAATTTTCGCAGTAAAATTTTCATAATACTCTCGTTTCGATTCGAAATGCAACGGTGCTTTAACCCATGAACATGTTTAATTAAACTGTGGTTATATTTTAAACAAAGCAAATGTCATTTTGTGCGCATGAAATATCCAGCTACACTATTAAACTTATTTAAAACGCGTGAATATTTTCACTATTGCAATTATCATCATTATGAGTTCATCCTGTTTAAAACGATGAATACAAAACTGGTGCGAATTACATTCACACATTTCCCCTTCTGAGGATAATTTCAGCTTAATATGAAATGTGTATTTGAATGTAATGCTTTGGGGAAATTAACAAAATTTTATGAAACAAATGCCTGATGATTTTCGTCGAATTTAGGCTTCAGTCTACCAAAAACATTATGTACTTGTTTATTATGTGGTTTCTTAACCTATCTATTAAACCAACTTAGAAAGAGCCGAGTTATAAATGAGACGAATTGGGAAAGGGACAAGCTTAAGAGGCATATTACATTTTGACTGTGATTTTTGCGTATAATGGGCAATTTTGGCGTTCTCGATCTCAGAACCCAAAATACATTAACACTTTTGACTTATTGAATGGTGCAGAATAACTATTGGAATAGTTCATAGCGGCCTCGCTTTTTTGAAAATTTGCTTAACTTTATAATTAAACCCTAAATTGCAGAGAAAGATTTTCATAAAATGCGCGAAGGCACTTTTTTGAGCTCATAGATTGAACAACTGTGCTAAACAATTGAAATAAAAAAAAATGCTAGCTCTTATATAGTCGAATAGTTCATAGCGGCCTCGGAATTTTGAAATTATGTATGGAATATGTGAAAAAAAATCCCAATCAAATACCATAAAACTACTAAAAAAGCTCAGAATTAACTGTGGATTTCTCTTAGATACATTATTATTATTACGTAAAAATTAAATCATAAAAATCTTTACTTCATAAGAAAATCAAATTTCAAACTTTTATTTGTTGTTTGTACTTGTATGTCTTTCTGTGTATGTTCAAAGTTGACTCTAAGAAATCGTTCACCAACTTCCATTTTCCTTTCTAACCCTTTAACTTTCCAGTGAATCATCATATTACTTTTTGTCGCGTACACATATAAATGTATTTAGTAGACCCAAAGGTTTCTCTAGGTTGTATCGCTAAAATCCGTCAAAATCGAAATTTCGACGAAAAAATGTGATAGGGCCCTTAAGAAAGAAACCAACTTAGAAAGAGCTGAGTTAAAATGAGGCGAGTTGGGAAAGTGTCAAGTTTAAGAAAATTACGAAGTCGTCCAGAGTGAAAAAAATACTTGTTTAGAAAGTAAATAGGTTGTTTATAAAAAAAAAGAGAAAAAATATACGCTGCATACAACAAAATGAATTTTAGTAGTTATTGTAGGACACATTTTGTACAATATTATAGATGACTGACATACCTATCGTGTGCAAAATTTTACTATGATTAATAAGAACCGAGTTATTAAGATCTCATTAAAAAAGGTCGACTTAAAGCACTTCAAAAGCTCTCTTACTTAGTCTAAGAAGATATAATGAGGACCAAAACGCAATTGCTATTCAAAACAAGTGAAGCAGACTGCGGATATAAGCACCGCGTAACTTTTGATTGAAATACTCGATTCCGTATTGAGAGAACAAAGTAAAAAGGTGGTACGGCTCACGAAAATGCTCAACTTTAATTATTCACGGAATTTCTAACTTTTGGTGCTGCCCTACTGTCTGAATTCACCCCCACATAAAGACTCAAACACACTGCTACTTTTTGCAGCGAGCGATACAAACGCGTGTTTGTCAAGCGCGGTTATCGATTCAAACAATTGCATCGACGCGACGCTGTTTCGCGTTTGAATGAAAATGAAATGAAAATGAAAAAATATTTATTGCAACAATCACAATTTACAGATAAATAAAGCCCTGACTTCTAAAATAAGTAAACTTGTGTATCAGAAGCCAGTTCCTTCCTAGTTGACAAAGTTTAATTGGAATTGTTGTACATATTAATTACATTTGGAAAAAGGAAAACTTAAACAGCCAAATATAAATATATATAAAAAAAATCTGTGATTGACATTTATCACGTGTCACGCTCACGTATGTGTGTGTGTGTATGTGTGTGTGTGCATGCGTGTGTGTAAGGTTGTATGTGCATTACAAGCAGTATGTAGAACAATGGGTTGATTTATTTTAATTTGGTTCGACTTTAAAAGTTTTTCGGTCCCTTCGTAGTCAAAATCTTTCAGCCATTCTATTAGTTTAATTTTTAGTTGATTGAATCACGATCATATTTGATAGCAGTATATTCTATCACATTATAATATTATATAAGTACTTACATAGGTAGGTAGGTACCAGTATTCTGTCTTCATACAAATCATTATCTGCCGAAAGTGGGACGAAATTAGGTACTAAGGAATTGGTACACATCAGTGGTACACAAATCGCAGTAACGTACGGACGCGGACAGTGTAAGTACGAAGATCCCGCTCATTTATTTACATAGATTAAGGCACGAAATTCAAATTTTAGGCATTGTTAGAGTTTGGTCAACGAAAGATGAGACTCGGTTGGAAATGGAAGTATTTTGCGCCTTACTTTAAGGTTTAGTTTCCAAAAACTTAACCTCTCTTAACGTTCATTTAACAGGGAAAGTGTCGCCGCCATTTCAATCTCATCTTTCGTTGACCAGACTATGGATGTTTGTTTCAACTGTATGAAAACCAGTAATAGCATTTATAGACTCAGGATCAGGGGAGATAATCAAGCGATAGGGCCTAGTGCATGTAGTAGCAGAAGGTGATTATTGCCAGGACTCGAGCGAGATACAAACTAAATACTTATTTAGACTGACATTATCATGCATCCCGATTATATCGCTGCAAAAGCGCTGCCAACGGCGCAGTGTGTAAAGTACCTAAGATGAGGCTAACACATTTTTTATCTATGCATGAGTTGCCATCACATTTTACCTTTCCACCCTCTGTTCCGTAAATGCAAAGAGATTTAAAGCTCTGCTGATAAAAAAATTGTGACCTGGATAATAAAAATAAAGCAAACATTTCGTTACGCCTGATCCATTACGATGATTACGACTGCCACCTAAAACAAAACCTTATTCTGTTTATCTTTGAATAAAAAAATCTCTTTATCGATATGTAAATAAAATGAGGTTTTCTTGCTAAATCTTCGAATCAAAAATACTCTTTAGCGATATGTAAATAAAATGTTTTTTTCCGCTAAAGTAATATTTAGTATCTTTAGATTTAAGCGAAAAATCTATAGGTATATTTTGTTGTTTCGATGAAGATATTTTGAGAATCGCATTGTTACTATTTTATAGTGGATCTTGTCATATTAAACATGTTTTCAGAACAGGTTTTCCATAGGTATTTTTATGTACCCTTTACTAGTATCAAGGGTTGCATAATGGAGCAGCTATATGGCTTGGAAAAAGGCACTTCTCTACAAATAGAGTGCTTCAAACTCGACCACGTTGATACTCTGGCAGTAAAATAAACAGGAAATGTTCTCTTTCAAAATATCCGTGTACGGATGTTTTGCGGACTAAAAATGTTTGTGTTTTTTGTAATCCTTGTCGAAGGATTTGTGTTTCCATAATCTTTTTATGGTCTGTATTCACCGAATCGTTTCAACTTTCAAGTCAACTTGCGTGAAACGCATGCAATATTGATTGCCTCCAAACTGTGTACGTTCAACTTTCTGCCATACAAATTTGACGTTTTTTTAGAAGATAGGGCATGCCTCTGTTGCTAGCGCAAGAGAAAAGCGAAGACGCACGGTCCGCGTGCGCTATTGAAAGCCTTCAGGCATGAAGTGAAAGGGAACGAGAAAGAGATCGTATGAAGATACATATTTCTTTAGGTTGTCAAATTAATGATTTTTTTTAAAGAATAAAAAGTAGTTTATGTAACATCTTTGTTTTACCACAGAATACATAATAGTACAAAATAGTACAAGTGTTTTACCTAAAATCTTTTATCTTTTAAAGATGACTTGGTATTATTTAAAGTGCAGTCACAGAATACATAATAGTATAATGTGCTGAACACTTCTGATTAAGATTATTTGGCAATATTACTTTCTACACAATTTATGCATACTTTCTAATACCATACTAAAGGATCTTGATTCTTTATTACTTATTTACAATAATCTTAAATTCCAAACATTTTATGTCATCTGTTTTCGAGAATTCTCTTATTTGAAACAGTGTTTTGAATTCTTAAGTTTGCTGCTTCTTACGGCTTCTTATTCACAACAAAACAATGAAACATCGAATATCCGCAAAACCTTTTACAAACCTTGAATATTTCGAAGCAGAATATGGAGTTTCTGTAATAATTCAGGCGGAAAAGGGCCGTCGTGGCTATAATTATGCCCTTATTTGTGAATCGGGAAGTTTAGTGGAGCTCACGAAAGGCCCTTTCATCCTCCCGTATATGATTATGTATGCGTTACGGCCCATTTTGTTTGGGGAACTAGCGATAAAATCATTTTGAAGACGGTCGGTGAATAGATTTTGATTATTTACACGTGTTCGTTTTTAGTTTAGGGACACTTGTCTAATTTGATGCTGACAGTAAACCACAGGTTGTCAAGAAAAAAAGTGGAGACGGTATACGAATGATGGATAACCGCTTGACAAAGGAGCTTTTTCGTCGGAAAACGCTGCCCATTTTCTGATGCACAGAAGCGTTAGGTCATTATAGTATAATAATATTATACTATATTATGTTAGAAGCAGTAGCGCGGCCAGTTTTTAAGGAGGAGGGGGAGCGAAGCATTTGATAATTTACAAAACTAAATTACAAGACTCATAAAATAGACTAAACTAGACAGCTAAATTTTATTGGGGGAGGCGTGAAGATTTTGGCAAGTCGTTAGGGAGGCGCGACTTCAAAAAGGTTGAGAAACCCTGCGTTAGATGTAATTAAGTTATTAGTCGCCTTCTACAGCACCCCTTCATATGCACGCACCGCTCGACGCCACGCAGCACGCGACGCGCAACGCCTCGCGTCTTCGTAAGCGAGCACAGTGCTTTGGCTGTGATTGTTCTCAGCGGACATCACACAGTTCTATGAGCGACGCGAGTGAATCTCTACGGAAGCTGTTTAGCCTTATTTCATATATTTTATGCGAGGTTTGTGGCTATAGCGGTACGATTTACGCCACACGGCCAAAAGTCGGATGCTAGGCTTTGGAACCGCCTTGTCAAATTGCCATTTAAACAGCTGAATTTCACCATGCGGTGAAAACAGTGTGGCTTTGGACACCCGTGTAAACCCTGCATTATTTTTTATTCCACCCTTATATGTTCCAGAAAGTACAGATAATAGAAAGTGCTTTAAAAATCAGTTACACTACCCAAAAGATGGCGTCTGCTTTAACGATAGTGGAGTGCATTCAAGTGACGAGGGAAGCGGCATTGAGCGTCCCAGGTACCGTCTTAAATCTAAGACTAAGTTTACTTGCTGCAGGCACGCATGACCTGGTTCAAGCTGGGATGAGCTGGGAACTCAAAAAGTTTCCTTAGGTGTACTAAAGGCACTTTTGAAGACAATTTGCCAGACTACTTTCAAATACAAATAAATGTAAACTTATGTATACGCGGAATAGTATATATTCGTACAAATACAAACACTAATTTTATTGCAGCAATTAATATTTGAAATACAGCCTACGTTGTACAAATGCAATATGAATGCATTAGCGTTTCGATAGTTCCAGAATAATTAGAAATTAACTGTTCCGGTATTATACCAAAGTAACTTTCAATAAAACTGCGATAGAGTCGGTCTAAAAAGTCAGTTTACCTGAGAAATTATTAAATTATTTAAAAAAACTTATACTGGTAACCCTGTTGGTGCTGTCAAAATTCTAATGAGGGTTTTTAAAAAAATAAAAGTAACTATGCCTCACTAATGGCCGAATACTCAAACTTTAATTAACTTTGAGGGGCTCTCAAACGTCGTCCTGTCGCATTAAATGTCAAAGATATGACAAAGACAGCATGCTGTTCAAGAGCCGCTCAAAGTTAAGTAGCGTTTGAGTATTCGGCCATAAATGGCGTTGATGGTAAGAGGGAAGTCAAAATTAGTAGTAAAAAATACTTTGAATCCCCTATTTTTTTCAACGCCATCTATCGAGCCTACAGCTTTTTGTCATTTTGAAAAGCCCTCATTGTAAACATTGAATTTTGAAACACAACATAGAATTTTGACAGCACCAACAGGGTTACCAGTATAAGTTTTTTTAAAAGATTTAATAATTTCTTAGGTAAACTGACTTTTTAGACAGACTCTAGTATTCGTTAAAAAGTGTTTTATTTCATGTCCGGTATAAAATTGACAATCAACTCTGAATGTAAGATTAATAATAAGCTAATAGGTAAGTTTTATGAATCTTCCAAATAGTTTGAATTCAATAGAAAAATATACGGATCATTGACTTCGAAAGATACCTTTAAGTAATAAGTAGAGAGGTATACATTTTTAGTGCTTATTAATAAAAGTCCGTCTTTTTATGATGTGAATAGTACACTAATGTATCTCTTTTGTACCACCATATTGAAAAGATCTCTGTTAAAAAGCAGTTGTTACAGATCATTAGATCCTTTGATACAATGTAGGTTACTCTATCTTACTATTATGTCCTACTTTTATGACATGAGAGTGAATACACCGTCATTTTGTAGTCGTTTTAATTAACTTAAGGGTGTGTTGTACCAATTAAAATAAACATTTTTGCCCAAGAAACATGGGTCGAAAAACGACAAAAAAATTTGGGTCTCCCATACTAAGTAGACAGCTAAAACATTTTATTAGTATGGGAGACCCAAAATTTTTTGTCGTTTTTCGACCCATGTTTCTTTGGCAAAAATGTTTAGTTCCGTTAGTAGAACACTTCCTTAAGTTAATTAAAACGACTACAAAATGACGGTGTATAAGATTCTTGCATGTGAGTGATGTGAAAAAGTAATGTTGTATTATTTGTACTATAACTTAAATTATTATTGTATTAATCTCAAATGAGATTAAGCTATGATAGTAAAACATTCATGTACAAGTCCCAATAAAAAAAATATTATAGTATATTTTAAACTTTTGGATTTTTTATGCATTCACAATGCTATTTTTATATTAAGATGATTAATATAATTGAAAAATATTAGAAAAAATCGACTCACCCGTAGCAGCCTACAGCGGAAACGTAAAAAGTATTAGAAAATTTTGCCAATCCCATTGGCGGCTCGGTAGCATAATTGGTTAGTGCATTGGGCCGGAATCTTAAGGGTGCGGGTTCGAGTCCCGTCTGAGCTGCTACGGGTGAGTCGATTTTTTTCTAATATTTTTTGATTATATTAATCATCTTATTATAATATAGTTTGGTAAATTACCATTTATTTTGTAAGTATTAACTAACGGCTTATGTTTAAATGATCACCATGCTAACCTAACCTAACTTAGAATTAGTATATGCTCACCAAATTTTCTTGGGCGGTTAGGATTTAGTAAATGATAATTTACTAATTTTGAAGTTTCTTTTTTGTATTAATTCCCAAAAGTAACTAGACTATTATTGAAGCGCAAATGCTATGTTCGGGTGAATGGTTTAGGAATAGGAATGCTAGGGTTATTAGAGGACATACATAATTATAATGTCAATAACTTTTCTAAGCAATGTTGCTATCCGAAGTTCACGCGAACAAAGTCGGGCACAGCCAGTTATCTAATAAAACAAGGGGAATATATAAATGCACTTTAAAAATAATGAAACACACTTTAAAATGTTTAGCTTCAAATTTTATTGAATGAACTTTAAAAATAATGGTTTCCACTATAAATATGCTAAGCTTTAAAATTAATACTTTGCACTATACAATTTAATTGTTTAGCTTTAAAATTAATACTTTGCACCACACAAATTAATTTTTTAACTTTAGTACTGGTAAACAGACAACTAGGTGCGACGACGAGCGGGCGCAGCGAGAAGAGCTGAGGAGGAGGTTGGGTTCCATTGCGACCAACAACGCTCGAACCGACTTGATGAGACTTGCCATCTCATTAGTCTGACATGGTTTGACAGAAATTAAATGATTTCGGAGTTGGGACACAGTTAAAGTGCAAATCATTATTTTTGTAGTGATAATATTAATTATAGATGTATTATTATTTTAAAGTGCTGACAAAATTGTTATAGTGCAAACCATTATTTTTGTAGTGATACGATTAAATTATAGGTCTATGATTATTTTAAAGTGCTGATATACAATTTTATAGCTGTTTTCATCAAATTTAAAGTGCTATTAAATACATCCCATAAAACAACCACAGATAATTTAACATTTATACAGGGTTATTTGTAAAACACCAGCAACCTTGCAGGAGTAGGTCCTGGAGGTATGGCAGGAGGCATCCTCTTAAACAACAACATTTATTTGTTCTACGACTTTTCGGAAAAGAGACGAAAAAACCAACTTTTTATACAAAGCTCGATCTCGATAAGCTGTTAGGGACACTGTATGGAAAGTCGAATAGTTTTAGTCCATTTTCGGAAAAGTCGTAGCATAAATGTTGTTGTTAGAGATAAGTAATCTACACCTGCAAAGTTGTTGGTATTTTAAAAATAACCATGTATACAACCAGGTGGCGACCCAACTTTCCGCCCCTATAAAAAAGAACAAAAGGGTTTTCAGAACAACAACAGAAATTATTTCGTCTCCCATTCTCAAGATATCCTCTCAATATTCAAAGGGTTTTTCTATCCATCTGGGTAACAAAAGATTGTGTTTTTGAAATCTTTTGATGCGATTTTCCTCGCCTTATTTTCGGTTCAATAATTCCCAGCTGTTCGATTGACTAAGTTTCTTTTGGGATGTCCTATTTGTCACAGAAATGAATGATATTCGAATAAATTAATCCTTCTTTGGGTAAAGTTTGAATGAAGAATGAGAGAGTGGTTTTTAATGCTATAAGAAGTATTTAAGTAATTCTTTGATGTCTTTTTAATAATACTGTTTTTATCAATCAAATAATTGACCGAGCGAGCACGAAGTGCGAGCGAAGCGTCTCTGCTTCAGCTTGGGGAAAAATTCTTTCGTATGTCTGTATGTTCTCTTCTACAGGTCGTATTTCTCAACCGATTCTCGTGAAAATTTGTGAGCAGGTTCGAAAACTATATAGAATTTTTTTGTCGAGTCAGATTTTTTTAATTTTTCAAAATGGCGGAGTACTGTTAAAAAACAGGTTTTACGTCTTTCCAGCGCTGTCTGTTCTCCTCTACAGGTCGCATTTCTCAACCGATTCTCGTGAAATTTTGTGAGCAGGTTTGAAAAAAATATAGAATTTTTTTGTCACGCCACTTTTTCGATTTTTTTTTAAATGGCTGAGATATGTAAAAAAAAAACATATTGCAGTCCAGCTTCCCGGCTCTGTCTTTTCTCCTCTACAGGTCGCATTTCTCAACCGATTCTCGTGAAATTTTGTGAGCAAGTTTGAAAATAATATAGAATTTTTTTGTCACGCCACTTTTTCGATTTTTTTTAAATGGCGGAGATATGTAAAAAAACATATTGCAGTCCAGCTTTCCGGCTCTGTCTTTTCTCCTCTACAGGTCGCATTTCTTAACCGAATTTCGTGAAATTTTGTGGGCAGGTTCAAAAATCATATAGATTTTTTTAGTTGAGACAGTTTTTCTAAATTTTTCGTAATGGCGGAGATATGTAAGAAAAATATATTTCAGTCCGGCTTTCTGGCGCTGGATGTTCTCCTCTACAGGTCGCATTTCTCAACCGATTCTCGTCAAATTTTGTAAGCGGGTTTGAAAATAATATAGAATTTTTTTGTCACGCCACTTTTTCGATTTTTTTTAAAGTGGCGGAGATATGTAAAAAAACAAATTGCAGTCCAGCTTTCCGGCTCTGTCTTTTCTCCTCTACAGGTCGCATTTCTCACCCGAATTTCGTGAAATTTTGTGGGCAGGTTCAAAAATCATATAGATTTTTTTAAATTAAGACAGTTTTTCTAAATTTTTCGTAATGGCGGAGATATGTAAGAAAAATGTATTTCAGTCCGGCTTTCTGGCGCTGGATGTTCTCCTCTACAGGTCGCATTTCTCAACCGATTCTCGTTAAATTTTGTGAGCAGGTTCGAAAATTACATAGAATTTTTTTGTCACGCCAGTTGTTTGAAATTTTTCATAATGACGGAGAAATGTAAAAAAAACATATTTCAGTCCGACTTTCCAGCTGTCCATTTTCCTCTACAGGTCGCATTTTTCAACAAATTCTCTTGAAATTTTTGAGCAGGTTCGATGATTATATAAATTTTTTTAGTTGAGCCAGTTTTTCTATATTTACCAAAAATCACCATTTCGGAAAATGTTTAAAATTAGAAGCGCCATCTAGCTGCGAATATACCTACCAAATAATACCAAACAGCACGCAGGTACCTACTACGTGCTTTGAAAAGCTCGTGAACAGTGTGGGGAAAAAGGGGTGGTGACATCTTTTAGATAATTTTTTTAAAAACGTACAACTTGAGCTACTTTTTAACGCGACGTCTACAGCTCACGGAGCCACTAGTATAGTTTTTTTTA
Organism: Agriphila tristella; assembly: GCA_928269145.1. Lineage (NCBI taxonomy): Eukaryota > Metazoa > Arthropoda > Insecta > Lepidoptera > Crambidae > Agriphila > Agriphila tristella. The sequence goes on along the minus strand of OV743433.1, from coordinate 49,428,859 downwards.
ATTTAGCCAGTTTTTCTAAATTTATCAAAAATCACCATTTCGAAAAATGTTTAAAATTAGGAGCGCCATCTAGCTGCGAACATACCTACCAAATAATACCAAACAGCTCGTACCTACTACGTGCTTTGAAAAGCTCGTGAACAGTGTGGGAAAAAGGGGTTGGCGACATCTTTTAGATATTTTTTTAAACAACATACAATTTGAGCTACTTTTTAACGCGAGGTCTACAGCTCACGGAGCCACTAGTATTTTCTTTTACATTAATTTCATTATAGAGCGTAACAATACAATATTTGTTAGTACTAAAACCTATTAGTCTTATGTAAGATCAAGTGGAACAAGAGAAACACCCAACTATAACTAACAAACTATCGTAGTTTATCTCTATAGCGACGTGTCAATAAAGCAGGAATTACCAATTTTTTGTTTACATATTTATTAAGAAAATCAACAGCTAACAGCAACATACTTAAGGCCAATAACAGATTCTCTTTTAAATATCCTTTCTTACATACAGTTATTAAAAATTATTATACGGGTTATTAGCAAAACACCAACAACTTCATAAACAACCACATTTGTTCTACGACTTTTCCGAAACCTGACAAAAAAAAAATCGACTCTCCCCACAAATGTCCCGAACAGCTGATCGAGTTTTGTATGAAAAGTCGATATTTTTTTGTTTTAGGAAAAGTCGTTAAAACAAATGTTGTTGTTTATGTATTGATATAGTACCCCTTCACCGTGCCTAGAAGCTTCTGTGCCACCAGCCTCTGTTTTCACAAACCTCATGCACGATATCAAGCCGATCGCCGTCAAAAGTAGACGTTATAGCAAGGAAGATGAAGAGTTTATCACGCAAGAGGTGGACAAGTTAATCAAAGACGGGATAATAGAACCGAGCATTTCACCCTGGAGATCGCAAATCCTAGTAGCAGGTGGAGGGGCTCATAAGAAACGTTTAGTAATTGATTACTCGATGACGATTAATAAATATACAGAGCTAGATGCCTACCCCCTGCCTCACATTGAAAAAGTTCTAAGTGACGTCTCGAAATACAAAATATTTAGTCAAATAGATTTGAAATCGGCTTATCACCAAATCCCGATCCTACCGGAAGAGAAAATATATACTGCCTTTGAAGCTTGCGGCAGATTGTATCAATTTACCAGAATACCTTTTGGCGTGACCAATGGTGTAGCCGCGTTTCAGCGCGCACTCGAATTTGTCATATCTACAGAAAAGTTGCATGGCACATTTACATATCTCGACGACGTCACGGTTTGTGGGAAGACGCAGGCTTTCCTATGTATGATGTTAGTAATCTACTCCTGCGAGGTTGTTGGTGTTTTACAATTAACCCTGTATATATATAAAAAAAATTGTCCGTTATCTTTTTTTTAAATAAGGTACTTATAAGATTAATTAAATTTCAAATTTCAATCAGCATAAATATTATCACCCTACGATGTATTTTAGAAATATGTTATTATTATTATACTTACGTATTTGCTTTTCATTCCTATTCCAACAGTTTTTTTTTATGAAACCAAAACACAAAACACTAAAATAATTTTATTTTTAAAGTAGCTGAAGCGACAACGTGTGAAATTAGACCTTAGTTTTTAAATTTGAGATTTTAGCATTCAGAATAATATTTTTATATAAAACTAAATAATATACTTACTCAGTAGAAAAAATTTCAACCTGTCACCAGATAATGTTTACAGGCGGGAATATAACTCGCAACTTTTGGAAGTCCGGTTTAATGCTCTTCAAACTGAGTTACCTGCAAGCCAGCGTTATTTCATTAATATGAATTATCCTAGATATCCAATTGAAATATCTACCATAAGATGAAACAGCTACACATACGAATAATGTTTTTAAATTTTATATTTAAGCATTCAGAATGTTATAATAATAACATAATAATCTTAGTTCTTTTTTATACAAATGAAATGATATTAACGGATTTACGGAATATGTTATCACAGTAGAAATCTCAACAACGTAAGACGTTTATATGAGACAGTCAATATACAGGCGTTGAGTGCTCTCGTATTTGATAAGTATTGGTTTATTCGATATTGGAAACTGTGGTTTGGACTAGCGCGATTCATCTCCACGTCTAAACATTTCTATCGCAATCTAACTTTACTTACATTTCCATTGAAACCTATATAGTCTTACTGAGGAGAAACCCAATGGACATCAGCTTTGAAGCTAACGCAATTTCTCAGACAAAGCAAATTAAAATTGTTAAGCTTGTCTAGATTGCGATACGAGTTAAAATATCGTGCGATGTTGCAACTAGAAAATAAACAAATGAGGGGGGGGGGGGGAGTTACCTTATATTATTGTCATAATCGTGACTTTATTTAATTATTTAAGGCGAGGCCAGTTATTCACGATTTGATAAAAAGATTGGTTTTTAACTTCTAATGTGAAGAACTGAGGGGCTACTCAAATGGCCCATTTTCTATTCGTTCGCTAACTTAAAAATTAAAAATAAGCCATAAACTCCAAAATTACTTGTTGTAGGCTTGTCAATTCCATACAATACAACAATGTCTGTGATTTACATTAACTTGCGACGTGTGACTTGATCGTTTAATTGCTTATTTTTAAGCTTTAAGTTAGCGAACGAATAGAAAAGTGGCCATTTGAGTAGGGAGGCTGATGTAGAATTCTACTTCACAATAACCGAACAGAATATTGAAAACTTAACCGATACTCACAATAACTGAACTGAATTTTTTCAACGACAGTGATATGATTTTTTTATGTAAAAAGGATAGCTTTTTTATTGAGCTAACGCAATAACCAAGTACATTTTTAATAAATGATCCAGTATTTCAGAAATCAATAAAAATGTACTAAATTTCGTCAAATTTCTGGCGAAGCTATGCAATATTCAAAATTATTCTAAAGACATAGTTGAAAGAGTGAACTGCCTGGCCTTAAAAGTGGCGCCCTCAGAGGTTTTTGTTTAATAAGTTAATAGAAAATGTATTTGATAAAACTTTACGTGGAGGTTTTAGGGCCCATATCACTGACCTGTTTTTTTTTTATTTAACGGAGGTTAGTGGGCCATATGGTCAGTATTTTAAGAAGGTATCATTACATTCCCTAAAATTCCACGTAAAATTTTATTAAAATTGCGTATTAGAATTACAATATTAAATAAAATTAACCGCAGCGCCACTTTCGGTCAGGGTGCGAATTGCTAAATATTTCAAAATAAAAATTTCCTGATATTCAAAGGTCAGTTTATTTTTATGTTTGAAGCCACACAACATCGACAACTTACACAAAGAAATATTTACTTCAAGCGGTAACTGTTTAAAAATACATGTTTCGACACAGACGGAGGCCGCGTCCCGTCGCCATGGCAACTTGGGCCCCACCTACCATTGATCCTCTCCCCATAACAATAAACATTTCTCCTCTTTCCCTCGTGCATCGTGTTGTAACAATATAGAGGTACTTTCAGCTGAAGAGGAATGAAGTTGACACCTCCAATATTGGGTATGGAACGCATCTTTCCCTTTCCTAATAAGATTCATTATATTTTATAAGCTTTGTTCCGCGAATTCGTCCACTTAATAAGAATAAATGAAAAACCTATGCCAAGGTCCAATCTATTTTCTTTTTGTTCAGTGAATTTGTTAAAATTGGTTTTGCCATTTATGCATAAAAAAGTTGTTAAAGAAGTAAAGGACTTTACTACTTTACTAGTAATAGTTCAACTCTTTTGCTTCTGTCTAGAACACAGACTTTAGAAACCATGAAAATGTGTGAGTGTCTCTGAAAACAAGACGAGTGCGGAAACGGCTGGACGGCCGGCGGTAACCATGGCAACCTGTGTGATCCGCCACGCAAACAAATGGATGCATCAACTTTTTTGTAGAGCACCTTACACTCTTAATGAGAGCAATAAATATAGCGGGCGAATCGAGGGGTGAATTTCTTCTTTGGTGACGTAAATCTGTTACATTATTTTTTAAGAATGAAAGACCTCAATTTTTTATTTCGCCTCGTTTGTTTTGCTTCTTTCTATACAATAATACTACTTATACAGCTGTACAATAGTAGATTATACAACAAGTGAATAAAAAGGGAATTTAGTTCGAGGGACTTAGTTGGATCCCGAGAGTAGCGAAGGATTCTAGAGTTGAATCCAGAGCGTAGCTAGGGATTCAAAAGTAGAATCCTGAGCGAAGCGAGGGATACAAAGGACCGAGATGAATTTTTTTTTCACGAGTTGTGTACTCTACTTTTTACCATTGACTGCGAGAAAATAAATAGGTACCTATAATAGCGGTACTTTATACTTAGTTAGTATTTATAGTTGACCATTGCTGGGGCACAGGCCTTCCTTATGGGTGGGAGGATGGGCCATAACCCACCACGCGGGCCCAATGCGGATTGATGGGTGTTAACGACTGCAAATGCAGCCGGGACCAACGGCTTAACGTGCCTTCCGAGGCACGGAGGAGCTTGAGATAATACATTTTTGGTCTGGTCACCCATCCCATGACCGACCCATGCGACCCATGCGGGAAATTAGAAGTTTTCCAATGACATAAAACAACCACGCTAAGAGAGAGATTACATGATCAGTCTGGCATCAGTCCATTTCATCAGTCTGTTTAGACTTTGTCTTTTTGCAGACTGAATATCGTACCAGACTGATGGAATGGACTGATGCAAGACTGAACATTCAATCTCTGTCTAATAGATAGAAAATAACCCAAAGATAAGAAGACACTATAAAGAACCTAATAAAATATGGCGGGATATTTTTTTTCTTGAATTTTATTGTGTAACTAAGGCTCTATGGAATAGCTCCATAGCCAGCCAGTAGGTATAGGTACTTTTTTTACAAATTCATGATGCGCGCTTGTTCCAAATTCAAATTATTTTTATTCACTCGGTGAATAAAATCGCTTATTATTCACTCTTATCGTTGAATTAAACGCACTTTTTAGAGTGGCAATGGTAAAAAATATTTTTTAGGGGGAGGAAAAGCGCAATTTTATCCCGATAGGTGGCGTCTTGTCGTTGGTACCGAGCCGCCTCAAAGAAACTGTCAAAACATATGGGAATCTCTTGGATTCTATGGGAAATTCCAGTACAGAAACCTGAAATTACTATTGCACAGAAGGCATCATCAGGCAACTATAAACACGGAAATTCACACTCAGTTGGTTTTCTTAAAATTTAAATCATATGCTTCTAATCTGAAATAAAAAGATTACTTGTAAATCTTACACGAAATTTAAAGAAATGTAATGCTTGTTAGCAATTTTTTGTAAGTTGCTATAAACTTTCTTGCCTGTTGTTTTGGCTTTTCTTTTCCGTAATTCTTCTTTTATATGAGCTAAAGTTAGCATAGAATACATTGTTTGTCCGCAAAACCGAAAAAAATACAATCTAAGAAAGTAAAATTACGTAATACACAGTCAAGACAATATAAGCTCAAACTGACAATTGTTCCAAAGACTAAGCGCCATCTGTAATTCACTTTGCCTTCGCCTCCCCATTTGGAACAAGCGCGCATCATGAATTAGTACAAATAAGTACCTATACCTACTGGCTGCTATGGAGCTATTCCATAGAGCCATAGTTACACAATAAAATTAAACGAAAAAAAATATCCCGCCAAATTTAATTAGGTTCTTTTTAGTGTCTTATCTTTGGGTTCTTTTCTATCTATTAGAGGGAGATTGAATGTTCAGTCTTGCATTTGTCCATTCGATCAGTCTGGTACGATATTCAGTCTGCAAAAATTCAAAGTCTATGCAGACTGATGAAATGGACTGATGCCAGACTGATCATGTAATCTCTCTCTTAACGTAGTTGTTTTATGTCATTGGAAAACTTCTAATTTCACGCATGGGTCGGTCATGGGATGGGTGACCAAAAATTTATTATCTCGAGCTCCTCCGTTTTAAATGCTCTAAGCCTCCGTGCCTCGGAAGGCACGTTAAGCCGTTGGTCCCGGCTGCAATCCGCATTGGGCCCGCGTGGTGGCTTATGTATGGCCCATCCTCCCACCCATAGGAAGGCCTGTGCCCCAGCAGTGTGGGGACATTAAAAATGGCTGATGGTCAACTATAAATACTAAGTATAAAATAAAGTACTGTCAGAGGTACCTATTTGTTTTCTCGCAGTCAATGGTAAAAAGTAGAGAACACAACTCGTGAATAAAAAATTTCATCTCGGTCCTTTGTATCCCTCGCTTCGCTCAGGATTCTACTTTTGAATCCCTCGCTACGCTCGGGATTCAACTCTAGAATCCTTCGCTACTCTCGGGATCCAACTTAGCCCCTCGAGCTAAATTCCCTTTTAATTCACTTGTTGTATAATCTACTATGACAACAACAACAACAACATGATCATTCTTGAATTTAATAATACCTAGTCTAGGCAAAAACTTGAAAAAAGTATACAACATAAAATTCTTTGGAAAAAAGGCTTCCGTTATGAGTCTAGATGTAAATCGTATTACTTTTTGGTATCCAATGTTTTCTTATTAATTCGACCCCGCTGGATCTAAAAATGCCGGATGCCAATCGCTCCCCTCCCCCTTTCCCCCTTTTCCCCCTCCGAAGTGTCTTTCGTCGTGGTTTTTTTTTCATTTTACAGAAAAACTATTACATATAGGAGCAAATTATCAAAGAAGTAGTTAATTTACATTAAATTTTCTAAACATCAAGCTAAAGGATAACATCCACGTTTCATACATTTTTGGTCCAAATATGAAAGTGCCGGCCTAAAAACAAAAGTGCTTTATTCTGATAGATTTTGTCCATCTAAGCATTTTTTTATTATGGCACCGAAGCTGTACCACCGCTTCACATTTGTGCCAAATTGTATGAACAGACAGACTTTTTGAACTCAATTAAAATCAAGTGCAGCGGTGCTACAGCTTCGGTGCAGTAATAAGAAATGCTTAGGCGGACAAAATCTATCAGAATTTGCTTTTTGGCCAATTTTTTTACATCTGTGCCAAAATGTATGAAAAAACAGACTTTTTGAACTTATTTAAATCGAGTAAAGCGGTGCTACAGCTTCGGTGCCATAATAAGAAATGCTGAGGTGGACAAAATCTATCAGAATAAAGCACCGGCACTTTCACTTGGACCAAAATGGATGATGTCCTTTATGTCAATACGATAAAAAGTTTTTGAAATACAGCTTTCGACATTGTAGTACAAGCCCATGATTTATAGATTCGTATAAAATTTTCTTAGTTAACGATTTTCGTTCGACTCTGCTCCGCCATACAGACTACTGGTATGTACTTGTTTGGTAGGTTTTCCTGAATTTAAATATAAAAAGTGGGTATGGGGAACCAAAAAGTAATTTTTATAACTACTTGTCTTTACAATCTGGGAAGCCCCTGGGAGCTTTTTAAACAAATAATTAACGTATCCAGTAGTAATTTTGCTTTATTTATCTATTAACTTTTTATTCATTTATAAGGGTAGTGTCAAATTAAGTTAATTCCAGTGAACTCTCTGATAATGAACGCTGTGAAATATTGAACAGCTTTCGCTTCAAAGCCTGAAAATATCCACTTATATTTATTGCTCCACTATGAAGCCTTGCTTAAAATGTCTACCTTTTACAGCATTTCTTTCAGGGAATACTGCTTTTATATTTTATAGGATTTATTTTATAATTTTCGATCAAATAGAAAACGTATGACGACCTACGCGGTCGAGTGGTTTGTACACCGGTTTTCAAGTTAACCCATCTCTGAGGTCCCGGGTTCGATTCACGGCTGGGTCAATTTAGAAAACGAACTTTTCTTTATTGGCTCAGGTCTGGGGGTGTTTGTAGTTCCACCGTTGTCTCTGTTCCATCTTAGATTTATAATCTAAGTGTTCCATATAGCAAGTGCTTTAGCTACTTACTTTGGAATTAGAGCAATGTTTGTGATGATGTTATCTAGTTTATATAGTTACACGCACAGACAGTAATATAATAAGTCTATGCGCACATAACAAAATTTACTCCTACAGACGTGTACTTCATCATCATCATATCAGCCACACGACACCCACTGCTGGGTATAGGCCTACGTGTACTTAAAAAAGTATAATATGAAAAAAAAAACATTGTCCAATTTGAAAAAAACACAATTAATAATGCAACCAATTCACTTCGAATAAAAAACATTACAATTTACCCATCTATCCTTACTAATATTATAAATGCCAAAGTGAGTTTGTTTGTTTGTTGCGCCTTCACGTCTTAACTACTGAATCGATTATCATGAAATTTGGCACGTTATCAGGGCTACAGAGAAGGCCGGTACATTTCATTCCGAAACTTACTGATCCCGAGGGATAGAGAAATAACTGACCACGCAGACGAAGTCGAGGGCGGTCGCTAGTATCCTTTAATGATGCCTAAACTGATATTGCATAATCAAATACTTTTTTTTACAATGAACTTACTACCATCATTATTAATTTAACTCTCAATCAAGCACAGCACAAAGCGTTCTATCGTCAAATTTCTCATTTTAGTACGATTTTGCCGTCTAGTCTTAAATAATCGTCTTAAATAATCGAGAAATTCCTTTGGCAAAGGCTTTAATTAAACAGCATATTGACGTTAAGCCTTTTGAGTATGACTTTTGATATCATAACATGAGTAACATTTTTAATTAAAAGTAATGTCAGGTGAGGAAAGAGATACACTAGCAATTTTTAATGTCCCCACTTTAGTGGTGGTGCTGGGGCACAGGCTATCCTTATAGGTGGATAAAGAGGACTGGCCATAATAACCCACCACGCGGGCCCAATGCGGATTGATGGTTTTAACGACTGCCAGCAGATGCTTTATGTTCCAAAAATCATATAATATTGACTTTTTAAATAGGATTAGCGACCGCCCGCGATTTCATCTGCATGGTCAGTTATTTCGACCATGCAGATGACGACGACCTCCGTGGTCGAGTGGTTCGCACGCCGGTTTTCAAGGCGTCACCATCTCTTGAGGTCCCGGGTTCGATCCCCGGCTGGGTCAATGTAGAAAATGAACTTTTCAATATTGTCTCAGGTCTGGGTGTGTGTCATACCACCGTTGTTTCTGATTTCCATAACACAAGTGCTATAGCTACTTACTTTGGGATTGGAGCAATGTATGTGATGTTGTCAAATATTTATTTATTATTTATTTATTATTTATATTTCTCTATCCTTTGGGAACAGTACTTTTTGTCTGGATGAAAGGTACCCTTTGTGTTTTTCTGTACCCTTGACAACGTGTTTGCAAAATTTCATGTTGATCGTTTCAGTAGTTAAGACGTAAAGGCGTAACAAACGAACAAACAAACGGACTTTCGCATTTATAATATTAAGTAAGGATAGTTTATAGTAAGGAAAGATGTCAGCGGCAAGTAAAGATTTTATAGCATGCTTAAAAATACACGTGTAGGGTCGTAAAACTAAGGGTCTCACAAACGCGTAACGAAATCCCGTTTTGCCCAACTCTTGAAAGCTCTAACAACCCTTATAAATTATATAAACATCAGGAAAACAAAGCGATATTTGATGGCTTTCCGTAACTAAAGCCTTTTTTATAAACTACCCTACCAGGCGAATTTTTTTCTTTTTCGGAATCGAAAAAACAGCTCTAAAGAGCAAAAAAAAATTTCAAATCTTTGCTAATAAAAATACATATTTCAAATCTAACTAAAAAGTATAAAAAACGGACTAAAAACATAAAAAACCGAATTAAAAAAAATAACAAAATATTTATTCCTATACAAAGGTTTCATAACCAAAAACGTGGGGCGCATTTTGTAAGATGTCTCTTGCATGGGGGTGCCGCGCCCTACGATTTTCATTTTAAAACTTCTATATAGGGTTACATAAAGCTTTAATCATAATCTCATCCTTTTTTTGGAATCGGTTAAAAATATAAGTATCATTAAATCATCGTATACTTCAGTAAGTTACCAATTTGACAGTCTAACCTTATTGAAAAAGTAATTGCCTACGAGATCATATTTACAGAGCTGCTACGGCGCTACGCCCGTCGTAGGCACGCCGCAAGGACTACGCTTTTCGTAGTCGGTGAATACAATATATATTTCGCATGACTTGGGTATTCGTTTTAAGCTTTGGTGTAAGTGTAATAAAACTTAAATAATTGATTTCTAAAATACGTATTAAACACTATTGAACACAATATATTTTGTTATGCGTGTGTTTGTCGCATAAGAGTGTTCCAAGAATAAACAAATAATAATAATTTCAGATAAAGTAAAAGATAAAATTCAGCTTATTCCGAAATAGGTAGAACGTGAATAGAAAGACTAACGTTCCTCCTTAACACAATAAATATTCCCCGAAATGCCTTTTGGAAAGTGTAACACGAAATCGCAGTAAATTTTTGACGCCCAAAGTATCGTAGTTCAAATCCCGTAGGGTTTCCGAATCAGTTTCTGGAACGAAGAGCGATCGTTGTTTAAAAACAAACTTTATGTTGCAACATTTAAGTGCGAATTTTCTCTTTGACACTAATCCTTTTCACTGCGAAATGTAACGTTGCTAACGATCAAAGGAATAAGAAATCTTACGGTAACACTATCGACTCATGAAAATTTTTGTTAGAAACTTTTTAATCGTCGTTTTGATTTATCGGTTTAGCTGCCGTTTGCAGGTTGCAATTTGAAATTTACTTTGAGACTATTTCTTAATACCTTAGCCGATTTTACGTAATATTTTTTTAAGTATTTTACATAAACATATTAAATTCACTTTGAGATATAAGGATGCGGGATTTTCATTCCCCTTTATTTTCTTTGCATCAGTAAAATAGATTCTTGATATTTTTTATGCTCGTCTTATTTCTCGGAACTTTAAAACTAATATTGGATACTGTGTTTAAACAGACATTTTTTCAAATAATGGAATATATGTATATATCGTAGTTAAATGTAGATATCAAGGATATCACAAAATCCCTAGATACCACGAATTTACGGCAGATGTCGATTTTTCTTGTTTTTTGCTTCTTCTTACTAAAATGTTTTGTCATATGACATATTACTAAACAGAAGACTAGGTGCGACGACAAGTAAGCGAAGCAAGCGAGGAGGAGGTTAGGTTCTGCGCACGAGCTGAGCGAGCGAAGCGAGCGCGGCGAAATGCCAAAACCGATCTGGCTGGCGGGCGTACGATTCGTCATCTGCCGTGATATCGTGGTATCATTAGGATCCTAGGATCCGTGGATCCCTGAAATTGCTGATTTATTCATATTCATACGACATTGTAAATTTAAATAAATATATCTATTAATACGTTAGTATATTATTTTTAAATCTACTAACGTAAAATTTCAGGCCTCACCAAAGAATCCGATCGACGCTCGATCCTGCGCTGTAAACATTCAGCTGCTTCCCGCACCTTTTACCAGTTCGTCGGTCCACCTTGTTGGGGCCTTTGTTGCCCGTGGTCCGACTGCGTAATACTGGTAGAACCACGGGCATTTAGTACCTGTAAGTTCAACTGGAACATGGATAAGACGAAAATTATGTCAAACGCCCATGTTGTACCCTCTCCAGTTCATGTTGGGGACACTATAACACTTGAAGTTGTTGACCATTACGTATACCTGGACAGGCAGTCCAGTTAGGTAGGTCCAACTTCGAGAAAGAGATCTCTCGTCGAATCCAACTCGGGTGGGCAGCATTCGGGAAGCTTCGAAAAATCTTCGCGTACGACTTACCTCAGTGTCTCAAGACGAAAGTCTATGAACAGTGTGTGTTTCCAGTGATAAATTACGGCAGTGAAACGTGGTCGCTAACTATGGGTCTCATAAGGAGGCTCAAGGTCACCCAGCGTGCAATCGAGAGAGCCATGCTCGGCGTTTCCCTGCGTGATCGAATCAGAAACGAGGAGATCCGCAGGAGAACTAAAGTAACCGACATCGCTCGAAGGATTGCTCAGCTGAAGTGGCAATGGGCGGGACACATAGCGAGAAGAACCGATGGCCGTTGGGGCGGAAAGGTTCTGGAATGGCGACCGCGTACCGGACGACGCTCCGTGGGTAGGCCCCCGACAAGGTGGACCGACGATCTGGTGAAGGTCGCGGGAAGCCAGCGGATGCAGGCAGCGCAGGACCGATCGTCGTGGAGATCCTTAGGGGAGGCCTATACCCAGCAGTGGGTGTCGTTCGGCTGATATGATGAAGTTCAACTGGTAGTACCACGGGTATTTTATTTTGTCCGTGATCCTATCAGTAGGGTTAAAAAAAAATTAAAAAATATTAAAAACACGACTGCCCTGCCAAAAACGAACTAAAAAGTTAAACAACAAGTGTCATTGCAGTCAGGGGACCTTATTATGGAACAATTTTTGATCAAAGAGGTCCCCCGACTACAATGACACTTGTTGTTTAATTTGACTTTTTAGTTCGTTTTGGCAGGGCAGTCGTGTTTTTAATATTTTTTTTTATTTTACACATTTTAGTGACATATTAAATAGTTTTTGAATGTGCTCATCAAGGCCTTTCATTTGATGCCCATATTGTAATAATAGAAGAAACATTTTTTTTTCACATTTGAAAATGGCGTCGTACAGTTGCCATATTGATTTTTTCTAAAAAAAATATAGCCAGTGTCACTCGGGATACTGTAAAGATTCTAACGATACCCCATTTATCCAAATCAGTTCAGGCATTTAGAAGATATGGTGGAATAAAGAAACTCACATACCCACAAACATACATGAACCCTGAACACATATACACTCTTTTTGCTTTGGGCAGTCGTGTAATAAAATCTCACATACCCTTGTAATAATAATGTATGTTTGTACATACATGAACCCTGAACACATATACACTCTTTTTGCTTTGGGCAGTCGTGTAAAAAGAAAATAAATTCATTGAAACTTACTTACACCTACTGATCGTTACGCGCGCGGTTGCCATTCCAGAACTTTGCTTCTCCTACGGCTATCAGTTTATCTCGATATGTTTCGCTCGTTTCGCCTACTGTCATATCAGCTGAAGAACACAGTTTATCGGAACTTTTCTTTATAAATTCTTCTATTTGAAGAAGTTTTCACTAAATTACTTTTTTTCCACGTCGCGTCAACGATTGCTAAGCAATAATAATATTATGATAGAGAATCATATTTGAAAAAATCTTAGTGCCAGCAACATGAAGGAGGTTTACGTAAATAAAAATAAAAAAACACCCGACCCGGAGTTTCTTTACCCTGCGGATGTCACAGATAAGGGTCAGGTTATAGTAAATAGTAATGAGGCGACCCTACCCACTATTGGGCAGGAAATGTTACCACCTACTTCAGAAGTTTGTTCGGGGCACGCATATTTACATAGGCCACAAGATAATATTGTTGCAAACTTAAATAGCGGTGCCTTATTGTCGAAAGGAAATGCTCTAAGTCCCGTTGCATGTTATTGTCTTGCGAAGTTTGATATTTCCAAGACCGAAAGTGGCACCGCGATTAATTTTATTAAATAATCTTGTAAAAAATGACAATAAAACCAAATCGTAAAGAGTGTTTATTTCCAAGAAACCATTTTATTATTATCTTTAGCGATTTGTAGAAAAATAAAATCATAACAGACATCATTTTAAAAGTTATTTAATCAGCTCTCTCAATTAGATTATGCAATGTACACCATAAATGTTTGAAATATTAATATCCGTCATTCACAATACAAAGCCGTATAGTCTAAAAATCCTTTGTTATCGTTCTCATTATTCGTAGCACAGTATAATTTGGGTAGTGTATTTCTATATTTTAGATAAACTGGAGAGATCAAATCCTTCAGATTTACGTTCAATTTCACCTTGTACGTGACTGAACTATAGGTAGATAAGTTTTAGAGGTATACTCGTACTTCTACCACTAAAACTTCAAAACCCTCGTTTTACTTGGGTAAATAAACCAAAGATTTCAGTACGCTTGTCGGCAATAAAACGGAGTAGCATCTGTATTACTTATCCTAAATAAAATATACTCTACAGTCAACAACACAAGTGTGCTGTATCAATAAAAATTGAAACTGTTTCATTGCTTATAAAATTGGAACTGCAAAGCAATAAGCACGATGGAGTAACATCGGGTGCAAACACAATTTCTTCGATTGCTATTGTTATGGCTTCCACTCACGATGCAAGTAGATATTGGAACTTTAAAAGGGTTATTTGATACCTTATTTTACATTCAACACTTGTAGATATCTTATTCATAAAATAAAATATATATTTAAATGTTTTCAAAGTTAAACTCTTTATAAAGAAACTTGTCCGCGCATTTTAAATGATAATCAAAAGCTTTTAAAACAAAAAGCGTAGATGTCAATAGTACCATACCATATTGACCAGATGTCACTAAAAGCTTGTTTTATAAAAATATATTTTTTTATAAGGCTTGATACCAATTTTTCTAAGTCTAGTTTACAAGTGTTGATTTGACAATGACATACAAGTCAGGAAAACACATTTACATTAATAAAACTTAAATTATTTAAGTGATTTCTTCAGTTTATGAATAATGACTGTTATCCATTACTCCATTTCTAAGTTAAAAAAACAAGTTAGCGTTAAGTTATTCAAAGTAAGAGAACATAAAAGTTTTCTATATCATCGAATCAGCTCGGGCTGCGCTGCAGTTGGCGTAAATGCAATTTCCTGCATTGCCGCTATTATGTGCAGCGCTCACTGCGAGATGCAATACCGTCGTCCTGCGAGACCACTTTACTACTAGTCGCCGACCGTTCCAAGGCAAACCTTCAAAGTAAATACGCGAAGTCATATTATGAAACTCTTTTACTTCTACGAATAGATATAGATGTATGTTAGTTTTAAAAATTCAAACAAAAATTTACAGATTTCGCAGTTCCCGCAAGAATCGGAGCATTGAAAATGAATACAAAAATATACAAAAAAACTAAATCAAATCAAAAGCAAAATCCTATAATTTTTCTAAGGTATACTAGGTACCTTTTTATTTTTACGGTCGATTGTGACACTTGGCTGCGCCTCGTGTCATTAAAGTGCCCCTGACTGCTTCAACGCGGCTGAAATATTATTAACTGATTCACAAAAATCAACTAATGCACTTCTCGTCTGCTTCCGCATCTTTCAATACCTTTACCATGACGATCGGTCAATAATCATAGAAACTACATCACTTTTTATATACCGAAATACCGGTTTTTCTACAATTCCAAATCTAAAGGGACCACCTACAGGTCAAAATTATAAACCGATTTTCAAAAAAATTCGCTATTTTGTAGCTAAACCCTAGGACCCTTTTTTTAACATGTTTTTATTTAATTTTTTCTTAAGTCGGTTTTTTTCTCGAAATATTTACAATTTAGTAAACAAACACCCCCAAAAAACCCGAATTTTTCGAAATTTCAAAAAAAGTTACCAGCCGATTTTCAAAATTCAAACGTTCACACGTGTCTCAATAAATTCCTCAACTTTTGGTACTATTCTCATCTCGATCCTCCTAAAATCCTCGGAACTATGACCAAAAATACGTCTCAGGCGATTTGCATTTGATAACCATTTTCAATGGTAAAGGTTTTTTGTCAGAAAAATCTAAAGACTCGAAGGGTAGGAAAGAAGCATCCGATATATACATTTGTATAGATATTAAATAAATAATAATAAATGTTTGGACAATTTCACACAGCGCTATCTAGCCTCAAACTAAGAAAAGCTTGCATTAAGGGTGCTAGACAACTGATAGGGTAAAACCCTGATAGTTGCCCCACTTTTTGAAATTACTTTATATCTCTTAGTACAAAAAGCGAGATTCTTTAGTTGTTAAACGGGTAGCTACTTTGGTTTGTTGTCTTCAAATTTATGAAAGGAATAAATATTATCTTTGATATTTCCAGAGTATTGGCGATTTTTGCGGACCTCTAAATTTTGGGACAACTATCCCTGGGATAGTTGCCAAATCTATATAAATTACGTTTAGGATAGATGCCTCGTCGCGACAGAGGACATTTATCCCGCAAAAACTTAGATCGCACCTAGCCGTCCCATGCAATCGCACAGAGACATGTTGTAGTTGCAGAGTCTCTCGATAGATAAATAAAATACCATGTGTTTCATTCGCGAAACTAGAGTAATTGCAATCGAGGCTACTATACCCCCGAGGCGACTATCCGGGTTTTACCCTACACTACTTACAGTGGCAGTCACATAATTAAAGACACCAGTCTATTTTCATACAAACGAGGTTTTGAAGCCTTGGTTCTCCGCAAAGGATTAACGTAGCTTAGATCTGATGATGGTTATCTAGGGAGTGAATGGAGGAGATTGATTTTATAAACCTACGCAATATTGTTCTAACTTTTCTCATAAAGTGCTCGCTTGCAAAACCAAGCTTAATAAAAATATTGAACAAACAAACAAAATTATACCTTATTGTGTACAATGGGAAGAAAATAAAGATGGAACAATAATAACATTATAATTTCATCTCACAAAAGCAATTTGTACATCATACGATTCAATAACAGAAATCGAAAAGCAGAATAATATATTTCCACCACAAAGAATCGAAGTTAAGATCCCTTTACCAGAAACGGTAAACCTCAATTTATTTCGGCAAATAAGAATACCAGATTTCTTTGTTCGTGATTCCTTAGAAGGGTATTTGTAATGACACGTAATATCTTATGAGGTAATCAAAGTAAAACGCTGTCAGTTCTGTAAGCTATGTAAGAACAAGATAAGCTGTAATGTCTCTTTACATAAAGCCTGAGTGTACAAAACGTAAGCCCCGTACGAACACGAAAATGTTGGTTCCAAGGTTAAATTTCGCGAAATCCTTTTCAAAGGAAAGTAATCTTTCGTAGAAATAGAAATATAGATTGCTTGGTTATGACTGACGGAATAAGAAATCGGAGAGACAAGATTGATATTTATTATTTTTGAGAAACCCTATTTCACTGAACTACAACTACAGCTATATGACACTGCATGACAAAAATACTAGTACAAATATTTTCTAACCATTCTAAAAGTATAACATAGACTTTCTACAATCGAGTCTATTTTCCGACTTTCTATCTAAAAATTCTAATCCACTTCAAATACAAATAAAAATATAGCTATAGGTAGTATAGTATTTCTTAGAGTCTTATAACATCAAACACGATATTTTGTTTTATGTTAATGAAGAATCCAGCTTCAAAATCCAAGTCGACAGCACTTTCATTTATGAAATATGCTCAGAAACTACCACGGTAAATGTTGGATTCACATATATGATTATGTGAAGGCAGTTCACAAAATGTAGCACCTAAGCCGTTATTTTAGAGTCGTGTTAAACATATTTAGACCGCTCCGGCTGAGCTTGTTAAGGCACATTCTGTACAACGAGGAAAATTCACCTACAATCTAGACCTCCAGCTGCACATATGGAAATTTTGATGAAAATCTACGTGTAAATTTTAACTCTTTTACATAAGTCAGTGCAGTTTTAGCACCCTGTATTAACTTTGATACGAAATAGTAGCTAGTTTAAAATTTTGTTGTATTGAATCAAGTATTTTATAGAAACACCTAAAGCTCTTTGGACTTTACATCGCTCTTTGGACCCGGTTTATATTATTGTTAAAATATAAGTATGCCCATCAGCCATTTTTGATGTCCCCACTGCTGGGGCACAGGTCTTCCTTATGGGTGGATAAGGAGAATGGGCCATAACCCGCCACGCGGGCCCAATGCGGTGGGTGTTAACGCTTGCAAATGCACCTGGGACCAACGGCTAAACGTGCATTCTGAAGCACGGAGAAGCTCGGGATATTAAATTTTTGGCCACCCATTCCATGACCGACCCTTGCGAAAGTTACTTAACCTCCGCAATCGCTGGGCCAGGCACTAAACCACTGCGCCATCGAGCTCCTCGGAAATATAAGTATAACTACTGCTAATAAATTAGGAGAATGCAAATCGTGGGATTTAGTAGTATTTCGACTGTAATTCGGATTCTTTAGACATATCAAATCCACGGCTAAGTTTTCAATTCTAAGTTTTCTGAAGTAGCTAAATCTAAAAAATTAGGAGAATGCAAATCGTGGGATTCAGTAGTATTTCGACTGTAATTCGGATTCTTTAGACATATCAAATCCACGGCTAAGTTTTCAATTCTAAGTTTTCTGAAGTAGCTAAATCTAAAAAATTAGGAGAATGCAAATCGTGGGATTTAGTAGTATTTCGACTGTAATTCGGATTCTTTAGACATATCAAGTCCATGGCTAAGTTTTCAATTCTAAGTTTTCTGAAGTAGCTAAATATAAAAATAACTTAATGTGAAACCTATCTGATTAATCACCAAACTGCGTTTACGCTTGTTAAAATATGATGTAAGTATTAGATTTGGGTACCTGTTCTTGTATTTTAGCTGATAATCCGCCAGAAATGACGTACTGTGCTATCTCCGTGCTCTACCGTAATTATGAAGGTATAATGTGGGTCCTGGCGGCGCTTAATATCAAGCAATAATTGAAGGGTTTAGCTACGCGGAAGCATTTTACATTGACGACAGAGGCAAAACATTTTGAAGCCCGCTTTTTGGTGCTGTTATAAATTGAAAACACTTAAAGGCGTGATAGCCTTTTTTGTTGCATGGGTAAGTATATTGTGTCCGTCAATGATATTATATGGGTTAAAAAGATTGCAGAGTAGGTACTGCCTCAGAGCATATCATCAAGCCCGGGGGATAGCAATTTATGAACACAGATTAAAATTTAGGAACATTCATAGTATTTATCTTCACTTTTATTGTATCATTCTATGGTGTGAAATCTTGATGAGAATTCCAATAGTTTTTCTTCAACACATAGGTATTTAATTTACACAATATGAGCTTACTCTTATAAGCACTAACTTATTTAGTTCATGTAATAAGTCTGATCAACTCAGAGCAAGTTGACTGGCAAACTTGATCGCAAGTAACGGGTGTAGTTAGAGTTTGTAAGTAGACATATTGGAATTAGCATACAGACGAGACCTCTCCCGAAGGTGCTAATTAAGTTTTGACGAACTGACGAACACTTTATATTAACATTCATTGGCAAGTTAAGAGTTCACCGCACTAACTGGGCAGCCCGCCGAAATGACAAACAGTAGTAACAGTTATTTTGTAGATGGAATTGCATTTTGGTTAGAAGTTTCGAGTTTGTTCTGGAGAATTTACTTTAGTAAGTCTTTTAAGTCTTTAAATCATCTTTGTACAGGTATATTTCAAATTCTTTGTATTTTTTAAATTTTGATTTTAGCATTCAAGATGCTATTTCTCGGTATGAGTCGACAAATTCTCGGACGGGAACGACCTATGGTAGTCGGGTCCAATATGCTCTAACTGCTGAGCCGCCGAGTGACTAGGTTTCTTTGTACTTAGGCAACAATAAGGGCAACAGCAGACAAACTTTTAGCGATGTTCTGATTGTATCTATGCGGTAACGAGTTTTCGCGACTCTCCTGAATTCAATAGCGTTATGTGAAGAGCGAAACGTTCGACTAATGGAGACTACACACGCACAGGCCCGGACTGACGGCCAAATCCTTCCGATCAAATCTCTAGTCTAGTCTAGTCTGCATAAGCAACTTTGTTGATGCTGCATCTAGTTTTTGCGACCATCGGCCGGTTTTAAAACGTGTGTATAGGGTGTTGCGATTGGTCGCTGCATCTAGCTTCCGAAAAGCAGTTAAATCGTTGATCACTGATGCTAAAAGTATCGTGTGTGCTGAGGTCCTTAAATAAAATTTTATTGTTATTCTGTCTGTTGTTTAAGGTTTAGGAGGAGGTAATTATTAAATTAAGAGCTTATTAACTAATAATAATAGCCTTAGCATCAGACATTCTTTGTTTTTAGTTCAGTATTTAGGCTTTGCTTATTTTTTGCAGGTCAGTCTACAAAGGCCTCCTTCAAATAATAATCCTAATTCAAGATAGATTTTACGTTCTTATTTCACCGAGATTCTTTACTTTTGTAATCGCTTTACGCTTACCTAGAATTTTAGGAGCTTT
Organism: Agriphila tristella; assembly: GCA_928269145.1. Taxonomy (NCBI): domain Eukaryota; kingdom Metazoa; phylum Arthropoda; class Insecta; order Lepidoptera; family Crambidae; genus Agriphila; species Agriphila tristella. The sequence goes on along the minus strand of OV743433.1, from coordinate 49,408,792 downwards.
TCTAATAATAATAACTTCAAGAATAAAACAAAAGTTATCCAGTATTTATGGTAAATTTAATATTCAGACAGCCTCCACACATAAAAGCGCCTTAAGTTTAAAAATAAACGTAAGTAAATTGTGTTTAATTTCGAAAGCCCTTGTTCCAGTGTTTTAATTAATATGCCTGAAACAACTGGCTTTTATTTTTGCTTTAATTAATAAGCTTTATTTTTTTGTTACGAACTTTGCATTATAATTATAAGGCCGCAATTACTCTAAGAATTTTAAATAATATACTATACTACTAGAAAAACTCTCACAATTGTAATTTCACTATACGACCTAATGAGGCAAACGCCATCAGATATTATAACACTCTGGAATTAAATATCTAAGTCCATTGAATTTTCATTAAAAGTCGTCGTCATTGAGTTTATTTAGTTAAAATTGTATGTAACTACTCGCTTTTGCCCGCGACTTCATTCGCGTGATTTAGATAGTAATGCATTTATTTTTAAAGTCACGGATTACCAATATACCTAGGTATTTATCAGTAGACCTCTGTAGCACCCTGTATAACGGGAATTTTGCGAAACCCTTTCTTAGTGCTCACCTACACCATGAAAGGAATCTACCCTCCGAAAATGGTTTCTCTACCTTCAGCCTTATAAAAAATCCCCATACAAACTGGAACATCCTGTAGCAGCCTGTATAACAGCAATTATCCAAAATGTTTTATTAGTGCTCACCTACACCATGAAAGGTATCTAACCTCCAAAAATGGTGTCTCTACCTTTAACCCTATACAAAATCCCCATACAAACTGGAACACCCTGTTGCACCCTGTATAAAAGGAATTTTACAAAACGCTTTCTCAGTGCTCTCCTACACCATGAAAGGTATCCCTCCAAAAATGGTGTCTCTACATCAACTTTATACAAATTCTCATACAAACTTGAACAACCTGTAGCACCCTATATAACGGGAATATCCCAATATCCTTTCTTGGTGCTCATCTAAATCACGAAAGGTATCTACCCTCCAAAAATTGTGTCTCTACCTTCAGCCGTTAGGGCTCTACGCCTATCCCAACAATGAATGAATGAATCAGTCAATCAATTTAGAGTTTTATATGTATAGATTTCCAAAAAATTTTGTTAAGAAGTCTCTAACTCCAAAGATTTTGCGATAAGTCCATCATTATAAAATTATTATATTGCGAAACATTAATACAATATTATATTTTTAAACACGTAATTATAAAGCCTACTCCATTATTTCTATTCAGCCATTCTTATTTAATACCATTCAAATTGAAATATCTCAAAACAAGGAAAATAGATTTAGTGACTTTTAGAACTAAAACATTCTCATATAATGTGCGATGGATACTAAATCATTTATTATTAACAAACATGCATTTTAGTATTAAAACACAATGAAAGGTACTAAGCAACTCCTCTTTCATATAAATCGTTAAATAATGTGATTAAATCAATTAACTATAGCCAAACTTAATTAACCCGTTAGGTGACGAGTAATTTTTAATGCTAGTTTATCGCGCACCTGCGCAGGCCTGCTAGTTAGGTCGGTAGCTAGCATTAACCGTAGTATTTATTGCTCCGATGTAATAGAATTTCTAACGCGGAGACTGCACGGCGGCATAAAATGTACGCTTTAGATAAAGTTCCCTAGCATAGGGTTAAGTATTACTTATATCAGTATAATTTGTATCACAGATTACCTACATAATATTATGTTCTTGTTAATTTATTCAATTGTTAATGTAGATAGTCATTGTTGTTTCTTTTCTTAATTTACACAGGTAAATTAAAAAACCGACCAAGTGCGAGTCGGACTTGCGCACGCAGGGTTCCGTATTATTACATTCTGTTTTTTTTTCTTTATTTGTTTAGGAGCTTTTATCGACAGTTTGAACATGCCAGCTCCATCTTACCCTAATCTTAATAACTAATCCAACTTAAGACTATGAATAACAAAGTTGATAATAACTTTAGCAGCTTCCGACAAAGGTTCAGCTAAGAGGTTAGACATGCAACCAACATAGTTTTTATTGACATTTAACTAATTAAATTAAAGACCACGGCCCTGAGATGACGATTACGCTCACTTCCATTAAAAAATGATTCGTCTAATTTTCCGCACAATGAACAATTTGGGGGCATTGATATTTTCATTAAGTGTTTCAATTTATTTAACGGAATATGACCAGGGGCCGTACCGGCTAACGCATCGATTATCGAAAAGTCTGCCGAGTTTCAACTTAAAACAGAAAAATCAAAGTAAGGAATTTCGCCTTGTATTTTCTGTTGACGTAATTTGGAAGATATCGATGTTCGTGTGACATCATGAATTGGGGTTCGCCATTTTGGCCCAATTGGGGCTCGATTTATCTGTTTTAATTTGAAACCCGGCAGACTTTTCGATAATCGATTCGTTAGCCGGTACGGCCCCTGACCGTAACCTATGAATATTCTGTTTTTAGTATTTATTGTTATAGCGGCAATTGAAATACATCATCTGTGAAAATTTCAATTGCTATCACGGTACATGAGATACAGCCTAGTGACAGACAGGCGGACAGTGGAGTCTTAGTAATAGAGTCCCGTTTTTGCCCGTTGGGTACGGAACCCTAAAAAAGAAACAACAAATACAAAAAAACAAACAAACAACGCATAAGGAGAACATATAAATATCCTTTTATTATTCTAGCTATTAATAAGTATTCAGTATAAAGACGATCGAATTCACTTTAGTAAATTAACATGAAATGATTTGAAATAGGAAATATATGGAGCTTACTTGCGCAAACCGAATCATTCGGTGTTGGTTTACGCACGATCTAACTCCTGAGGATGCTCCGGGTTGGGGCGAAACACGTGTAGAGTAGCCTAATTGGTGAAGGTGCAAGGTGTGTTGCCGTCTTGCTAAATGCAGGTATTGTGCACTGATATTTTGTGGTGTGCATGTGCACATTTTTGCGGGCGGGCGGGCGGTGCATCTTGCATATATTGTTTGCGGAAGTAAGCTACATATATTTCTTTTTTCAAAATGGTTTGGGACTTCCGCCAAGTGACGCCTGATTCAATCAAATACTAACATGAAATATTTGTAAAGTAATAGTGTAGTTCAAATCAAAATCTGTTTATTGCATTCATGTGGTCGCAAATCACAATGATGTACAAAAATGGGTAACCAGTACCTAAACATGAACCCTGTTAGGGTATTGCAATGCAACACTTAACAAAATAGAATATCTATTTAGATATATTAATTATATGTAAAGACCTTAATTACAATATAAGAACATTAAACAAATGAATATACGAATAAAAATCTAATCTAAAGTCGAAATAAAATCTAAATATCTATTAAATTTGACGGTAGTCTTCCAAAGTATAAAAACTGTTATTTATCAAAAAATCTGTAAACAACTTCTTAAATTTATTCACCAGATATAGTTCACCAAATGCAGTTTCCAAAACTTTGTTACTGCCAAGATCGCTGCCGCTTCATAAGTTTGTATGAACGAAAGCAAAGGTGGAAATATAATACTTGAGTCGGAACTCCTATGTTGTTAGTAAGTTGCACGTCGAAGCTACTTGACTAACTTTTACGAAGCTTCGCGTGGCCCCAAGTTATCACTTTTGACATTCCCGAGTAACCAAAAAGTTCAGTTGCCAATGTGGTTCCGTTAAGGTTGATAAATACTTTTTTATGTCTCAACTTCTTTGGATTAAACTCGCTTTGGCAGCCATTGTCTTTGCTTGTTCCTCGTTTATTTGTTTTCTTCTTTTTATTATTAAGTTACATCTTCCATACTAACTTTTTGTCCACTCATTTCATCCTTACTTCCTTACTAATACTAATACTATACTAATTACTAATATTTTATAAATGCGAAAGTCCGTTTGTTTGTTTGTTTATTTGTTTGTTTGTTACGCCTCCACGTCTTAACTACTGAACCGATCATCATGAAATTTTGCATAGACGTTGCTAGGGGTACAGAAAAGGACATAGGGTACCTTTCATCCAGAAAAAACATACAGTTCCCGAGGGATAGCAAAAAAACTGTCCGCACGAAGTCGCGGGTGGCCGCTAGTTACTCATAAGTGTACAAAAAATTTGTATTGAAGATTTAACTTCTTTAAAATCTTAGTACAAATTAATTTGCATTTTCCTTACTAACATTTTCTTTATTTACGTAACATCCGCAAATGATATATAATAATACTAGAAAACTTTTATCGAACGTTTGAACAGTAACTTAACTAATGCCACATAAATTAAAGAATAAAATAAGTTTTGGCTAAGTTACAAAGAATCTTAATTCGGTATAATATACCTCTAAACATACGATACATCGAAAAATTCGTAGTTAATGACCAAATATTATTATTGTTTTATCAGCATACTAGCTTTTGCCCGCAACTTCGTTCGCGTGATTAAGATAGATGTGCATTTATTTTGAAAATCACGGAATACCAATAGACCTAGGTATTTATCAGTAGACCTAATTTCACACATTTAAATTTTCCCATAAAAAAATATGCACAAACTGGAACACTCTGTAGCACCCTGTATATAGGGATTTTCCAAAACCCTTTCTTAGTGCTCACCTACACCATGAAAGGTATCTATCTACCCTCCAAAAATGGTGTCTCTATCTCCAGCCCTATACAAATCCCAATACAAACTGGAACAACCTGTAGCACCCTGTATAACGGGAATTTTCCAAAATGCTTTCTTAGTGCTCACCTACACCATGAAAGGTATCTCCCTCCAAACATGGTGTCTCTATCTTCAACCCTATACAAATTCCCATACAAACGGGAACACCCTGTAGCAACCCTGTATAACGAGAATTTTCCAAAACCCTTTCTTAGTGCTCACCTACACCATGAAAGGTATCTACCCTCCAAAAATGGTGTCTCTACCTTCAGCCCTATACAAATCTCCATACAAACTGGAACACGCTGTAGCACCCTGTATAACGGGAATTTTCCAAAACCCTTTCTTAGTGCTCACCTACACCATGAAAGGTATCTACCCTCCAGAAATGGTGTCTCTACCTTCAGCCCTATACAAATCTCCATACAAACTGGAACACGCCGTAGCACACTGTATAACGGGAATTTTCCAAAACCCTTTCTTAGTGCTCATCTACATCATGAAAGGTATCTACCCTCCAAAAATGGTGTCTCTACCTTCAGCCGTTAGGGCTCCACGCCTATCCCAACAATGAATCAGTGAATCAGTCAATCAATTTAGAGTTTTATATGTATAGATTATCAAAGTTAGATATGTGAAATAACCTCAGTCTTTGACATAAGTAACATAATGTAAACGTACTTTACTTTTCCCATAAAATCTTATGTGACCACGTCGTGACTTTTCCTATCTCGTCTTTTCACCTAAAATATATATACTAACATTTCGTTGAATTTTCTCGATACATGAAGTAAGTATCGCGATAAAATTCAGGGTATAAATAAAATAAATAAGTTACGTCGCCTTGTCCCAATAAAAACGAAAGAAAAACTACCACCAACCTTTTTTTTGTACATGTTATGGATCTAGGTTAGCTTAGGAAGTCGGTAAGTGATTTATTATTGAGGGCATCTATGTTAGTTGGCAATGTTGATACTTTGCACTGGGGTGGTAACTTTATCCATGTTTTAAGATAAACACCATTTTTTTATAAGATAACCAACACCTTTTCTGAAATTACACTATGTTATGTACATTTCTATCGAATATCGTTATTGACCGAGCAAGTGCGAAGCGCGAGCGAAGCGTCTCCGTTTCAGCTTGGGCAAAAATGCTTTCTTATTCCGGATGTCCAGGTTCTCTCTACGGGTAACATTTCTCAACTGACTCTCGTGAAATTTTCTGATCAGGTTCGGTAATTTAAAAAAAGTACCTATGTCGATTCAGATTTTCGGAATTGTTTCAAAACTTTAAAAAATATTAATTTCGAAAATTATAAAAAAATTTCACAAACGCGAGATCACAGAACCACTACTGTATCATTAACCAGTAGATGAGGAGGAGTAATAGAGTCCCGTTTTTGCCCGTTGGGTACGGAACCCTAAAAAAGAAACAACAAATACAAAAAAACAAACAAACAACGCATAAGGAGAACATATAAATATCCTTTTATTATTCTAGCTATTAATAAGTATTCAGTATAAAGACGATCGAATTCACTTTAGTAAATTAACATGAAATGATTTGAAATAGGAAATATATGGAGCTTACTTGCGCAAACCGAATCATTCGGTGTTGGTTTACGCACGATCTAACTCCTGAGGATGCTCCGGGTTGGGGCGAAACACGTGTAGAGTAGCCTAATTGGTGAAGGTGCAAGGTGTGTTGCCGTCTTGCTAAATGCAGGTATTGTGCACTGATATTTTGTGGTGTGCATGTGCACATTTTTGCGGGCGGGCGGGTGGTGCATCTTGCATATATTGTTTGCGGAAGTAAGCTACATATATTTCTTTTTTCAAAATGGTTTGGGACTTCCGCCAAGTGACGCCTGATTCAATCAAATACTAACATGAAATATTTGTAAAGTAATAGTGTAGTTCAAATCAAAATCTGTTTATTGCATTCATGTGGTCGCAAATCACAATGATGTACAAAAATGGGTAACCAGTACCTAAACATGAACCCTGTTAGGGTATTGCAATGCAACACTTAACAAAATAGAATATCTATTTAGATATATTAATTATATGTAAAGACCTTAATTACAATATAAGAACATTAAACAAATGAATATACGAATAAAAATCTAATCTAAAGTCGAAATAAAATCTAAATATCTATTAAATTTGACGGTAGTCTTCCAAAGTATAAAAACTGTTATTTATCAAAAAATCTGTAAACAACTTCTTAAATTTATTCACCAGATATAGTTCACCAAATGCAGTTTCCAAAACTTTGTTACTGCCAAGATCGCTGCCGCTTCATAAGTTTGTATGAACGAAAGCAAAGGTGGAAATATAATACTTGAGTCGGAACTCCTATGTTGTTAGTAAGTTGCACGTCGAAGCTACTTGACTAACTTTTACGAAGCTTCGCGTGGCCCCAAGTTATCACTTTTGACATTCCCGAGTAACCAAAAAGTTCAGTTGCCAATGTGGTTCCGTTAAGGTTGATAAATACTTTTTTATGTCTCAACTTCTTTGGATTAAACTCGCTTTGGCAGCCATTGTCTTTGCTTGTTCCTCGTTTATTTGTTTTCTTCTTTTTATTATTAAGTTACATCTTCCATACTAACTTTTTGTCCACTCATTTCATCCTTACTTCCTTACTAATACTAATACTATACTAATTACTAATATTTTATAAATGCGAAAGTCCGTTTGTTTGTTTGTTTATTTGTTTGTTTGTTACGCCTCCACGTCTTAACTACTGAACCGATCATCATGAAATTTTGCATAGACGTTGCTAGGGGTACAGAAAAGGACATAGGGTACCTTTCATCCAGAAAAAACATACAGTTCCCGAGGGATAGCAAAAAAACTGTCCGCACGAAGTCGCGGGTGGCCGCTAGTTACTCATAAGTGTACAAAAAATTTGTATTGAAGATTTAACTTCTTTAAAATCTTAGTACAAATTAATTTGCATTTTCCTTACTAACATTTTCTTTATTTACGTAACATCCGCAAATGATATATAATAATACTAGAAAACTTTTATCGAACGTTTGAACAGTAACTTAACTAATGCCACATAAATTAAAGAATAAAATAAGTTTTGGCTAAGTTACAAAGAATCTTAATTCGGTATAATATACCTCTAAACATACGATACATCGAAAAATTCGTAGTTAATGACCAAATATTATTATTGTTTTATCAGCATACTAGCTTTTGCCCGCAACTTCGTTCGCGTGATTAAGATAGATGTGCATTTATTTTGAAAATCACGGAATACCAATAGACCTAGGTATTTATCAGTAGACCTAATTTCACACATTTAAATTTTCCCATAAAAAAATATGCACAAACTGGAACACTCTGTAGCACCCTGTATATAGGGATTTTCCAAAACCCTTTCTTAGTGCTCACCTACACCATGAAAGGTATCTATCTACCCTCCAAAAATGGTGTCTCTATCTCCAGCCCTATACAAATCCCAATACAAACTGGAACAACCTGTAGCACCCTGTATAACGGGAATTTTCCAAAATGCTTTCTTAGTGCTCACCTACACCATGAAAGGTATCTCCCTCCAAACATGGTGTCTCTATCTTCAACCCTATACAAATTCCCATACAAACGGGAACACCCTGTAGCAACCCTGTATAACGAGAATTTTCCAAAACCCTTTCTTAGTGCTCACCTACACCATGAAAGGTATCTACCCTCCAAAAATGGTGTCTCTACCTTCAGCCCTATACAAATCTCCATACAAACTGGAACACGCTGTAGCACCCTGTATAACGGGAATTTTCCAAAACCCTTTCTTAGTGCTCACCTACACCATGAAAGGTATCTACCCTCCAAAAATGGTGTCTCTACCTTCAGCCGTTAGGGCTCCACGCCTATCCCAACAATGAATCAGTGAATCAGTCAATCAATTTAGAGTTTTATATGTATAGATTATCAAAGTTAGATATGTGAAATAACCTCAGTCTTTGACATAAGTAACATAATGTAAACGTACTTTACTTTTCCCATAAAATCTTATGTGACCACGTCGTGACTTTTCCTATCTCGTCTTTTCACCTAAAATATATATACTAACATTTCGTTGAATTTTCTCGATACATGAAGTAAGTATCGCGATAAAATTCAGGGTATAAATAAAATAAATAAGTTACGTCGCCTTGTCCCAATAAAAACGAAAGAAAAACTACCACCAACCTTTTTTTTGTACATGTTATGGATCTAGGTTAGCTTAGGAAGTCGGTAAGTGATTTATTATTGAGGGCATCTATGTTAGTTGGCAATGTTGATACTTTGCACTGGGGTGGTAACTTTATCCATGTTTTAAGATAAACACCATTTTTTTATAAGATAACCAACACCTTTTCTGAAATTACACTATTTTATGTACATTTCTATCGAATATCGTTATTGACCGAGCAAGTGCGAAGCGCGAGCGAAGCGTCTCCGTTTCAGCTTGGGCAAAAATGCTTTCTTATTCCGGATGTCCAGGTTCTCTCTACGGGTAACATTTCTCAACTGACTCTCGTGAAATTTTCTGATCAGGTTCGGTAATTTAAAAAAAGTACCTATGTCGATTCAGATTTTCGGAATTGTTTCAAAACTTTAAAAAATATTAATTTCGAAAATTATAAAAAAAATTCACAAACGCGAGATCACAGAACCACTACTGTATCATTAACCAGTAGATGAGGTTTTCAGATTATTTATATGCACATGTCTTCATATTTGTATGGCTGTCAATTGTTTGTATAATATTCTTGTGAGTGTTAAACATTTTTAGCGTCCGAAAATTAAAGGATACACAAAATTTACAAGTATAATCATCTGCGATTAAAATCAGAACCATTATTTTCCCACTGCAAACATAGGTTATAGTTACCTACTTTATCGCGCATTATTTTTTCACTTATTTTCATTATTAATTTCCCGCGCTACCTCCGGCCTAATAAGTTCGAACCGCAGCTTTTGAGGCTTCGTTAAATATGCACACTGCACATTTCACGTGTAGGTACGGTGAAGGGTTACGCGTTAATAAATGAAACGACGTTGGTTCTATCTCAACTCTAAACGTTACCTCATGTGTGGAATGTCGAGCGAACGCGCATACCTGAAACAGATGAAAGTTGTATTAATTGTTTGAAAGGATTTTTTTTTCAGCTAGAAAATATTTGAAAAATATTTTATTAAAATCGGCCAAATCTCAGCTTATATTGATATCGACATCGATTCGACATTCAATCGATGGTTTCTTTTATTCATTTTACATTCAGCAGCACGTCAGGTTATACGAAAATGTCAAAAATCTGTAATATATTTTGAACCTTAATTTCTTTGCGTCCTACTTACTAATATTATAAATGTGAAAGTTTGTGGGTTTGGATGTTTGCTCCTCAATAACGCAAAAATGGCTGAACAGATTTGGATGAAATTTGAGACACAGATAGTTTACAGCCCAGATTAAAACATAAGATCCTTTTTTATCCCGATCTATATAATAAGTATTCAATTTCTTCTTCCCTGTCGTGGAAGCCCAACGTGTCGTTGACTGTAGGTACACCATGTGTGTTAAGCACACAATTTTACATGTGAATCTTTGCCAAAAACAATTTTCTTGATAGTAAAATATAATTAGGTATCAAAATATTTTCAAATTCAAGAATACTATATGGGAAATAGTCAAACAGACTCACTCACCCGCTCTCGCAATATATACCTACACTGTACTATTATATATTCTGTGCCTACACCTAGGTGCTTGTTTATTGCGAACGTGACAGTTGTTCATTAATCTTCGAACTATTAAAAAAACGTATCGGCAATGTACACATTCAATAGCAAAAAGGTCGGTACCGTGATACCTATTATTATAGGAATAATTAATCATGACAATGTACTCGTAGGTAATATCGCTTTTGCGGGCTTGTTAAATGAAACTAATTTTACTATTGAAGCCCATTGAGCAAAATCGAAGCCCAGATGAAACAATCTCATTAAACCGACTCCGACTTCCGACTACAGCAAAGAATGAACTGCAATTTACAAGCCTTGAGCTTTACTTATACAGGGTTTTTGATAATAGCCTTATAAAGCCGAATATGGTAGATAGAGACCATCAAAATCTGAACAACTTTTACTATGGGACCAACTCTGAAATCGAGAAAAAAAAATCTGTTGTTACGTACAAAAATTAATAGCGAAAATATTAGTATGAAACAGCAGATTTTTTTGCGATTTCAGAGTTGGTCCCATAGTAAAAGTTGTTTAGTTTGATGGCCCCTATCTACCATATTCGGATTTATAAGGCTATTATTAATTACCAAACACCCTATATAAGCTGAAGCGGAAAATTAGTTTTTGGCCACCCACCAAAGACAGCCTCCCATAAAACTTACTTAGAGATTGTAGACGTGGCACTACCTCATATCCAAATTAAAAAGAAACAATTATTATTAAAAAAGAAACAAATCTCTCTCCAAAGCTTATGATAAAATTATGTCAAAAGCTTTCACAAATGAATGGACAAAGATTTTTAATAATTGTAAATAAGTCACAAGAATCAGATTGTGCTTAATAAACGGAATTCAAAATCTCGTGTTTATTCAATGAAGTTGAGCGGGAAAAAAGTCATTTTGGATTCCTTCTAAATTGGGGGAGGCTGGGGCGATCTCATTTTTGTAATCAAAGTTTCATTGCGTCTGAATTTGAATTTGAAATATCGTCGTCTAACGGTGAGATTAATTCATAAACCCTCGCCCGCTGGAACGCGCACAATTGCCAAACTTTTTGACAAGTAAATCGGTCTACATTAACGTTTGTGCTAACTTTGCGCGCCGCCCAAGGCAAGATTTTATGATTGACGAGCTGATACTTAATTGACACGAGTAAATTTTCTTTTGAACAGCATAGACTATAAATTATTGACATATTAATTAATTTAAAGAAGGTGTTTTTGAAACCTTTTTGACGAAAGACGAGGAATTAACACCTCCACCACGGAACCGTACCAGCGGCGTCGCAGTAGTTCCGCCATAGTTCCGCTATGAGTCGTCTTCTATCGACGACGATATTATGAGAATCACATCTACGTAGCGGTGTGGCAACGGTCGGAGCCGATCGGGTGGAATCGCTCTTGAAAAATCTATGCATTAGAACAGGCTGTTCGCATTTGTTTCGCTTGTCGAACTAATGGCGGAACCTACTGCGGTGTTTTGCGGCGAAGGTGTGTTACAGGTTAAAGGTGTAAATGTTGCGCCATTTTTTTTCGGTGATAAAGAAATTATACCAAGTTATCTCAAGTCTAAACAATTCAGTATTTTTTTCTTCTCTGTTTGTCAAAAGACTTTCGTTTTTACTAGCCATTACTCGTAAATCGACTAGCTTTAATGTTTTCTATAAAAAAAAATCGGTTATGATCATTATGAGTAATTGAATAAGGTATATGGGTACCTGTATGTTTTCCTCATACATAGGTACCCCAAGCCTTTTGTTTCCATACTTAGCTTCATAATCAAAGGCTAACCGCGATACCCAGCTCAATCAGTTTAAGCGTTTATGTATTCTGTAGCGTTAGTACCTTATATCCATTTTACCCGGTTTTAAAGGCCATCGTCCACCACCCGCTTTTAAAGGCCGTTGTCCACTAAGCCCTAACTCACCCGGAGCAATTAGGTCACGCGGCTAATGGCTATCGATAATTGACCCGCTTTATTTATCGCAAACCACTTTGCTGCTTGAATTAAACATGAGAAATTTATAACAACAAATGTTTACCAGAGATTTTCATAATTTATCGGCAATTAAAATACTAATTTTTTGGAAAACAAAACTTAGAAACTACATTTTGTCATCTGACAGTCTTTTGTTCTAATTGTCATAGTAAATCGTAGATTTCTTTTGTGATTATTAAAAAACAAGTATTGTGTGCCCATCCTTAGAAGGTTACATCATAGTAGAAACAAATCTAGAGTCAGTCTAAAAAGTCTGTTTACATGAGAAATTATTAAATTATTTATAAAAAAATATACTGGTAACCCTGTTGGTGCTGTCAAAATTCTAATTGTAAACATATTTATTTATTTAGATGGGTATTGGGGGGGTGGATGGGGATTTAGGTGGGTAAAAAAAATACTTTTGAAATTACCCATGTTTTTAGACAGACTCTACTATGGTTACGTTATTGAGTTTTGATGAAGTGTCAAATGTGATCTATTAAATTGGCTCTAATATAAGCAAAGAAATAGAATGCTAGCGAAAATTTTTCTAAGTCTATGAATATAAGTATGTTTAAAGATCTGAAACAATTTCCAGTTCCGCACAGCTTTGCGAATTTACTTGGTAAGCACAGGGCTGTCAAAATGCGAGAATGTCTCACGCCTGGCTGATTTTATATAGTCTGCGATCGTCTGAGATAATCTCTGTTACCAGTTTACTCCATCCAGTAAGCCACATAACATTTAACATGTCTGTCTCTTCAGTTAATTAGATACTCAGTCGAAACTATTTGACATGCTAAAATGAACCTTAATGATAAACCAAGCTTTATACTCACTGTTACACATTCTTATTTAAAAATATTCAAATTTGGCATAATAAAATTCTAGTTGAGTTGAGACCTACAATAAAACACATTTTCTCGAATCAAATATGAAATTTAGGTCATTGTTACTTTAAGTCGTCTTAAAAGTCCCCAATGAAACAATCTAAAGTCCGTTTATTTGTTTGTTACGCCTTCTTAACTACTGAACCAATCATCATGAAATTTTACGTGTACACGATGTCAGGGGTACAAGAGAAGGATAATGGGTACCTTTCATCAAGAAAAAAATATTGTTCTCAAAAGGATAGCAAAAAACTTACCACGTCACGGGCAGCCGCTATAGTAATAATTAAATTAGTAAAACATACGAACCCTAAACAAGCAAAATCAAAATCACATACTTTTAGGGGGCGTCCATTAATCACGTGATGTTTTTTTTTTTTGGCCAATTTTTACTAACCCCCCCCCCCCCCCCCCCCCCTTTCGAGGCTCACGTGATTGATGGACGACCCCTTAGTACTATCACAAAACATAGAAGTAGTAATTTTTCTTTGTTCAGTGAGTAGGTACCTACTACCTACCGGATAATGTTGTCGCCGAGCGGTATTCTCGCTCTAGCAAACGATGTTTTTGAGTGGCGGAAAGAGATAGAAACATTCATTTTTATTCATAAATATGAATTTGATGTTACATAACTAAAGTCAGGTATACAAGGAAGTTTAAGATTTGAAACAACAGTTTTTACACGACTGCCCAAACCAAAAAGAGTGTATAATTATGTGTTCAGGGTTAATGTATGTTTGTGGGTATGTGAGTTTTTTACACGACTGTCCAAACCAAACTGGCTATATTTAAAAAAAATCAATATGGCGACTGTACGACGCCATTTTCAAATGATAAAAAAATATTTTTTCTTCATTTACTACAATATGGGCATCAAATGAAAGGCCTTGATGGGCACATTCCAAAACTATATAATATGTCACTAAAATGTGTGAAATAAAAATAAATAAATTAAAAAAATATTAAAAAAACACGACTGCCCTGCCAAAAACGAACTAAAAAGTTGAACAACAAGTGTCATTGCAGTCGGGGGACCTTATTATGGAACAATTTTTGATCAAAGAGGTCCCCCGACTGCAGATTAATGCAACTGGAGATTAATCTCTAAAATTTTATGCATTTGTGGCTTCTATTATTGTAGCAAAATTGCACCGCCACTCTAAGTATTACTAAATTCAACTTTCAAATAATTAAAATAAACACACACTGAAAGTTACACCCGCATGTTGCCAAATTAATGTGTTAACTCTAACAATAGGTCACCGGAATTAAAACAAAGTTGCAATTTAACTCAAATCTCTATTTTCACGAGTCGCGGAAGCTTGCAAACTGCAATTAATTACCCAATTTTAGTTTTCATTTCATTCCACAGTAGAACAATATTTGTTATATTGTTAAAGCTTGGGCTGAGTTTCATCTAATTTTGCCATAGTGGTAACCATAACCAACCATGATGATGATGATGATGAATGAAATCTGTTGAATCGATGGGGGATTGATAGATTAACAAAAAAAAATCTTATTAAAGTCCCAAAGCGCAACGTTTTCGAGTTAATCCATGTTAAAGATCCTGTATAAATCCAAACTTATTTCCCAGATTATCTCGAAAACGTTGCGCTTTAGGACTTTAGGTATATCATTAGACTTTTTTTGTTCTCCCCTATCGATATCACAGGTTTCATCGTGCGCAGCTATATTTCCGAAATCCCCGTCGAATATAAAAAAAAAAAGATTGTTACCAACTATGACAGCCTCTCATAATAAGAGGTTCAAACCCTTTTAAACTTCAATTACTTATTATTGTCAGAGTCACTAACACCTTTTAAATTAAAACAACTAGTAGGTAGATGTACTTTTGTGGGAAAAAATCAAAGTAGGTACCTAATTAGATTTTCAAAGAACCTCGACTCGGGTCTTGGTAATATCTATCAACAACGTGTTACAAAAATACCACTATGGTAGAGAGGGATGTAACTTTTACAATGGGACCAACTCTGAAATCGCGATTAAAAAGGATCTGTTTCATACAATAAATTATAACGAAAATATCAAAATGTATGAAACACTTACAAAAGAAGATTTCGGCTTTCTGGAGAAAGCGCACCATTAGATTTTGAAGAACCTCGACATTTGCCACTCTTGTTTTATCTATCAGTCTACCTATATAGCAACAGAAAAAAATCTTTGAAACTAATTTTACTCATAAAACGCCTTTATTCAAAATCAAAGCTACCTACCAACCTGACTATACTCAAGAGTAAGAAAGTCAACAAAGATTTTATTCCCATCACATACAACCGTTTGTCTACAATTTAATGCTGTAAACCGCATTTCTGGGCCTCATAACGATAAAATACGAAGTGCAATATCTCGCGCGAGCATAATAGGTTTAGCGGTGCGTCCTTTGGCTGGTTTCCAGAGATCGATCGCAACGCAGCGTTGCCTGCTAGGTATTCTTACTGAATTCTGAATCAAACCTTGGAAGTATTACTTTTAGGTTTTGCCGATAGTCTTATATTAACCTCGCAGAAGACAGGGTACCATTCTTCTGCAAGCTGGTTAAAAAGTCTTTTATTTCATGTCTAGTGAGCGCGTAAGCTTGAGAAGTGAATAAGCTGGTCTAAGTTGGAGATATCACAGGCGTATGTCGTCGGTCATCGCTCTAAGAAAAACGACGTCAGTCGAAACAGGTTAAACCGTATTTTTGGAAAATGTAGCATTATTTTAATACAAAGCGAAATATTTCCGTCTTACTTTAATGTACCTACACATGTACAGTCAACGGCACGTCAGGCTTTACATGTTGACCTTGAGACCGTCTGTTGACGTAGTTCATTTTGTCGTATCTACCTTAGTAAATGTATAAAAGTTTTGTTTAATTTAATTAAGTGAGTACTTATATAAATATTTTTATTACTGAAAAGTCACTATTTTTCTGTAATTAATTAATTAATAATATCTTTTTTGTGCGCTATAACTTTTAAGTTCATGAACTTCTATATTAAATACATAAGCAACGTAATTATTTTATCTGTTTTGTCCACAACTCCATCAATCTTACCGGAGCTTTTGATAAGGATTTCCAGTTAAAAATAACATTACACAAGTCGTTAAAACTTAGTAAGAAAAGACAGAGTCAGTATTTTACCCCTTTTTTGTGACATCCCTGGCGTCTGTCCAACGCATTGACCAAACCTTGTGATAGTGACACAAAAATTAGGGTTGTGCCGGATTTCCTTATCCGTAAACATTTATTAATTGAAGACACAAGACAAGTATAGGTACCTATATGTAATATTCATAATCTTTTAATTAGATACTGGGAACATACATATATGACAATTTTGTTATCACTTCTCATGCTCGTAAAGTTCGTCTTTAGTTGGGTAAAAGCTACATAAAATAGCTTTATATGCTCTAGTGCATAAAGTAAAACTAACACAAAAGTCGTCAGCTACACACGCATATTAAACTTCGTTAAATACTTGTTATTTCATTCTCCTTCTTCATTTTTATACGTTATCCATGTTATATACTATGTTTTTCTTTGCAATACTGCTGTTTCATTTCCTCACAATCGAAGTGAAAAGCAAAGTGTTAGGTAAAACTCGTCATAAAACTCATTTTACCCTCGACTTGACTAAACTGGTGAGTTTCATGGACTAATTGTTGTATCTACAATCTACAATTTTTTTATCTTACTTGAGTCTCTTTAAATCAAAGAATCCGACTTGTACTGTTTTTCTCATTTATAGTTTTATTTACTTCGATATAAGATTTCATGATTATTACGAAAAAATCAAAACATAATTAGAGATATATTTTTCTAAATGACTGAGTTTTTTTTTTTAATCCGGTCGTAATATAGAGCTCACTTTATTTTTTTATTTTTTTTTTTCACTTTAATTAATAAAATCTATATCAGTATAAATTTTTATGGTAAAACTGTGTCCGACGCAAAATGCAATCGCAATTCCGCGGTCACTGTCCGTGTTCACGCTAAATTATCTACCGCCACATTATGTCGCGTCTCTTTTGCATAAATTGCAACTGCAATTAATTTTTACGACACTATTTATCTAGTACGTTTCTAAAACATATTAGATAGAAAATAGTCGCATCGTTATGGCGGGTTAGAATAAGGCCGATTTTTTTTAATGATTGGTAGATAGGCAAGCGCTTCGATCAAGCAAGAATATCCTAGATGCATACGAATAAACAAAATTTATTCTTATGCTAGATGTCCGGTCAGAGTCTCAATAATGGCACATCATAATGGCACACGTCCTACTTACAAACTGGGCGCTAATTTTGCAAAAAAGTAAGTGATAAAAGATGTGTTTTTGTATAAAATAAGCTCTGCAATTCAGATGAGTGAAATAAAACTAATGAATATAGATAGGAAACAATACTGAGACTGAGACTGAGACACTACTGATCAATCTTTAAAAACTAGTTTGAAAGTGAGCAGTAATTTAATTGTTAAATAAAAACATGCAATGTCGCGATTAAATAAACTGTTTTATTGTTCATTATGCTTTACGAGTACTGTTTTCACAAATAAACCCGCTGTCTTTGTTTTAAAAGGGTAATTATGTGTACTATCTTATCTTTAGGAGCAACTTCTTGCTCACTTACTAAGGTTTCTCGACATGTAATAGAATCGAAGTGAGTAACATAATTTGTCAACGAAATTTTTTTGAAGGTAAATCAAAATAATGTAGAGTCCTGAGTCATATAAGAATAATAAAACTGGTAGAGTACCGTTATTTACTAATATCACAGTATACTCGAACGTTTCTATAGATAATTGAAGTTAATTTTGAAAAACTTCGATCGTCTATGATCAAAGAGAAAAAAATGCAATGTTCAAACCCGCATTTCAAATCACACTACATTTTAGCTAAAACTTTTCTTTGTTCGTTAGAAAGTGTTTTTTTTTTCACAATAGGCTACCTTAACTACCTAACTACGTTTAAATCATTTGTAGAGCTAGTTGAGCATGCCACGACAAATAAGTTTTTGTCTGGAAACCACTCTGTAATAGCGAAAAGAGTTTCAGCTTCATCATTTACCAAAGTTTCATTAAAAAGAATGTATGAAACAACTTACGTTTAAGTTTTATAAACACTATTCAGATATTATTGGTAAATCTTACTATTTGAAACTTAGACCTGCATAATAAGTAATAGTACTAACCTGCGTTGCTAAAATCGACATGAAAAATAGAGTCAAAAAGCATAAAAAAGTAAATAAGTAAATTTTGATAAACATTTCGCGTGTCACTCGGCCTTCGTGCGGCCATGTTGTGATTATTTATGGGGCAAATCCCCATGACAAATGGCACGTATATCTTCGGCGGTTGCGCCGCTTTCAGAATGAGAAGGTTGAGAAAAATACTTCCATCTCAATATGCTATACATCACAAACGACGGCGGTTGTACACAATTGTAAATCCTTTAGGAACGACAAAAGCGGTGTAGCATCAAATAATTCAAAAGCAATGTTGGTGGTTTAGCTTTTACGACGTCCGTGGTTAAAATGCAAAATATCTGGCTTATAAAGAAAATATATTGTACTAGCTTTTGCCCGCTACTTTGTCCACGAGGATATTGTAGAAAATCTTAAGAATTCTTAGAATGCTTAGAAGGCATTCCCATCCCCATTCCGAATTGGGTCCAGAGATATTAGTAAGTATCCCGTTCCCGTTGCCTTTACACTTAGCCCCTTCTTACACGGCGCTACTAAAACCTGAAGAAACCAGTTAGTAATTATAGTTACAAACTAGTTTGTGACAAATATTCGTACACGGTACTACCAAATTTATTTGAAACCTACACGAAACGCGGTGTGTGTGTTGTTTCGGGATATTATTGAAATGGCTAGCGATTCGAGCGATGAGGAGTTATTACTTCTATCTACATCCCACTTCAATCCAAGCTTTCTCGGTCACATCCCAACGCGAATACTCTTTTAATGTGTAATTATACAAACACGGATGCTTTTCCACTTCTTGGACGAATTGTATATTTACTAATTGGTCATTAATTTTCACTGAACCGCAGCAGAGTTTCCAGCATGACCGGTCGCCGGTGATTAGTTACTAACGCGTTACAAACCAGTTTGTGATTGGTAGCGTCGTGTACGGACGGAGCGCCATTGTGCTGTGACATTTTAGAAACTCATTGGTGATTTAGAGTTTAAAAATAGTTTAGTTTGAGTAGCGCCATGTAAGAAGGGCCTTACACGTCCATTTCCACTTCTATTTACACTTCCACTTCCACATTCACATTCATACATTTACTTACACTCGTCACCGTCCCCGTCCTCGAATCTATCTCAGTTTGTAAAGATAATAAATAAGATATTCCCATTTTCCTATCAGAAATCAATCATCTTACAAGAAATTAATTTTGTAACTTTTAATATAAAGTGATGATAATACAAACACTCTTAAGTTAAACACGACTAGGTATATCTACTTCAAAACTAAACAAAACCACTCAAAGTTCAACATACTTTAAAACACTAACGATTATTAGATTTTTTCAAAAGTAATTAACATTTTCAATTATACACTTCCGTTCCGCGCGTACAGTTCATTAGAAATAAAACACTTTTTACAAATTACAGCGCGTATATTGGTTGTCTGTATTTGGAAACGTCGGGAAACCCAAAAAACCAACAAATCAAAACGAAATAATTCTAAAATAACATCTGAATTAATCAATATACGCTGTCAATATCCGTAAAAAGTGTTTTATATCTAATTTTCATTTATTTCTATGAAACAAAACACATTTCCTGTTAAGTATATCCAAATTGTTTTCAAATTTGTTATCGCCTAAGGGCAGGTTTTGATAATCACAAAATTACCTTTTGCCTTTCTGTGATTGTTATTACGAACGTTATTTCGAATTAAATTGGTACTTAATGCTAATTATATCACGCTTTGGGCAATCAAAAAATAATAAGCAAAAAATTACCTTTATAAGTAGTATTATTGTTTTTAGGAAAGTTAGTATCCTTATCCTTACTAATATTATAAAAGCTCGTTTGTTTGTTTGTTTATTTGTTACGTATTCACAGATCATCATCAAAGTTTGCATACACGTTGTCAGAGGTTCAGAAAAGGACATAGTATCTTTCATACCGAAAAAATAACTGTTCCCGAGGGATAAAAAAACTGTCCACGCAGACGAATTCGCGGGCGGTCGCTAGTTTTGATTTTAAACGTGGTTATTTAAATTAAAATGTAATTAAAAGGTAATGTAAATTAAATTAATTTAATTAGTTGATTTTTGTACAATGTATTGTTTTTGTTTGTATAATATTATCTAATAATTTTAAACTTGAAATGCAACATGCTGTTGTACGAAGTACTTGTAAATTTCTTGGCTTCAACTGACTATTTTGTGCAAATAATTCGTAACACAATGTTCGTAAACTCGATCGAGATTCGTTCGAGAAAATTTCGCTTAACGTTGGTAGCGCAACAGAGTAATTAATAAGAGATACCGTTATCGCCCTGACAGTGGGGTCATCGTAATTGTAATAAAACCAAGCGTACTCTTTACGCGAAGAGCTAGCAAACAAAAGGGCTTTTTGACACACCAGACGGTAGACGTTTATCAAAGGCCCAAGTCTGCTAATTTACTAATGCATCCAGTAAAGTGGAGAAGTATACCTACGCAAAAAATCCGCGAGCTGAGCCTAGTTTGCGAGTGAATCAAGGGTCATATAGCCGTCATCTAGTGTCGTCAATAAAATTATTTTTAATAGGAACAACATTGACTGTGATTGTACAATCTTAATATATAAAATCGTAAACTGAATGACTGAATGACTGACTGACTGACTGACTGACTGACTGACTGACTGACTGACTGACTGATCTATCAACGCACAGCCCAAACCGCTGGACCTAGAAACTTGAAATTTTGCACACAGATACTTTATACAGTGTAGGCATCCACTAAGGAAGGATTTTTGAAAATTCCATCCCTAAGGGGATGAAATAAGGGATGAAAGTTTGTATGAAAGTCCCTCAGTTTTGAAGCTAGAATCTTCAAATTTTGTGTTTAGGCTGACGATTGAAAATTAATAAATACGGGTCTCAGCGTTTTTCAAAATTCTACCCCCGAAGGGGTCAAAAGGGGGATGAAGTTGTGTATTAAAGAAAATCCTTCATTTTCGAAATAAAAATCGCTAAATTTATAATTTAGGTTTATGGATAGAAATCTAAAGCAACGTATATTGTTTTTGTTAAGATTTCAACTCCAAAGGGGATGAAATGGGGGTGAAAAGGGTTAAAAAAAACCTAAAAATAGATATGGATGTCGTTATTGGGGTTTTGTGGGATGACGATTGCAAAAATGACATTTATTTTGAAGTCCAACCAACCGGTGGACATGATTTAACCCCTAAAGGGGTGAAAATGGGGTCCAAATTTTGTATGGAAAAATAATATAAAATAGACATTACAACTTTAAACTTCGTAGGGGCACATCTAAAAATAAATAGGCAAATATATATTTTGTTATTTTTCATGGGTGTGTAAACATAAAAATCGATATAGATGTCGTTATTGGGGTTTTCTGGGATGACGATTGCAAAAATGACATTTATTTTGAAGTCCAACACGGTGGACATGATTTAACCCCTAAAGGGGTGAAAATGGGGTCCAAATTTTGTATGGAAAAATAATATAAAATAGACATGACAACTTTAAACTTCGTAGGAGCACATCTAAAAATAAATAGGCAAATATATATTTTGTTATTTTGAAAATCAACCCCTTAGGCGGTAAATGGGGTGAGTAAACATAAAAATCGATATAGATGTCGTTATTGGGGTTTTCTGGGATGACGATTGCAAAAATGACATTTATTTTGAAGTCCAACACGGTGGACATGATTTAACCCCTAAAGGGGTAAAAATGGGGTTCAAATTTTGTATGGAAAAAGAATACAAAATCGAAATTACAACTTTAAAATTCGTAGGAGCACGACTAAATATATATTTTGGGATTTTGAAAATCAACCCCTTAGAGGGTAAGTGGGGTGAGTAACATAAAAATCGATATGGATGTCGTTCTTGAAGTTTTATGGGATGGTGATTGCGGGAACCGGAACGGGCACGGGCACGGGCACGGGAACGGGAACGGGAACGGGAACGGGAACGGGAACGGGAACGGGAACGGGAACGGGAACGGGAACGGGAACGGGAACGGGAACGGGAACGGGAACGGGAACGGGAACGGGAACGGGAACGGGAACGGGAACGGGAACGGGAACGGGAACGGGAACGGGAACGGGAACGGGAACGGGAACGGGAACGGGAACGGGAACGGGAACGGGAACGGGAACGGGAACGGGAACGGGAACGGGAACGGGAACGGGAACGGGAACGGGAACGGGAACGGGAACGGGAACGGGAACGGGAACGGGAACGGGAACGGGAACGGGAACGGGAACGGGAACGGGAACGGGAACGGGAACGGGAACGGGAACGGGAACGGGAACGGGAACGGGAACGGGAACGGGAACGGGAACGGGAACGGGAACGGGAACGGGAACGGGAACGGGAACGGGAACGGGAACGGGAACGGGAACGGGAACGGGAACGGGAACGGGAACGGGAACGGGAACGGGAACGGGAACGGGAACGGGAACGGGAACGGGAACGGGAACGGGAACGGGAACGGGAACGGGAACGGGAATGGAACGGGAACGGAACGGGAACGGAACGGAACAAGAACGGAACGGGAACGAAATGGACGAAATGGGAATGTGACGGGAACGCAACGGGAACTGAACGGGGATGGGAACGGGAACGGAAACTAAACGGAAACGGAACGGGAACGATACGCGAACGAAACTGAAACAAAACGGAATGGAACGGGAATAGAACGGGACTGAAACGAGAACAGTAATTGAACGGGATGGGAACTGGAACAGAAACGGAAACGGAAGCGGAAACGGAGACGGAAGAGGTACGGGACGGTTACAGGACGTTTACGGGGCGGGAACGGAACGGAACGAAAACCGGGAACGGGAACGGGAGCGGGAGCAGGAGCGGGAGGGGGAACGGGACCGGGACCGGGATCGGGAACGGAACCAGAGCGGGAACTGGAACGGGAACGGGAAGCATAAAAATGACTGGTCGGATCCTGGTTGAAGGTTCTCTAATGATTTTCTCTAACATCCACGCGGACGAAGTCGCGGGCAGAAGCTAGTCTATATATATAAAATTCAAAGTCCTGACTGAGTGAGATATCAACGCACAGCCCAAACCGTTAAACCTAGAGACTTGAAATTTTACACCTTATATAGTGTAGGTATCCACTAAGAAAGGATTTTTGAAAATTCTATCCCTAAGGGGATGAAATAAGGGATGAAAGTTTGTATGAAAGTCCCTCAGTTTTAAAGCTAGGACCTTCAAATTTTGTGTTTAGGCTGATGATTAAAAATTAATAAATACGTGTCTCAGCGTTTTTCAAAATTCTACCCCCGAAGGGGTGAAAAGGGGTATGAAGTTGTGTATAGAAGAAAATCCTTAATTTTCGAAGTAAAATCGCTAAATTTATAATTTAGACTTACAGATGGAAATATAACGCAACGTTTATTCTTATTGGTTAGTATTTCAACCCCTATGGGGATGAAATGGGGTAACTAAACCTAAAATTGATATGGATGTCGTTATTGGGGTTTTCAGGGATGATGATTGCGAAAATGACATTTATTTTGAAGTCCGACATGGTCGACATGATTTAACCCCTAAAGGGGTAAAATAGTGTTTAAATTTGGTATGGAAAATAATATAAAATAGACATTACAACTTTAAACTTCGTAGGAGCATGTCTAAAAATAAATAGGCAAACATATATTTTGTGATTTTGAAAATCATCCCCTTAGGGGTAAATGGGGTAAGTAAACATAAAAATCGATATGGATGTCGTTCTTGAGGTTTTATGGGATTGTGATTGCGAAAATGACATTTATTTTGAAGTCCAACACAGGGATATGATTTAACCAGTAAAGGGGTGAAAATGGGGTTCTAATTATGTATGGAAAAAGAATATAAAATAGACATTACAACTTAAAAATTCGAAGGAGCATGTCTAAAAATAAGTAGGCAAACACATATTTTGTTATTTTGAAAATCATCCTTTAGAAAGTAAAAGGGGTAAGTAAACATAAAAATCGATGAGGATATCGTTCTTGAGGTTTTATTGGATGAGTAGGAATGCGAAAATCACATTTATTTTGAAGTCCAACACGGTGGACATGATTCAGCCCCAGGGGACGGGAACGGGATCGTGAAAGCGAAAGCGAACACGAACGGGAACGGAATCCGTGAACAGAAACGGGACCAAACGGGAATGGGAACGGGAAAGTATAAAGAAACGGGAACGGGATACTACTAATATCTCTGGACTCAATTCTGATAATTGTAATAAACTAGCTTCCGCCCGCGACTTCGTCCGCGTGGATATTAGAAAAGATCCTTAGGGAACCTTCATCCAGGATCCGACCAGCCGTTTTTACGCGATTAGGCGGGTCTGGACCAAGCGCGCAGCCTCGTGCGAGGCCTGCCACACGATCCAAACGATTTGCCTCGCGAGGCAGCGCGCTTGGTGGGGACCCGAGCCTAATAGCGTAAAAACGGCTGGTTGGATCCTGGATGAAGGTTCCCTAAGGATCTTTTCTAATATCCACGCGGACGAAGTCGCGGGCGGAAGCTAGTGTGTAATATTTTGAGAATGTAGTCTAAAGAGAATGTAATTTTTTGCGAACAAAGGACAACCACGGCCTCATAATCTTAATATAGGTACGAGTATATCTAACCCCGCGTTTCCACTACACTCAACAATAAACAATGACGCCCAACAAATCTGCCACAGCCACAGAGCGTCGGCGCGGCGGACCAATCTGTAAGAGCTGTCTCCACAACCGTTTCCAATCTTTCTCCCCCTCCTATCCCCCTTTCTTCCTCTTTCTTTCCTCTGTCCTCCTCCTTTTGTATCCCTCTATCTTTCTCCCTCTTTTTCTTTCCCCGGCCCGGCAACGGAGGGCAAGAAGCCTCACCAAGGGATGAGCCCGATGGTGCCTGTCCAATTCGTTCCACTCCCACCAATCTCCCTCTCCACTGTCAAAACCTCCTTTCATCCCCCCCTCACTACTAATCATTAGTATAAAAAAGGGGCTGTCTCCACGAGCGAGAAAATCGCGACGATGTTACGTATTTCCATACAACTATCGCCGCGATAACATCGCTGTGTAGACAAACACGCAGAGAGTGTATAGAAATACGTGGCACGACGAAAACATCGTTGGCGATTCACTCGCTCTATTTTTACGGTAGGGGGAATGCGGTTATGCACCCCTAAGGTATGTGGGATTTGCCAAGGCCCTACCAAGGTCTCGCCGTGGTTGACCTACAGACAACTCAGCCTTAAATCGTTCAGACCTCCGGATAGTTGTAGGTACCTTACAGGTCACCTAGCTTTAAACCGACAACTATATTCATCATGAATGCGACAGACAGTCCTCTAGGTAGAAGATGCCAGGACGCTGAGGAAACAGCCGCCCACGTGATCCTGGAGTGCGTGGGTTTGGCCGCAGAAATCCTCACAGAGGTGAGGTCGCTCCTAAAAGTCTGTGAACGCCCCAGGAGGCTTCTGCACTTCTGAAAGGAGCTAGGATGGTTTGACTAGCCATACCAAAGCTAGGTTTACGCATAACGGACCAAATAGGAGTCTAAATGTGGAAAAAAGAGCCCAACATAAATACAATACAAGGCCCTACCCGCTAAACCCTCTACTGCTTCCCGCACTCTAAACACGCAGAACCTACGGGACCGTGATATCACGCACCGTGTGTGGTCGGGTTATCCTGGCAAAGCAAATTGAACTTCATTCCGTAGATGGAACAGCAAGAAACCCTTCGTCACTACAAAGCAATTGACTAGTTGCGAATTTTCATCCTGTCACAAAACTCAGTTTCCAAACAATGTTAACAATATTGTCAATTGACTAGTGGAAACGCTTAGAAATATTTATTAATAACTCTTCAATACTTTTCATTAAAGGAAATGAAATTTTCCGGGGTTGTATACATTGCACAATACCATATTTAGGATAATTGTATTCAGTATATTTTATTATAATCCGAACGGTACCTATTCGGGCGAACGAAATCAATAAACATCTTTAATAACAAATCACGATATTTTCCAGCGAATTTTCGGCGAGTGAATTTAAGTTTTAATCCCAGGGCATAACGTGGATGTTTGAGCAATCAGGCTACCGGATGACAAGGTAAGCCCATAGTAAGTGACCCGGAAGCTTTCAAATTACGCCTGCTGAATATTTTATTTGGCGACGACCGATGATGTTCAGATATTTGTGTTCCCTTTCAAATATTGAGGGGTACCCTTCGATACCAATAAAATATTGTAATTTACTGGTTGGTATAACTAAGTAGGTACCTTAACGTTGCAAGATACCTTTTTTCCGTCTTCGGTAGCCTTTACATATGTTTAAAATAAGGTAATAAGTATAGGTCCATCAGCCATTTTTAAGTATCTCATATAAAAATTGTATATAAAATATAGAGGTAAAGATAACTATTTTACTCGTTCAAAAGCAATTCATAAAGTATTTTTTTAAATATCATCTTGTAATATGGATTGCGGATTAATATGATGGATGGTGATTAATAATGATTTCATACGCGCGTCAAATCAAGAAAAAATCATTACAACGAAATAAATAACTATGATTAACAAAATTCTGAAAAATATAAAAACTAGTATTAGCTGTCAACTATTTTTGTATGCGTTAAATTCTTTGTTTAAATGTGTTCGCGTAGTTAAAATCTGGATTAACGCCCAAAGTGGCCACTGTAGGCTTTAATCCTTGCTTTACCTACATAAACACATTTAAACCAGGAAAAAACGCATACAAAAATAGTTTATAACTAATACCAGTTTTCATATTTTTCAGAGTTTTATTAAACATTTATATATAATATTATTTCGTTGTAATGATTTTTTCTTGAGTGGCACGCTCCTAGTGGAGGCTTGGGTGGGTCCTTAATAGAACGTATTATTCTGAAAGCAAAAATACATTCTACAAAAACTTACCACTGTGTTTTAATGCCTTTCTTTCCAGAAAATATCAGCAAACAATTACCTAGAACAAAAGATTGCTTCATTAAAATTTGAGTTTCCTTTTTATATTAACAAAAACACTACAATAACGAAAAGTATTAAAATTCATTATGTAGGAAATTTTTATCTACTTTTTTTACAAAGAATAAAATTGGGGTTATAATGCGAAGTTTATAATAGCACTTTTTTGTAATAAACGTTTTTAGTATAGTATCTATAAAAATGTTTTGTTAGCATTAAAGCTCAGTTTAAAGATTAAAATTTGTTATTTTCTGTTTAAAAGGCAGCCGTTGTTAAAAATATAACTTTGTTTCTTTTATATTATGAAAAGTGCTAGTGCATGTTGGAAAACAATGGCACGGTAATGGCACATAATGCATAATGGCATATGAATCGATCGCATTGAAGAAAAGCAGTTTCTAGTACACTTCGCGCAACATAATTTAAACCAAACCATCGACAATGAAGCTTGCGCAGTAGCAATTTTCAGTACAAAAAGTGCGCAGGTCACTTAATTGGTACTACAAATTGGGTCAATTAAGTTAAGTTACGCGAGCTGTATGGTTGACCGAAACTGAGAAAGTCAAATTCGGCCAAATTAAAAACAGTTTACACCTGTCGGGGACCGAATACGGTCTGCAACTGAATAGTCAAAACGCGGCCTAATAAATGTTTAATTGTATTTTTTGACGGCTTTTCACCTATACGCATAGACTTTTTCTATTAGTTATTCTGTGCTTATGCCTCCTAGTATATTAAGCCCGTATTTATAAACCACTCTCAACTCTCAATGTTGAGAGCTATCTTGAGATCGTACTTGAGATGCTGTTCCTATAAGTAGAGCTGACAGCTCAAAGTTGGGAGCAGTTTATTTGGTCCTTAGAGTGTACATATCTAAATACTCAAGTTGAAGATATTTACGATTCTCCGCGGGCGGGTAAAACGTAAGAAGTAAAATAAAACAAGGATCATTTTTTTATTTAATCTATTAATCCATTAAGAATGTAATGAACGCCCCGAAGTCCATTAGGAAAAATATTTAGAAACACGAGAGATGAAACGACTCAATATTTCCCTAAGGCACCGGCTGCGTATAAACGGTTCGTAAAATTGCCGGGGCCTAACGATGTCGGAATTAAATTAACTCTGTGTAATCAAGAAGTGTCATAAAATTTTATTATAATTATGTAAGTATTGTTTACGTATTATGCGAATGTATAAAAAAAACTATTTAAACACGGGGCAGGATAAAATACAGACATAAAAAACTCGCGAAAAAAAATACATTACATAACTAATTCGAAACGGAGGGAAATCTTTCCAATCAGAAACGAAATCTTCCATTTTCACGAAAAAAAAACAATTCAGCAATCCGAAAAAGATTAGTTTTTAATCAATTTGCTATCCGTGTCGCTGACTCAATTACATTTTTAATACACAGGTCTTTAAAAACATTTATTCATCGAGAAACGTAATAAATTTCATTTCAATTCAGATAGCCACTTCCGCAGATGAAATTCAATAATGGATTTGAAATGGCTTAATTCTATAGGCAACTGTATTGTGGTTTGTGTTAGTGTAATACCTTTGAATAATTTTTAACCGCCTCTGTGGTCTAGTGTTTCGCCCACACGTATAAGACGCTGGGGTCCAGGGTTTGATTCCCAGGGGGGTTACAATTTGTACTTGGTTCGGTTGGTGGTAGGGTCGATGGTAGTGCTTATTTCAAGTCCGCTTGACTAGCTACCATCATCTTGACTAAATCTGACGCCATAACAACAATTAAAAAAATGTTGTGTTCCGGAAGCTAGATAGCCAGTTCCTCAGTGGTGAGCAGGCACGTATCCAAGGGGGGGGGAATAGGGGAATAGTAGGGATTCCCCCCCCCCCCCCCCCCCCGAAATCCAGAACACACAGTACAGGACTAAATTCAAATTTAGCGAGCGAGGCACTCTCCGGTTTGCGGGATGCAGTTGTTCCCCCCCGAATTAAAAGTCTGGGTACGTGCCTGGTGGTGAGGATTCCAGGCGTAGTGCGCTTTCACCTTCGGCCTTATCGTCACTTAACATCGGGTAAGGTGAAGGCCAAGCACTATACCGTTGTAGATAAAAAAGAAAAACTATTTCTATTTTTTTTTTACTTTCGATTTTCGATCGTTAGCGCGTTAGAATGTATAAGGGACCACCAACACCATGCGCCACCTAGCGGAAAACGCGATGAACTATTATATCATTTACATTCAAAATTCCAAGAATGGAACGCAATGGGAAATTCACACGGGTGACTAAAACCGCACGACTTTTGCCGCACGGGCCACGGAAAATCGACTGTGTAAATAGCAATTCGGCCTAGGCTACAAGTGACTGAACAAACTTATCTGATCCGGTGGCCAAAACTGAAACGTAGTGTTATAACATATTGTTACCTACGTTAGGCCATCAACTACATAGACGACCTGTCACCTGCGATTCAATTTTACAAACAAAATTCGACCATCACATCACAGCACAGGTGACTAAAATCGACCCATGTAAATAAATAGCCCATAAGGTGAAAATACTCGTACTAGGCCCCCAAATGTGTGACGTAAGCAAGTCTTGTTTACTTTAACAATCAGCTCAGCTGACAGGTGAATGACCGCACCTTACAAACTTATTCATCATCATCATCCTACACTTTAATTTAAGGCTAAGAAATATGTCACCTATACTTTCGTGTCATACCTATGTCAGTAAAATTATGTTTGGAAATTCAAGATAGTTAAGTCTATTGCACTGAGAAACTAATGAAAAGAATAACTTTAACAGAAAAATAAAATATAGTCAGGTGGGGTAAGTGAAACACCGGGGTAAGTGAAACACCCAACCATATCTAAGAAACTATCGTAGTCTATTCTCATAGCGATGTGTCGATAAATCAGGAATGACGAATTACTTCCCTTAATACAACACAGACATCGCAGCGATCATTAACCTAGCTAGTAAACCAAAAAGAAATTCATTAGATGACAAAACGCAAAACACGATGTTTTTTGATAAATCTTTAAAACTGGACCCTATTTTATGAGAATTTGATACATTTTGAATATTAACGGTTAAACATGATCCTTTTGTCCTTTTTTAAATTAAATGGACACAATATTTAAAGCCATTTTGGCCACTGTTTCACTTCCCCCTTGTCAGGGGTAAGTTGTAACGGTTGCTAAAAACCTACTACTTATAATTAATAATTACTGTCGAACTATTCTTAAAAATTCATTACATCACTTCACCTGTGGAATGTGGGAAGTTCTGACCTCTGCCTTATTCCAAATCGCGACTCGGAACGCGGCCGTAGTGTCACACGGTGACAGATGATGTCATTGTTAATAATGACATCCACCTTCGTTATGTCAAGCTCGACCAATAGGATAAGACCGGGACTTCTAGATGATTCTCGCTGTTTTGAGGTGCTCAACAAGTTACCTACATTAATTTCATTTCATTTCTTTGTGTTGTGCAACCCCGTTTCTAGGGGTCGTACCTACGGGCAGGAGTTCCCCTACCGGACCCTCTCCTGCGCCGCCTACTACTACACCTCCGGGCACCTACCTGCCCGAGTCACCACCTGCTGCTTCCGGCCTACCCCGGAGCAACACCCACGCCGAGCCTGCGCACCCGCTTTTCTCCGAGCACACCCTCCTACTGAGGCTGGACCAACCGCTCCCTCAGCGAACGTAGCGCTCGTGCCGCGCATGCGCTTCTGCCTCTTCTAGGCAAAATATAAGCTAAGTGCATTTTATACTACAAGGCGACTACCACGAAACGAAGATCCGTGTACCCCCCTTGAGACCTTTTTTTTTCAATATATCTTGGTAAATTGTAACATTGACGTTTCATTTACCACCTTCTGCGCACTGGTCGTGCTTCACACTTCCAGCTGTGGCAGTGGCGCCCAACTCGCTCAAGATCTTTCGCTCAGTGGTTCTCGCCTTTTTATTTTTACTAAATTTTGATTTTTTTGTGTTTTAGGTGGGTACCTACCTACCTTAACTGTGTAACTAACGGTCACTAAGCCGTTGTTAACTATTAAAACGTACAAGTACTTTTGCTACTGCGCTTTAGTGCTTATTTAAATTTTTTAACGTTGTTTCACGAATTTTTTTGAATTTTTTTAAATTTTAACCTTATTTTTTTGTAGCTACCCACTTAATTTTTTTTATTGTGCTGCAATTGATTAGGCTCACGCTACACTCACCTTAGTTTGGTTTCGTTTTACTTTTATTTTTTTAACTGTCGTAATCATGGTTGAACGTTCAGTAAATTTTCTTTCGCTTCAAAAGTCAGAACTTGAATACGAAGTGGCCTTGCGTGGTCAAACCCCAGCTGATTCGGTTCAAGAATTGCGAAAACAGATTGTTAAACTATCTAAAGATCTTCCTTCCGAGAATATTTTAACTTCACACTTGCCTCCATCTGAGGATATTGAGGGTGTTAAGGCCTCTCTTGAAAAATCTTTTAAAAATTTAAAATCTTTAAAATCTAAATTTGAAAAAAACTTATTCTTAAGAACTGAAGTTTTGCTAAATCATATATACCATAGGTTAAATAGAATCGAGGTGGATGATGATTCCTTGCTGGTTCTTCTGTCGGATTGTCAATCTATGTTTGAGTTCCAAACGAAAGAGATTAAGTCGTTGACACCGGTTGATGAGGCGAAATCTAGTATAAGTGCAAACATCGGTGAATTGGAAAAATCAGTTATTAATTTAGTTGTTGATCGTAATACCGTACCTGATTTTTCCAAAATTAAATTTAGCGGGAAGTCTTGTGTCCGATCCTTCATTCAAAAAGTGGATGAATTTGTAGAATCAAGAGGTATCAGCTACGATAAAGTGTTATCTTTTGGTTATGAGATTTTTACAGACGATGCCCTGCATTGGTTTCGTGGTGTTAAACCCAAAGTTCATAATTGGTCCCAATTAGCGGAATTGTTGAAGGCCGATTTTAGTTTACACGACTTTGACTATCAGTTTTTATCTGAAATTCGGTCTCGTACTCAAGGTGAGGGTGAATCTATTTGTATTTACCTGTCCATAATGGATGGCATGTTCTCACGACTTACCAAACCCTTGCCTGAGGACGAAAAACTGGAAATATTGTCGCATAACGTGCGTCCTTGCTATGCGAATGCATTGGCTTCAGCATGGCCAATTTTAACTATAGAAGCACTTAAGGCAGCTTGCCAAAACTTTGAAAAAATAAAATCTCAATTTTCCAAATTTCATGAGCCTTCTGCTCCAAATTCTTCAACCCTAGCTCCTGAATTTGCATATCGTGGCAAATCCAGTGCTTCTGCTAGCTCTGGAAGTTCAGTTAATAATAAAACTTTTGTTTCGGCCGTAGCTACGGATAACGTTTATTGTCCCAGATGTCGTAATAATACGCACAGTTTAAAAACTTGTACTCAGCCACGCGTTATTGTATGTTTTAAGTGTGGGAATAAGGGTGTTCGTACTCCTGATTGCACTAAATGCAATCCAAAAAACTAGTTAGTCAGGATTGGAGAGCTCTTGAATCTCAGCACACGAGATTTTCAAGCCGTTGTAATGAGACTGAATGGAAGGATTGGCTTACCTTTATTTCTAAATTTCCATCGAGCCAATCTGTGTCTCCAATGCTGGATTCTGAAACTAATTTTTCTCGACCTTATATTAATGTGTCTGTTGGTGACAAAAAAATTGTTGGTCTTTTAGATACTGGTTCCGGCATAACATTATTAGGAAATAATTCTCATGACTATTTTTTAAAACTAAACTATAAATGTTACTCTTGTGATCCGTTACAGCTTTCTGCAGCTGGCGGTCAGAAGTTTTGTTCTTCTAAATATTTCATTTTACCTCTCTCCTTTAATAATAAAACTCACAATATTAAACTCTTCGTTGTGCCGGAAATACTAAATAATCTTATTCTAGGAATGGATTTCTGGAGGACTTTTGGGTTATTTCCCAGTGAACTTGATAGCCTTGTACTTGATGGGTCTCAGGAGGCAAATATTTCTAACATCGCTCTTGACGAATCTAAACATATTTGTCCGTACGCTCAACTTTCAGATGACCAAAAGAAAACTGCTGATAATATAATCTCTGATTTCCGCGGTATTTCGTATGAGGAATGCGGTTTGGGTCGTACCTCCTTGATCACTCACGCTATCGACACTGGTGACGCTGCTCCTATTAGACAGAGATACTACCGAATGTCTCCTCATAAACAACAAATTCTCTCCGAACAGCTGGAGGAGATGATAAAGGATGACGTTGTGGAACCGTGTGAGAGCCCTTGGTCGAATCCGGTTCTTCTGGCTCCTAAGAAGAACGGTGAATTTAGGTTTTGTTTGGACAGCAGAAAACTAAACGCTGTCACTCGTAAAGATGCCTATAGCTTACCCTATATCTCGGAGATCCTAGACAATCTTAGAGATGCTAAATATCTATCTAGTATTGATCTTTCTAAATCGTTCTGGCAAGTTTTAATAAAACCTGAAGACAGATGCAAGACTGCGTTCTATATTCCCTCTAGGGGGACCTTCCAATTTAAGTCTATGCCGTTTGGCTTAACTAATGCACCTGCTACTCAGCAAAGACTAGTAGATTTGCTCTTTTACGGTCCTGAATTTGAAAATAAGGTCTACGTTTTTGTCGATGACGTAATTATAGTGTCAAACACCTTCGAAGAACATATGTCGCTTCTTACGCGGGTTCTAGAAAAATTGAAATTCGCCAACTTAACAATTAACTTCGAAAAGTGTAAATTTTTCAGAGAAAGGCTTAAGTATTTGGGCTACGTCGTTGATTCAAATGGTCTCCATGCTGATCCTGAAAAGGTGGATGTTATTGTAAATTATCCTTCCCCTACTAATAGGAAGGAAGTTCGTCGTTTCTTGGGCACTGCTTCTTGGTATCGTCGTTTTATCCCTAATTTTAGTTCCTTGGCTGCACCATTGAACAAACTAACTTCTCAAGGTAAATCGGCGCCTCCCTTTGCTTGGACAGAAGAAGCAGAGGCCGCTTTTGTTAAACTGAAGGAGTGTCTGACGTCACCTCCTATCTTATCTTGTCCTGATTATTCTGAACCCTTCCAAGTTCGCACCGACGCTAGCGACTACGGGTTAGGTGCTGTGCTCTCTCAGATTCAAAACGGCGAAGAGCGGGTTATAGCCTATATGAGTAAATCCTTATCAGCCCAACAGCGTAATTACGGCGCTACAGAGCGCGAAGCTCTCGCGGTACTTGTTGCTATTGAACACTGGCGGTGTTACTTGGATAACGGTAGAAAATTTTTTGTTTATACTGACCATTCATCTTTAAAATGGTATCTTAACATGAATAACCCTACAGGTCGCCTTGCTAGGTGGGGAATACGTCTATCGGCCTTCAACTTCGATATCATATACACATGTGGCAAGGACAACGTTGTGCCAGATTCTCTATCTCGTGCCTTACCTGTAGCAGCTATAGACAGTGCCAACCAATCTTGTTCACCTGTAACAGATCCATGGTATTTGGAGATCTTTAATGGTTGCCAATCCTCTCCTACTTCCTTTCCTAATTACAAAATCACTAACAATAAATTATATCGTCACATGAAATCCTTAAACCCTTTAGCTAGGGAATTCGAATGGAAGGAAGTTGTCCCTAACGATTCCAGACTTGATATTATTGTTGCTAACCACTCAAATCCTACTTCAGGACATTTGGGAATTTTTAAAACCTTTAAACGTATTTCTTTAAATTATTTTTGGCCCGGCTTACATAAGGATGTTGCTAATTTCGTAAATAATTGTGATGCTTGTAACTCGCACAAACATGCTAATCATCCTACCTTAGGACTTATGGGTCGACCTAAAGAATGCTCTAGGCCCTTCCAAATGATTAGTATTGATTTGGTCGGTTCACTACCTCCAAGTAGGAAGCAAAATACTATGCTCCTGGTTGTCACTTGCTGTTTTTCTAAATACTTTCTATTATTTCCTATACGTCGTGCAACTGCTGAAATTATAACTAATATTATTGAGGAGAAAGTCTTTCTTGTACATGGCATTCCTAGCACCGTTCTGATGGACAATGGTAAACAGTTCGTTAGTCAGAAACTACAGCATATGTTCGCTCAATATAAAATACCGAAAGTGCATTTTACGCCTAAATACACTCCACAGGTAAATACAGTCGAGCGTTACAACAAGACCATTATGACGGCTGTTTCGACCTTTATTGATGAAGATCACAGAACTTGGGATCTTAATATCCCTAAAATACAATTCGCTCTCAACTCTGCTGTAAGTGAAGTCACGGGTTATACCCCATCGTTTCTGGTCTTCGGGAGGGAATTAGTCTCTTGTGGATCTCATTATCTTGATGTCGATCTAAACGACATTATCTTCTCACCTAGGGATGAATATGCTGAAAATACTGGGAAACTTAGGAAAATTTTTGATCAAGTGCAAAGTTCTCTTATAAAATCGCATGCTCGTAATTGTGGTCCTTATAATCTTCGTCGTAAAAAGTTCGAATTCAACGTAGATGATATTGTCTGGCGAAAAACTTATTATCAAAGCGACAAAGATAAGAAATTTTCTAAAAAACTTGCTCCTAAATATATTAAATGTCGTATAAAATCTAAATTGTCGCCCTTGGTCTATGAACTTGTTGATATGAAAGGGAAAAATCTGGGTTCTTGGCATATCAAAGATTTTAAATTGAATAATTATTCTTAAACTTGTTTTTAATACTTTAAATTAAAATAATAATAGACAAGCAATATAAGTATACATTTTTAAATACTTATACTGTTTCCACTACTATAATTTACATTGCATGAAAATTTTAACTATTGTCTTTTAATTTGAATATAACTTTTGTTGTCTGAATGGAAGGGTCTTATTCACTTGTTTTGGGTTGTTATCTGGTTGGTTGGTCGTTTTTGTTTTTAACTGGATTTCGTCCAGGCAAAATCCTACTCTAAGAGGGGGGATATGTAACGGTTGCTAAAAACCTACTACTTATAATTAATAATTACTGTCGAACTATTCTTAAAAATTCATTACATCACTTCACCTGTGGAATGTGGGAAGTTCTGACCTCTGCCTTATTCCAAATCGCGACTCGGAACGCGGCCGTAGTGTCACACGGTGACAGATGATGTCATTGTTAATAATGACATCCACCTTCGTTATGTCAAGCTCGACCAATAGGATAAGACCGGGACTTCTAGACGATTCTCGCTGTTTTGAGGTGCTCAACAAGTTACCTACATTAATTTCATTTCATTTCTTTGTGTTGTGCAACCCCGTTTCTAGGGGTCGTACCTACGGGCAGGAGTTCCCCTACCGGACCCTCTCCTGCGCCGCCTACTACTACACCTCCGGGCACCTACCTGCCCGAGTCACCACCTGCTGCTTCCGGCCTACCCCGGAGCAACACCCACGCCGAGCCTGCGCACCCGCTTTTCTCCGAGCACACCCTCCTACTGAGGCTGGACCAACCGCTCCCTCAGCGAACGTAGCGCTCGTGCCGCGCATGCGCTTCTGCCTCTTCTAGGCAAAATATAAGCTAAGTGCATTTTATACTACAAGGCGACTACCACGAAACGAAGATCCGTGTACCCCCCTTGAGACCTTTTTTTTTCAATATATCTTGGTAAATTGTAACATTGACGTTTCATTTACCACCTTCTGCGCACTGGTCGTGCTTCACACTTCCAGCTGTGGCAAAGTGAAACACTTCTTAGCTTTTATATTCTTTTCGTGATTTTGTTGCTTAATGCATGTCTTTAGATATTTATATTCATACCGTTAAAGGCTGATTTAATTAGGAGTACATTGCCTATACAGCTACTTTCATTGCGAGTTTTATAGCTTTACGAAACCTGGTTAAATAAAAATAAAAATAAAGTATGTTTCACTTACCCCACCTGACTATACTTCTTTGTACTCCAATTTACTGGTAATTTACAGATTTCATAGTTCATTCACCGATGTTTCACCAAATTGTTTATTTCTTTGGCTTTTGAAATCTTCCATTACGTACGTTGATGTAGCTCAAAAATTATTTAGGTATACACATGACTTATTAGGCACATTGAATTGTGATTCATTAACTAAATGATGTCGTGTAAACACACCATTTTCTATTAGAAAAGACCGTAAAGCTTAGAATGAATGGCCTTTGTTCGTGAGAAAATATATTTTCCTTGAATTTGTTATTGTCTTAATGCCATCTTTGTTTTTGCAAATAATAAAATTAACAATTTATCTCTCTATCTAATTTTTCTTCATCGCGCTGGATGGAGGAAAATAATTTGGATTTACATGGGCAATATAAAAAGGTTAAAAATTAAACGCTTTTCAATTTTGAATCGTAATGTTTTTCAATATTTTTTTGTAAGTACTTACGTCTTACCTATCTTGTTAATCCTTCTTCGGCTTATTCCAATTAACCCCAAAAATCGTTCCACTTCAACCCTAGGATGTTTTTAGGAAGGATTAAATGAGCTTTTATTTAAAGTATATTGTATTTCAGAGTCGTTGTTTTATATTAATGATTATACGTGTGTTTAGCTACTAATCCTCAAGTGTTTTATTCATTCATCCTGCAATTTTGCTGTTGACTCTACCAAAACTGTTTTAGGGTTTAAGTGGAACTGAAGTATGGAAATATTTCTTTATTCATTTTTGGTAAGTACTTATAAGTACTTTGGGGTTTATAGTGGAATGAATGTGTGAATTGTAAAGTTTCGAGAACAATGGCTTTGGGGTTAAGTGGAATAAGCCATTTCTTCGACACATTGTCCGTTGACTTTTCTTCACACATTCACCCGGTTTTGAGAACAATACTCAAACGACTCTTGCCTATGCCAACGCACTACGTTGAAATATATCTCTGTGATTGGTTCGTTTGTTTTATGAGTAACGTATGATTGGTAGTTATAGGACACTGTGCCATACCATTATTGTATTCTGTGGCAGTGCGTCCGCGGCTACTAAAATATAGTAATGAATGCATTCCAACAGACTAATCGCTGAGTCATCGATCGGCATAGTACATTTAATCATGGATTGTAATTTTAATTACTATTAAATTATTTTACTTTCCTTGGTTAAAATCCACTCTATTGCGATCGATGAGCCAGCGATTAGCCTGCTGGAACGTACCTAATGTTTGTGAACACGGGTGTCAGGCGACGGCTACACGCATGGTAAATTAAATACTGTGATCCATCGATATAGAGTACATTTTAACCATGGAAAGTAAAATATTGAAGATTCCATACAAATTACTTCTCATGGTTAAAATTTACTCTATGGCGATGTATCACAGTATTTACTATGCGTGTGGCCGTCGCCTTAGTCCGCTGCACCTAACCCCGAATGGTTTTGAAATCCGTGTCACCAACATGTCGCCAACACGACAGAATCGCATCAACCCGGCAGAATCGGCGGCATGGCGTATGAACGATTCACCATGGGTTCGCCGAATGAACATTTGAGTGATTATCGACTCCGTGAAATGACATGGCGAATGTATTACATACCTATATCAAACTTCGACGCTGTGGATTAGTAAAAATGTACTATGATGAGCATTTTTTTATTACTGTCACTTTCATCGTAAATATTAGTCTTATACCGAGATTGTAAATTGATCTAGACTTGTTCATAGATGTTTGAGTTTTAAGATTCCTTATTTAATAATCTGATATCATTCTTCCTAGTAAATCACAGAAGCTGAGAGATCAAAAGCATTTCAAAGTTTCAATCCCTAAGTGACACTCAGTAATGAAGATCCTGCTGTGATGATAATACCAAATTTGAAATGCGGTCCGGGTTGACAGGTGTCCCGATTTCTGACGCCTTCTAATTCGGAAGGGTACGATCTGTCCCTCAAGCAAGGAAGGTAAAAAAAGTAATCCAACCTAATTTTTTGTCTTAGCAACACTCTATTTTGGAAAATATTATGGGTTGAAATAAAAGCTAAAATCGATTCAAATGAAGTTCAAACTCAGTAGGTTTATTTTTTAATTTCAATTATTTAGTTATAGTCCGTGAGCCCGCGACAGTATAGCCTACGTCATAATTGACATCACGATGAAATGCATGGCACACGGTTGGAAAAGTTGTGCAGAGCGAGAATCAGAAGATTATCGCAAATAAAATTGGCCGGAAGCTTGAGAAAATCTTCTACTTCCGGTCAAAATTTTAAGATTATATTTACGTCATGTGACATCAGTAAGAGACCCGTGTTAACATTTAGTTTTCCATCGTAGTCGTAATCTTCTGATCCTCGCTCTGCACAACTTTTCCAACCGTGTGCCATGTATTTCATCGTGATGTCATATCATGACGTAGGCAATACTGTCGCGGGCTCACGGACTAATACGTGTGGTGCAAAGAAGACGCCATGTACCAAAACTGAATAAAAAGATCTTATGCTAGTTTGGTAAACTGCACTGATACAGAATTTGTTGCGGAGGGACGGACTACCGCTATTATAATGATAATATTGATCAAAGTAAAGGACTTGTGGCCAAATACTCAACCGAATCTTAAAGTTAAGGCCACCTTAAATTCAAAAAGATTTGACAGAAACTATGAAACTGACAGTTTCCTTAAAGTTTTGGAGACTTTAACTAAAGATATAAGTTAAGAAACCTTTGAGTATTTGGCCGTCAAAATGATATCACACTTTCAATCAACAAAACGAAAAGTAAACGTACGTAGTAGGTACTAATTTCACAGTTCAAACTAAATCAAAAGTTAACTTGTAATTAGACGGTTCATAACCGCTTAACTGCAAGGCTTAGCGAAGTAACTACCCGCAACTTGAAGCAAATCAGCCGAGTCTGCAGTATTTAGCGAGAAGAAGTACACACAATTTAAACCAAATTCTACTTAGTGTTTGTTAGTCTTAATGCAGTAGAAGTAATTGATGCAAGTTATACTAGTGGCTCCGTGAGCTGTAGACCTCGCAAAGTGGCTCAAATTGTACAAAAATAAAATTTTGCCATGAGGTTTTCAAAGCACACAGTTCGTGCTGTTTGGTATATTATTAGGAGTATTCGCTGCTAGATGGTGCTTCTAATTTAGATCATTTTTCGAAATGGGTGAAAATATTATTTGATAAATTTGGATAAACTGGTTCAACTAAAATAATTCTAGAAAATTATCGAACCTGCTCACAAAATTTCACCGGGATCGGTTGAGAAATGCGACCTGTAGAGGAGAACAGACAGCGCCGGAAATCCAGACTGAAATGTGTTTTTTTTAGATATCTCCACCATTTTAGAAAAGATTGAAAAACTGGGTACTTATTGTCTAATTTCAAAATATATCGCAATCGCTTTCAGGATGTGATACATTGATGCTTCTTTTTGGCACAAATAAAAACTTACCAAAGAAATGTAGCTTACGTTACTTCTATCTGCCAATGAAATTAGACAATAAGTACCCTGGCTTGACAAACAAAATCTATAAATTTTTCGAACCTACTCACAAAATTTCACGAGAATCGGTTGAGAAATGCGACCTGTAGAAGAAAACAGACAGCGCTGGAAAGCCGGACTGTAATATGTTTTTTTAGGTATCTCCACCAATAAGAAAAATTTCTGGCGTGACAAAAAAATTTGAATGTTATTTTCAAACCTGCCTAAAAAATTTCACGAGAATCGGTTGAGAAATGCGACCTGTAGAGGAGAACAGACAGCGCTGGAAAGCCGGACTGAAATCTGTTTTTTTAACATATCTCTGCCATTATGCAAAATTAAAAAAAATGGCTTGACAAAAAAATTCTATAAAATTTTCCAACCATTTCACAAAATTTCACAAGATTCGGTTGAGAAATGCGACCTGTAGGTGGGAACAGACAGCCGGACATACGAAATAATTTTTGCCCAAGCTGAAGCAGAGACGCTTCGCTCGCACTTCGTGCTCGCTCGGTGAATAAGAGAAGACGTTTAATATCAAACGGATATAAATGACACTCTGGATTCCTCCGTACTACTTATCAAATATTTATCAGAAACCTTTCAGAAACATAAGACATTATAAGTAAAGTAAGTATTAGAAGCTTAAGCACGATCACAATAAGTCCCTTCGACGCTTAGTCCATAGATATCCTATGACCCAACAAAGATATTGAACCTTAAATACCTTACATAACATAATACCTTAACCCCTTTGAATCCCTCCTTATGTGTAATATCGGCATATTTCAACGTACGATCGTAATAGATGAGATAACACTGAAGTGAAATTTTGCTTAAATTTTTTATTCTCCTTCTCAGTCGTTCCTTCATGCTTAAGGATCGTGACTCTTGCAAAGACTTCTCGTAGGTACGAAGTGTTTCCACCTGTTGCCTATTCTGTGGTGTTGCGGTCTTCGGCTTGATGCAGTGCGATTTTTATTCACATGAAAAATATTTATTTTTTTATTATAAATTACAGTTAAATAGCCCATAATACAGTTGTGTAAAGCGCTCATGGCAGAGCTTGACAGACTAACCGTACTCGATCACGTTTGTTAAGCAACGCTCGGTCCGGCCAGGTGTCGGATGGGTGACTGTTAGTGGCATTACAACTAAGCGCTTCCGTGCTTCGGAGGACACGTTAAACCGTCGGTCCCGGCTGTTGTCATCTGATAACAGTCGTTAGCCAAGTCAGAGGCCTTACAGGCGGCTTGATAGACACTAACACCAGAGGTGGCCACTAATCCTCATATGATAAGAAATAAAGAACTGTATCATACAATCCTAACTAGTACCATACCTCTGTACCATGAATTTTCCTATGATGGTAACCATTTTTTTGAAGAATATTATTGGAAAAAGTACCACTAAGAGAATAAATTCTTTCCCATAAAAATACTATTTTACCATGCGTATAAGATTATTTATCGAAGAAATTATATTATCATAATAAATTTTGATCGTACGAGTATATGAATAAAAAAGCCTACCTACATCTAACACGAAGAGTGCCAACATCTCGTTGATTCCTCATAAAATCGCTTCATCACGTCCCTTATTAAAATTAAAATGTCTGTATAAGTAAGGGATTTGCTACCTATTTATAACCCGATCGATGTACATTTTCGAAAGGACTTATTTCACGCCACGAGGACTGACCCAATTTATTACAAATTCTATCCAAGTTAATAAATGCTGATAAACTTTCCCCTTTGATTATGGCAGCTGCTTGTTTTTAGTACTGAAACAGTTAATTCAGCGATTGCAGGATTTTCTTCATTGCTATTATATTATTTTAGGGGAACTGTCGAAAATTAGAACGATCATGGGATAAGGTTAGTAAACGCACTCTGAGATTTTCCTATCGCTCTATTGTTTTCTATCGCTCAAAGCTACATTATAGAGCGAAGCGAAGACATTGCAAAGTTGACGATTGACGTGCAAGAGCCAAGTCTACGCAACCTAAGTTTTTACCATTGAAAATGGTTATCAAATGCAAATCGCCTGAGACGTATTTTTGATCATATCTCCAAAGATTTTGAGAGGATCGAAATAGGAATAGTACCAAAAGATGAGGAATTTATCGAGACACCTGTGAACGTTTGAATTTTGAAAATCTACTGGTAACTTTTTTGGAATTTTGTAAAATTCCGAAAATTCCGGGTTTTTTGGGGGGTGTTTGTTTACTAAATTGTAAATATTTCGGGAAAAAAACCGACTTAAGAAAAAATTAAAAAAAGGGTCCTAGGGTATTAGTTTAGCTACCAAGTGGAGAAATAGGTCAATAATTGTGACCTGTAGGTGGTCCCTTTAGATTTGGAATTGTAGAAAAACGGCTGTTTCCGTACATAAAAAGTGATGTAGCTTCTATGATTATTGACCGATCGTCATGGTAATAGTGTTAAAAGATGCAGAAGCAGACGAGAAGTGCATTCGTTGGAATTTTGAAAATCGGTTAATAATATTTCGGCTGCGTCGAGGCAGTCAGCGGGCGCTTTTGTGACACGAGGCGGAGCCGAGTGTCACAATCGTAAAAATAAATATAGGTACTAATACCTAGGTAACTTTAAAAATATAATATGTAGGACTGCATTTGATTCGATTTTAGTTTTTCGTAAATTTTGGTGTTCATTTTCAATGCTTCTTTGATTCTTGCGGGGACTGTAAAATCTGTGAATTTTTTTTCAATTTATGTAACTCACACCC
The DNA here is from genome assembly GCA_928269145.1 of Agriphila tristella. Lineage (NCBI taxonomy): Eukaryota > Metazoa > Arthropoda > Insecta > Lepidoptera > Crambidae > Agriphila > Agriphila tristella. The sequence continues at coordinate 49,365,131 of OV743433.1, read as the reverse complement.
AAGTCTCCAAAGAATTAAAAAAAAATAAAAAAAAAATGGCTATAAGTATTATACCAAAATTAGTCTTTTACCAGTATCAGGACGAACATAGTTCTAAAGTCTTGTGACCCAGATAATTAAAAAATTGCATTAATAATAAACATAATACAAAAATAAAGTATTTTATGATGATAAAAATAAAAGAAAAACCCTTTAAAACAATAAAAAAACTATTGTAGGAGATTTCTAAACAAAGATTTTTTAATCATCTCCTATAGCAAATAGTCTTTTCCAGAATCCAGATGAAGATAGCTCAAAGGTCTCAAGTCCCGGATATTTAACCGAGCCTCAGAGGATACGCTCGGTCGATAGTCGCCTATTTAAGTTTGCCTATCTTAGACTGGAGTCCAAGTGGCTTAGTTTCCAAGTTCATTCATTTGCCTTAGTTGGACATCCGCACTTGTCTATTAAGGATTTCAGCACAGTTCGCACCCTATTACCTCCGCTATGTAGCTATTTGCAATGAGTTCCAAGTTCTTGGATGTAGTGACTTTTCACATTCAGATAGTTTTTGCGAAACCTTTGATTATTACGAAACAAATCCAATCGAATAAACGTCGACAATTTTGTTCAGATGTTTTAGAAAAATTGTGTTTAAAAACTATTACAACAGCATGTAATTTTTCAAACACATCAATTTACATTTAAGCTGTGAAAGACAGCAGCTAATAATATGTATAACTCTTAAATAAAAGATCTGTTTTACATTGTCTGTATGTATGGCATTTTTTACTCAAAAAATAGAATTCTTAATAATTACGTAGGGCATAAATCGGTCCCAACATCATAGTGTAGGGTTGTGCCGTCGTCGGTCGTCTGTGCCTATAACGTCCAATAACATCTGAATGTATTTGTTCTTTTTGATGTATATGTGATTAAACTCATTCAAATTAAAATCAAGTTATATAGTGTCTAATGTTAATAATTATTACAAACATAAATAATTCATGACAAAAATTAACAGCAAAATTAAAAAAGGTTACTTAAAATTTTCAACCAATTCGTTCAGTTTGAAAGTTTTTGCATTGCAAATCGAATGCCCGGCGGAAATATTCTGCCCATGGCCTCTGTCAAACGAGTGGGTACTTTGCTGCCTCAAACTTCCATACATCTAATTAATTTGAACTGATAATTAAAATTGTTTAACTTATTGATTCTGACCTTAAGAATGGAGTTTTACCTAAACTTTAGAGGGAATATCAGAATGAACACCTTTGAAGTCGGAAATCACATTTTATTATCAAATTAGGAAATTGGGAGCTTAAAAAAGATATCTAAATCCTAAAAGGCGATACTTTCGGTAATTTCACTGATATTATATGTGCATCAAATACAAACTGCAACATTGCTTCTTTGTGTTTATTAGTGTTTATTTCTAAACACCCACACCAAAAGGTGTGGGTGGACTAATTTACAAGAAGCACAGTGCCTCAAAATTACTACGCATTTGCATGTGCGAACAAACAATCAACGTGTGTGGACGAATTTGCCTACTATTGAGAACTCCATTAGGTATGTACTTCACGCCACAAGACCAAACCAATCAGTCTAAGCGATTTTCACAGAGGTAGCTGCATTGTATGTGGACATAATGTGCGATCAATTTAAATCGAAAGCAGCGCCACCGATCTCTTGTGATGCACTTGGCGAATTGGGTCACGATGAGAGCGCTGCATAATTAATTGTTGCATCCCTTGAGAGCTTGCGAGGACCCCTGAAAATATTATTAACACGATCCAATAACACTTATGTTGGAAAAAGAGCTTGACGACGCAGTGGAAAGGGTAGTGAAGCTTAGTAAGTTTCGCAAAGGTCAGTATGAGGTACAAAATAATGTAACAAAGTAACATTGATCCGCTGGTGCGATTTCAATTGGTAAAAAATAACCGAAATTAAAAATAGCCTCTAACTAAAATCAGGTTTAAAAACTTTCAATCATCATTTAGCGTGAGTGTATTTCGACGCAACTGGGGCATATGTTGAAGTGCCTACAAATCCATCAAAAATGTTCAGTGACATAGAGCCATTCCGCTGATTGAGAACTTTACATTTTAGTTAAATAAAATGTGTAGCTTTCAGTAAACTCACAGTCGGGAAAAATGTGAAGACTAATCAAGCCTATTGTCATAATAGAACGACATACGAAGCATTTTCATTTGCTATTTGCATTTCTATTATACAACAATACCCGCTTGATGACAAGGTTTAGTAGCTGTACCTATATATTTGCGACTACACCAATTTCTCTTCTCAAACGATTACTAAAGCAGAAAATGATATTTACTTTTAAATAAAACTAAATTGTATTGAAAACACATGGATCTTTCCACTTCTGATTTCCTCATATGAACGTAAACTCTGCTTCTCAGTAACACTAGATTTAGACCCGCCTCATTTAAACGGAATCTGATTCAGAAATTCAAAACGGTATATCGATTTGGAAGATAAATTATAAGAAAATTTGCGGGCCTTATGCGGGTAGGGTTACCAGATTACAGGGATTTTTCGGACAGGACAGGAATTAGGGCATCTGTCAGGAAAACAGGGAAAAACTGTAGTTGTCAGGAATTTTTGATATCCCAAAAAGTGTAAGATTTGTCAATTTTGGTGAGAAAAAATTATCAAACGTCAACTAAATGAAGAATGTAGGTGACACAATTTCAGGATTCTTACTGAAAAGTCAGGAAATCACATTATTAGATCTGGTAACCCTGTATGCGGGGCTCCTATCCAAGATAGGAAAGCGTGCGCCTTATTTTACTCGGTATCTTCTCCGTTGGTTGTGACACTATAGCTTCTTTGTTAAGTCACTACCACGCCCAGTGTTGTATGTGGTCCACATCGTATTAATCACGCCTTGACAAATATAGGACTATCAGACCAGAAGCAGAACACTAGCGAAAAATTGAGTTATTTGACTGTGACTCCGATTCTCCGAGCAAAAAAAAATCTCATGGTCCCAACCTCTTTAATGAAATAACTAAAAAGAATCTTGTTTGCATTTCACACAGACATTATTTAGCTTATGTAGTATGCAACGGACGTTTGGATCAAGATCGCAGGCAATCGCGTCTGTTCCGTCGCCCAAATTGGGTCAGAGGCGCGCTGAACTAAGCATTGCATAATTAATAGTTCCATTCAACGTCTCTTAAACCCCTCAGCTTACATCGCGGGATAGATACTTGGAACTGCAAAGGAAAGTTCGGTTTTGAGACTATAATTTACGGCTGTATTATAGCGTTAAGTTGATATTAAGCTTCATTCATTCTTGATACCTCGCAGATAAATTTTACAATAAGATTATACATGTCCTCGTTAAATACAATTTGTTTTTCTCAGATCCACAGCGACCACACTTTTTATTTATTATCTACAATTTATTTAATTAATTGTAATTATTTCCAATCATCTACATTTGCTTTGCATTTGCTACCTCGACAGACGTCAATTTGTACATAATTTAATGTCGGCAGTGCTTGATTGTGCAAATACGACACCATCTTTGTACTAAGAAAGAAGAATATTAATGGTACCTATGCCGATCGTAAAATTTTCTTTGTAAATCATGCAATGTTTTCCAATGAAATTGGTTGAAATTTCCGCCGCCTCGGAGCAAGTCTTGGCATGTAACCAACTTTTCGGATTGATGTAAAATAAATTTTAAATTATCTCGAAACTCCTTCGGCTTTTCCAGAGAGGCACTGGGATTAACATTCTGTAAAGAGCATTTCGAGAAGCTAGTAGATAAGATTAAATATGCATTAAAGTGCAATACACGTGTTATGGCTATCGTAGTAATATAAGTAAGCGTTGAGCAGATTAACGTCTAGCAATAAATGGAGAAGTTTCATTTTTCAATACCATGATAGCTGATGGGGATAAAAATGTGCGAAAAAGTGGTAAAGTTTGATGCCGCCTGGCACTACTCTTCCACCAGCCAAAATTCCTGGCAATGTTATATTCGATTTAGATACATTATTGGCTTGCTATTATACCACACCAAATCCAGAGGTCTGTAAATTGTATACCTTCAATCGCTTTTCAGCCCCTTTGTTTCTCAACTACTCCCACCCCCACCACTGAAAATCTACGAGGTGCCCGGATCTTTTAATAATGATAGTATGGCTAACTAACAAGAGGGATTTCGTCGCTCTGTATATTGTCCACCTGTTTCTGGGGCCAGCTCTTAGTATATATGCCCAATATCATCAATAATAATAGGCAAATTAATAGAAATTCAAGGATTCCACTCAAATAAAGTATCAATATTTTCGCCAATCTTTCTTTAAGTAGACTAATAAAAATATATAATATTCCACTTAGAGTAACTTTTAATATCATCCAGCTAAATGCGAATCAATGCTGATAAACGTGATTTCACTCGTACATTTTAACCAACTTCCAAAAAGAAAACGGATCTTATGTTTCACACTATTTGCATTTAGCCTCGTAGTTTAAAACGAATCTCAATTTCCTCTAAACTTTATTTAATAACGTTATTAACACCTATCAAAGTGAATCGAACATCTTCGGTGAAAATTTCAATCCCCTCTAGTGGAACGGTTTCTTCTTTCTTATTATTGAGTTTAATCTATTTTCTTGGCTTGAATACGTTAAACTTTTTCTTAGATTGGACATTTCGCTTTATTGCTTTGGGGTTCATTATTATACCACAGATAACAATAATACTGATTGCTATTGATATTAATTCTATTATAATTAAATGTTAGTACCATAGATCAGCTTTAGTAGCCACAACTTTGACAAGATTACGATACTATACGTAAATGTCCATAGTTAGGTAACGTATAAATACGCTGCTTAGATAGCAGCCATCGCACAGACAACCAGTGACACAGGATGTGCAACAATGTAAGTGCCGGAAGAGACTAGCATTAGTACGTACTACTTAGCAGTTAGTACGTACTACGTAATGTAATTAGGGTTTTCCAAGAATGCGTAACTAGGTATAAAGTACAAAGGGATTTTTAAGGTTAGTAAATTTCACAGCTATTATACACCTTGAATGCAAAAATTGTAAAGTGTTTTAAAATAAGAATTATCTAGTTATAAAAGCGACTACAGATTAACAATGTCATGTCAGTATTAGGTAAAGGAAAGTAAAATATTACTTGGATAAAAAAAAACAAAGCACTATTACATAACGCTAGCTAGAACATCAAACAATATCACCCATATGAAGACCCAGTTTCCAACATCAGCAATTAGAATTTTTCAGGTTGAACCAAATTATCACGCGCCAAGTCTTTCTAATTTATGTGCGAAATGTTCGCAAAATATACCGATGTGAAACCGCGTCAAATTTACAGCTGCTCACATTTAAATTTCTCACTATATCGTTTACAAGGTATCTCGTTTTTAACGCGTAAAACATTTCACACTTTCACAGGAACCAGGAACATCATGTTCATGTAGTAAGCTTTACTACTCTGTGTAAAAAGTATCGGGAATATGTCAATAAAAAGACCCGCGTAAAAGAGGTCGTTCTAATTTTTTTACTGCATGTTGGTAGCACTGTACTGATTAAGCGCGCAAAATTTGAGCGGGATCTGTCATTTAATTTGTTTTAAACTACACTTTTTGTTGGTGATAGTTTTGAGTCCTCGGCGATTTTGATGATAATGCACCATCACACACAGCCATTATAGTGAAAGAGTTTTTAGCGAAAAATTCAACAAAAGTTCTCGACCAAGCACCGTATTCACCTGATATGGCTCCGTCTGACTTTTTTTATTTCGCAAGTTAAAATTACCTTTAGTTTTATTCGAGGAAAACGTTTTGAGTCGATAGAAGCCATAAAAGAAAATTCGCTGAATGAGCTAAAGGCCATACCGCAAATAGCCTATGAAAAATGTATGGAAGACTGGATGAAGCGGTGGAGATATTGTATTGCAAGCGATGGGGCCTACTTTGAAGGCGATAAAATAAATTTAGATGAACAATTTGTATTTTTTGTTTTATTGACAAATTCCCGATACTTAGTACACAGAATGTACTCATAGGTACCTACTATTTAAACTTTTCTTCTAATTACTACAATCTCATTATACTATATATAGCTCGATTACCACTGACTGACTGATTGACATGATTGTTCTCCCAGAAGGAGGTGGAAAAGGGTATAATGATGTTTGGGGAAAATGTACAATACCCCAATCGAACTGGGGAAAAATTATGACATTTGGGAAAAACAAGATGGCGGCTGTGGCGAAGTTTGTAACTTTTTTGTTTTCTAACCGATTTTATTCAAACTTGCAAGAGTGGTAGATTTTGACATTTAAAATTGAGAAAAATATTAAAAAAATGCAAAAACAAAATGGCGGCCGTGCTGGAGAGTTTTGAAAATTTTGATTTTTGGACCCCAAACCGCGGGGCCACAACTCTAAAGTGTTATTTGATTTAAGAAAAAAAACTTTATTGTTTCACCACAATTACCCTCAAATTTTACCAATCGGGGAAACTTTTTAAAAATTCAAGATGGCGCCTGTCGTAGAGGCCATTTTGTTTGGGGTACGAAAACACGCCATTTTTAAAGTCGATTTTCTTCCAGATGGCAGCACCGGAGCGCTTTGAGGTTTATAAAACGGCTATAGCTATAGGTACAAGGTATTCATTGGTAAAATATTTTTACCCCATTTCGGGGTAACTTTTGAGATTTACCCCAAAATGCAAAAAAGTGAAATAACCACTTTTTGACAATTTCGAGTATGAGGACTTGTGTATAGTCTGTATACAAATGACTTTATGGTATTTTGGTCGGCAACGTCTGGCAACCCTAGAAAATGCTAAGGAAAAAGACATTTTCGAGTTACCCTTTTTTCAAGTCCTATTGCGGCGGCTGAGTGCAAGTGAGAAAAAAAATCAAAACGTCATTGCACGTAGTTTATGTTGCTTAATATAGGAAAAATATGAAATATAAAAAAAACAATATGGCGGACGCAGTGGCGGCCATTTTGTAAATTTTATACATTTTTTAAATATTTCAAGGCTATTTTGAGGCAGTTTACGACAATTGAGAAAGTTGGCATGTACCGACAAATTACGCAAATTATAGAGAAGTATTGCCTTGTGAAAAAAATACCCATTTTTAGGGTACTTTTTGAGATTTACCCCAAAAAAGTGAAAAATAGAAAAAGCGGCATTTTTTAATATTTTTTATCACAAACCATTAAATTTTGCGAATACTAATGGAATTTGACTATTTGTATATCGAAAAGATGGCAACACTGAAATTGAAAGAAGGATGAGTTTCCAAGAACCTTACATTTTTATTACCTAAAAGGAGCATTTGTAGATGTGTACAATGTACGGAAAAAGTATTCACAATTTATAAAACTATTACAAAAAAAAAAAAAAGTGGAAGTCCAGGTCAAGATCCTCATGACGGAGAACTGCCCGCCAAAATGGTACTACATAGGTAGATGGTGCTCAAACTAAAGTTGTAGAGGACTCTAAGCAGATCCTGAAGCGAGAAAAAAAAATCAAAATAGTGAAAAAACAAAATGGCCGCCATACAAATTTACAGAAAACCCAGCATATACAGCTCGATTACTCACTTACTGACTGACTCACTGATTAAAATAATTGTTTTCCAAGAAGGAGGTGAAAAATGGTATAATGATATTTAAGGAAAATGTGCAAAACCCCAATCGAACTAATTCGGGGTAACTTTCGACATTTACCCCAAAATGCAAAAAAAAATAACAACTTTTTGGAAATTTCGAGTATGAGAGTTCGTATAAAGCTTGCTACTTCTATGACATATAAACCTGTTAAAGTCAATAATTTTAGTTGACTAAACAAAGGGCGACAACTCTCCATAGGACCTGCGCCACAGATAGCTCTTAGACACTTTTTCTGTAAAATGAAAGCCTTATTGATTCAGGGGATCTACCCCACAATATAAGACCGTATCGCAGCACAGAAGCTACATAGCCATAGTAAGCGGTAAGAGCTACTTTCTTCCCTGCTACGCATCTTAGTCTCCTTAAAGCGAAAACGAATTTGTTTAATTTTCGAGATATCTTTTTTGAAGTTCTATTGCGGCGGCTGGGTGCAAGTGAGAAAAAAGACCAAAACGTGGTAGCACGTAATATATGCTGCAAAATATAGGAAAAATATGAACAATAAAAAAAACAATATGGCGGACGCGCTGGTGGCCATTTCGTAAATTTTATATTTTTTAAGAATACTTTAAGGCTATTTTGAGGCAGTTTACGATACTTGAAAAAGTTGGCATGTATTGACGAATGAAACTACATACCACTGACTCATTGATATAATTGTTCTCCCAGAAGGAGGTGGAAAAGGGTATAATGATGTTTGGAGGAAAGTGCAAAACCTCAATCGAACTGGGGAAAAAATATGACATTTGGGAAAAACAAGATGGTGGTTGTGGCGATGTTTGCAATTTTTTTGTTTTCCAACCGATTTTGATCAAACATACAAGAGTGGTTGATTTTGACATTTAAAACCGAATGGCGCGCGCGCTGGAGAGTTCTGAAAAACATAGATTTTTAGACCGCAAACCGCGGGGCCACAACTCTAAAGTGTTGTTTGGTTAGAGAAAAATATTTTTCCGTTTCACTACAAGAACCCTCATTTATATTATGATTATGACCATGGATAAGATCCGTAGGAGATTCCGGAGAAGGATAGCTCAGCTCAAGTGGCAGTGAGCTGGACTCATAGCGAGAAGAATCGATGGCCGTTGGGGCGAAATGGTTTTGGAATGGTGACAACGCACTGGATTCGGCTCCGTGGGTATGCCCTCAACAAGGTGGACCAACGTGAGGGCGAAGGTCACGGGAAGCCCCTGGATACGGGAAGTGTAGGACCGATGGTCGTGGAGATCCGTGGGGCAGGCCTATGTTAAGGAGTGGGTGTCGTGCTTAGCTTTTAAAATGTGTAGTATTTTTTTAAATATGAATGTACTTTTTAGAGTTTTCATTCATATTGATGGTCAACTGTGATACAAAACACTATCACTTTAATATTAATTATACGATCTTCAAACTCCTGTAAATTTTTACTGACGCGGAATTCAGCTTTGCTGTCATACAATACTTTGATCAACTAAATGAGACCTTTCTAATGATATACAACTCAAAGTGCTACAACACTTGGGACATTTTGCCCATTCTCCAAATGCTTAAAAGTATATCAACTACATTATGGAAATTTCGAGTGAGAGGATTTATTAAACACCAAAACGTATATATAGAAATGACATTTTGGTATTACGGTTAACAATGTCTGGATACCCTGCAAACTGCAGAGGAAAAATTCATTTTTGAGATATCCTTTCTTTTTTCAAGTCCTATTGCGACGGCTGGGTGCAAGAGAGAAAGTAAATCGAAACTTAATTGCTTGCAGTATATGTTGCAAAATATAGGAAAGTTATGTCAAATAGAAAAATCAATACAAAGTTCGCAGTGGCGGCAATTTTTAAAATTTTATGAATTTTTAAAATATTTTAAGGCTAATATTTTGAGGCCGTTTACGACACTTGAAAAAGTTGGCATGTATCGACGATTTATGCAACATAACAATGAGTTTTGCCTTGCAGAAAAATACCCAATTTAAAGGTAGTTTTCGAGATTTACAAAACAAATTGAAAAAAAATTAGAAAAAGCGGCAGTTTTTAATATTTTTTTTCTAAAACCATTAGATTTTGCCAATACTTATAGCAATACTGGAATTGAAAGTAAGGTTTATTTTGCTGGTACCGCCACATTCTAAAATGGCATAAAAAAAACCGGCCAAGTGCGAGTCGGACTCACGCACGAAGGGTTCCGTACCAAAAAACGGAAAAAAACACGTTGTATGGGAGCCCCCCTTAAATATTTATTTTATTATATTTTTAGTAATTGTTGTTATAGCGGCAACAGAAATACATCATCTGTGGAAATTTCATTTGTCTAGCTATCACGGTTCATGAGATACAGACAGACAGATGGACGGACAGCGGAGGCTTAGTAATAGGGTCCCGTTCTTACCCTTTGGGTACGGAACCCTAAAAACACGTGTTTGTTGTTATAGCGGACACAGAAATACATCATCTGTGAAAATTTCAACTGTCTAGCTATCACGGGTCATGAGATACAGCCTGGTGACAGACAGACAGACGGACAGCGAAGTCTTAGTAATAGGGTCCCTTTCACCCGTTTTACCCTTTGGGTACGGAACCCTAAAAAGGAGCAATTGAAGAGGGGTATAATAACATGAAAAAGTATTAGGATTAACAAAACTCTCAGAAAAAAATATTATAAGTGGAAGTCATCGAAATGAATTCAATGGTGGAAGTCTAGGTTAAAATCCGTCAAAAGCGTGGAGGTTCCCGATCCTAAGTGGGTGCATACCCTTGCGCCCCACTTGCTAGAAAAAAAACAGCGCTCGAATCATTACATCTCGTGTCTCTTGTAATGACGAATCAATGCCCTCCACCTGCGGGATCGGAAAGGCGGCATAGAACCACACTCACCGAAGTCCTTTAAATCAGTTACATGCAAACGACCGAACTAGACGTTTAGCTCGGAGGTGCCCGATGAGGTAATTTTATTGAACAGCACAAAGGTACCTAAGCAACAAGCTAGGTATGTTTCTTGCGATGACACGGGCCATCAGATTACTGCCTGTGACAAGTTCAAAAGAGAAGACGTTAACTAACGCTGGGAATGGATTTTCAAGCGCCGACTATGCTTCTGATGCCTGAGCTTGCAATGGTATTCGCCATAAGTTACTTCACCGTGATGACTGAACGAAGGCGGAGACCAAGAGGAAGAAAGACCAAAGATTACCGTGTCTACTGCAAACATCCATTTCGGCAAGTGCCAAACAGGGGGCTAATTGTCTAATTTAAAAAATCTATCGCAATCGTTTTCGTTTGACAGATGGATGTGACACATTGCTGCATTTCTTTGGTAACTTTTTATTTGTGCCAAAAAGAAGCTTCAATGTGTTACATTCTGAAAGCGATTGCGATAGATTTTGAAATTAGACAATAGAAAGGCCGGTCCTTTTTGAAGGTGCTTCCAGTGACCGTCCAGGGGCCTGAAGATAGCTTTCACAGGTGTGCTCTGCTTGATGAAGGGTTCACCGTCCCACTCGTAGAGAGCAGTGTAGCCAACGAGGTAGGAACCGGAAATCGGAACGTCGACTTGGAGTTTCAGAGGGCAGTGGGCGGCTATAACAACCTGGAAAGCAAGATCGTCTTCTCGGACGCTTGTGACAGATACAGGATCCTTCAACCTTGAACGAGTTTATACATTCATACATTACGCTTCCAAGACATTTAGGTAATTGACGGCAACTTGATTTCTTAGTACGACCACCTCGGTCGACCGACAGTGAACTTGACAGGCCAAGATTATTGGCATTAGATTTTACGCCGAGAAATAAAAGAGGGTATAGAGGATGATCCTGTCGCCTCTCTCATTGAACTCGATTGGATCCTGCATGGAGTTTTGTCGTCAATGTCGAGGAAGATTATGCTTGAGTTTGCTTATCACCTTGAGTCTGAGAAAGAGGATGAACTACACCTCTTTGTAGAGAAATACTTCAGATTTGATAGCATTGGCATTAGGAATTCTAAGCTACCTAGATATTTTCCAGATGAACGACGAACGCTTGGCATTATAACTCGATATTAAGTCGAAGAAAATCCACGACCACTGGGAGTATGCTTTACTATGGCATTAAGCTTTCGAACAACAAAATAAAAATCGATCACGCTTGATTGAGAAGATATTGGATAGACCACTCGATGCATAAAATGTTGAAAAAATAATTATGCCAAGAAAATTGAACTGCTCAGTACGGTATCCCCCACATTTTGGGGATCGGAATATTAACAAACCTGGAAAACTTAGACATGTTCTTGGCGCGAAAGCTGAAACTCAAGGAGTGTCACTGAAAACTGAATTAATGACTGGCCCAGATCTACTGAATTCATTAGTTCCAGTCCTGCTTAGTTTCCGAAAGAGAGAATTAGCCACTTTTGCAGAGATTAGGGAAATGTTCCTGCAGGTGAGGTAAATGATCAGAATCAAAACGCTCAGTGCTTCCTTTGGAGGGTAATAAAAAAAAGAAGCTCCCAGAAACTTATAAGATGAACTCAATGACCTTTGGTGTCACATTTGATTCATAAGGCAGGACGTTGTGACATAAGAAGTTGGGCCCTTAATTGGAAACCAGCCACAGATATTTTAGGGTTTGGTTTATAAATAATAATAATAATAAAATTGTTTATTTCCAATAAGTTTACAAAGCTTAAATAACTTAATTAACCCCCACACTAGGCTATGCCTGTCCTATGGGGGAAATATACGATTTACACAGTGTGATTTTGAAGCCAAAGACAAACAAATTTGAACAATATACTAAGTTAATTTTAAAACACGAAATTTTGAAAAGACGAAAGTTAATATTTTGATGATGTAATTAAGTATATGTGAGTGTGTGTGTGTGTATGTGAGTGTGTGTGTGTGTGTGTGTGTGGGTACGCGTGCAAAAGCGAGTGCAACCTTTTAATATATAATTTTTAACAAATTTTCTGTTTCCGTATATGTTCACTGAATTAGGGTATTTGTAACGATTTTTTTAGTTTCTCGGACAGAACAGAGTTTAAGATATTTTAGGGTTTGGTTTAAACTTGAAGAAGGCAAAGAGATCACCGAAGGTTTGCGACCACCAACAAATCGCGAGATTTCAGTTTTTGACCCAGTTTTTTGCAGAGTTTTTGACCCAGTGTCACTGAAAACTGAATTAATGACTGGCCCAGATCTACTGAATTCATTAGTTCCAGTCCTGCTTAGTTTCCGAAAGAGAGAATTAGCCATTTTTGCAGAGATCAGGGAAATGTTCCTGCAGGTGAGGTAAATGATCAGAATCAAAACGCTCAGTGCTTCCTTTGGAGGGTAATAAAAAAAAGAAGCCCCCAGAAACTTATAAGATGAACTCAATGACTTTTGGTGTCACATTTGATTCATAAGGCAGGACGTTGTGACATAAGAAGTTGGGCCCTTAATTGGAAACCAGCCACAGATATTTTAGGGTTTGGTTTAAACTTGAAGAAGGCAAAGAGATCACCGAAGGTTTGCGACCACCAACAAATCACGAGATTTCAGTTTTTGACCCACTGGGTTTATTTATACCCCTTTTAGATTAAAGGAAAGATATTGCTACAGTAAGTTTGGCGATCTACGATCAAATGGGAGAGTGGAGATGGCTGTCAGGCAGTCTGAACTTAACTGAAGAAGCACAGAGTCACAAAATTTCAAGTCATAGGAGTATCATTATTATAACAATATACAAAATTATCATTACATCGTACGGATCCTACGGATCTCCTCATTTCTGCAATCACGCAGGGAAACGCCAAGCATAGCTCTCTCCATTGCACGCTGGGTGATCTTGAGCCTCCTTATGTGACCTATAGTTAGCCACCACTTTTCACTGCCGCAAGTCATCCTTGGCAACACACACTGGTATACTTTCGTCTTGAGTAACGGAGCAGGCACAAAATGGGCATTCAACATGATTTTCGTCTTATCCATGTTCATACTGAGACCTAATCTTTGGGAAGCACTACGGTGATCTTCGAGCATTGTGTTCAGGTCTTCTAAGGTCTCAGCCATAAGAACTATACCATCGCCAAAACGAAGGTGTGTTAAGTCTTGGCCAGTACTGTTGATGCCGAGTCCTTTCCAGTCTAAGAGTTTAAAGATCTCCGAAGTTCTGTAGTAATTTCGTCGTCACCCGCAGCCTTCTTTTTTCAGCTGCTTGAGAGCCATACTAATCTCGTACAGGCTGACATCCGGGATATCTTCGGTGTAGTGTCGGGTAAGCTTGGCTCTATGGTCTTTAGCCTTGCTTTCAACAGGTGTCTGCGTGGAATATAACTGCCTATAGAAACTATCGATCTCCCTCAGAATTTCAGGCTTCGATGAAATGATGCGTCCGTTATCAGTTTACAGTTTTCAGCTTTATCAACTTTGCACATTAAACGGATCTCTCCCGAAACTTTTGGAAACTTTATTCCTCTTGATAGTCTTTTACGATTCCTATTAAATTGAAGAAGGTCACTCGTCAAATACTTAGTATCTGCCTATTAATCTGCCGATAACGATGATCATTCGCTGAGCTCTAGAGCCTCATTTCCCGACTCTGATCCATGAGTACGAGAGTTTGGTTGGAGAGTTTCTTTAGCTTGGAACGGCGGGTCTTAAAGACATAGAACACTAGAGTATCCAGCACCATGTTGTTTAGATTGTCCACATCTATGTTGTTCTCAAGGGTTTAGAAGCGGTTCTGAAGATATAGTTGAAAGCTTTCGGGGTTTTAGATATGAGCCGGTAATGGTCGGAGCGTGGGTTGTATCAGTTGAGATCTTTCCAGTTTTACGTTGATATTCAATGTGCCACGTACCAATCGGTGATCGCAGTGACATCATTGAAAATTTGCTTTTTCGCCGACATGATAAAATCTCCGTCTGGACTGATCCAGGTCCATTCCTGAAGAAAGACTTCATCATAAAGAGTTTCTCCTTCTCCATAAAGTCGGCCAGCATGTGGCCTCTGGCATTCCGTTGCCCAACTCCAAATTGCCCCACTCTCAGCTCATCACCGCATCGTTTTCCCAACTTTGCAGTAAACTACCCGATCATAACGGTGTACTGGGGTTTACCGTTTGGATATTCTGAGTATAAGGTACGCTACCCTGGTCGAAATACTTCCGATTGTAATCACGTTGTTGACAAGGGACTTGTGGACTATGACCCGACACCACCTAGGGACTGTTGGTCGCCCTCCCGGTAGTATAGCAAGTTACCGGATTTGAAGTTTATCGAGTCCTCTCCCTCTCTTCGGACTTCAGATAACCCTATGATGTCCCAGTGTAACTTGCTAATAATCGGTTGACTTCGTGTCTAATCTCAGTTTGCGCGTGTTGTAAGTTGCCAGGTGCAGTTTTTGTGGTTGATGGCAGCTGAGCCGCACCCGGGGATTCATAGCTTTAATTAGATCTTTCACATAGTAACTATATTAGTTTCTCTATGATTTTCATATAAGCCAGCAAAGTTTTTAGAAAAAATAATAGAGCATTTAGTTTTCACAGTGCATCACCACTGCAAATTGCAGAGAAATTGCAATGTGATTTGACAGGACGGAAATATGCCTATTCCACAATTCGCAGTCCAACTCTCCAAAGTTACTAACAGCCCAACAGGGCGATGCCCGCGGGCTGCTTCAGCAGCCCGCGCACCAGGGCGAAACACTAGTTTCAATTATATATTTTTATTGTAATAGAATCTTATCTAAAACTCTATTAAGTCACATAATTTACTATCTTTATTAAATTATGACCATCTAGTACTAAACAAGATGCCTAGTTAAATAATCTATCAAGATCATTGCGAGCCTTTTCAGCATTTTATTTTATTAGGCATTGATTTATTAGTCCTTAGTTATTATAAACATGAAAATTTCGCTTCGGTTCGCGTTCCTCGAATGTTTTATTTACTTTATAATTGACTGCTGAAGTTCATCAAAGATCATTAAAAACCTTTCTCAAGAAAATTGTAAAGCAAACTGTTCATTTGAATTTATAATTTTTATGGCAATTCAAGTTGTTGTTTGTTTAGCACTAAGTTAAAATGTAAATTTTGCTGTAACGCTTCCAAACAACTGGAACAAAGTTTGGATAAGATGTGACTTTACAACATAGAAACAGAACATAAAGAACATACTTATAATAGGTACTTTGTTTAGTTAAGACATTGAACCTGCAGACAGATCAAAGAATTCAACTTGCCTTTGTTTGTCTAATAATTAATGTGCATGAAATCTTAAAAAAATGTGTTGTAGACTCACATTCACATCTAGCTTTATAGGTACCTACCTAGATTAGGCACCATTCCAAGAATGAGGTACAAAGACTTGATTCTGTCGCTTTCATGTTTGGAGTTTTGAAAAAAACATTTGCATCTTCAGAATTATGCACATCATCACCATTCTAATTACCATCATCGACATCATTGTCTTCTCCATCATCATCATCATCACTCAAAATATTAAGCTAGAGGGATTCACTTCTTTGTTTAAAAAAAATCCATAAGCGCTCCCGATCAGCGTTTAAGCCGAAGATCTCTATGTGCATCTTATAACGAGAGTGGGCTCTTCACTTCTTCGTCGTGTAATCCCCAATAAATCTTTTAAGAAACTGCTTTTGTGCCGTTGAAAGCATGGTTTAAAATAAAGCAGACTTACAACGTATTTCATATTTTTAAAGTTTCGTTGCGGCATTTCAAAAAACACTCTAGTTTGGAGCAAGGGCTTCGGAGTCAAAGCTAAAAAACAAATAAGTATTAAATAGAAAACTCGAGTTTTTTTCAATTGCGTAATTAGATAAGAACGGCGTTTTATTTCTTCAAAAATGCTGACTTAATATTAACACTAGGGCTATTATTATATTAACACTAAGCAGAGCGTTAAAGAAGTACATCTACTTCTTCTGATTTTAACGTGTTATTTCTAAAACAATTGTTCGCAGGCGTTTCTACTGAAATTTCCCATAAATTCCCATTTATACTCATTCAATGTGCTCTGAATCTCTATAGCAACAGTCTTCTATAAGCCCTCTTTTGGTATCAATAACTAGGCGACCGTAATACCTATAAAAGCATTCACTTTATGGATGACATTGTTAATAACACTGCGGCTTAGTGTGGGAGGATGCCGAATTTGATAATGTTATTATAATAATTTAATAATGAGACCGATATCATGATTGACGTTAACAATGGAAATGTCAGTTCAATATCCAAGTATTTTATATATAAGTGATTTCGAGACAGACGTAGTATGACGGACTCGAGAAAAGTTTTGTCTTCATCAGAACAGAATACATTTTAACAGCTAAACAAAAGGTTCGTCTAAATCAGGATATCTTTCGATGTAACGAAGTGCTACTACCTGCTAATATAGAAATAAGACAATACACAGGATGAAATAATAGAACTCATTGCACGAAGTACTTTTAATTATCAGAATTCCTGAAAATTTTGTTCATTATAACAACTATATTTCCGAAAACACTTTTTTCGCAGTAAAAAATGCGACGGCATATGGCGACAACGAATGAATTTTTCCTCTAACCGCGTGGAGTTCGAACAAATTCAGAGGTTCATTTGCTCGATGAATTTGGTTCTCATACAAGCCAAAATTCTACATAAAAGAAATATTCAAAGTGCTTCGTATTTCATCCACTATTGAAAACGTAGTTGGTGCATATAGGGTCTTCCTGTAATCAAGTACTTTTAAGTTTTTGTGTAGCATTAAATTATTAAAAGGCAATGCTACGAAATCAAAGAAAAAAATCCCAGAGTCGATTTAAATAACTTATGTATAGTGAGGTAGACCAGACATAATATTATGTCCCAAATATGCAATTAGATTTCGCCTAAACAATCCCCAACATTAAAAAAAGTTATGAGAACGCGGGGTACTACATAGTTCAGTTGTGTATACTTTCTCTTTAGAACGTAAAGGCGAACCTAAAAATTAGGGCTTTAATTAAGCCAATTTATAGCCAAAATTAGTTCTAGCAATCTAACCCTAAACGCGCAGCATCTATATAAATGGCTACATTAACGAAATAAACAAGACAGCAAGACTGTTTAACTAACATAGTTTAAATCTAAACATTTGTCGTTACAAAAGCACGTGCGTGTGTTTATTTAGATATAGTTTTTGAAATAATCTCTTTACTATGTTTACTTAACAGAGTGCCGCATCTGCTCTTAACTAGGAACGCGTAAATAATGTTTTGATTAACGTTGAAATTGTTAAAATTAAACAATTTTACAACTAAACTATGCGGTTAATTCAAATGAATATGACGAAGCCAAATGGAGTAACATAGAGTGAAGCGGTTTCGAAATTGGGAACGTGTATCGTATACAAAAAAGTGTTTGTTTATAAAAAAAATGTGAAATCGTGATTACTACATTTTTTAAGTTATTATTTATTTCAGGCTAATAGGCTATATTTTTACTAAATGGTGCGTTCAATGGAATCTGAGCTATAGTATTATCTGATAAGTATTGAAGTGGCTTTTTAGTAGTAGGTTCCTAGACAGGGTTTAAAAAATCTGTTAATAAAGGATAAATTATATCCGGAAAAGTTTTATTCGAAAGGCTACGAATCTTCTACGAAGGAGTTGGTTTAGTTATGTATACCTATCCAATATCCTACTAATATTATAAATGTGACAGTTTGTGGGTTTGGATGTTTGGATGTTTGTTCACCTCAATCACGCAAAAACTACTAAACGGATTTGGTTGAAATTTGGCAGATAGAGAATAGATAGCCTGGATTAAAATATAGAATACTTTTTATCCCGATATTCCCACGGGAACGGGAACCACGAGGGTGAAACCGCGGGCGGCCGCTAGTTGTCTTATTATAGTACTCGTATACGCGGGCGAGCTGAAAGCTGAATAAAGTTTGAAAAAACCATTTTAAAAAACATGAAATGGGTGCTCGCTCTAGAAGTGTAGATTTGAATATTTTCCTGCAACTCGGAATGTTGAATAAGTACATGAAAAAATTCACAGTCCACACCGTTTTGCGGAATTGATAGAACTAGGTGTCGGTGATATGACTATAATACCCTAAGGCTGCGAACGTACCGACAGGTGCCTAGATTAGTGCCTAGTATCCAGGTTACTTGCTAGGATACACGATGACCGCATTTGGAAGGTTAGTAGATAGGATAGTCGGATCTCATAGTCTTTGGTTGTAAGCCTCGCGACTACGATACATTCTAGACAGTCGCCTGATGTATCGAGGCGCCTAGCGCGCAGTGCGGCCGGTTGCGAACATTCGTGAACGTAACGAACGTTACTTGGATACATATTTAGGCTTTAGGCACTAATCTAGGCTCCTCGATGGCAGCCTTACTAGGTAACTTTGGACGCCAACATGTCACTCAAGCTCAACTCATGTTAAGCGCTCCTCTTACAAACAATGAACAGTGCATTTTTGCTTTAGCGATAAGGGTGTGGCGTTCCATGGGGAAATCAATCTCACCCAGCAGAGACTCAAAAGACTTTAATCAGAGATAAGTACATACGAAGGTGCGAGAGGGGACTTAGTAAACAATTAATCACCACTTCCCTTTTAGTAGGCAGTAGGCACCATATACAACGTGTAACAAAATTAATGGCTAAACCCTCAGACCAAATAAAAAAAGTAAGACGGAGCCTTTCGAACAAAGCGGTGAGGCCGGTAAAACTACGCCTTGCCTGTGTACATACACAGTTTACGCACACACGTGTAACGAAACTACCGCTTGGCTTTCCATATAAAACCCTGCCGCCCGGCCCCCACCCGCCCCCTTGTACGCACACATGTACCATCAAAAACCGGCCTCACTTCATTGTTCGCAACACTTCATCTTATATTTTTATTTGATCTGAGGGCTAAACCAGAATATGGCAGATAGAGGCCATCAAACTGAACAACTTTTACTTTGGACCCAACTCTGAAATCGCGAAAAAAACAGTTGTTTCATACATTTTCATATTTTCGTTATTTTTTTTTGTATGAAACAGCAGATTTTTTGACATTACTACATAAGTCGCTCAATAAAATTGCTTGTTCAATTCACTATCCTTTTTTTCATGTGCCCATACAACCATTTTTCTTTTCTGTCTATGAGCGTCATATTTTCTTACATCACTTTAAAAGTATTAACAACATTATGAGAAAATCTACAGTGATTAACAGATACATTTCCTATAGCTACAAAATCTCAGCACAACCAACAAAACTAGGACACAGAATAAACATCCAACTAATATTATAAATGTGAAAGTTTGTGGATTTGGATGTTTGTTCCTTAATCACGCAAAAACTACTGAACGGATTTGGTTGAAATTTGGCACACAGATAGTAAATAGCCTAGATTAAAACATAGGATACTTTTTATCTCGATATTCCCACGGGAACGGGAACCACGCGGGTGAAACCGCGGGCGGCCGCTAGTACCTATATATAACTAGGATAAAGCCTGATCGTGCCGCAGCCGCTCAATTGGGTAATTAAGCTCGGTAAATAGATTTCCACGCAACTATGGAGCTTCAGATTTGAAGATAAAGTTAATAATTGAAAATTTTCCTCGCGATGTTATTGGAAAAGTTGTGCAGTCCACAATATCGCGATAGGGAACTAAGAGCTAGTCGATGCACTGAGAAAAGTGGATTTTTATACAGCGAGCATAGGTATTTAAGCTTTATATTTTATGAAGCGGTCTGACAAGTCCTCCGATATTTTCGCTGTAATATTTCAGCCCAGTAATTACGGCTCATTAATGAGGAACTCATAATTGTTTGGTAACAGTTTTGTATTTAATTCTGGCATTTGCTTGATTGTCTGGGTATTGAGTTCATTGGACGAAATCAGATTGCTAGACATCAAATTAAATAGATAAAACAAAGAAACAAAGACGCTACCTATAGGTACATCCAATTTTGAGACATTCTAATTCTAGAAAGCGACTATTATAATTTATTAAGTCAATTTGCAACCTTCCCAGTTATTTCAGTTCACACCTCATATAAATAATACTAAACTAGTAGTTCACTCAAACAATCACATAAAATTTTTGGAAATAATCAGTAATTAGTGTTTTGGATTCATTTCATCCCTTTATCTTTCGTTTACATCGGCATAGTATAATAATGAGTACTGCGTAGTATACGTGTTTGTCACGTCATCATAACCTCACATTTGCTTAAATCCAGCTAATCTTTTAATTACGGGCCATCCAACAGAACCCACGTCATCACATTAAAAAAAATGTTTTCCGGTCGAATGATTTCCGCGCTAATTCGATGTGATTTATGTCACCGGGTGGAATTCGCTTAGCCAGCGGCTGTGCAGTAATTGGAGGCGTAATCCGGGACTCCGGCATGGCAGCCCGGCCTCTTGCCAACGGAATATCACACGAAGATGTTCGTCTAGCGAGATTACAAACGCCTGTTGATTTCGGCCGAACGAAACGCTCAGGCTTTTGGAGTAAAATTTTACTCCAAAAGCCTGAGCGTTTCGGCCAAGTACTTGACCAAAATCAACAGGCTTTTGTAATCTCGCATCCGTCTAACATTTCTCGGTCTCCTCTCAGTGAAGTTTAAGTATTATAGCGAAAAAAATATTTGCTCACCTAAAATCAGCGACCTAAAATCTATAAGTAGAAGTGCAACTGCAAACAATATTGCTTAAAAATTGTTAAAATGGCACCACGAAGCTGAAAAGTGACAACTCTCGCAGTATTCATTCGGGCCGAGCACGCACAATTATTGCAGTTTTTATTTTAAAGAAAAAGAGAGTTTATTAGAAATGACGTCCTGTGTAGACTAAGTATAGTGTTAAAGATGCAGAGAAGGCAAAAAGAGCAAAGTTAACGTATCATAAGTATTAAATATTTTTCGTTAGCGTAGAAAATATCTATGAGTAAGTTTATAAGTAAATGCCAGCAATTAGAGCCTCGCTCAGTTGGTTGTCATTTTTTGTGTTTATGTCAGTCAACGTTGGGAGCGATTTATAAATATGGCCTAAAGATTGTACTATTAGTTATTCTGTGCTATAGAGTTGTCTTTATATATGTTACGGCTAATACCCGAAGTGCGGCTAAACCTAGTTTTAGCCGGCTAAAACTAGGTGTAGCCGATAGCTGTTGGCTAAAACTAGGTGTAACCGATCTGCTTTACTCCTGTAGGTCCCGGGTTAGGTTAGAAATTTAAGGCGAGCGCGCAGCGCAGCGGAGTGTGAGCCTTAAATTTCGAGGTTATTTTTTTTTAACAGACAACAGAAAAAACTTTCTTTATATCCCATGCTGGATCTAGTTTTTTTAACAGACAACAGAAAAAACTTTCTTTATATCCCATGCTGGACCTAGTTTTAGCCGGCTACACCTAGTATTAGCCGCGAACAAATCGGCTACACCTAGTTTTAGCCAACAGCTAGCGGCTACACCTAGTTTTAGTCGGCTAAAACTAGGTTTAGCCGCACTTCGGGTATTAGCCGTAACACATACATGATCCTAGCCTACTTCTAGGATGGCAAAGTGCTTACCATAAAAACAGTAAAATATTTTTTCTTTTAGTCACCAAAATACAGTTAGCCTAGGCTGGTGAGCATTTAGTTACCTGTGCAAAACTTACTTACGATCCCAAAATATGGACATATGATTGGGGAACATGCGAGGAAACATTAAATTTAATATCCAAAAATCGATTTCGATTTAGCTAACGCCGCGTTCCTAATTCATCTCACAGGCCATTAATAACAAAAAGCAATAAAAAGGGCCCTAACACTGTATATTATATCCAAGGGTTCAAATAATGCCTAAATTGCACCAATATCACGCGCGATCCATACAAACATTTGTTTCGTAAAGAAACAATATTAGGACCGTGAAGAATGGTAGAATGAAACTGGGAAGGGAGGTGTTCCCTCTTTTCTCGTAATGAAAAATCTTCCCCTCGTAAAGTTTCACCTTGCGAATTTAGAGACACATTCTTAGGGCAATATTTTGGTGCCATTTTTACGATACTATGCGACCGGATTCCAAATTCATCGAGCGTGACGTTCTGTCGAAACGGACTTTATGCTGTTCCGGTAAGAGTTATTTTTGGGTGATTGCATTTATTCAACATTCGGTTAGCCGTCTATACAAGTTTATGGCCCTGTTATTCCATATGGGATTCGGAAATATGGAATGTGAACAAATTGTCATATTCGAAACTTCATTACTTAAACTGCCATAGTTCAGCCGCTTATTTAAAATTTAATGATTGATTTTGTTTACCAGATTATGGTCAGCTTTATCAGTTACCCCTATTTTTCGCGGAAAAGGCTTTCGAGATAATTTAGTTGAAATGGGTATTCTTTTAGTGCAAAATAATAACATACTTACCAGTGGCGATGGGTGAAATTATGGCGAAGGTAAGCCGCTCTACAAAAATCTTGAAAAATGTTATGATCTGCATAGTGGATCATTGGGGTGGGATTTCCAAAGGTAAGCCGATGGGAATCGGCTTGTATGGACCCTTCGCCACTGATACTTACCTATAATATGGGTAGATTCCTGAATCTCACAAGTGTTCATAAGCTTATATTTTGAAAGGTACTTAGGTATTAAGCAGAAAGTCAAAGCTTTATATTGAAGATTTAAAAGACTGATTCAATGTTAATTCTATAGAAAGAAAAGAAAGAAGAAAGAAAAATAATTTATTTGAGACAGACATTAATACATACAATAAAACTTAAACCACTATTTGTCTCAAAACGGACCCAAACTCAGCATAATGCTGGTCTGCGACCAGCGCTGGTCTTCCGTGGGGACCGGTTTGTTGACGCTGCGTTTGATCACACAAAAATACAAAAAACACATAGCAAATTAAATTATCAAAATAGTTTGTGACTCTGTTATCATAGGTTATCATAGAACAGACTGACATTTTACATCAGATTACATCAGATTTTACATCAGACTATAATGCAAATATGATTTAGAAAAGTCAATCTAAGTATAATTAACCTCAATTAAAATGGCAACCCCACAGTTCAATGTACTCCCATCTATTTATACCGGGGACATCTCTTCGTATCATATATCAAACAGCGACTGCGCTGATCTTTCATCTCGCCACAGTGTAAAGTAACGGCTCGTTTTAAAGCTGTGTGTATACACATACACAGGGTTTATCAAGTAATCATTTTGAGTTTTCATGAACTTCAGGATAGGCTTTAAAAATATGCCAAAGCATACCATCCCAACTCACCATCCACCATCAAAGAAAGGGCTACAACTACATAGCACATCAAGCAGACTTGAGTGTAAGTTTTCAAATGTCTAAACTTTACTATTGCGTTTGGTTTAAGATTTTAAATCTAGAATTTATTGTCATAGCGTTAAGGTCTATTATACAAATTTTAACTCGAACGCGGTACCTAACCTATTTTGCAACTTATTCAGGCCTTTGATCCACAGCCAAGATCAACGGATTACTCGAACCCGTCGAACATATTCAATTTTTTAAATCCCTTATTGAATGTGATAGCAATGCACTGAGCTAATGAGCTTCTCGAATATAAATACCTAAATTAATATAAAGGACATTAAATATTTTAAATTCATCAACTTTTTTTCAGATTGAGTAGAACTGGATTTCAACTAAGAAATCTTTGCAGTTCGGGTCTCCTGCGCTTAATTTTCAACAAAACATTGTTGGCAAAACATTATTTTCACAACATTATTTTCAAACCGCACGTCCGCTGCGCCTAGGTTTTGTTTTGAAACCATGTTTTGTTGAGAAAATTTGCGTCCAATCACGGCTCAGATTCGAAAATGAGTTCCGACGAAGAAGACGTGGTAGCTGTAATGGGAATAGTGGATTTAGTTCTCCATAGAAGAAACAGAAACAGATTCCGGGTAGTAAAGTAAAGTAGCGGTCTTTCTCTGACCAACTCAATTAAAAATAAAGTAGGTATTCTCCTTATTCCACTCCATCACTAAGACAATACACAAATCACACAATGGCACACGAACGCAGGCGAGGCGTCTGCATCTAGTGAGCGCCAACACAAAATGAGTTACTTCCCCTCCCCGCAGGCGAGAGCCGGGGATGTTTTCCGTTCGTCTCGGCAAACAATGTTTGTGCTTTTGCTCAACAAAACTCATAGGCCACGCCCCCAACATGTTGAGAAAACATTGTTGTGATGTTTGAAAACACAAAAACACGACGCAGGAGACGCGGCTTCGAGAATTATCCACTTTTACTGAAAGTAATATCGCTGATACGTCAGGTTGTGTGCACTAAGACCATAACTTCAGAGAATGCAATAACTCTTCTGAGTAAATAGTTCTCAGAAGTGTGCAACGACTATAATGGCCGACTGACATTTTGTTTATCGTCTTTTGATGCTGGATAAAACAAAATGTAAGATGAAACTTACTCAATATGACATGAATAGTTTTAATTCGTTTTCAAAGTGCAACTAAAAGTACTAAGTACTTTAGTAGCAGAATTAAGTAAAAATAAGAGAAATATTGACACAAAGTCACGAGGTAGAGCGAGCAAGTATAGCATAGAACAGTATTTTAAACAAATTCAATTCAAAAATGAAATCTGCAGAAAAACCTGTTAAAAATATTTCCAACTACGTTCAAACAAAATGCGATAAAAGACCCTAACCCATTTACGCAGACATTAATCTTCGCCACGGATTTTCCGGGTCTCAGAATTTGGTGTAATTACAAAATGATAGTATTGTGCTTGTGAGGGGTCCTCTGACATTCCGGTGAGCTTCGACCCTCGTCTCATCAATATTAGAACAGTTTCTTAGGGGTCTTTTTATAATAGATTGGGTAAGCATTTGGCCACCAACCTGTAAGCATTACTATGACCTAAGCAATATGAGGAAGCTTAGCTGTATGAGGACGGGTAGCGAAACTGAAACGGAGCTACTTTCTATCAGAGATGAGCGAGGGAACTGAGCGATGCGAGAATAGCGGACTACTTCGCTTCAAGAATATCCCTTAGACACATTTTTTAGTACAAAACTCAACTCAATCCAACTTCAATTGCAAATAACCTTTTCCATTCTTACGTCTTAAGCGTCGTCGTCTTAATTAGCTTCAATGGTAGAGCAAACGATGCGTTTTCGTCGCACGATGACACATTTCTATAGACTGTCGCGAGATGACCAGTTAGGACACTCTAAAGAAAGCAGGGCCTGCAAACCCAGGCAAGGCACGCGAGCCACAAAGAAGGCATTTGAATTAGCCCGCCGGCAGCGGTCGGCCGGTTTGCCTTGCTTAAAAGTTGTGACCCGGCGCCGCCACAGACTAAAAAAATGTTGCTCACCTGGAAAATCTATTGGGTCGCCTTTGCTGTGTGTCTTTAATCCCGTCGATCCTCGAAAATGCTTTGTTTGCTCGCACAATTGTAGCCAATTAAGACAACGCCTTACAGCACTCATGTTTAGTAGAAACCAAAATTTTAGCAGCGAACACATTTCATCCTTAATGTGTATTTATCTTACAACCTCATTCAGAATATATGGTAGGTACCTACACGCCGCAGCCGTTGACATTTGGGTGAGCCGCCGCGACCCTCATCCTATCAATATTAGAACACTTTTTAAGGGATCTGGATGAAAAAGGAATCCTAAAGGCTGTCACCGACGAGCTGATGTAGTGTTTGTACCTACCACAATGTTGTATTGCTCCTAAGAGCTAAGTTTGTTCTGGGTCTAAACCCAGAACACACGATATAACGCAAAAATTACGAAACTGCAACTCTAACTACTTTTGACTTTTTGAGTTTCGTTTGAGTTTTATTAGAGTTAATCCCATAGGGTCCTATAGGAAACCATCACACGATGCAACGAGTTTGAAGCCTGTTTAAAACGCGTTTCATCGTGTGTGAATTCATATAGAAATAGAACTCTATAGCATAAACTCAAATAAAATTCAAATGAAAGTCAAAAGTAACTAAGTTGCAGTTTCGTTTCATCACTTTTGTGTTTCACCGTCTGTTCTGGGCCTTAGTGTGGTATTCGTAGACATAAAATCACACGGTCCACCTATATTTTTGTAGATCACAAATGTAGTTATCTCCATAACTAATAAAAACGTGTTAAATAGTGACGCTTCAAAATCATCACAGCAAAACATATCGGCAAATGCATAAAGGTTCACAGTTCACCATTCAATACAGCAAACCAATCTCACATCACAGCGAGATACGAAGCCTTATTCATGATCAACCATTTTATCAGCTGGAAATCCCATTCGTTTCCAATCGATTCCCACCTTTATTTCCGATGTAGTGACAGGAAATAACCAGGTGCAACGGGAGCGCGCCTAGGTCACACGAATTCACAGAATACCTAAGTTTTCTAAAGCCTACGGAACGCTCCCACGTTCAAGTAAATCGATCACGTACGAGACACTCCTGCACTTCGTTTTTCTTTTTATTCCTTTTGCAATGTTTATTCGTTGTGAAACGTGGAAAAGTGCTCTTAACTTACTTCCAAGTGAAGTAAATGCAAGCTGCGATGGCTTGTGCAAAACTTTTGATACAAACTTGATACAACTGAATCAATAGGACAAAAATAACGTTCCGGAGCGTTAGGACCAAGATGCTAAAATGACCAAGGTGCTGAAATGACCAAAGTTGCAAATTTACTAATCTCTTCGGAGCCTAAAGACCGCGAGGTGCTAAAACGACCAAAGTTGCAAAAGGACTAAATATCTTTTTGGAGTCTCAAGGACCAAGGTTGCAAAATGACCAAAGTTGCAATATGACTAATAGGGCTTGCAAAACAGGTTTCTTACTATAGAAGACGAAATAAGAAATAAACACAATACAGTGTGTTTGGTAATAGAGTTAGATGAACCCTGAAAACCACCACACGAATGAGAAATTGAGTTTTTTTATTTGTATGGAAAACGGCAAAGTGATAACCCTAGAAGCAAATAACCTAGTGTTTTAGATAAGTAATCAATCTATTAATGGGCAAAAGTAAAACCACACATTACGTCTAGGGTTGTATATTGTCGTTAACTATTAGTACATATAAATAGAGAACGAAAGATAAAAGAAAAGATTGAACTACCCTTTCGGTAAATTTACACAAACTTTTTGTCACAAAATTTAAAATTTAAGTTTACTTTTCTTGGAAAAACTTACATTCATCGTGGACTCAAAGAATTGCATCAACAAGGTTATATTCAGAAAGTGTATAAAGTGAAAAAGATATAAATGCCATTTCATTTTCCGTGCTGACTTTTGCTTTATCAAATTTTCCTCAAGTTCCTGGCAGTGACAGGAGATTTCTATTTTGTAATGACTATTCAAAGAAATTAGAAATGTATATCGAATTATATTTTGAAGTAATTTGGCTGGGAAAGAAAACTACCAAGCATCAAAAGAAATAAGAATATCAAAACCTACATCGACCCACAAAACAGTGAGTGCGTATTCAGACGACACCACACACTTTTCTTTTTTACTTGATTTTTTCTTTATTTTCTACTTTTTCTCATTAAATCCAAATTACTGAGAATTGGCTAAGTAGTTCC
The DNA here is from genome assembly GCA_928269145.1 of Agriphila tristella. Lineage (NCBI taxonomy): Eukaryota > Metazoa > Arthropoda > Insecta > Lepidoptera > Crambidae > Agriphila > Agriphila tristella. The sequence goes on along the minus strand of OV743433.1, from coordinate 49,336,919 downwards.
ATGGAACTGTACCCACTGGAACTAGTGAGAATGATACTTTGGTTGTATCATTCTCACTAGTTCCATTGGATATAGTTCCATGGAACTACTGATACTTTTTATTCTGTAGTTCCATTTATTCATTCTCACTAGTTCCATTGCCAATGGAACTAGTGAGAATAATCAGTATCAGTAGTTCCATGAAACTGTATCCACTGGAACCAGTGAGAATGATACATTCTGCTAAATCGACATTTTGCGAATTGGATTGGACATTCTGCGAATGGGACGTTTTGCAAAATTTACATTTTGCGAATTTGATGTTATACTTTAGGTTCAATTTACCTAAAATCTTTGGTTTATCTTTTCGTTTAAATTGTCCAAGATTGGCATGCTAGTCTTCCTAGGCAGAGCCTTTAACAATTTTAACAAAACTAAAGTGTGTTTTGTCGTCTGAACGAAGCCTGAATATCAACCGAGGAGTATTGATTAAAGGTAAGGCTCTGTAAATATTCACTAGCAACATTTCTCACACAACATGCTCAGCTACATGAGCAACTTCCATTTAACAAGTTTGACAAATGCCTTATATTGCGCGTCATCTTGCTTTTTATAGAAATAAGTATAAGTTGTAAAGCCTTACATTACAAATTACAACCCTCTTACTCCTAAGTCAGACTCGCTCACTAATGACGAATGTTTAAGGCATTATGCATGGAAAGTTTCTTTAACTACCCTACTTAATGGAAGCTCTTAAATCATAATTAGTGCGCCTCAGATGGAGGCATAATACGGTGCAGAATGAACGTATATGCTGTAATTTAAACTAAAACAATTTTACAACAGCTGAGTTCTTTCAGAACTGTTACGAGGTATTAAATTTATGGAGCAGTTTGGTAGTTAGGATTGAAAACTTTAGCAGCTTGTGTATGATGTGGTAATGAGAGGTTTTTTTTTATTTCGTCACAGACAAGCAAAATTGCTAGTAAATAGTATAGTAGGTACTAGAATGTATGTACGTAATTAAATATTGTAAAGCAACATTCAGTTTTGAAAAAGTTATAAATCAAACAGTGCTTTATTTCAATAAAATATGGATGGTTTTATTTCATGGATAGACAGTTCCGAATTAATAAATGAGAGAAGAAAATTGTGCTTCAATAATACCTAAAAAACATTATTGATAAAGTATTTTACCAGTGTTTTTTACTTAATCTATGGTGTAACAAAAAGCAGAAAGCTTATTTAACACAAAATGTTAACTCAAAAAACCGTAGACATGTAGATAACAACACTTTTACATAAAACTACAGCTAGAAACTTGACGTCACACACAAAAGGCGGCGACAGCTTTTCAAATTAAAAAATCAGGTGGTGTGCCGAGCAGCTAACGACCCTCGTGGTGTAAAGGGCTCTCCCGGGAATAACCGAGAATTAACGACTTTTGCTCTAAACAACACACCAGCAGAAGCTACCAGTCTAGATGTTGCCTTGAAAGCCCACTAAACAGCTTTACTGGAACACAATTATGCTGTTTTTTCATAAAGCTTTGTAAAAATCCTTATTTCTAAATCATATGGTAGCGTTGTTGGTTTTTACAAATCAAAGAAGTTGCATTGAAGTGCACATTTTAATTTTTTGCAAAATGTATGAAGAAATCCAAAATCTGATTTAGACGAATTACATGAACTTTTAAATGTCAGAAGCTTCGTCTTATGAGTAACATAATAATGCTCGAAATAAAATCTCCTTTTTTTCCACGATATGCTTCTATGTAGAAGTATTTTAAGTTTTCAGAGAATCCTCTGCGTAGTTACCGCCTGGCAACGCACAAATTACTCTTTTTCCCTTTTAACAATGTTCGTAATTATCTACCTAAACGATAACATGTTTTATCCGGTTGCTAATAAAAAATGCGATTCCGCACAACAAAGCATTCAATTTATTCAATTTGCTGATACCAATTAGGACCATTCGAATCATTAGTTAATTCCGCACTTAATGAAAAAAACACAGATGGAACAGATGGATAGCAATTTAGAAATGTGATAAATTCGTCCCTACAAAAAGCTACTTTTAAAGTCGAATAAGTATTTTGTTATCCAAATACAGTTTGCATAACTGAATCTATCTTTTTAATGCCGTCGTAAACCATTTAGAAATTTATACCTACTCATATTCTTATGCTGCTTTCTTAATTCCACTGAAACTAATATAAAGTCTGGTAACGATATACATATTTGTAAATATCGTTCCATTTGACAAAGCTGACAAGTTTTTTGCGCCCATTTTTCTTGTCAGCGAAAAGACATCAACGAATGGGTGGTAGGGTAGAAGAATTGACGATATAAAAATGCTTATTATGTGAGCTTATTTAAATAAAATATATTTCACTTTCACTGAAAAAAAATCATACAACATACAAAGAAAATATATCTACAATCGAAAACAAAACCTATGTCACATAAATTGAAGATATTTCAGAATCCACCCAAAAGATACTAATTAGCTGACCAAAGGAAACAACTACTAAAGAAAGCTAACAAGCGAAGTTCAGCCGATTGAACTAGACAAATGAAAGTTGGAAAGGCCAGTACACATGAGAAAACGGCTACTGCCACGGAATTATAAACAAGGGAGCAGAGAACAAGGGAACTGCACAACTACTGGCTAACTTCCTAACTGGATACGGTAAAGTTGAAAATCGAAACAGCAGGCACGCTTTGGGATGGGGCGACTAATAAAGAGTTTAACATTTCTTAACTTAGAACATGATCAACATACCAGTCAGAAACCGTATATTTGACAGTGAATAAAAACAATGTACCTCATTACGATAGGTTATTGTGGCACCTACCAGTCACAGTGATGATAATTCTTATAATATGCAAATAACTTTTCTTAATTGAGAAAAATATGCAGGTATGCAAGATTTATCTTTTTCTCAGTAAAGTCAAGTTAATCGGTCAAACTTCATAGATAGGATTTAATTTAAACCGAGGTTATTACCAACTTTTGCAAAAGGTCCTAATTCAGATCCTAATTGTTGTTAATAAAAAGGTGTAGTTATCAATGGCAAAAAATATTAATCTAAGTCAAGCCTAGCTTTTAAGAGATAAAAATCAAAGTCTAATCTTGGTTTAATCCAATGAAAAGTGAAGATAACGATACGATTTCCCGGTTCATTGGAAAATATCCTCTCAAAAATAAAGCAATTTTTCTCAACTAAGCTGACCGAGTTCATTTGGGAATGTAAAGATTGCTCAGTCGATACAACCAACAACATTGTACTGAAGAAGGCACATAAAAGATATTTGCTCGGCTGTCTGTTGGTATATTACAGTTTCCTTTTTACTTCAGTGCGGATTTGTTATAGTGACAAAAGCAGAATAAAAATCCGAATTCTATTGATATTGAGTAAGTGCCCAGGTAAATAGTTATATTACGAAATTTCTTTTCCATACTTCTCGAATAGATAGACCATGCCATTTTACACAATGAAATTAATTGAATGCAAACAATTTCTCTAAAATATTGTAAGGTTCATTCGCAAATGAATTTATCAGAACTGCGTGAAAATGGCCCTTTAAGGGTCTAAGACTTTTGAAATACGAAATTGAGCGTAGAAACAAAATAAATGAGCCAACTAGTAAAAGGACTTGTAACATAAGACTGTTATTAATCCTCTCCACGAAAGTATTCGGACCTCACAAGTTCCCGTCTTATTGGATCAGAGGGCTTTATCGTATCGCCAATGGACTCGATTTAAGTCCAACTAGAACTTAACCTCTTGTAGATCCTAATAAGCTTTGAACAAACCTTCGGCTTTTTCACTTTAAAAAGTTTTGTCTATCGAACCTTCATCAGAAATTTATGAGGTAGCGCTTTTGGATTTCTATTTGAATTTGTTCAAAAACTTTTAAGTGTATCATACTTAGACAGACAGTCGCGTTGCGTAAAATATTGCCAAGAATAGAACTATAATTATTATTTTTGTAAAAATTAGCTAAACTGGACTAATTGAATTGTCATATGGACATAATATTTCACCACATCCAGCGACAACGTTATAAATCATTAAACCGCTTCTTTTCGACGCAAAACCATTAATAATACGCGTTGTATAGACACGCGCGAACTAATTAGTCAGTTGTAGTATAATTAATAACGTCTACGCAGGTATACTGCGGTGGCAATTAAGCATATCCTGGCTATTCAGGTCGGGAACAATATAAGGTCAATTGACTGAAATTAGTCATACTAATTTGCGCCCCTGCTAAACGCTAAACGAAGACTCGTGACAACTAGTTATGATTTCAACGCATTTGTGGCTGTGTATCATGATGACATGTCGTTATATGGTAATGGAACTGTCCATGCTTATTTATTTAGGCGGCGAACTTTTTAACTTGATTTATACTTCTTTCACTGAGTATAGAGTTACAACACTCTAAAGAGTTGGAGATAGGTTATTGGTGAATATATGCTACACTTGAAACAACAAACCAAACCTATTCCGCAAATATTCATATAAAAGTTTGTGAAGTAATTGGTAATGTGCAAGCTATGTGTCTTTTATTAGGCGAAGCACGAAAAACTTTACTGTTTCCATTATCTCTTTGTTTATTTGTAAATAAATTAAATCAAACTCAATAACGTGTAGAAGTGTTTGTTTTATATATTGGAAACGTGCTTTTGTACTCTATTTTTGAATGAATATTGCGACGTTAAAATAGGGTATCATTTTTTTCTGATCAAACGACGTCTTTGTCATCAAAATGTAAAAGTAAATTTTGCGAAGTCCAAATACAAAACCTTTACTAAATTCTAAGAAATGAGATAAGGCGATGTATCGGCAAAGAAATTGAATACAAAAAAAATCAATCAGATAAATAAAAAATATTTAGATATACAAAGAATCTTTGATCTCGACAAAGAAAAATATCGGACGATTTAAAACCTTGCGTCGCAGCAGAAGCTAGCCGTAAGCTTTTCACTTCACAATGTCGCATTGACGATTAAGGCATGACCATGTTCAGAAGGGAGCCAAGGGCACGGTTTCCTCGTCGATGACAATCGAGCCGTGATTGGGTCAAGTGTGAGCCAAAACAATGGCGTTTGGATGTCAACAATGCAAGGGAGCCGATCGACGATATAATTAATGTTGGCTCAATATTTATAGCGATTGGAGCCGATGCGAACGTGGCCATCAATCGTCGGGGGCGCCACGTTTTTGTCCCTGATCGTAGTTTGAATCGTATGTTTTCTTCTTCTGGTGAATAAAAACTAGTCTTATTCAGACGAATTCTTGAGGCTAGCACACAGTAAATAAAACTAGTGGAGATAAGGATAGATATTTAGTATATTGATATTTGGGAGGGTTCTTTGGAATCGGAGCAATATATGTAATGTCTAATATTTCATAAATCACTTATCACCATCATCAAAGTTGGAATATGAGAAAAATAATACTACTAAGAATATTTCTGTATCATCGAACCCCAGAAAGCAGTGGGCAATGTTCTAGGGACTAATAAACTACTACCACCGATATCGAAAGAGTTCCGAACTGTATCCCGAGTCCCGACGGGGTAAATTTATACAATCCTACTTCGACTCTTTGTGAACTAGCTGGACCATTATTACCTACACCTGGAAGCAATCTCAATTTCTTTCAAAAGATTTTTGAAAGCTTACCGCTGGAAAAACGATTTAAATCTTTGATGGAAAACAGTTTCATGAAAAGCAATTTTTTGGTGAATTTCCGAAGCTATCTCGATTGACATTGTATTTGAATCTTCAGGTTTGAAAATCTATTTCAAGTCGTGATTTTTCCTATCAATTTTCTACATTGGAAAGCTGAAAAGCTTGGACGAATCAACTGAAAAGTCATCATTTTTTCCACTATTTTTACGTCCATAAGAATAAGACGTGTTTGCTTTTGCTGTAAGAGCTAGCTAATGTATAATGAAAATCTCTTGCCTCGGAAAATACGCCAAACTTTTGAGAGACATCCAAGTAAATTCCAAGATATAAAAGACTTTTGCATTATTTTTTCAGTCGAAAAATTATGCTCCGGCTGCTGTAAAGAGGACCTCGGCTAAACTTGCCTCTTTTAAGGAGTTTTTAATCAGAAACCCTTTTATGCTCCCTTCTAAAAACGGTAAAATGAAAGCTTTCTTTCCACAGGTGCATGATACCAAACTTTGAAAGAAAATTCATTTACAAAAACATTATATTTTTCATTTTGCATTTTTAAGCTCAAAACTATTTGGTTTTGCGCACTTTACAAAATCTATACACATTCATTTGTTTTAATCTTTTTAAAGGAGTGTTCTACCAATGATACTAAAAATGTTTCCCAAAGAAACATAGGCCGAAAAAGACAAACAAAATTGGTCCTATTATACTATCTAGACAACCTAAAACATTGTTTTGTATAGGAAAGTAAAAAATAAATAAATTAAAAAAATATTAAAAACACGACTGCCCTGCCAAAAACGAACTAAAAAGTTAAACAACAAGTGTCATTGCAGTCGGGGGACCTTATTATGGAACAATTTTTGGTCAAAGAGGATTTAGAATTAAAAAAATATTAAAAACATGACTGCCCTGCCAAAAACGAACTAAAAAGTTAAACAACAAATGTCATTGCAGTCGGGGGACCTTATTATGGAACAATTTTTGGTCAAAGAGGTCCCCCGACTGCAATGACACTTGTTGTTTAACTTTTTAGTTCGTTTTTGGCAGGGCAGTCGTGTTTTTAATATTTTTTTTAATTTATTTATTTTTATTTCACACATTTTAGTGACATATTATATAGTTTTGGAATGTGCTCATCAAGGCCTTTCATTTGATGCCCATATTGTAATAAAAGAAGAAAAAAATTTTTTTTCACATTTGAAAATGGCGTCGTGCAGTCGCCATAATATTTTTTTCTAAAAAAAATATAGCCAGTGTCACTTGGGATGCTGTAAGGATTCTAACGATACCCCATTTATCCAAATCAGTTCAGGCATTTAGAAGTTATGGTGGAATAAAGAAACTCACATACCCACAAACATACATGAACCCTGAACACATAACACTCTTTTTGCTTTGGGCAGTCGTGTAAAAATTACCTGCCCGCATATGCTTTCAATAGACAATAATAGATCATATTATTCAGTAAATTACAAGTTACAACGATATATTGGGACCCAGTTTTCAATTTCTTTGTAGTTAAAGCGATATAAATTTATGTCACAATGAAATTGGGAAATGTAGAGCTAATGAATTAGTAGAATTGCGTCCCCGTTCCAAAGAACATCCCTGAATATTTCCTTTCATACATTTGATTGGGAGTTTTTCTATTATGGTATTGGTTAGTACCGTTAATGATGACGCGAACCGCAAATTTATAGTTATTTGACGTGAGAAACACCATCAAAAGTTACTGAACTCTATTCGATTACTATTCGATTTTTGTGTACGACGTTAACGTATAATATTCCCGAAACCCAATTTCCTTTCAGACGACTTCAATAAGTTAGGAGATAAGAATAAATATAATAAAACACGTAATGAGAGTGAGAAAACTCGACGAAATTCTTACGGGACCGTGAGAGTAGGGTTACCACGCATTTGTATTCGTCATGATAATAAATTCTGAAAATCTACCGAACACATTTGTCAGGTATCTTATCCTTACTAATATTATAAATGCGAAAGTCCATTTGTTTGTTTGTTACGCCTTCACGTCTGTACTACTAAACCGATCATCATGAAATTTTGCATACACTTTCTCAGGGGAAGGACACCTTTCAACCAGAAAAAAGTACCGTTCCCAAAGCAAAAAAAATCCATGCAGATGAAGTCACAGGCGGTCGCTAGTTAGATATAATAACTGCGCCGTTAAGGAAATCATTTCATAAATTAAGAAGTTATAAACAAAATTATGGCTTGTAGATAGTGTCAAAGAAACCGTAAGATAAGTACCTTTGCACTTATATTTGTCAAAGCTATTGTTACAGAGCTGTTACACTACCCACTCTAAACACTAAAAATGTACTTTCATTTTAAAAAATAAAGATCACTTACCAAAAAAGGGCGACAAAAAACTTGGCACAGTGAGAATGAGAACATCGCTTCGGTGAACCTAACAAACTTGTACCATAAAGCAGCGCCAAAGATAACAGTTAAAAAATAAAACACATTACATCAGGTCGTTCCGTCGCAGAATTTCCCTTTCGCAAAATGCCCCTGGTCGCAAAACGTCCCTTTCGCAGAATGTCCCTTTCGCAAAACGTCCCTTTCGCAAAATGTCCCTTTCGCAAAACGTCCCTTTCGCAAAATGTCCCTTTCGCAAAACGCCCCTTTCGCAGAATGTCCCCTTGGTATCAAATAAATATCACTCATGCCAAATATCTATTTTGTTCGAAATGTTCTATGAAACTCAAAAAATATACTACCCACTTGGAGAATTTTTAAGCTACTCACAACACTAAATTGTAATAATCATCAGTTATGAGGGTACTTATGAACATTTCGAACAAAATGGAATTTCGGCATGAGTGATATTTATTTGAAACCAAGGGGACATTCTGCGAAAGGGGCGTTTTGCGAAAGTGACATTCTGCGACGGAGCCCATCAGGTTAATTTGGTTACCCTACTTGCTAAGCGTCAGTGTCGCCGTTATTATTTATCAGCCATCCAATAATAACATTACTATAACCTTTGGGAGTTGTCCGTGATGAACTTAGTTTTCGCAGAAAGTCATTGAGTGCTTATTATGTCAGTTCATAAAGAAACAAATGAATAAACTTTCTATTAATAATCTGCTCAGAAGAAAATTGGGCCACTAATCAAAATGTATGAAACAGCTGTCGTTGTTCGCGATTTCAGACTCGGGTTCCCATATAGGGTTACCATATCTCAGGATTTGTCCTGAGATCTCAGGATTTTAGGACTTTCTCAGGATTGCGGCCGGATTTTGAAAATCTCAGACAATCTCAGGATTTTTAGAATATTCAATAAAATACAGTAAAAAACCTGTGAATCTACAGTTGTACCGTGGCCGCTTGCTACTTGAACCTATTTTGGAAATTACGCCCCCCCCCCCCCCCGCCCCATCGTACTTATTCTCAAACTGCTACAAATCTCAGGATCAATGGAAATCGGGCCTTTTCATTTTTTCATCTGCTAACCCTAGTCCCATAGTACCTAATTTGATGGTCATCTACCATATTCGGCATTAAGGGTTATTTTGTAACACATCGTAATTATATTTTAATGATCAAACGAACTTACCCTAAGTGAAGTTCGATCTTAATTATCCCGTCATCGTCGAAAAGATTTAATTTGTTACAAAGTAGTAGCTCTGCTAATCGCTCGCACTTACTCGCACGCCTTCAGAGTGACAGAGAAAGCAATAGTCACCCCCTCTCTGCCACCGACCAGCGCTGCCCGCCGCCGCGTCAACCTCATTCAGTTTGGAGTAGTAAGTAAATACATTGATATCCTCATGTATTATAGGGATGCGGTTGTTGAACAAACAACTAGCAAGGGAGGGTTGGGACTTTAAATCTCTTCGACGATGACGGGATAATTAAGATCGAACTTCACTTAGGGTAAGTTCGTTTGATCATTAAATTATCCGTCATCGTCGAAGAGATATAATTTGTTACAAAGTAGGATGTTTAGAGAAGATATCAATGTTATTATAGGACCATTGTTTGTTTATATAAACAAACGAGGGTTAAGTGGACACACATTAAATTATTTTTAAGAATTAGTTAAATAAGATGAAAATCAGTCAGTGCTCCTGCAACTGCAACACAATAAAAAATTGATTTATTTTAATGTGGGTTCTGCGAAATTAGAGCCCGATGCCTGGAAACTTGCAAATATTGTCGATTGTCCAGTCCAAAAAGCAGATTGCGAATAGCATCCAGAGAAACTCCGGCACACAGACTAGTAAGTGAACAAATTTTTTGTCACGAATTGCAGCAACTTGACCGCCACGCCGATGTGACCACATGCTACTCAACATGATGAATAGGTAAGGAGATTTAAAAAAAAATCGATGTTACATTCCTCCATTATAAATTTTATCAATCGGCCGAATGTTTGTGACGAGGCAGCATTGATAAGTTTTTTTTTCGGGTTTTGTATAAGTTCATAAGGGCGATAATATTTAAGATATTTATATAAATAAACACAAATAATTTTATTACAGAGATAAAATCTCAAAAAATGGAAGGTCAACAAGTTGAGACTTACAGAAGATGTGATTAAACATGTCATTTAAATTTTAAATAATAAATTATTTCGTCAAATTTTACTGTGTTACCTCAGATAATATAATACTATACTGAGTTGCTTAATTGAATAAAAATATGAACTGTGTTCATTCAGTTGTAGCTAAGGCTAGCAAGGTGACCAAATTGTGCTTAATTATTTAAAATGTAAGTTATTTGGGAGTAAGTTCAACAGGTAATCTAAAAGTATTGTGAGTTCCAACGTTATAGTGTAACAAACATATCTATAAAAAAATTTTTTTTGTTTGTTATCTATGCCGGTGATATATACAGATTTAAAAAAAAATAGGAGATATCTGAGCAATGATTGTTTAGTGCGATTCGTTTAGAAAACAGTTATTTAGAAAACCTATTAAATCATAATTTTTTATAAAATAAGATATTATTTCTTGGCAATATTTCTAATAAAAATATAGATTTGCTTGCAGTATTATTCAAATACTGAGGCAAGGTATCAATAAACACTTCTAACGCTTGGCTAAGGAACTTGTTTTCTAAGGAACGTTTGCCTTATAATATGCAGCCAGAGAAAACTGACAGCGAGGATGATGTTTCTTTTTTGAGAAATGAAAATAAATTAACGCTTGATGTGACTATTACCATCGCTATTTCTTTAATAGCAAGTTGATTAAGGTTTCAACGAGGGAATGGAGTTGCCTGCCACAAGTATATTATTATGCTTACTAGGTAGCTTTAATAATATAAGTGTATTAATGTATTGTGTAATTGCAGAAAATATATATATATATATATATATATTTCATTTAATTGAGAACCCATGGCCGTGATAGCTATTAAGTCATTTGGCCTTGTCATGTACAATAAAGTGAGTTATTTGGGGTATTTTCGCGAAATGTTGCACAAGTGACGAAGGTGGAAATTTATTAATCTATGAAAAAATGTATGTATTTTACGTTACGATGTGGACGTGACGCTAACTACCTCATGCAACCATGTCTTGATTTTTTACCGTTTTGTTTCGATTAAATTGTGATTCAATTAAATTATTCATATAACAATTAGCCATTAATTATAAAATACTTTAAATATAACACAAAATACTTACATTTGAGAAGAAACGTCGTCGCTATTGTGGAAAACTTTTTTTTCACTACACTGAATAACAAACCTGTCGTCACGCGTTCAACACCGAATTAAACGGACAAAATGAAGATGGCGGCTTCCGACTACAGATAATGTTGCAAGGATTAGAAGAACATGTTTTTAGTAGTTTTTTATCACAAAATATATTTAAAAACCGCCGTTTTATTGTCGTGACTATGTAAGATTTTCCACCATATGCGAATTTCATGGACAGGTTTTAATTAATGATTTTTAATTATTTTTCCTAGAAACTTTGCTAAGCAATGCCAATTTCCAATAAAAACAATAACAATTTATTTGTAAATCATTCATGTTCATCATGAATTCAATATATTGACAAGTTTAAAATCATTCAAAGTTGATGAGTATAGCATGGGACATAGCAAATTTGCATAGTTTGTAATTATAAAATGAAAGTTTTGTTAAAAAAAGTAAACTAAATGTAGTTTTTTACCCCATTTATATTTAAATAAACATATTTACTAATGTCTGAAATAAAAGAATTGCGCTAAAGGTCACCAAAAAAGATAGCACTGTTTTTTGAAGTTAGAGGACAACCATTTTTACCCGTGTGCAACATTTCGCGAAAATACCCATTTATTATTTTAAAAAAAAGTCAGGAAAAAGAAAGCTGGGGAGGCGTTATTACGCCTATTGTTGACCATACCACTGCCATTTCTTGCAAGCAATTTAGCAATTTGATTTAATTGCAAGCAATGAACACCACTTATTCGATTCATTTATGAAATGGCAGTGGTGTTATTAATATACAACAAAAAACTTCAGTAAAGGCACCTGCAGACAGACGGCGTGGTGCGCGTCCCAGCTGTAGAGAGCGTAGCCGCAGTGGTAGGCGCCGCCCATCGGGTAGCAGACCATCAGTGCTAGTATACGCACGGCATGCGAATGATTTTATACCAAAAAAGCTGATCCAGGTCATTAATAAGCAGCAATTATTTCTCGTTTGTGCAAAATCTTATATTGTCTCACTTTGACCGGCTGCTGCGCAGTCCATTGTCAAAGCAACGGAGAAAGTATTAAAAACTATTCGTTAATGTTAATGATCTAAGTATCAGGAAAAAAGAAACAAATATTTTTCCACCATTAAATACAAAGTTGACAAGGTCTATACTGCCCTCATAAGCCAAAAAGCGTTAACTCAACATGAGTGACTTCCGAGAAAATCAATGTTTTGTCTTTTTCATTTTCGCGTCAACTTAGAAAAGTCTTTTATGGATTATTATAACTTGTTTATAAATCTTTGAAACCATATTTAGTATTGATACAAAAAAATATTGAAAAACTACATATTTTTGCTTTTAATTTGAGATACCGCCATTTTCCTTCAAATTACTTTGCTTTCGAAAATGAGTTACTGCTGTCGGCTTAAGTGTTTGTATAGAAATTTCCATACAAATATTTTCATTTACATTTTTGCCGAAAATCTAAAACAATAAAAATGAAACTAAAAGTAAATGCATTTTTCAATAATTTTATTATGTTTTGGACAAATCAAGCACAATTTAGTGAATGTTTGGTCTACCCAACTATATTTTATATCACTCAGAAAACACCTCCCTAAAAAGAAAAATCGGTTGCTTGGCATTATATTTTAAAGGGATTTCAAAATATTACTCTTCTTAGTCTATGAAATACCATTAGAAATGATTTCCTTCTGAGGGGTAGAAGTAATTCTTTTATTTGTTCGCAACAATGCTGGTGATTAATAGACTCACGAGCTTCCGCCCGTGACTTTGTCCGCGCGGACATTCGAAATGTCCTTAACCTTTGACAGGGATAAAAATTATCCTATTTATAACCAAGGCTATAAACTTTCATCTGTGTGCTAAATTTCATCCAAATCAGTTTAGCTGTTTTTGCGTCATTGAACAACCAACATCCAAACATCGTAACTTTCACATTTATAAATTTAGAAGGTTAGGTATATCCTATCCTTAGCTGTAGGAATAAATTATCAAACACAGCACACTGCGCTGAAAAAAAAGATCTACCCATACAGGCAAATGCCGCCAAATGCCTTAGAAATATTTTTTTACGGCCATTCGCATTCAAAATTATGGTATACCCCTAAGTCTCTTAGTAATTTCATGTAGAATTGAGATACGCAATATTTTCTAAGTGGATTTTCGACATGTTTTAGAAGAGATAACGCTATTTGGTTTAGTCCATCAGATAGATAATTGATTAAGCTATCCGATACAACAAAAAACAGAAAATAGTTTTTTTTTTGAGATACCGCTTTTTGGCTTATGAGGGCAGTATAGTACGATATAATACGTAATTATTATATTTATATTTTATAATAGATAAACATTCAAGCTTAGTGAGCTTTACAAGCCTTAAGCTTGTCCAATATTAAAATTTTAAGTTTTAAAATAGTAATGCTACCGCAGTACAAACTGCTGTAATAGTTCCTAAGTATCTGACAAAGTCACTAAAATGTATTTAATTTGAATTTAATAGCTTTTCCTAAAAATATCTTGTTTGTCCTTGTTTGTCAATATACTAATAATTCTAAAAATTCAATAAAAGGCCAAAGAAAATACATGTTTGGCTGGGAGTAATAGTACTTTCTTGATAGTTAATGAGGATCTTAAATATTTGAATCATTGTTTTTATAGTTTCTAATACTTGTAACTTTGAGAAATTTTGGTGATTAATACTCAGACATAAGTGTCATCTTAATAGGTCATTGAAGCCTGAAAATTAATGGTTAAATTATTGGTTTTAAAAATTTAGTAAAGATGATGATTATGTGTAGTGGCTGTGCAAAAGCCAAAGAATAAGACCCAAAACTCATGAAGTTTATTGTCTAAATATCATCCTTACTAATATTAAAAATGCAAAAGTCTTTTGGCTTGTTTGTTACGCCTTCACGTCTTAACTACTGAACAGATCATCATGAAATTTTTTATACACGTTGTCTGGGTGACAGAAAAGGACATAGGGTACCTTTAATCCCGGAAGGAAAATATTTCTCCCGAGGGATAGCTAGAAGCCTTTCCATGCAAGCGAAGCCGCGGGCGGCCGCTAGTCTTGAATACTTTTTGCGCTGAACGTGAAAGTAACCGTTCTCAAGGACTAATAGTTGTGCCATGACATTATCAGGACACATGTTATGAGTTTAAAGTCGTTCTTGCATCCTCCATGAAATGTTCTGAAAGTACCCACATGTTCTTTTTTTTTGTAAAGAAAATAAAGTATATTTGTTTATTTTCTAATTTAAGTAACTGAATACTTAGGATTAGCATTGGAAAATAACCTCAAGCACATACGGGCGTTTGTGATAGTTATTACTCGAATCGAGAACGTATTTTAGCTGACCAGCTAAAGGTACAAACAAGGTACAGACCTTATGTTCTGATCCGGTAGCGCGACACGGTGCCAACGGTGGTGATTACGGGTGGCCTTTGGACCTGGAAGCTGCAGGTAGGTGCCGCAAGGCTGATGAAACACGTTAAACTTGCCCTGCTGGTTGCTGTCCGTCACATCGGCCCAATTGCTTGTGTTCCAAGATATGGTTGTGGTTGTTGTGGCAGACCCCAAGTTTAGAGAGGACTGAGCAGTAGGTGTCGTCGCGCTGATGGTCTTTAAAGACACTATATTATTATGAACGATTTTCAGTAGTGGCATAATACATGATAATCGCATGATTCATTTTCAACAAATCGCGATGAGTTTGCCAATAATGTTTTTATTGTTTTTTATTTTACTCATCTTACGGGCACCTTTAACACTTGTGGAAGTGTATTTTGATGTTCAACATCATTGCTGATTTTTCCTCGAAGAAAAGAATAAGAAGGAATCATAATTTTGTTTTATAATATTGTTCGAGAATACCGAAAACATATAAAAGTACTTGTACTTACTGATACAGATCAGTGACAACAATTTTGATGTTTCACTAAAAAGGTTATAGGCCTTCAACTTTGATAGCAAATATTTTATTTATATTTGTAAAATAACGGTTAATATCTCATATTAACACATAAAAGTATCTCGTATTGACTTAAAGTAAATAATCTGCAGTTTACGTCAGCAAATCTAGGTATATATGTTTTATAAAATTACGGCTAATATAGCGTATTAGCTCATAATAGTACTTATCACTGGTCAATATCACGTATTGACTCGGGAAAAAATATCTCATAAAAGCAAGTATGTCATATTGACTCAAAGCAAATATTTTGTAGTTATCACCAGCAAATCTATTCATATTTTGTAAAATATGAAGCGGTTAATAATGATTAAACGAACTTACCTGTAAGTTGAGTTCAATCATAATATACGAAGTATTCGTCCGAAGACATTAACTCACAAAAGCATGTCGTATCGACTCGAGGCAAGTATTTGGCAGTTTATTATAAAATGATGGTTAATATCTCGTATTAACGCATAAAAGTATCACTGGTCAATATCTCGTATTGGCTCGGGAAAAATGTACCATTGGTCAATATCTCGTATTGACTCGAGGCAAATTAAGGCAGTTTGCCTTTGCGAATAACTTGCATACTTTTCATCACTAAGAGAAAAGATAAATTGTGATTCTACCTTCAACATTCGTATCACTTGCATAGTGACGGTATTTTACCGTTTCTCACGAATTAATTCACGTTTATAATTTCACTGGTTTTAAGACTATAGTTAAACAAAAAAAGTAATATTTTTGTGATGACGTGCGTCTTGCGCGCGCGCGCAACAAAGAATGAGGTTGACGCGGCGGCGGGCAGCGCTGGTCGGTGGCAGAGAGGGGGTGACTATTGCTTTCTCTGTCACTCTGAAGGCGTGCGAGTAAGTGCGAGCGATTAGCAGAGTACTACTACTTTGTAACAAATTAAATCTCTTCGACGATGACGGATAATTCCTTACATTGAGGCTTTAAATTAAAATAGGAGCAACTAACTCATCAATCAATCAGTAAAACCATCACAAGAATTCGTTGACAAAATATGTGATCGCGATTTGTAGGGCTAACAAATCCGGTTCATTCAAAATTATCGCACATTGCCCTTTCATTCCGCCAAGGTTACACGGAACCAGTTCAGTAATGTGCAAGTGACATTCATTATTGTCGTTTACCTTCGATCACTTGCTTTAATATCACTTAGGTTATTAAGATTACTTGTTTTTGTAAGTAGGAAGAATCGACTAGAATTGTCTTGAAGACTGAGTCTCATTAAGGATATTTTTGTATTATTTTACCCTGTATCTCAATTTCGATTACTCACTCTCACTTCTTTATTTGAAAACAACATTGTTATATTTTTTCTCAAGTTTTTTCTCAAATTTCAAAATATAACACTCGTAATATCTTCCTTTCAATTTTCTCCTTGTATTTATGTTTCTTTAAAAACTAATAATGTTCAAAATAAAATCTAAACCTAAATAAAGTCCATATTTTTTTACCAATCCAGCCAGCGTAGCGCACTAATTACCTGCAACAAAAAATATGCACTCCTATTATATTTGAATATAAAAATAGGGATTTTATAAGAAAAGGTGAATTTGCTGTACATAATGGGGTATTTACATGGGCGGCTACAGCCCCACAACTTTCGCCACACCGCGAAAATCGTAAATGGCAATTCAGCCTAACAAAATTAAACTGAACAAAATTATCTGATCCGGTGGCCAAAACTGGAACTACTTTTATTATATACATATTGTTACCTGGGTTACGCCATCAACTACATAGTCGACAGCGACGCCATCACCTGCGATTCAATTTTGGAAGCAACTTGCTAGGTGACTAAAGTCGACACATGTAAATAGCCCATATAGGTTAATTAATTAAAAAACAAAGGCTCGATTTTTAAACTTCATTCATTTGTCATTTTTTTGGTTATAACCAATATTTTTTTTGCATTTGCTTTTTGCAACACAAATGACAAATGAATGAAGTTTAAAAATCGAGTCTTTGTTTTTTAATTAATTAACCTATTGCGAGTGCGACCCATAACAAAGTGAGTACCATACAAAACCCAAATAGGTATAATATACATTAGGTTAAGTACTTATTAATATTCAATTTGCAGATATAGGTACTTTTCTTTCACTTCTATCAGTGTGAATACTGTGAATGTAACTGAAATCGCAAATTTCACTAAAAATAATCATCAAACATCTAATATTACTAAATTTAAATCAAAATTTTATTATTCAACATTATTTCCAAGGAAGTAATTGAGAATTTACTGCGACCCTCCAGAGCTTGGCTTAAGGAAATTAAGATACACCGGGCTGAATCCCAGGGAATACCTTATATCCATAAAACTGGGAGAAAATTGTGTTACATTACGTTAAAGGTAAATAGTCTCATCATCTTACACAAGGGGATTGCAATATGGTGCTTCCTGCCTCCGCCATGTATAATGAACCAAGCGAAAATCAGTTTTACTGCCTGTTTTAGAGCTATTTATAATGCGGAGGCATTAGCGCTGATGGACCTTAGAATACGCGTATGTATCAGTATAAATTGGCCTGTTTGATTTGGAACGTCAAAAGCGCAATAATAAATAATCTAAGGCACAGACCTATCAAAATCAAAAAATATTTATTCAGTAACATCAAATTTTTACAAAAAAAATATTCTGAGATCCCCTTTTAAGTAACTATTATTTTTCTTGAGCCATGAGACCTCGCTCTTCCACATCATTCAATGCAATTGATTTTAAAGAATATTTTAAACACTTGTTTACATTTTTAGAGGTACAAGAACTAATTCAACACTATTAACTAAAGCTATTACGAAAAGGGTATAGTTGCGTGTGTGTGTGTGTGTGTGTGTGTGTGTGTGTGTGTGTGTGCGCGCGCGCGCGTGTGTGTGTGTGTGTGTATGAGCGAGAGAGACAGTGTTTATAGGTTATTAATTTGATTATTTTGTAAGTGTTTCAATTTCATTATAATCTTTATCTTTTAGCCAATTGGTAAGGAGTATTTTACATTCTTTAATGGTTTTAGGATAATTATTTCACTGTGTGGCAAGATTGATTCGACTGTTGCCGTCTAGCAAAAGCAGTTCTAACGCCTGCAATATATTAAAAGCCTATATATCTCGATATAGGTCTGTAATCTAAGGTGACTTCTAGGCAAGCGCGTTCCATCGCAGATCGCATCAGGCGTGATAGCGGGCAAGTGCCTATGTCTCCCAAGTCCCATCATAAAAAACCTTCAAAATAATTAAATAGTTATGTAAAAGTTGAGAATAATATGATGCATAATATGAGTCAAGAGTCAGAGCATCGCTTTGGCACATCAATTTATGTCGTCGCCCTGACAACGTCACCAAATAATTTAGATAATGGCTATGTCTAGCCATTTTGTTGCCAAACGTTACCAACCCCAGAATGTCTGTTGACTATAAAAGAAAATAGACTCATCAAAACAGTACATGTACATACAACGTGTAAACCAGAATATATTACATAGGGACCATCAAACTGAGCAACTTTTACTATGGGACCAACTCTGAAATCGCGAAAAAAATTTAGCTGTTTCATACAAATATTAATATCGAAAATATGAAAATGAATTAATTAATTGAAAATATTTTTTTTTTTCGGGATATCAGAGTTGGTCCCATAGTAAAAGTTGTTCAGTTTGATGGTGCCTAACTACCGTATTCTGGTTTACCCATTAATTCTGATACTCGCGTTAATGATTCAAAATAGAGCTACAGTTTCTGTTTTACCATTGAAAATGGTTATCAAATGCAAATCGCCTGAGACGTTTTTTGGTCATAGTTCCGAGGATTTTAGAAGGATCGAGATAGGAATAGTACCAACAGTTGAGGAATTTATTGAGACACGTGTGAACGTTTGAATTTTGAAAATCGGCTGGTAACTTTTCTTGAAATTTCGAAAAATTCGGGTTTTTTGGGGGCTGTTTGTTTACTAAATTGTAAATATTTCGAGAAAAAAACCGACTTAAGAAAAAATAAAAAAATAGGTCCTAGGGTATTAGTCTGGCTACAAAATAGCGAATTTTTTTGAAAATCGGTTTATAATTGTGACCTGTAGGTGGTCCCTTTAGATTTGGAATTGTAGAAAAACGGGTATTTCGGTATATAAAAAGTGATGTAGTTTCTATGATTATTGACCGATCGTCATGGTAATGGTATTGAAAGATGCGGAAGCAGACTAGAAGTGCATTAGTTGATTTTTGTGAATCGGTTATAAATATTTCAGCCGCATCGAAGCAGTCAGGGGCACTTGTCACATTCGATCGTAAATAAAAAAGGACCTAGTATACCTTAGAAAAATTATAGGATTTTGCTTTTGATTTGATTTAGTGTTTTCGTAAATTTTTGTATTCATTTTCAATGCTCCGATTCTTGCGGGAACTGCGAAATCTGTGAATTTTTAATAACAGCTCTGAACTCACGATGTCATATTATGACAATAAAGTCACACACACTGCACACAATCTCTCTCTACAATCATGGATGAATGTCTTGATTTTAATACACAGACCATACAACAAGTACTTTGGTTATAAAGTCTGTGTTCTAATATAACAATGACATGTCGGAAATTACCAATAGGCCAATCAAAAAGAAGTTATAGAGTGCGTGATGGGAACTTAAGCGATTTCTTCAGAAATGTATTGAGGGTGCTTAAGGAGAAAATATACTAAAAGTCCTGACGTCTAGGAGGTGAGGCGGAGGGAGGGGAGGGGAACAAAGGTAAAATACCCGCTCCGCCCACCAGCATCACCGGGCACAGCCACATGTAGATGCACCCATTATAGCTGTGTCATGGGAATCGAACCTAGGATCTCCGGTCTTTAAAGGTGCGTCCAGATATGTTCTTTTGATCGTACTGTGGTGTCTATGCCCGCGTACTGGCCGATATTGCGGTGGCGCGTTGACATGGTTTTGAATTTACGTTTAAAAAGTTAAGATTCGATTTTCTACAGAGGACTCGGTGCGCGGCCATGGAGGCGCATCCTGGTTTTTATTATTGTATTCGAATTTGATTAAAAAGATGAAATAAACAATAGTTTCCAGTCAAAGCATCGGTTTTATTTAAAGTAGCGCTCACAAGCGTTACAGTACCGTACCTTTAATTAGAATAATGACGCGTTCAGGCTTTTTAAAAGCACAGTCGAGTAAAGACTTATTATGTGCCCTTTATGACACTTTTGAGGCTCTTGAATTTACGAATACCATAGCTTAAAATTTTGGAAGCTTGCATAAAATGAAGTAAAAAAGGAATACGAAGCGTGCTTTTGTCGATAAAGTTCGCCGATGTAAAAAGCGCCCAAAAAAACTTTACACGTTGAAACATGGAATATTTTTGAAATTATATTTCTGTCGAATGTATAGATACCTACTCCGATATCTAAATTATACATATTTACTTAGAACATTTTTTTATTAATTACTCGCGGTTGTTAATTTTTGACTGGGCGGTTTTTTTTTCTATATATTGAATGTTATTTTTTTAATGAACTACATTTCGTAGATATTAAAATAGAAGAAATAATGAAGAATACCTAAGTGATATTTTTTTTTTTCTTTACTAACAAATATGAAAATAAAGTCTCATTATTTTCAGTCACGCCGCTGGAAATACGAAGTAAGTACCTATGTATTTCATTTCAATGACGCATTCCAGCACTTTTGAATGAAAATGTAAGTAATAAGTATTAGTTATCAGATTTCAATATTTGAAAATACAAATTTAAAGGTGAAAAACTACAAAGAAATAGATTTCTCAATATCATTTAGGTATACCTAATACGACTTTAAAATATAAAAGGTATAAGTTAGTACCATACCTATATAAATTTTATCATTCACTTTTTAAATTATTCATTGCCTATTCAGATGACTTTTTGAAAGTCTATTTATAGGGTACGTATCAGAATGTCTAAAGTTAGAATGTCTAAGCTTAAAATGGCAAAGTTCAAAATGTCAAAAATTTGAATGTCTAACGATTAAAATGTCGAAAGTTCAAAATGTCAAAAACGAAAATGTCAAACGGTCAGATAGTCCTAAATAAAAATGTCTAAGTTCAAATTATCAAAATTTAAAATGTCAAATAGTCCAAATACCTATAATAACGTATAGAATTTACTTATGCCTTTCTTTCATTTAGGTATTTAACTAATTAGGTTAAATAATTGCGTGTTAACCTATGTGCCTCCGCCGCCGGTGCCAGTCACTGATTCAGTAGCAGGCGAACAAAATCTACCAATTGAGTTTGAAATAGATTAGATTTTTCTGGCGCTTCGCCGGCCGCTGCCGCGGCACGCTCGCTTCGCTCGCTCGGCTCGTGCGCTAGGTTCATGTCAACCTAACATGCTCGTCGCTACGCTCCTCGCACCTATCTCGTGACCTACGGTCTACGGTTTTTAAGTCCCAGTAGACTAGACTCATTTCCGGGAGCTAAAGTTGCAATAAAACATTTCAGGCGAAGCCCAAAGACACCTCTGCAGACTCAATTAACCTCAAAGAAGGCGATTCGTTTTAAGATCCAAACCAATTCAAATAAATCATTGTGAACTTAGACTTAATGACCATTGATATTTTAACTCGTCAAGTATTTGATACGTTTGATACTTTGAATTTTGCTATTTTGAAATTATATATAATGATTTTCGACATTTTAAACCATTTGAATTTTAATTTTTGTCATTTTGAACTTTGCCATTTTAAGTTTAGACATTCTAACTTTAGACATTCAGATACCTACCCCTATTTATATTATCAAGTAAAAATATTTTTATTCATACACACACAATATAAAACTTTATTAGCTTTTAAGGGTAAAACTGTATGAACATGATGAACCCACCCGGCTCCCCATTTCTGTATTTCTGTGATGAGATAGAACTACGGAAAAATACGATTGCGGACGGGCCAATGTAGCTTATCCCTAATACCCAACAAAATGGATATTATTAATGACATATAAAATTCAATATTATAGACAAAACAAATTATAATTTATTAAACATTATAAATAATAAAGGCTTCATAATTAATACTATGCTGCACGTTAGCAGTGCAAAATTCCTAGTTCGCCTCACATTTTACACCTTAAAAGGACCCATGCCGAGTTTTATATTAAAGTAGCTTGTAATTTTATTAGCTAGGTACATACTACCTTGATGAACAATAGTTTAATAAACTCTTCCACCATGCTTTAAGGAAAGTTTCGCTATAAAATTAAATTTACTCTCAACTCCGCCACAGTAGATACTTCAATATTTGCAGTAAGTTTAGTAAAAAAATCTCCAGACTAAAGATAGAGAAAAATTGTCGCACACGATCGGCATTATAGTTTTCAACACATGCTGTTTCCGGACATATAACACAACATATATTATTTAAAGTCATCATCGTCGTCACCTCATAAACAAAATCATTATCCTCCTTTTTGCTTCGCCGTAGTCGGGTAATGAGACTACAGCGTTGTTTTATCTTATAATTTTTAACTCTTTACCAATGTCTTAACTGCAGTGTCTGCAGTAATGGATTAAGAAATATTTATTTTGAAGCTTTGTGCTTTTCGACTTGTATACTATTACGTATTCTGTGGTCTCGTAAGTAGTTGGATACTTTTTAGGGTTCCGTACCCAAAAGGTAAAAACGGGACCCTATTACTAAGACTCCACTGTCCGTTTGTATGTCTGTCTGTCTGTCACCAGGCTCTATCTCATGAACCGTGATAGCTAGATAGTTAAATTTTTCACAGATGATGTATTTCTGTTGCCGCTATAACAACAAATACTAAGACAGACAAAAACAGAATAAAATAATACGGAACCCTTCATGCGCGAGTCCGACTCGCACTTGGCCGGTTTTTATAAATTTACATATAATCTTTAAGCATATAATACATAATTTTAATTTAATGCAACCTTGTTAAAATAATAGTGGCAAGGCATCCAAGTTATCTTATCACTGGCCTCATTACAAGAGCACTAATCCGTAATATATCACAGAGTCCCCAACATTTAGGTCCGTATTAATTAAACCTATCTCTAACCGCGCTAGCACACTTGAAAGCAATCTCCACGCCAAACTCAATCTTTAGGATGGACGGTTTATTAGTATTCAGGCCTTTGAAAACATACAAGCTCCGTTCCTGGAGTTAAGACTAGCTTGTTGTTATAGAGGTAATTTTGGAAAACTCTTAAAGCACAGAAAATCTTAAATGTAAGTACTTCATTACAGAATAACAGAGTACTATCAACAGCACTTCCGCTTTACCACTCCTAAGGTCAAAGTGTGAATTCGCGGGCGTTTTGAACGCCCACATAGGGGTATTTGACATCAAAAGTTGATCAAAACTCGTTTTATATTTTTATGTCAGTAAAATCGTTACATTAGCAATTTTTACCATAAGAAACTTAAATAAAACTAGAAACTAAAACAACACGAGATTTTTATTAAAAAATAATCTGATGCCACAGTACAAAATTTAGTCTGATTCATTGCACGAGCTTTTCTCAGTGGATTCATCGTCTTTATAGTCACTTTTGGGACTTTCTTGAGTTAAAGTTGTTGCAGATTTTGGTTGCAGAAGAAGATCGATGGTTTCCTTGGAAAAAAAAAAGAATAAACACTCAGCAATGATGAACTCTACATTTAGCGACACCTCATATAAAAAAATATACAGTAAATAAAACGCCAAACTTCCCCCAATTTTTTCTTGTACTTGTAAACGAAGACGAGATTGCGACTGAAGCTGTGTATCAACCGCTTATAATAGCGTGTCAAAATGACTGCCGTTTGATGCGCCATCTATCCTACCCCTAAAAGTCATTACAATCATCCGATTTTAAAATTAATAAATTTGAGTTTTGATCAGCTTTCCTCATACTGATACCCCTATGTGCGCCGTCATTACCATCGTCATAAAATTGTCATGATAGTTTGCGAAAATAATAAAACTTATGCTGCTAAACGCTACTAGTCTGGGACCATTTGTAGTTACAGCACACGGACACAGAATTTTCTTACTCTAAAATTATGAAAATATGTTGATGGTAATGACGGCGTTCAAAACGCCCGCAAAGGTCAATGGGCATTTTGTTGGGACGATGGACCTATGGCGTACACAAACAAAATAGGGCTAGATATGTAGATAAATGTATCTGCTACTCAGTGATATGGGTCGCATTCTTGCAGGCCATGTTTCATTTTTAGGATTCCGTACCAAAAGGGTAAAAACGGGACCCTATTACTAAGACTCCGCTGTCCGTCTGTCTGTGTGTATGTCTGTCTGTTTGTCACCAGGCTGTATCTCATGAACCGTGACAGCTAGACAGTTGAAATTTTTACAGAATAAAATAAATATTTAAGGGGGGCTCCCAAACAACAAACGTGAACAAACGTGATTTTTGCCGTTTTTTTGGTACGGAACCCTTCGTGCGCGAGTCCGACTCGCACTTGGCCAGTTTTATATCCTTATGTCATACCATTTCAACAATAAATAAAATAAAATAAATAAATAAAGACAATACAAACGTTTATTATGCTTGTACCACACATTTTCACAATGCTGAAAGAAAAAACTTCTGTTTTATTAACAAAAGTTTAATAACATCATACATATATCTACTCGCACACATACTGTAAAATAACTTTTTTCTGCCCGTCGGTACATAAAAAAATAATACATATTTTGAAAAGTGGGATTGAATTCTTCAATTTAAAACTGGTTTGGTTTCTGTACGCGAACTTTCATCAAGCAGGTCAAATATGCCCAATGACCTTTACCCCAAAATCGTTTGCACGCCGCGCCGGGCGGTCACTTACATTTTTCTGCAAAGTGGTAAAGCACGTGAGTTGCCGAGCGTACCTTCCGTCAAACATCAAGATCGAGAAAAAATATAAGTAGATATACTTTAAATATAATATATTTCAAGTTGTTTTTTTTTTTGCGTTTCTAAATTAACGCGCAATAGAAAAGATACGATATGATAGAAAATGAGTCTATAGTACGAGTAGGTCATCACAGGCTCCGCTTAAGTTCCAATTAACTTATTAGACAGACTATAGGAATTATGTCCAACCCAGAAGATAGGTAATGCTTCCGAAAGCTGTGAAACATTCGCGTGAGTAACCTTCTTATGACATAGACACGACCTCAGACCGACACGACATGTTACTAGCGTGTCGCCCACACATAGGACACTAAATAACCCCTATATACCTGTCCACTCAAGTCATAGTAAGGTTATTATAATAATAAGATATTTATTATTTATATTACTTATTATTATATTTAAAAAACCGGCCAAGTGCGAGTCGGACTCGCGCACGAATGGTTCCGTACTAAAAAACGGCAATAAAATCACGTTTGTTGTATGGCAGCCCCCCTTAAATATTTATTTTATTCTGTTTTTAGTATTTGTTGTTATAGCGGCAATAGAAATACATCATCTGTGAATCATAGAAATACATCATATACAGCCTGGTGACAGACAGACAGACAGACAGACGGACAGCGGAGGCTTAGTAATAGGGTCCCGTTTTTTACCCTTTGGGTACGGAACCCTAAAAAAGGAGATACGCCTGATTTGCATTATTAGAACACAGCCTTTAACTTGGGGCTAAAGAATTTCGCACAAGGATTTATTTTATAAATGTAGACGAGCTTCGATCATCTATACCTGTGATCGAAAAAGACGAAGTAGGCGCATAAGAATATCTTTTGAAAATTCAACCCATAATGGGAAAAGGAAAATCCACGCAGACAAAGTCGCGAGCTACTGCTAGATTTTAATACACTTCCTCGTGTATATCAGGTTACAATTACACCATGCAATGACAGGGACACAGCTCTGCACTCCCAAAAATCCCAATATTACGATTCCCATCACGAACCGCTCTTTTGATAAGGGTAAACAAATTACTCAAATAATGGAATCCAACGAAACCCTCTGATACAATACAGAAATGATTATTTTGGGTAGAGGGAACATTCAGTTGGTACTACCTCACCCAAATGGTGGGCAATAGATTTTGAGATTCGTAATGGCAAATATTATCTTAAGATTTGAAGCCAGTTTGTAATTTTATAGGTTCTTATTATAGAAGCAGAAAGATAACGAAAAATAGCTGGTATGTACGACTTTTTTTCTTGCCTACATGAGAAGCCGTGCTTTGCCTGCGTGCGTGAAGAAGTACCGAAGAAGAAACTAATTTGTTAGTTAGTTGAAGAGTTTTATAAAGTGGGCTATTATGAATTAATTATGAGCAGTTAATGATGTGTGCACTAAAAAGGCCACCACCAGAGGATAAATGGCGACAAATTGTGAAGCGGGTCACTTCCTTTGAATGATGATGACGACCACGACCACTTTAAAGAAGAATAAGCAAGAAGAATGTAATAGGTAGGTACTCAACTGTTTAAAAAACTCAGCGAGTCTCGAATTTCGAGATCTAGCTATTTAATTATATTTATTAACCATACACAGTAATAAAAAATACACAAAAATACAATAAAGGGTCAAAACTTAAACAAATTAATAAGTTTATTTATTCAGCTTCCTTATTTCTTTAAAGAGGAAATAACGTTCTTAGCCTCTTCTTCGACAACGAGCTTAACTACATTATTTTTAATTCTTTCAGTACCTATCAAAATGTATCAGAAAGGCAAAGAAGTAAATTTTCTTACTTATTGAACGCACCGCGGTTTCTGTATAAAACTAACCTGGAAAATTACAGAAATGTTTTAAAAGATTAATGTTTCAAACCAAGATTTCATTAAGTAAAGATTTTTCAATATAGGTCATCATCATCATATCATCATATCAGCCGCACGACACCCACGGCCTCCCCTAAGGATCTCCACGACGATCGGTCCTGCGCTGCCTGCATCCACTGACTTCCCGCGACCTTCACCAGATCGTCGGTCCACCTTGTCGGGGGCCTACCCACGGAGAGCGTCGTCCGGTGCGCGGTCGCCATTCCAGAACCTTTCCGCCCCAACGGCCATCGGTTCTTCTCGCTATGTGTCCCGCCCAATGCCACTTCAGCTGAGCAATCCTTCGAGCGATGTCGGTTACTTTAGTTCTCCTGCGGATCTCCTCGTTTCTGATTCGATCACGTAGGGAATCACCGAGCATGGCTCTCTCCATTGCATGCTGGGTGACCTTGAGCCTCCTTATGAGACCCATAGTGAGCGACCACGTTTCACTGCCGTAAGTCTTCACTGGCAACACACACTGTTCATAGACTTTCGTCTTGAGACACTGAGGTAAGTCGGACGCGAAGATTTTTCGAAGCTTCCCGAATATATCTCAATATAGGTACCCCTTGTAAAACGTGTTACAAAATAACCCCTAATGCCGAATATGTCATATAGGGACCATCAAACTGAACAACTTTTACTAAAGGACCAACTCTGAAATCGCGAAAAAAAATCAACTGTTTCGTTCAAAAATTAATAACGAAAATATCAAAACAGCAATTTTTTCGCGATTTCAGAGTTGGTCCCATAGTGAAAGTTTTTCAGTTGATGGTCCCTATCTACCATATTTAGCATTAGGGGTCATTTTGTAACACGTTGTATTCTTGAATTAAATGGTAAACTATTTCTTAACTTCACAAGTATTGCTATTGCGCAATTCTGTCCCAAGAACACATTTCTTGATCAGTGGCCCACTCTCTTGGAACAAATAGTTTGATAGGTTCATGCTCGGAAACCACTCGAAACATCGCTGTAAATTATATATGGAAGCCTCTACCCAAAGCGACTGCTAACAGGGACGGACTAAGGTATAGGCCAGGGGTGCCCATGCTTTTCTTAAGGAGATCGACCTAGCAAAAATCTATGACTAAGAGATCGACATTTTGACCGTTTTACTCACCAAATATTTGTCAAGAAAAAAAATTCATAAGTAAAACTACATTGGGTGCAAAGTGTCAAATCTGTTATCCTTGGCGATCGACCATAAAACTTTTTTCGATCGCGATCGATCGTATGAGCACATTGAGCACCTCTGGTATAGGCTATTATATGGAGTTGATATTGGGAGCTATAAACAGAATCTTACATATTATACACGTCGTCTTGTTAATTTTTTAATAAGAATAAAAAAACACAATTCAACCAACATCAGGGTCGCTATCCAAGAATGATGAGTGTTTTGGCTGCAGTTTTTAATTTGTATGTAAGTATCTAGCTATAGAATCTAAATTACAAATATTGTAATATAGGTATATTTTGATATAGGTAAATGTACCTACATTCTTACAGATCAACACGTCAAGTGTTAAAACATTTTTACTTAACGAAAAACTAAAAATAACTTTTTTTATGTAGGTACCTATCCTTAAGGAAAGCAGTAGATAAAGTAAGACGTGGTGTCAATAAGTATCTTCTAGGTATCTTAGGTATTTTCTTTTTATTTTACGTAAGAATAAGTATCTTCTAGATCTAGGCAAGCGCGTTTCATCGTAGATTGCATCATCGCTTAGGCTGGCCCCAGACCTACCGGTTTCGTTTCTTTGCTTTGCTGTTCTACCATGGACCGCCGGCCAAGAGGCTCATTTTCAATCTATCGCATATTTTGACCTGACCACATTGGCAAGATAGCCATTAGTTTGGTGTTATCAAATATCGTCGTCTGGGGTGCGATGAGAAGTTTTAGTTTTCGTTTTAAAAAAAAACTGCTGTTTTATACAAAAATTAATAACGAAATTATCAAAATGTATGAAACAGTTCATTTTTTTCGCGATTTCAGATTTGGTCCCATAGTAAAAGTTGTTCAGTTTTATTATGGTCCCTATCTACCATATTCAGTTTTATAAGGCTTTACCAAACATCTTGTATAAATAAGCGATCGAGTTATTTTTAACGATCGGAGTCCATGTTCAGGGTGGCATATCTCCTAAAAGCTTCCTACTTCGCAATCCAGGCGATGATATTTGATAAAACCAAGCTAATGGCTATCTTGCCAATTTGGTCTAGTCCCAAAATGCAATAGATTGAAAATTACCCTAGTTGGCCGGCGGTCTTTCAAGCAAGGTAGCACAGCAAAGCAAAGAAACGGAACCGGTAGGTCTGGGGCCAGCCTTACCATCAGGCGTGATAGTGGGTAAGCGCTTGCCTATCAATCATAAAAAGTACCCATATTATCATCTGCGAAAAATGAGTAGTGATATCGCATCTCCACAGAAGATGCGCCAAAATATTATTTCCGCACATTATTATGGCCCTCAGTCCAGGCCCTCCTGGGAAAATTCCCATTCTTCCCAGATGGATATATCTGCCGAAACACGTCCAGTGGCGTGTTATCCGCCAATATATCACCCACGATAAAGGAGTTTTGCTCAAGCGTTCGGATTTATCGCGACGACCATTCACGTCGCTTTGCTCACATTAAGATGGCGTAGTGCCACTGGTTTCCGTGTCGTACACGTTTATGGGCCACAGGACTTAATGAAGGGCAATAAAATTGTTCGGATACATTACAAATGTCGCATTTATGTACGTCTTGATAGCGGCTTCATGTCAGGCTGTTACATTTACGGGATAAGTGGCCCGGTGACGCCGGCAGGCTGATTATCTAACTAAAAACCATCTAGCGATCAGTAATAATTATGAAATCATAGCTGTCAAACCTTTTGACAGAAGAAATATCGCGTCGCGGTTACATAGTTGGTTAACTAATTTTTGGAGCTTTTCCTTGCACAAGTGCTCGTTTTAGTTAGTTCTTTGGTTCGCCGGACGCAGCACTATCAGAAACTCGATTGCTGTTAAGAAATAGACTTTGACAGCGACGATTCCGTAAATTTAATTACTGGTCCCTAGATGGTTTTTAGTTAGATAATCAGCCTGCCGTCCTGGCTCAGCCATCTCTAAAATGTTATGTTCGGTTCTTGTAAACAGTTAATAATTATATTTTGGTCTGGATTTGGTAGAGTACCTAACTATCAATGTTTTCGATTTCCATTCCATTTCCATTTACAAGAGTACTAAAGCTAAGTACTTATCTTGGAAACGGAGCAATTAATATATTAATTTATTCATTCGAAATATCACAAAGGATATAATTAATAGGAACAGATGAGGATATAGACTTTCATAATTAACAACTGTCATAGCAAAGATGTAAAGAAAATTAAACATATACTTTTAATAGGTACTTCTTTCAAATTAATATGTTCTTGAAGCTTAATAATTGTACCCTTTTTAAATAATCTCGTCATGCTACATTTCATTCAAAATACTTCGGGAAAAACCGACGAAAATTTAACATAATATATTATGATCATTGACGGCTATAGAGATCCTCATTTCCTTTAGAGTCCCACTGTGCCCAAATATAATTCTGATTTGCATGTTAATTGAAAAATCTGATTGAGTTTACATTTCATGGGGCTTAATCAGCGTTAAAGAAACAATTTGACTCCTGTTTGTGGCTTCAGCTTGATTAGTTTACACAGCCCAACCGAATTTGGGGGGTTCTGTTGTTTTGGACGTGCCTCATTTTGGTGGTGATCGTGCTTGGCCTTAAAAATGTCCTTTTGACGGTTGACTTTATTGGGACTCAAATCTATTCCTTTAAAGTGTTTTTTTGGAAACTGGATAACGTTGGTTTTTCACAAATTTAATTTCTTTATCTAACTTAAAAGTACATTTTTTGAATACTAGTCTCCCCAAATTCACCACTTTATGGAGCAAAAGAAGCCTATATGACGGAATTATCTTACAATAAATTTTGATAAGAGTGAGTGATTTTCTTTGATATACAGTAGGATTTCTATTGCCTCTTTAGTCACTATGATGGTCTAATGATACCAATTATAAATCAATGCCAGCGCCTCACACAAACTTACATTACCTGTGCATTAGGCAACGCCTTAGACTCCTTAGAGCAGCGGTTCTCGAATGTGGTTCCGTGAGAGGCTCTCAGGGGTTCCGCGAAAATTCAAGAGTTTAAGTATAAAGACAGTCCCGATTTCTATTGCCTCTTTAGTCACTATGATGGTCTAATGATACCAATTATAAATCAATGCCAGCGCCTCACACAAACTTACATTACCTGTGCATTAGGCAACGCCTTAGACTCCTTAGAGCAGCGGTTCCCGAATGGGGTTCCGTGAGAGGCTCTCAGGGGTTCCGTGAGAGGCTCTCAGGGGTTCCGCGAAAATTCGAGAGTTTAGGTATAAAGCCAGTCCCGATTTCGATGATATTGTCCCGCGTCCCGACGATCCATTAGTTTTGTCGGAATTAATGAGAGAGTCCCCGTAGTAATAGAAAATATGCATGGAAACATCGGAACCAGAGTAAAAAATACCTAAAACATTAAATCAAAAGTATTGTTTCCCTTCAGTTAGGTGGTTCTCATTTTTTTATTTTACTCTTTGCTGACCCGCCCGTTTGTTTCCATTGATTTTGAGTATTCTAATTACAAACATTCACATAACATTCAACATGTCCTTCAACCAGTTACCAAACTCTACAGTGGTTTTACTGCCAGTTTTAATGATTTCAACGTACATTTAGTTAGAAAATAGACCTAAAAATTTCTCGCGGCTCGCGCTCCGCGCTCGCCATGCAGCCATGTCCTGGGTTTTCTGTTCCTGAATGTGGCAACCCTGGTTAGTTTACTTCTTACTTGAGCTAGGGTTCCGCCCAAAAACGGTGAACCAAAAAGGGTTCGTGGCCAAAAGAATTCGGGAACCGCTGCCTTAGAGCAACGAAGCTTCCGTCCGGTACGGAAGCCCGCATTGCTCTAAGGGCAACGTTGAGAATATCACATGAAATCCGTTAATTTTAATTTTCCATCACGTTCTAAATTTAAAATAGATACCCAACGACACTTTCAAGTAGGTATCACTCTTCGTGCATCAACCCTCACTTTAATAACCCAACTAGCATTTTGGTAATAAGAATTGGTGTTAAAAGAGTTATTTAAAAGTGATTTTTGCAAGCAAGAGTTATACAAAGGTTTTA
This sequence comes from Agriphila tristella, assembly GCA_928269145.1. NCBI lineage: Eukaryota > Metazoa > Arthropoda > Insecta > Lepidoptera > Crambidae > Agriphila > Agriphila tristella. Next base: position 49,304,592 of record OV743433.1, on the reverse strand, counting down.
GCAATTGGTGTTAGAGCACGCTCTAACCCCTTACAACCTCTTATTTGGGCCCACGTCTTATAGCGCTATAAGTAATAGAATGGTTATAATGCTCACTCTTTTAACACTGAGAGTTACATTACAGCTATAGAGTGGCGTTAGTGGCAAACAATTTTGTGTGTCTATATTGGTGGTATAATATAAATCTTGCTACCTCAAGCACTTTAAAGTCTGTATTATGGTTACATTAAAAACTATAGTTGGTACACAAGTTCTAAAGTCTACTGGTATAATTTGTATAGTATAATATATTAGTTCTTTTTCAGGTTCATTTTTTTCTTGGAGTTACTTTATGTATCTTGATCAGTGTTCATTAGCAACTCAGGGCTGTAGCGAGTTTTGTTCTTCTATAAGTTTTCATTATTTTAGATCCAAAAGTGTCACTTTATTTCATTCAATTCAATTTGTGATATCGTCTCAAAATGATGCCCAACTAAGGAAGTGAAATTAAGATTGTCAATAACTCCGTCGGTCAAGTGTGATTTCTTCATCATATGGCTAAGATTTATTGCGAGTGCTACTTTATTGAGTGAATAATATATGTTCTGCATCTCAATTTTGAAGGGCCTTGAAAATAAGTGATATTTGAATTAAAAATAATTTGCATTTTATCACGCGGGACATACACTCAATATACATTTAGATAAAAACACGATATTGGCTTTGTATTTTACAGTTATTGTGTATTGTAGTAATAATATTGCGTTTTTAAATCAGAAAATTATACAAAAATGTGTTTTAAACTATTAATTTTAGGTTATGTTTGATTTAGCATGGCGTCTATTCCTTATTACCCTAGGTTCCTATTATTACTATTAATGAACAAGAAGTGCTAGATGGCCTGTAGTTAGAACTATTGTTGCACTTGTAATACCAGAACAGGGTTTTAAAGGTAATAAGAGTACAAGTTTAAAGTGTTTGGTTTTACTATGGTTCGACTTGAATGTAAAGGTAGTGGTATCCGTGGGCTTCCCAATAAATACAGCTGTGGAGTAGATGAAATACCACCTGCCCTAATAAAACTATGTAGCATTGAACTGACCCCGATATTAACATTCCTTATAAACCAATCCTTCTTAGAGGGCATCTTTCCTGAAAAATTAAAAATAGCAAAAGTAATACCTATTCTAAAAAACGGAGGTAAATCAGATGATCCAAGTAACTACCGGCCGATGGTTTTAAAGGTAATAAGAGTACAAGTTTAAAGTGTTTGGTTTTACTATGGTTCGACTTGAATGTAAGGTAGTGGTATCCGTGGGCTTCCCAATAAATACAGCTGTGGAGTAGATGAAATACCACCTGCCCTAATAAAACTATGTAGCATTGAACTGACCCCGATATTAACATTCCTTATAAACCAATCCTTCTTAGAGGGCATCTTTCCTGAAAAATTAAAAATAGCAAAAGTAATACCTATTCTAAAAAACGGAGGTAAATCAGATGATCCAAGTAACTACCGGCCGATTGCCCTACTTTCTACAATATCCAAAATCTTTGAAAAAGCCATGGTTACCAGAATAAATAGTTATTTGGAAAAATACAACTTGCTAGACAACAACCAATACGGCTTCCGAAAACACAGAACTACAACACAAGCAGTTTACAAGTATATACAAGAAGCTTTAAATTATATAAGGAACCAAAGTTATGCTGTGGGCCTCCTATTAGACATGTCGAAGGCATATGATAGGGTATCTCATTCCATACTACTTTCAAAACTCTCCAGTCTAGGCATCCGAGGTCAAGCTTACGAGTGGCTCAAATCTTACCTCAACAACAGAAAACAATTAGTACAAATAGAACATTTCGATGAAGAAAGTGGTGACCTGCGTAGCATAGATTCAGAAATAACAACTACCAACTGGTCTATACCTCAAGGAAGTGTCGTCGGATGCATCCTTTTCATAATTTACATTAATGACCTTCCCAAAATTTGTAATCAACTTTGTGTATTATTTGCTGATGACATATCCGTATTATTCGAATGTCCTAAAAACAAACCAAATTTAGAGAACATAGACCAAACCCTTAGAAACATAAACTCTTGGCTCCAAAAACATAATCTAGAAACAAATTGCAATAAATCCAAACTAATACAATTCAGACCCTATCAAAAAAGTCCACTAAACCTCAATAAAATATCGAATACACTAAATATTAAAGAAGTAACAGAATTTAACTTGTTAGGTCTAACAATAGACACAAACCTTAACTGGAAAAGTCATGTTGCTAAAATAAAAAACAAACTCTCTAAATTTGTTTACGGCCTTAGTGTAATTAAATTAAATACAAATACAAAATGTGCATTATCCACATACTATGCGTATGCATACGCGTGGCTTAAATACGGAATCGTAATGTGGGGCCATAGTACCGATGTTAAGGATCTATTTATAATACAAAAGAAATGCCTCCGCATTATTGTAAACATTCGGCAAAGAGTGAGTTGTAGACCGTATTTTATTAAACACAACATATTAACTTTAACATCAATATATATTTTAGAAACAGCAACATTTGTCCATAAAAATAAAATCCTTTATGAAAAAGTTAAAAGTGAGCGAAGGAAAAACAAACTCATACTACCAGAACCAAAATTAGAATTATTTAAAAGCAGCCCTTATTATAAATCCATACAAATATTTAATAAACTACCCCCATCTATGACAGAAACAAAAGACTCAAAATTATTTACCAACAAATTAAAGTCATTATTATTACAAAAATGTTATTATACAATAGAAGAATTTTTTTGTGATAAGTTAAAATAGATTTAAGAAATTCATTAAGTACAACTATATTAAAATTTGTAGTTCCTACTAGTCTTAAGTATTAACAATATTTTGTAAAATTAAGGAAAAAAATATTGAATTATAATTAAGTAAGTAAAATTTTACTAAAATTGCCATACCCTTGCCGGGTGCATGTATAGCTATTATAAGTCTTATCTTGTAAGTGTGTTACATGTATGCAATAAATAAATATATATATATATATATATATATATATTTTAGGGTGACGTTTCTGTTCACTGACTGACTGACACTGACACTTTCGTTTTATCCACGTACTCATGGCAAAAATCACAAAATTCTGACTACTTACTATAATTTGCATGTAATCAGATCAGAAAACATAACATTTAGAGGTTAGAGACATTATACATCTATAAAAGTAATATTTTATATTTTTATGATTTCAAGTGAATATAAGAGTTACAATGGTTAAGTTGCATGTTAATATTGCTTAAAGTAGCATAAAAGTAAATTTGAACCCCGCTGTAACGATTAGGGCTCTAAAAGTAACTCCATAATACCAATTGCTATCATATATAGGGGTTACTGATTACTAAATTAAGTAGCTGTAAATAGGTTGCGATTAATACTTTTATATCAACTTAGGTGGTAAAAATATTTTTCTAACTACTTTCAAGAGCTCTTGTCGGTAGAAAGAGTTATAAGAAACTATAATATTACTTTAAGTATTTTCTGATACTTGAATTTATAATAACAGGTTCCGACTATACCGTTTTTACCTCCTTAAGTAATATTACGTTTCCTAGCTAAGTTAAGTGGTATAAAACATTTACTTAGCACTCTTTAAGAACACTTGGAAATAGTGAGACTTAGTAGAAACCTTACTATTACCTTAGGTACTTATTGTTACTTGAAGTTACAATACCTAGTGTTACTGTGGTTCAGCTTTTCTCTTTTATACCTACCTAAGTCTTATTATGTCTTCTTGCTACTGTTACTCATCTTGATGAGTTATTTAGTTATAGTCATGACCATTGAACAAACAAAAGTTTTACTGGACGCTTTTATATACCCATTAAACCAATACAAACGTTAAGAAAGGTGGAAATTAGCGCCAAAATGTTTGTTGGGAAACCATGGTCGATAAAAGTACAAAAAAATTACCTCACCAAAAAGGAATGTGTGTATGTATGTATAGATCCGAACAACCTCTGCCTATGATGGATAAGGGAAGGCTCTCAAATATCCTAAGTGCATTGGGACTGTGTTATCCCTTTGGTGGTCTCGGAAGCAACCAAAAAATTGATTCGGAAAATTCGTATTTTCTCCGCGTCATTAATCTTTTGATTCCTCGAATGGCCAATGTTGCCGAAAGCAAAATGTTTTTGGCAACCTTTGGTTCCTTTTTAAATTTTATATTTTCTTCTATGATGTAATCGTTTAAAAGAGAAACAAGGGAAGTAGGTATATACCGCTGCGCTATTCGAGTACTTAAAATAATTTTATCCTACTAATATTATAAATGTGAAAGTTTGTGGGTTTGGATGTTTGTTCCTCAGTCACGCAAAAACTACTGAACGGATTTGGTTGGAATTTGGCACACAGATAGTAGATAGCCTAGATTAAAACAAGGGATACTTTTGTCCCGATATTCCTACGGGAATAATGCGGGTGAAACCGCGGGCGGCCGCTAGTAACAAATATTTATCACATAAACAAATCTTTTTACCAATATTCCAAACTAGCTCTCAATAACAAAAACAATCATCCAATTAAACCATAGAAATTGAAATCGCAACAATTTTGAATCCTCTCAAGCGAGGAAGCAGGTTATCAATTTAATCACAATATTATATTCGATACCAACGGAAAGCGACCCACCTATAATGATATCTAAACAGCTATTATTGGCAATTTCACAGATACTGTTATGCAAATACCTCTAAACCAACCGTGATGATAATTTGAACGGCGTCATTACCAGAGGATCGTTAAATTAAATGGCATTGCGGAGAATGCAAACACCTAATTGCTATGAGCTTCCTACGAGTCTACAGATATTGGTAATTAAAGCAAATTGAATTATAAAATAAATACTAAGCTGAAAATTGAATTGAAACCACTTGAAGATTCTACCTATTAAAAAACGCTATTTGTTTACGAAGACTGTCAACCACAAAGTGAAAATATTATTGTAAAAAGGATAATGGTAATAATATCTGAAGGTAGATACTAATGGCACTAATGGCTTAGTACACAAGTAAAAAGTCATATCTTGAATCGACGGAAATCTCAGTCGCAACAAACAAATTGTGACATGTCAGATAATCGAGCTTGTAGAATGGTTTATCTTTTATTTAAAATGCTTTTGGAGTATTAGACTGAATATCGTTATTTAAATAACTGAATACATAAAGAAGTATATGCAACAGCTAAAAATAAAACCTACATAAAAAGTAGAACTATTTGCGCCTAAACTCACAGTCGCTGGGTGATCGGTCGACAATGCGTTTTGGCCCATCTCGAAGAAATAATTTTGTCAACTCACCAACAGCTGATCTCACCACCTTACCACAAAACCATTTGATCCTATCGGATTTCAAACCTGGACCTTACGCGAGTTAGTCCTATCAATATCAAAACAAGTACTGTACAAAACGGTTGTCATCAAGCAGTCATTAACTCCCATTCGACATGCAAACTTGTTCTTACACTTTATCATAAAGCTCGACTGCAAGATGCAATGATAGCTTAAGTTGTTGAGTTTGAAGGGAAGTAGGTATTTTCCTGTAGCCTGTGGTCTGCGTGCTGAATGTTTCCGTTGAAAATACACGTGAAAGAAAAATGTATGATTATGTTTATGTATTAATTTAGATTTCATCAGAAAATAAATGTCTAAATGACAAAAACATCTGTATCCGTATCTCAGGCATCTATAGTCGAAGCAGATGAAAAGAAATTGCTAGCTTTTGCTCATGAGATCAAAAAAACAAATCTCTTGTGATTGATCTCTCTAAAAAACAGAGCCAAGCTGTTCGAACGAGCGTTTGAAACTCTGTGATATAACAAAACTCTCTTGACAACGAGTAAAACTGCGACCACTAATGTTTACCTACGTCCTACCAACGTGTCGTTTGATGCCTTTGAAATGTCAGACATCCTGAAAAGACCAATACGTCGCCAAAAGTAATTTCCATTCATTTTTGTATTTATTTCTTTTAGTGCCCTTTCATTTCATTTGAGATCAAAGACTGAATGTGTTACATGTTATTTCATACGTTCGAAATGACAGATTTTTTTAGGACCGTTTATTTTTCTTTCTTCGATTTCTCGTCCTACATAATCGACTGGCCGGCTAATATGCCGTGTTTCCACAACTAGTGGTTTCTAGGTTCGATTTCCGGTCGAGTTTGTAGATTTTTTTAATTGTTTTAGTATTATTGCCTTTATTAGAGTTTATAGTACTTATCTTTCTGGCATATCAGCTGGTCAAAATTGTTCTGTTTATCTACTCGAGATATTACAAAATGATTAGGTACCACTTACGCAATAAAAATACACTCAATCTGATTAGAAATGTTTGCTCGTCAGAAGATTATATTACTTGAATTGAGTGAAAATCTTTAATTCGTATTAAACGTAGCCGTTAAATTTATTATTTGCTTTGAAATCCAATCCAATCTTCGCAGGGCTGTCGAAATGTTAATGTTAGTTTTATGACAATTATCTTACTTCTTAATATATTACTTATATTATTTTCTTTGCTACATGTAATAGCAATACATATATGAGAGATTTACTATAAGATATTACCTAAAACAAATTGAATTGCAAAGAAAAAAGACAAACAAAAAGAGAGATTTTTTCACAATCAATACTTAGCGTGACACTTTTGGTTTAATCACGACCACCTATCAAAGAAAACCAGTCTAGCATGTGGCAACCCTGATCACTAGAGACAGCGCATTACATTCATAAAGTTCTGAAAGAAGCAAAGATTAAAAGTGTTCATTGGAGCTTTTCCGACTGGAAATACTCTTGAAAACGGAACTTCATTATTGAAAAACGAACTGAAATAGAGAAAGTAGCTTTTAATTCTACTTCATTAGCACAAAAAATCATCACTAGATAAGAAATGAACACTATAAGAAAAGAACAACGACTGCACGTTGTATTACACTATCGATTTATCATGTCATGATACTATTAATAGCTAGAATTGGGTCGTGATATAATCATGATCCAGAAAATACTTACTAATTAATCATTATCACAATACTGCTATTATCGTACATTTTGCGATACTTGGTCTTGGTCACCTTATTGCAACCTTGTTGCAACTTTTATACTGAAGAAAAGTAAAATAATGTACAGACTGCGGACCAAATGTTGTGAGACAAATTTTAAGAGCTGCACTTAGGGTTGCCAGATCGTAAGTCCAAAATATCTGGAGAATATTTGAAAATGTCGGGATTTTGCGGTTGTTGTCGGGAGAAATAACTGTTTAAAATAAAAATGTAACTTATATGCCTGTAGGTACATATACAGTAAGAAAACGGCCGCGCAGCGCGATTTTTAGTCAGTTTCATCCACTAATCTTGTAAGTTTTCATCTTGCCTGTCAATCGCAAATCGATTTTTAGTATGTTTTATCCAATAATCTTGTTAGTATGTTTTTCCAATAATCTTGTAATATTATGTGGTTTCATCCGTGAAAATTATTGCTTTCTAGAGAACTTTCGGAACAGCTGATTTTCCGGGAGATTTATAGATTTTTCGGGAGTCGGGAGATCACTTGAAATTCCGGGAGAATCCAGGCGAATCCCGACCATCTGGCAACCCTAGCTGCACTCCAAATCCACGCCGTTTATTGTTATGCACTGCAGACGGAATGTACACGGACTGCATACAGTGTGGCGTCTTTCTTATAATTGACTGAAAATGGATATTATAGTGTGTGGTTTTTAACCGACTTCAAAAATTTTAAAAGAGGAGGTAACTATTCTATTCGTCTTGGATATTTTTTCATATGTTTAAGTGTCTTTTTTATTAATTATTTTATATCAGGCTATACAACGGCAAATTTAAAAAAAAAACTGTCTGTGTCATTTCGGTGGCACAAGGCACCCCCTTCCTATAGTGAATAGTTTAGGTATGTTTACTTTAGAAATTAAGCTTTAAGAATTTAAATATATTTTGATATAAAAATTTAAATATATTTTGATTTAAAAATTTAAATCAATATATTTATTGTAAATAAATATACTTGTGAGTCAAAAGTTTATTTCTTAGATCGCTATTAGGTTGATCATAACTTCGTCAAGTAGCTTTAATTTTTTTTTTTTATTAATTTTTATAGAAAAATTCTTCAATTTTTTTTACAATTATACTATTTGCGTCGCTCTTATTAAAGACTAGTTATTTTTCCTGGTTCGTACATTCAAATAAAGAGAAGCATCAAAACCCGCCTCGCCTGTAATTTGTTTACAAGACCACAACTGCAACGTAAAGAGATTGCAAAAGCTCTTTCAAAGCCAACGGATAGTGAACCTGAAAGTGTAACCTCATGCCCAAATTCAGCATTTGCCTGTTGGAAATAGCTAACACAGCGAAATTTTAAAGCTGGTGGCTTCAGTTTTGATATAAATATCTGAATAATTATTATAATTTGTAGGAGAACGTATGGTATATTGGTCTGGCAGCTAAATTGGACCACCATCATATTATTAAGAATAACGAAAAGGATCTTTTTGACATGGCAAGGCAACACCAAGCGATACCTACGGCCTACGCATCAAAATTCAACTGCCCGGGCCGCCGGTCCAACCATACTTTGCCCAATCATTTTTCTTTTCTTTTTTTCAGAAAGGTACACTTTCAACATGACATTTATGTTCTGAAAATGTGATTCACGGTATTGATTTCACTTTTATACCTATAGATTATTATAAAAACTACCTGACCACGCGCTTTTGACATTTTCGAAATGGCTGAAATTATGATTTCCCCATATATCCGTCATTTCAAAAAATTGCCGAAAAACTGAATCGACAAAAATTTCGGTATACTTAAATATCAAATCTGATGCTCACAAAATTTAACGAGAATCAGTTGAAAAATGCGACCTGTAGAGGAGAACAGACGGACAGCTGGACAGCCGGACATACGAAAGCTGAAACCACAGAACACATACATAATAGTACAAAGTCTGAAACGAAGACTGAGCGAGCGCGAAGCGTCACATGTCAGAGTACGTTCGAGGCATACATCTTGAATTTTACCCAGTGTTGCCAGACCCGATCAAAACTCTTGCCCACACAGGTTGTTAAAATTGCCCTTTCCGACACAAAATCGCCCATAATCGTCAAAACAACGACATGTAGAGGAAACTATCGTATTTTGACACGCTTTGTACCTAGAACCATCTTAATTTTTCGAAAGCTCCCGCCCTTTAGCCATTTAAACGTCGGGGCGACTATTGCCGACTGAATTTTTTTGAAAAAAAATGTTAGGGCTCAGTCGATTTACATCGGTAAAACTGACTTTTATCTGCGAAATCTTAAACGCTGGTGCTGGGCTTCGTTCCTAGATGGTTCTATAGGAAGAAATGCCTATGGATACCCAATCTAAGCTGTGATTTTGGGTTTAGGTACTTTGTGCCAGGTGTTTTCATGCGGTTTCTGGTTAGTAGTTACGTGATTTCCAAAATTGCCCATATTTTACCCGTTCCAAGACCTTTCCGCCCTTTTTGCCCTTTTTTCAAAAAAGTCCTAAAATTGCCCATGGCGTGGGCAATTGCCCACGGTCTGGCAACACTGATTTTACCATTGAAAATGGTTATATCAGATGCAAATCGCCTGAGACGTATTTTTGACCATATCTCTGAGGATTTTGAGAGAATCGAGATGGAAATAGTACCAAAAGTTGAGAAATTTATCGAGACATGTGTGAACGTTTGAATTTTGAAAATCTACTGGTAACTTTTTTTGAAATTTTGCAAAATTCCAAAAATTCCGGGTTTTTGGGGGGGTGTTTGTTTACTAAATTGTAAATATTTCGAAAATAAAACTGACTTAAGAAAAAATGAAAAAAAGGGTCCTAGGGTATTAGTTTAGCTACCAAATGGCAAAAAAAATTTGAAATCGGTAAATAATTGTGACCTGTAGGTGGTCCCTTTAGATTTGGAATTCTAGAAAAACGGGTGTTTCCATACATAAAAAGTTATGTAGCTTCTATGATCATTGACCGATTGTCATGGTTATAGTGTTAAAAGATGCAGAAGCAGACGAGAAGTGCATTCGTTGGAATTTTGAAAATCGGTTAATAATATTTCGGCTGCGTCGAGGCACTCAGCGGGCGCTTTTGTGACACGAGGCGGAGCCGAGTGTCACAATCGTACAAATAAATAGGTACTACCTAGGTAATTTTAAAAATATAATAGTTATTTGCATTTGATTTGATTTTGGTTTTTCGTATGTGTGTGTGGTTTGAGGGCCACTTGCTCGAAAGTCAATAAAAGTATACTGATGATTTAGTAGACATTATAAAAGAAATATGCAATTGTATTCATTTTCAATGCTCCGATTCTTGCGGGGACTGTAAAATCTGTGAATTTTTTTCGACGGAGTGGGGATAAGTTCACGCATATCACAGTATTACCTACTTTACCTTCTAATATTATAAATGCGAAAGTCCGTTTGTTTGTTACGCCTTCACGTCTTAACTACTGAACCGATCATCATGAAATTTTGCATACACGTTGTCAGGGGTGCAAAAAAGGACATAGGGTACCTTGCATTCAGAAAAAAACGTACAGTTCCCGAGGGTTAGCAAAATACTTTCCACGCAGACGAATTCGCGGGCGGCCGCTAGTACCTATATATAAGTATACTGTGCGCATTTACTTTTCTTTCATAAAAATATAATATGTTAAATATGCATAAGGAAAGTTAAATTATTTCTTTTTATTTTCCAGATTATTAAGGTACACATCAATTTACTCTGATAAAAATAACTTTTGGCGTAGGTGTAGGATTACAATGGCGCAAATCGCAAAAAGAGGTTTGTTCCCTAAATAAAACTCGTTTAATTGCTTTCCTTTTACGTAGTAAGCTTTCATTGTTTGTTGCTACTATATTTTATTTTTTACTGTATTATTTTAACAACTTAAACTCGAAAATATTTCGTAATTCCAGAAGGAACACTCACAAATACACCACGATTAAATAATATTTAGTTGCTTTTTCATTAAGCATAATATAATTATTATTCGCCAAAATTATTAATTATTTTTCGCCAACAACCTTCGTGAAATGTTTGATATTGTATTTTAATTTTATATTGGATATACATTTCCATGATGTATATCTATTTTAATTTTATATTTAAGTATCGGCGCGGGAAATACCACTACCAAAGCGCTTTAATCAGATATTAAACTGTGAAAATACAAGCTAATACTGATGTCGAGGCTAGCAAAGAAACAACACTTACTATGAATTTGATCAAAGTTATCAAACTTATGGCCGATTGCACTAAACTTAAGGATCGCCTAAGTCTTTTCCTAACTACAACACGACCAAACCGCTCGGCGCGGGTAGGCTTTATAAGCGCGTTATGACAGCTGTAAAGCGCTAAGTTCATTGGCTAATGATGGCGATAATGAACTTTGTAAAACAGTAGTTGATTAGCACTGCCAAAGTAGCCCGACCGATCCAAAACGGTCAGAGCACAATCCTATATGCGACAGCGACGTAGGGTTGTCAAAAGATGAAAGTATAAATAGGGTACTTAATTTTGTAACTAACAATATATTTTTGAGAGCAACTACAAAACCTGCTAGGCTGTATCGTAAGCTAAGTGCAGAAACAAACGATAATAAATCGAAGTTGCTTGAATTCATTGGATGTGGTAATCAGATACCTGCGACATTTTTGGTCGAGCGAAAGGCTAAAATTGTTAGACCAACGCAGCCATCTTTGATTGATGATCCGGATTTCGTTCCCGATCAGAATAAAATACAGAGACACACATATTTATAAAAATAACTTATTAGACTGGCTATGGCTTCAGCAAAAGTTTCGTCTTCGAGTCTGATTATGGCGCTTTGTGTTTGGTACAAAATGATTAGCCACTAAGGCTGGCCCCAGACCTACCGGTTCCGTTTCTTTGCTTTGCTGTGCTACCTTGCTTGAAAGACCGCCGGCCAACCAGGGTAATTTTCAATCTATCGCATTTTGGGACTAGACCAAATTGGCAAGATAGCCATTAGCTTGGTTTTATCAAATATCATCGCCTGGATTGCGAAGTAGGAAGCTTTTAGGAGATATGCCACCCTGAACATGGACTCCGATCGTTAAAAATAACTCAATCGCTTATTTATACAAGATGTTTGGTAAAGCCTTATAAAACTGAATATGGTAGATAGGGACCATAATAAAACTGAACAACTTTTACTATGGGACCAAATCTGAAATCGCGAAAAAAAATGAACTGTTTCATACATTTTGATAATTTCGTTATTAATTTAATTTTTGTATAAAACAACAGTTTTTTTTAAAACGAAAACTAAAACTTCTCATCGCACCCCAGACGACGATATTTGATAACACCAAACTAATGGCTATCTTGCCAATGTGGTCAGGTCAAAATATGCGATAGATTGAAAATGAGCCTCTTGGCCGGCGGTCCATGGTAGAACAGCAAAGCAAAGAAATGAAACCGGTAGGTCTGGGGCCAGCCTTAGTATGACTTGTATGAAATATTGAACTATTATAATAATACAGGGTAATTTTTGGACCCCTTTTTCAAATTTTGTCAGGTTATTCTATAACAGCAATACAATCAATTTGTGAAGTTAAAAAAATGTTTTTTACATTTTTGTCCCAAGCTTTTTCCTACACAAATTGAAAATGTTGTCACTGTTTGCGCATCGCACGACGGTCGACCCGCGCGAGCCCCCCTCCCGCCACCTGCCTTCGCCGCTCGCGTCGCTTGCGCGAGCGAGGGTGAGCGTGCGCGCCTAAATTTTTTGGACATAAAAAGCCTATTTGGCCTAAAACTGTGAATTTGAAAAGAAATAATTATCTCACCAATTTTTTTTATTTCCTTGAACTTAAATTTGGTTTTGTAAAGAGGTCGCAAAATTACCCTGTATACTTAGTCGCCAACCCTACGCAGGAACGTGCGGTCAGCATCCGGTGCACACAATACGCCCGATTAGCATCACGATCCACGATGCGATCAGCGTCCATTACACCGCGCGTTGCATTAAAAGCGTTGTTACACAAATGTGCACACATTTACATTTTGTGCCTATGTACAACAACTCGGCCGACCTAACATGACATCTGGCTCGGGATTCGTCACAGTTTCGCTCTAGCCGCTTCTAGGCGCATTATTTTGCACAAACATTGTAACAATTGGGACTAGGAGCGCAACATAGGTATACATACAAAGTTAACATAAGAGCTGGAGAACAAATCGCGATTTCCCGCAAACATACATATAAGCAGGCAATCTATGCCCAACTAAACTGTAGCAATTCTCAAGCAGGTCCAAATAAAACAAAATAATGAGAGAAGTGAACAAACATTTTATATGATAGTCAGTTTTGCCACCCGATTAGCATTACCCTACAATGTGGTCCTTGTGGTCCACATTATACATGAAAGTCATATGAACTTTATAAGACAATCTTTGAGGGTTTGTTAATAGCAAGGCGATGAAAAGATAAATGTCAATCGGGGCCAAACACTCACTCGCATATGAAAAATGAATAATGAAGATAAATCAGGGGGTCTATTGCCCAAGTGTCGTCGACTTCGCCGTCGGCTTCATTTGACAGAGGGATGAAATACATTGCTACTTTTTTTTGGTACAAATATAAACTTACCAAAGAAAAGTAGCAATGTATTACAACCATCTGTCAAATGAAGCCGACGACACTTGGGCAAAGACCCACAGTTTTGCTGCCAAAAGTTACAGTCAGTTATCAAATAGATATTTTTTCACACAAGTCAAAATCAATAGAAACACAAATAAATAACTAGATGACGTTTTATTACAAGCGCGATGCCAATTAACTGATTCGAATTTGCTACCCCTTGATTACATTAACATTCCTGGCAGTTTATTGATGCTGTCTCATTAAATCTTGTAATAAAACATTATAATTAGAAAGTTTACGCCACCAACGAAGGTAAAGAAAACCCGAAGGAAAGTTAAATAAACCGAACTTTCTAGACGTTTCCATTTCTGCGTAATACCCGGTGAGGTTTTTTTTATTGGTTTTGAAGCCGAAGAGCTTATAGAACTTTGTTTTAAAATTGGATACCTTTCAGCTGAATAGTATACAGAAAGGTCCGTTGAACGATAAAAAATAAATTGAAAAAAGAATTCAATATTTAAAAGTAATTTGGGTTTAAGCAAAACCAATTATGGTAAAGCTACATTTAAGTGTTACTGAGGATATAAAACATACATTTTCACCTCTCCAGCACGAAAAGGGCACTTTTGGTGCGTAAAAACTCGCAGCAAAAAGGATTTTTGCTGCGAGCGTGAGGCAAAGTGCTTTTTTAATTTTTAACACCAATTCACTTCTCAAGCTTACGCGCTCACTAGACATGAAATAAAACAATTTTTAACGGATCTTTGGTATTAAAAATACCAAAGAACTTTCAATAAAACCGCGCTAGTATCCGTTAAAAATTGTTTTATTTCATTTTAACACCAACTTTTAAAATAATAAAGAAAAAAAGAAATAGAGTGACAAGGATGAGACTTGTAAAATTGATATGTGAGAAAAGGATAGATAGAGTGCTTTATGTTGTCATACATGAATTAAAAAGTAAAAAAAATAAAATGCACGGATATACCAAGGAGTTTTAAATGATAATGTTAAAAAAAGAAGGTTGATAATTCGAAATAAAGAGTATGGACGAAATGAGGTCGCATGTGTGAAATAAATATAAAGGAAATAAGAAAAATTAATGAAATTTATTACCAATTAGTGTTTTATGATTATAAATAAATAAATAAGATGGGATATTAATGAATAAGAGAAAAGCACAACGTAATAATGTAAAACAAAATGGCGGGAATCTACTTTATGAATAAAAGTTTTCAGCATTGGTTTGATCGAACTATTTTTGTGATAAATTACAAAAAAATTGTGCGTCCAACGATGAAGATAGTTGTCTAACTCCAAAAGAGTTGAGTGAACAAGTTTCTAATGCTGAATTTAGCTTTTTACCAGGAAACTCACGTAAAAATTTTCTCGCTGGTCGAGGTGAAAAGTTGTATGTTTTACACGAGACCAAAATTTTGTTCTACCTCGTGCCTTTAAATCACTCACTGTGCTCAGTAGTCTATATTAGAATCACTCGCTACGCTCGTGATTCAATTCTAGACTACTTCGCTAGTTCGTGATTTAAAGTAGGCACTCGCAGCACAAATTGATTTTGGTCACTTGTAAAACAAATAACTATTTCATGAAACTGAAACAGATTTAATATAAAAGCTTAATCTTTTTTTTTTCAGTGATAAATTGAGACTACTAAGACATCACACTCAATTTATATTCCAACGAAAAACGTTATGTAAATCTCCAAATCTCCACGACTTACCGAATCCCTTTATTTTCCAATTGAAATCTTACGAATGCGTATTTAGAATTTCAATCGGCACATCAAATAAACAAACCTGAATACATCATTCTTTGATTCGAATATACGATTCTCAGATTCTGCTACACGAGATTGTGACGTAAAGCTTACAATTTAAGATTTAAATAAGTTCAACGTCAGGAATTCTAGTTTCTGGTCGGTTCCCCGCAATAAAAGGTACGATGTCCTATAAAGTTTTCTTCTCCATGGATCCTTTACGTCTTGTAGGAGTTCTAGAGTTGGATTTATTTGCTTTCCGTCTACTACCCACGTGTATTTCTCAAATGAATATAAATTCGTTTCCATTGGATTTGGCAAAGATGGCGGATTTTAAGTAGCTTTGGCCGTCTAGGTAGAATTCTTTTGTGTTCTTTGTTAGAATAAATAGGTGCTATGTCTTGTCGAATAACTTATTTAACTGAGTTGGAAATTGGACCGAGCTCTTAAAATAAAACTATGACAGACACCCACTTTTGTAGAATAGAACGCCTTAATAACTTTACTTAACCTCTACTAGGAAAATTCTCCCTTTTGTGCTTTATTCAGGGATTTGTATCGCTTTGACGTTATTCTGAGATTTATAAGCTCATTAAAAATTACGTTTTTATCTACCTAGATAGAAAGTGTTGACATAGGGATACCTATCCCTGACAACTCTTTACAGGTAAAACTTTAATATTGATTCGTAAACAAAAACCCCAAGGGCAAAGCATAAATTCAGACTGATGGAAGACGGAGTGTAGTAATTTCGACCGAAAATAATATTAATTATTGGGCCAGCCAGATATTCTGTGCAATATTTTTGAAGGACAGAGGATTAAGGTCGGGGTTTCCAATACACTAGTTAGTGGAACTGTCAGCAATAACCGTATCAGACATGACCAACCTGAATAGTTTACACCATGTCGCACTAATATTATTGCCGTATTACATTAATATTATAAGGCAATATTATTCTGAACTCGCGTTTCTGTGACAAACTTTAGAACTACTCTACTTCTTAGGAGCGGTGAAAGATCACCGATCCGATGGACAAAAGTCTGCCAGCCAAACTGGCATGCAGACGGCACACGGATGGCCGAATACAAGCCGAATACCGTACTACATGGAACGTGTGACTTCATGCTGTCGCGACCCTCAGTCATGAGGATACCAGGAAGAAAAAGAAGACTTCTAAGGTTGACTTCTTCTCTTGAAGTTGACTGTACTGCTAAAACCACAAGAATTTATGGGCTAATGTGACTTCTTATTATTAGTAACCTAGGCTCGTAAAAGACTCATATTTTTAGAAGGTCCAAGATTTTTTATCGTCGTAACTAAATGTGGCTTTTGATAAAAGGGATTTGACACTTGCCTGTTTATCAACGTCATCTATCAGTTACAGTCAGCCTACAGTTTTTTGTCATTTTGAAAAACCCTAATTCAATTAAAACTTTGAAATAATATCAAGGATAAATTGACTTTTGTTACAAGAGAATTGAAACTGTGAGACTTCTGTCAATGCCGCCGCACAGTTTCGGTTAAGAATAGGACTGTCCCATCTCATCCCGTGGGTATCGTAGAAGGCGATAGAGGGAAGTTTTTAGGGACCCGGTGCAGACCATCGCACAAAGGGTCACTCGAATGGCAGCGAGGAAACTGTCAACAACAGCATTCCCAAGGAGGGTTGGTGTCAGGCAGGCGGCCGACCGTAAAACTTTACCAAAACCTAATGCAGTATGTATTACATGCTGCGCCGACCCCAATAGTGGTCGTTCTACGAGCGCAGAATTTTATTTTGTGTAGAGCACTACCAATAAATTGGGATAAGGACAGGAGGATGATGATGAGACTTCTGTCAATGAGTATCAACAAAATAATTTCTACAGAATATTTTGCTGAATAACGAAAGTTATAATGACTTTTCAACGTTTTAGAATCAATACTGTAAAATGTACCTAGTTAAATTTAATATTATTTTCTTATTATTTAGCTATACGTGGAACGAGCTAGCCGACATTATTAACAGTTCGTAAAGTAACCGACATCGCTCGAAGGATTGCTCAGCTAAAGTGGCAGTGGGCGGAACACATAGCGAAAAGAACCGATGGCCGTTGAGGCGGAAAGGTTCTTGAATGGCGACCGTGCACCGGACGACGGACGCTCCGTGGGTAGGCCCCCGACAAGGTGGACCGACGATCTGGTGAAGGTTGCCGGAAGCCACTGGATGTGGGAAGCACAGGACCGATCGTCGTGGAAATCCTTGGGGGAGGCCTATACCCAGCAGTGGGTGTAGTGCGGCTGATAATTATGATGATGATGATTAACAGTTCGTGGTGGTGATCGATCGGTATACTTACTTGTGAATTTTTTAACTTCCAAGCTCTTGGAATTAAAATTCACAAGTGAAAAAGTTACCTACTTCAATATTATCGGTTATGTTACGTATAACGGAACGAAATGACATGCTTACAAGTAATAAGTATGTAATGGAAACATAAAATAATATGTCCATTGAAAGTACAAAACCAAGACTAATTCCTAACTTTGTGAATGTATTCATGAACCTATTTATTTCAAGCTCGTTATTCATTGTTTTGTTTTGTTTTTACATGAACAATAGTCATTATTACCACGTTAGTGATAATCCAGACGTGAAGTAATTTAAAGTAGATGCACATTAAATTCAAATCAACAGCTATGTAAGTTTTTGCGAAAAAAGAAAATTGATTTAAGAATATGTATTTAGTGCGACATGAGCTTATCTTTCATCTTCATACATACTTTTCTGGTTTATACCAGAAATCATTCATAGATTTTCGTGCCACGAGTATATACAGAATAGGGTGGTCGTCGGTCGAGTCAGTCTGTCGATGCTGCTGATCCTTATTTACACTTTACCCAAAGGTAATCATTGAATCCTTATAAATCACAATTATCACTAACACAAGCACTCAGGCTATAGCTAGTTCCGTCTGGATAATAAATGCACCCAATAAACTCCACGAATAATGACACTATGATTACGTAACTCTGTTGCTAACATTCTCGATTGAAAACGATTGAAACCGCAGTTACATTGCTGCTTTAAGTAAGATAGTTGTCACATTGGTTCTTACTAAAGCAGCAATGTAACTGCTATTTCTGTCAGAGATTGCAACAAAGTTATAAAATCAGGAGGCAGGTGACTGATTGGATAACAAGAGCGCGCCAAACTGTTTGTCCTTCGGCAGTATTAGGCTGATATAGTCACAATAGCCGACAATACTAGCCAATCGACTACGCGGATATCGCACATTGTGGACGGTATAGCATTATAACACAATGAGTATTTTATGCTAGGTTTATTCCATAACCCTGTTGCTAAATGTTGTTGCCTGTTAGGCATTATAGGATAGGTACTTTAAATAAAATGTTTTGTTCATGGAAATCAGGTCGTAGACAGGTGAATTGTAATTTTGTTCTCTTATTGTTTGTTTCGCATAGAGAATCTGAATTTTCTGACTATTTTAATCTGTATTTAAAATTCTCTAGATATACCAAACATACGAAAAATTAGTTCAGTACCTAGGTAGTTAGTTATGTGACATCTATGCCTCGATATTAATCGTTGGTTTGGATAAACCAATGTACTTTTCGACTCAAAAATTTCGACTTGTTGTAAGACCAGAGGGCCTAGCCAAAGTAACATTAGCAAATCTTCGTTATTGCTTTTTGATTGAAGTTCGACGAATCTACGTGATTGACGTTTTAAAATTCGATCGTTAACGAAACCTTATGTCAATCCCATCCCATACGTGTTTCGCAAGCGAAGCAATAACGAAGATTTGAAAAAGTTACTTTGGCTAGGGGGTTTTTGTTCGTTAGAAAGATCTCGTTTTCTTATTACGACTGCATTTCAAAGTAAAAGTCGACATTTTGGAGTTGATACCCTGTTATAATTTTTGACATCAAACAAAAGCACATTTTACTCACTTTACATATTTACATCGTCGTCGTCCTAAGAATTATGAAAGCGCTTCGACCGTGAACCATGTGGCCAAATCGCTAATGCAGACATCGTTTACCCCAGCTTCTTCACCAACTATCATCTTCATTATTTACATTTACATATTGTAAGTACTAGCTTTCCCTAATATTTGGACCACCGCACGCTGCCGCACTGCAGCAACAAAAGCTTCCATTTGCGGTTGCAACGAATCGTTGTTTAACTCTTTCCACAGTTAACGATCGCCATAAACATGGTAAATTTACCGAAACCACTAATAAAGTCTATTCCAGGCGCGACTAGAATGAAGGGACGAACAAAGACACCCTAATAAGGGTGACGTAAAATTTTACGAGCCCATTTGGTTGTTTTGAGAAGTTTTCAAAAATTTATGGGCCTTTGGTGCTTTGTGCTCTTAACGAGTATTAAAGTAAATATGTTTTGTTTTGAGACGATTATTTCTATATTAATAAAACTTTGAACACTAGCAATTAGTATTCTTTCATTTTGCTGCCTTTTCACGCTAGTTATTCTGTGCCTATTCACACGAAACTTCAAAAGTAAAACCCAAACCAACCTGAGATTTATATTTAACAATTAAACAACATTTGACTTTCTCTGAAAGTTTTGAAGACTCCTCAATCGCAAAGGGAATATTCATCAGAAAAATACTATTCAAAAGAACACACACTTTAATAAGAAGATAGGAATTTGAAGCATTCTACAAAAAGCCTTTTAGATCTGAATGTAAATCAGTCCTTGTTTTAAGCGACCCTTTAAACCCTATTTCATACTGTAGCTATCGTCCCAGAACGTGAAAAGCATACTACTCAATACTACAGCACAACCCTATTTATATAACACAATCTATCTTGTTCATATCTAGTTTACAGACAACGGATTGAGAATAGCAAATATTGGGTTACACAAAGTCAAGACCCGCATCCTCTTACCGCGAACGCAAATAGAATATATCAATAAGGGATGGCAGATATAGTAAACTAATATTGAAGTTGCCTCTATAGTCTAGTTCAGCCACACAAATGTCAGGTGTGAGCCGAGTTTTATTCCCAGAGGGTTATTCGTGACGGTTTGGTTAACAGTTTACCTATTCGAAGAACAAAAATATGTCACCGTAACAACAAGAGAGTTAAAACCAATTTCATTCCAAGACCGACACGGCAGACACACTCATTGCCATTTGAAAGAGTCGCGACATTACAAGAGTTTTGACGAGCGATTTTGACGAGGCATTTTAACGAGTTAACAGAGCCAAAGAAAATATACGCTGTAGCATGCTAGAGCCGAGTGTAGAAGGCTTTTAGTTAACAATGCCATAACGTTCAAACTATTGCAGATAGGCTGAGTACTGGTAGCTAGCGTAACAACACAAGTGAGGGCAAAATCTACAAAACAAGGCCATCGGGTCTCTCGGCTAAAAACAATGAAGATGTAAACTGTGATTTGACAGATGTAAGTGATACATTGCTACTTCGTTTTGGCACAAATAAAAACTTACCAAAGAAAAGTAGCAATGTATTTAAATTGCAATTGAAATCAGAGCGATTACGATAGCAATGTAAGTTATCCGATAGAGCCCCAGAGAGGATCTTAACTAACGGCCGATTTCAATAACCTATCCTCAGTTAGTGTCCGGGCACGAAAACTGCGACGGCGGAGCGGCAGCGGGGCGGCGCGACAGCGGAGCGGCGGCGATGCATTCAACAGTATGGCACAGTATGGAGACGCGCACGAAACGGGCGGTGGCAGAGCGGGGCGACGAGCGATGCACGGGCGGGAGGAGAGCGACGAAAACAAATGAACAAACTAGTTGGATTTGGTAGCCCGCGATTACAGTGTTGTGTTGAATAATATAATAGTGTCTGTTTGATTACTAGGTAGTACCTATTTATTCAGTATGGATGTCGGCATCTTGGACATCATTTAAAAAACACAAGATGAGCAAAGAATCCGGTTTTGTAACTAGTTAACGCCTATACTTAGACCATTTTTTCGAACTAAATAAAATTTTTAGACATAGGATATATTTCGTGCTTTGAATATTTTTCGGTATTGATTTAACAAGAAATTGTTTCCATAGCAACATCACATTTGACACATCAATAGAAATAAAAAAAAATAAGAAGTTACTTTAGTGGTATACCGTGGTCCTACCAGTAGGTCAAATCGGTAGGTCCACGGGCCCTTAATGATATTTAGCCCATCTGTCACAACACTACTAGCGCGGCTGACCGACCGCTAAGTTTCGTGCCCACGTTCTCATCGCCCCGCCCCGCCGCCGCTCCGCTGCCGCGCCGCCCCGCCACCGCTCGGCCGCCGCCACTTTCGTGTCCGGACACTTAGAGATAGGTTTACTAAAGACTTGTTGCCTAGATATTTCTGTTAAATGACAGGAAGTATGAACAGTTGCCTAGTAACAGATCCATAGTAGGCCTATCTCTTACTGGAGATAGATTATTGAAAGCGGACGTAAGTCACAGACTTTTTTATTTGTGGGGATCCATCTTTTGTCACTGTCGTCGCTAGTTTCCAATAGCAGTTTGAACGGGTTGTTTGTAATGGAAGAACAGGTGTCCCAGGTTATTGCACCGTCGATATGTGAATTACACCCAGGGGCGTAGCTACCGCCGTATCAGCCGTATCAATTATACGGGGCCCCCGGGCCACGGGGGCCCCCAACGTGCGTAATCAAAAATTAATAAAAACTTTTTTTTAATGGAAAAAGTCAAAAAAACCTATTTTTTCCCGCGTAAAGCGTACGCATAAATCAGTTGGCCGAAAAGTAGGCAAGGAGAGTGTATACAACGTGTAACAGAAAGGGGGTATCAACCCGCAAGGAGGCAGGGTTGCTACCCGTCCCGATTTTGCCGGGACAGTCTTGATTTCGATCATATTGTCCCGCGTCCCGACGATCCATCAGTTTTGTCTCGATTTTTGATGTTACACGCGATCATAATCAAAGTGTTGATAAAAAATGGGTCCAAATGTTTAAAAGATTAAAGGACAACAAGTTAAATGCCTTATTTGGCGTAGTATCCCTTCAAATTCTTATGTTGAGCGAGTATTTTCCCATATGACGTTTAAATGATCTAATGTTAGAAATCGTTGCTCTGCTGATTAAATGAAAGCGGAATTGCAAAAGACATCTCTTGTTCGGAATTCGTAAGTCAATATAAAAATGACGCAAAATTAATGAGAGGCCCGTAGTAATACAAAATAAGCATGGAAACATAGTAAAAAAAAAATAAAACATTAAATTAAATGTCTCTTCTTTCTCTACACCTAGGTAAGACTTTATTTTTTATTTACCTCTCACTTTGCTGAGCCGTCCGTTTGCTTCCATTGATTTTGAGTATTTTAATTACAAACACCACATACATTCAATATGTCCTTCATTTATCAGTTACCAGTCTCCAAAGTAGTTTTACTGCCAGTAAACATTTAGAAAATAGACCAAAAATTTTTTCGCGGCTCGCGCTTCGCGCTCGCCGCCGCTCTTGTCCCGGCTTTTTGGTTTTTAAAGGTTTTAACCTTGTAAGGAGGTCAATGTACTCGTGAAACTGAACACCTACTAACAGAAAAAAAATGAACATTCCATACAAAATGTTGGCGGCAAATTCAAATTTTCTATGGAAAGTCCAAATTGTTGTCTTCGATTAGATTTTTTTCTGTTGGAAGGTGTTCAGATTCTTCTCTTTCTGTTACACGTTGTATATTTAATTTGGATTGTTTGTATAAATTTTGGAAAAAGTGACTGATAGATAATTATGATGAATAAATATTTCTTTTGATTTTATGCAATTATTTTTATTTCTTATGTGAGAATTCTTTACCCTTCCTAAGGGCCCCCAAACAAATTTTTATACGGGGCCCCGCCAAGGCACGCTACGCCCCTGATTACACCTGAGCTGTTCCGGTGCGATGCGAGTGACCCAGTTTTTTGCGACTTGCGAACTTTGAGCGAAATTGGAACGGAACGTCGCGTGAAACGTGAAATTGATCAAACCTTTTAATTTTAAAGTTTTCGCTCCTGTTAAAAGTGAAGGTGGGAATTGCACTGATATTTTTGTATCGACATGCTTTATTGTATATTTATATGAACGGAATATTGACAATGACAAATACGAAACTAATCAAGTACTTAAACAAACTGATTGAGATAATTATTCACCATTAACTTAAAGTGTCAAACTTTCTCAACCTAAATTCTGCTGTTGATCCAACACTGACAGATTTCAAAACATTTATTTTTTATTGGACAGAAATTATATGGTTAACAGCTTAGAATAATTACACCAAGAACGATAGTTTCCTACAAAGCGCGCTGTCAAAAGTGAGGCAACTAAAACAGCCAAAATGGCGCCGTTTTCAGATTTTTACTGTCCATTATTGCATAATCATACCTAATAAGTACAAAACAGTTTCAATTTCCCTACCTTCAAGAGATTAATTATTATATTATTGGACTTTAGTTACGATTAAGTAACGTATGAAGGTTATAAGTTGCCTAACGTATATAAGTTGCCTCACTTTGCGTACGCGGACACGGCTTCTAGGTGTGATTATTCTAAGGTTAACAGTAAATACAGATATTTTTATTTTACCTTAAATAATTTCATCAGTTATCCCTCCATTTCTTTTACGCTTTGAAGGTCAAATTTTTGTCCAGACAAGCACATATATTTTCTTCGCAGCATTTTCTCCAAAACCTCTTTGTTTTACTGTCTCAATTACTGTTAGCGAAATTGCTTTAGTTCCAAAACAACTGTGCTTTGTCTAGAACTCGCCTAATGCTTGCACATCAAGGGACATTTGGATGTCACCCTCATCGTAAATAAAAGACAGACAAACAAGACTTACGACCTAATACTCAAATGATTCTAAAACGCCGATTACATTAGCCAACAGGGTGATTTTTTGAACAGTCGAAAAAATTTGTGGTGCAGCTTAGACCGTCAAACTGAACAACTTTGTCTATGGGACCAATTTAATCAGAGCAAAAAAATAATCAGCTTCCATTCCATACAAAACGTCAATACCTATAGCTAATGAACCAAAAATGGAACAGCTGATTATATTTTTGTTCTGATTAAGTTGGTCCCATAGACAAAGTTGTTCAGTTTGACGACGGTCTAAGCTGCACCACAAAATTTGTCGACTGTTTTCGATTTTACCTTGTTAGTGTCCAATTTAGGAATCTGATTCAGGGTTGCCACGCGCACTTGACTGAAAAAATATTGTAATAAGTTTGATTTTAACAGTGAATTTATATTAATAACGGAAAGGTAATCATTGTTTATGATTTTTAATTTTCGATTCTCATCTCTATCATATAATACTTACCTGCCTACTTTTATTAATAAAATCGGACTTACAATAGGTACCTATATTTTATAGTCAATAGGAGTGGCAACCGTAAATTCCTAAATTGGATTCTAATTGGCTAATGTAATCAAGCTTTTAAAGTTAAGGCCATCTTAAGATCTGACAGAAACTAAACTGACTGAGATCTTAAACAAAGCTTTTAGCTAAGATGCCTCTGAATATTCGGCCGTTAGAAATAAAACCATTCCAAATGGAATACTTATGTAAATGATCATGACGAATTACTGATTCACAACAATTTGATTACCTACATACCTATTCATCAATCTAAACATAATAATATTCAATCCCAAAAACTATTTTTCATCCCCACTTATCCACTTACATTTCAATTTAGCTGTCATGTTTTTTATAAACAATAATTTCTGTATGAATGTACGCACGACAGCACGGTAAGTCAAACAGTTGAACTACGAAAACAGCACTTATTACGTACAGCATAGAGATCTTAAGGTCAACTTGTAGTGTGACATGCCGTTGACTGTACATTTGTATCGTTTTTGATGCACCCGATGTATATGACAAACTTTGAATCAATATTGTTAAATGGCATCATTGTTGATAAAACATCGGCATTGAAATTTGGGGATCGCTCAATGTTTACGTATCATGCTTGACAGTGTAAATATTATTTTGTCGTGATAATTAAATACTTTTAAGAGTTTATCGTTCCTTCAGAGGGTATCTATATTATTCTATAATTTTTAGATTTTCCCATTTATACCACTCACTAATTCTATAATGACCCATGTTTCATGTGTATATCTGTAGTACGGAGTCCTTCAAACAAGAAGTGATTGTGAAAATTCTTCCTTGCAAATTTTAAAGGGTTTTTCTGTATCAAAGAGAAACTCTACTCATTAGATCTAGGTATCTGCACACAACTTAAGGTAGATTTAGGAGTAATAAGGGTATTCTTAAGGGTCATACCGAATTTAATAGGCTAATAATGTGCGTAGATAAATGTGTAGGGTTTCTATTCGCGTCTGGTGGCGTCTGCATCCGTTACTTGCTCGTGATCCCCCAGTCTAGCCCCCCTTGGGGTACCACGAGCAAATATTTTAGCCCGTGGAATACCCAATGAGGGCAAAGGGGTACCATGGGAAAATTATATAAGTAACCCGTCGTGGTACCCCAAATCGTCAGTATGTCAGATTGAAATGTTTGAGATGGGGTACCACGGACCATAAAAATATATTTGATAAGGAGAATGTTTTTCAGAGGGTACCACGCACGGGCAAAAATATTTGCTCGTGGTACCCCAAGGGGAACTAAGATTGGGGAACCACGAGCAAGTAACGTGCGTGATTCCTATTTCCACTTTGGCATTTTACGTTAAACTAAAAAATCTGGCTATTACGAAATAGGCATTATCTACGCTTGCGTCATACATCAAGGGGATTCTCATCAAGTTCGTTGATTCTCATAATATTTTAGTACTTGCTAGGAATTATTATTGTGATCATTGTTTAATTTATTGCAATTTATGAGCCGAGAAAAAAAAATTACGTCTAGTCTTTTCTGAATGTTATAACGACAATGAAAAGGGTAAGGTCAAATCTAAAGATGCGCTTTTTATGTCCAGATAAGTATTTGTCTTGTGTTTGTAAAGTTTTTTTTGTGCTTATTGACCGAGCGAGCGCGTAGCGAGCGAAGCGTCTCCGTTCCGCTTAGGAAAAAATCCCGGCTGTCCCGCGCTGTCCCACTATTTCTCTTCTGCAGGACGCATTTTTCAACCGATTCTCGACAAATTATGAGCAGGTTATTTATAATTTTTCAAAATGGCGGAGATAGGGGAGAAATCATATTTCATATTTCAGCCATTTCGAAAAATGCTAAAAATTACACAAACGCGAGGCAGGCTTACAGGCTCATAGAGCCACTAGTATTAGATAATAGCTGTGACAGCAAATGTACTGTAGGTAGGTACTGTACTTATCTACTATTACAGCAATCTAAGGCTGCGTTCCGAATCACGCTTACAGCACTGTGAGCGCGCTAACGCCCGGTCCAAATCATGCTTATAACGCTCACGTAAGTTGAAGTGACGTCACAGATGACGTCATCGCATGTGCTAACGACGCTCAGCGTATTCTACCAAAGCACTGTGAGCGTTGTCGGTGTAGCTGTCAAAGTTCATTCTTGTTATAATTTGTGGTTATTATTTGTGATTTTTAGAAAAGACGGCTGAATTTATTGATCTGCAAGTGTTTTGCGAAGCTACGAACGAAATACTTATAATAAATTGATGTTGAGAGAGCTAGCAGTGATAATAAGTATTTTGAATTTTTGATGGTTTATAAATTGGTAAGTAAATAACTGGTCAGAGGGAAGGAACTTGACTCATATTCATTATTGCCTTTGTATTTACTTATCCCATAAAATTAATATTTACTTTATCGAGATAACACCTTTTGGAGGTTACCTTGTTAAAAACAATCCAACTTCAGCGGTGTGAGCGCTCTCACGAGCGGTCCGAATCAATAGTATCGTGAGCGTGCTGACAGCGTGCTAATGATTTGGACCGGTGTACAATGACGTCACACGCTGTGAGCACTGTTGGCGTGATTCGGAACGCGGCCTAAATCATATCTCTGATTTCGTCACTTCCGGGGTAAAAAAAAAGAACTTTCTTCAACTTTCCAATTTAAGTTCTAGCAGACAAAGTACAGAATTTAATATGCATAACAGAATTTGACAATTTACAGTAGGTTAATGACTGTTTTTAAATGTAAATGAATAACCTTTATGTATACACTATTACTCACACGCAAACACTTGTATCTATAATATTAACATAAGTCATTATTAATGAATCATTTTTCTTGAAAAATTATGCATAGGAAGTCAACTTTTTGGAGCGTGCAAAATATTAAAACAGCTGTTTAAAAAAAACTGTGTTTTTATCAAAACATGAGACCCTCAGTAGACGTAGCATAGACAAAACCTCTATGCTACGTCTACTGTATATATGTAGAAGTTTTTTTTGGGCTATAATGAGCTACCAATGCTGCCATACAAATGTGAAAAGCATGTGGTTGCTTGCGCCTTGGTTGCGCTAACAAAATGTAACTTCGGTATGGAATGGATGCACCATAAAAACAGAACAGAATTGATGTTAAATCATATCATAACCTAACCTGTCACCATGTTAGAATGTTCATTCTGGGTAGATCAGTGTCATCAGAATTAAAATTAAGTAATAACTGATATGTAACCTAAGTATGTAACATGTTAAAGTTTAGAGCAGAGGTGCCCAAACGGTCGATCGCGATCGACCGGTCGATCGCAAGAGGTTTTAAGGTCGATCGCCAAGGATAACACATTTGATAGTTTATGCACCCAACGTAGTTTTACTCATATTACGTAGTCTTGATAAATATTTGGTGGGTTAAACGGTCAAAATGTCGATCTCTTAATCATAAATTTTTGCTAGGTCGATCTCCCTAAGAAAAAGTATGGGCACCCCTGGTTTAGAGGATATCCGATGGTACGGTATTCTATTATTTAAAGCACATAATCTACACCTGATCATAATATAGTAAAAGTATGGCACTAAATCCGGACCCTATTATTTTTGTTTTTTGTGTTATTTGACATGTAATAAACTGAATAATAAATCTGCATTGAAATGCAGAGTTTTATTACTGCTTTTATGTTCCTTTAATGGGACAAGGTCGTAAATAAATAAAACTGTTATTTCATGACAGCATTCAATGTTTTATGGACTTTTTTAATAAAAGTAATTTGACCTTATCTCACTTATAGTTTAGTGATGATAAGTCCAAAAGTGGAAGCGCGTTTATTTCATCCTAAATTACTTGCTAGTAACTACAGTTAATATACCACTATCTTTTTTTAGGGTTCCGTACCCAAAGGGTAAAAACGGGACCCTATTACTAAGACTCCGCTGTCCGTCTGTCTGTCTGTCTGTCTGTCACCAGGCTGTATCTCATGAACCGTGATAGCTAGACAGTTGAAATTTTCACAGATGATGTATTTCTGTTGCCGCTATAACAACAAATACTAAAAGCAGAATAAAATAAATATTTAAGGGGGGCTCCCATTCAACAAACGTGATTTTTTGCCGTTTTTTGTTCAAAATTAATAACGACAACAGGTAGACAGCTGAAATTATTACAGATGATGTATTTCTGTTACCGCTATTTTATTTTATTTATTTATTTAACCATTTATTTCAGGCTATAATAATAAATACTAAAAACAATTTAAAATAAATATTTAAGGGGAGCTCCCATACAATAAACGTGTTTTTTCCCGATTTTGGTACGGAACCCTTCGTGCGCGAGTCCGACTCGCACTTGGCCGGTTTTATATAGATAAACCATACTGTTGAGATTATGATACTAGTATGTTACCAGACGTCAGGATTTGTCCTGACTTATCAGTCTTTTTGGGTCCATGTCAGGATTCCGGCCGGACTTGGAAAATGTCAGGCTTTTTTGGATTATTAACATAAGTATAGAAAATAAACCTTAGAAATTAAATGTTTTTATGTGTTATCGTAATTACTACGAGTACGTAAGTACGCCGCAAGTGTGGGCACTTTAGCAAAATGTCAGGACTTTTAAGTAGGAATCAGGTTTTTGTCAGGAAAAATCCTGTAATAGATATACCATCTGGTAATCCTACACTAGTACGACGTCATCAGCGATTTTGTGACACGGATAAAAAAAATCCTTCGTTATCCTACTGATACTAAAAAAGACCAATAAATCTAGGCTAAATACTATCTGAATTGTTTTTCAGTTTCATTCAAATTCGTTCCGCCGTTTTTGTATAACTGAAAAACTATAAGTATTACCAAGTAGGTTTGGTGTACTTACATTTGGGAAGTCAACCTTCGTCAATTGATATCCACTTTACAGAAGATCGTACGTACCTGTAAACAAAAACGATAAATTCATAAAAAAGGTAGGCTGTACAAAATTTACTTAGCCTAGGTAAGGAAGGGTTTTTTTTCTCTCGGTTGGCTCTGACTGAACAATCTTTCTATTTCCTAGTGGCTTATGGATAGTGTTTTGTTTTTGTCTGTGATGAAACAATCCATCAAAATTAAATAAACCATCGTTTCTCTATTATTCAAAGGATAACCCCTCCTTACTTATTATTATAGATGCGAAAGTAAGTTTTTTTTCTTTTGTTACGCCTCCCAATCTTCAAATTTTGCATCACGCACGGATACACATGAGGACATAGATAAATGAGTGTAAATATTACATCCAGAATAAATGTACTGTTTTTTCGGGCGGAAGAGAGGTAGTGTTTGACTGGACGATTATGTCGCTCAACATGGCCTCTCTTCTACGTTACTATCAGTCCAAATGGTAACGTGGCATTAGGTTCTAGGGGAGAGCGCAGGTCGTGAAGATCCCTAGAACAAGCCTGATTGTTAACCTGCCCGTGGTGCCGCCTGCTTTTGATCTGGTTCCCTATGAAACAGATGCAACCAATCAACAATCAGACGTAATCCCATCTTTTACCTATTACTCATATCCCTACCTCTCCCAATATCCCATCTATCCTGTCGGCTGACTCCTTCTCAGCCACCTTCTTCACCGGCATGGAGGGGAGCGAACCGGTGGAGTAACAGCTCCTCCTGCACTACGGCCTGTGCAGTTGATCGCCGTAAGGGGGGATGAAGGAATCCTGGAGGGTTGAGTGAAACGGGGTCGGCGGTAGTACCCTTGTTTACACAACACGCCCTCTTTGGTCTGGATTTCACCCGAAACGGTAGCCTTTCTGGGTAGCGCCAGGGAGGAAACGGTCTCGTGTCCCGTTAGAGGGCCGCGGCGAGGTGCGGGGAGATCCAGCTTGCTGGATGGTTAGGGCCATGCTGACGAGGTAAGAATAGGTGGAGCAACTGGGAAGCCGCTTGAACTGCAACCCAGCCACCCGCTTCGAGTCTCCGATGTCGCGCCTGAGCACCAACTCCCTACACCTATATCCGGTCAGTAGTCCTAGTGCACCTTGTTTTTGATACAGGGCACTCCCAAATGTGCGGGCTCCATGGAGGGTGGGAAGCCGACCGGATGAAGTAACTTTTTATCTACATCATGGACACTACAAAGTTCAAGATTTTACCGTTACCTGGCTCTGCCGGGTCACTCTCCCGCGGGACGGACGAGCAATCTGAAGTCCCGCGAGAGACCATTACTCCCGAAGGGAAACCGGAGGGACCACACCAGGGGGGCGCCGAGAAATCGGTACCCACTGGACCACCAACACCTGCTCCGCAGGCCACCGTACAATCGGTGATCGACAGCCGGTGGACGCTACCTGGCAAACACGGGCAGCAGCGCGGACCCTCTGAGAAGAGGGTAAGCGCCGCTCCGGCCCGTGATGGCCAGCCCCCGTCCGATCGGACCGGAGCCAAGCGCAAGAAGCGAGGAAAGGTTAAGACCAAAAATCTTAATCCCTCCACGCCAATCGGCGCTGACTCCGGTAGCTCGATCACCGCTAAGCCGTCGGGATCGCAGGCTGCGGCTCAGGGAGGTCAGGGAAACCTGACCACACCTCTGCCGCTCCCGGCCAGTACCGACGCACACTCGGGGGGAGGGCCAGGAACGCGGGTCGCGGCTGGTGAAGGCCGGGGAAACCCGGCTGGACCCACCGCACTCGCTAGTACAGATCCGAACCCTACAACAGGATCGGGAGCGCCAGGGCAGATGAAAGGTGAGAGGCGGGGAAACCTGCGCCCACCCAAATCGGCCCGACGCGCGACCAACCCTCAGCAGGGACGTAAGACCACTACGGCCCCTTTCAACACCCCGGGCGCAGGAGCTGCTGCGCGGCCTAAACCGAAAGCCAAAAGGGCTCGCCTGGACGAGACGATCTCTCCTCGAGGCCAGTCCAAGAAGCTGAAGGCAGAGCTGCCGAGCGGTTCCTCGACTGGGGCACAAACTTACGCTGCAGCCGTAGCCAAGCCCAAGGAGGTAAGATTTGTGATCACATCGCCCTCGGGATACGTCTCTAGGGAGGTGGCGGAGCAGATCGAAGCTGACCTGGAGGAGACTATGCTGCAACAGATACTCCTGGGCACCTACGAAGCGGGTAACGTCGCCTTCTGTGGTAAGCCCTTGTATAAGGACGGTTGTCTCCACCTGGCGGCCACCAACAATACGACCCTGGAGTGGGCGACAGGGTGGGCGGAGGAACACCACATACCGGACGTGGGAAAGCTCAGAGTATTGAGAGCTGAGCAGGTCCCGAAGAAGGTCATGTGTGGTTTTGTTCTGCCCAAGCTCTGGACCCGGGAGCAAGGAATGGTAGGTAAGGTCCTCCATTTCTCCAACCCAGAACTCCAGGTGGAACGATGGCTCCTGAACGGCTTCCAGACTCAGGAGTCCACCAGACGAACATTTGTCGTCGTGTCGGTGCCGGAGGACATCGTGCCGGTGATCATGGCTAAAGGTCGCCGGGTCAGTTTCTTAACTGGCTCGGTGTACCTGAAGTTCAGGAACACCAAGGGTAAGTTCGTCGACACTCCACCCACCGACAACCCCCGCGAGTCCTCCGGTGACGACGCGACGACCGCCGCCACTACACCAGCCGCACCAGCGGCTGCCACCGACACCGCCGAGCCGGCCGCAGCGGAGATGATTATCGACGCTGCTGCCGCCGGTCCCTCCGGCAGTGAGGCTTCGCCAGCTAGCGAGGAACTTCTGCTGGGGCTCGACGAGTTGGCCTTAGAGGACGTTGTCTGCGATGATGGCGTCCCTCTCTCGTAAGGCCCAACTCCTCCAAACCAACCTCCAGCACAGCATGACCGCAACGGCTCAACTACGGCACTGGCTGGAGACTAACACGACGACGATCGCACTGATCCAGGAGCCGTGGATCAGAGACGGCACTGTGCGAGGACTCTCCAGTATCGGAAGTAAGCTCATACAGGCCGCGAGTGGTAATGTAAGATCGTGCATATACATATCTAAAGATATCGAGACACAGCCCTTACTGAATTTCTGTTCCAGAGATCTAAGTACTATTACGCTGACAATTAACAATCAGGAATTGGTCCTGGCATCAGCATACATGCCTGAGGGGGAGCGAGCGCCACCTGAGGAGGTAGCGTCGCTTGCTCGCTACTGCAGGGAAAACAACATTGAGCTAATCATCTCGACAGACTCCAATGCCCACCATCCGCTGTGGGGAGAGGAGAAAAGCAACACTAGAGGTAATGAACTGGTGGAATTTCTACTAACAACCAATCTAGAAATAATTAACATAGGCAATGAACCGACCTTCGTCGCGAAGAGGTGCAGAGGGACGATTGTTGACCTGACACTTGCAACACCGTTAGCGGCATCCATGATAACGGACTGGCACGTCTCAGACGAGGCCTCATGTTCGGATCACAGGTGGCTACGCTTCAACCTACAGGTACCTACCATCACTATTGACCCTAAAAGGTATCCAAGGAAAACTAACAAACAACAATACAGAACACTCTTAGCAGAGAAACTTGATACAGGCTGCGACAGGAGGGACTTCCCGACCGCTGCGCAGCTAGAAGAACAGGTAGTAAAATTTACCAATACCTTAAGACAATGCTTCGAAGAGGCCTGTCCCCTGAAAGCTCCGGGCTCGGAGAGCCCCGGCAAGCACCAATGGTGGGGACCGGAGCTTAAAAGGCAACGTGAGATTGTCAGGAAAAGGCTGAACAGAGCAATGAACACCTGCGATGACTATGACTGGGACCGGTACAAAGAGGCTAAGGCTGAATACAAACGTAGAATAAGGTACTGGAGGACCTCATCATGGAGAAAGTTCAGTAATGAGATAAGCTCCACCAAACAGGCAAATCGGGTAAGGAAAGTTTTGTCTAATCAGGGTCCTGGTCCACTAGGTAACCTGAAAAAACCCGACGGCACGATGTCCCGCTGCCCGGAGGAGACAAACGCTATCCTAATACAGACCCACTTTCCAGACTGCCAACTCGTACAACAGGTAAGTTGGCAAGACAAACCTGTGCAACCCACTGAAGACTGTTGGCGTTATGCCGAACAGGTAATAACACCTGAAAAGGTAAGAAGTGCTATTAAGAGCTTCTCCCCTTTCAAGGCGGCTGGAACGGACAACATCTTTCCCGCACTACTACAATGGGGAGAGGAGCAAATAGTTCCAGTCCTCACCCATTTACTACAAGCCTGTCTGGCGCATCGCTACACCCCGCACCTATGGAGGGAAGTCAAGGTAGTGTTTATACCTAAACCAGGTAAACCCGACTACACTAATCCGAAGGCTTTCAGACCGATCAGCCTCACAACCTTCCTGCTGAAAACTATGGAAAGGGTCTGTGAGTGGTATCTACGAAGTGGAGCATTGGCGAAACTCCCACTACATAAACACCAGCATGCTTACAGCGCTGGAAAATCCACTGAATCAGCCCTTCATCAATTAGTCGGTAAGATAGAGGAAGCTATCCAAAAGAAACTTATCTGTTTAGGCACCTTCATCGATATAGAGGGCGTCTTCGACAAAACTACATTCACCAGTATTGAGGCAGCACTAGTGAGACACGGTGTTGATAAACAACTCGTAGACTGGATCGTGAATATGCTACGCAACAGAACGGTACAGGTATCAGGGGCCGTCGGCCAAAGGGCCCTGGTGGCGAGAGGATGCCCCCAAGGAGGTGTGCTCTCTCCACTTCTGTGGAATCTGGTGGTAAACGACCTGATCTCCCATCTTAACTCTAACTATTTTTACACTATAGGATATGCGGACGACATTACCATACTAAGTATAGGTAACCAGGCTGGCATAACCTGTAACACCATCCAAGCAGCCCTGAAGAAGGTTGAGGAATGGTGCAAAAGACACGACCTGACCGTCAATCCCACGAAGACGGAAATGGTAATGTTTACAAACAAACGCCAGGTGGGCGACTTCCGTCTGCCGAAACTGTTTGGAACTACACTACAACTCTCTAACGAGGTAAAGTACCTAGGTATAATCCTGGACAGCAAACTTAATTGGAACAGCCACTTGGAGTACAAAACGCAGTCCGCCAGCGTCATTCTATGGCAGTGCCGAAAGATGATTGGTAAGCGTTGGGGCCTAGCACCCAAACTATTCCTCTGGCTTTACAACACGATCATAAAACCCCTGGTAAGCTATGGATCTGTAGTGTGGTGGCCAAAAGCCGCCCAAACCACCGGAGCCAATAAGCTACAGGGACTACAACGTCAGGCCTGCTGCGCCCTCACTGGGTGCATGAGCACAGCTCCCACAGCTGCTCTAGAGGTAATGCTGAACCTAACACCACTGCACCTCCACATCCAACAGGAGGCAGCCAAAACAGCGTTAAGACTAAAACAACTGGGATCTCTAAAATTCGAGAGGGTAAAACATCTCAGTGGACTACTGGAGGACTGGCTGAACACCCCTCTTATTGAAGCACCATGCGACAAAGTTAAGCCAACCCTCATTTTCGACAAAAAATACAGAATACACCTGATAGACGACATCAGCTCTAAGAAAAGACACAAGGCTCTCCTGATTTACACCGACGGCTCCAAGACCTCATCGGGCACAGGGTCGGGTGTTTTCTCAGAGGACCTCAACATACAAATTGCATCCCCCTTAAGCTCATACAACACGGTCTTTCAGGCCGAGTGCGTGGGCATAATAATGGCGGCTCGGGCAATCGAAACAAGAGAGGTAAAAGACCGCGACATCTTAATTCTCTCTGACAGCAAATCTGTTCTACAGGCTCTCCAGGGCAGTCGCATCACATCGAGCCTTTTACTTGAGTGTCACCACGCCCTAAATACAGTAGGTACACTTAATACTATTACTATCCAATGGATCAAAGGTCACAGTGGATCACGGGGAAACGATGCAGCCGACGAACTGGCTAGACGCGCATCTGGTTCGGCGCCTACTGGCCCAGAGCCGATCGTGCCTATCCCGACCAGCTGGTTTGCAAGTAAGATCCGTGAACATACCATAGAACTACACCAACAGAACTGGAGCTCGCTGGACTCATGCAGACAGGCGAAACTCGCTCTACCGCGCGTGGACGCTCGTCTATCCAGGTCCCTGATACAACTGTGCAGACCGCAACTTCGCCTAGTAACAGGTGCTATTACTGGTCATGGACAATTTAACAGACATCTTTTTAACTTAGGTGTCACGGACAGTCCCCTATGCAGAGGATGCATGGAGGAAGAAGAAACAGCCGCCCACGTTCTGCTGGAATGCAGAGGAAAGCGATCACGAACGTGAAAGCCCTTGGAGCGTTCCTGGCTGAGCTGGGCTGGCTGGAGTGATCCATCCTCCGACGCAAAATAGGCGCTATAGACGTCGAGTTGCGGAAACCGCCTGCACTGACAAGAAGAAGAAGAAGAATGTACTGTTTTATAAATTTTTAGTTTATCAATAAAACTCTGCAAACGTTTTTTGTATATGCAAAGTGTAGGAATGTTCTTTCGTCACGGTCCACGGGCCAACAAGCCATCACACTTCACTTGACGACAATTATTCAGAAAGACATTTTTTGTCAGCCACTGTGATTCATTTCTTTGTAAAATCAAAGCATGACTCATAAGCAGTCTTTCTCAAAATGGGTGATAAACCCCCTGTGCCGTGGTTGCTAGAGACCTAAAAATATAAGATAATTTGGTCTTATAAGGTCTTAAAAATTAAATAGCTTTTACTGGATCTAAAAGGGATAGTAGATAGATAGTTAGAACGGATAGCAGGAACAGTATTTTGTTCTTTTCGGAAACCGAAAAACCTCTATGTACCTAAGGGAACGTACCCATACTACGTGACCCATTTTTTACACTTTTTGACCCCCTCCCCCCCCCCCCCTTGGTGACCGCCCGTAGTATATATCGAGACCCCCCCCTCCCTAGTTTTCACGTAGTAATTCATAGATAATATTTTTAAACGATTTATGACAGAAATTAAAAAAAATGCCCAGATTTGTCTTTTTATTAGTGCGGCGCTTGCCACGTAACGCCAAGAGTGTGTGCCATAATTTTACATACAATTACAAGCGAAATAAATGTATCAAAAAGAAAAAAAGCTCGAAACCAGAGCCAGAACCAGATTTCCATAGAGGATATTGACTACGTGACAAAACCTAGACCCCCCTCCCCCGCGCCAGTGACCAAGCGTGGTATTTTATGGACCCCCCTCCCCCCCCCCCCCTTAACGGGTCACGTAGTATGGGTACGTTCCCTAAGTACACATGGCAAACATTTATCAGATAAATGTTTTTTTATAATTTTAGACCGATTTTAATAATTTTTGGAATTTTGCATTCAAAGTCTCCTCAAAAGTTGCGTAATGAGACGTAGGTTATATAGGAAAAATAAAAAAAAAAGCTTATCGCTTTGAGCCCTCTACTAGCGATCGAACTTTGATAAAATATTAACACCTGTTTTTCGTGTATTTTAGACTTGAGATTTTTTTTCTGGAATATCATTAAATTCGTTTTTTTTTTATTATTTTATAGTATTTTATACAAAATTCGATTGCTATCTAGAATTTTTTATAATTTTTCTACAACGTATGTCGCGTATATTTGATCTACCACTCGTCGTCAACATGCCGCAGTGGTCAACATGCCGGTCTACCACGCAGAGGTCCCGGGTTCGATTCCCGGCCAGGCAGAAATTGAAATGATGAATTTTAATTTCTTTAACGGGTCTGGGTTACTATGCATAATAAGTATACCTATATTTAAACAAGTAAGTACCTATATGGAAAAAGGGATATCGGTTATCTAGCTCCCATAGCTTTGCTTAGTTTGGGGCTAGATGGCGCTGTGTGAAATTGTCCAAGCATTGTTTATTATTATTCCAAGCATTATTACGCAACTTTTGAGGGGTCTTTTAATGCAAATTTCTAAAGTCTGAAATATACGAAAAACAGGTATTTTATCAAAATTAGATCGCTAGTAGAAAGGGCTCAAAGTGGTAAGCTTATTTTTTTTCAATATTTTTTCCTATAACCTACGTCGCATTTACGCAACTTTTGAGGGGTCTTGTGATACAAAATTCTAAAAATGATTAAAATCAACCTACCCTAGTGTGTGTATGAAAACTTTCAATTAGCAAAATGTTTGAGAAACCGTGCCTCATATGGTCTGTCTTAACAATAGTAGGTATTAGTTTAGTTTATACATACGATCTGTGGTCTTCACCGAGTCGCTTTAAACTTTAATAATTTAACTTTCGTCAGACACAGTCAATTCTTTCCTCCAAACCGTGCTTTCTTCCAAAATTTAAAGAAACGTAATGTTATTTATTACAATCAGAATAATGATAACGTGTTCTCTGAATGGGATTTTTAACTAACTTACTTGTTTTACTCGTACGTTAGATTTGTCTCGAAGCTTTCCCCTACAACTTTCTGCCACATTGACGTTTTTTGAGAAAATAGGGCATGCGCTTTTGAATGCAATGGGGCATGCCCTTGTTGCAATTGCAAGATGAACGGTAAGCGACTGTGTCAAGACACACCAAAAGACATTTACTCAAATATCAAGGCAACCATTATTGGTAAGCGGTTTATTGCTCTAATCGCAGTTCAAGTTCGTTAAGCAAATAGTTCGGCATGCTTAGAACTTGTAACCGAGAGGATTAGAGTAACTTAATATCTTAGGGGAACGTTATTATCTGTATGTCTTAGAGGTGAAACTGGCAAATTTTTTAAGAGCTCCTAATTTAAGTCTGCTAAAGTAAGCCTGCCTCTATTATTTTGGAATGGTGCGCTTGATTCTAGCTTTTTAAAAACAAGATTATCGCACATCTACAAATCTAAGTTCAGTTACAATGCGATTATTTAACAATGTCAGATTGACGAATTTTAATCTGTAAAATTTTATCCTTGCCATCCATTTTTGAATTAAGTTGCAGCGAATCATTGTATTTAATCGCATTGGGTTGGATCCTTAGAATAATGGGGAATGTCCGAAAAAAATCAAATTGGCTGAATATTTTTCTATAGGTAGGAATAAGGTCCCTTAGTAATAGAATAAATTTTCCTAATTTTCGGTTTCGTGAAAAAATTTCAAAAAATCAAAGTCTCTTGGACTTCACAAATGTATGAAAGTAACAGCAGAATGGAGATTGTACCTTTGCCAACACCTGCCACAACCACAACATGGTATTAAAAAAAAGTTTCAAGACAAAATGACAAAACTTTTTTTTTAATACGTGTTGTGTTTGTGGCAGTTAGCGGCAAAGGTATAATCTCCATTCTGCTGTTACTTTCATACATTTGTGAAGTCGAAGAGACTTTGGTTTTTAAAAACTTTTTTACCCAACCGAAAATTCTGAAACTTTTTTTTATTATCAAGGGACCTTATTCCTACCTATAGAAAAATATTCAGCCAATTTGATTTTTTTCGGACATTCCCTATTACACCTAGAACGATAATTCTCTACAAAGCGCGCTGTCAAAAGTGAGGCAACTAAAACAGCCAAAATGGCGCCGTTTTCAGATTTTTATTGTCCATTATTACATAACATCATCATTCTTAATAAGTACAAAACACTTTCAATTTCCCTACCTTTATGAGATTAGTTATTATGTTACTAATATATAAAGAATTGTGCCTATTTCATATGCTTTCCCGATGAGTTTTTTTTTCAGAATACTTAATTGATCAATATCTACAGTAAATTATTAAAAAAAATAACATCGTGCCTGGTAGTTTTATTGGCTAATGCAGAATCCTTAATTCCTTATCCTTAGAGCAACGCCGGCTTTTGTTGCTCTACTAAGGCACAAACCGTGCGAGCCAGGGGATAAAAAATCATAGAACAGATAAAGTTAAACACATAGTAGAGACAACTCTAAAAGAGCACTCCAAAAAGGTTGTGACTGTCGAATCTCTTTGAAGACTCAATAAAGAAGCGATGACAAGCTCTTTTCCCTTCAACATAGTGAATAACAATAATAAAATTACTGAGTCATAAAAAAGGCGATCAAAGCGCAAACGGCGCCCAGCCTCGAGCCAAATGCGATACAAAAAAAAGGAAGGAAACATCCCGGTAATGACATCATTTATCATCCGCCGACAACTAAACTAAAAACACTCCACTTCTGCCGATCAAGGCCAGTTTGCTTTTGAGATTTTAATATCATTGTTGACACTGACATTTAGATATAACTTGGACATTCCCGCGGAACAACACTGTCTATAGAAGTAGAAACGAATACAACTTTCTGCTGATTCTGTCCAACCTAAATTCATAGTGAAGATAAGAAGTTAAATTGATAAGATGCTATTCTGCCTATTGGTAGCAATACTGGTTGGTAGAAAATGAGATTTTGTGACATTAGGGTCAAACCCTCGAGCTATACGGCGGCGAAAAGTGAACTTCCGATACAAACCGAAACGTAATACAAAAATTTGCAATTTGAGCATAATCACAGATTAAAGTCGCATTACTAATTTCCCAGCAAAAAGGTAAACAAAGGTGTTGCCAGAACAAAACAACACAAAAAGAAATAGTATAATGCTAAGTCAAGAAATAAACACACTTACATGGGTTTTCATCACAAACCTAATAAAAATAAATTAGATAAATATTCTGAATCATGAGTTTTGCGTCAAAAAGAGTAATATAATTTAATATTTCATAATAACAGTTTTATAGTACAAAACATTTTATGACGCTGTGCACACATCAACTGCAAACCGTACACAGCAACCTTTGGTCTTTATATAAAATTTCATTTAAATTAGTATTACGAGTAGTAGCTGTAGTAGTAACATTTGTCTTTTGGTATTGGGGCACAGCCGTGACACACTCTGTACATGAGAGTTCGAGCGCCAGCGACCTTGAGCCAGAGCGTGGAAGCGCTAGGGTTGATACCGAATTTAGACTTGTAACAAAGGAGATAACATAGTATGTTAGGAAATATAAACTTGTGCAAGGACATGTTAATGAAAGATAGGTTTGATTTATAATAACTTTTTGTAATCTTTAAATTATATTAGGTAGGGTAGATCCTACTAATATTATAAATGTGAAAGTTTGTGGGTTTGGATGTTTAGATGTTTGGATGTTTGTTCCTCAATCACGCAAAAACTACTGAACGGATTTGGTTGAAATTTGGCACACAGATACTAGATAGCCTAGATTAAAACATAGAATACTTTTTATCCCGATATTCTTACGGTAACGGAAACCACGCGGGTGAAACCGCGGGCGGCTGTTAGTACATCATAAATTGCAACTCTTATACTATATTTTCTGTTATTTATAATAAATTTATTAATCTTTAACATGTTAATGAAAGATTTGATTTGTATTTTTATTTATTTATTGTCAATTTTACCTACTTGCGAGTTTACGAGTTTAATCGTCTGAAATCCTTGTTTTCAGATCTTTTTTTATAATTAAAGTAAGGTAAAAGGAAGGGTAAGGGCATGACTAATATTTCGTATATTTTAACTTTTAAAAAACAAATTTAAACTTTTAGATTTTTGCATTCACAATGCTATTTTTATATTAAGATGAATAGATAATGAAAAATATTAGAAAAAATCGGCTCACCCGTAGCAACGTCTAAGTTGCTACGGGTGAGCCGATTTTTTCTAATATTTTTCATTATCTATTCATTTTAAAAAACAAAGATACTTTTATCAGGATATTGTTTTTGGTTGTTGCCACAACAACAAACACAACAATAATGCCCGCCGCCGGGCATGATTATCTAATAATTAAATAATGTTGCGTCGCGTCGCGTTGTCAGTCCGTGAGAAATGCGGTACAATGCGGATTGCGATGGGCCAAGCGAGCGGCGAGCGACAGTAGAACCCTTGGCCGGGTAAGTCGGCGACTAGCGGCTGCACTCCCCGCGCGCCGCGCGCTGCCCCCGCACGCCTCCAGACACGCACACATAGCCGCGAGCGATTTTACGAGCATACATGCGCAAGTGTCGTTTCTTTTCGCGTTAGAGTATATATTCTGTGATTGGGGGGAAACAGGCGGTGATGCTACAT
Organism: Agriphila tristella; assembly: GCA_928269145.1. Classification (NCBI taxonomy): domain Eukaryota; kingdom Metazoa; phylum Arthropoda; class Insecta; order Lepidoptera; family Crambidae; genus Agriphila; species Agriphila tristella. The sequence goes on along the minus strand of OV743433.1, from coordinate 49,262,764 downwards.
ATTTTTGATAGTTTACATACGGGCAATATGTAAGTAAAGTTTTCTTATCAGTTCGTTTCAAGAACTTTTAACATCAAAAATTATGATAGGTTATAAAGATAAAAAATTTAATTACCATCCTACTTTAAAATAACCCTGGATGATATTATATTTATAATTAATCAAAATATAATATACAAATTAAAAAGTTTTAAAAGTGACCAAAGGTTTTCAATATCTGAAAATGTCACTATCAGGATCAGTGTGTCAATTTGACAGTGACGTTTCTTTGTTTACATTTTTGCTGGGAAATTAGTAATGCGACTTTACATAGTACTATAGTGCATAATTAACACTTCTTGTGACTGATTTCTCTAGGGTTCTATCAAATAAACAATCCAAATACTTAAATCAAGTGCGTCTCAAGTGCCTTTTAATAAGGGTATCGTACTCGAAGTTTCATCAAACACATAGAATTAAAGGTTCTGTAAACACAGGTTTAGTTTATATTCCACTCGCCTTACGGGTCACCTATCACACGAATGTTATTAATATGCAAATGAAAGTAAGGACCCACCTAAGCGCACCTGTGCTAGCCTTTACGTATAAAGACTTTACCTTTTTACCTTTTTACAAGCTATGATACCACAGTATATTATAGAGCTTGAGACTTCTCTGCACTAGTAACGGTATCTTGTCACAGTGACGAGTATCAAATTATTACTGCTCTTTCATAGTAGTGTCACTTTATGACGGGTGATACAATGCGTTTAGTGCCCTCTAAGTATAAGTTTTTTATGAACTGAATATTTTTTTTATGAATGTGTTGTTTCAGTTGTTAAAAACTTTATAATGCACTAGGTACTAAATTAAATCTTATTAAGGTGGTTATACCACCGAAAGCGTCGCCCGGCGCCCTCAGAGGTTTTTATTTAATAAGTCGTTTATAGAAAATGATTGGAATTTTTAGGTCCCATGGTCTAGCATTTTTAGAAGGTATTCCCTCGTAGTCATTCGTAGAAGTAAATACCAAATGTGCCAAAATCGGCCACTTTTACCAGTTTTGCTATCTACTTCTAGGTAGCAGTGACTACGAGGGAATGTAATGATACCGTTTAAAAGTACTAGACTATGGGCCCTAAAAATTCCACGTAAAATTTTATTAAAGTTGTGTATTAGAATTATTACAATATGATATAAAATTAACCGCGACGCCACTTTCTTATACATTTTTCGGTCATACATTAGTTTATTTTATTGAAGAGCCATAGCAATTAAAAATTATTTATTATTTAAAATTTTTGTGCAATTTGTAAACGCAAATACCTAATTCCAAAATAATTATTGTAAACAAATGAAAAAATTCATGAAAATTTTCACGTAGCTAGTAGCTAGCTTCATTATCATTCTCGTGAACGTGTGTACTACCTTAATTAAACCAATATTTCTTAACCTAGCATAATTAAAAAACAATAAACAAATAAAATAATTCAGTGACTTGAAGTGTTTTTCCGGGGAGAGTGTTCATTTTAACAAATAATAATGAAATTCTTTATTAAAATTTAAAAATACTTGTAAGAATTACAAGTTTATAAGGCATTTAAAAGGAACAAAAATTTAAACAAAACAACAAATATCTTTGGTAGGTATAAGTAACAGTGTCAAATATCGCAGTGATTTTCACAGGTAGAAGGCACCGCACTTTTTGTGTCATAGAGAAAAATTACGTCTATTTCACACAGATGGGTCGCCAGAATTATACAACGGTGTTCAGTGAGGTTTCCGAGTAGACTAAGCTCCCATTGCATGAAACCTTACCTCACAAGGTGGAAGAGCAGAAATGTGTTGCAGTAATAGATATTACTTAGAAACACTGGATTTTAGTGGGTTGCCTTCGCATATCCTGGAAGAACATATTTTTTTTTTCGTTTTCGTACCGCTATTTTGATCGAAAATTACATCATGAGGTGGAAGATCGAAATGTTTACCCATCGAAAGAGAAACATTTGAAGGTCAAAACCCGCATGGGTTGCCAGCCCCTACCCTGGCAGGTTTCAAGGTCAGCCAAGTTTTATGAGGCCCAAAAATGGGGTCACTTACCTCATCAGGTGGAAAGATAAAATTGATGCAGATCGATAGCCCTCGACGTGCCCTTCATGAATATATAGGGTTGCCTGCCTTCAGCCTGGCAGTTTTTCTGGTCAGCCACCTCAAACAATCTAGATCAATATCTTGGAAAAACGAAAAAGTCATGTAAAGATGCTATGATCAAGGGCAAACCCTGATATTAAATTAAAGTCTACGCACTGGCAGCCTTGCGCCTATTATGGAGTTGAAATAATAGGGTAAGTGCACCAGTTACGGACATTTTTCATTGGTATCTTCAAATATTGAAAAAAGTAATGTAGCTGTTTAACGTCATCAGGTGGCTCGATGAAACTGATGCAGATCGATAGCCGTAGACGTGCCGTTCATGAATGTATAGGGTTGCCTGCCTTCCGCTTGGCAGTTTTTCTGGTCAGCCACCTCCAACAATCTATATCAATATCTTGGAAAAACGAAAAATTCTTGTAAAGACGCTTTGATTCGGGGTATATTTAATACAAACCATGGTATTCAATTAAAATCTATGCACTGGTAGTCTTGCGCCTATTATAGTGTTGAAATAATAAGGTAAATGCACCAGTTATGGTCATTTTTCATTGGTATCTTCAAAATATTGAAAAAAGTAATGTAGCTGTTTAACCTCATCAGGTGGCTCGATGAAACTGATGTATATCGATAGCCGCAGACGTGCCATTCATTAATATATAGGGTTGCCTACCTTCAGCCTGGCAGTTTTTCTGGTCAGCCACCTCAAACAATCTATATCAATATCTTGGAAAAACGAATAATTCTTGTAAAGACGCTTTGATTCGGGGTATATTTAGTACAAACCGTGATATTCAATTAAAATCTACGCGCTGGTAGTATTGCGCCTATACGGTGTTGAAATAATAGAGTAAAGGGACCAGTAAGTGGTCATTGTTATCTTCAAATACGGAAAAATGTATCTGTTTTAGCGTTCTCATACCAGAGTGATAATCTTCTACTAAGTATTACTTATTTTGATATTATAATTGTAAAAAATATACAGAGTGTAGTGCCGTGTGCGTGCGTGTGTGCAGAGGCGAATGGTGCCCGATATTATTCCGACAAGTTAACATCAAAAACAAATTTTCACACAGTTGTTTTTTTATCATAAGAAGTATCACAACCAATATCGGAATTATCCCACTAATATTATAAATGTGAAAGTTTGTGGGTTTGGATGTTTGGATGTTTAGATGTTTGGATGTTTGTTCCTCAATCACGCAAAAACTACTGAACGGATTTGGTTGAAATTTGGCACACAGATTGTAGATAGCCTGGATTAAAACATAGAATACTTTTTATCCCGATATTCTTACGGGAACGGGAACCACACGGGTGAAACCGCGGGTGGCCGCTAGTTTTCAATATTTTCATCCACATTAATAATATCGTTGACGTGTAAGGTAGGCTATGCTCCTCGATGGGGATATAATTTGGAACTCTTACTAATATTACAGGAGGGGGACATATTTGAGCTGAATCCTACTATCCTTACTAATATTACAGAATGCGAAAGTAAGTTTATCTGTTTATTTGTTACGCTTTCACGTCTTAACTATAATCAACCAATCATCATGGCATGTCAGGGGTACAGGGGTGCAATAAATAAGCAAACAAATTATTTTGTGATTTTAAAATCAACCCCTTAGGTGGTTAATGGGGTAAGTATACATAAAAATCGATATGGATTCCGTTCTTGAGGTTTTATGGGATGGTGATTGCGAATATGACAGAGGTAGAGGGAGAGGGAGAGGGAGAGGGAGAGGGAGAGGGAGAGGGAGAGGGAGAGGGAGAGGGAGAGGGAGAGGGAGAGGGAGAGGGAGAGGGAGAGGGAGAGGGAGAGGGAGAGGGAGAGGGAGAGGGAGAGGGAGAGGGAGAGGGAGAGGGAGAGGGAGAGGGAGAGGGAGAGGGAGAGGGAGAGGGAGAGGGAGAGGGAGAGGGAGAGGGAGAGGGAGAGGGAGAGGGAGAGGGAGAGGGAGAGGGAGAGGGAGAGGGAGAGGGAGAGGGAGAGGGAGAGGGAGAGGGAGAGGGAGAGGGAGAGGGAGAGGGAGAGGGAGAGGGAGAGGGAGAGGGAGAGGGAGAGGGAGAGGGAGAGGGAGAGGGAGAGGGAGAGGGAGAGGGAGAGGGAGAGGGAGAGGGAGAGGGAGAGGGAGAGGGAGAGGGAGAGGGAGAGGGAGTGGGAGAGGGAGAGGAAGAGGGAGATATCTGGACCCAATTCTGATTATTGTAATAAACTAGCTTCCACCCGCGACTTCGTCCGCGTGCATATTAGAGAAAATCCTTACGGAACCTACAACCAGGATCCGACCAGCCGTTTTTACGTCATTTGGCGGGTCCCCACCAAGCGCGCAGCCTCGTGCGAGGCCCGCCACACGCGGCAAACTAAGGATCTTCTCTAATATGCACGCGGACGAAGTCGCGGGTGGAAGCTAGTATTATTATAAAATTATGAAAGTTTCGATGTTCGTTACTCAATCACGCAAAAACTCTAATTATTGCTTTTTCTGTGGCAAAAACGGCTCAACGGATTTAGATAGGGACACAGATTGTTGAATTAAAATATAGGATATTTTTATCGTGTTTTGATTGTTTAAAAGCTAAAATCCTGAGAAACCAAGTATGCAATAATACTTTTTATTTAACTGGTTCATTTTTGGCAGGGCAGTGATGTTTTTTTTTAAATCATACATTTTAGTTACAAATTATTAGTTTTGGAATGTGTTCATCAAGGCCTTTAATTTTGTAATCATTGCAAAAAATAAATAAATGGTGTCATGCAGCTGACATATATTATTGTCATTTTTCAAAAATCTATTGTTAGTGTCGTTTGGGGTGATGTAAGGATTCTAATTTAACGATACCTCTCACAGCCAAATTTGTTCAGGTGTTTTGATGTTATAGTGAAATAAGAAACTCACATACATAATACATTAAACCCGAACACAATACACTTTTTTGGATAGTTGTGTAATAAAAATGACTTGGGTAATTATTTGAAAAGCGTTCTCCGCGCAATTTTCGTGGCGAAATTTCACTTTGAGTTATTCGAATAAATAAAATTAGTATATTAAAGAATCCAAGAAATAAATAAATAGTATACTCGATACATGCTAATCGGTACATAAATCACTGAGATATTAAATTTTGAAATTTTGAAAGCCACGAAAGTTACGATGCACTTCACAAACATTATGAAACGATTTACTACAAATTACTACTTATGCTTATACAGCCCGTGAGGGCACTGAAAACCTAATATTGAAAGCTTCGTACCTTTATTTGGTGTATAAATAAAAAAACGATGTTTTAATGCAATGTCATGACTAAGTTAATATCACCACCCTCTCTCCTTCTCTGTGTGAGAATAGGTTAGTATATGTAATATGTAACAACTATATTCAAACTAGCAGACAGGATTCTTATCAATTTGAGAAGAAACTTAAATTTCATAGCATGGTCTGTAATTTTCGTGGACAAATTGCCACGAAAATTATGCCACGCAAATTACTAAAATTTACTTTTTTTAAATGTCAAAGTTATGTTATGGACAAATTATGAAAGTAAATACTTATATATAATCTCGAGGACCTATCCTATTCTAACATATATACCAAAAATCGATATCGTATGCATACATCTATTATAATCTGTCCATGAAAGTTGTTTGACTAAGGGCATCAAACATTTATTGGAGAGTTACGGACCGATATTTGTTTTTCAGCATAGCAATGAACAATATGTGTATCATCAAGTGCTAGTATGATCAACAGAGCAGCAGCGCGGCTGTTAAAAATAGTTATAAGACGATAATCTTTATATTTATGAATTTTTTTGCTGCGCGCTCGAAAAATTGCCAAATCGTGTGACAGAGAGAAAATGCCCTGCAACTTTTTTTTTATTCACGATAAAAATTTAGTTTTTGGCACTATTAAACTTGAGTTAAATACAATTATTTTGATGTATAATACATACATATTACTTAAAAGACAAAGAAGTTATTAAAGGTCGTCCTAAGTGCGAATAGAGTGTGACACCCGAAGAACAGCGATTTTACTCCCGATTTTGATCTTTGAAAATTATTTCAAATTTATTTTAATAAATACCACGCATTTTTTTATTAAAATTTAATAGAACTGTAAATGAAGGATTATTAAGTATTTTTCCTAAAGCTATATTTACAATAGGTTAGGAATAACAAGCGTGTGACCGCCAAAAAAAGGACCTTGGAGAACTACCCACTTACTAACTCTGTTAAATAATCCTAAATATCACCAAATAAAAGTATTTACTTCAAATCGTCAAATTTAGTATTTTTTTACGACATTAATATTCCAAAATTTAATATATTAAAATTTTTACATTTTTCTAGCGAAGTGTCAATTAAAAGCTATGCAATAATCAACCAGTTGTAAGAAAGAGAAGATTTTGTGAACTCCCTGGTTTTGAATAAAAAAAAGTATGTACGTGATTTTGTATTTCCTTTTTATGTACATTTTTTACAATTGTAATATCAAAATAAGTTATACGTAGTATAAGATTATCACTCTGGTATGAGAACGCTAAAACAGAAACAGATACATTTTTCCGTATTGGAAGATAACAATGACCACTTACTAGTACCTTTACCCTATTATTTCAACACCGTATAGGCGCAAGACTACCAGTGCGTAGATTTTAATTGAATACCACGGTTTGTATCAAATATACCCCGAATCAAAGCGTCTCTACAAGAATTTTTCGTTTTTTTAAGATATTGATATAGATTGTTTGAGGTAGCTGACCAGAAAAACTGCCAAGCTGAAGGCAGGCAACCCTATATATTCATGAACGGCACGTCTGGAGCTATCGATCTGCATCAGTTTCATCGAGCCACTTGATGAGGTTAAACAACTACATTACTTTTTTCAATATTTTGAAGATACCAATGAAAAATGACCATAACTGGTGCATTTACCTTATTATTTCAACACTGTAATAGGCGCAAGACTGCCAGAGCGTAGATTTTAATTGAATACCACGATTTGTATAAAATTTACTACGAATCAAAGCGTCTTTACAAGAATTTTTCGTTTTTCCGAGATATTGATATAGATTGTTTGAGGTGGCTGACCAGGAAAACTGCCAGGCTGAAGGCAGGCAACCCTATATATTCATGAACGGCACGACTAGGGCTATCGACCTGCATCAATTTTATCTCTCCACCTGATGAGGTAAGTGACCCCATTTTTGGGCCTCATAAAACTTGGCTGACCTTGAAACCTGCCAGAGTAGGGGCTGGCAACCCATGCGGGTTTTGACCTCCGAATGTTTCTCTTTCGATGGGTTAACATTTCGATCTTCCACCTCATGATGTAATTTTCGGTCAAAATTGCGGTACGAAAACGAAAAAAAATATATGTTCTTCCAGGATATGCGATGGCAACCCACTAAAATCCAGTGTTCCTAAGTAATATCTATTACTGCAACACATTTCTGCTCTTCCACCTTGTGAGGTAAGGTTTCATGCAATGGGAGCTTAGTCTAGAGTGGTTTTTGTAAAGTCAACAGATTAAGGGTGTGCGTTTGCTAATTTATATGCTAATAAGTCGTTTTTGTGCCAACACCACACACGCCTAGGTATTTTTCATGGGACGTAATTTATAAAATCTTTATTGCCGTGGTCATAATACCACGTACAGTACAGAACAACAAACACATTAATTATAAGAGGTTGTTAGTCATTGTAAGTTGTGTAACGAAAAAATGAGGGTGTATTATTAGCGCTAGCACTAACTAAGCGTTAGGTATAGATAGTCCCAGGACATATTTTATAACATCATAGACCGGAGTGAATGGAAGAGATCCAGATCGCTATACTTAGCACGAAAAGCTATCGAAAAAAAAAGGTAGATAATAATAAATAATACATTAAAACTACTCGATAGAGTATAATTATCTATGGAAAATTTAATTTCACTTATCAGCAATAGATGGCGCTGTAGAAATTTCCCATGGGTAGGTACTTACCAGTGGCGAAGGGTCCATACAAACCGATTCCCACCGGCTTACCTTTTAGAAATCCCACCCCACTAATCCACTATGCAGATCATTACATTTTTGTAGAACGGCTTACCTTCGCCATAATTTCACCCCTCGCCACTGGTACTTACCAAATTACTCCTTCGAATGTTTTTACGCGCGTAATTTTTTCCAATACCTAACTGTTCGTGCTACGGGTTACGGTTACGGTTCAGCATTAGAGATGTAAGGATCAGATTCAGGATTTTCATACATTTTAAAGAGAACTTTTCGCGGTTTTTTTAGACATATTCTCTCTTAATGATGATCAGATCAGTTGGTGTGAGTTATTCCCATCCGATCCACTGTAACTGATCCACTGAAAATTAAAAATCCCAACCGATCCCCTTATTTATAGTTTTCAATTCCCAACGGATCCCCTTATTGTATTTCTAACCAAGAAAAGGTACGGTAGGTCAGAAGAAAAAGAAGTATGAAAATCAAATATTCATTTATTGAGCAATTATTTTTAATGTAACAAATAAATATCACAGAATCAGATTCAAAAATCAGTACCACTGTACCTACAAAAAATAAGATAATAAGTACAGGGTATCAGATGGGAATAAAAAATCCCGACAAAAGTCTGATTTTCTACTAAAAAGTCTTGACATAAGCGCCCACAATGTGCGACGTACTTTACTTACGTAGTAATTACGATAACATATTAAACAAATATAAGTTTTAGAATGTTTCGCTTGTTAAGTTTTAGTTGTTGATTATTTATAACTTTAAATGTTGATTATTAAAATATTTAAATGAAGCTTTAATTTCTAAGGTTTGTTTTCTATGGAATAATTCAAAAAAGCCTGACTTTTCCAAGTCCGGCCAGAATCTTGACAGGGGCCCAAAAACCCTGATATGTCAGGACAAATCCTGACATCTAGTAACCCTAGTTGGCTGTCCAACTCAAGGTCACTAAAAATACTCATTAACCACGAGTTAATACTGTGGTAAAGTGGTTGACGCACTAGTCGCCATTACTGGAATCTTTAAAACCGCAAAACGCTTTAGTACCCATAATAAACTAACAATAGAAAAATACACGTTATTAGCATAACATTAAAAAGGATTCAGACCCATTGTTCCACCAAGTTCAACTTGAAGTTTTACTAGTAGAACTAAGTGGATAAAATATCCCATTTCAACTTTGTTAATTTTTCGTAAAAGCACAAAATAAATATTAGTCCTACGTAAATACTATATTTGGATTGGAACCTCATTTACAAAGAAGTAAAAAGGTAAGGGGGCGTCCATAAATTACGTGAGGTGATTTTGGCGATTTTGCGACCCCCTCTCCCCCCTTGGTGAGATGTCGTGAGATTTGGCTCGACCCTTTCCCCCCCCTATATATCTCACGTGAGATTTGTCAAAACGTATAATTTTAGTGTGATTACATTATTCTGTGCTTGCTTGCTTTGCATTTATTCAAATAAACATTATTGTTTAGGATTTAGCCATATTTTGGTATGAAAAATATTTAACTTTATTTAACCTAGTTTTATCGCGATACTGCTTCCTGCAGAAAAAAAAATACGTGATATTTGCCGAGACCCCGCCTCTCCCCCACGTGAGATTGGGTGAGATTAGGCTCGACCCCCTCCCCCCCCCCTAAATGCCTAACGTAATTAATGGACGCCCCCTAATTAGCCACTTAAAGTTTCAGGATAGGTGAAATGTTTCAGAAAATGTAAGCTTAAAAAAGGTTTAGGAATAATTCTCGGCCAAATTATCTTTCGACTGGGACTCTCCCGCTCGCCTGCCAAAATACAATCAAGAAATACAAAAAATGTCTACCTGCATGTTATTTTTTGCTCACAAACGTCTAATTTGTTTACTACAAAACATAAGAAGGTATAATAAGTATAGCCAATTAGCCACTCACTCGAACAGGTAGAATGATTAATTTTGATTATGACTTAGGTACCTATCAGTGTTGGCTGGTTTATTTCAGTAATATATTGCAGCAATAGAACAAAGTTTTATCAGTTTTATTTATTTTTATGATTTTAGTTCGTTTGCCGCAATAGGGAATATGCATAAGTCACCGATTTTGATGAATTTGAGCTTGATCGCTGCGGACACTTATAAAAACATGATAAAACAGGAAAAAAAATAAAAAAAATGTATAATCCTAGTTTTATCACACGATGAAATCAGGGAAAAATAACAATTTTCTTTTTTCATTTTCGGATATAATGCACTTTACAGTCAGATAGAATATCGAATAAGAAACAATATTTTGTATAACACATATGTACTTAAACGCAAAATTTAGGGAGATAATTGAAGATTATTGGCTAACTCCATACTAAACGCGCCGAAACACACCTGAAACGTGATGTGTGACGTCACCGTTTTGTATGGAGCGTTTTCGGCGGGTGCTGCTGCGTGCTAACTTCAAGTAACTATATCACGAGAAAAAAACGCAAGAGAAAAGTTTTAATATTACAGTTAATTTTCTCACGCATTATACTTTTGATTAAGATTAAAAAAAAATTGATGCATATTCCCTATTACCTAGCCACTTAAAGTTTCAGGATAGGTGAAATGTTTCAGAAAATGTAAGCTTAAAAAGGTTTAGGAATAATTCTCGGCCAAATTATCTTTCGACTGCGACTTCTCGCTCGCCTGCCAAAATACAATCAAGAGATACAAAAAATGTCTACCTGCATGTTATTTTTTGCTCACAAACGTCTAATTTGTTTACTACAAAACATAAGAAGGTATAATAAGTATAGCCAATTAGCCACGAACAGGTAGAATGATTAATTTTGAATTATGACTTAGGTATCTATCAGTGTTGGCTGGTTTATTTCAGTAATATACCTACTGCAGCAATAGAACAAAGTTTTATCAGTTTTAGTTATTCTTATGGTTTTAGTTCGTTTCCCGCAATTTAGTTTATTTTTGTATTGGGTTATCTATCAGCTATAAATGACATACCTTTACATACTTATCGAAAACACGGCTGACAAATGTCGATTATCCTTACTAATATTATAAATGCGAAAGTCCGTTTGTTTGTTTGTTTGTTACGCCTTCACGTCTTTACTACTGAACCGATCATCATGAAATTTTGCATACATGTTGTCAGGGGTACCGAGAAGGACATAGGATACCTTTCATCCCGAAAAAAGTATAGTTCCCGAGAGATAGCAAAAAAACCTTTCCACGCAGACGAAGTCGCGGGCGGAAGCTAGTGATATTATAAATAGGTATCCATCGAAATACTGTTTTGCTAAATAAGCGATATGTATACCTAGTAAAACTAAAAAAGCTTTTAAAAAAAAGAAAACCTCTTTCAAAAAACTTGAAAACAAAACAAAAACTTAAATACTTACCTCTAAAAAGCAAGAAATAAGTAATATTCAAATAATTAGATACGCATAAAACACGTCTTATGGAGTCGGGTGGGGTAGGGCTGGAGGACAATACCTTTTTTTTATTCTAAAAGCCCCACCCGATTTCATAAGACGTGTTTTATTAAAATTGATACCTATGCGTAGTACCTAATTGTTTTTATTTTTATGATTTTAGTTCGTTTGCCGCAATTTAGTTTATTTTTGTATTGGATTATCTATATCAGCTATAAATGACGTACCTTTACATACTTATCGAAAACACGGCTGGCAAATGTCGATTATGATATAAATAGGTATCCATCGAAATACTGTTTCGCTAAATAAGCGATATGTATAGTAAAACTAAAAAAGCTTTAAAAAAAAGAAAACCTCTTTCAAAAAACTTGAAAACAAAACAAAAACTTAAATCTTAAAAGAGATACGCATTAAACACGTCTTATGAAGTCTGGTGGGGTAGGGCTGGAAGACAATACCTTTTTTTTATTCTAAAAGCCCCACCCGATTTCATAAGACGTGTTTTATTAAAATTGATACCTATGCGTAGTACCTAATTGTTTGAATATTATTTCTTGCTTTTTAGAGGTAAGTACTTATTTAAGTTTTTGTTTTTATTTTCAACTTTTTTGTTGTATGTAAACGTGTTACACGTAAAAGGTATCCCTTTCACAACAAAAAAAAAATCTAAATAGGTTTATATATTCGGATCAATCCTCTCAAAGATCTTTGAGAAACTACTACTGCGTAGAATCCTTCCTATCTTAGAAGAAAACAAGGTCATTCCTAGCCACCAATTCGGATTCAGACAAGCGCATTCTACTGTAGAACAAGTCCACAGAGTACACGAGCGAATAAGGAAGACTCTGGAAGAAAAGGAATACTGCTCGGCGGTGTTCTTGGATATTCAGCAAGCCTTTGACAAGGTCTGGCATAAAGGACTCCTCTGCAAGATAAAGAGTAGCCTCCCGCACAGCTTCTACCAGATCTTCGAATCGTACATTAATGGTAGAATATTCCAAGTGAAAGAGTCAGGGGAAACATCAAAATTCTTCGAGATACATGCAGGAGTTCCACAAGGCTCAGTCTTGGGGCCGATGCTCTATACCATTTTTACAGCTGACCTACCTGTAATGGACAAAATCACAACTGCCACATTTGCTGATGACACTGCTATTCTTGCAAGCAATAAAAACCCAGACATAGCAACCCAAACATTGCAGAAGGGGCTGGATGAAATTACAAAATGGCTTCAAAAATGGAGAATAAAAGCCAGTGCCTCTAAATCGGTGCAGGTCACATACACCCTCAAAAAAGGCAATTGCCCTCCAGTACAATTGGATAATGTTACACTCCCACATCAGGATTGTGTTAGATACCTGGGGCTACACCTGGATAGACGTCTTACCTGGAGAGAACACATAAGAAAAAAAAGAGAGGAACTAAACATCCGCTATAAGCGTCTCCTGTGGCTACTGGGCCGAAATAGCAAGTTGGCATTAGACAACAAACTTTTAATATATAAAACAGTCCTTAAACCACAATGGACCTATGGTATCCAACTCTGGGGAAGTGCCAGCAATTCGAACATCGCATGCCTCCAAAGAGCTCAAAATATGATACTCCGAACCATTAGTGAAGTGCCATGGTATATCACTAACTCTGAAATACATGAACACCTGGAAATGAGTACAGTTATGGAAGAGATTGCCAATGCAACCCAGAGATACCGGGGTAGACTGGATAGACACCCAAATATCCTGGCATCACAGCTTTTAACTCGAAGCTATACCAAGCGCCTCAAAAGGAAAGATATCCTGTAATGAGGAATGAAGGAGGAGATGTCTCTGCTGAGGGACACACTCTACACCGATCAAAGACTGGAACTCATTTGCTCATAGTGGAAAGCACTGATTGCAGATATCAAACCAGAAAAAAAAAATATATATATATTCGGAAATTTTAATTTTAATTTCCGACACAATGTATGTCTTATGAACTTATAAAAAAAAAATTTTTGAAAATCGGTTCGCAATTCAAGAAGATATCGAGGAACATACATACAAAAAAATTGTTTAAAAACAAAAAAACCGACTTCAAAAAACCTGAAAATAAAAACAAAAATAGCTTCAAAAATAAATACCTCTAAAAAGCAAGAAATAATTTTCAAATCACTAGATACCTACGCATATCACTGTAATAAAACACGTCTAATGAATTCGGGTGGGGCTGGAGGTCAACTTTTTTTTTTACTCTTAGAGCCCTACCCGACTTCATTAGACGTGTTTTATTACAGTGATATGCGTAGGTTAGGTTTTCAGGTTTTTTGAAGTCTTTTTTTTTTTAAACAATTTTTTATTTTATTCTTTTTAGTGTAATCACTTTACGGTTCCTATTTGATTTTGAGGAGTTCCCTTGTGTATCTTTGAAATCCAAGGTTCAATAACAATGAAATCAAAATGGTATCATCACTAAAGTATCCTCTTTCAAACAAAAAAAGAATCATCTAAACAAAGAAGAATGGTCGATCATCCGTATAAGTTCACAAAATGGTAACGAAAACGACAGTATTTTCTGGTTTCCCTGAAAAGTACTGAACCGATTTCAAAATTTTAAGAAATGGGACCAACTTGGAAACAAACCTGATCTAATAACGTTTGAATCATTTCAATGGGTTCAGCCGTCTTCGAGTAATCGGTGTACATACAAAAAAAACGGGTCGAATTGAGTAACTCCCTCCTTTTGAAGTCGGAACAGTGGCATTGATAACCTCATCCTTTTTTTGAAGTCGGTTAAAATATTTTTTAAACAAAAATATTACAGGTTATAATGACAATAAAGACTGAAAAGATACACCAAAATGTCTTTAGATAAAAGTGATTTTGTAATATCTTTTTAGTTAACAGAATGACGCATTACCAATAACTTTTTCTTAAAAATTCTGGAACTGTAATGGATTTGTCAAAGTTATAGCTGTGGAATTTTAACTCACTTCAAATTATTAATTTGTAGGTAAGTTTATCTGCAAGTTTAGGCCTCATTATCTGGGAGATAATTTCACAAGTTCCGGTTAAATTGCTATTAACTTACTTTTCAGATAGCTTCATGAAAAATCTGTTCCATTTTAAAAACTAAACTTTGTGCTAGCCGGTGTTTGTGATACAGCCCTTAATCTACCTACTTATTTTAAAGATAAAAGGATGTCCACACCTTTCTTCAGGTACCTACTAGAGTCACGACAGCCCTTTATCAACAAGGGACCTCTCAAGATGGTTATCTGACAGCCCGTACGACCTTTATGAGACCTTCAATTATTCTATACGTAGTACATTTGCTATATACGCAAAGGGTTCGCCTTTTAGTACTTTTTGTGGGTTTCATACATGTCAATAGATATGAAAACGTAATAGGTAATGTATTATTTACCCTACAAGAATCGTTGTAGGTAAAGTTACCAGATCTAATAATGAGATTTCCTGACTTTGTCCCTGACTTTTTTTCAGTCCTAACATTTTGGCACCTACCTACATCTACATTTAGTTGACGTTTGATAATTTTATCTCACCAAAATGATTAACAGATCATACACTTTTTGGGATATCAAAAAATCCTGACAACTACAGTTTTTCCCTGTTTTCCTGACAGATGCCTTAAATTCCTGACATGTCAGGAAAAACCCTGTCATCTGGTAACCCTAGTTATAGGTATATTATCTAAGTTTGTACTACATTAATTACAACTTTACCTTTTTCGATAGCAAAAGTCCACAAGTGATAAAATGAAAGTAATAACGAAACAACGAAACATTTAATAACGATAAATATTATTAATATACTAGAAAAATATTGGAAAAAACCGACTCACCCATAGCATCTCAGACGGGACTCGAACCCGTACCCTTGGGTTTGCACCATTGAGATGCCCAATGCACCATTGAGATTTGGTAATAATATCTCAAAATGCACTGACCAGCTTCCGAGTCGCCAATGAGATCGGTGAAATTTTTAGTACCTACTTACCTAGTTCTTTTTTTTTTACTTTTTCACTGCAAGCCAGCGTTATTTCATAAATGTGAGGAAATAAATAGCTACCCTCGACATAACCCCCTAATGCGCGTGGACTATCACGCACTTGGCCGGTTTTTTTTCTAGTAAGTTAGTAGGTATATTAATTACTTATCTTAATATATAAAAATAACATTGTGAATGCCTAAAATCTAAAAATTCAATAACTTTAATTACTTTTAAAGTCCGTTCAGTCCATTCACCTACTGAAAAATACTTACAAATAATTATATTTTTAGCCATTAGCGGTTTTGCTTCAACTGTAGGTACCATGGGCAACAGCGTCGCTTAACCACTGCTAAGGTTAAAATCGCTTGCACGCCGCGCCCGCTGTCACATACGTTTAGTTCGTGCATGCGCGATACGCGCGCTCACTAATTTTGTTGCAAACTGGTTAAGCGACGCTGTTGCCCATAGTACAACTGTATAGGTTCCATTTCAGAATTATTTATCCTCAATTAAATTAAATTCGTAAGTAGAGTTTATTATGAACTCGCTGTGTATTCCCATATATATGAATACTGAACCAAATGTTATTATTGCGTTCCTTTTTAATGAAATGAGAGTTTAAATTCGTATTATGCTTATCATAAAAAAAATGATTTTCGAGTAAGTATTTATTTTTACAGAAAATAATAGTAGGTAAAGTGGTTGACGCACTAGTCGCCATTACTGGAATCTTTAAAACCGCAAAACGCTTTAGTACCCATAATAAACTAACAATAGAAAAATACACGTTATTAGCATAACATTAAAAAGGATTCAGACCCATTGTTCCACCAAGTTCAACTTGAAGTTTTACTAGTAGAACTAAGTGGATAAAATATCCCATTTCAACTTTGTTAATTTTTCGTAAAAGCACAAAATAAATATTAGTCCTACGTAAATACTATATTTGGATTGGAACCTCATTTACAAAGAAGTAAAAAGGTAAGGGGGCGTCCATAAATTACGTGAGGTGATTTTGGCGATTTTGCGACCCCCTCTCCCCCCTTGGTGAGATGTCGTGAGATTTGGCTCGACCCTTTCCCCCCCCTATATATCTCACGTGAGATTTGTCAAAACGTATAATTTTAGTGTGATTACATTATTCTGTGCTTGCTTGCTTTGCATTTATTCAAATAAACATTATTGTTTAGGATTTAGCCATATTTTGGTATGAAAAATATTTAACTTTATTTAACCTAGTTTTATCGCGATACTGCTTCCTGCAGAAAAAAAAATACGTGATATTTGCCGAGACCCCGCCTCTCCCCCACGTGAGATTGGGTGAGATTAGGCTCGACCCCCTCCCCCCCCCCTAAATGCCTAACGTAATTAATGGACGCCCCCTAATTAGCCACTTAAAGTTTCAGGATAGGTGAAATGTTTCAGAAAATGTAAGCTTAAAAAAGGTTTAGGAATAATTCTCGGCCAAATTATCTTTCGACTGGGACTCTCCCGCTCGCCTGCCAAAATACAATCAAGAAATACAAAAAATGTCTACCTGCATGTTATTTTTTGCTCACAAACGTCTAATTTGTTTACTACAAAACATAAGAAGGTATAATAAGTATAGCCAATTAGCCACTCACTCGAACAGGTAGAATGATTAATTTTGATTATGACTTAGGTACCTATCAGTGTTGGCTGGTTTATTTCAGTAATATATTGCAGCAATAGAACAAAGTTTTATCAGTTTTATTTATTTTTATGATTTTAGTTCGTTTGCCGCAATAGGGAATATGCATAAGTCACCGATTTTGATGAATTTGAGCTTGATCGCTGCGGACACTTATAAAAACATGATAAAACAGGAAAAAAAATAAAAAAAATGTATAATCCTAGTTTTATCACACGATGAAATCAGGGAAAAATAACAATTTTCTTTTTTCATTTTCGGATATAATGCACTTTACAGTCAGATAGAATATCGAATAAGAAACAATATTTTGTATAACACATATGTACTTAAACGCAAAATTTAGGGAGATAATTGAAGATTATTGGCTAACTCCATACTAAACGCGCCGAAACACACCTGAAACGTGATGTGTGACGTCACCGTTTTGTATGGAGCGTTTTCGGCGGGTGCTGCTGCGTGCTAACTTCAAGTAACTATATCACGAGAAAAAAACGCAAGAGAAAAGTTTTAATATTACAGTTAATTTTCTCACGCATTATACTTTTGATTAAGATTAAAAAAAAATTGATGCATATTCCCTATTACCTAGCCACTTAAAGTTTCAGGATAGGTGAAATGTTTCAGAAAATGTAAGCTTAAAAAGGTTTAGGAATAATTCTCGGCCAAATTATCTTTCGACTGCGACTTCTCGCTCGCCTGCCAAAATACAATCAAGAGATACAAAAAATGTCTACCTGCATGTTATTTTTTGCTCACAAACGTCTAATTTGTTTACTACAAAACATAAGAAGGTATAATAAGTATAGCCAATTAGCCACGAACAGGTAGAATGATTAATTTTGAATTATGACTTAGGTATCTATCAGTGTTGGCTGGTTTATTTCAGTAATATACCTACTGCAGCAATAGAACAAAGTTTTATCAGTTTTAGTTATTCTTATGGTTTTAGTTCGTTTCCCGCAATTTAGTTTATTTTTGTATTGGGTTATCTATCAGCTATAAATGACATACCTTTACATACTTATCGAAAACACGGCTGACAAATGTCGATTATCCTTACTAATATTATAAATGCGAAAGTCCGTTTGTTTGTTTGTTTGTTACGCCTTCACGTCTTTACTACTGAACCGATCATCATGAAATTTTGCATACATGTTGTCAGGGGTACCGAGAAGGACATAGGATACCTTTCATCCCGAAAAAAGTATAGTTCCCGAGAGATAGCAAAAAAACCTTTCCACGCAGACGAAGTCGCGGGCGGAAGCTAGTGATATTATAAATAGGTATCCATCGAAATACTGTTTTGCTAAATAAGCGATATGTATACCTAGTAAAACTAAAAAAGCTTTTAAAAAAAAGAAAACCTCTTTCAAAAAACTTGAAAACAAAACAAAAACTTAAATACTTACCTCTAAAAAGCAAGAAATAAGTAATATTCAAATAATTAGATACGCATAAAACACGTCTTATGGAGTCGGGTGGGGTAGGGCTGGAGGACAATACCTTTTTTTTATTCTAAAAGCCCCACCCGATTTCATAAGACGTGTTTTATTAAAATTGATACCTATGCGTAGTACCTAATTGTTTTTATTTTTATGATTTTAGTTCGTTTGCCGCAATTTAGTTTATTTTTGTATTGGATTATCTATATCAGCTATAAATGACGTACCTTTACATACTTATCGAAAACACGGCTGGCAAATGTCGATTATGATATAAATAGGTATCCATCGAAATACTGTTTCGCTAAATAAGCGATATGTATAGTAAAACTAAAAAAGCTTTAAAAAAAAGAAAACCTCTTTCAAAAAACTTGAAAACAAAACAAAAACTTAAATCTTAAAAGAGATACGCATTAAACACGTCTTATGAAGTCTGGTGGGGTAGGGCTGGAAGACAATACCTTTTTTTTATTCTAAAAGCCCCACCCGATTTCATAAGACGTGTTTTATTAAAATTGATACCTATGCGTAGTACCTAATTGTTTGAATATTATTTCTTGCTTTTTAGAGGTAAGTACTTATTTAAGTTTTTGTTTTTATTTTCAACTTTTTTGTTGTATGTAAACGTGTTACACGTAAAAGGTATCCCTTTCACAACAAAAAAAAAATCTAAATAGGTTTATATATTCGGATCAATCCTCTCAAAGATCTTTGAGAAACTACTACTGCGTAGAATCCTTCCTATCTTAGAAGAAAACAAGGTCATTCCTAGCCACCAATTCGGATTCAGACAAGCGCATTCTACTGTAGAACAAGTCCACAGAGTACACGAGCGAATAAGGAAGACTCTGGAAGAAAAGGAATACTGCTCGGCGGTGTTCTTGGATATTCAGCAAGCCTTTGACAAGGTCTGGCATAAAGGACTCCTCTGCAAGATAAAGAGTAGCCTCCCGCACAGCTTCTACCAGATCTTCGAATCGTACATTAATGGTAGAATATTCCAAGTGAAAGAGTCAGGGGAAACATCAAAATTCTTCGAGATACATGCAGGAGTTCCACAAGGCTCAGTCTTGGGGCCGATGCTCTATACCATTTTTACAGCTGACCTACCTGTAATGGACAAAATCACAACTGCCACATTTGCTGATGACACTGCTATTCTTGCAAGCAATAAAAACCCAGACATAGCAACCCAAACATTGCAGAAGGGGCTGGATGAAATTACAAAATGGCTTCAAAAATGGAGAATAAAAGCCAGTGCCTCTAAATCGGTGCAGGTCACATACACCCTCAAAAAAGGCAATTGCCCTCCAGTACAATTGGATAATGTTACACTCCCACATCAGGATTGTGTTAGATACCTGGGGCTACACCTGGATAGACGTCTTACCTGGAGAGAACACATAAGAAAAAAAAGAGAGGAACTAAACATCCGCTATAAGCGTCTCCTGTGGCTACTGGGCCGAAATAGCAAGTTGGCATTAGACAACAAACTTTTAATATATAAAACAGTCCTTAAACCACAATGGACCTATGGTATCCAACTCTGGGGAAGTGCCAGCAATTCGAACATCGCATGCCTCCAAAGAGCTCAAAATATGATACTCCGAACCATTAGTGAAGTGCCATGGTATATCACTAACTCTGAAATACATGAACACCTGGAAATGAGTACAGTTATGGAAGAGATTGCCAATGCAACCCAGAGATACCGGGGTAGACTGGATAGACACCCAAATATCCTGGCATCACAGCTTTTAACTCGAAGCTATACCAAGCGCCTCAAAAGGAAAGATATCCTGTAATGAGGAATGAAGGAGGAGATGTCTCTGCTGAGGGACACACTCTACACCGATCAAAGACTGGAACTCATTTGCTCATAGTGGAAAGCACTGATTGCAGATATCAAACCAGAAAAAAAAAATATATATATATTCGGAAATTTTAATTTTAATTTCCGACACAATGTATGTCTTATGAACTTATAAAAAAAAAATTTTTGAAAATCGGTTCGCAATTCAAGAAGATATCGAGGAACATACATACAAAAAAATTGTTTAAAAACAAAAAAACCGACTTCAAAAAACCTGAAAATAAAAACAAAAATAGCTTCAAAAATAAATACCTCTAAAAAGCAAGAAATAATTTTCAAATCACTAGATACCTACGCATATCACTGTAATAAAACACGTCTAATGAATTCGGGTGGGGCTGGAGGTCAACTTTTTTTTTTACTCTTAGAGCCCTACCCGACTTCATTAGACGTGTTTTATTACAGTGATATGCGTAGGTTAGGTTTTCAGGTTTTTTGAAGTCTTTTTTTTTTTAAACAATTTTTTATTTTATTCTTTTTAGTGTAATCACTTTACGGTTCCTATTTGATTTTGAGGAGTTCCCTTGTGTATCTTTGAAATCCAAGGTTCAATAACAATGAAATCAAAATGGTATCATCACTAAAGTATCCTCTTTCAAACAAAAAAAGAATCATCTAAACAAAGAAGAATGGTCGATCATCCGTATAAGTTCACAAAATGGTAACGAAAACGACAGTATTTTCTGGTTTCCCTGAAAAGTACTGAACCGATTTCAAAATTTTAAGAAATGGGACCAACTTGGAAACAAACCTGATCTAATAACGTTTGAATCATTTCAATGGGTTCAGCCGTCTTCGAGTAATCGGTGTACATACAAAAAAAACGGGTCGAATTGAGTAACTCCCTCCTTTTGAAGTCGGAACAGTGGCATTGATAACCTCATCCTTTTTTTGAAGTCGGTTAAAATATTTTTTAAACAAAAATATTACAGGTTATAATGACAATAAAGACTGAAAAGATACACCAAAATGTCTTTAGATAAAAGTGATTTTGTAATATCTTTTTAGTTAACAGAATGACGCATTACCAATAACTTTTTCTTAAAAATTCTGGAACTGTAATGGATTTGTCAAAGTTATAGCTGTGGAATTTTAACTCACTTCAAATTATTAATTTGTAGGTAAGTTTATCTGCAAGTTTAGGCCTCATTATCTGGGAGATAATTTCACAAGTTCCGGTTAAATTGCTATTAACTTACTTTTCAGATAGCTTCATGAAAAATCTGTTCCATTTTAAAAACTAAACTTTGTGCTAGCCGGTGTTTGTGATACAGCCCTTAATCTACCTACTTATTTTAAAGATAAAAGGATGTCCACACCTTTCTTCAGGTACCTACTAGAGTCACGACAGCCCTTTATCAACAAGGGACCTCTCAAGATGGTTATCTGACAGCCCGTACGACCTTTATGAGACCTTCAATTATTCTATACGTAGTACATTTGCTATATACGCAAAGGGTTCGCCTTTTAGTACTTTTTGTGGGTTTCATACATGTCAATAGATATGAAAACGTAATAGGTAATGTATTATTTACCCTACAAGAATCGTTGTAGGTAAAGTTACCAGATCTAATAATGAGATTTCCTGACTTTGTCCCTGACTTTTTTTCAGTCCTAACATTTTGGCACCTACCTACATCTACATTTAGTTGACGTTTGATAATTTTATCTCACCAAAATGATTAACAGATCATACACTTTTTGGGATATCAAAAAATCCTGACAACTACAGTTTTTCCCTGTTTTCCTGACAGATGCCTTAAATTCCTGACATGTCAGGAAAAACCCTGTCATCTGGTAACCCTAGTTATAGGTATATTATCTAAGTTTGTACTACATTAATTACAACTTTACCTTTTTCGATAGCAAAAGTCCACAAGTGATAAAATGAAAGTAATAACGAAACAACGAAACATTTAATAACGATAAATATTATTAATATACTAGAAAAATATTGGAAAAAACCGACTCACCCATAGCATCTCAGACGGGACTCGAACCCGTACCCTTGGGTTTGCACCATTGAGATGCCCAATGCACCATTGAGATTTGGTAATAATATCTCAAAATGCACTGACCAGCTTCCGAGTCGCCAATGAGATCGGTGAAATTTTTAGTACCTACTTACCTAGTTCTTTTTTTTTTACTTTTTCACTGCAAGCCAGCGTTATTTCATAAATGTGAGGAAATAAATAGCTACCCTCGACATAACCCCCTAATGCGCGTGGACTATCACGCACTTGGCCGGTTTTTTTTCTAGTAAGTTAGTAGGTATATTAATTACTTATCTTAATATATAAAAATAACATTGTGAATGCCTAAAATCTAAAAATTCAATAACTTTAATTACTTTTAAAGTCCGTTCAGTCCATTCACCTACTGAAAAATACTTACAAATAATTATATTTTTAGCCATTAGCGGTTTTGCTTCAACTGTAGGTACCATGGGCAACAGCGTCGCTTAACCACTGCTAAGGTTAAAATCGCTTGCACGCCGCGCCCGCTGTCACATACGTTTAGTTCGTGCATGCGCGATACGCGCGCTCACTAATTTTGTTGCAAACTGGTTAAGCGACGCTGTTGCCCATAGTACAACTGTATAGGTTCCATTTCAGAATTATTTATCCTCAATTAAATTAAATTCGTAAGTAGAGTTTATTATGAACTCGCTGTGTATTCCCATATGTATGAATACTGAACCAAATGTTATTATTGCGTTCCTTTTTAATGAAATGAGAGTTTAAATTCGTATTATGCTTATCATAAAAAAAATGATTTTCGAGTAAGTATTTATTTTTACAGAAAATAATAGTAGGTACCTACACGGAAATATTCCACATTTAAATGTTTGAATTTAAAACTTTAGAGTCTAGAGGAGACCATTGAGAATACTTCAAATACTTACCAAAATGTATATTTTTTTTGAGTAAACAAAAATTGTTTTTATTTTATTTATTTTACAAATCTTCGGAAATCTTACAGCTAGGTTAAAATAAAGTAGGAAATTTAAGTAGTTATTGAAAGCCAATAACAAATTTCCACATATATAAAATATGGTAAATACACACAAAGGTTGCCTACGAAAAGATAGAAAATACGATACAACCCAATTGTTAATGCTTAATTTAGTAAAATAATGCTAGTAGAGCTACACTAATTACTATTCGAGCGACTAGGTATTAAGTAATGTATACTACACTTAATAGTCGCTTGAGCTTGATTGTTACAAGAAGTGTTAAAAGATCTATTTAAAATTCTAAATAAAACTTTGTATAGAAAACTTTAAAATGGAAAATATTTCGTGCCGAAGTAAAAAAAAACTGGGTATTTTTTAGATGGATGCGCTATGCGCTCCACGCCAGTGAAAATCTAATTTTTTCATCGTTTTTCTCATGACGACGCCGACGTTAGGAATACTATGTATATTCGTACCGATACAACATTTTTAAGCTTGTATTTTTTTTTTTTTTTAAACCGGGTTCAAAAAAAAGAGGAGGTTATCAAGTCGACTAAACATCGCCAGTTATAAACCGATTTTAAAAAATCTTTATTTATCTCATAGAACATAGTTCACGTGTGGTCCAATATTTTTTTACAGAAATCTAGCTAGTAGTTTTTTCATAATCTTGAAAAATATCAACCTACTTATTTAGCTTGCCATCGCATGAGCTTTTACGGATTTTCAGGCATAACTTCTTTGTTTATTCACCGACTTTCATAGAAGTACTCAAAATTAACAGACACAAACTAATTCAACTTGAAGTTTAAAATCTTTTTTTGCTATCTTTTTTTTTGGAAGTTATTGTTTTTTGCAATTAGTTCAAATCCTGTCATTATTCATCAATTCATGGACTATTTAGTAAACAGTTAACAGTAGTTTACGTAGATAAAGCAGTACGCACCAAAATAATGAATGCTTATTAACCGTTATCACAAAATACATAAAATAACAAGTTTAGTACCTACCATAACAATATTGTTAGCGCAATCGCGCTTTACTGGTAGGTAACATATTAACCATGGGTTAGCTACCCACCGCTTAGCCGTTAACGTATTACCACAGAATAAATTAGTACAAGTACTATTACTTATTATGTGTCGTAGGATAATCGTACACATCGTATCTTTACGAAAATCCTAGTATGATTGCATAAAACTGAATATAATTAGAATCTGAGACAGATTTTTGCAATAGTCTGAGTAATGATTAGGATTTTTACAAAAATCCAGCGTATTTTAGGTAAATCGCGAATGACCATCATTTTGCGCGCGCTGATTGGTTGACGTCTGATGGACTGACGGATACTCTGATTGGCCAACGGCTGCCTATAAGAGGAGTCATGTTCAGACCAATCAGATAGGCGATTGCGTAAAGTCAATCGTATTCATTTGACAGTTCATATCGTATTCAATCGGCTGCAATTTGTATGGGATGACATATATTATGATACAATATGAACTGTCAAATGAATACGATTGACTTTACGCAATCGCCTAGCAGAAATTCTAAAAAAATCTCGGACGATTGCGAAATTCTATCTTAGTTTCCAATTATAAAAAAAAATACAAATAAATAAGTAAAATACAAACAAATTACAAAAAAAGTACAAAATTAATAAATAAATAAATATCCTTTGGTTTGGTTTAATTAATTGTTCCTTTACAATCAACCTAGGATTTTTGCAAACATCCGGTTCATACGATTATCCTACGACATATTCAATGCAAATTCTGATTATTGGATCGGTGGTCAAAAATAATTTAATAATTAGTAAGTGCCGTTTTTTAAGGCCCTTAAGCTAGGATTTCCTAGGATGATGGTACCGTCATATTACGGCCGTAATTTAGCGGCGTAGAACGTTGTCTATGTAAACAATACGCCGCGGTTTCTGACGTTACGGTGTCGCCATATTGTTCACATAGACAATATTCAACGCCGCTATATTACGGCCGTAATATGACGGCACCGCTATCCTAGGAAACCCTAGCTTTATAGCCGTCAACTAGCGCCAATTCATATATTTTTATTATACGTAAACCAGCCTGCCTAGCATGACCGACTTATATCGCGTAATATAGCGTTTAATTACGTTTAACTGTCAAAAAGACAAAGGAGTTTGACAGTTGAGTGTCGATAAAATGCTATATCACGCGATATAAATCGGTCATGCTAGGCGGGCAGGTCAATATAAAAAAAGGAAACAACAATGCCCTCTTAAATAATTGTCTCCAATATTTTTTTAATAACTCTTCAACAGTTTTCATTCTTCCTGTAAGTTTTAAAAATTGTTTAAAAACAAAAAACCGACTTCAAAAAACCAGCCTCTAAAAAGCAAGAAATAATATCCAAATCATTAGATACGCATTTAGAGACCGGATTATATGCAACATAAAAAGCCCAATATACGCATGCAAATATGCAAGAATACGGCGAATATGCTACAGGCACTCTGACGTGTTTAACATTTTAGCATTAGTAATTATTTTAATTTTTAATTATCACTTTAGAGGAGTACCTACATACGGTACGATTGACTAGTTTCATGCCATTCGAATGATCTAACATTAGTGAGCGTATTGCCTTGCGTTCATGTGGGTAACGGTACAATGCAAATTGATTTTCTAATTACCGGAGTTGAACCAATCGATTAACAGAGCTGTGGCACATTCATAAAGTTGGACATTGATATATTATGTACGAGCAACATAACGTAAGATAGGTTTACATTACTAACTCCATTATCTCAGGATTCTCAGGACCGAACTATTTTTAACCCCGACGCAACGCAAAAGCCTATATCTGTGTCTCTGTACGTAAGTATCATCGTCGATTTCAATGCGGTTTTTACCATTGAAAATGGTTATCAGATGCAAATCGCCTGAGACGTATTTTTGGCCATATCTCCGAGGATTTTGAGAGGATCAAGATGGAAATAGTACCAAAAGTTGAGGAATTTATCGAGACACCTGTGAACGTTTGAATTTTGAAAATCTACTGGTAACTTTTTTTGGAATTTTGTAAAATTCCGAAAATTCCGGGTTTTTTGGGGGGTGTTTGTTTACTAAATTGTAAATATTTTGGAAAAAAACCGACTTAAGAAAAAATGAAAAAAAGGGTCCTAGGGTATTAGTTTAGCTACCAAATGGTGAAATAATTTGAAAATCGGTCAATAATTGTGACCTGTAGGTGGTCCCTGTAAATTTGGAATTGTAGAAAAACGGCTGTTTCCGTACATAAAAAGTGATGTAGCTTCTATGATTATTGACCGATCGTCATGGTAATAGTGTTAAAAGATGCAGAAGCAGACGAGAAGTGCATTCGTTGGAATTTTGAAAATCGGTTAATAATATTTCGGCTGCGTCGAGGCAGTCAGCGGGCGCTTTTGTGACACGAGGCGGAGCCGAGTGTCACAATCGTAAAAATAAATAGATACTATCTAGGTAACTTTAAAAATATAATATGTAGGACTACATTCGATTTGATTTTGGTTTTTCGTAAATTTTGGTGTTCATTTTCAATGCTCCGATTCTTGCGGGGACTGTAAAATCTGTGAATTTTTTTTTCATTGTAAGCAAATTAATCAAGATGGTTCTTAGCCACGTTTGATGGAAACCCATCCAGCCATTTGTGGAGATGGTCAACAGCCTGCCGAAATGGTGCTGCTTTTACTAAAATAATGTACAGCCTGGGCAAATTTAGGGGGTACGGTTATCACTCGTCAGTTTCCCTAATTCGCCCGTTTCCTTTCAGTTTCCTCATTTGGTCTGTTTATGTATTTCGACATTTTTCGTTAATTGGACAGTTTTTGTACGGTTTCGTACAAATATAGAGAAATATAAACTTGCATTCATTCAGCATGCAGATATCCACGCTTGTTTATCTAAACTTTATTAACATTTACTGTAGGTACTAGACTGACGAATTGCATAAATTGACAAGTAAAGTAACGAATTATATAGAAACTGACCAAAAAGGAAACTGACCTATTGATGAATTTCGCGAAACTGACGAATGAGGTAAACTGACCAGTTAGGGAAACTGGCTAGGTAGTTAGGGAAATTGACGAGTGATAACCCGACCCAATTTAGGTGAAATAAAAAAAACAAAAGACGGGAATAAAATGGCCGCAATAATTTAAGTTTAAAAGGCTTTAAGTAAAACTTAAAATTTAAATTTAAACAACTTCAGACACAAAAAGCTAACTCATAAAATAAAAGTTAAATATAATATCAGGGACCGTTTTTCACAGACTTTTCAAAATAATGATTTAAAAAAATAAAGCTACGAGTATTTATTTGATTTCATTTGCACCGATGATAGTAACACCTGAGTTTTGCACATAAAAATACATTATTGTCCATTACAAACCCATTATTTACACACAATAGAATGTTTTCTCATAACAACACAAATCTCTCGGAATTGTCCATAAAGAAGGAAACTTTTAGTCGTAAATGATCTCAGCTACTAATGTTGCCATAACTTACAGGTGCGAAAATGTGAATTTATGATTTATTCAAAATTCATTTTGGTTACATTTAGGTAGTAGTTTAATAATAATTAATAAATAAATGTGTAGAAAATACTTATTTTAAATTGCAAACATTTATCAATATTCAAATACTTAATTAAAGTCCAAATGCAAAAAAAGTCAGGAAAAAAAAAACTAACTCGGGTAAATTTACGTGGCGCACTTGAGCCTCAAAAGGGCCGTTATCTCCCTTGCGTTCTGTGTGGGTCCTTCGTTAGCGCCACGTTATGATCCTGCACGTCGGAAACTGGAGAGGGATTCCCAAGAATTGAATAAGTACGGAAAGAATGTGTTTTTCTCACGCAGTTATTTCGTTTCAGACCCAAGTTTTTCTTTACAAAGTTGTCTGATATAGAGAAGATTATTTTCATTATTTTTTTAACAATTAAATAAATCTCTATCACAGTATTTTCTGTCATGATTACCAAGGATGGCTTATTAGGTACTACCATTGCCCTTATTGTCAAATGAAAATAATATATGTACTTACCACTTTAGTGATTATTTATTTACATATAATATGTTGAAAGAAATAAGTTTCAAGAAATAAGAGCACTTATATTATTAACTTATTTATTTTACTTATTAAATTAGCCCCCTGATTACTTAACTCTGTTGATAACAATATCGTTTAAAAGAGATGAAAACCGTTTGAAATCTTTTAAAATTATTAATGAAATTTCACAGTTAAATTTAGCAAAGTGTTATAATAGCAGTCTGTTATCAACTGAAACTGTGAAACATTCACTTCAAAAGATTTCAAACGGTTTCCTGTGGTTTTTCATCAAAATTGAAAATACCCTTTTCATATTTTTATGAAAAGTTTCAAGAATGTTCAGCAACAAATTCCATCTCGTTTAACGTTTAACTTCTAACGTATTTACGATATGAGGCATCAAAGTGGAGTGCAGATGCAATTTTCTATCTTATTTTCCGCCACATTGAAAGAACGTCCGAAACTAACCGGATCACTTAGTGTGGTACAGTAGGCACTGTTACTTGATGTGGTGCATCTGAGAGAATGTAAAAAAGAATATTTTAATACTGCCAAAAGGCTCGCTTATGCGGAAACATTTGTCTCTGTCTTTTTCTTTACGTGTAGTATGGAAAATAACCTCACTTCTGCACTCTTTGATGATTTTCCTTGATTTTTCATCATAATCTTTAGCACAATTATCTTTCTTGATAAAAAGTTATTGGAGCAACTGCACTGTACGTTAAAGTGTATTTTTAAGTAGAGTTTAATACGTTTCCGCTTTTATTTACGCCAAAAATATGGCCCGCGAGAAACGATTTTGATGATATTCTGTTTTATTTTACAATCATCTGTGAGGTTTATACGATAATATCTTTAGCTTGTCGTATGTTTTTTTTATGGCTACAACTTTACGTTTTTTAGGGTTCCGTACCCAAAGGGTAAAAACGGGACCCTATTACTAAGACTTCGCTGTCCGTCTGTCTGTCTGTCTGTCCGTCTGTCTGTCTGTCTGTCACCAGGCTGTATCTCATGAACCGTGATAGCTAGACAGTTGAAATATTCACAGATTATGTATTTCTGTTGCCGCTATAACTACAAATACTAAAAACAGAATAAAATTAATATTTAAGGGGGGCTCCCATACAACAATAGTAGATTGTTATACAAGACGCTAAAATGACCCATTGCATACGAGGTAGTTTTATTCCCGAGCTTTAGCGAGGGAATAAATAGAAACCGAGTTACAATGGGTTTTAGCGTCGTGTGTTACACTCTACTTTTCACTACGATTGCGAAAAAATAAAATCCAATATTAAATACCTATAGTTTATACTTCCGTAAACGAATCCACTCGTTTTTCTATCCTCCACTTCATAAACTTTTCATACAGTATTTAAATAAATGATTTGTGCTTGACGGCAAAAGATTAAAATTATTTCTATCCTATTACTTACTTACAGTCACACAATTCAATCAGTTTGGAATTAGAAAAAAATTCTAAAGATTTCGCGCCAGTGTCTTTTTAAATTTCTACTGTAGCAGCTAAGAAACACAATGCATGCATTTTAAACTAAAGGTCACAGAGTATAAATAAGTATATGATTTCACCGAAAAGAGATCGCTGCTTTTAGTTCCATTTTCAAAAATCGAGCGAGTATTTATTCGTAATTATGAATAAAGACTTTTTCGTTTCAGTAGGTTCATTGGTAATAGACAAACATTAAAAAAGAAAAAACTTTATCCCCTTGGGGTATTTATGCTATTTTATCCTGACTCTTGTACCTTACAATGACGGACTTTTTGAGCAAGAGGAGTGAAAACGTGTTTTTTGCCGTTTTTTGGTACGGAACCCTTCGTGCGCGAGTCCGACTCACACTTGGCCGGTTTTATATAACAATATGGCCCGCGCAAACCATATTTTCCTATCATGGACCCTTACGCGTTTAAGTATTAACACTACGATACATTAATAACTATGACGAATTTTAAACAAAATATTTAGGTTTTCATGGAAAAAAAAAACTATTTCAAATTCTAGACTGATCGTCAGGAAAATGTTTAGGGGAGGCCTATGCCAACAGTGGGCGGCACATTGCAGGGAATGATAACGTTATTTTTAAGTATAACGTTATTTTTTACTTTTTTAGCGTTAATTTTAAAATTAACGTTATGTCAATAAATAACGTTAATTTAGATAACGTTACATTGAAATTAACGTTATTTCAGTAAATAACGTTATTTTTAACGTTATTTCTCACTTTTTTTACCGTTAAACTTTAAAATTAACGTTATTCTAATTAATAACGTTATTTTTTTAGCGATAATTTTACCGGTATAATGTACCGGTAAAGTTTAACGCTAAATTTAACGCTAATTTTACCGGTAAAATACTTTTAACGTTATTTTTACCGGTAAATTTACCGATAAAATGTTTTAACGGTATTTTTAACGTTATTTTTACCGGTAAATTTACCGATAAAATGTTTTAACGGTATTTTTAACGTTATTTTTTATTTAACATTATATTTTTTTAACGGTATTTCAATCCCTGGCACATTGGTAGTTGATATGATGAATCTCATTGTAAATCAGCGAACTAAAACTTTGTAAATTGACTTTATCTTTAACTAGCGGCCGCCCGCGGTTTCACCCGCGTGGTTCTCGTTCCCGTAGGAATATTGGGATAAAAAGTATTCTATGTTTTAATCCAGGCTATCTACTATTTGTGTGCCAAATTCCAACCAAATCCGTTTAGTAGTTTTTGCGTGATTGAGGAACAAACATCCAAACATCCAAACATCTAAACATCCAAACATCCAAACCCACAAACTTTCACATTTATAATATTAGTAGGATCAGGTAAAATCCAGTACAATACCTAGTTAACTAAATGACTCATTATGGATCCACTGAATTTGCATGTAGGAGTTCCACACAAAGTTCCTGACTCGTGTAGTGTATAAAATATCAGCCGTCGGCAAAGTTTCCAGGCTTTCAAGGCTTCACTGTTCTGACAGCTTCATCCAATCCACTTTAATTCCAGGAGTATACGAGATCATTTAAATTGCTAAATAGCTTTAGACTAGGTACTAGAATTAGTAAACATTAAGTGAAATGACAGCCTTTGTGGTGTAGAGTGAATAACAGGTTAAGTCTTACTTCAGGTTGGGTCATGAGTTCGATTGAAAAACCAACATTTTCTGTATTTCCCCAGATCAGATGGTCGTTGAGACTAGAGATCTTATTCAGCGAAACAATCTTGACTTAAATATAGCTGAGTGTAAATTTATATTTTCTTCATGATTATAACCTAATTAATTTACATGATCATAAAAGGAGTGCTTAAATAAACAAAATAGCTGTGGGCAGTGGGCAAAGCACAAAGCTAGAAGAATCGATATACTTTGTGGCGCTTCTGAAATGGTGTCCACGCACTAGACTACGCTCTGTGTGTTTTTTTTAGCAACTGCCTAGACATAAGGTCCGTCTTTATTTTTTATTCTCTATACTCTTTCATTCCAGTTTTATCTTATTTTCCTCTCGTACTGACATGCCACATACTGTTTCTTTCTGATATCCTTCCTCATGGGCAACAGCGTCGCTTAACCACTGCTAAGGTTAAAATCGCTTGCACGCCGCGCCCGCTGTCACATACGTTTAGTTCGTGCAGGGGCGATACGCGCGCACACGAATTTTGTTGCAAACTGGTTAAGCGACGCTGTTGCCCATAGTACAAGGTGGACCAATGATCTGGTGAAGGCCGCAAGCGCGGAAAATCGCTGGAAGAGGGCAAAACATGACCGATCGTTATGAAGATCCTTGGACAAGGAAAACCTTCGTCAAGTAGTGGGCGACGTGATACACAGTTACACTAATAATGAAGATATCAAGGTCACTGTATAGCATTATTATTATTTATGTGTTTAGGTACTTACATTTCGGTTGTTGAATGTTGATCCTATTCAAGAGTCAGTAATTACGAAGGCTTATCACCGAATTTAACGTACCTGGGAACAAAAGAAATAAGTCGTTAATTTTAAAATTACAAGTTGTCAGCAAAGGAAGGTGATGATGATGATGATTGATGTCACTCAAGTTATAGTAAATTGTTGCTACAATAAACTAGATAAGTGGATAATACGCTAATGCTAGTTCAGTACCTAAGACCTAACTTAGGTAGGGAAAAATAGACTGCTTTTATTTTCCCTGGCCTGGTCTCCCACCTTGGATTATACTTTTCTAATATACTTACCTACCTACCTACCTTATTACTACTACCTATAAGAATAAATAAAACTCTTTGGTACTTACCTATTAGGTAGGTACTAGCAAAAGGAAAATGGTAAAACCATTTTCCTCATAAAATCTTGTTTTCTTTTTAAAAATGTATGTTATCAATTAAGTTAAACAAACATATAATTCTTGTTAAACTCATTTTTCCTACCAAAATGTGACACCTCGTATCTGTGTCCTTCATTTTAAAATAATTTGCGTATCTGGCCGTCGCAGTCGCAAACAGTAGGTATCTCCATAAATCCAGAAAAGGTTGTTTCATATTTCATTCCGGCTACTCGTTAATTAAATCACCACAGTACTATCCCCGTCAATTGGTAATGCGCTGGAACCTTGTCAAATTAACATACACATCATCGTCATCCGCAACTAAAAATGACAAAAAACAGTAAAATTCTAATAGGTAATACAATATATTAATTATTGAATTCTTATTTTCAATAAGAAAGGGTCTAGGTATATGAGAAAATTACAATTGTTTTTCGTTTTTGAGGTTAAAATCATGGCCGCCAGGCGCATTACCAATTGACGCGGATTATAACCTACATTATTTTCCAACTTTAAAAATATTAAAGAATAAACCAGCCCTCCTACTCAAATGGCCACCTTTCTATTCGTTCGCTAACTTAAAACTTAAAAAAAACTACAAAACTATTACAGAAAACCGCATCCAAATTGATCAAACCGCTTTGGAAATAAATGAGAAAATGATAACTGCAGCGCCCTCTAGCGGTTAAACACCATAACATCTATCTGAGAACCATCTCGCCGATAACCTACGAACCCATTACAGAAAATTCACAGATTTTACAGTCCCCATAAGAATCGGAGCATTGAAAATGAACACAAAAATTTACGAAAAACCAAAATCAAATCAAATGCAAAGTCCTATTATATTTTTAAAGTTACCTAGCTATTTATCTTTACGATTGTGACACTCGGCTCCGCCTCGTGCCACAAAAGCGCCCGCTGACTGCCTCGACGCAGCCGAAATATTATTAAGCGATTTCCAAAATTCCAACGAATGCACTTCTCGTCTGCTTCTGTATCTTTTAACACTATTACCATGACGATCGCTTTATAATCATAGAAGCTACATCACATTTTATGTACGGAAACAGCCGTTTTTCTACAAATCCAAATCTAAAGGGACCACCTACAGGTCACAATTATTAACCGATTTTCAAAATTATTTTACCATTTGGTAGCTAAACTAATACCCTAGGACCCTTTTTTTCATTTTTTCTTAAGTCGGTTTTTTTCCTGAAATATTTACAATTTAGTAAATAAACACCCCCCAAAAAACCCGGAATTTTTGGAATTTTACAAAATTTCAAAAAAAGTTACCAGTAGATTTTCAAAATTTAAACGTTCACATATGTCTTGATAAATTCCTCAACTTTTGGTACTATTTTCATCTCGATCCTCTTAAAATCCTCGGAGATATGGCCAAAAATACGTCTCAGGCGATTTGCATTTGATAACCATTTTCAATGGTAAAACCGCATCGAAATCAGTTGAGTAGTTTTAGAGAACTTCTCAAGCGCGACTTATCTGGTTGCTGCTGCGCCCCCTGGTGGTCTACCACCATGTTACATATCTAAGAACCTGCTCTGAAATGAAACCTTTTGATTGCAAAAAACCGCATTGAAATCGGCCCAGTAGTTTCCAAGGAAAATGGTAATAGACAAACTTGACTTATCTAGTTGCTGCAGAGCCCCCTGGTGGTCTACCACTATGAATCATGTCTAAGAACCTGCTCTGAAATGAAACCTTTTGAATGCAAAAAACCGCATCGAAATCGGTTTAGTAGTTTCCGAGGAAAATGGTAACAGACAAACACACAAACAAACAAACAAACGCACAACCTCTAACCCCAAACGCATATACCGCCTCCGTTCCGTTCCGTCGGTCGTGGGTAGGGCTGCCACCTCTCCGGGTTTGACCCGGAGTTTACGGGTTTGAGTAGTGGATGTCCGGGCTACGGGTTTAACATAGAAGTCTCCGGGTGGCGCGAGCGAAAGTCAAGAAAGGCCGTTTTTTTACTATATATGTTATAGTCAAACCCCGAAGTCCAGGCGCTCCTAGGTTTGCCTAGTCAAACCTCAGGTTTGACAGGAAGGTTTAGTCAAATTACAAAACTAAAGCGTATTTCGGGCTTTGACTAACGAATTTATGGCCAAACCTAGGAGAGACCAACTTGGATAGTCAAACCCCGAAACTCAATACGATCAAATCGGGGTTTGACCAGTCAGACTTAAATTAGGGTCAGAATGTGTTATTTTGTATGTTAATATGTAAAAATACATTCTTTAGAGTGAAAATGTAACTAAATTAACAATCTTCCTGTGAAATAAAGATTTCTGTTGTCTGTTAAAAAAAAATAACCACGAAATTTAAGACGATCGCTCCGCTGCGCTTCACGATCGTCTTAAATTTCTGACCTAAACGTGACCTACAGGAGTAAGGCAGCTTTGACTAAATTTAACATCGGAAATGAATACTGTTTCTCATACATATTTAGGTTAATCTTAGTCAAAGCTGCCTTACTCCTGTAGGTCACGTTTAGGTTAGAAATTTAAGACGATCGCGAAGCGCAGCGGAGCGATCGTCTTAAATTTCGTGGTTATTTTTTTTTAACAGACAACAGAAATCTTTATTTCACAGGAAGATTGTTAATTTAGTTACATTTTCACTCTAAAGAATGCATTTTTACATATTTACATACAAAATAACACATTCTGTACCTAATTTAAGTCTGACTGGTCGAACCCCGATTCAATCAAATGGCGTTTCGGTGTTTGACTGTCCAAGTTAGTCTCTCCTAGGTTTGGCTATAATTGCGTTAGTCAAAACCCGAAACACGCTATTAGTTTTGGACTTTGACTAAGCCTTCTTGTCAAACCTGAGGTTTGACTAGGCAAACCTAGGAGCGCCTGGACTTCGGGGTTTGACTATAACATATATACAAGACAGTTAAGATTTGCTGATGAAACTGACTAAAAATCGCGCTGCGCGGCCATTTTTCACTACAGACAGGCAAGGTTACGAGATAAGTGTATGAATCTGACTAACAATTGCGCTACGCGGCCATTTTTTGTTGTAGACAGGCAAGATTAGTAGATGAAACTTATTAAAAATCGCGCTGTGTGGCCGTTTTTACTATAGACAGGCAAGATTACAAGGTTAGTGGATGGAACTGACTAAAAATCGCGCTGCGCGGCCGTTTTTTAGTGTAGGCAGGCAAGATTACTAGATTAGTGCATGAAACTGTCAAAAAATTGCGCTGCGCGGCCATTTTTTGGTGTAGACAGGCAAGATTAGTAGATGAAACTTATTAAAAATCGCGCTGTGTGGCCGTTTTTACTATAGACAGGCAAGATTACAAGATAAGTGAATGGAACTGACAAAAAATCGCGCTGCGCGGCCCTTTTTTACTATAGACAGGCAAGATTACAAGATAAGTGGATGACTCTGGCTAAAAATCGCGCTGCGTGGCCGTTTTTTTACTGTAGACAGAATAGTGGATTAAACTGACCAAAAATCGCGCTGCGCGGCCGTTTTTTGCTATTAACAGGCAAGATTACAAGGCTAGTGGACGGACCTGAACAAAAAAGGTTTGGCTATAATTGCGTTAGTCAAAACCCGAAACACGCTATTAGTTTTTCAAATTCAAATTCAAATTGTTTTATTTGCCATAAATAGGGTGATACATAAATGTGGTGTTAATATAAAATTAGGGATAAGATTCTTAAAGCCTATTTAGCCATATTCAACAGCATGCAAACTTATGGTAATTTATCACTAAATAATGATACATTTCATAGCATCGATCACACTCAACACAATAAACAACTATGATTTAAATTTAAAAAAGTCTTCTATTGAATAAAATGTATTGTTAATCAGCCATTTCCTTAATGAAACACAAAATTTATTATATTGTAATTGTTTTATGTCATTTGGGCGCAATTCTGAGAAGCTTCTGTTTGTGTCTCCCAGTGGAGTGGAGGTTACAGATGAGAACTCGTCCTCTTCTTTAGACCGGTCTCCAATTGAACTTCCCGTTGTTATGTTAGCTTTAGGGGTGGAACTATTTTCTGCGTCTTGCGTTAAGCTGCCAATTGACGGAGTTGACTGTGCCGGTGCTGGTGTAGAATTTTGGTATGTTGTTGAACCACCGCTACGGATCGGAGAGGTACGTTTTTTTCGCATGGTAATGAAAGATGGCTCTGTGTTATGTGTAGGTTTTCGTTTAGATTTTATATCACACATGTTGCATTTCCAGTTCTTTTTTGCTTGGGGGTCCTTCAAGTTAAATAATTTCTCTGAGTAGCCGATGCAATCATACTCAAAGTTATTTTTACATGCTGAGCATTGTATTGTATTTTTTGAATTAACTCTGTTTTTGCATTTATTACAAGTGACTTGCTCCAGCTTTTGATTACTGCTTAGGTTTTTCGTTGTTGTAGACATCATTCGCAATTTGTATACAATTTTAGTTCAATGTTTATTGTTCACGTAAATTAGTTTAATTCCCAAAGCACTCGCTAGATGTCACTTTCTGTTAATGCAGTTTTCTTGGATATTGTTTTCTAAACAAACTGGATTGTTCCGAAAAAAAATTTTTTATAGTAAAAAACGTATGACTACTTCGCAGGATTGAACTCAAGAATTCAGAGTTAAAAGTCTCTATAGTGACCACGCGTCCATCGAGTTCTTAACACTTGTGACAAAATCTGTGATCACTATCGTCGTAAATTTAAGGCCAATAAAAGTCGTTGGAGGTGAGTCACAAATTAATATTTTTTTGCACTTTTTCACCACATTCACTTATTTTGAGTTTCTTTTTATAGTATAATTTTTGTTTTAATGGTCACAGTTGATTTTTAAAGATAAATTATCCTTTAGGTAATGTTTAGCACTGATTTTTAAGAAACGTATTGGCACTTTTATTTTTACTTGTTTTTTCGTTGTTTGAGGATATTTGTGTTGGATAACGATTACACTTATGTTATTTATGTTCACGATTTGTTTTACACAATTTTCTACGTAAAATTATCACTTTTTATATTTTTATTTGAACTTTAAACACGGAGCTTATATTCACTGGATGGTGGCGCCATCTGATCGGACTGATTTTGGACTTTGACTAAGCCTTCTTGTCAAACCTGAGGTTTGACTAGGCAAACCTAGGAGCGCCTGGACTTCGGGGTTTGACTATAACATATATACAAGACAGTTAAGATTTGCTGATGAAACTGACTAAAAATCGCGCTGCGCGGCCATTTTTCACTACAGACAGGCAAGGTTACGAGATAAGTGTATGAATCTGACTAACAATTGCGCTACGCGGCCATTTTTTGGTGTAGACAGGCAAGATTAGTAGATGAAACTTATTAAAAATCGCGCTGTGTGGCCGTTTTTACTATAGACAGGCAAGATTACAAGGTTAGTGGATGGAACTGACTAAAAATCGCGCTGCGCGGCCGTTTTTTAGTGTAGGCAGGCAAGATTACTAGATTAGTGCATGAAACTGTCAAAAAATTGCGCTGCGCGGCCATTTTTTGGTGTAGACAGGCAAGATTAGTAGATGAAACTTATTAAAAATCGCGCTGTGTGGCCGTTTTTACTATAGACAGGCAAGATTACAAGATAAGTGAATGGAACTGACAAAAAATCGCGCTGCGCGGCCCTTTTTTACTATAGACAGGCAAGATTACAAGATAAGTGGATGACTCTGGCTAAAAATCGCGCTGCGTGGCCGTTTTTTTACTGTAGACAGAATAGTGGATTAAACTGACCAAAAATCGCGCTGCGCGGCCGTTTTTTGCTATTAACAGGCAAGATTACAAGGCTAGTGGACGGACCTGAACAAAAATCGCGCTGCGCGGCCGTTTTTTAGTTTCAGGCAAGATTACTGGATAAGTTCATGAAAATTACTAAAAATCGCGCTGCGCGGCTATTCTATAGACAGGTATTATTAATTACCTACCTAAAATATGATTTATTTAACAAAAAAATATATTTTTCGAATATCTCCGGGCCTGCTCTTGTTGAAAGGTGGCAGCCCTAGTCGTGGGTAATAAATAAGCAATTAAACGATCAAGTCACACGTCGCAAGTTTATGTAAATCACAGACATTGTTGTATTGTATGAAATTGATATACCTACGACATGTAATTTTGGAGTTTAAGCCCTATTTTTAATTTTTAAGGCGAACGAATAAAAATGTTGCCATTTGAGTAAGTTCGAATCACAAAAGATGACCACAAATGGCGCCCATTGTCGCATCATAACTCATGAAGAAAAGACTTAAGACACAAAGGTTGAAGATCATAGTGCTGAATTTGTGTTTATCGGGAAACGCTACTGTTTATTTTCTAATTCACGGAGTTGCTAGATATTTGGCTTACATCCTTAGGTGTATGTAGGTTAGGTAGGTATACTTACCTTTTATGAGATCTTTATGTGTGAAATGCTTGTGTTATTCTACTCAGCCCGACGCAATCGCCATACGGCAACAAATTAATTTACTAACTATAGTTAAATTACACCGAATTCATAATTATCTAACTGGTGAATGGTTATGGAAACTCTTTCGTATTTCGGTGTTTGTTTAATGTTTACCTTTAGGTCTTCAACAGCAATACAACAACAACGCAGTTTTAAATTAAAACATGCGCGTTAAATTTCAACTGTATCAGTTAAGTATTAATGTTACCACAATTTCATATTCCAATAATGATCTCATTAGTGATGCTGTCTGAAAACCCAAGTGAAAATGAGATAGGTACCTAAATGTAAAATTACAGTACCTAGATACGGAGTACCTACTACAAAGTACTTACCTTATGGATGATAGTGAATTTTTAATGTTTTGTTATTTTAAATTATACAAGTTTCTTTATTTTAACACTCGGTTATGAGTAGCCAAACCGTTTCTGCAAAGGCGCGAATGGCTATTCATAACGGAGTGCTGGTACCGACACTGATGTATGGAAGTGAATCTTGGGTATGGCAGAAGAAGAATGAAAGCAGAATAAATGCGGTAGAGATGCGATCGTTGAGGAAAATATGTGGAGTAAAACTGAGTGATAGAGTGAGCAATGAGGTGATTCGCAAAAGGTGTGGTCTGAAAGATGATATAGTGACAAGAATTGAGCAAGGAATGCTCCAGTGGTTTGGTCACTTAGAGAGGATGAATGAAAGGCGAATCACGAAAGAGATATACTGTGCGAATGTGGAAGGAACGATTGCACGAGGGCGTCCCAGAAAAACCTACGCGGACCAAATAGAGGTTATTATAAAAAAGGCTGGTGTACGCAGTGACAAAAACCGCAGGGCATGTATGAAAAGATTGATGGATATGAATGAAGCGAAAGAAGTGTGCAAGGATCGTAGCAGGTGGCGATCCATAGTCTCTGCCTACCCCCATGGGAAACAGGCGTGAGTGTATGTATGTATGTATGTATGTATGTAAAGAACTAACAACGCGAGTTTCAAATTTTGACACTGAAAAATCACGTCAAGAAAAAAATGTGTAAAGAAAAATACTCTGTAGGTATTTTGTTCTACAGATCAGGAGATAGGTTCCTTTACAGCAAACAGATATGTAATGCAATTTCATTTGCATGTAGGCATCGTTTGCAGCTTACAAGTGATAAAAATCAGAAACTGATGACGTCATCGAAAAATCTTTCCACCTAATTCAATTTCTCGCCAAGTTACAATTTCATAAGGGCTATACAAACAAGTAATTAAATTATGATATTCCTAGCAAGTCATCGAGTCCCAAACCACATTGATTGCGGCTAATTGAACAAGAAGGCGTCGCCTAGCAACCGCATGCCCGAGCTGGCATGTGAGACTTCGCCCCAAATTCCATTGATAAACCATTAGATTACCCCTACGCGTCCTATAACGACAGTTTAGCTGCTTTAGTTTGGAAGTCATTAAGTAAGCGTTTTGTCGTGCAAACCAATCACTGACATCCCTTTGAAGTTGTTATTCTTCTCGTACATTCTGTAAACATAGCAAAACGTAGTAGGGGAGGTATTACCGAGTAGAACCATGGTATAAGTTGTTCGAATGATGACTAGGTTCAATGTATTGGTTGTGGAGGGAGGTTTATATGAAATCTTTTTAGGGGTTTGTATCCCGAGGGTCTTGATTAATTTGGATGTTTTGACTGCATTACCTGAGTTGTAAGTTCTAAGGGGGCAATACCGTGTACCGTAATTACAGTATACGGTTTTGGACATACCTACTCCGGGGCAAAACCGGAATTTTGAATGGTTTGCCATTTTGTTTATAACTTCTTAAAATTGCTAGATATAAGCCAATGTTTTATTGAAGAATGTTCCTAATAAGACTGTTAAACAAAACCGTTGATTAGACTCTGTCATGTTTCATTGATTGCTATTTTAGGTCTTCATCCTTAGCTATACGGTTTTGGAACAGTCTCCCCTACCACTTACGGTGGCACGAGGTTTATTTAGGTAGGTAATGGTACTACCTACCTACCCTACCTACCTACCCTACCTACCTACCCTACCTATCAGTGGCGAGGGCTCCATACAAGCCGATTCCCATCAGTTTACCTTTTAGGAATCCCACCCAACGGTCCACTATGCCCCCCCGCGGGACCACCTTGACGTGGTGGGGGGGCTTACGGGCATAGTACATTTTTCTGGTCCGATTATCTGGACTCCCCTTAGACAGAGGTACTGGAGCTGGTCAATAACACCCTGACAACTCCCAAACTAAGCGTCCCAAACCCTATGTGAATAACCTGCATAAAATTCGCACCCTTGTATCGACTCAACAACATAATATGTTCGACTCAACAACATATTTTCTTGAGCAACATCACTTCGCCTTCCGATGGTCTCGGTCCCCATTACTATGTGAATAACCTGCATAAAATCGCACCCTTGTATCGACTCAACAACATATCTTGAGCAACATTCCTTTGCCTACCGATGGTCTCGGTCCCCATTACCCAACGTTCCAGGTGGGCGTGGGCGTTCCCATGCGGCATACGGCCGTCGTCCGCGCTACCCTTACCCCATGTGAATAACCTGCATCAAATTGCACCCTTGTATCGACTCAACAACATAATTATGTTTGACTCAACAACATATTATCTTGAGCAACATCCCTCTGCCTACCGATGGTCTCGGTCCCCACTACTATGTGAATAACCTGCATAAATTGTAAACCCCAACTCAATTAAGAAACATGTAAATTGCATACACTAAGTACAAATTATAAAAAAATCCTACCCTTACCCAACCTAACCTTACCCAACCAATTCTAACCTCGCCTCTTCCAAACTAACCTAACCCGCCACTCGCCACTTTACGGGACTGCCGCTGGGACCCCTCGCCAACTCTTTCCTGCGCCACGCGACCTGCTCCTCGGGCAAGGCACGCACCCGCCAGCAGCGCCGCCCACTTCCTCGACAGCGGCATCGGCCCTATTCTTCTACGGCTGGCTGGGTGTGGACGTCGGCTCCCCACCACCAGGGCCTTCTTCGTGTGGAGGGGGGCGCCTCTCCGACGGCGCCTCCCCTGGAGCGGTCGGATCCTCCTCCTCGGGTCCCTGCGCGCGGAGCATAGGCGACGAGTCCCCGCGGCAGTCTTTCCAAAACGTCTCACCTCATTAACATACATTTCTTCTCCTCCTATCCAAACTCTTCTACTTTCTTTCCTCTATCCTCTTTCTTTGCTATCCTTCTATTATTCTCTTTCTTTCTCCCCCTTTCTTCTTGCCCCGGCCCGGCACTGGAAGGCAAAAAGCCTCACCAAGGGATGAGCCCACCGGTGCCGGTCCATCTTGCCCACCTGCCCCAATCACCAAACACTAACACATCACAACCCCTACTACTTACCATCAGTTTAAAAAAAAAAAAAACGGTCCACTATGCAGATTACAACATTTTTGTAGAACGGCTTACCTTCACCCTAATTTCATCCCTCACTATTGCTACCTATACCTACCTACTTATGGGAAAATCACAACTCCAATGAGCGAATAAGTGCAAAATAAATGCAAATTTTCGCTATTATTTACATTAAAACGATGTTTTTCCCTGTGCGTTCAACTGAACTATTTGATAGCGATGGCAAATATCGCACCCTAAAAGGCAAAACCGGTTATCTGCACTTTTTGCAAAAATGCGTTTTTTACACCAATCGATAGGAAATTTCAAGCTGCGTTTAAAGGTAGAACCCGTTTTTTCGAATTTAGTTTAGGAGATACAGAATTTTATTTCAAAAATATCTACAGGAAAAACTAACTAAGGTTATGTTAATATTATGTCTTTTTTTTTACTTTCGAGCAGAACCCAGTAACGTGTTTTTAGTTAGTTTTTGTTGTTAAAATTAATGAAAAATTTTCATAATCGCTACAACTAAAACAGAGTAACATAGTTTTAGCATTCTAAAATTTCATGGATTGAATCAGCTAATATCTATTAAATGAACTTTCTTTCAGGTAAAACCAATTAAAT
Source organism: Agriphila tristella (assembly GCA_928269145.1). NCBI lineage: Eukaryota > Metazoa > Arthropoda > Insecta > Lepidoptera > Crambidae > Agriphila > Agriphila tristella. The sequence continues at coordinate 49,219,414 of OV743433.1, read as the reverse complement.
GTCTCCCCTTGTCACACTAGTCCTGACTGCCCATATTTCGAAGCGTCATATCTTGAAAACTATTAATTATAAAAAGATGATTTAAAAACCAAATTGTAGCTAATTTAGTCTAGTTATTTCTTCTTCAAGACACCTTTGCTGTAAAATCATAGCTTTAGAATTTATCTAACAAAATCTGAAAAAATTACGAAATTGGTTCGAATTAAAATTTTATTTTTCTATGGAACAGCTGATTTATTTTCGCTATTTCGTTGTTGGCTCTATAGTAAAAGTTATAAAATGTATTTCACGCAATTATTTTAGTCAAAACACACTGAAAAGTGTAAAGATTAGCAGATAAGAGGTTTTCACATTGATATTTCGATATTTTATACAGGTAAAACCAACTATAAATATTTCAATAAAAATTGTTTATTCAGTTTCTGTAGTACTTACCGGTTTCAAAATTTTACAAAAGTTAGCTATTGTTTAGAACGTCTTGCAAAATATTTCTAACAGCGATACGCATATTAAGTACTTTAGGAAATACAACTGCTTATTTTTTTATTCAGGTAAAACCAATTAAATGTCTCCCCTTGTCAAAGATATTTAAGTACATTTTTTTATACATTCCGAACAAAAATTTACAGTTTTAATCATTTAGATCTTCAAACATATAGTTTGTCCTTCATAATAGTATCTACAACCAGAAAGATTATTTAATTTTAATGCCTAAATCTAACCTCAAACTTTCAAATTGCGATACTGTAAAGTTGGTTTTTTGCAGATAACCAACCGGTTTTACTTTTTAGGGTACGATATATTATATTATTCAACTGCTTTCCATCATAAACAAGCACCCCGGTCTTTGTGCTCTCTAGTCACAAGAGATCCGTACACAAATCATCTTTGAGGAGTGCATAATGTGCAAAGTGGGGCCGTTATTCACGAGCTAAGACAATCGCAATTAATTAAAGACCTCCAGTCGTGCTGTCACATTCACTTGTCACGGCTCTTGTGTTTAAGCTTTGTGGAAAGACTTTTCAGTCCACACAGTCTACCTACACAGTCTCCGATGTAGCTAGGGTTACCAAATGACAGAAATTTTCCTGACAAGTTAGGAATTTTAGGCATCCGCCAGGAAAACAGGGAAAAACTGTAGTTGTCAGGGATGTTTGAAATCCTAAAAAGTGTAAGTACCTACTTAATGAAAACACATAATTTGTTGATCATTTTGGTGAGAAAAAAATATCAAAAGTCAACTAAATGAAGTATGTAGATGTAGGTGCACAAAATGTCAGAAAACTTCCCGAAAAGACCGGGAAAAGTCAGGAAATCTCATAATTAGATCTGGTAACCCTAGATGTATCTAGCTGAACACTTTAGGACCATATCACATAGATTTTTGCGCTATTAGTAGGATTGCGACTTATAGGTAAATCATTATAATATTAAGTAAGTACTTACTTACCTAGTTAGTGTGACAAAGTGCTAAACTGTTTAAATACTGACTTTAACTCTATATTTTCACCGCCAGATGGAAATACACATGGATTTAATAGGTACCTACAAGTACTGTACTTTAAATGGTAATTAATAAACTAGTGGCTCCGTGAGCTGTAGACCTCGCGTTAAAAAGTAGCTCAAATTGTATGTTGTTTAAAAAATTATCTAAAAGATGTCGCCACCCCTTTTTCCCACACTGTTCACGAGCTTTTCAAAGCACGTAGTAGGTACGTGCTGTTTGGTATTATTTGATAGATATGTTCGCAGCTAAATGGCGCTTCTAATTTTAATCATTTTTCGAAATGGTGATTTTTGGAAAATTTTGAAAAACTGGCTAAATTAATAAAATCTATATAATTATCGAACCTGCTCACAAATTTCACGAGAATCTGTTGAGAAATGCGACCTGTAGAGGAAAATGGACAGCTGGAAAGTCGGACTTAAATATGTTTTTTCACATTTCTCCGTCATTATGAAAAATTTCAATAAACTGGCGTGACAGAAAAATTCTATGTAATTTTCGAACCTGCTCACAAAATTTGACGAGAATCGGTTGAGAAATGCGACCTGTAGAGGAAAACATCCAGCGCCAAAAAGCCGGACTGAAATACATTTTTCTTACATATCTCTGCCATTACAAAAAATTTGGAAAAACTGTCTCAACTTAAAAAAATCAATATGATTTTCAAACCTGCCCACAAAATTTCACGAAATTCGGTTGAGAAATGCGACCTGTAGAGGAGAAAAGACAGAGCCGGGAAGCTGGACTGCAATATGTTTTTTTTACATATCTCCGCCATTTTGAAAAAAAACGAAAAAGTGGTGTGACAAAAAAAATCTATATTATTTTCAAACCTGCTCACAAAATTTAACGAGAATCGGTTGAGAAATGCGACCTGTAGAGGAGAACATCCAGCGCCAAAAAGCCGGACTGAAATACATTTTTCTTACATATCTCCGCCATTACGAAAAATTTGGAAAAACTGTCTCAATTTTAAATATCTATATGATTTTCGAACCTGCCCACAAAATTTCACGAAAGTCGGTTGAGAAATGCGACCTGTAGAGGACAAAAGACAGAGCCGGGAAGCTGGACTACAATATGTGTTTTTTACATATCTCCGCCATTTTGAAAAAAATCGAAAAAGTGGCGTGACAAAAAAATTATATATTATTTTCAAATCTGCTCACAAAATTTCACGAGAATCGGTTGAGAAATTCGACCTGTAGAAGAGAACATACAGCGCTGGAAAGCCGTAAAACCTGTTTTTTTAACATATCTCTGCCATTTTAAAAAAATTAAAAAATCTGGCTCGACAAAAAAAAACTATATAATTTTCGAACCTGCTCACAAATTTTCACGAGAATCGGTTGAGAAATTCGACCTGTAGAAGAGAACATACAGACATACGAAAGAATTTTTGCCCAAGCTGAAGCAGAGACGCTTCGCTCGCACTTCGTGCTCGCTCGGTCAATTATAAACACATTTTGGTGAATATCATTTGAATTTTTCGATTTAATAAATATGTTAAATCTCATTAGAATGAGGAAGCACTAATTGTCAAGAAGGAAGATTACCTAGGATAAATAGAAAAGTTTGACTCCATTATTGATTCTCCGGGATATAGATATTGAACGGAGTTTAGAGATGGCTATAAATATTAGTCAACACGTCAAACTATGAGAAATTAAGATTTTTTTAACTTGTTCAATTAAAACTTGAGTGAAAATTATTTTGCTCTTATTTATTTATTTACTTATAATACACGCAGGGATTGAAATACCGTTAAAAAAATAACGATAAAATAAAATAACGTTAAAAATACCGTTAAAACATTTAATCGGTATATTTACCGGTAAAAACAACGTTAAAAATATTTTACCGGTAAAATTAGCGTTAAACATAGCGTTAATCTTTACCGGTAAAATTATCGCTAAAAAAAATAACGTTATTAATTGGAATAACGTTAATTTTAAAGTTTAACGGTAAAAAAAGTAAGAAATAACGTTAAAATTAACGTTATTTACTAAAATAACGTTAATTTCAATGTAACGTTATCTAAATTAACGTTATTTACTAAAATAACGTTAATTTCAATGTAACGTTATCTAAATTAACGTTATTTATTGACATAACGTTAATTTTAAAATTAACGGTAAAAAGTAAGAAATTACGTTACATTTAAGAATAACGTTATCATTCCCTGAACACGCGTCTATCTTTACAGGTACTTACACCCAATGCGATAGAGTAGACAAATAGAGTTATCAAACATATAGTAGAATTAACATAGCTTAACTACAAAATAAAGGCAAACAAAACCATTTAAACTTTTAAAAGAGACCAAACAAAGTAAATACGTCGCTTAGAGAAAGTTAAAACGCCCAAAATATTCACTGGTTTGGAGCAATACTACTTACAAAAAGGTCCAACATGTTAACCCTTAGTTAACACAAACAACAAAACTTTACGCCTCGTGACCACTCCGAATGTAACCCTTCGTTTGAGAAACCTTTGTATAATTCAAAATGGCGAACTAATTGCAAACAAACGTTGAAATTAGTCCCCATTAAAGTTAAAGCCATTTGGGTAAATCTACTTTTTGGAGGAAAAATCTTTTTTATAAAAAACCTAATGGTAACTTTTCCACAAAGTTCCGTACGTTTAATGTACCTACTTTATCTAGAATATCCGCTTCCTAGAATGTTTTAAGTCTCTCATTGGATTAAGCCCATATTTCGCACTGGCCTGCCTGAATTATTCAGATGAAGTTAAAGCCTGAACAAACACTTCAGGAGTCCATCAACTGCTGAAAACACTTTCTATCTAAAGCCAGCAGACAGTATGCTCTTTTGTTCAGTATCCTAGAAAGTCGTGCCGCCCTTTTATTACGTAGGAGCAATTCAGACAATTCAATTTTCAAAAGAAATTGGATTTCAATTCGATTTGGGTAGGTGTCTAACGAGGTGGGTGGGTGATTAAAATTCATTTGAGTTTGGGTGTTATGCTTTGATTAGTATTACTTGTGAATCTTAAACAATATAAAATACAGAATAACGCTTCTATTATCCAGTTTTTTGTCCCTACATTAAAAGCAGTGTTGCCAGACCGTGGGCAATTGCCCACGCCATGGGCAATTTTAGGATTTTTTTGATAAAAGGGCAAAAAGGGCGGAAAGGTCTTGGAACCCGTAAAATCACGGAACTCACTTACCAGAAACCACATAAAAACACCTGGTACAAAGTACCAAAACACAAAATCACAGCTTAGGTTGGGTATTCATAGAAGTTTCTTCCTATAGAACCATCTAGGAACGAAGCGCAGCACCTTCGTTTAAGATTTCGCAGATAAAAACAGTTTTACCGAATGTAAATCGACTGGGCCCTAACATTTTTTGCCAAAAATTTTCGGTCGACCATAGTCGCCCAGACGTTTAAATGGCTAAAGGGCGGGAGCTTTCGAAAAATTAAGATTGTTCTAGGTACAAAACGTGTCAATATACGATAGTTTCCCCTACACGTTGTTGTTTAAACGATCATGGGCGATTTTGTGTCGGAAAGGGCAATTTTAACAACCTGTGTGGGCAAGAGTTTTGATCGGGTCTGGCAGCACTGATTAAAAGGAGACTAAAGGAGAATGAAAGAGTGGAAACACTGATATTTTACCAAGAGCAATCCGCAATAAAGTGGGATGTTCTGCGATGCAAATAGTGGAGGCTCACTCTATAAAATTATTTAGAGTACTAAATAATATAAGTACTAGAAATAATATGACTCGCACCAGATCTATTCTCGGACGGGAATCGAACCCGCGACCCTTGGATATCCGGTCTAATGCTCTGACCGCTGAGCTACCGAGTCACTAGTGTAGTGGAAGCGTCGAATTTCTTCTAGTCCCGCTCTTACGCTGCAAGACAGCGTTATTTCACCAATGTGAGGAATTAACTCGACAGTCAATGGGGTTGGTAAACTTTTCCAAAACTGTTGTGAATTATATATTTTCTGGTAGCTTTTGGCTTTGGAGTCAAGAATAACCAATTGCGGATTTTTTATAATACTTCATTTTAATTTAAATAAAAATTTAAGATTTAAATTTACAGCATAGTACAATAAATCACTATTACGGCTGTATGCGTAGGTAGTGCTTTTGCTCAAATAAAAATAAATAAAAGTTTGGCATTGGCAATGTCAACTAGTTGTCATGTCAGTCACAGTACACTAAAATAAATAAAATAACTCTTTTGTGAGTAAATTTGTAGACATACATATATTTACGTGATCATCACAAACGTAAAAAGCTATCTGAAGGCAATTCCTGTTTAATCCTCTGCACCACGTCTCTTTCATAGGTATGGGAATTGTACAAAATTTGTTCTGCGGATGGTCACATCTATATTTCAAACAAAACGGAACAAAGCAGTGTAGGTACTTCATCGGCGTAAAAAGCTGGATAATGGATTTCTTCAAGCTGATCCATTTCCCATAACTGAACAAGAAAAACACTAGAAAATCACAATAAATAAGCTGAAAAACAAACAACAACATTAGGTCGTGATTAATGATTACCAAAGAGTAAAATAATGGGATTACTCTTTGTCACCGTCTGTAAAATCCGTCCTGTCAATAAGTTTTTTTAATCAGTAAATGCAAGGGAACTTCGTGTGCAGCCGTTCTTTTGATATTTTATCGCGATAATAATATAAAAAAAATATTTGGTTAAGAAGGTAAAATAAAAAAAATCATAATATTATTTTCTTTATTCTTCAAACTTGTGCTATAAAAAAAATATATAAAACAATTATCTTCGAAAAAGTTTACCAACCCAATTGAAATATCTTTCCAGATATTTTTACAATTGATTAAAATGAAATAGCTATATTTTTTTAAATTTGAAAGTTCAGAGGACTTGTCCGGTTTCCCTATGACAAGTACGGGTAAGCGCCCCCGGACCCTCAGCCTCCGCTGCTGCAACCTCTCAACCCCCCCGCAGCAACGGTGTCCTTTTTGTACCCTGATCCGTCCCATTTTACACACTCCTATACCCACCTCACATCCCTATCCTAATCCTATTCCTTCCCCTCCGCTAAGCTAAGGTCTGCCGTGCCGATGGCTGCATGGCTAGGGGCGTGCCTAGTCATAAGCGTGCCACCCTGGAAATTGGTGCCCTCCAGGTGTAAATAGCCTTACCACACACGCGGGGCTCTGTGTGGTGGACAGTTGTCTTTCCCTAGCTAATCGTGGGAACAAAATGGTTTCAAATTTTTTTAATAAACCTGGCTGCGGCGATAGAGCTCGCCACTCATCACGCGTAACTTGTTTCTCTCGGGGCGAAAAGCGGGCATCGGAAACCCGTTTTGCTACGCTGAATGTATGTGGAGCGATGGAGGAGAAAATGGATGAGGTGTGTTTGATTATGGAAGAAAAGAAGTTGGATGTTTTATGCGTGAACGAGACGAAAAGAAAGGGCAAAGGAGTATCAGAACATGGCCCGTTTAAAGTTCTGTGGTCGGGCGTTGCCGAAAATGAGCACGCGAGTATGGGCGTGGGACTCCTGCTGTCGGAAAGGATGATAGAATGCATGACTGAGTATGAGTGTGTTAGTCCCAGACTTCTATGGGTTAGACTCAAAGTAGGATTACTTCGGATACGCGTCATTGGCGTGTATGCTCCCGATATATCCAAGTCAGCAACGGAAAAGGAGGATTTCTGGAAAAGTGTGGAAGACATCTTGAATGAATGCAAAGATAATGAAAGGATAGTTATGCTTGGAGATTTTAACGGATGGGTAGGTGTGAGAAGAGAGAGATGTGAGGGAGTTTTAGGAATATATGGAGACAAAAGAGTAAATGATAATGGCAGGAGTTTGATTGAGGTATGTTTAGAAAAGAATCTTGTGGTAACGAACACCATGTTTGACCACAAGGAAATTCATATGTACACTTGGCAGAGAGGGGAAAAGAAGAGTATGATCGATTTTGTGATTGTTGATGAAAGACTGAAGGGCAGAGTTGTAGACACCAGGGTCTTTAGGGGTAGTAACATTGGAACAGACCACTTTCTTGTAGTGTCTCGGGTTAGTGGTCTGTTCAAAAGTTGGCGTCATCGTCCCACAGTGTCAACAACGGAGCTGACTAGAGTAAAAGTTGAGAACCTGGATGAAGTGGAAGTGCAAAAGACATATTTGTGCAAATTGAAAAAACGATTGGGAAATGTGGCTGAAGTGAAAGATGGCAAGCTTGAGGAAGTTTGGGAAAAGTTTAAAAAAGGTGTGACTGAAACAGCTGAGGAAATATGTGGAGTGAGTAAAAGGAAGAATGCTCCCCCAATAAACTGGTGGGATAGTGAGGTAAGACAGATAGTGAATGAAAAGAAAAAAGTATGGCAGGATCTGCTGGCCATCAAAGCCAGTAAAAGAGTGAATGCAAGTGTTACAGAAGAGGATGTTGATACAGTTGCAAGGGAGTTTAAAAGGATTAAGAAAGTAGTGAAAGAAAAAGTAGACGAAAAAAAGAGAAAGATGAAAGAAAAGTGTGACTTCAAACTCTGTGATAACTTTCGAGACAATATAAAATTGTTTTGGAAACAAGTGAAAACGTCTCGAAGTGGATCACATAAGTCTAAAATGAATGTGATAAGAGATGAAAAAGGTGAGCTAGTGACAGATGAAAAAGGTGTACTACAGGAGTGGATGAAATATTTTGAGAGTTTGTTTGAGGCGGATGGCTCTATGCTAGAAGCCTCGGATAAAAGGGTGGAAGACGAGGAAGAGATAGAAGTGGATGAAAGAGATATATATATGGATGAGATTATTAGTGCAATGAAGAGCATGAAAAAAGGGAAAGCAGCAGGATATGACAGAATTACTGTTGAAATGCTGAGAGGTGGGAAAGAGCTGGTTGCGTCCTGGCTGTGCCTGATCTTTAATAAATGTTGGAACAGTGGCAAAGTGCCGGAAGATTGGCGTAAAGCCGTGGTCGTGCCGCTGTACAAAGGGAAAGGGTCACGGCAGGATGCTAAAAACTACCGCGGGATCAGTCTTCTCAGCATTGTCAGTAAATTGTATGCAAAGGTACTGATTGAAAGAGTGATGCAAAAAACTGATCAGAGTATTTGGGATGTGCAAGCGGGATTCAGAAAGGGAATGGGATGCACGGATCAGGTCTTCTCCTTGAGGTGCTTAACCGAAAAACACCTGGCTAAGCACAAAAAGGTTTACTGTGCCTTTGTGGACCTGGAGAAGGCCTACGATCGAGTTGACAGGAATGAGCTATGGAAGGTGTTGTCCGAATACGGATTGGAGAGCAGACTGATTCATGCACTGAAATCTCTCTATGAGGATTCCCGTGCATGCGTCAGGATTGACGGCGTATACACTGACTGGTTTGGCATCTCTAGGGGTGTCAGACAGGGATGTGTTGCGTCACCATGGCTCTTTAATCTGTTTTTGGACAGTTGTATGAAAGGTCTGAAAGAACTTGACTGTGGGGTTGTGATGAATGGGACTCAAATCAAGTGCCTTCTCTACGCTGACGACCAAGTTATACTTGCGTCTTCTGCGCAAGAGTTGCAGGAAATGATGTCGGTTATGAATGAAGATTTTGTGAGAAAAGGGATGAAAGTGAATGTAACTAAGACTAAAGTGATGGTGTTTGAGAGAGATGAAGAAATGACTGACTGTACGGTAATGTTAGGTGGCGAAAAAGTGGAACAAGTCCGTGAGTTTGTATACTTGGGGAGTTTGTTCACAAGGGACGGAAAGAGTGAGGAAGACATAGAAAGACGAGTGAAGAAAGGAAATTCGGTGAGTGGTGCTATACACTCGGTTATGAGTAGCCAAACCGTTTCTGCAAAGGCGCGAATGGCGATTCATAACGGAGTGCTGGTACCGACACTGATGTATGGAAGTGAATCTTGGGTATGGCAGAAGAAGAATGAAAGCAGAATAAATGCGGTAGAGATGCGATCGTTGAGGAAAATATGCGGAGTAAAACTGAGTGATAGAGTGAGCAATGAGGTGATTCGCAAAAGGTGTGGTCTGAAAGATGATATAGTGACAAGAATTGAGAAAGGAATGCTCCAGTGGTTTGGTCACTTAGAGAGGATGAATGAAAGGCGAATCACGAAAGAGATATACTGTGCGAATGTGGAAGGAACGATTGCACGAGGGCGTCCCAGAAAAACCTACGCGGACCAAATAGAGGTTATTATAAAAAAGGCTGGTGTACGCAGTGACAAAAACCGCAGGGCATGTATGAAAAGAGTGATGGATATGAATGAAGCGAAAGAAGTGTGCAAGGATCGTAGCAGGTGGCGATCCATAGTCTCTGCCTACCCCCATGGGAAACAGGCGTGAGTGTATGTTATGTTATGTTCAATTCCCGTCCGAGAATTGATCTGGCGCGAGTCGTATTTTTTCTAGTATATTATTTAGTACTGTATAAAAATAGCACTGTGAATGCAAAAAATCTCAAATTTAAAAATTATTTAGAGATTTAAATTTAAGAATTTCGACATTTTCATCCTGTCCAGGCTATGTCAAGATTCATCAGAGTCAAGCTTTTTAGAGGAAATACCTATCAGCACCCTGTATACAAAAATAAAAAATTTTTTGGTCCGACACTATTTTTGAAAGGCGTCGTATACGCTCTTTACTACTCATTTATACGACAGCCATGGCTGACGAATGAAAATGAATAGGTAGTAAAGAGCACTTAACGCCTTTCGAAAAAAGGGCCCTGCAGATTATTTGGACTTTTCCCTCCAAATCAAAATTAATATCAAACTTTTAATTAAAGATCATTTACACAACTGAAAAAACAACAAGCGCTCACTTCACAATATTTCTGTAATGGCGTATGTTAGGAACGATTTTTTAGGGTGATGAATGTTGTCCAACGTATTTTTCATCGGAGACCTTTTTCTGTCAGCCCTGTCAACCACAGAAATTCGTGACAAATGTGATATTTCTAATGACACGACAATTAAAGTTAAGGCAAATCTCACGAAACATGGAAGTTTCAGATATTTATGTAGACAGCCGAGTGCCTATGATTGCTTTTTAGCGCAGTTATGAAGAGTAATTTCCGAAGTTTTCAGTAACCACTGTGACGCTTGTTAACTTCCAGTCAAAATTGTGAAGGAGTCAATTAAGAAACTTGTTATACCTACCTAATTAAATCGGGAAAATGTTCAATAACGAAGTTTATAACACCAAAAATCTACACAGAAATCAGGAAGATATTCCTAAGACGTAAGGAAGGTCTTTGTAATTATGAAATTCCGATAGCTTGGATACAAAAGATTTTCATAAAGCTAATTGTGTGTTTCTATCTCAATGTGAAATCCTCTAATAAGATTTTAATTTATACCTATGAAATTCTCTCCGTTTTCTTTATTACCTACCTACCTAATCTTCAAATTATCTGGAAATTATTATGATGTTACATCTCAAAACAAAACACTCTTCGTTTAATTTTCACCAGAACCAAAACAAAATCTCATCTCGACGATTCTCGTTTTAAATTATTATATCAACCTCATACTTAAATCAGTTTCTCATAAAGAAATCTTGTAACCCACACTAAATTAACCTCGAGCGGTGCCACAGATAAAAATAAAGCTGGAGCGACAAACAAAAAGGACAAAAAGAGAGACGGGCGCAGCCAGTAAGGCAAATAAAAGAGAGAGGTAGATTGTTTCAAATGGACATATTATTAAGTCAGTAGACCTACCGCCGACGCAAACCACCGGTTGTTTTATACTAAAACCAACCTTATGACAAGGTAACAATTTATTATGCAATATAAAAATATGAAATTCCTAAGTTGCTTTTATTGTAACGGCTTGACGAAACTTATTTCAGCCTGCCTAGCATGACCGATTTATATCACGTGATATAGCGTTTTATCACTTTTAACTGTCAAAAAGACAAAGGAATTTGACAGTTGAGTGTCGATAAATTGCTATATCACGCGATATAAATCGGTCATGCTAGGCAAGCAGTAGGTATCAGTATAGATAGGATAGGCCCTGACCTTTACTTCGTTCCAACTTTAGTCGAATTCCCGTACCTAAAGAGGGACTCATAAAACAACATTTTGATAGAGAAAGAGGCCCATGACAACGAACTGGTGATTACAGTTTATAATCAAATTCAAATTGGAAAGAAACAAAATACGGTGATCCCCTCTTCAAAATAAAAACATGGCAATTTCTAAATGTTATTAATGGCGCATGGCGCCACCTGAAAATTACTATAGGTAAGTTGTAAGTAGAAAAAAGAACTGCTCAATTAGAACACAAAAAGGACTGGGAACTGGTATGTCAAATAACACAAAGAAATAAAAACACAATACGGCATGTTTGACCATCGTCGTCTGCCCTTTAGAATTGTATCTTTTATCTTCCGTACAAGACAAGCCCACCTTGCTTTAGGGTTCACTGAACAAAGGAAATAATCTTACTTTTTTGGGATAACGTGAGGTTCTCGGACGTTTTGCACAGCCTAATGTCCGAATTTTTATGGTATAATAATACCTACTTAATGTGAAAAGAAATACACAACCAACATTTTATAAAAAAAAACTAAATCAATTAAGACCTTTTTTAACCGACTTCAAAAAAAGGAAGAGGTGCTCGGTTCATCGGGATCTTTTTCAGGTATGTTACTCGATTACTCGATGGTGGCTGGACCGATTTGGATAATTCTTATTTTTTTTTAATCGTATAAGTAATTAAGTACATACTTCCCAAATAGTTCCATTGTCAACAGGTCAGGATTTGATGATGGGATCCTGGAGAAATCAAGAAAACTCTTCAAATATTATAGGTAGGTACCTACACCTAGAGCGATTTCAGTATTTTCTTTAGTAACTTGTGCATTTGCTTATGCAAAGCACCATTTTTGGTGAAGTGGATGGAACTGACGATGAAGACCACAGACATATCTAAAATAAAAGAATCGTGAAGTCGGGTTTAAAACCACAATTTAAATTTAAATAAACATAATATCCTCGGTCCCCACCACTCACCCGACTTTAAAAGGTTAGTTAGTACAGATTTAAAATATTAGGTACACATACGTATTTCTTGCTTTTTAGAGCCGTTTATTTTTGAAGCTATTTTTGTGAGGTTTTTGAGGAGGTTTTGTTTTTAATAACTTTTTATGAAGTAGAGAACAGCAAGAACGACAAAGTAATCTGTCTTTCCATGCGCTTACGTGCATGTTGAAAAAAGTAAATAAAGATGAAATAAGTATTAAGCAAAAAGCCACCAATTTAACATTGTATCAATTAACTGTAAGAGGACACAGTCTACTTTTTATCGACAATCGCTTGTAAAATCGAATCGCAAACTTAATTTGCGGTGGCAATTAGATTTTACAAGCGACTGTCGATTAAAAAAAAGCTTTTTAAATAAGCACAACCTCCTTCAAAAATCTTAAAAAACAGCTGTTTTTTAAGAAATGGCTGGAAGATTTTTTTATTTATTGTATTCTTTATATTCTTAAAGCCCCACCCGACTTCAATAGACGTGCTTTAATTAATCGATTTGAACATTATTTCTTTGCTTTTTATAGAGCTGTTTTTTAAGATTTTTGAAGGAGGTTGTGCTTTTTTTAAAAAGCTTTTTTTTTGTGGCAGGTATGTAAGTCATAAACCAGCCAATATTTCAATCACTGTACAGATCCTATTTGATTTTAAGGAGTTCCCTTGTGTATCTTCAAAATTCAAAGTCCAATACCAATGAAATTAATATGGTATCATTCTTAAGGTGTCTTCTTTCAAACAAAAAAAGTGGTAACGACAGCGACAGTTTTTTCAAGATTACTTGAAAACTACTAAACCGATTTCAAAATTTCATTCATTCAATCGGTTCAGCCGTCTTCGAGTAATCGGTGTACATATAAATAAAAAAAAATATACGCGACGAATAGATAACCTCCTCCTTTTCAAATGTTTGAAGTCGGTTAAAAAGCGCTAATTTACTAAAGTCGCCTGCCAAGTCAACGCGTGTAAATACCTACAACATTAGTTTCACATTATACGATACGATACGCCAGCCAGACCCGCTCTATTCTATCAAAGCTATTGTTATTTCATAGATACGCCAGTCATCCGCCTTGTCACTACATTAAATCGCTTAATCTTTTCCTTAAGTGCTGACTACTGCTGACCACACACGCGTGCAAAAGGTGGTGCGAACTGCGAACCCATTCCACACCCCGGACACTCCATACAACCGCGCTATTAACTATGAATAAACAGATGACGTCACATGACGTTTTTGTACACGCGCAACTGTGTGTGAGTCTAGGACTACCGTGTTTGTACTGTATGAGCAGCGTTCAATTCATATTTTGAACTTTTTGGTAAAATAAAGTTACGACGCATTGCTTTGAATATTAAAATAAGTTGACAGTTGACAAACACGACTGAACGAGCATACGATTCGGCATATGAACTCGCGGGGTGGGGTGAAGTGATTGATTCTGGGGCGGGGCGGAGTGTCGTTTTAGTACGGCAGTTGAACGAATTCACTGAACTAAAGTGACTAGCCGTTTATTTCTTTTATTTCTCTTATTTCTATTGTTGTTTTAGTTTTAATGCATGCAAAAACCAGATTTTTTACTTCTCTTTTACTATTTTAAAAGAAAATCATAAAATGTCTTACTTTGTATACTTTACTTTTATCAACCAATTGAAACAAAATTGCACTATGCACTTTTTTAACAACAAAACCACTAAACGATCAAACACACTACATCTCAAAAAACCTGCCAATATGAGTCTATTTATATTTCAAAACGCTTTTTTATATTGCACTCACATTCTCGACAGTTCCAGGATTTTTGCTTTTAAACAAGAAACTGCCGCATATACGACTATTATCTACTCAAACTTACAATCTTTGTAACATTCACACCCATTGAAAATGTTATCAATAACATTGACGGTTTTTCTGTTTCTAGCGCTCATCCTTGCTCTGTCGAGAATGTCGCAACGTATGTTAATAGCAAAGGTCTAAAAATAATAACACAAAACATACGTTCCATTAACACTAACATACTGGGTTTTGAAACTCTTCTTCAAGGACTACCGTTTGAAAACGATATTATATTATTAACCGAATCGTGGCTCTCCTGCTCAACTAATCAAACTGTTCCATTAATCAATAACTATAATGCGCACTCCACAAAACTCCACCTCAACCAATGTGATGGCGTCGTAGCTTATGTTAAATCTGACTTAAACTACTCGGTTGAAGAACCGAATATACAGATGGCTTCTTGTCTCCTAATCAAGTTGTCTAATAGCACGGCTGTACTCGGCATCTACCGTTCACCTTCTAATGACTCAATCGACACCTTTCTAGCCTCTTTATGCAATATTTTAACAACTTTAACATCGTTTAATAATGTCATAATTATAGGTGATATAAATATCAATATAACCCCCTCAACTGAAGACACTCGTGCCTCCGAATACCTTAACACTTTAGCTTATCATGGATTTTTACCCGGCCATACTCTCCCTACCCGTGGTCCAAACTGTTTAGATCACGCTTTTTTAAAAACCAACGTATCTTCAACTACCCTTGTAATAGACTCCACCATAACAGATCATTCCGCCGTGTTATTATGCCTAAATAATGATCAAATACGTATCCCCTGTGAAACCACTGTACGCAAAATTGACTATAATGGTTTGGATCACTCGATCAATAATATGGATCTTTCTATTATTTATCAGACAGATGACCCAAATCGAGCTACGGACCTATTAATTGACACCTTAAACACAGCCTTAAAAGAAAACACCTTTGTTAAACTCCTTCCACGTCAAAAGCGCATCCTCAAACCCTGGATCACTCCAGGAGTGCTGCGTTGTATTCGGAATAGGGATGCCATGCATCGAAAATTAAAACGAAACCCAGATAACACTATCCTAAAGCTCACTTACACTAGGTATCGGAACTTTTGCACAAAACTTCTAAAAAAACTCAAAAGACAGTTCGACAAGAATGAGCTTCTTAAAGCAGGTACTAATCTAAAAATGTTGTGGAACTCTATCAAGAGAATAACTCAAATGTCACAGTCCAAACAACCTTCAACCCAACTACTTCAATCGTGTGTCACTCCAATTGCCTCTGTAAATCGTACAAACTCTTACTTTGCAACGATAGGAGAAGAATTAGCCAATAAAACCCCTAAGCTCAAAAACCAGCAGATTCCATACAGCCTATCATGCTCGCAATCATTTGTCCTTCTCGACACTGACCAAGACGAGGTCTTCACCACTATTATGTCACTAAAAACTAACAGCGCTGTTGGCTGGGACAATATTTCCTCCGCTATTCTCAAGCGATATGCTGCCATTCTTACTGCACCGTTAACACACATATTTAACAATTGCTTTCGCTTGGGAATCTTTCCCGATGCTTTTAAAAAAGCCAACATCCATCCCATCTATAAGAGTGGGGATAAGGCTTCGCCAGGTAATTATAGGCCTATAGCCGTCCTTACGTCGCTCTCCAAAGTTCTTGAACGCATCATCAATAAACAGCTTATTCACTTCCTAGAAACCAACAACCTTATTTCACCGAACCAATTTGGTTTTAGACGCAATATCTCAACATCCGATGCCGTTCTTGAACTTATAAATAATATTGTTACCGCTCTTAACAATCGCAAAAAGGTAGTCTCCATCTTTCTAGACCTTCAGAAGGCTTTTGATACCGTTCCAATCCCCACCCTCCTAAACAAGTTAGAAAGACTTGGCGTCCGAGGTGTACAACACAACCTATTCAGCAGCTATCTCCTGGAACGGTATCAAAGAGTGAAAATCAACGATACCTACAGTGACTACCTCCCTGTATCCTATGGCATTCCGCAAGGGAGCATTCTAGGGCCTACCCTCTTCCTCGTTTTTATTAACGATCTCTGCAATTTACACATCCCTAATGGCAAAGTAATCTCTTTTGCGGATGATACAGTGCTCACATTTACAGCGAACAACTGGTCAGATGCCATGTCTTCCGCCCAAAACGGTTTCAATGCTGTCAACTCACTGTTAGCATTGAATACACTCACCCTTAATGCATCGAAAACCAATTTTGTGACATTTTCTATTCGTGATGACTCCCAACCTACCCCCTCCCCAACCCTTATAGCCCATACCTGTCCTACCCCGAACCTCAATAATTGCTCCTGTTCCCCAATTGCATCTGTTCCCTTCATAAAATACCTCGGAATTATTGTTGACCGGAATCTCAACTTCAAACTTCACATCGAAGCCCTTACATCTCGGGTCAGGAAGTTAATATATATATTTAGAAGGCTTCGCTATGTTGCTTCCAGTACAATTATTAGGACCACTTACTTCGCTCTATGCCAGACCATCGCCACATACTGCATCACTGCATGGGGTG
Source organism: Agriphila tristella (assembly GCA_928269145.1). Lineage (NCBI taxonomy): Eukaryota > Metazoa > Arthropoda > Insecta > Lepidoptera > Crambidae > Agriphila > Agriphila tristella. The sequence goes on along the minus strand of OV743433.1, from coordinate 49,202,500 downwards.
GCTCTGCAAAAACTAACTTATTGCAGTTGGAAAGGGCGCAAAGAGCGGTCCTAAAAGTAAGTACATTTCGTCCTTTTACTTTTCCCACTAAGGAACTTTACTTACTATGTAAAGTCCTATCTATACGCCAACTATTTATAATGCATAGCCTTCTGTACATGCATGCACGAACACCCTTTATACACTCCGATAAGAGAAGAAAACACGAAGTTTGTCTTACTCCTATAACCAACTTCACATTTACAAAAAGATTTTTAATTTTTCTCGGACCATACTTATATAATAAAATTAATAAACTCATTTCCCACCATCAACTACCATCAACAAAATGTAAAAAAACTATCTTTGACTGGCTTATTGGTCAAACCTACGACGAGTCAGAAAGTTTGTTGGTAGTGGTATCATAAGTGCAGGGTACGGTACTCTCATACTTACACGCGCAAACTCGTACATACACACACACACACACAAACACCCACTCACACACAAACACTCACACACACACACACACCCCACTCACACACAAACACTCACACACACACACCCACTCACACACATACACACACACACAGGCATACTCGCACGCAACACAACACTTACACAAAAAAATAAAGTGCATTCTTCTTAAGTATTAATGTAATATTTCATGGTATGTTATGTAAAAGTAAGATAAAATATAAAATGTAATAGTTATCCTATAAACTAGCCACGATGATATTACTTAAGGTTTAATATGGGGTAGGGGCTGAATCCCTAATTACAGGTTATTTCATAACCTAGTAGGGTCAGCTAAGACTATTATAATATTTTCCTTTTGCCTTAAAATCTGTACTTGTTACTTGTTTACTATAGCTATAGCTATTTCTAATGTGACAATGTAATTTTGGTATGAATAAAGAGTTATTATTATTATTATTATAGTACCACAGAATAATGATACTACCCAGTATTCTAACTCGAGCCTGTTCTTGAAATACGTAACTTGAGCCGCGCGGTACGTCAACATACGATAGGGCTGCCTGCATCTATGTACAAAACTAGAAACAAACTCAAGTAGGTAGATGAAATAAAGTTAACAGTACCTATCTTCACCTACTTGAATTTGTTTCTAATTTCGTGATTGTATGTTATATTTTAGAAATAACGGTGATAGCGTGTTAGGTTGCCTAATAATTCAAAAGGTTATCATTTTGCTTTTAAATTATATTTTGTCATATACAATTTATAATATGTTTGATATTTTGGTAATAAGCAAATAGAAAAAGTGATCTGTAATTATTAAAACTTAAGCCGCCGCGTAGATCACCACCGGTGACTTACGCTTAAAAATTGTTTTATAATTTTATTTTCCCCAATGAAAGTTCTAACCTTTTTTGATATGGTGGTACCTAGGTATATGAAATCTGAAATTTTCTACAAACTTAAACTTTTAGATTTTTGCATTCACAATGCTATTTTTATATTAAGATGAATAAATAATGAAAAATATTAGAAAAAATCGGCTCACCCGTAGCAACTTAGACGGGACGATTTTTTTCATTATTTATTCATCTTTTCTACAAACGTTTTTCTTATTGTTAATTTATTTTTAGTTTTAATTCATGAATTGTATAAAACACTAGCGGCTGCCCGCGACTTCGTCTGCGTGGAAAGTTTTTTTGCTTTACCTCGGGAAAAGTACTTTTTTTCGGGATGAAATGATGTACCCTATGTCCTTCTCTGGACCCCTGACAACATGTAATGCAAAATTTCATGATGATCGGTTCAGTAGTTAAAACGTGAAGGCGTAACAAACAAACAAGCGGACTTTCGCATTTATAATATTAGTAAGGACTAGCGGCCACCCGCGACTTCGTCTGCGTGGTAAGTTTTTTTGCTATCCCTCGGGAACAATTCTTTTTTCGGAATGAAAAGTACCCTATATTCTTTTCTGTACCCTTGACAACGTGTATGCAAAATTTCATGATGATCGGCTCAGTAGTTAAGACGTGAAGACGTAACAAACAAACAAACTATAATTGTAAATCATTGTGCATCATTGACTTTGTTTTTTAGATTTAATTATGATGACGCAGATGCTATACTCGTCTGACGTTAATAATGTAACACATTATATTCTTTTTACCGTTTGGTTTATTTAAACTCTTATGGTTTATTTTAAACAGCACAATATACTCTATAGTTGCAATTCCCCATCGTGATCACAAAATACGAAACCACCGTTCGTTCGTCACTGCGGCGCATCCGCCCGAGAGCAGCCCGAACTCGAGGCGCATAGGTGTGGCTCGCATTTCGGCCGTTAGTACTAAGTTAGAATACTGGGTAGTATCGTATCATTATTCTGTGGTAGTACTTACTTATATCTTACCAGCCTTAGCTGCTTATGGTTTGAATAAGTATACCAAGTCTACGCTAGTAATTTGTGGAGAGACCTTCTAGTTACAAGGGCAGGTATACTTACATGTATAACAATAACATTGCCTAGTATTTGTTTGCAAGTAGGAACCTATGCCTACCTACTTAATCGAGTATTGATCAAGAAGACGTAGAATCTACATACAGCTGCAGCAGTTTTTAAATTGGCAGCAAAGTTATCTCTTAGACTTCAGAAATAAACAAATTCCCTTTTCACACCACATGCTCGACAATGCCGAATTATATGTCATGTAAACCGTACCGAAAGCAAGACATTATATCTCTTGGCTTTAGCCGGGTTATAATGTTCTATTATAACCCGCTGGTCAATAATGTGATTTTCACTTTCATAATTCTTATTTCTATGTCCATAAAGTCTAATTTCACTAAACAGAATGTGTCCTCAGCGGGCGCGGCCAACTCGATTTTCGAAGACCGAGGCCGTGGCCCACTAGATTCGCACTGAGACGAACTTCATTTGTTTGTCAAATCGAGTAGGCCACGCCAGCTGAAAGTAGTTGCTATAGCCGTAGCTAGTAGTACTACTAGCTTTAGAAGATTCTATAAATATTTCAAAGAAAAAATAAAAAATGTCGAGTGATGAAAGTATTTTGACTCCAGAAGCTATTAAATTAGATGCCATAGGCATTGTCAATAATCTACTCCCAGAAAAGTCAAAGGAAAAATACCTGAAAGCCTATAAAGATTTTGACACATGGAAAACTAAATAAACTCTAGCTCAACCTCGATGAACGTACCAAATAAAAATATAACGTTATCTTTCCATAATTGGACTAATGTCTCCAATATCAATTTGCACTTTTAATAAACACTATCTACTAAGCCTGGTTTCACCATTGAAAATGGTTATCAAATGCAAATCGCCTGAGACGTATTTTTGGTCATAGTTCCGAGGATTTTAGGAGGATCGAGATGGAAATAGTACCAAAAGTTGAGGAATTTATTGAGACACGTGTGAACGTTTGAATTTTGAAAATCAGCTAGTAACTTTTTTTGAAATTTCGAAAAATTCGGGTTTTTTGGGGGGTGTTTGTTTACTAAATTTATAAATATTTCGAGAAAAAAACCGACTTAAGAAAACATGAAAAAATGGGTCCTAGAATATTAGTTTAGCTACAAAATAGCGAAATTTTTTTGAAAATCGGTTTATAATTGTGACCTGTAGGTGGTCCCTTTAGATTTGGAATTGTAGAAAAACGGGTATTTCGGTATATAAAAAGTGATGTAGTTTCTATGATTATTGACCGATCGTCATGGTAAAGGTGTTGAAAGATGCGGAAGCAGACGAGAAGTGCATTAGTTGATTTTTGTGAATCGGTTAATAATATTTCAGCCGCGTCGAAGCAGTCAGGGGCACTTTTTCACAATCGATCGTAAAAATAAAAAGGTACCTAGTATACCTTAGAAAAATTATAGGATTTTGCTTTTGATTTGATTTAGTTTTTTCGTAAATTTTTGTATTCATTTTCAATGCTCCGATTCTTGCGGGAACTGCGAAATCTGTGATTTTTTTATTGTCTCGCATAAAGTGAGAAAAGTAGAGTATACACCACCGGGATAAAACTGTTTTTTTCTTGGGCGCTTGAATCCCTCACTGCACTCAGGACTCAATCTTAATTCCCTCGCTTTGCTCGGGAATTAACTTATAACACCCTCGCTGCGCTCGGGAGTTAAATTTGGAGTCCTTCGTTACGTTCAGGATTCAATGTAGCGCCCGTGACATAAAACAGTGCTTTATCCCCTTGGTGTATAATCTACTATTAAATACAATAAAGAAAACAACGAGAGCTCCTAACACACGATTCCTCTCGGTCTTGACTATTGTTTTTTAATCCCGACCGCCTTATTACGTCTGTAATCGGCTCTTAACATGACTAGGTTTTTATTGCCTCGTAATCACCGCGGGTTGATAAATAGCCGGGATGACTCCAGAACAACTCCCAGTTCCACATCCCCTTTACAAACTAACCTCATTAATTTGTGTGTAATAGCTTTGTCTCTTTTTTACTTAATGGAGAGTGACAAAGAGGCTGGACTGGACCTACTTTTACCGAAATTTTACAGACGCTTATAATTTGACTATTAGACAGGTACCTAGCTATCATCTATATTGCATTTGCATGGTTTTAAGAGAATATGAATTTACTATGAGTTCTTGGTTTAGGTCATGTTTCTATCCCCATATTGGAAGTTTACTTTTTCTCTGCACATTTATTTGCTCTGTTCAATACCTATGAACGAATTTGCATTAAAAAAGCATAGATGATTATAAATAACATTCTTGACATCATCAGGAAGAACTTTTCGATAGAATGTCATAATTCGAACACTTATTAAATCTGCTGAATTTCGTTAGCTCAGCTTAATAAAGGGATCTCAAACATTTCCAAACTTATTACAATTTTCTCTGGAATGTCTTAAAGATTCACTAATTTAAACATAAATTTCTTTCGCTCAAGATCAACAAGATAACAAAGCGAAGTTATTGAATTGTTCAAATATTTTCTTGTATTTGCTTTAGAAAGTTGGCAATTGAGTTATCAAAACGGCAAGACAGATGACAGTAAAGATTTAAATTAAAGCTTGTCCTTCATTTCTAAGAAATAAGATGATAAATTAACTTTCACACGACTTTGAATTTAAATCACAATACAGTAATTTAGATTTTTTGAGACGTCTCGCTGACGTCACCGACGCTAGGGCGACGCGCGACAATCGAAAAATTTTCTACTAATTCCACGAAAATAAAATACCTACATATCTTAGCTAGAGTAAGATATTTTGCGTTGAGTTTAGAATCAATATCGAAAGTTAAATACTGTAGATATGTTTTAACATAAACAAACTTTTAAAACTAATGACAATTTAGACTCAGAATTACAGGAGAAATTTGTAATTCGAAAATCGATATGCATGCATTTGTTGTTTTTTTAGCTAAATAGATAACGAAAATGTATTCTGTGTCTAAAGGTCTAAAAAAAGCAATTCCTCTCCCTGATGGTGATGACTGATGACCGTGAGCATTCCTGCTGTCACACTTCCGTCCAGTGTGACGAGAAATGATTGTCAGACCACAGAATAGATAATAGTACTAGTCAGACGCACATCCGTCTGTCTATCTACACAATAAGATTTACCTACCTAGAATCTAGATAGATTTAAAGAGGTAAGTAACAAAGCTGACGCTTTTGTACAAAAAGATAAAAATTTGCTTGATTGTATTATTTGTTACGATATCCTGCCTGCCACAGAGTGCGTGCAAAAAAACAAATATCTTTCACTTCGCATATTTTACGTCTTCAGTCTGTGATTATGAACGCAAGCGTGCAAAAAAAAATAGAAACAAAATAATTTCTGTTTAAACTTGTAGGTATGTGTGTACAAAATTAATAAATAAAAAGTAATAATAAATAAAATAATAATTAATTTTCTTTTGAAATGACTCCGAATATTTTAGTTAGAATTTAGGTACTACTAGGGTCTTGTTCGGGAAAGACATAAAGAGAAGATTTCATGAATATTTATACGATGGGATGAATCATTGCCGATAACCCACAAACCCATTACAGAAAACCAACCGGTCAAACCGTTTTGGAAAAAATGGGAAAATGATTACTGCAGCCCTCTCTAGCGGCTAAGGGGTCGTCCATTAATCACGTGAGCCTCGAAAGGGGGGGGGGGGGTAGTTGAAAACATCACGAAGTATCACAAGGGGGGACGGGGGGGTGTAGTGAGATATCACGTGTATTAATTTTTTTTGTTGAACGCGTGATTTTTAACCGAAAACTGCGTGTGATTGAAAACTGTTGAGATTTTTTTGGACCAAAAAAAATACACGTGATTTAAAGTAGGGGGGGGGGGGGGTTAACGGAAAACCTCACCATGCATCACCAGGGGGGAGGGGGGGTTAAAAATTAGCCAAAAAAACATCACGTGATTAATGGACGCCCCCTAAACACCATAAAACCTATCTAAGGACCATCAGCGATAGCTTAAAAACCCATTACAGAAAACCGCATCTAAATCGGTCAAACAGTTCTGGATATAGGTACTAAATGGCAACATTTGCGTTTGCACTCACACAAACAACTACTCACAATAAACGCATAATATTATACTTAATATTGGGTCCTTCCTTACCTATGAAATTCGTTTTTTTTCTCACACACAGAAAACAACATAACTTCTGTGATTTAAAATATTTATCAGTTACTGGATATTACATCAAATAATGACCATAGCCGTCAACTATGAGCATAAATAAAGTCTATTTATTTAGTTTTTTCCTTAGCATTAAAAAAATGCCTTGAAAGAGACTCCTTTTTTTGCTTGCGAAAATGACCACTTTATCCTACGCATCCTACCCTACGTAACTTAGCCTAAACTTATTTTTTACGCTTAACGGCTTAAGTTATATTGCCTGAGTTACCTTAATGTTATAATAACATTTGTACAAAAAAGTTTTGTTACAATAGCGTTCACGGTTGTTAAATAAATAATGAAAATGCTAGTATGGAAAACGCATTTTTTTTAATTCTCCACACAAAACGTCAATTTCATAAGTAAAAGGACCTAATACACACATCAACTTTGTCTAGGGATACAATACAGGTGTTAGTTTCATACAAACGAGGTAACTTTAAAGCCTTGGTTTACCTGCCAGGGATGTACTGCCAAGGCTTCAAAGTTACCTCATTTGTATGAAAATAACACCTGCATAACTAACTAAGTACCTTCTCCGTTCCGTCGCGGGTAAAAAGAAAATATTACAGAAGCAGCTCTGAGCATGTACCGAGTCCTTATTAATGTTACCCACAAGGGAATAAAGAAACATCGATTAATAACGTTAACCAATACAAACGGGTGTGATATAAAAACAAATCCAAGTTATTTAAATGTAACGTGAAAAAAACATCATTGAACCCTTCCCATACGTCTGTGCGGAGAGATTGCGCAAGGGTCCCGGATGGTCCCGGTCTACCCAACCCGTCCGAACAAAAACTCGTTTGCATAATATAAGACAAGCCTAGTATCGAAGACTAAACGCAAATAAATGGTTCCTCGAAGTTAAGTCGACAATTCCCCGGGTCAACGGCTCCCAGATAAATTTCAGAGCAGACCTTTCCGAATACAAAATCTGTCGCTTTCTCTTTTCGATGTTCGCCTACGTATACTAAAGGATCGACTCAAATCAGTCAAAAATTGAGGCTGTCTGCCCTAGCAAGGAACCCCCAATTTTCTCAAAGAACAATTTTCTGTTTAAATCAACTAGATAATCAGCTAATGTTTCGACGTTCCTTTCTCGTTTAGTGTTATTTTGTGATTATTTCTTTCTTTGTTGGTAATTTCTATTATTCTATTAACTACGGCTAGTACGATCAATTTGATCTAGTTATGTTGATCCCCACAGAATTTTATATTAATTGAGAATATTTTGACCTTTTGTGATAAGTTCGGTTAAAAGGCAAAGAATAGGTAAGTATCTACCTATTATTAGCTTTTTTGAATAGTGAACCGAGTGAACATTAAACAATGAATCTACTGTCCAGCAAAATTATGCAAAGATTGCCTTGATACGCAATTCAATTTCTCAAGCAATTATTGTACATCACAATTTGGTACACATTTCCATCTGAACAAATGTCGCTTGAATACGTGCCAAATCTAAAGATGCACTAAAAGTAATCGATAAATTAAGAAGTCTTGCCAATTTGAGATGAAGACAGAACTGCGTTTCACAACCCAATGCTTTCAAAAAAGATACATAAGAAAGTTGGCTAATAAGTAGGCGGCTTTTATTTTAATTTGGAATTTAAGAAACTGAATCGAAAGCAATGAAGATACAAGTATGAATTCTCTACAAACTTTGACCAAGTATATTGATTATTGATAGATTGTAATTAAACTAGGTATCCTATTCGAAAGTGGCTGTTTCCAAAGTTCCAAGAATGTAAAACCACAATGTTATCATAAACTTTGAGTCTTCTGATCTGATATCCCTTTGATATCCATTATTAATGCAACACAAAAGCTTTCAAGAGAACCTAATCCTCGTAGTTTACAGGGTGGCCCAGTTAGATAGTACAAGGCGAGAGCCACTGGACCGTCTGGACCTCGTCCACTGTATGTATAAATAATAGATACCTAATCTAGCTGGATCTTTGAAAGGCAAGTGTGAAGGGAAAACATAAAAGATACAAATTGCTCTGTTAACGAAAAATATTGCATCAATTTCAGTGTTCTTTCTTTTATTACATTATGTTACATTACGCTGTATGGTCTGTTTCATGTTTATTCGCCTTTTATATGCTCCTGAAGAGGTTTTTTGGTATTTTTTCTTCACAAGGTCTCTCAGAAAAAAAATTTGATTTCTAATCGTTTTGTAGGTGCAATAAAGAGTATAGTATAGTAACTTATAATAACTTTGTCGAATAGAAAGCACGGTTATCCTGCAATACAATACATCCGAGTGCACCGATTTCTACCTATACTTCTCGTCATTTCGTTTAAAATAGGTAGGTAGGTATAGGTAGTATATGCTTTGCACTTTATTACCATGGTGCGAGAGTAGCAATTTGTAAAATAGTCGTGGTAGAGTGAGACTTCTGTACTGTAGGTAATTGGTACTGCACTACCCATACAGCCATTCTGGTAGCGGTTACGACTTAGAGTGCACACATTTGTGTCGAAACATATTTTTTCAGTAACTTTGTTCCGTCACAATGAGTAGCCGTGTCGACCGTTGTTCCGTCGCCGTTTCGAAAAGTGGGGACGATTTGTA